>LR991053.1:15517918-18017918 GCA_905163555.1 Notocelia uddmanniana
TACTCCATGTATTTCCATTATACTTATGTAGTACCTATAAATACTTAAATTCATAGAAAACATCTAAGACTCAGGAACAAAATATACCCCACCTATGAAGCCGGAGATTCCGGGTTCGAATCCCGGTCAGTACATTCATTTGTGTGATGAGCGCGAATATTTTGTTTCAGGTACCTCATCAATAGAAGACAGTTTAGAAGAGTTTTGGGTAGAAGTAGTTGAACTGATAAATAAATATAGTTAAACTGTTCATATATATTTGATACCCACTATACTGTGTAGAAACAACCCTACCAATAACACAATACCTGTATATGTAAGCCCTAAGAATAAAAAATTAATATAAATAAAAATAAAAAATTAAGTCAACGTTGTTATGTACCATTATCAAATTATCATTTACATTACCTTTTCTACATAAGAATAGTAAACAACACCAAAACTGCACTCGGCATTCGGCGGAATGAGACATCTGGTCTGACTCGCCCCGGAAGTCCGAACTACTAACCACCGTAACTGGAACTCACCCATCATAGTGAAAAGTATCATGGGGGAGTCACGCTTACGGCGGTTATTGTTCGGTAGTAGTAGCAGAGATTAGTTACTACTAATTAGTAGACATCATTCGATTATTAGCATTAGTATACTACTAATTTCCTATTCGAATATTAGCATTAGTAATCGCTAATTATTCGAATAGGCAAATCATTCAAAGTCGCCCATCACTACCACGGGTGTACCCTGCCACGGCTGTTTATCTATCTACGTAGAACGAAACGTGTATGATAGCCGCCATATTGTGTCAAAAAGATTTTGACGACTTACCGCGCTCTGGGCGTCTACTCCGAAATTCGAAATCCGAACTTCGTATGGTGCCGTCCCTTTCACTCATATAGTGTATGACAGGAGAGTGAAAGGGACGGCACCATACGGATGTTTAGGAGTAGACCCCCTGATCGGCTACTGCCTTGACCCATTGGACGTCAAACGTCAAAATAAAGTGACAAACTGACAAATAAAAATAAAATGGCGTCTCCTCGGAATTTCGCCCAGTCAGTCGTTTCTAATTTTTTTTTTCATTTTTGCAAATTTTGTTATTTAAATTGTGGTATTGATAGTTTATTATGCAGTAAATAAACGAAACAGTGTGTAGCTAATCGAAAATTCATCAGGAAGCGCGTAATAGCCATTGTTTGGACAACAAATGGTAGATAGTGAAGTGCGTCGTATGTGGCATGGCATGCAAGTTCTCATTTTGCAAAATGTACGAGTGTTGTTGTTGTAAACCGTAGAACTCTGTGAAAGGCCGAAGATATATCGTTTTCCCGAATATGAGTTGAGATAAATTAAAATATAAATCTGCTGGTAAGATATACTTAGCTCTCATTGGTTACTGCCTTGTCTGCCAATGGACGTCAAACGTCAAAATAAAGTGACAAATAAAAATAAAATGGCGTCTCCTCGGAATTTCGTCTAGTCGTCTCTGAACATTTTTTTCATTTTTGCAAATGTTGTTATTTCAGAAAAGTAATGTTTATTTACATGTAATAATTTGGAAATTACAAAGTTATTACATATATTCCTTACTGACTAAAGATAATAAAATAACCTATACTTATCAAAAACTTACAAAATAAATAATTTAAAATAAGGGGTCATCCCGCGGCATCGTGCCAAATATGCTGGCAGCATTTTCTTGCTGTATTGGCTATGTGCGAAGTAGGTGGTGAGGGTAAGCTAGGCGATCGTAGCGCACACCATGGCAGAAATGTGCACTTACCGGGGACAACTGTCAAATTTACTTTCACGTTTTCTATTGGTTTCTTAACGGTTTCCTACGATTCATTTCGTTGGTATGTATTTATTTATTCTCTTATTTATTCCAGTAAAATTTCCAATACGGGGTCTTTCTCGTTTACTAAAGTAAATAAAATATTCATGTGTCATTATTTGACATCTCTGAGTTTTGAAATTGTCTCGGGACCTTTGACGTTTGACGTTTCAGACGTGCACATAGCCAATAGCAACGCTGATGCGTTGTAATTTAATTTGTAGTATTGATAGATTACTATGCAATAAACAAACGGAACAGTGTGTAGCTAATCGAAAATTCATCTGGAAACGCGGAATAACCATTGTTTGGACAACAAATGGAAGATAGTGAAGTGCGTCGTATGTGGCATGCCATGCAAGTTCTCATTTTGCAAAATGTACGAGTGTTGTGGTTGTAAAACGTAGAACTCTGTGAAAGGACGAAGATATATCGTTTTCCCGGATATGAAATGAGATACATTAAAAAATAAATCTGTTGATAAGTAATTGTTTGTTTAATTTCATATAATAGGACACAACATAGTTCACGGTATTTCAATTGAACACCAGTTTCATTTTACATCGGACGTTGGTGTTCAATTGGAAATACCGTGAGCTTCTACACAAGATTAAATTTAAATGAGCTATATATATATTTATCGTTGGATGTTCACAGTAAGTTCCATTGCCACAGTGTCATTAAATAATTAAAAAATATAAACGTCAGAAATCTACCAGCGGGTACAGATTAAGTATGGTTGCTTACGGTTTATATTTTTGGTTCGTGAGTTGGCGGTCTGAACCCTTACTAGTCTGTGGTCTGTGATTTACACGTGATTTACTACTAAATTTACAACTGTCATTGTCAATGTCATATTTCGTCGTCAAGTCATAATCGAATAGAAAAAAACATATATGTGTATATATTCTCTTTGAAAAAAAAAACAGTCAGTTGTCAGTTTAGTCAGTTAATGAATGTTGTTTGGTTTATACGTGCATTTAGTATCCGTTTGCATTACATTTGAAATCGTGATAAACAACAGATCGGTATCTATTACGCGGTTAAATACTTAATTGAATTTTACTGAAAGAAGAAGCGGATTGTAATGGCGCTATAGTTCTATTTCATGGTAAGCATATCTATTAATTTGAAGAATGATAGTGACCTCCTTCCGTCAGTGTTCTAGGCAAGATTATCCGTATTATTATAAGTTGAACTCGTCCATCTTCCGAAAATTCGACGTTTAAAACCACACGGTACGGCTTGAACAGATTGTAACTATTTAGGATCTATAGGATATCCGAAAAGGATATTTTAATCTGCGGTGAATATTTATACCTAAATAGTGTTTCAAAGAACATTGTGTTCACTTCATAGAAAAATATTTGGATATGTTTTACTAAGTACTGTATTCATCTCAATCTCAGGATCATTTCATTATTAGTCCAGTTCAATTGCTTTGGAGCCCAAGCCCATGGTATATATTTTTTGAGTTTTTTGCTAATTCAACAGTAAATAAAATCGGCCAAGAGCATGTCGGGCTATGCTCAGTGTAGGGTTCTGTAGTTTTCCAATGAACTTAATAAAAAAAGCAATAACCAGCAAATGGGAATACCTTTCCAGCATTTCATAAGTATTTTACTAAAAAGGGAAGACTACAATAACTCAAAAACAGCTTAACTGATTATATCCACTATATATTTAATTGAAAGTCTTTATTAAGCTTTACTTTCATGATATTTTTTGGACCCATAGTCCAACCTATCCAACAACACCCTACACTATAGGGTTGAAGCAAAAAAACATCCCTACTTTACATGTAGGGGAGGATACCCTTAAAAAAATTTGGTACATTTTATATTACCACTTTTTCAGATTTATTGATCTATATATCAATACCAAATTGCAGCTTTCTAGCACTAGCAATCACAGAGCAAAGCCTCGGGCAGATAACAAATGTTGGTAGGTGAAGGGGCTCAAGGCATGTGGGTATACATACATAACACTCTACAGGTACTTAGTAACAAAACCTTTTCCACAGGCCAGTTAGAGTTCAATCTTTTATGTCAATGACTAAGCGAAAAACTTTTCTCACTTTATCTGCAACTATTGTTTACTGGAGGTAAGATCTTGTTGAAATAACCATATGCATATATTTGTTTTGCCTAAAATATGTTTTATTTACTCAATTATTTTAGACTCATGTCTATGGATTAGTTTTAACAATTTACTGATACTAACCTATCTAACTTGTAAAATGCCATTATATATTATTATGCCATTATATAATAAATAAATAAATTATTTATTTAATTGTATGGCATAATACTCATAAATGTTTTATGAAACAATTTTTTTAAAGTCCCCATTCAAGGTCCAGAGCCTCAAGATAGTGTCAGGTGTTAACTTATACAGATCTTCTGGAGGGCCCAAGCATGAGTAGTGAAATGCCATTTATGTGGTTAGTTGTATACAAAAATATTTATTGTACCAGAAAAAAATTGGCGTAATAATATTAGTTATACATGTGTTACCGTTTCATGTTCTTGAGGGAGAATGCTTCTTATAACAAATGACAAAGACACCAAAGTATACAAAATAACTGTGCTCTAACTTCCTACATATTACCACCAACCTCTTACTGTGTCATTTTAAGTTCGTAGCTTCACCCCTCTTTGCTAGAAACTCCTGTCCTGCATTTCAATGTCAAGATATTTATTTATGTGTCTGACTACGTGACTGTTATGTTTGTGCTTAGATAGACTGGGGCGTGATGGCCTTTTATATTTTATATTTAATTAAAGATCGGGAAGACGTGAATAAAACAACAGCCATTATCCAGTGCAGACCAAAGACAATTCTTTATTTTTCTAAAACCGTCAACATGATTTCCAGCCATAGACTAAGACTTAGATTATTCTACAGTGACTACACACAGTACGGCAAAGTCTTGTAAATGTTAAAATACTGGCTGAATACATTCATGTGGCGGGCGACCAATTAGAATAGTAACGACTTAAAATATTCAACTATTCACTCATCCTATCATTAATTATCCACATTCATTGGGGTTCAACACATTTTAGACCAGCATTTCTATGCAAAAATAGAACGCCGGCGCGAACTGTGTTAAGAAAATACGAAAAGGGATCGAACGAAATTTTGGCATACTCGTAGGTCAATGAGGTGATGCCCGCGAACCCGCGATAGCAGACGCTGGAGATACCTAACAGCTAACAAGCTTTAATATGGACATATAGATATTAAATTGGCACCATAATTGGTTTGTTCACTCTCTCTCTTGCAAACGCGTTTAGCCAAATCTGCGGAGCAGGAGCATTAACAAGTACCATAAAATCAGAGCAATAATTACGTTGCCACACGTTGCATAGAAACATCTTCCTAAATTTAGCGTCTTAAATGAGAGAGGTGAGTTGAATTGCTGGGTTGGGTGCCTCTGTAATGTAAAAAGCCGTAGTCTAAAGCTCAATCTGATAGCCCGTCGCAGGAAGCCGGTTCCAGAAAAATCCCGATCGTAAACAAATGCACGCCGCGTCACCAGCCGCCACGAGTGCCACGACCAATCCCCGGTTGCCACTTCCCTCCCTGTGTTCCATAAAGTTCCACGCATCTACATAGATCGCGTAATTAATATTGAAACGAGTCACGACAATCATAAACATTTCTGATAAGGTCATCGGCTCGCCGCTAGCTTCTGGGCGGTAGTCATTTGTTCGTTGACCCGGCTCTCCCGCCGCCGGTCAAATGCGGAAACAGAAATATTTACACTAAATCTGTGTTTGGAACTTGAGCAGAGCTTTCAAGCTGTATTGTATTGTGTTACAGGATAACATTTTAAAAGTTATTCTTGTGTAGTTAGAGCTCTACAAATATAATATGCTGTTTCAATTGTTGTGACGTGGATGGTGCCAGAAACATACATGTGAAACTGTTTTACATAAGGTAGGCAACTAATTATAGCTTCTTTATATCACTACTTGCTTTTGCCTGCGACTCCGTCCTCGTGGAACACGTTACTTATCATCGCCTTAGAGAAATAATCGCTATTTAATTATCGCTCTTCCATACAAACTTCAACCCCCCCCCCCCCTCGCGTCCCTCGCTAGCGTTAAGCTTATCTAAGAATTTGTTTGACCTGAAGCCAGACTCACCCTCATCTCATCAAATGCAAATCAAAAAAATAACTGACTAAAGAGTAAAACATTTAATAGATTTTTTACCTGATATTCTAGGTATGATTGATTAGTGCGTGAGATTTTTTGTTAAATATTACTTAACTGTATTGCTGAATTATCTTATCCACCACCACCACCACCATATCAGCCCTTTTTTTTTTTTTTTTTTTTTTTTTTTTTTTTTTTTTTTTTTTTTTTTTATTTCTCCGGGGGGAAAATCCTTTATGGATACCACCGCACCACGGGGACAATGCGGTGGTTATGTCGGACTTGCACCGACTAAAACCCCCCGATCGTCCTCCTCAACTCATTTCGGGCGGCTCTGGGATCTCCTTAGGAACGCACCAGTGCCGCCCTAGAGTCTGTGGGTCCAACCATCTGCTTTTATAGGCGATCACAGCCCCCAACTGTGACCGTCTTCGACCCCAAGGACCCCCTTTTAGTCGCCTTCTACGACAGGCAGAGGATACCGTAGCCGTATTCTATACCCGGGCTACAGGGCGACCATATCAGCCCTAGGACGTCCACTGCTGGACATAGGCCTCTCCCAATTTCATGGGGGGTAAATGCCATAATCGCCACGCTTGGCATGCAGGTTGGCGATCGCAGTATCTCCACCGCACTCTAGGAATGCTGCTGCCCATTCCCCGGTGGTCTTGGTCGTAGTTTTAGGACATACCCGGATCCCGGATCGACACACCACCATCATATCAGCCCTAGGACGTCCACTGCTGGACATAGGCCTCCCCCAATTTCATGGGGGGTAAATCATCGACACACAGTATAGATTAATTCAAATGAATGATTTAATTTAAACGCTGTCGTTGAGATGAGAGCAGCAAAAGATATATATCTACTCGTACGAGGATATATGTAGTTAAGAAGTTAACTATATCATAATTTAGTTTAACTACTTACTGATTATGACATCATCGTCATCATAAACGTATCTAACTGTATCTTCATGGCATGGGCAAAGGTATACCCACCTACGCTTATGTGCAAATGTTCTTGCGATGAATAAGAAGAATTCTACATGCAGATATGACAATCATTTGAATACATCTGCAATATCCATTACAGTGGGGGCCGCCGACAATGTTTCTCTTCATTGAATGATTGATAACGAGAGGCACATGTACACGTATGCATAACTTGTCACGTAGATACATTACTTATTATTATATCATATAAAATTTGTAGATAACCACATTAAGAAAGGTTGAGCATTTGCTATAAGTTAGATTTTAATTAAGTTACATTTACTTTATTTAGTTTCGGTTAGTGGTGCTAAATGTATCCGTTTTTGCTCTTGAGTGGTATGCGAAAAAGCTAGTCGAGGACGGCGCTAACTTCACTTAATTGGTATAGGGAACGTGAAGTTTTCGAACAGTTATGCTTCTTTATCATTCCTACGTCTCTCTTTGGATTACTGCCAATTATTAAAACATTTTAGTTACCAGGCTACCATTTAAACCTTCCGCATGACCGGTGCACCATACGTATTGATGCGGAGGCACAAAAGGCATTGACAACGTACCGTAACACATTACGTTTTAAATATACATACTCGTACAGTCAATGCCCTGCAAAAAACATATGCCTTTGATTTCCTCCAATTTGACCGGTTTTACCAAAAAGCGGCACATTCCAAAATATTCAATTGTCAGTCCGCTTACTTATTCGTATTAAAAAACGAGCATTACTTATGTACTTAATGCTCGCTTTTGAATAAGAGTCAGTATTATCTTGTTGATTTACGAACAATATTAAAATAATAAATTACGGAGTATCAGCGATGTCAGATGTGACTCAGGGCTTACTCAATGTGCTAGCTAAGATCAGAACTTTTTAAATGAAGGGGCGTAAATTAATGAACCCAAGATGTGAGTATTACTCGTATTAGAAGTAGGCATTAACTCTCATTAAAATATTTTACTTCCATTAAAAATAATTACTGACTCAGTTGTCGTTTTTATTCGTTTACATTTATGTATAATATTCCATTGTTTAAAATATGATTAACCGATAAAGAAGCGTACCTGTCACAAAAAATAAGAAAACCGTATCCTTGAAACAAATTAACTCGAATTTTATGTTCTTGTGGCTGAAAATACTTTTAATTAATGATGTTCATTTGAGATTATCAGAAATCTAAAGATTGTTACGTTAATTGTATAAATATATCCAAGGAATACCTTGAAGGCATACCTGCATAGTATTGTACTTACTAAGCTCCTATGTTAAACAATGTACCTAAGTGCTGTGGTTTTATATAATCAGTATTTGTATGCAGTTAACTCTACATCCTTGTGAATCTTTGAATCATATCCATCGCCTATAATTTTGATAAGTCATACAATTTTTTCTTGGTAATAAATAATAATAGATCAAGAGTGCTTTATGCAAATTTGATCTGGATCCGGATGATGAGTTCCATTTCAGCCAGAACCACTGGCCAGAACTAAATTAATTTCTCATATCTTATAGACACACGCATAGCAATGCACCCCTCCGGCGATTTCGGCAACCAAGTTTCGCAACCAGTTGTTAAAAAAGAAGTAATTATCCTGTTACGCAACTAGTAGCCCAAAAAGAAAATGTATTCCTGTTTCATCATGTTTGAACACGGTGTTTGAGGTATCGCTGAAAAACTGTTTTGCCCAAAAAAAGGACCTGTAAGTGCCGTGAGTTTCCCTTTTTCGGGTTTCGTACCCGAAGTGTCCAAAAGGGGACTCCGTTATTGTTGTCACTCGCGTGTCCGCCCCTGTCGTCTGTCACACATTTTGTCCCGAATTACTTTTTATAGAAATATTGTAAAAACCTAATCTAAGAGATAAAATTAATAAAGGGATAATTATAAAAATGTATAAAAATAGAAATCTAGACTATTGTCTAAAAAAAAAGTAAAGTAAAGTAAAGTAAAGTAAATTATAAAACAATATTTACAAAACATAAAATCATTATAAAAACCTAACCTAGGGTGCCGCCGGCAGCGAGGCAGGGCCTAAGCTACCGGTGGTTAGGGCGACAGAGAGAGGAACCTCCTGACTATTCGCGCCGTGTCCAGGAGTACCGCCTTCTGTATCTAACCCAACCATCTACCGAGAGTCTCTTAAGATGTTGGTCGAGACTCTTCGCAATTAGACCGTTCGCAGAGACGACTATCGGGACAATGATCGTCGAATCAACATCCCACATGGCGGTTACCTCATGTGCCAGGTCTAGGTACTTGCTAGCCTTATCCTTCTCGGCCTTCACGAGCTTCTCATCATGGGGGATGGTGATATCGACGAGCACTGCCTGGCGCTTCAATCGATCTGTCAGCACGATATCATAGGTTTGTTGGCTATAATAGTCCTGTCCGTGATGACAGATCGATCCCAATAGAGCGTGGCACGACCATTTTCGAGAACTGGCGCAGGTGTGTACTTATAGTACGGCACTTCGAAGTCCACAAGACCGTACAGAAGAGCAAGCTGCTGGTGAATAATCTTGGCTACCAAGTTATGTCTGTGCAAGTACTCGCCGTTAGCAAGATGACCACAACCAGAAATGATATGCCTGAGTGACTCTCGGGGACGGCGGCATGCCCGACAAATGTCGACCGTACCGTCCTTCAGGATATATTTCCGGTAGTTGTTTGTCATGATAACTTGACAAAACCTTCGGTTTCCGCAAAGAGATCTCCGAAACGTAGCCAGTTCATTATTATTATTATTTATGTTTTGACGATCATACTGTGAAACGATACATTATTTATTTTAAAGAATAATAATGGTATCAATAAATTGCTCTAAATAATTAATATATATATATATATTAATACACGTAATAACTGACGATTCGAAAGTACTTGTTGCTAGGCCTATTTGAATAAAGAATATTTTGACTTGCCTTGAAGAGTTTTTTAACTTAACAATCTTCCCATTGACCTATAATTATTATATTTTCATTATTCATATTTTTAACTTGAAATTTGGTGATAATGTTTATTAACGTATATTAGACCAACAAATACCAATATATTGATAAATCACATTTGTTTTTTAGTTGTACGGAACCCTCGGTCCGCGAGTCCAACTCGCACTTGGCCGGTTTTTTGTTCAATATGTTGTTATCTAAATAGCGTGTTTTAGTTTTTAAGAATATTTTGTATTGATATGTATGTTATTCTGTTAGGTATATATATATATATATATATATATATATATATATTAATATGGGCCTGTTGTTGTTGCCTGAAGCAAATCTAAATATATAAAAGAAGAAACTGACTGACTGACTGACTGACTGACTGACTGACTGACTGACTGACTGACATATCAACGCACAGCCCAAACCGCTGGTCCTAGAGATTCCAAATTTGGCACGTAGGTTCCTTATAAGGTCTAGGGGTGCACTAAGAAAGGATTTTTCAAAATTCGACCCCTAAGGGGGTGAAATAGGGGTCCGAAGTTTGTATGGGGAAACAAGATTGGCTGGACTATTTTATTCGAAACTTCACAGAAGTATTTCTAACGATAAATGAGTAAACACGTGTTTCAGGTTTTCTGAAAAATCAACCCCTAAAAGGGGGAAATGTGGTGACAAATTCTGAAAATCGACATGGGTATTGTTTTTATGGTTTATCGGGTCGCTGATAACGAAAACAACAATGATTTTGAAATCCCACGTGGAGGACGTGAAATACCATCCCCCCTGTTGGGGTGCGAGGGGGATGAAATGTCTAAATATTAATATGGGTGTCGTTTTTATGGTTTTTTGGAACGTTCATTACGAAAATGGCATCGATTTTGAAATTTCATGTAGTGGACATAAAAACTTTTGAAAGTTTGTGCCAAATTGCAAAAAATAACTGACTGACTGGGCGAGTGACATATCATCGCACAGCCCAAACTGCTGGTTCTAGAGATTCTAAATTTAGTATGTAGGTTCCATATAAGGTCTTGAGGTGCATTAAGAAAGTACTTTTCAAAATTCAACCCCTAAGGGGGTTAAATGGGGGTCCGAAACGTGTGTGGGGAATCAAGATTAGTTGGACTATTTTATTCAAAACACTTCACAGGAGTATTTCTAACGATAAATGAGTAAACACATGTTGCAGGTTTTTTGAGAAATCAACCCCTAAAAGGGGGAAAGGTGGTGACAAATTCTGAAAATCGACATGGGTATTGTTTTAATGATATACCGGGTTGCTGATAACGAAAACAACAATGATTTTAAAATCCCACGTGGAGGACGTGAAATACCATCAGGGGGCTGTTGGGGTTCGAGGGGGATGAAATGTCTAAATATTAATATGGGTGTCGTTTTTATGGTTTTTTGGGACGTTCATTACGAAAATGGCATCGATTTTGAAATTTAATGTTGTGGACATGAAAACTTTTGAAAGATTGTGCCAAATTGCAAGAAATAACTGACTGACTGAGTGAGTGAAATATCATCGCACAGCCCAAACTGCTGGTTCTAGAGATTCTAAATTTAGTATATAGGTTCCATATAAGATCTAGAGGTGCAATAAGAAAGGATTTTTCAAAATTCAACCCCTAAGGGGGTAAAATGGGGGTTCGAAGTGTGTGTGTGGGGAATCAAGATTAGTTGGACTATTTTATTCGAAACTTCACAGGAGTATTTCTAACGTTAAATGAGTAAACATGTGTTTCAGGTTTTATGAGAAATCAACCCCTAAAAGGGGGAAATTTGGTGACAAATTCTGAAAATCGATATGGGTAGGTATTGTTTCTATGGTTTATCGGGTCGCTGATTACGAAAACAACAATGATTTTAAATTCTCACGTGGAGGACGTGAAATACCATTCCCTCTGTTGGGTTCAAAGGGGGTTGGAATGTCTAAATATTAATATGGGCGTCGTTTTTATGGTTTTTTTGGGACTTTAATTTTGAAAATGGCATTGATTTCGAAATTTTATATTGCGGACATGAAAACTTTTAAAAGTTTTTGCCAAATTGCAAGAAGAAACTGACTGACTGAGTAAGTGACATATCAACGCACACCCACACTACTGGTTCGAGAGATACTAAATTTGGCATGTAGGTTCCATATAAGATTGAAATGCCGTGAATTCCCTATGAAGAGACGACCTTTTTTCATTCAATGTATTGTAAGTAAGTGATTTTATTAATCAGTGCCGTCCGATACGATTTCGATAAAAATCGATATTTGAGCGTCCGAGGGGACTCTTAATAGGAATCCGAGGTAAACTTTGAATAAAGTAACGGCCATTAATTTTCTTCATTTCCGTTCCGATTTCGTTCAAAATTGATATCTGAGCGTCCGAGTGGTCCCCTAATACGACTCCGAGGTAAAATTGGGATAAGTGGCAGCCATATTGATTTTCTTAATTTCCGTCCCAATTTTGTTCAAAATAGATATCTGCACGGAAAAAAAAACTTAGCTGTAGTAACTACAATTTAGTTGTGGTAGCTAAATTCCTTACAAACTATACGGACAGCGAACTTATTAGCTACCATAGCAAAGTGTATTTTGCTACTAAAACTTAGCTGTGATAGCAAATATTTTTAGCTGAAATCACTTCGAATAATAAAAAAGTTAGCTGTGGCAGCTAACTATATTAGCTAAATTTAGCTGTGGCTGCTAACTGGAATAGCTGTATTTAGCAGGGACAGCTAAGTATTTTACCGAAATTTAGCTGTGGCTGCTAACTATTTTAGCAGTGGCAGCTAATTTTATTAGCTATATTTAGCTGTGGCTGCAAAAGAAATTCGCCGCAGCTGCTAATTATTTTGGTTGCGACAACTAAAATAATTCGTCTCCATGGAAGATAATATTAGCTGTAGGAACTAAGTCAGTTTGATACTCTATCGAATTACCTTAGCAGCATTTGACAATGATCTTTGCTGTAGCTGTGAATTTCATTTGTTACTATAACTAAGAGTTTTAGTTGTGAGTTGTAATCGGTTTAGCTGTAACAGCTAAAATAATTTTTAGCCATAGAAAATAGTGTTAGCTATAGCAACTAAGTCAGTTTGATACTTTGATGAATTACCTTATCGGTATTTTACAATGACCTTAGCTGTAGCTGCGAGTTGGATTTGTTATTGTAACTAAGAGTTTTAGTTACGAGTTGAAATCGGATTAGCTGCGAAAGCTAAAATAATTTGTAGTCATAGAAAATAGTGTTAGCTATAGCAACTAAGTCAGTTTGATACTTTGACGAATTACCTTATCGGCATTTGACAATGATCTTAGCTGTAGCTGCGAGTTGAATTTGTTACTGTAACTAAGAGTTTTAGTTACGAGTTGTAATCGGATTAGCTGCGACAGCTAAAATAATTTGTAGCCATGGAAAATAGTGCTAGCTATAGCAACTAAGTGAGTTTGATACTCTATCAAATTACCTTGGCGATTATCGATAAATATTTAGCTGTAGCTTCTAATTTGGTTTGTTACTTTAACTAAGAGGTTTATTTGTGTGGCGTAATTATTTTGTTGAGATGACTAAAATAATTCGTCGCATAGAAGATAGTATTAGCTGTAGCAGGTAAGTAAATTTGTCACTCTATCGAATTAGTTTTTGCTGTGGCTGTGAATTGGGTTTGTTACTTTAACTAATTCACTTAGTTAAAGTAACAAACTCAATTCGCAGCCATAGGGAATTAGTTTTAGCTGTGGTTGTGAATTGAGTTTGTTACTTTAACTAATTCAGTTAGTTGAAATAACAAACCTTATTCACAGTCCCAGTTAAAACTCATTTGATAAACTTTTAAAACGCAGTTGCTGCAGCTAAAATTATCCTTCATGCGACTTATCGGAATATAATTATCGCCTTAACAGTACGTTAAGCTGCATAAAAGATGATTCAGCTGCAGCAACTAAGTCAATTTGATACTCTATCGAGTCGTAATGATATGATAAAGTCAAAATAAACTTACTGCTACCGCTGCTGCTAAAAAGAACATAGTTACAAAGAATTTTAGTGTCCCTAATTAAGTCATCACGCAAGTAAGTTTCATGTTATGAAGAAAAAATCAAATGCAGAAATTATTGTAATTACATTATATTTATTATGAAAGGGGTGTCATATTGTATCTTATACCTAGTCATCAGCGAGATCGGACGTGTCTCTTAAACAAAATAAATAGTATTCATGTGCTGTATTTGTGACATAGATTGAACAAGCGCAACTGATTTAGTAGAGTCGTAAGAATTACTCAGTGAATAATAATGTAAAGGCAGAGTTGAATACAAGATGAACAATAAAAGTTTGTAGTTTCAATTAATACAATTACAGGAAGCTTATTGAAAAACTTTCAGTGATGTTGTTTTCGTCCGGTACTGTACTGCAAACAACTGAGGACCAAGCGTAAGGCCCCGTCGGAAACAGTTTTCCTTATTATGCAGGTTGGTTGGCAGGACTCCAGCGGTACACTGAAAAATTAAAGCATTTGTAAGATACGTAGATGAGAACCTCAGAATTGAGATAGATTAGGTGTGAAGTTATATGTATGTATGTATGTAAATACTTTATTGCACACAAAACATAGGTAAAAATACAGACAAAGTTATAAATAAATATAATCAGGGTGTTTGGTCAATCGTTTGCCAAATTTAAATGGTGGATAGGTGGAGTCATTTGCTATCGCATAAGGCCCCAAAAACAATTCTCAGGCCCACGCAATTTTTTATGTAATTTTTTGAAGTTATTTGAAGAATCTTAAAGGTTGACTCGTTAAGCCTGAAATTTAAAAAAAGTAAGTAGTCCAGTCTGCATTTTTTATTTTATTTTAAATGTGCAACGATGTACGGTTCTATCAAAATCAAAATTACTTGCAGGTAACGTCTAGTTTTATTCTTATTGACCCGTGGAAAATTTTCAAGATGAAAAAAATTCTGTCGAAGGTCAAAATCAAAATGAAAATCAAAAATTTTATTCTGCAAATAGGCCACAAGGGCACTTTTACAAGTCAACACATGAATTATACAATTAAATAAATTGACAATGATAATTATAATGTTTTCAAAACAGAATTGCAGAACTAAAAAAAAGTAGACAATAATAATAATGATTTAAAAACTATAGTGATAAACAAACTCACAATATTCAATTAAAATTAACTTATAAGACATTATATAAAAAAAAATTTTTAGTGACCTATATATACGGTCTCTGTCCGAATACACAAAAGTATATACAATAAATTTAATATCTCAGAGATGTATATGGTCTCTGAGCGTCCATTATTCCTAAGTCCTTAGAGATGTACATGGTCTCTAAGCGTCTAAATTAAAATAAGTAGTAAATGAAAATAGCACTTAAGTAATTTAATATTCTCAGAGATGTATAAGGTCTCTAAGCGTCAATAACAATAAAATTAATCCAAAACAGGATGATGTCTCTCGTCAATCTCCAATAAAATAACACTAGTATTAAGGTATTAATCATGCCCTTGCAAGCATGAACAGACCGGACTCCACAAACAGCACCCGATCACGAGTATGACGCGTATCTCAGCCATCGCCTCCCTCGACCATTTGTTAGGGAAGGTGGCGACCCGATCAACGACGCCACCGTAAGCAAAGCCTTTTAAGCGAGCATGACATATTCAGGCTGCCGGACATTAATAAATAATATAAAAGATTAAAACAACTGTTCGGCAAGAAACAGCATCATGTTTCATAAAACGCAACGAAAGAGCTGTACAAGGAAATAGGCTAAGTGAAGCATAGGTATATATATATATTTTAACTAACAAGATTATACTATCACTGGCTTAAAAGCATTTTTATCATTTAAGAAATCGTTGACAGCATAATAGGCCTGGCTTAGCAAATAACGTTTAATATGAGACTTAAATTTACTCAGTGGCAGATTAACTATTTCGGTGGGTATTTTATTATAAAATCGTATACAGTTCCCCACGAACGACGTGCTAACCTTCCGGAGACGACTGGCTTTCACTGCAATCTTGTGTTTACTTCTAGTGTTGTAGTCGTGGATATCACTGTTAAGTTTGAACTCATGAAGATTTTTCCGAACATACATAATATTTTCAAGAATATATTGAGATGCTACAGTAAGAATATTTGCCTCCTTAAATTTTTCTCTGAGGGATTCCCTGGCCTTTAGTTCGTAAATGGAGCGTACAGCTCGTTTCTGTAGCACGAAGATGGTCTGGATGTCTGCCGCTTTTCCCCACAAAAGGATTCCATAGGACATAACACTATGAAAGTAACTATAATACACCAGCCTGGCCGTCTCAACGTTAGTCAAATGTCTAATACGTCTTACTGCATAGGCCGCAGAACTAAGTTTGCCAGCCAGAGTGGCAATATGCGCGTGCCATTGCAGTTTTGAATCTAAGGTGACTCCTAAAAACACTGTTCTCTCTTCAAATTCCAGTTCATCAGACTTCAATTTGATCTTGGAATTGTTTGCCTCCTTGACATTAGGCAGAGTGAATTTGATGCACTTTGTTTTCTTGGAATTTAAGAGTAGATTATTTGCTGTAAACCAGTTCACAACAGTACTTAGTGTCTCATTAATACCGTCAAAGTTTTTCTCTTTGCGGCCTACTTTGAAGATAAGCGACGTATCATCTGCGAATAGCACTATATCATGTTTATCTTTCACAAGGTTTGGTAAATCATTGATATAAACAAGAAACAGAAATGGTCCCAGAATAGATCCTTGAGGAACTCCAAGAGCAACCGTTGTCCCTGCTGATTGAGTCCCGTTGATCACTACCCGTTGTGTTCTCTCCGACAGATACGATGTAACAAGGTCAAGAGCACCGTTTTTGATCCCATAGTGACTTAACTTTCTAATTAAATTCTCGTGATTAACGCAATCAAATGCCTTTGACAGATCACAAAACACCCCAATAGCATCTTGAGCCTCTTCCCAGGCATCAAAAATATGTTTAATTAGTACCACACCGGCATCAGTGGTAGAACGACCTCTAGTGAATCCGAACTGATTGCTATTGAGCAGGTTATTGCGATTAAAGTGGGACACAAGCTGATTAAGAATAAGTTTCTCAAAAACTTTGCTTAATGCCGGTAGTATTGAGATTGGTCTGAAGTTGGTAGGGTCAGTTTTGGTTCCTGATTTAAACAACGGGATAATTTTACTGTGCTTCATTAGGTTAGGAAAAACTCCAGTATCAATACATTTATTGAAAATATCAGCTAAGAAAGGTGCGATTGATTCTACAACGGAATGTAATACTTTCACTGAAAGGCCCCAGAGATCTTCAGTCTTCTTTAAGTTTAATGATCTAAATGCTTTAATTAGAATATGGGGGGTTACGTAAGTGAAGCTAAAGATTTTTGTACATTCCGTAACATTTTCTTTCAATAAGGATTCAGCGACATTTGGTGATGACTTCAAAGACTTCGTGGTCGCGATGGGTACGTTAGAAAAGGTAAACTTTTAATGGCAATTAAAATAAAACTAAGAAAGATCATGATCTTAAAATTATTTTAAAATGTGCGTTGATCTATCTTCTGTATAATAATGTGCAATAATGCTAAAATCCTTTCACAAACTTCAATCATTTGCGAACTTTGTGACGAATTAGCGTAATATTCGATATGCAACTTTGCCAACCTTTACACTTAAATTCGGCACGCAGGTTTGTAGTAGGTACGCTAAATAAGTAAGTAACAATCAAATTTCCATCATTAAACCACAATCATTCTGTCGTTCGAGTGTGAGAGGAGAAAGAGATCTCGCTTGTGAGAGGAGTCAGATATTTCTGCTATGGGAAACGGAGAGCGGGAGAGAGATTGTCAGGCCGTGCACATGTACGTCTTCCTTGTGAGAGAGGGCCGGGCTTGGCAACCTAGGCGTAAGCTCGAAGGCCCAAAGCGTTCCATAAGAGCGCGCTCTCCATGCGAGCCCGAGGGCCGAAAGTCCGACGGGTGAACCCAGGCGGACACAGGGGGTGTGTCCCTCTTTTACAACCTAGAACGCCCGAAAACGAATGAAGGTCATGTTCCTTCTCTGTCGCTAGAATTTTCAAATGCGACAGAAAGGACAGTTTTTTCGCGGTAGCGGCTCTGACTCTAAATCTCCCACTCGCTCTCCGCTTCCCATAGCAGATTTTTTAATTTCCGAGTCCTGTCACAGGGGAAATGCCTTTCGCCTCTCACGTTCGGAACAACAGAGTGATTGTGATCGATTAAAATGCTTGAAATTTGTTTATACCCACAAATTTAGCGTACTCAAAAACCTGCTTACTGAGTTTGAGCCCAAAGGTTGGCCAAGTTGAATATCGAATATTAGCTTAATTTGTCATAAAGTAAACAAATTAATAAAGTTTCTGAAAGGTTTTTTGGCATTATTGCACATCATTAGAAAGAAGATTGTAAGGAGCACTTTAAAAAAAAAATTAAGAACATGATCTTTTTTCGTTTTTTTTTTAATTGCATTTCAAAGTTAACCTGCGACTGAATTTTTACCTCTTGAAAAATCTTTGCGGGTGAGAAATAAAAAAAATGACTGAATGTTTTTAATTTTGACTTTGATAGAACCGTATATCATTGCACATTTTTATAACGAATTCAGACTTGACCACTTAATTTTTTTTTAATTTTATATTTAACCAGTCACCCTATAAGATTCTCCAAAAACTTTAAAAAAATTACATAAAAAATTGCGTGGGGCCTAGAATATTTTAAGGGGCCGTAGGAGATAGCAAATGAAGCCCCATCTACCCGTCATTTTAATTTGGAAAACGATGGACAAAATACTTTGTATTATAGGTCAATTTTTTACTCAAATTATTTATATTATTATTATTTTATTTAAACTTTATTGCACAAAATATAATTGTACAAATGGCGGGCTTAATGTCAAATGGCATTCTCTACCAGCCAACCATTGGGCTAAACAGAGATTTATGACAAATTGTACTAGTCCCATAGTGAGCTCAGTAAGACTTATGTTATGGGTATTAGATGACGATATATTTAATAGATATATACTTAAATACATAAAAAAACATATAAGTCTCAGGAACAAATGTTTCTGCTCACCACAGAAACAAATGCTCTTACCAGGATTAGAAACCGGGACCTCTAGCTTTGGAGGCAGTGTTACTACCAACTAGGCTATACAGGCTCACGTTAGTTAGCCTGAAGTTATTATGATAAAGTACTTACTTTTATATATTGAATAAAGCCATATTTAGTTTCCAATCTTGATAGCTTCCCTTGCCTCCATAGCTTCCATTCATAGCAATATTTTTAATTGGAAGTAACATTGGAACGACTCTCAGAGGGTTAAATTTGTTTTCCTTCTGCAAACAAAAAGAACAAAATCACCTGATGTATTTATAATATAATAAAATATTATTGAGATAATAAGAATATTATGATAGCGTCGGTTTCGTTATAAAGTTGCATTCCAGCGTCAAATCACTTAAATCCATTTCTGTGGGAAATAAAATTGAAATATAAGGGACATTAATCATTTAGTAAAACTACACTACTACTTTGGTAATAAACAAAGGAACAAAATTAAAGTAACACTTATAAAAGTTACAAAATAAAATGCTTTACAAACTTTCTGTAGCTGTGTTAATTGAAACTATGTAACTTTCATCGTTCATGTTGTATTATGAACATTCCTCCAATTTTGTCCCTGTGTATATATAAACTGTAGTAAATAGTGGTTAATTAAGTACCAGTCTATAGCCGTCAGAACATTTTGAGAGCTGGAAATTTGTTCATGTGTTGTGGATACCCATTGATCCTTTCAACATATATAGTCTCGTTCAACATGTATAATCTCGTTTAAAAACTTACACATAAATAATGTCTTATTTAGCAGTTGTAGCAAATAATATAAGCTAAAGTTTGAGAATATGTTAGTCACAGCTACAATATGTTCTTAGCAGCCTCACATAAGTCTGATTTGCTACAACCACTAATATATTATTGCTGTTCATTGCATAGGAAATTCGGTGGTGTGACTAAGATATTTAGCTACAACACGACAAACACATGTTGTCGTCGGGTTGCTTATACGATTGCATTCTTACTTGCATACTTCCAAGTTTGACTGCTTACTCGCATGCTTCTTTAAAAATGCCTATGGTTCACGGGAGCGAAGCCGGAAATAAAAGCTAGTTTTCTATAAAAATGAACTTTAAAATTAAGTAAATAGCTTAATGAATAAACAAAACTACAAACCTTTTCTGGATTTCATGTCTCAACTCTTGTTTTACAATTTCATCAGCTAGCTTTTGTGTATACTTATGTAAGTATAGTAGTCAGTTAATTTATTTTCCATATTATTTCACCTTGGTCTGCAGTTTTAATTTTCGCATGAATGTTATCCTCTCACCAATCTGTGGAAAGAGTTTTTTCTACTCAATATTCGGTCATCACACAGACAAACAGAAAGATTCAATCCCTTCATCTTAAAACAAAAGATAAATAGTTTCTAATAATAATAAATATAATACCTACGAGACGAAAGATTCATTGGCAGACACTGAAGTCAGCCTACTTATGTAAGTCCCACTGCTAGGCACGGCAGGCTCTTCTCATTGATGAGGGACCGAGAATTAGTCCCCACGCTCGCCTAGTGTGGATTGGGGACTTCACATGTCACTCCTTTAAATGTCATCAATGGGAGAGGCTTGTGCCCAGCAGTGGGACGTATGCTGATGATGATGAGGATGATTCCGTAAGCGGCAAAAATGGCCCAAAATAAAGTTATCGTGCTAACACAAAATTAAGAACCTCACTATTGCAGAATCAGACAAGCACTCGACCAAAAATTTAATGGGCCAAGGCTGTGTTCGCCATATGAGCAATAGAATATACAGAAAAAATTACATTATACTATTCACTTACCTTTTAATTTCTCAATAATTTTATGCTCATAGTACCAGCGATGTAGGAGTTGGGAAATATCCTGGGTATCGTTTTGGTCGTCCATTTGTGTTTTAACTTTTCACTAGGTTCTTATTACTTTTAACTTTTTACAAGATTCGCCTTTAAATTTTGACGTTTACACACTGAACTGCTTTTCTTATATATTCAATTAAATATACATACACCTTTCAAGCGTCTGAGTGGCAGCGGAGAGAGTAGAGAGCCGGAGCGCGTCACTTGAAAGCCAGCAGCAGCAGTGCCAGTGTTGCCAGCGCAGACGTTTAAATTGCCGTGTGCGCTAAGTGAAATTGCCATTTTCGTTCGGAAAATGGCCTATCGCCTGCCGTAGCAACGACATCCAATAAATCCTAAGTGGTACTAGTTACTTCTAAACTTTCTAAAGTGACTAAAATAAAATAACTAACTTGGCTTTGCATGAGATTGCACATATTTTACGGTGGATGGTTTTCGTAGCGTAATACTTGTTTTTTTTTAGCTTTTATTTAACTTGCATTGTTAGTATGTCAGTATGTAAATATAGTATGTAAGTTGTCATCAAAACGTGCAATTCTTTTTTCAGTCTGTCTATTTCTCTATTGATGGAAAACAAAGTCATGAGAGACCGTCAAAGTACCTAAACTTTATTGGCAAGCAAATTATATAAAACTAAATAATATGTGAAAATGGTATTCATTAAGTATCTTTATTTTCCCAGCAAATAAAATTATTTTAGAGAACTGGAAAACAGTCGAAAATTCTCATTTTCTATTACCTACCAACTTAGTATTGCGTACGGACAAGCAAATATTTTTTGCACGAGTACGGTGCTACGGAACCCTCGGTTTGGATGTCCGACTGGCTGTTTTTAAGTAACTGGTCTTAAAATGTATTGGAATACTGAAATCCGACTGGCACTTGACCAAAATTCTACTTGATATAATATTTTTGGGGGACAATCTTACACAAATCGACCTAGTCCCAAACTAAGCAAAGCTTGTACTATGGTTACTAGACGACGATATACATACTTATATAGATAAATACATACTTAAATACATAGAAAACATCCAAGACCCAAGAACAAATATCCGTGAAAAATGCACAAATAAATGCCCTGGCCGGGATTCGAACCCGGGACCTCTAGCTTCGGAGGCAGAGTCACTACCAACTAGGCTAAACAGGTCGTCATGTTGCGTTATTTAACGTTCTTATTATTATTACTGACTAGCGCCCCGCCCCGGCTTCCCAAGGGTATTGAACAAAAACGTCAAAATTTTAAAATTATAATATAGACACATTTTATATAAATATAGTCGATGTCAACCGACGATAGTGTTGCTTTCCAACAATGAAATAATTTTTCAAATCGCTCCAGTAATTTTGGAGCCTAATCAATGCAAGCAATTTTTTTTACACCTTGGGTTACATTATTGAAATTTTAGTAAGGATCCCTAATTTTTTGGAAATATAATATAGCCTATGTCACCCGGGGATAGTGTTAGCTTTCCAACACTGAAATAATTTTTCAAATCGGTTCTCTTGTTTCGGAGACTAATTCAAAGCAAAAATTTTTTTTAACCTTGGGTTATATTATTGGAATTTTAGTAAGGGTCCCTAATTGTTTTGGAAAAATATTATAGCTTATGTCACTCGGGGATAGTGTAGCTTTCCAACAGTGAAAGAATTTTTCAATTCGGTTCAGAAGTTTCGGAGCCTATTCAATGGTAACTATTTATTTTTATACCTTGGGTTACATTATTGGAATTTTAGTATGGGACCCTATTTTTTTTAAATAATATTATAGCCTATGTCACTCGGGGATAGTGTAGCTTTCCAACAGTGAAAGAACTCTTCAAATCTGTGCAGAAGTTTCGGAGCCTATTCAATGCAAATAAACAAACAAACAAACTATCAAATCTTTCCTCTTTATAATATTAGTATAGATAAAAAAATGAAAAGATATTTGTTATTTAAATTAAATTAAAAAAATGTTATAATAAAGCGTCTAATGATAGTTCGAAACCCTCGCGAACGAAGGGTCCAACTCGCACTTGGCCAGTTTTTATAAACTCTCATTTCTTTGATTCAAATATTTGTAGGCTTACACTTCCACAAAAAAACTTAAACTTCGTCAAGCCGTTACATGCCCAGCTACATACAGTACAGTTGCATCCTGAAGGATGCCTGGGGTCCGCTACCTAATCCCAAGAATTGGTGTAGGCACTAGTTTTTACGGAAGCAACTGCCATCTGACCTTCCAACCCAAAGGGGAAACTAGACCTTATTGGGATTAGGCTTGTCAAGTGAGTGGGCAACTCTACTGTTAGAAGTTCATAAGCCGCCCAAAGGTGTCTAACTAGGCTTAACGACTGCTATCATATAGACAGAAGCCGGGATCAACGGCTTAACGTGCCTTCCAAAGCACGGGAGCGCTCAGTTAATAACCACTCAAAGCGGTTACACATCCAAGGACTGACCCCGCCCGACACTGCATACCGCACGCGGTACGCGTGTGCCACTGGGACACGAACGCTCCAATATAAAGCCCTGAATATTCGTTGTACGATTTTGGGAATTTTAGTTAGCTGCTGTGTTTTTGTTATTTAAGCTACAGTTATTGGACCCGGGTATGTCCTTAAACTACGACCAAGACCACCGGAGAATGGGCAGCAGCATTCCTAGAATGCGGTGGAGATACTGCGATCGCCAACCCGCATGCCAAGCGTGGCGATTATGGCATTTACCCCCCATGAAATTGGGGGAGGCCTATGTCCAGCAGTGGACGTCCTGGAGCTGATATGGTGGTATGGTATTAATATTTGGATAATAGTATCAGGATTAGCCAAATTTGATTCCATCCTGTGGATACCCATGACTTCGCGAAATTTTACCTTTCCTGCTTGTCCGTTACCGCGCGTACCATGCGAACCCCACGATAATTTGAGTCGACGCGAACATACATACATCGAAAAATATAACCCTTCTCACGACGCAGTTGGGTAGAAATGATAGTAGGTAGGTACTTTGCTTTAAGTAGTAATAATGTAGAACATGGCTTGAATTTGGATAGAAATAAACACAAAGTGCTAATTTCGTTTCCCTTGTTTTAAAGTCGAATATTACTTTTTATTTTATTATGTTTATTAATTTATTATTAACAAGATTTTTTTTTTCACACAGACAGTTTAAATAAAATGTAATTCCCGGCTTTTACTAGAAAATACTGGCGTTTATTTATGGCAACACTTGCTACGTTACTTTTCCCGCGTGAAACTCGAAAACATTCGTCGTAGTAGCAAAATGCATCTTAGCTACTACAACGAATTTGACATTCGTTGGCATAACTAAAACATTCGAGCTTATAAACATTTTTTGTGCCGGCGGGCACGGCACGTGTCGCTATAATGCTATACGCTGAGCAGTTACAGTTAGTTAGTTAGTTTTATTACGAGTTTTAGGGTTTCGTGGTGAAAAAGAAACACATTGTTTCGCCATGTACGTCCGTCCCTCCGCGGTTTAGCTCAGTAATCGTAACTACTAGAAAGCTGTAATTCGGCATGGGTATACATATTAATCACCCCGACAAAAGGGTAAAATAAAGTCTTGAAATATTTTTTTTCCTTTGCAAAATCCATCGTATGGGTATCATTGTTAGATCGCTGGTTTTAATATAACGAGGGTTTTCCCAAATCATTTTTTGTTTCAGGAATCTGATTGCATGATATTAAACTTAAAATATTAATATCATGCAATCACGAAGCGCGCTTTATAAAGCTATTTTTGTTAGGTTAATGCATTTTTAATACGTCTCTGACATATTGGCACTCTGCCACGCCTACAAATCCCTACACAAGTCCAGTGCGTATAACTACCTACCGCGCGATACTTTCCATTACATGGCAACAGAATCTATGTTATATAGATAGGTATAGGTAATCTGTATATTGAGGACTGTAGAAGTGGTTGAAAATTTTCAAATGTGCATTTCGAGCATGATATATGTAGGTATATAATTATGTACTGTTGCATCCTGATGGATGCCTGGGGTTTGCTACCTTATCCCAAGAATTGGCGTAGGCAATAGTTTTTACAGAAGCGACCGCCATCTGACCTATACACTTCTGGATTGAGAACGGAAGGACGTGTTAAGAAATAGATAGTTACATACTTAGGTACTTAGTTTTAAACCTAATAAGTACGTAGTCATTTTCATTCTTAACCTTTCATTCTAGTTGATAATTCAATAAATTTTAATCATTTAATCATTATGATAAAAACCTATTAAAAATACTTTCAATACAGGTTAATACGTGTACATCTTAAATAAGGTGTTACTACTGACACGTCAATAATTAACTAAAAAGAGAAAAACAAGCTTCTTATTCTTGATAATTATGGAATTGTGTTAGAGCAATGTAGGTAGTATAGTAATTAATAGGTTGCATGTGTTTATAAACTCTAAATTGCATTAACCAACTTATTTTTAGTGTTCTTATAGTTTAAGATTTGTAACGCTTTGGCGACTAGCTGTTAGTTGCAGATATGTATACTCTAGAAAGTGAAATACTTACATACTCATAAATAAATTGTTTAAAAAGAATTACAATAAAGTTTTAGGTAAATTAATATTTTACTGATGTTTCGTCGCAAGGTTACTCTCGGATATCATCTCTTTTTCAGACTGCGCGGAGGATTATCCTTAAGCTGGTCCATCATTACACGGGTTTTTCTTTCATGGAAAATGCCCGTGAATTAGCAGAAACGTATCGTGATGATTTGGTCGTTTTAAAATGCATTCATTTTAATGTCACATTTTTTCTGTTCTGAAGGGGTTTCTGTTATATTCCTTCTACCTAAACCAGACTTGGATTTATGGCTTGATTGCACAACGATCGACTTTGTACTAGGGTATCGCGTAGTACTCGTAGTAATCAATTAGACGGCAAAATTTAAATACCCTACAGACAGAAAATAAGTTATTATTAAGCAGTTGCAGCAAACAATATTAGCTAAAATTGTGAAAAATTTAGTCTCAGGTACAAAATATCCTTAGCAGCCTCACATAAGTTGGATTTTCAAATACTGCTACTATATTATTGCTGTTCATGGCATAGAAAATTCGGTGGTGTGACTAAAATTTTTAACGACATTAGCGAAGGATTGCTTAGCAGTTGCCACAAAGAATATTAGCTAAAGTTTATTGCTGTTCATTACATAAAAAACCGTTGTTGTGGATTTTGAGCAACATCGGTGAATGTTTATTTAGCAGTTGCAGAAAATGATATTTGTTAAAGTTTGTGAAAAGTTAGTCATAGCTAGAAAATATTCTTAGCAACCTCAGCTAAGTCTGATTTGCTATTACGGCTAATATATTATTGCTGGTATTTGTATAGGAAATTTAGTGGTGTGACAGAGATTTTTAGCAACAGCGACGAATTTTTATTTAGCAGTTGCAGCAAATAATATTAGTTAAAGTTTGTGAAAAAGTTAGTCACAGCTACAAAATGTTCTTTGTAGCCTCACCTAAGTCTAATTTGCAACTACGGCTAGTATATTATTTCTGTTATTTGCATAAGAAATTCGATGGTGTGACAAAGATTTTTAGCAACATCAACAAAGTTTTACTTAGCTGTTGCAGCAAAGAATAATAGTTAAAGTTTTATGAAAAAGTTAGTCACAGCTACAAAATGTTCTTAGCAGCCTTACCTAAGTCTGATTTGCTACTACAGCTAATATATTATTGCTGTTAATTGCATAGGAAATTCGGTGGTGTGACAAAGATATTTAGCAACATCGGCGAGTTTTTATTTAGCAGCTGCAGCAACTAATATTCGGTAAAATTTTTGAAAAAGTTAGTTACAGCTACGAAATGTTCTTAGCAGCCTCACACAAACCTGATTTGCTACTACTGCTTATATATTAATGCTCTCCATTGCCTAGGTAATTTATTGATGTGACTACGATTATTAGCAAAACTGGCGAAGGATATATTAGTAGATGAATATGAAAATAAAATTAGCAGCTGTTGCAAAACTGTTGTTAGTGATTGCAAAATATTTTTATCAAATGCAACAAACATACGCTTTTGCTGCCTAATACATGTATAATTAGCAATAGTAACAAAGTTCTTGACCACTACAACAAAACATTATTAGCAGTCCCAGCTAACAACAATGACGAATAAAATTTTGTTGATACGGATAAATAAATTAGATATAGTTGTTAATCAATTAGCAGCGGTAGCAAAGTGCTTAAAATCCTTTTAGCTAAATATCGTTAGCAAGGGTAGCGAACTGGTTTTAGTTGCTATAGACAAGGCTTTGTTGCAGTAGATAAGAAATTGTATACAGCAGCAAAGAAAATTTCAGCAAAGCGTGCTTAGTTACCACAGCTAAATCATTTCTTTCCGTGTGAGCGTCCGAGATGTCTCTTATTACGAATCCGAGGTAACATTTGGAAAAAGTAGCAGCCATATTGATTTTCTTCATTTCCTTCCCCCTTTGTCAAGTGAGTGGGCAACTTGACTGTTAGAAGTTCTCAAGCCGCCCGAAGGCCTCGAACTTGGCTTAACGACTGCTGTCGCCGCAGCCGGGATCAACGGCTTAACGTGCCTTTCAAAGCACGAGAGCGCTCAGTTAGTAATTACTCAAAGCGGTCACCCATCCAAGACCTGACTTGCACCCACATTGCTTAACCTCGCATACCGCACGCGGTAGGCGGGTGCCGCTGGGCCACGAGCGCTCTGAATTCTTGATAGTTTGTGCCAAATTTCAATTCAATCGGTCCAGTAAAAGTAACTCGATTGTAACAGACGGACTAACAGTAAGGAGTGCGAATGAAAGTGAAGCCAAATTTTCTTTTTGGATGCTCCTTTTAATAAATCACAATCACCAAACTTCAAATACCGAAACCCCCAGAATGTAACAACTACTATTCTGGGAACCGCATCTAAATCGGTTCAGCCAAACGCGAGATAATCGTGGACAAACATACATATATACCTACATACATATATACGGGTCAAACAGTGAACCTCTTTTTTGTAGACGGTTCAAATTACGCTTAGTACGCGGGCGAAGCCGCGGGCAAATGCTAGTAATGAATAAATTGTATAAGTAGTGGTTTTAAATGTGTGGACTATTAGGTTTTGGTACGGAACCCTTCTTTGTGCGTGATCAGACACGCACATGGCCGGCTTATTTGATTTATTAAAAATAAAAATAATAATAATAACATTTACCTTTCTTAATATCATGTGGTATTTTATTATAATACTGTGCGCCTTCATATCCTATAGTTTTTTTCGAAATTTAGTGCGCGTTGGTTTGAGGTTAAAATTATTCAAGTTACGTAAAGGGCGTAACCCTAGTTCAGTTTTAGTTTTAAAAGTAATTTGTTAGTGAAGTTTTTGTCTATGTTTTCCTTACGAGTAGGTATACACGTATTGTTAAAATAAAGCTGGTTGAGACTCATGATTTTTGTTTTCGAGTATATTTTGTTACTTGATGTGAGAAGGTCATATCGAGAAAGTGTTTTAAACAGTGTATATTATAATTCCAGGTCAACAGCACGACAAAAATGGTTCCTAATATTTCGCACATAGCTTGCCTAACCCTCCTCCTGCACTTCGCGTCATGGACCCGCGGGGAACTCTTCACCGCCATCGCCGAGATGGAACCGCTTCTACAGACGCACAAGAGGATCATAGATGACTTAGATCATTATCTGCTCAAGGAGGAAGAAAGAATCGCAGTGTTGAAAAGGTAAGCTCATCCTAAAATCCAAGGTAGCATCTCTGTTTCTCTATTTTAATAGACTTAAGAGTCCCAAACGCTCGCTGCGCAAGCCCGTAAAATACGGGAAAAGGACACCTCTGTTGTGCTTACCGTCGCACCAATTATGGCAGGTAAGTGCAACAGAGGTATCCCCTTTACACCTTGCGCGCAGCGGGCAGAAACTACTGAAGTTCTGGCTTTGCTAGCTAACATCCTAATTTCATAGAGATCTAAATGTAGATAGCCGGTCATAGTGGTAAAATGTGATTGAAATTATCTGGTTGCACACATATGAGTCGAGTGTTCGCCTGTCGACCCCACCGTTTGTTAGCTAATTTAGCCGGAGCATCGCTCCACCATTTTGACCAGTGGTCTAAATTATTTGTCAATTGTCTCGTTGGTGATCAAATATACATTACTGAAGTTGTAGTAGGTACTGCAAATGTATCTATGAAGAGAAGAAATGAACTAATTCTAATAGAATTTTACGATTCTGGTCTTTGGTCAAATTTGTTATATCGCAATACACACCTATGTTATAGTGTCTGAAACTAATCGACTCATCCCCTGTCCATTGTTGCTAAGTACACGTCACATTTAGTTGTCACCACTTTTACTCGTAAATAAGGGTGAAAACTAGTGAATGCAATAACCATATTTCATGGCACCTTTAGAATAAAACAACAGGTAAGTAGTTTAAATCACAATAATAATAGCAACTTTAACTAATTTATGATAATACTAGTAAAAGTATAACCGAAATCGGTTATGCAAAGTCCTTAAAACCGGTTATGAAATATTGCCTAAATAACCTGTTTAAACCGGTTTGTTCGGGTTCAGTTAAAACCGGTTTGCATTCCCTAGTGAAAACGTAAACCTAAGTTCTCTTAGAAACGATTTCCTGCCTTTTTAGGTTTCATTTTGTTTGGCAAACTTTCTAAACTAGATCGTATAATAATAACAAGAAAAGTACCAAACGACTTGATGTGTATTCCTAAGGGTTTATTATATTATTACCGTAAATGCAGTTTTCGTATTGGTTTTTATTTCAAGTTCAATGTCCATTATTTAACGCTTTCCTATTTACTTTTCTAGACATTTAAGCCTATACAAGCTCGAACATGAGAAAGCGATGGAAGACATCCCAAACTACTTGGGGAATCCTATCAATGCATTTACCTTGATAAAAAGACTGACTACGGAATTGGATGATATAGAAGATAGTATCACAATTGGTACAGGTTAGTATATTTTAGCACTATGCGATTTGGTTGTAATTATAATCATACAAAAATGCATTTGTTCTCACCGGGATCTGAACCAGATAATTAATTAATGGCCAGGGTCACCAACCAATCAAGATTAGGTACCAAGCCAATAAGTTAACTTCCAAATAAACTACCATGTATAAATAATCAAATAAATTAACTTAATTCTGCCGCAATAGCACTTTTACAAGTGAGAATCTATTTACTAATAAATCTTTCAAACCTTGGGGATGCGACCCATTCCTGGACGATGTAAATAAATAAGTATACACCTATTGAACGATTGATATACCAGCCAGCAAGTCCCGATTGCCACTTTTATCACACACACAATCCTGCGGAAACTAGCTGCCAATGATTTGGAATGCATCCAGGTATTTTCCTTACGAAGCTAACCGCCTCGTCAAATGCCTAGTTCTGGTTTCAGAATACATAAAGAACATCACAATGTCGCACGCCGACGTTAAGTATCCGACGCTGGAAGACTTGGCGGGCGCGGCGCAGGCGCTCACGAGACTACAGACCACGTACCGGTTGAGCGTCCAAGAGCTATCTGAGGGCGTACTCAATGGCGTGAAGTACAGGTATTACAAGTTTATTCTGCAGAGCTACCCTAACCCTAGAGAAAGTATATTTAAAAAAAATGTGCGCTTGATCTGCCACTCGCACCAACCCTGACGTGACCAAATGTGTTAGAGCAACGAATGTACCTATAATTTTTATATCAAACCTAGACGTCGAGTCCTATAGGTCTCCAGATGCCCTTTAGTATCGCGCAAAGTAATGGCTTAATTTGTGGTCATGACACTATTCTCGTCACTAAAAGGTTCAGCTAAAATAATTCAAACATTTTCAACAGCCAAGATGATGTTTGTCTTCTTTGCAACGTGTGACTAGGAGGCGAGACGAGGCAAAGCAAGCGTGTCATACATTCAGTCTAACGCACTTAATACCCTACTGCAAATTTAATATGGTTTCAATAACATTTATAAAGTAATCAAGAAAATGCCCGTGTTTTAAGAGTCCGCAGTAAGCTCGGTTCTCCATACAAACGTACGCTCTCATTTTAAAACGCCATGCTAGAATAACATGAAACCTGGGATCCGGGATATCTGGGTCGGAAATTAGTTTCTGTTGCTTGAAATTATAATGGAGCAGGGGTTCCCAAAGTGGTCCAGGTGGACCCCCAGGGGTCCACGAACGATGTGACAGGGGTCTACGCTGGAGTGGCAAAAAAATAGGGGTTCACAGTTTGTACGTGGGGGTCCACGAAAATTTATCTGGTTTCGATGGTAAATAACGAAACAGATAATGATTTTTGTATTATTTTTATAGCCTGGACGACTGATAAATATATAATAAAAATATTGCGTTCCTCCGTGATAAATATTTCGGTGAATCAAACTACCTATACTATAATACTATATTATTAAAATTACAACTTTCGGCTCCAAAACTTGTCGACTGCAAGTCTGCAACATATCGCGAACGAGCTGTTGGACAAACGAACAAGTCTAGGCTTGCGAAGCACCGTCGCGTCGCTATCGCCGGCGCCGACCAAAACGCTTGTTCGGACGTGCAAAGGGACGAAATACCTATGACTTACGGTAATGTGCTGTGCTTGTATGCACTTGTTTGATTCTTCACCAATAAATACGAATGCTAAGAACAAACGTTACTCATTTGTTTCCGGATTTCGACTACAAAAGTAAAGTGAATTGCTGTTCCTGGTTGCCAGAATCGTGTCGGAAAAGTAAGTACATTATTTGTTTATTTGCTATACAACTTATAGGTATCTCTTTTTGTAGTTAATATATTTGTCTTCTTTGTGTATGATAGACATGTATGAAATATGAAATAATGAACATTACGATTATTACCTACCTACTTCCATAAAACAACAGACAGCCGAAAAAAGTTTATTAGTATTCTTTTTTTGATTCATAGCGAAAAATTATAAATTCTGTTCTATAAAATAGCCATATCCTGTTAAGTAAGACTAAGAAGAAGTTAAGTAAGAATGTTAAGATCACAAAAACTTTTTTATACTTACAGGTAGCTAATTTGAAACATGGCGGAGCCAAAGAAGAAAATTAAGTGTCGACAGTACAGTGTGGAATATTTAAAATTTGGCTTTCTTCCATCAAACGCGGACAAGCGATTGCCCATGTGCCTTTTATGCAATAAAGTTTTGAGCAATGACTCTATGAAACCATCGAAGCTCGAAGATCATCTAAAAAGGTGCCACCCTGATAAAACAGGTAAAGATTTGAAATATTTTCAATCATTGAAAGAAAAATATGAAAAGAGACCCACCCTGCAAGGTATGTTCGCTTCAACATCTGAAAGTAACGATGATGGCTTGCGGGCATCTTACAACATCTCATTACTCATAGCGAAATCTGGAAAACCCCACACCATTGGTGAACAGTTAATTTTACCCGCTGTTGAAGAAGTTTTAAAAACTGTTCTGCACAAACCTCCATTTGACATACTCAAAAAAATTCCTTTGAGTAACAACACTGTACAAAGACGTATTGACGAAATGAGCTCTGATATTGAAAGTTTCTTGTGTAATTATCTGCAAACAACTCATTTTTCTATTCAACTGGACGAGTCAACTTTACCTGATAATGAGGCATTATTATTAGCATTTGTGCGATTTGTTATGGACGAAGAAATTCATGAAGAGCTATTATTCGCCAAAACTTTGAAGACTGACACTAAAGGTGAATCGATATTTAACATCCTGAGCGATTTTTTAAAAGAAAAATCAATTCCGTTCACAAACGTTACATCGGCGGCAACAGATGGAGCTCCTGCAATGGTCGGGAAATATCGTGGGTTCATAAGCCATCTAAAAAAAATGATACCAGATTTAACTGCAATTCACTGTGTCATCCACCGACAACACTTAGTAGCAAAAAATTTGAGTGCTAGACTGCACCAATCGCTCCAATTTGTGATTAACGCGGTTAATAAAATAAAAAGCAATGCTTTGAATACGCGTTTATTTGCCCAATTGTGCGATGAAAATGATGAAGACTTCCGACGATTGCTCTTACACACTGAAGTACGCTGGTTGTCGAAAGGTGCATGTTTAACAAGATTTTACTCACTTTTTGAGTCTGTCTTGGAGTTTCTGGATAGTAAAGCTCCAGATTTAAAAGAAAACCTGATCAAGTTCAAAGCAGATATCGCGTATTTGACAGATTTGTTCAAAAAGTTTAATGATATTAACTTACAACTGCAAGGGGACAACCTCAATTTAATTAAAACAAAGAGTGTGATTTCCGCTTTTCTTGGAAAATTGAAGTTAATGAAGCAAAACATTAGTCGACGCGAATTTTCCCAATTCTCAAGCTTGTCACAGGTAGAATGCGAGGATGATGATATTCAGACATATGTTCAACATTTGATTGCCCTGCATGATGATTTCAAAACCAGATTTGAAGACATTCTCACGATGGAAATACCACCATGGATTATAAATCCATTTGATGAAATGGAAGTGGAGAACGTGATATTGCAAGAGGAGCTACTTGAGCTTAGCACTAATGAGGAGCTGAAGGTGAAATATAAAAAAGGGTATCAAACTTTTTGGCTGCAAGCAGAAATACCCGAAAAATATCCTGGACTGTGGAAAATTGCGAGAAAGCTTTTGATATCGTTTCCCTCGTCATATCTTGTGGAAAAAAGTTTCAGCACCGTTACAAACCTTTTAACGAAAAATAGGAACAGACTGAATATCACAAAACGAGGAGATTTGCGATTATTCCTGACAAAACTGAACCCAAATATTGACAATTTGTTGTCAATTCATCAAGCTCATCCCTCCCATTAATTTTGAGTGTCATTGTACTTAGAAGTTACGTAACAATGTTTAATTTTAATTATTTTACGACTGTTATTATCATCATAAATATTATAAAGTACTCGAATAAACACAACACAAGCAAAATATACTATATTTAATTTTATTTCACCACTCCGAGATTTAGATTTGATTGATTTTATTTTATTTGATGCTGGAATAGATAGGTTGTGAGTAGATGTCAAAAAAGTAAAGTATTTATTATTGACAGCATATTAACCAATCATTTTTCACTTTTTTTTCTAAACCTGTAAAGAACATTTATGTCACACCTGGCTAAAAGTGGATTTTTTCGCCCGATACATGTGCGGAAATAGCCGCTTTTTCGCCAAATGTTGACATAAAATGATGTATATAACACGGGAGATAATAAAGAAAGCCTTGATCGCACATTTGCGTCCTTCGCTTGCAGCTCGGGCCGTAAATATCTGCGATCTCGGCCTTTCTTTATATTATCTCCCTAGGTGTACATATAATATACTATACTATTTCATAGTTATATCGTCACCAGAGTTAGGTAATAGTCACATTTTTGTAATTTTTTGGGAATATGGTGTAGGCTGTAGAGTAGGGGGTCCACCAGAACCAGCAAATTTTTTAAAGTGGTCTATGAGAAAAAAAAGTTTGGGAACCCCTGTATGGAGAAAGAATACAGCGATTATTAAGGTTTTCATACAAGACGTAAAAAACTCAAACACTCGCTGTATTTTTTTTTCTATTACAATTTCTAGCAACATATACTAATTTCTGGCCTACATATGGCGGCTGCTATTGTGTATACACAGTTTCATGTAATTTCAGCAACGCGTTTTAAAATGAGAACGAAACTACGTTTGTATGGAGAATCGAGTTCAGCCGAGCGTACTGGGGACTCTTAATAAATGCACACTACTTTATTGTTAGATAGTCGAATGAGAAATCGGTGCAGCACGGTTTGTCGCGATGCTCAGCGCCGTCACATACACTTAGCCGTAGAAAACGGTGATCCCTCTAAAATCTGGAAGTTTCTTAAGTCCTTGGGAGTTGGGAAATCAACACAAAGCTCAGTTTCTAACAAAGATGTAAACTTCGACCAGCTAAACCAGCATTTCACTTCTTCTCCCACTTTTACTGGGCCAGTTAAGACTGATACTCTTAACTTTCTTTCAAGTATCCCAACTCCTGACTTTTCTCCTTTCACTCTTGCTCAATTCACTGTCAGTGATGTTAAGAAGAGAGTATTAGCTATTTCCTCCAATGCCGTTGGTGTCAACAGCGTTAGCCGTAAAATGATCCTCCCTCTTCTTGACCTCCTTTCTCCTGTTATCACTCATATCCTAAATTGTTCTGTTTCCACTGGTGTCTTTCCCACGCTGTGGAAAGATGCCGATGTTATCCCTCTACCTAAAAAGTCCAAACCTTCCTCTTTCTCTGATTATCGACCCATATCCATTCTTCCTTTTTTATCAAAAGTATTGGAACGGCTTGTTCATCATCAGCTGACTTCCTTTTTGAACAGACATAATTTAATGAATCCTTTGCAGTCCGGCTTTCGTTCTGGTCATAGCACGGCTACCGCTCTCGTAAAGATTACTGATGATATCCGTGCAGGCATGGACAATAGAAAATGCACAGTGTTATCATTACTAGATTTTAGTAATGCCTTTAACACTGTTGATTTTGACATTTTGCTTAGTATACTACGATCTCTTAACATATCTCCTGTTGTGATTGATTGGTTTCGTAGTTATTTATACGGTCGTCGGCAGCGTATTAAGGTGGATTCTTCCCGGTCTTCGTGGTGCAGCATGCTTACTGGCGTTCCCCAGGGTGGCGTGCTGTCTGCTCTACTTTTTACCATTTTCATTAATTCCATTACCAGAAACATTTTCTCATCTTATCACCTTTATGCCGACGATCTTCAAATCTACTCCCAAGGGACTATTAGTGATTTACCTCTGGTTATCAACTCCGTGAATAAAGACTTGGAGAGTATTTCTAACTGGAGCGAACGCTATGGCCTTAAGGTAAACCCTGTTAAAACCCAGGTCATAATTATAGGCAGTCCGAAGCTCATTCCTAGGGTTGATTTCTCTAACTTGCCGGACATAACATTCAACGGTGTTCAAATTCCATTCTCGCACCAGGTAACAAACCTTGGTGTCATAATGGATCGTATCCTGTCCTGGGTACCTCAAGTGAGCGAGGTCCGCAGGAGGATGTTTGCTTCTGTGGGTTCTCTTCGTAGACTCCGTAACTTTCTACCTCTTGCCACTAAAATTGCGCTAGCTCAATCTCCCCTTCTCCCTATTTCTGAGGACCAGCTGAATAAACTTGAGCGCCTCCAAAATCTTTGTATTAGGTTCATATTTGGCTTGCGCAAATATGACCACGTTTCTGCTTTTCGTTCTCAACTCAAGTGGCTTCCTATTCGCCTCCGTCGCGATTCTCATATTCTTTCCCTACTTTTTAGTGTACTTTTTGTCCCCACTACACCCTCTTATCTCAAAGAGCGTTTTAATCGTCTCACTTCCATCAGATCTTCACAAACCCATCTTCTCGCTCCACCACCTTCGTCCACCAAATTTTATAACAACTCGTTCACCTTTCGGGCTGTTAGGCTATGGAATGCTTTACCGTCTTATATAAGATGTGCCAAATCACTTCCTATTTTTAAAAACCAGCTGAAAAAATATTACTTGTCGCTCCCTTAAGTTGCCTTTTATTATATATATTTATATAAGTATGTATTTATGTATATTTATATATAAATCTATATATATTATGTTAATATGTATTTATTTAATATTTCTTGTGAGATGTATGTATGACTCTTCTTCCTGTACTCTTGCACCACCTGTTCATAATTTTATATTGATAACTTTTCCTGCTACCCAAAGGTTGTCTGTAAGAGATCGCTTTAAGCGATAAGACCGCCTGTTGCTACCATTACTAGTTATGTAAGTTTTTTTTGTGTAACATTGTTCTCTTGTGTGGTGCAATAAAGCATATTTATTATTATTATTATACTCTTTATTTTTCTTACAACTTAAGTTAGGTTTTTTATAAAACATTTATAAAAGTAAAATATAATAATACACATACAAAATATAAAAGCATTATAAAAAACCTAACCTAGAGTGCCGCCGGCAGCGAGGCGGGGCCTAAGCTACCGGTGGTTAGGGCGACAGAGAGAGGAACCTCCGGACTATCCGCGCCGTGTCCAGGAGTACCGCCTTCTGTATCTGACCCTTGACCCAACCATCTAGCGAGAGTCTCTTGAGTGTTGGTCGAGACTCTTCGCAATTAGACCGTTCGCAGAGACGACTATCGGGACAATGATCGTCGAATCAACATCCCACATGGCGGTTATCTCGTGTGCCAGGTCTAGGTACTTGCTAGCCTTGTCCTTCTCGGCCTTCACGAGGTTCTCATCATGGGGGACGGTGATGTCGACGAGCACTGCCTGGCGCTTCAATCGATCTGTCAGCACGATATCAGGTTTGTTGGCTATAATAGACCTATCTGTGATGACAGATCGATCCCAATGGAGCGTAGCATGACCATTTTCCAGAACTGGCGCGGGTGTGTACTTATAGTACGGCACTTCGAAGTCCACAAGACCGTACAGAAGAGCAAGCTGCTGGTGAATAATCTTGGCTACCAAGTTATGTCTGTGCAAGTACTCACCGTTAGCAAGATGACCACAACCGGAAATGATATGCCTGAGCGACTCTCCGGGACGGCGGCATGCCCGACAAATGTCGACCGTACCGTCCTTCAGGATATACCTCCGGTAGTTGTTCGTCATGATAACTTCGTCCGCAATTGCACAGACAAAACCTTCGGTTTCTGCAAAGAGATCCCCGAAACGTAGCCAGTTCACCGACGCGAGCAGGTCTACGTCGGGCCCCGTAAGAGCATTGTAGAACCGCCCATGTAGCTCCTTACTCTTCCATACCGCCCTGCGGTCCTCGGTGCTTAGTACTTGAAGTCTGCGCCAGTTCTTGTTAGCCATGGAGAGCGGGGTGAAAGATGCGTCTACTGCCACTACGTCACGATGCATCCCACAATCGCTATTTATGAAATAATCCCTGAGACTACACACCTCGCGGTTGTGTAGGTCTTTGGCATTTAAGAAGCCGCGACCTCCTAATTTCCGCGGGATGTACAGTCTCATAACAGACGATCGTGGGTGTAGCATACGGTGCGCAGTGAGCAGTACACGTACCCTTCGATCCAGGAAATCGAGCTCAGTCTGAGTCCACCTTAATATGCCAAATGAGTATGTGAGCCAGGGCATCACCCAGGCATTGAAGGCGCGCACCTTATTGCTGCCCGACAAAAAACTGTTGAGTACTTTTGTCAGGCGACAGAAGAAGCGCTCCTTCACCGCCCGCTTGATGTCCCCACTCTCGATAGCCAAAGACTGTGACATACCAAGATATTTATAGGTTTCTGCTTCGGAGAGAGATCTGAGAGCCATTGTCTCAGAAATCTGTAAATTTGTGGAATTTACAACTTTCCCCCGCTGTACATGCACGACCGCACACTTATCGACACCAAATTCCATTTTGATGGTACTACTGAAGGTCTCTGTGGTTTTCAGTAGCTCCAACAGGTCATGTTTATTTGGTGCAAATAGTTTAAGGTCGTCCATGTAGAGCAGATGAGAAATGACCTCACCCTCTCTCCGTAGCTGGCAACCTAGTCCTGAATCCTTCAGCAGGGTACTGAGCGGATTCAGCGCAAGGCAAAACCATAAGGGACTCAAACTATCACCCTGAAAAATACCTCGCTCAATCCTGATGGAATCCTGCGGGCCAGAGGGGCCCTCTCCTCCCCCCGGTTGACGAAGGAATGTGGTCCACCGCCCCATGCACGCAACTAAGAAGGATCTCAAAACTGCATCAACTTTATACAGTTCTAAGATCCTCCTCAGCCATGAATGAGGCACCGAATCATAGGCCTTCTTGTAGTCAATCCAGGTGGCTGAGAGGGTCCCTCTGTTTCGCCGGACTCGTTGGCAAATGGTCATGTCTATGAGGAGGAGCTCTTTATTATTATTATTATAGTCGTATTGTATCGTATATACTACTAGTGGTTCTGTAGACCTCGCGTTATTTATTTTTTCACATTTAGAAAGCACAATATTTTTAAAAATTGAATGTACTAAATATCCGTATAATTATCGAACGTGCTTCACGAGAATCGGTTGAGAAATGAGACCTTTAGAAGAGAACAGCCGAAGGTCTGGAATCCGGACATACGAAAACATATTAACCCTAGCTGATACAGAGACGCTTCGCTTGCTCGGTCAACTAAATGAAGGCACTTAGGTACCTTATTAAACCAAGTTTATAAACTGCCTATTTGTCCCGCAGCTATCCGATGTCAGCTTCGGACTGCTTCGAGCTGATGCGGGCGTTGTACAATATAAAGGACTACAAGAACGCCCTCGAGTGGGCCATGGTGGCGTACGGCAAGCTGAAAGAAGACACGGATGGCGTCGTGCACTCCTTCACGGAAATCGAGTTGTTGGAATACATCAGCTTCTCACATTATTTGACTGGTAATTCAACTCTCGATGACATACAGTACCGGTCAAAAGTTTTAATTCACCTTATGAAATTTTGATTTTCTAATGAATTATATTCAAATATATATAGACTTTTAGACGTTTGGCTGTTTTAATGATTAGAACATAGTTAAATAAATATTCGTTGGTGGAAATTTAAAGATGTTATACGCGAATTTCATCAGATACACATGAAACTGTACTTGCATTTCTTGTGTAAACCTTGATCCTGGGTAAAGACCCGTTTAAGTTAAAACCATTAAAAATGAGTCGAAAAGCCAGCAAATTAAGTGCCGAAACTCTTGCTATAACCTTGGCTTCTGTCCAACGAAGGATACACAACCAATTACAAAAAGAATGGGGTTTCTCAAACTGCAGTTGTAAACGCTGTATAACTAAAAACAAGGAAAAAGCCTTATTCCAGTCGATTCCGTTCAGGTAGGCCAAATGTAACAATAAAAAGTAAAGACATGTTTTTTATGTTTAAATCTAACGTCAATACGTTTACTCGAACTACTCCAGAAACTTGTGAAGAGATGAACGCAAAGATCAGCGAGTAGCAGTTTCGAAAGTGCACCGGCGTCTGTTTTTTTTCTAGATAAATGATAAAACTATGCATGATGCCTACACTGAAGGGTTGAGGATCTGTTGCCTATAACCTGGGAATGCTTTACACTGACTGACATACTGATTTTCTTTGCCTTGATGGTGACTAACGCTTCTTTTAGCTGATTAAAAGACTAATAAATAGGTGTTATAACAAAATTAGCAGGAAGCCCACCGTTCACTACAAATAATGAATGGTGAGCGTCCTTCATAGAACTGACCTTGTATAACTGTAACATATATGCAGACAATACGTTGCAAGGTGCGGCGCGTCAGGCGACCAATAGTTTTCCATGTGTTGCCTGTATCAAGATCTAACAAGTAATTACAATTTTCACGTTTACAGGAGACGTGAAGAGTGCCCTGGAGTGGGCGGAGAAGTTGCTTGCGTTGGACCCAGAACACACACGGGCGCGCGGCAACCTGCCGCACTTCAGGAAAACCATCGCCGAGCAGGAGAAAGAGACAAAGAGGAGGCAAAGAGGGGTTAGTATGAGAAAAAACCTTTTTCTCAAAAATAACCGTTAAAGTGGACGTTACTCGCTACATATTGGAAGGCGAAGTGTACACTTTATGGACAGTCATAAATTCAGCATTACGCTGTCGGAAAGACAAGAAAAAAAACAGGGAGCAAAAACTAGTTGTGCTCCCTCTAAACGGGCTAGAAAATACTTTTTTTTGAATAGGTGAAGTGAAATCATATATTACATACTCAGTGACAAAATATGCATACTTACATTAATTGAGAAAAGCTCGCTTTGGGAAAACGTACATATATTTTTGACTTTATATTTAGCAACCTATAGCGAAAGAATAAGTTTCATTGGTTAATACAATCACACTAGTATCGTCGTAGTCCATAGATAACATTTAGCATTCATTGTTTTTTTAATTAGTGGCATACATTTATTTATCGATTGATTTTATTACGAAATCACACGTATATATTCTTAAGACTTTATTCATATAATGAAAGCAAATAAGTATTTATCTTATCTGTACGTTCTCTTTGTATCCGCTGCAACAGGAAACTGGAGACGAACCGCCGAAACCCGCGGTGTCCGAAGAGATGAGAGACTACGCCTTTGAGAGAAAAAAATATGAAGCTCTATGCCGTGGTGAAATGGAAATCTCCAGCGATATCGCTAAAAGGTACTAAGAAACTCATTCGAAGAAATTGTATTCTAAAATTGTAAAAGTGTATGGTTAGAAGTTTAAACCGGCTATCCCGCTAGCCTCCCACAGTAAGTTGCCAGGGTCATTATATTCCTACACCGAATATCGCTCTCCGCAGCATTTATTTGTTTCTAAAATGGCGAAAGAAGTAAAATAATTGACAATTTTTACATCGATTACTACTTTTCGAGATTTACAAGGTTTCTATGTATTTTTTTAACACAACGTGGGAAAGAAAACAATCTCTTGAATGTTGATTTGATCTATCGATAATCCTCGCTTACGTCATCGTAAAATTTGACAGTTAGCTCACCACTAAGACAGTGAGAGTTTTGTACCTTGAGTACTAATAATTACTCTGTGATTGAGTTCCTATTTGCTTTGTAGACGCTGGTTATAACCCTTGCTAGGTTCAGGATTCTGTTGATTTTTAAATGATATTTCCCAGACTGACGTGCCGTTATTTGACGGAGAACCACCCGTTCCTGCGACTCGCTCCGCTCAAAGTGGAGCAGATGTACATCAGCCCAGATGTGTTCGTGTTCTACGAGGCCATCAGTGACGATGAAATCAAGCTCATCCAGGAAATGGCTATGCCAAGGGTAAGGCCAAAACCTATAAAACCAAGTAGACGCGGCGCGCCCTGCGTCTGCGACGAGTGGGATTAATACGTGGCGAATGCGGCGCCATCGTGGGGCGAAAGGCGTGTACCATAGATAACACCACTTATTGCAGATATATGACGTGTCGGAGCAACGTGGCTTTTGCCTAAATAAACCACGCTTACATATGTGCGCTCCTTCACATTTCCTCTGTCTGCAAATAACCCTGATACGAGTCCTTCTAAACAAAATAATTGCACCGACTTAAATATTTAACAATGTCTCAATTTTAACCGACTTCATACTCATAGAAGGACGAGGTTCTTATTTCGGTTGTTTTTTATGTTTGTTACCTTACTCCCATCATTTATAAACCGATATATGGAAAATTATACTTTTGTTTGAGAGGAGGTACCTCCCAATTTGGTCTCGCATAGTTTTGGTGAAAATCGGATGACGAGGTGAGAGTGGCCATGAGAAATCAAAGGAACTCCTCAAATATAGGCGTTTCGGTGTTTTATATAGTAGGATTTCGTAGGAAGAAACTGGACTCTATTTTTTGTTCAAAAAATTGCAAGACACATTAGACCGCCCTCCAAACGCCAAATTCCCTAACAACAATTAAATTTTCTAACTAACATGGCCATTAGCATTAGAATTACTTTGTGTAAAAACTCACTCCGCGTAAAAAGCGAACCAAGAATAGGGTAGATCGCTATGGAGTGTAGGTAGACCACAAATAAAACGCAGAACGTTGGTTAATCCTTAAAAATGGTGCTTGCAACAACGCCTAAATATCGGGAACTCAAAAAATGAAATATACATGGTAAATACCCCGTTCTTAACAGTAATTCTAATTTATTTCCTCAAAAATGGCCGTAAAAGTGGACGTTACTCTCTACATATTGGAAGGCGAAGTTGTTGAAATATAGACATAAAACCTCATCTTAGTGTGTCTACGCCACTTGGACATCTATCGTACATATAATGTAAAAAAATAGACAATCGACCCGTTTGTTGTTTAGGTACGTTTTCTCCTTCCAAATAAACTAGAATATTTATTGATATAAATTATTGTTTCCATTAGGTTATGGGCCATCCCGATAAATAATTCGTAAAGTCAACCGTAAACGTAATTCCGATATCAGTATGCTTAGTATAAGTTTTAAGCAAAACAATCGAATACTATTCGATCACGTTAAACGAGCATACTACTGGCGATCCGTTTTGTGAAAACATGCGAGTATGATTTAGAACGAAACTTCGATTCGATTTGCGTTTAGTCGCAACGTTTTTAGTTTACTTTTGTTTCGGATGTTGGCTGCCTTGGATCGATACGCGATGAAATTACGAAGTACCATTCATTTAGACGTATTAAGCTCGTGAGAGCACTACATAATTCGTTCGGGTTATATCTGTTATCATGTTGTTTCATGTCTCAGTGCAAGAGTGAAAAGGATGTAAGATTTCAAGCACCTGTCAAGTCAATGTCGCGAAAACGCGCGAGCAGCGTTTACAATTTACTAGTTATTGAAGAAGTAAAATTTAGATTAAAAGACTGAAATGAAAATAATTAAAACAAAATGAGAACATATTCGACCCAGTTCGAAATGTTGATTGTGGAAAAGTAAGTATGCTGTAGTTATTATGACGCTGTCTTAATTTAATTATTGTGTGCAATAAAAACTTATTTAGAGTTCAAGTCTAAGTATGTACTTGGACTCGTTTTAAACTAAAATGAGTCACTCGGAATACTTGAATTAAATGGTGTTTATTCATTTTCAGACATAATAATACAAATAAACCCACCAAGGACGCTCACGGCAGGATGAAAGGATGAAAGGCCACTCGAATAGCGGTCCAACCAACCGGTGAAATAAAACGGAAAATGCTAGGAGAATGATGAGGAATAACCATAAGCAACTATCATTTGTCCAAGTTCTTCAGTAATTCAAAATACAGACCTGCTAGGAGTGTGATAAGTGATAAACCTGCTTCTCCAACACTGGGTATATGCCTGTAGCTGCTTGGATGCCCATTATACAGAGGGCTCTCTCTTACAACTCAGTAAGGCTGGAGCTATGTGCCGGGCCTCCAACAGTTCCTCAACCTGACTTATTAATTTTAGCCGCTTGGGTAGTGTGTCTCACTCTACACCATTGAATGATATAACAAGCAAACATGCAGATGAACTGAACACCTCCTTCCTTCTATTGAAGTCGGTAAAAATGGGTTCAACATGATGTCACAATAAACTTTAATACTTTATCTGATAGGTAGCTTATAAGGTAAGGAATCAAAGTTTAGCTTCAACTTTGATTTTTAAGTTATAGGTATGTTGTTTGGTTTCCATTCTCTTGAACAATATTCCTATGCTATTGTGCAAAATAATATACAGGTCTATTATCAATGATAATGATCTCTAGATGACTGATATGTATTGAATAACTTCAGTAAGAAGAGTTTATTCATAAGATATAATTATAAAGAATTAAAATTACATATGTATGTTTCAAAGTAGTTTTATTTAATTTAAGAATAACATATTTTGTTGATATTGAAACAAGTCCTACACCAGTTCTTGGGATGAGGTAGTGGACCCCGGGCATTTAATAATCTGGGGAGCCGGAAAGCCAGGAATCACCACCAAAAAAGGAGTCATTAACCAGGAATGCTGTGGGTTGCGGGTAGCCAGAATGTCCTAAAATTAAAAATCAGTACTTAGTAAAATTTTGTACCAAAATTAATCCTAAATCCATTATATCAAATTGCACCTCCAAATTTTGGTTTAACATTCAGAATTCTTTATTCTATATACCAAAACTAAAAAAAATTGGTATCATTAATTTTGAGTTGGATCTAAATACAATACCTATAAGTTTGTTAGGCTTCTGTGTATTTTTGTGTGTTGTTTGCCTATGGGTTTAAGTGGATTCATGTAGTTTAGTTTGCATTGTTTAGCTTAATTTAAGTATAGCATAGTTGATGGTGAACATAGCAAATATAAATTTGATTTTATTAAAGAACAGGGACATATAATTAATGATATTCCGTCCTGATTAAAGGACAATTTCATTCTTGGTTTAAAATAAATACAAAATTCTATTATCTAATAATATGATATGATACATGGATTTGTTCTTCTTTGTAATCCTTACCCTTTGAACATTTAATTAATGGTAATATTTTGTACAGTAAAAAGGTGTTCGATTTCCAGTGATGTTGTAAATATTTTAAAGTGGTTGCCATCCACACATCCTACAATGCCTGGTATACTATACTATAAAATCTGGAAATTAAAATGTGTATCAACACGCATCACAAAAAATATGCCTTTAACATTTGTATTTTTACAAGTATAATAAAATAACCGGACAGTAAGAGTTTTTGGAAAACTTATTTATTTATTTAACATTCTGGATGAATCAGGGGTTGGGTTACTTCCTCTGGTTGTGAGTAGGTACTGCATAATTTTTGACATACATTTTTAACCACACTTACGGACGCTGATATGATCCACATGCATAGAAAAATAGTGCAGTTAAGAAATGCAAAAATTCGATATTATATTCAAGTAACTAGGTAACATTGTGAGCATATGACAGACATTGTTTGATCGTAATCACAAACCTATTGCAAGCTTAGGTACTAGTCGAGTTCCTTTGAATTTGCCAATTCTTGACGATAAAGGAATGCTAATAATAATAATTCTATGGTTAAGCGATATTATTACCGAAATTCGACATCACTTAGATCTTTTACAGGATCGGATAGTACCCGTAAAGCTTTACGTTTTCGGCGAAGATGTTTACGTTGATTCTGGGTTTGAGCACTCACAAACATATTGCAAGCAAAGAAATTACGAGCAAATATGTTTTACGCACAATTCTCGCAATAATCCCTATAAAAAACAAATTCCAACTCTTAAATACACCCTCTCACCGGGCTCTCACTAGCCAAACACCAAGTGAGTAACTTAACTAAAAAGTTCACGTTACTAAACGCTTACGAATGTCAAAATAATAACTTATACTCGCATAAACAAAGAAACCTCACCGAGTTTGAAATACGCGCGTTAATAGTTAGCAATAAAAGTTTATACTCGCTGTTTTAGTTTCTAATAGTTACCACCAGAGGCGCTGTTCAAGTTACCATACAAATTGAGACTAAACGCAAACGCGTTCGTTTGTGTTTATGTTTCGAAAAAACTTATACTAGAGGTACAGTAAACTCGGTCTAGTTCCGCGAGTGAAGTTTTGATTTTTAGGTTTGCCGTTAAGACACCGTAAAATTTGATTGGGACCGATATAATGGCCATGTCTAACGTGCAAATAGAGAAACTATTGGGAAGAGAAAATTACAGCACCTGGAAGTTTGCTGTACAGACGAATTTACAACACGAGGACTTATGGGACTGTGTCGAGCCTCCGAAAGATTATTCAGTAAATCCGAAGCAAGACCTGAAAGCTAAGTCGAAAATAAATTTGCTTGTGGATCCGGTAAATTATATACACGTCCAAGATGCAAAGACTTCTAGTGAGGTATGACTTAATTTACAAAAGGCGTTTGAAGACTCAGGTTTATCGCGTAGAGTTGGGTTACTCAGAGATTTAGTAAACACCACATTAGATAGTTGTCTGAATATCGAGGAGTACGTCAATAAGATAATAACTACTGCACATAAGCTCCGAAATATAGGATTCTGTGTCGATGATGAATGGTTAGGTACTCTGATGTTGGCTGGTTTGCCGGAGCAATACAAACCGATGATTATGGGGCTGGAGAGAATACCAAAAAACATGAAAAAACAAAAAACCTAACGAAAAGTACAAAAAATACGAAAATACTTATAAAAAAGCCAAAAAACAAAAAACCTGACGAAAAGTACAAATAAATACGAAAAAACTTTTAAACAGTCCAAAAACATCAAATCAAAAAACACGAAAAACCCTACAAAATAACCAGTAACAACTAAAAAAAATACCAAAATTCACAAAATATTCGAAAAAAAAACAACTAAAAACACGAAAAGTGCTACAAAATACCAGCAACATGTAAGAACCACGACAGAAATAAAAAAAATATGAAAAAACACGTAAAAACTAAAAAAAAAACCAAAAAACACGGAAAAACAAAAAAATACGAAAAGTACAAAAAAATAAAAAAACAAAGTAAAAATATCAAAGAACAAAAGCCGCTACAAAATAACACGAAAAGACTAAAAAAAAATACATAAATACTCGAAAAATTCGAAATAAAACAACAAAATGCTACAAAAATACAACAACGATAAAAAAACCTAAAAATATACCAATAAACCCGGAAAAACCTAAAAATTTGTTATGTAAACAAATTAAAAATATATATACAAAATCGTGGCGGTTGGCTCTATGTAATATTTCCTTTATCAGTTGATTTTATTAAGCAAATTTAAAAAGTTAGAGCAGCGGACAATAATGTTAGTTTCATACTCTCCATACATTACTTCTTGGCTGCCGGCCAAGAAGTAAGGTAGGGAGCCATAAACAGGTAACTTCATGTCCTCTTTTCGTGACATTAATGCATACATTTAGGCGCATGTTTGAGAAATAGTACATTACTGCAGAGGCCGTGAAGTATCCCTGTTCCGGCCGAGGATTGTATACTACTTTTCTCAAACATGTTAGAAAAAAAAACAATAAAAAAACTACAATGAAAAAAAAACTAAAAAATACAAAACGTCCAAAAATAGCAAAGCATCACGACAAATAACGGAAAATAAATAAAAACACGAAAAATGTTACAAAATACAAGCACCATTTAAAAAAACACGAAAGAACAAAAAAATACCAAAAAACACGTAAAAACTAAAAAAAATACCAAAAAACATGGAAAAACAAAAAAAAATTGAAAAGTACAAAAAAAAATACGAAAAAACTTTTTAAAACTCCAAAAATATCAAAAAACACAAAAAACGCTACAAAATAACATGAAAGAACTAAAAAAAATACATAAATACTCGAAAGATTCGAAAAAAAAAACAACAAAATTCAAAAATTCAAGAACGATAAAAGAAACCGGTGAAACATAAAAAAATACCAATTTACATAACAAATTAAAAATATATATACAAAATCACGGCGGTTGGCTCTATGTACTCGTAATTCCTTTATCAGTTAATTTTAGTCAGCAAATTTAAAAAGTTAGAACAGCGGACAATAATGTTAGTTTCATACATTTTCCATACATTACTTCTTGGCCGCCGGCCGGCCGGTCATTCTACGTAATTTTAGAAAAACTTGTGTAAAATGGATTTTCTAAATGGAATAATACAATAAAATGTAAGGTTTTACTCTCTATCTAAAGTACTCTTATATGATATTCGTTAGGCAGTCTTAGTCGTACACATATGAAAATACTAAAAAGAAAACGTGAATATGATAGATTTATTACCGCTACTGTATATTGGTCTCGGCTGGAATGTCAATTGCAGGCTTCGTACTAAATCTTTGATCAAATGTATATTGGACAAAGATATTGGATCAGTAGAATACCACGGGTAGTACGCCACTCATCCAATATCTTTGTCCAATCTTTGCTCAAAGTTCTTTGACTGAGGCCCATTCCACTTATCCAATATCTTTGTCCAAGTTTATATTTTTCATGCGTAGCCATATTGATTTAAAAGTCATCAGAATCTTTGATCAAATGTCGGGGTTCCATCCAAGTTGGATGAAATCATCCAGTATCTTTGATCAAATGTATATTGGACAAAGATATTGGATGAGTGGAATACCACCCTAATACTCAGCCTTCAATTGCCCCCTTCCATGCGTCGACAATAATGTACCATTGTCACAGTTCAAACGCGCCGTGGTCCACGATCCGAAGAGACGATAATGTACCATTGTCACCGTTGTCACAGTTCAAACGCGCCGTGGTCCACGATCCGAAGAGACGATAATGTACCATTGTCACCGTTGTCACAGTTCAAACGCGCCGTGGTCCACGATCCGAAGACTGGCGAGCTGGTCCCCGCCAACTACCGCATCAGCAAGTCGGCGTGGCTGCGCGATGCTGAGGCGCCGGTGGTCGCGCGCGTGTCGCGCCGCGTCGCCGACATGACGGGGCTGTCGGTCTCCACGGCCGAGGAGCTGCAGGTCGTCAACTACGGCATCGGCGGACACTACGAGCCGCATTACGACTTCGCCCGGGTACAGTATTGCCGGGTTTTACTATTGGCAACGCAGTAAACCTTACAGATTTTTTTTATAGTAGCCTATTAAAGTGCCCTTTCTGCCCCCCGTGCGTGCGTGAGTGCTTCCCCCCTGGATTTCCACACATCTCTGTCCCCCGCAATCTCTGGTCAATCATTTGCGAACGCGTCCAGGTCATTCCGCCATCTCCGATACTGAACATACTACTCTTTTGGTTTAGTATACGAAGCATACTAAACCTTATTGCAACGACATAAGGTCTACCACCGGAAAGCGCAGCGTTTTCGTAGTCCCGAAGTTTAACGGCCTGTCTTGTGAAACCTTATTCTCCCTCCCATTCCCTAAATTTAAAGACTGGAACCTTCTTGTCCCTTTGATTCCCGACGTTCAAGAACTTTGGATTCTTTTTGTCCATCCCATTCCAATTCACATTTGTTATCCATAAGTTCCTGCACCTGTATCTAAAGTACGAAATATAAGATCAAAGGTAATCAATAAAAGTTAGGATACAAATATGTAATTTTACTTTCAAGATCGATTATACTCGTAAATTATAAAACCCTAACACGAAACTTTTTTACAGAAGTTCGAGAACGCCTTCAACCATTTCGATGGCAATAGAATTGCCACGGTGCTGTTTTATGTAAGTACTAGTTTTTGCCCGCGATTTGGTACGCGTAGAACTCGTTATTGCCTTAGGGAAATAATTCCTAGGGGTGAAAAGGGGGGTGTAAGTTTGTATAGGAAGCTCTATATAAGCCTATTTATGCTTAAAATAATAGAATAACATTATTAAACCACTACCCCTATAAGGGACGATAACCGGAATAAAAACTATCCTTCTTTTTATTTTAATGTTTAGTCAGTCTACTAAATTAAACGACTTGTAAACGAAGTTTCAAGTTTCTCGTTTAAAAGTAGTTGCTCCTCGAACATACTTTCAGCCCCCTTTTCACCCCTTCAAGGACAAGTTTTTAAAAACGCTGTAATTATTTTTCTTATACTTTATTACTAGGTCTATAAACGCAGTTTCAAGTTATTCGTTTAAAAAATATTTGCACCCCAAACAAACTTTCAACCCTCTTTTCACCCCTTCAAAGACCTAAATTTCAAAAACGCTGAAAAATTGTTTTCTTATAATTTAATGCTAGATCTATAGACGAATTTTAACTTGTTTTGCTCCCCAAACAAATTTTCAATATCCTTTTCACCTCTTCAGAGGGTAAACTTTCAAAAATGCTGGAAATAGTTTTACTTTTTAATGCTTAGTCTATTACGGCAGTTGTTTTTTTATTATATATAATTACCACCCTATTTAAACTCCTTAATGGAATGAATTTAGAAATAAGATTTTCACCCCTTTATGAGACGATAGTTGTTAAACTTTATAACGTCATAAATTAATGATGCGCTCCTAAATCAATGTTCCTAGCTTCAGTTTGACTTTCAACCCTTATTAATCCATATAGGGGATAAATTTCAGAAATCCAGCATGCTTGACTATATAAAAGGAGCCATGCAGTAAAGTTTCAACTCCCATATCTTGAAAATCTCATATATTCTATCAACCTATGGGTGAATTTTAATGAAAACACTATGTCGATCTTCAATTATCTTGTTTATAATAAAGGACGTGTATACAAACTTTCAGGGCTTATTAAAAATATATATATTTCTTGATAGATGTACAATACAAGGGATGAGTAGATGCCCTAATCAATGTTTTTGACTGTACATTAGGAGCTTGTGACCGAAGTTTTAAACTTCTTACTTTAAAAACTACATATTTCCCATACGAACTATTAACCCTTTTTGACCTTGCTCTATTGATCGTCGTTTAACCGTAGAAACATGGATCTATGCTGCATGCTGTAGTCTTCTTGGAACTCATCTTTAATGGCCACTGCAAATTTCCGTGGATCTTCTGCGGATAACTTTTTGATTAAGCGGTCATTGCGAGCGGCTGCAACGGCTTGTTTTATGTCGTTTGAATATTTTTTATGTTCTGCCATATTAAGACAAGCCTGAGGGCCTACTCCGAACTTTGAAAATCGAACTTCGTGTCGTGGCGTCCCTTTCACTCTCGTGTTTATACACTATATAACGGAAAGGGACGGCACGATGCGAAGTTCGATTTTCGAAATTCGGAGTAGGCCCTCTGTCTTATATAAAAATTCAATAAAAATTACAATTCCGCAGGCCGATCATCAACGAATTAGAACAGTACGATTTGTGAAAATACTTGTAAATTGGTTAATTTTATATTTTCGAATCGATACAAACAAAACTCATTAAACCAGTCACTATAAATTTCAGATACTAATAGTACATTACTGCAGAGGCCGTGAAGTAAGGGATTGCTGGACGAGTTTGGGATAAACGGCCGAGTCGTAGACGAGGCCGGATAAAACGAGTCCTGCAATCCCTGTTCCGGCCGAGGATTGTATAGTACTTTTCTCAAACATGTTAGAAAAAAAAACAATAAAAAATACTATGTAAAAAAAACTAATAAATACAAAACGTTCAAAAATAGCAAAGCATCACGACAAATAACGGAAATTAAATAAAAACACGAAAAATGCTACAAAATACAAGCACCATTTCAAAAAACACGAAAGAACTAAAAAATACCAAAACACATAAAAACTAAAAAAACTACCAAAAACATGGAAAAACAAAAAAAAACGAAAAGTACAAAAAAAACCAAAATATTTTTAAAAAGTCCAAAAATATCAAAAAACACAAAAAACGCTACAAAATAACACGAAAAAACTAAAAAAAATACATAAATACTCGAAAAATTCGAAAAAAGAACAACAAAATACAAAAATACAAGAACGATAAAAAAACCGGAAAAACAGAAAAAAAAACAATTTACATAACTAATTAAAAATATATATACAAAATCGTGACGGTTGGCTCTATGTAATATTTCCTTTATCAGTTCATTTTAGTAAGCAAATTTAAAAAGTTAGAGCAGCGGCCAATAATGTTAGTTTCATACATTCTCCAAACATTACTTCTTGGCCGGCGGCCAAGAAGTAATGTAGGGAGCCATAAACAGGTAACTTCATGTCCTCTTTTCGTGACATTAATGCATACATTTAGGCGCATGTTTGAGAAAAATAAATATAAGTAATTGAAAGCGAATATAATGTTGTTGTCAGATGTCGGAGGTAGCGCAAGGGGGCGCTACGGTATTCACAGAGCTGGGGCTGTCTGTGTTCCCTGTGAAGAACGCGGCGCTGTTCTGGTTGAACCTGCACCCGTCCGGCGAGGGCGACATGGCCACACGCCACGCCGCCTGCCCCGTGCTGCGTGGCTCCAAGTGGGGTAAGTGAGGGGTCGGCAACTTTTTCGTGGCCGAGGGCCATATAGTAACTCAAGAAATTGACGCGGGCCACACTTTTTAATAATTTATGCCACACCTGGCCAAAAAGTGGCTTTTACCGCTTTCTGGCCAAGTGTAGTAATAAAATGATGTACACAACACGGGAGGTAATAAATAAAGCCCTCGATCGCATATATATACGTCCCTCGCCTACAGCTCGGGCCACAAAATCTGCGATCTCAGCCTTTCTTTGCATTACCACCCTAGTTGTGTAATGTACTATTGTGACTTTATCAGACAGACGGTACCATATTTTGATAACATACAAAAAAGCCCGGTGGCTCGCGGGCCGCATTGAAGGGCGGGCCGCTGCTGGGGTAAGTCACTGGTAAGGATCACTGTGCTACACAGAGTACACAGAAGTGTCGCCTCCGAAAGACAGCTTTCGGAGGCGACACTGCGAAAGTTTTGTTTCACCTAGTGGAGTGAGTCACGTAGAAAATGGCCATACCCCACCCCGCTTCGAATAAAGTTGTCTTTTGAATTGACAAGAAATCGTCTCTGGCCTTATTTATTTCCTGTACAATCCTTTCTTACAGAACCCGTGGAACGTGCAAAAGAAAAGTCACATAACGTTAGAGTATTTAACACGGTAGACGCCGTGAATATGCTTACCTCTCTGCTAAAGTTAGTTATAGGAGCAAAATCTGCCACGTTATGAAAAACTACTTCATTAATCGATTATACGTCAGTCTCGAAATCGGTCGGGGCGGGGCGTTTGAAGAAGTCCGTCAAAATGCCTTTATGTGCTGTTTTAGGATGCAAAAAACGTTCGACTTCACCAAATTTACAAAATGATGAATTGTCATTTCACGTATACGATACAGATGCGCTGTGTCACCTGTCTTAATGCTCTAAGTAGTCTAAGTATACTCGGCAGTCGTTCCGTAGGTTAAGTGAACTAATAGCTATTTACGATTAAAGGGTTGTAAAGCAAAGAGAGGCCGATATCGCAGATGTTTGAGGCTTTAGCCGCAGGCGAGGGTCATAAATATGCGAGAGAGGGCTTTCTGTTTTACGACCTGTGTTTTGTACACAATTTTACGTCACCACTTACTTGGCCAAACAGTGGGTTTTTTCGCAAGGTGTGGTGTAAAATAATTATCGAAACATGTAAAAAATGTGTCGTCATAAACAACACAGAGTGAGTACTTAGTACTTTTCACTTGTAACTTACTTATTAGGCAGACCGGACGTTAGCCGCCAAACCGTCCCTTTTTAAGGATTTCTTATATTTTTACATAATATATTCATTCATTCAGTATTTAAGAGTTAGACTCGTGTCGTATAAAATGACAATATTAAAAAAGTGGGCAAAGCCCTCGTTAGCGCTATATAGAGCAAATAAATGTAAAAAGTTCTTGGAAAAATGTACACATATTATTATAGATACGCTTCCAAGTTTAGGTGGTGTTCTCTAATCTACACAACAAAAACTAATCTAATTATTTTTTGTCGTGTTTCCATAGTGTGCAACAAGTGGCTGCATCAGGGTGGGCAGGAGCTGCTGAAACCCTGCAGCCTGGATTACCAGGAGGAAGGCATCCAGAGGAAGATCCCTCGCGCCGTGCCCAAGTCCTCGAGGTAGGGCGCCCTTGTAACTATACATACAGTCGAACTCATAAGAAGATAGACATTTTGTTACTTGTTTGTCGCTTTCACGTTGGAAATGTAATATGATAGTTTAAACATCAAGTTAAAGACAAGGCGTGTCCTTGTGGGTTCGACCGGACATTGTAGAACAAAATGACTGAACTGATTAACATCCCAGCAATAGGTTAGGTTAAGATGATTAGAAGAACAAAGCAAACTGATTTATTATGTACAATTTTTGATTGTTGCGTTTTAAATTCAGATAAGCCATTAAAAAATAAGAAATATGATTAAGGTCAATAAACTAATTAATGTACAAAATAATTTGACTAGCTAACCTGTTAAACTTTTGTCATTGAAATAGGTATAATATGAATTGAACTCATATATTATATATGCATTGTTTTTTTTGAAATTTTATTGTAAAGGAATCTCTTGTGAATATTTTCTTGCCTAAATTGTATTTAACCATGACACTAATATAATTTAGATTAAAGGCGAGACAGCAGTGTTTTCCAAATAGTATAACGAAATGTAAGAGGCTGTTTCTGGGCATTTATGTTAAGTGCTCATAAGGTACTGGATTACGTAGTCATATTGACAAGCCTAATACCATTTCCGATATCAAATTATTGCCTTTTGGTTGCCATTGTAATATGATGACTGATTTAACTTCTATTGTAATTACTCTGGATATAATAAATTAGACGACTGTTTTAACTTCTATTGTAATTAAATTACTCTGGATAGAATACTCAAACAAATTTATTAAAAACACATATTGAAACAGTGATAGTAAATTCGTGATAACATTTTTGTATCTTAGTTTATAAGTGGTCAAGTCAACATCTTTCATTGTATGTACAACATTTGATTGTGATGCCATATACTATACAATGCATTTACCATTTTTTTAAAGCCAACGTAGTATAATTATTATGATTTTTTGATGCCAGGGCTTTATCCAACAAACCTTTAAATATTTATACAGTTTTGAATTCCAAAAATGAAGTAATTTGGTTATAATACTTATTCATTGTAATTCGTAACGGTTCCCACTGTTTTGTGGGAATATACCAGAAACATTATTAGGTACTTACGTATAAAGCTTACAATTTTGCAGAATTGTAACTCACTGCTCTAGAAAATTGCTTACGATTGATGGTTAATAAGTATGCAGTGGTTTACATTTATACAAAATTGTAAATAAAAACGAATATTTAAGTGATAATTTTAGCCCAGTGAATGTAATTAGTAAATATGTTTTATTATTTGTTTATATTTTAATATTATTTAAACTTCATCAAAGATTAATATTTTTATTTACTGTTATGTAAGTATGTATTTTTTTTTATATTATCTACTTCGTACAAACTGAGATAAGATAATAAAATTTCAATAACAGTTATGTAGTTTTCATTTAGTCATCTCTGGTAGAGTTCATGTATCCATTGGGTTTCCATGCGTATTGTGCTCTAAATGCTTAAAACGGGTATTTACCAAAATTATTTTTTTATGCATAAAATGTGAAAGACTACTTATTACGTTGCAGGATTCATATACCTGCTTATGACCTCAAAAATAAAAATGGCCGTCTTTTTAAATATCTATTCAACACCACCATATCAGCCGAAGGACGTCCACGTCCACTGCTGAACATAGGCCTCCCCCAATTTCATGGGGGTTAAATATCTATCATTTTATTTTAATAATCACAATTATTCACGCGTGGCGCTAGTGGACACGTTAAAGTACTTTTTCACCTCAGCGGCTCGAAAATGGCGGTTTTGTTGCGTGAAACCAGTGAGCAAAATGCAATTTTGCTGCGAGCGAGAAAACGACTTTTCCGGCTTGAAACCAGTGAGCAAAATGTAATTTTGCTGCGTACGTGAAAAAAGCTAACTTTTTAATTTTTCATATCGTAGGTTAGTTTAAGTAACTTCATTCGCTCTATCACTATTCCTTTGCCTTATATGTTCTCGCCGCTGAGGTGAAAAGTTGTATGTATCACACGAAAGCAAAGATATTTGCATCTCGTGTCTTTGAGTCTTTAGCTTGCTCGGGACTCAACATCAACACTCGCAGCAAAAATTTACTTTGCTCTCTTGTGGAACAAATAACTATCAGTAATCAGTAATCTTTATTGCTTTTCATGGGTACAGCGTAGTTGGTAAAAAATATAAATGATCTGCCATGAAACCCTGCAGGGCACTGCAACATGCGTTTGATAAAATACGTACATAAATTAGCTTACTATTGAGCACCTGAATGATGATTTTCTTTAACTCTTCTCAACTTCAATCAACTTTGTATGACCCAGATACATTATTTTACCGACAACGTACAACTATTACGTCTATTACACATCATTAATATGTCGCATAAGACAGGTAAGTATTATTCGTCACTTCTTCCCAGCAGAAGAGTTTTCTTTCTTCGTTCATTGTAAGGCGGAGAGCAATTTAAGACAACAAAAACGTTACATATAGAATTATACGTATACTGTACATAACATTCCTGTTGTTTATACATTACCCTAAAGCTTCTCACTCGTCAGATCGCTTGAATTTGTCTGTGGTTCGGTGGGAGTGAAATTGTTTCAGAACAAACAAAGTAAGTACATGCATGTATCAACTTTAGCATTGCACACTACTGTGTTTGCTGTGAAACCCTCTCATAGAATTCTTCGTATAGGCGTGGAAATGTAGAGCTTCGATCTTCAGTTATGGTATAATTCAACTTCTTGCGACTGAAAGGTAAGGCCTTTAAGTAATTACATTACTGCACAATTACATGGATGTCCGCAATTAAATAAGACCAGGAAAACAAACGGAAATATACCCAGCGACGACGCAGTCTCGACAGTTCTGGAGACAACAAAATAGGATAAGGCCAGAGTATAAATAAGAAACATTATTGCACAAATGAAAAAGAGTACAAATCGCGGATTTAACGACATATGGCATGTTCTACCAGACAACCAGTCAGTATTGTGCAAATTAAGGATAAGTATCAAGCCTTTCAGTGTCTAGGTGTCTACGAAATGGATTCATTAACCTTTTCAACGCTCTGTCAAATACAAAAGCTGGCACTCACATGCCAACATCGAAATGTCAAACATGAAGCCATATAAATGCGTAAAGGTTGATATCGCACTGCACGCCATGTCCGATATATCTATCTGTTGTTGGAGTTGAACCAATGGTACGGATATATGCGTCGTTGGCGGCCAAAAGGTTACTGGGCGAGTAAATGACAACGCCGTTGCCAATGCCAATTTGCTTTATTGCAATAAGCCTTGAGAACGTAAAGCCCTTTTCCGACCAAGGCGATTAATGGGCACGCGTTGAGTTGCGCGCTACGCCCTGTATGATATGATGTTACGCGGGGCATTGATGACGTCCACGCTTGTACGGTCAACCAATTTGATTTCTAGGCCACATCGTACCTTGTCACAGTGACAATAATATGAGATTTCTAGCAGCTTTTATATTGATTTTCACTGTGACAAGGTACGAAGTGGCGCAGAAATTAAATTGGTTGACCGTACGTACCTACATGACTGTTCTTTTATAGGTTTGTTATTGTACAAATCGTTGTGTTTGAATTTAGCTAGGTAATGCCACGTGGCCTAAGTATCATTATTGATCGTTATATATATTAGACAATCAAACATTTTCTAAAACGAACTATAACCAACCGCACCCCTTATATCAGATTTCGCTCAAATCAATCTCCACATAACGAAATACGTATAACCTTCGGTGTTGCGTTTCCCCGTGTAAGAATGATAGCTCTTTGTTATGGGGTCAATCGTGCGATGTTGGAAACGGCCTCTCGGGTTTCTTCAATGGATTCCTGATTCACGGAAACGTATTGTGGAGCTCCTATGAGAACGGTTCAGTTTTATGCATCGGCAACTTGACGCCGAAACGTCGGTTCCTCCCCCATGTGTATTGAAATATTGACTGTTTCTGACAAATAAGTTTTACAAACATGAGACATAAATTGATAAAGAACTAGGGACTCAAGTTCGAAACGCACAGAGCGAGCGTGGCGCGTTGCGGGGGAGGAGGTTTTGCATTTTTTGATCTTTCCGAAATTGTCGGCTGTCGATTACTGCTTCATATGTCACACACGCGCCGCCTTTACTGCGCTACCGAATCCAAATACGGCGTGGTTTTTTGGTGCGACGTGCCACGGACCGCGTTCGCTTTACCGCTAAACCGCCTCCGCCCCGCAACTACGCTGCGCTGCGCTCTGCGTTTCAAGCTATAATCTGATATACATATTAGATTTTTATAAACACACTGAAATCAAATTGGAACATGGAACGAGTGTATCGGCTTGAGACCGAAAATGGTCAAGATCAACACATTTGTTAGGAAATTCGATACACTTTTTATCGAATTTCCTAACTATACACTGAAAAAAAGGATAGCTCAACTAGTTTGGCTACTTGAGAAATAACCAAAATTATATATGCTAATTTTCAAACAACTAATTTGGTTACTAGTAAACTCTCAGTTTGCCAGTCCTCCGATTTAGTTACTAGCAGCTAACATTTGGGCTACTGTTAACAAATCTTTTTTTTCGGTGAACTAACCCGTTTTAATTGTTTCTGATTGTAATATAGTGTCGACATTACATTGGTAACCCTATCCTCTGCTACCGAAATGCCTCAGAATTTGTTTCATTTATCTTTGATTAACTAACTTATGATAATTATTATTAAATCAAAAGAAATAATAATACCTAAATAGAATAAGCCACTCATTCCACCCGACATTTAGTTAGCACTCGCTAGTTCATTTCCTGAAAATTTCAGAGTGGAAACTTTACATTGGCCCAACAATGGCAAGTTCAATTTAGGTATATTATATTAATATGAGTTAGCAACCTTTGAGAAAATCGAATTATATTGAAATGGAAACTCGCGAAAATCAGGTGTCTAACCTTACCTCATCTGCGGCCATACAATACAGTAAATACCTAAATACATTGCCATACAACATTCACTTTCGATCCCGACACATAGGTACATGACCTTTCAGGACGCCCTGTCCTAGCGTCCTTGCGTAGCCGGAGTTCAGATCGATGTCTATATCTACGAACCATAATATTGTCCTGAATTTAGCATCCTAAATGAGTTAGGAAGGCTGATTCAGGAAGGTGTAATCGCATTCAGTTCAGCAAGTTAGAATCCTAAAAGTTACCTAAATAGGGCGTGGGGATGGTGCCGGACGAACTAAATGACTTAGCACCCTAGTTATAAAGCGTTTAGGATAGTGTAATAAATCATATCTAGCTTCAGCTTCGCTCAGTAGAAGCAAACTGATTCAGAGACTGAATTTAGTGAGGTGTAATCAGGAGCTTTCTTCCTATCCCCTCCCTCATCATCATCATGCGGCTGACATCACAGGGGATAGGAAGAAAGCTCCTCCAGAATTCAGGATAATTTAATACCCGCTTAATGTCTTAATGGCAAAGTGGTCATCAGTGAACTCTGCCCGGCTATAGTATGATAACTTATACCGTCACGTTATATGGCCAAAATGTACTAAAACGTCACATAAAACGTGACGATATAAGCTATCATACTATACGGGCTGATATGCCTATGGCCGCAGATTATATGTAAATACTAGCATTTGCCCGCGGCTTCGCCCGCGTACTAAGCGAAATTTTTAACCGTCTACAAAAAACAGGTTCGTATGTTTGTCCACGATTATCTCGCGTTTGGCTGAACCGATTTAGATGCGGTCTCCACAAAAGTAGTTGTTTCATTCTGGGGTTTCGCTATACGAAGTTTGGTGATTGTGATTCATTAACAGATGAACAGATAAAAAGTCAGTATATGTACATTCTGAGAACCGGCAAACTGTTGAATTTCATTTGATTTTGGCAAAAATAAGGATCGAAAACTATTATCATACATTTCCGAGAGGCCGAAGGGGAAAGGGCCGATGAAATAAAAGCATGTCTTAAATGGCTCTTAGTAAAAGTATCTGTGTACTACAGTAACACCAATAGGTCTGTAAACGACCTAACAGCGCGCAGCGGCCATAAACTATGGTCCTTTGAAGTACAGAAATACGGCTAATTCAATATCATGTGTAACATTAATTTTTCCTACAATTAAATTTATTAGGTAGGTTTTTGCCAGTTACCATTGGAGCATCCAAAAAGAAAATTTGGCCTCACTTCCATTCGCACTCCTTACTGTCAGTCCGTCTGTTACAACCAAGTTGCTTTTACTGGACCTATTGAATTGCAATTTGGCACAAACTATCAAGAATTTAGAGCGCTGGTGGCCCAACGGGACCCGCCTACCGCGTGCGGTGTGCGAGGTTAAGCAATGTGGGCAAAGGTCAGTTCTTGGATGGGTGACCGCTTTGAGTGGTTACTAACTTCTAACAGTCAAGTTGCCCACTCAGTTCACAAAGGGGGGTCGAAGTTGCACCGCGTCCGTAGGGAGTACCCACCGTTACCATACACAGAACCCCTGGGTGGTGCTAAAAGTGCAACAAAAACTGGCAACCGTACTAGTCTTCTCGAAAATCTCACGGATCGTAAATAACTGCCATACGATTAAAAAAGAATTGACCGATATACCTATCTGTTGATTTAAATGGAAAACATATCGAAACCTCTATGTCGTTTTTAAAAGCAAATCCATAGATACCCCACACGCCTATATAGTAACATTAAACTTTTTTGCATATAGGTATGAATGGAGTGCCAAATTTTACCTCAGATTCGCATTAAGAGACCTCTCGGATGCTCAGATATCGATTTTGAACGAAATCGGGACGAAAAAAAAAAAATCAATATGGCCGCCACTTTCACAAATTTTACCTCGGATTCGTATTAAGAGACCTCTCGGACACTCAGATATCGATTTTGAACGAAATCGGGACGAAAATGAAGAAAATCAATATGGCCGCCACTTTCACAAATTTTACCTCGGATTCGTATTAAGAGACCTCTCGGACGCTCAGATATCGATTTTGATCGAAATCGGGACGAAAAAAAAAAAGAAAATCAATGACTGCGACTTTTTCCACATTTTACCTCGGAGTCGTATTAGGGACCTCTCGGACGCTCAGATATCGATTTTGAACGAAATCGGGACGAAAAAAAACAAAATCAATATGGCCGCCACTTTCACAAATTTTACCTCGGATTCGTATTAAGAGACCTCTCGGATACTCAGATATCGATTTTGAACGAAATCGGGACGAAAATGAAGAAAATCAATATGGCCGGCACTTTCACAAATTTTACCTCGGATTCGTATTAAGAGACCTCTCGGACGCTCAAATATCGATTTTGATCGAAATCGGGGCGAAAAAAAAGAAAATCAATGACTGCGACTTTTTCCACATTTTACCTCGGAGTCGTATTAGGGACCTCTCGGACGCTCAGATATCGATTTTGAACGAAATCGGGACGGAAATTAAGAAAATCAATATATTTATTCAAAGTTTAGGTACCTCGGATTCCTATTAAGAGTCCTCTCGGACGCTCAAATATCGATTTATGTCGAAATCGTATCGGACGGCACTGATCAATAAAACCATCTACAATACATTGAATCAAAAAAGGTCGTATCTTCATAGGGAACTCACGGCACTTCATGCACCTTTAGACCTTATCAGGAACTTACATGCCAAATTTGGTATCTCTCGAACCACCAGTTTGCGCTGTGCGGTGATATGTCAGTCTCTCAGTCAGTCAGTTATTTCTTGATATTTGGCACAATTTTTCAAAAGTTTTCATGACCACTATATTAAATTTCAAAACCGGTGCCATTTTCGTAATTAACGTCCCAAAAAACCATAAAAACGACACCCATATTAATATTTAGACATTTCATCCCCCTCGGACCCCAACAGAGGGGATGGTATTTCACGTCCTCCACGTGGGATTTTAAAATCATTGTTGTTTTCGTAATCAGCGACCCAATAAACCATGGAAACAACACCCATATCGATTTTCAGAATTTGTCACCAGATTTCCCCCTTTTAGCGGTTGATTTCTCAAAAAACCTGAAACACATGTTTACTCATTTATGGTAAGAAATACTCCTGTGAAGTTTCGAATAAAATAATCCAGCTAATCTTGATTCCCCATACAATCTTCGGACCCCCATTTCACCCCCTTAGGCGTTGAATTTTGAAAAATCCTTTCTTAATGCATCTCAAGACCTTATATGGAACCTACATACTAAATTTGGAATCTTTAGAACCACCAGTTTGCGCTGTGCGGTGATATGTCAGTCTCTCAGTCAGTCAGTTATTTCTTGAAATTTGGCACAATTTTTCAAAATTTTTCATGTCCACAATATTAAATTACAAAACCGATGCCATTTTCGTAATTAACGTCCCAAAAAACCATAAAAACGACACCCATATTAATATTTAGACATTTCATCCCCCTCGCACCCCAACAGGGGGGATGGTATTTCACGTCCTCCGCGTGAGATTTTACAATCATTGTTGTTTTCGTTATCAGCGACCCGGTATATCTAAAAAACAATACCCATGTCGATTTTCAGAATTTGTCACCAGATTTCCCCCTTTTAGGGGTTGATTTCTCAAAAAACCTGAAACACGTATTTACTCATTTATCGTTAGAAATACTCCTGTGAAGTTTCGAATAATATAGTCCAACTAATCTTGTTTCCCCATACAAACTTCGGACCCCCATTTCACCCCCTTAGGGGTTGAATTTTGAAAAATCCTTTCTTAGTGCACCCCTAGACCTTATAAGGAACCTACGTGCCAAATTTGGAATCTCTAGGACCAGCGGTTTGGGCTGTGCGTTGATATGTCAGTCAGTCAGTCAGTCAGTCAGTCAGTTTCTTCTTTTATATATTTAGAAGAGAAGATAGATCTCGCTGACCACTGCCGAGGAAACAACAAAAACAAAAGGAAACCTACTGGTTATTTTACTGCGGTACCGGTACAGAATATCTAAAATAACTGTCTAGTCACTTTGGTTTAAAACTTCGTCCGGAAATTAAATTCCGCGCCAACTGTCGTGAAAATTCAGAGCAGATCTGGGTAGTTATTCCCTTACCATAGTATCGAAGGTGGCCTAAATACACCGGTGCTTTGATGAGTCAGGACGATTTCACAGCAGCCGCGTATAATCAGGTGACAGATAACCTTTGGACGGCGGGTAAGTCTGTACAGTACAAGCCAGTCCCCGAGGGCCCTACACCTGACAAATGAGCACAACAGCATCTACAGGCCGGGGTGAGGTGAGGTCTTCTTGATTAAGCCTCAAGGCTTATCGTGGGTGTATCTACTTAGCGGCATTCATACACGTATTCGTTTCGTAAAGTTTCGCTTACAGTCCATTCACAAACATTTATTGGTACATGTGGCTCTGTAAGCAGAAGAACTCGCGAGCCTCTATGCTCCGACAATTTGCAAAATTTCTAAAAACTGTTCGACAAAAAATCTAAATAATTGGTTGAGAAATGCGACCTAAAGAGAACAGCCAGCCATCCGCCAAACATTTTTGCCCAAACGGAAACGGAGTCGCTTCGTTTGCGATTCGTGCTCGCTTTTTCTAATACGACGTCGCTGGCAAACAAGCGTACAACCCGTGGTAAGCGGTCATCGCAGCCCATCGACGCCTGCAACCCCAGGGGTGTCACATTTACGTTGCCGACCTTTTAAAAAGTTATACACTCCATTTTTAAAGAGCCCCATACTGTAGTTACTCGGGACAACCTCGACATTCGGGGAACTCATTCCCCAACCGCAGCGTCCAATGGGAGGAAATTCCTCCCTTTCATTTTCGCTTGCTCAATACTAAGTACTAGTAGCTGTAGTGGCTGTGGACATCGCGAACATTTTTTTTATTTTATTTTAAAATTTCCGTTAACATAATATTAGATAAAAAATAAGGGTATATTTACGCCCAAGGCCACCGGGGATGGGCAGCAGCATCCCTAGAGTGCGGAGATACTGCGATCGCCAACCCGCATGCCAAGCGTAGCGATTATGACATTTACGCCCCATTAAATTTGGGGAGGCCTATGTCCTGGACGTCCTTGGGCTGATATGGTGGTGGTGGTGGAAGGGTATGTTTATCGAAACTGCTCACAAAATTTCACGAGAATCGTTTGAGAAAATTGACCTGTAGATGATAACAACCGGGAATCCAAACATACGAGAGCATTATTGCCCAAGCTGAAACAGAGACGCTTCGCTCGCCAGGTCAACGAGTAATAATCGAAAAGTAGTAGACCACGTTCTTGTTTTACTGTAACTGTTCAGAAGTGAATATTTTCGACTGTATAGTTGCACCTACGTCACTGCAGTTATTTAGTTTTTAATTTGAAGGGCGCCTATTTTTAAGACAATTGCAATTATACCCAATGTATTTGAAATATTTGAATACGACTCAAAAAAGGGGTTTGAATTCGATTACAAAAACCGAGGAAGCTGGGCTGTTAACACTAAAATTTTTGGTCCTGAAATTAGGCAGATGGTCCTTAGATACGAGGTTAGGTCAAGTTAAGTGAAAGATCAGGCACCATCAAGAGTCCGGTACATATTAAAACTTTTTATAGACAAATTAGATTTTACTTTGCAGTCCCCATTTTTTATTTCAAGAGCAAACCTTAGAAACCTAAACAGTTTCCATTTATTTTAAAATTTTCATAAAAAATCATAAGGTTCTCGTACCTATTCATCACTAGTACAAATCAACATTGTATTGGCGTGAACCAACTCCTCCAACCAACTTTTTTATCAGTACTCGGCTCACTTATTTGTTCATTATTTTTACCTGCCCACGTTTCCCATAAGTGTTCTTACGACTGTATAAGCACTGTAGATATTATACCACTGGACACTCGCGACAGTCAAGCGCAGGCGACGAACTGGTGGCAGACGAGCTGAGGCGTCGCCGGCTAACGATGCAACCGGACTCTGCCATTGTAAACATCCACCGAATGGAATCTCCGCAACGCGGGTAGTACAGGGTTCACTCGATAACAACTCGTTGTAATCTCGAATCAACATTTTTCACTGATTTGTAAAGCAATAAAAATGCAGCAATAAGCGTTTTATATTATGAAGCCTGGCGTAAGATCCAGGAGAGGCGGCTGGGGTAGCATGGTCACGTATGAAAAGGAAGCAGTCAGACTACTTCGGTAATTTAGCACTACAACTTCCATGTCTAGTCGAAGATCCAGGGCCCCAAAGGAAGATGGAAGGATGTAGCGGTAAGATAAGATATTATATCTTATTCTTCGGCAAGGTATCCGAAGACGATGTCGAGGACAGAGCGAAGTGGAGAAAATCACAGTATTCACATAGCGGTAAAAAATTGGACGAAAATCGTAGCAAAATGTATGAGAACCAAACCAAATTTGGGTCATTTTTTCCCGCTGAGTACCTATATAAAGAATGGCGAGTACCTACGGTTCGGTTGGTGTAGCGATTGCTGTAGAATTCATGGTGCGTTAATAATTGATGACCGCGTTCAACATCAATCTGTTTCCGATTTTCAACGCCGTTAGATAGTTTTTGCAAAATATGTTATACCCGCATGGTATTGAAAAGTATCGACGGGTTTTTTTATCGGCAAGTAGGTATGTTAATTAGTCTAAAAAAACACACACCAAACATAGCTAAGAACCATCTTGACAGACATTGCCTTTATTACTGCAGCAAAGATCATAGACAATTTATTTTATTTATCTATGAATGCAGTGATAGCAATAAAAATCCGGTTCGGAGGACCATGTATGAAACTTCAAACTATCTATGTAAGGTAGTTGTGTTTTGTCATAGCATATATGTCAGTTACCTGTATGATATATGGTGCTTCGCGGAATGATCGATGTAATAACTTTGGTTGTGCGACGTTATACCTATAGAGTGAGTTGTGCCGGAAAACAATGGTAACAGTTTGCATCGACGGCCGCTCGTGCCGAATATACTTACAATGAATCATCTAAGTAATATAGGCGACTTATGACACTTGGAGATAATATTTTATGGCCGTGGCCACCACGACGCTAGCCTTCGAGAGGCTCTTGACCTATAAACAAACTTGGGTTCTTTCATCTCTGCTTGAGCGAAAAATGGTTAGTACCACAGGCATACTTAGGAACTTGAATGTTAAAACGCTACAGACGCTTATAGTGATACTATACTACAGTAGGTACACTTGAACTGAGTAGATACATGAATTTAAATATTTATTCATTATCTAAGTCACAAGAATTATTCTAAATGTATACTAATAAGTTTTTGTCAATAATGTCTTTTTTTGTACTAGCTTTTATCGTAGACTGTACTTTTTCACATAGTCATCATCTAAGTACTTACTTGCCGAAGGCGTCCCAATGAGTCCAAACACGAGGACTTTATCTTGTGTAGTTTAGAACTTGCTATCTTGTGAACCTTCTGTCTCCTTCATCAGATCGGCTCAGCGGTGCCATATGTATATTGGTTAACTCACATAACTGTGTAGGTACTAATGCATCACACGCCATTTTTAACTAGGTATTTTTTATTGTATAATATATATATATATATATATTATTATACCTGTCTATATATAGCGTTGTCACAGAATTGATGTAATTTACAAGTTCAACAGAATCTTGTAAAAAGTGTGTTTTCGGCAAATTCATAGGTTGAATACTATTGTACAGTCCGCTGAAACACACGCCACGTCACATTGTCAAAAGGGTGAATGCGACAAGCATGCGACAAGGTACATACCAAGGATCTCAGCTACTTATTTTTATATATTGTACTGTAGTAAGTATAGGTAGTAGAGGTGTGTGTGTGCGAGTTTACGGTGCTCTCAAAATGTATAAAGATTCATCCAAAAAAATATGTAATGCGTTCCAAATTAATGAGTGCAACCGTACATCTTAACAGCACACATTATAGGATTCATATTGGTTGGAGTCGGCGCGCATCTTATCTAAGGTACTAACAGACTAGAGTCAAAAAAGTCGGGCGTGACTCTTTGAATACCTATTGGGGTAAGTATTCAAAGAGTTTCCATCGCATCGCTCGGGATTCCAAGTTAGAAATATTGTGTTTTGCTCCCTTGTTATACAATCCACAATTGCCGACGTTATGACTTATGAAGTAACATAGGTATTAGGTATCTATATACAAAAAATACATACAGACGAACATAGTACCTCCTTCTTTTTTGACGTCTCGAAAAAAACGGTGTGTTAAAATAGCTCAGTCAGACAATTACTACTAAGCATTATTTATTTATTTTAATAAACAGACAGTAGGTGCCAATGCCGATGATTAGTCAGTTTTCCCAGTTAAGGAATCCCAAGAATCCATAAACAATTAAACTGGACATCTCTGTGAAAACAAGCTGTTTCTTTTCAGAGGTATTCAGTCGTCACGCGCCTGCTTTGTTTATGAAACACTTTCTCTGAAATGAACTACTCAGGAATTGCAATTGGATAATATCACACGACGGGGCTCATGAAAAGGTAATTCATCGTCATCAATTTAAGAGGCAGGTAGCTAGTTCTCTGTAGAGATTTCTTGTCCATCTTCCACTTTCCTCTTGAGGACGTGAGGTCTTTGACTTTTTGATACGACACCCGCCAACTTTTCCTTTCTCCCAAGACGTTTCGTATTCGACGCCGAACTACGCCGTGGCGTGTAGTAGCATATTCTCTTCTGGTAGCGAAAATCACGCGTAGAGGCGCATTATATGTTCACCATGGACGTAGAATAGGTAAATCCATATATAACTGCATCTCTTGTTTCATTTATCGTCCCCCCAATAATAAATAGTTCTAAAGAAGTTTTCGAGTCAATATCAACTGTCCAATCATTTCCCCACTTTTAAAGTTAGTTTATAGAATAAAAGTAACACTCATTTTGTTATGCGGTCATTTGAAGGTGAACTGTGGCAAAGGCAGCGAGCATCTTTGGATCGATGGGGTTAGGGCCTTTGTCCGTGCGTTACCTTATTGAAATTTGGGACTATTATCGTAATAAACATGTAAGTGCTAGCAAACTAGGGCATTTCAGCTCTTCTCTCATAGCCTTCACTAGTAGTTGTACGTTTTTTTTGTATTTTAGGTACATGGCCAGTATCTACCACGCGGCTTATATTCCAACAATTGAACTGATTCTAATTCCGAATTATATAGTCAGCACACCACGCGACATTGTAAATATATTCTGTCTCTACACTCTCTACGGTGGACATAGATAGGTCCATCCATGGCCTATCTCACTGATGAGCGGGTAGGTACAAGCAAAAGGTTCCTAATTAAAATAAAACACCTTTTGTCCGGTAAACTTTATTGTGTCAAAGGTGATTTTACATCAAAAATAAAAACATCTTATACATTTGGCATTATTTTAGCAAGAGATTCTTATCGAGATAAAACATTAAAAATTTAAATTTCTACTATTAAGTATTCCATCTATTTTAACACTGATTCATTAAACATTTAAAGTAAACACTAGTAAAACATCAACATATATCATTACATGATTTATTAAAACTCTACACAACTCTAACATGGGAACACAACACCTATTTTAGGACAACCAGGAATGTCAATCTTTTTAACAAACCAGAAAATTGATATGACTAAGTCAAAGAAACCAGTTCAAACTAGTGTTAAGTAACGGAAACTATCAGCCTGCCATCATTTATACCCTGTACGTATCTCACAACAGTATCCCACACACTCTTTCAAGTAATTTAGTTCTTATACGGTAAGATAAATAGTCGTAAAAGAGGATCAAAAATATAAAATCTTCAAAATATTATAGATTCTTTAGTAGACTAACATATTGTTCTACAGCAGAAATGTTCTCTTTTTATATTCAGACTCATAAGTTTTAGGAATGTGCATAGCTTAAAACTAAAGATATATCGCTACAAGTGTCAGACACTAGGTAATCACTCGGTAGGGACGGGGCTACTAACGTCAACATGCTGCCTACTCGCAACAGAGTACATTAAATATCATGAAACACATCGAACATTGAATAATTCTCAGAAAAAAGATATCGAGCCACATTCGAGTAACATTACTTATGAGCTGACTTGATGAATATTGTGCCATTTTATATCTAATTTAACTTAATAATACTTAACATTACCCTTATTTTTATAATACGATACGACGAGTTACTTCAATAACTGGCAAGTGTTTAACAACCTGACCGAATCAGCAAACAAAAGAGAAAGGTATTTTTGTGACTTGAGAAAATTTAAAATTAAGTACATATGTAACTAAAATTTTAAGAGATTAGGGCACAAATAATCTCTTAATAATAAAACGGCCTCCGTTGAAATAAAGGGTTATGCCGTTTAGATTTCATAGTTGCGGAACTTGGAGATGACTTCGGTGGGCGGTTCCTGGGTGCCTCCCCAGCGGCCCCAGAGCGCAGCACCGCCCTCGGAGGCGCGGCGAGCGGCGCCGCCGGCCGGGCCGAGACTCGACGGCCCGGAAGGCCCGCCCTCCACCATGCGATCCTTCGTGTTGGGCTTGGACCAGTGCATGGACTGCTGCACGTGCTCTTTCATGCCCAGCCACTGCTTGTAGCCCATAGCGATGCCGCTCTGCCGCCACTTGTCGTACAGCGCGCGCTTGCTGGGGTCGCACAGAGTTTCCTTCGCCTCCTGAACAATAACAAAGGCTATTGTATAAACAGAGAGACACACACAAAACAATTAGACTGTATCTTGTTACCACCCTAAACCTCCCTTCCCTCCCTCCCTTGCTGTACCTCTAAATAAGCGCTCCTACGAACGAACACATACGTATTGTAAGTTCTAAGTCGGCTGGTTTGTTGGTTGGTATCACGTTGGTATAAATTATTACGACGATGTTTTGTTGAAGTTGGACAATGTTTTCTTCCAGACCTGATCTGTTAGACCTACTTGCCCATGTAATTTGCTATAAACTTATATTTACTAAAAAAGCCAATGTAACGTATTCTGTGTGTATTAACCTTTGTTATTACTCAAAGAGTACATCTGAACGATTGTCAACTTAGGCCAGCTTGACATGGCTTGACAGAACTGGTTTCCCACAACTGAGCATGACCCAATGAGTAACGACTACAAAATCTTGTAAATAGTAGGTATGCCAGTCACTGCAATAATTATACTACGTAATTCTCTGGGAAAAGCGATATTACGTTTAATAATTTATGTAATATAAATCTTTTCATGATGGAACTATACATTTAGGTTGGTTATGTGAAATGAAATGAGATGAACATGTATAAAATAATCCATTTAATAATCGACATTGTAGTCTAAGCAAGAAGGTTCAAATTGCAATCACAATCCATACAACATTTCATTCGTCCATATTGATATAATATATTTATACTTTATATTATAGTACAGTTTACATTATAGGTATTATAGCGAAAGTAAATTCCTTTGTAATCATTTCTTGAACCGCTGAACCGATTTACTTCAATGAACTTTGTTATGGACGGATGGATAGTTGTTGAGGCCCTGGGAAGGACATAGGATGTTCGGCCGGGAGAAAATCTCTTAAAGGGGTGAAAATGGTAAATTTAAGGTTAGCTGGAAGAGATCCCTTAAAGGGATAAGCTCGCCTTTGTACTTCCACTTTTTGTTTGTTTGTTATTTTGCCTCGTTTTATTTTATGTACAATAAAGCATACAAAAATTGGAATGGATTTTTCTATGGGTGTGCGTAGTTACTTTGCGTCTGTGGGAAGCATTTTTGCTACTAAATTTTATACAGGCGTAGTATTAATCCCTTAAGGCGATTAACGAGTAAAAGTAGCGGGTAAAGGCTAGTTCGAAATAAACTAATGTGTGGTTATTGCGATTGATAATGTGTGTGTGTGCGTGTGTGTATGTATGTGTAAGTACGCTCAGCATGAAGCTGTGAAGCCTGCATATGCTGAGTAGGTTCCTTTTCGCAACTTAGCCTTTGTTGTGTATGTTTTTGTTAACTTTTGTTGTTGTGCATGTTGTGAATAAATATTTGAATCTTTGTAAGTGTGTGTATGTCTGTGTGTATGTTGGTGTGCATACGTGTGTGTGGACTATACTGTTAATTGCGTACTTACCTTCAGTTTCTGAAACTTGGCTTCTGCCTCTTTGTCCCCATCATTCTTATCAGGGTGGTGCTGCAGGGCAAGGATTTTGAACTCTGCAGTTATTTGCTCTGCCTGTAACAACGAAATTTTAGCCAAGGTCAGTCGAGTAATAACAAACATTATCATTTCTCACTGTTTAATAGTAGATTATACACTAAGCCCACTAAGGGGATAAAGCACTGTTTTATGTCACGGGAGCGAATTGAATCCCGAACGTAACGAAGGACTCATAATTTAACTCCTGAGCGTAGCGAGGGAGTTATAAGTTAATTCCTGAGCGAAGCGAGGGAATTAAGACTGAGTCCTGAGTGCAGTGAGGGGTTCAACCGCCCAAGACTAAAACAGTCTTATCCCCGAGGTGTATACTCTACTTTTCACACCTTATGCGAGACAAAAAAACAGGCTCAGTAGATATACACCACAGGCTACTTGGCTTCTTTGTAGCTGACAAATATTCAAAATAGACCAGACACAGACTTTACGCCTTTTACAGCTTTCCATTTGTCAAAATCGTTGTAGGCTTTTAGGTATTTTTCCTTTGACTTCTCTGGCAGCAGATTGTTGACAATGCCTATGGCATCTAATTTGATAAACTCAGGAGTCAAAACACTTTCATCACTCGACATTTTCAATATTATTTTTGAAATTAAATCTTCTATAGGCACCTACAAGAACTCGATTTGTTCGTCACGCGTGAACAAATGAAGGCGCGCGACGTTCCAAATTCGAAAGCACAAGCCGTGGTCCTAGATTCGAAATTCGAATTTCGAACACCGCGCTCCTCCGGACCGGTCCTTCAACGCCAAACTGGGCAAGAGAGACGGCAATGAGCTGAAAGTGGGGCAATTTGGAGTTGGAAGTCGGAACCACCGGGGCCAACTACTGGCTGGTTTCTTGGAGAAGGAGGGACTCTACATGATGAACTCCTTCTTCAAGAAACGCGAGCACAGGATGTGGACCTGGATGAGTCCCGACGGTGCAACAAAAAACGAGATTGACTTTATCATGTCGACGAAGAGGCGTATATTTAACGATGTCTCTGTGATCAATACGGTTAAAACCGGAAGTGATCATCGTCTGGTAAGAGGCACGTTGAATATATGCGTCAAGCTAGAGCGCTCTCGACTGATAAAGTCCACGCTCCGTCCAGCAGCAGTCCAAATCCAAAACCCCGAGAGCTTTCAGCTGGAACTCCAAAACCGTTTCGATTGTCTAGGCGGCGATGTGGACGAATTCAACGACGGGTTTGTGAAAGCTGTCCATAGCGTTGGGTCTAAGTTCTTTAAGGCCCAACGAACTCACAGAGCCAAAAGGCTCTCTATCTCCACTCAGAGGCTCATTGAGGAAAGGAATGAGATGATTCTTCAGTCTTCAGCCGATGCGACATTATACAGGCAGCTCAATAAACAGATCTCCAAGTCCCTTACCCGTGATCTGCGCCAATTCAATACAAATCGTATTGAAGAGGCCATCGAGCAGAATAAGGGCTCTAAAGTTTTCACAAGAGATCTGTCTATTGGGCAAAGCCAGCTCGCCAGATTAAAAACTGAAGATGGTGGAATCGTTTCGTCCAAACCTGAGCTTCTGAATGAGATAGAGTGCTTTTATGGACAGCTGTACACGTCAACTAGCAGACCCGAAGTTGGTCTGGCGGAAGACCGAAGAGCTAGATTAACCCGGCACTATACCGAAGATATCCCGGACATCAGCCTGTACGAGACTAGAATGGCTCTTAAACAGCTTAAGAACAATAAGGCACCCGGGGAAGACGGAATTACAGCGGAACTCCTGAAGGCGGGTGGAAAACCGGTCCTTAGGGCCCTTCAGAAGTTGTTCAATTCCGTCTTACTAGAAGGGAAAACTCCAAAGGCATGGAACAGAGGTGTGGTGGTCCTGTTCTTCAAAAAGGGTGACAACTCCTTACTGAAGAACTACCGACCCATCTCACTTCTGAGCCATGTCTATAAGCTGTTTTCAAGAGTCATTACGAACCGTCTCGCACGCAGGCTAGATGACTTCCAGCCTCCCGAACAAGCCGGTTTCCGAAGAGGCTTTAGCACCGTAGACCACATCCATACGCTCCGTCAGGTTATACAGAAGACTGAGGAGTATAACCTGCCCCTCTGTTTAGCGTTCGTGGACTACGAGAAAGCCTTCGATTCGATTGAAACTTGGGCTGTACTACAATCTCTCCAGCGGTGCCAAGTGGACTACCGCTATATCGAAGTGCTGAAGTGTTTGTACGAGAACGCCACTATGTCAGTCAGACTCCAGGACCAGAGCTCGAGGCCTATTCCGTTGCAGCGGGGAGTCAGGCAAGGAGATGTTATTTCTCCTAAACTGTTCTCCGCTGCACTGGAGGATGTTTTCAAGACTCTGGACTGGGGAAGGCTAGGCATCAACATAAACGGCGAGTACCTCACTCACCTTCGGTTTGCTGACGATATAGTAGTCTTGGCTGAGACCATGGAAGATTTAAGTACAATGCTCAATGACCTCAGTAAAGCCTCCGAGCGAGTTGGTCTAAGGATGAACATGGACAAGACGAAGATCATGTCAAATGCCCATGTCGCACCAACTCCCGTAACAATCGGACACTTTACGCTCGAAGTTGTAGACGATTACATATACCTAGGACAGACTGTCCAGTTAGGTAGGTCCAACTTCGAGAAAGAGGTTAATCGTCGAATATTGGACGAAAAGATGTGCCGTAGCTTCCCGAACGCTGCCCAGCCGAGTCGGCTGGGCAGCGTTCGGGAAGCTACGGCACATCTTTTCGTCCAATATTCCGCAGTGTCTCAAGACGAAAGTCTTTGACCAGTGTGTGTTGCCAGTGATGACATATGGTACTGAAACGTGGTCGCTTACTATGGGCCTCATAAGAAGGCTCAAAGTCACCCAAAGAGTAATGGAGAGAGCTATGTTAGGAGTTTCTCTGCATGATCGCATCAGGAATGAGGCCATCCGCAGCAGAACCAAAGTGACCGATATAGCCCTCCGAATCGCTAAACTTAAGTGGCAGTGGGCGGGGCACATAGCACGTAGAACTGATGGCCGTTGGGGCGGAAAGGTTCTCGAGTGGCGACCACGTACCGGAAGGCGTAGCGTGGGCAGGCCCCCCACACGGTGGACCGATGACCTGGTGAAGGTCGCGGGTGTCCGCTGGATGCGGGTGGCGCAGGACCGGTCATTGTGGAAGTCTTTGGGGGAGGCCTATGTCCAGCAGTGGACGTCTTTCGGCTGACATGATGATGATGAAATCATATTATTAACCAGCGGGTTATAATGAAATTCAGTACAACATTATAACCCGGCTAATACCAAGGGATTTAATGTCTTGCTTTCGGTAGGGTTTACATGACCTATAATTCGGCATTGTCGAGCATGTGGTTTGAAAAATAATATTATCTATTGAAAACAAAAGTAAAGCATACCACCTAATACCAGTATTACTTTTAAAGACAGCAAATGAAATAATTAAAAGTGTAACTGTATGTTGCTACTAAATCTATATATATAAAACAAAGTCATATTAATAACACAATTCTCAACTCTAGAACTGTGGGGTTGATTAATTAGATATTTGTATTTATCTTAGCTCCAAATAGCAGAATAGCTATTACAATATCAGTAAAAAAACTCAAACATTTTGTTTGGAACGGGTTCAGGGGTGGAACAAAGTTTGCTGGGACAGCTAGTATATAATTAAGTTAAGTTAAAGTATCTATCATATATCTCTTCGATTATACTGATGTTAAACTAGCTAACCTGACAAAGTTTAATAGCACAATATTATTACTTCAGAAAATCTCAATGAATAGTAAAAAAAACCAAGCTGATATAACTGTCAGTGGAATTTAGGATGTAAACACAAAATTTGACCTTTTTTTAGTGATTATTGCTGTGTCCATACACAGCAATATTTTATTGTTGCCATTCACAAGAGGATGATCTAGTGAGATTTATATCTATCAGAATTTACACAATGTTATGATTTTAGTGAATCAACTGGTGATGTGTTTCTCTTATCTCAATTGGAATAAAGGGGTCACACGATAGTTTCTCATTTGTCTCAATCTGGGTTGGTTGTTAAATATTCACATTTTACTTTAATACTAATAACACATAGCTAATATATGCTCCAGCTGAGAAAGCATGTGACCATCATACAATAATTTTAATGATCTTCTTAGTATGTTGTTTTTCTTACTAGTCTTATTTCAGTGCTCTTAGGGAAGACCAACCACTAATGGAGCACCCAAATCACTGCATCATTGCACATCTGCATTAGGTAGGTGATGGGAACTTTTGGAGAAGTCCGCTCAGCAAGAATAGGACATGACATCACAAACCTCAGCATTGAGAGAAGGATTGATGCCATGTGTTTTGAACAATTATTTGCAGAGATATGCTTACAATCAGATAAATATATAGTGACCAAGGTGCTCACAAAATATATGAAGACAAAATGTAGTATATGTAGATAAAGTAAATTCATAAAGACATTTCTACCCTGAAGATGGGTATAAATATTGCCAACAAATTATGTAGTTAAGATGAATAGACAGCAGCAAACATTTTATATGAAGTAATAGGTATACAAATCATTTAACTTTTCTCAAACATGTGTAATTTAGTTGATAATTAGAATAAAACAGGTTCTTCAGGTTTATGATTAATTTCCAATAACTTTTCCTTGTAGCATCTCACGATCGCCAAAGCCAATCCATTTTTCAATTCAATTAAAACAAGTCCAAAATGTAGGTCAACAGCAATGACCTAGCAGAATAAGGTCAATAGTACATAGTAATACAATCAATACATTGTTAAGGGAAAGAGTTGAGGTGGCGCCAGCAACAGTACTTACGCTGGAGTTTTCGTCGCAGCCCAACAACGCGTAGAAGTCGTCGTCTGGGCTCCGTTGGTAATTGAGTATTTCGTCCACGCCCGTCATCTTCACAACCCTCCCTTGTGGCTCCCCAGTGGGTACTGGATACTGGAGCTAGCTTCCCTTTTGTTTGTGTTGTAACGTTGGCTGAGATTGTGCCTCACTCACTCATGCTTCGGCGGCCACTGTACGTTCACAAGCTTGCTTCAATCGCACACTAAGCTGAATGAACTAGCGCGCTTGCGTACGACCTTGGATCAATAGGTTCTAGGAAGCGGGGAGTTACCAATTAACTATAAAGTTGGTAAAAACCCACGTCACATTTTAATTTTATGCAGATTAGTGAAGTGAAGGGAAAATTAATCCTTGCTAATGTTGCTCTACTTGCTCTACAAAACAAAACAAACGTCACTTTTTGACAATTCTCACAATTGTTTATTGTCAGGTAGACGCTAACGTCGCATTAGGCTAATAAGTTGTCACTTACGCAAAAGTCAACCTTATCAATATGATGATATAAGGTTTCTTTAGCTTGTCGTCTCTTGACTATTGCATGAACATTAAGACCATTCGTAAAATATGATAAATGAGCGACATTTTTATTTTTACCCGACTGCGCCAAGAGCAGGGTTATGTTTATCGAGAGTATGTATGTATAATTGTTTGGCACGTTTTGCGGCCTGAACGGCTTGATGGATTTTAGCTTGAGAGGTGTCGTTAGATTCGTATTTACTGTGAGACTTGTGAGTGAGGAGTGAGAGTGACACTGGGTACATAAAAAAAACAAAATGGCGGATTTTTGGCGCCAAATTCAAATGTTTGGAACGCTCTGCAGCCTGGCGTGCTACCGCGAACTTCGTATCGTATCGTTCCTTTCCGTCATATAGAGTATAACACGAGAGTGAAAGGGACGGCACGACACGAAGTTCGACTTTCGAAGTTCGCGGTAGCACAGCTGAACTGGTCTATAGATTTTAGCTTCAAAGGTGTCGTTAGATTCGTATTAATTGTGTGTGAGTAAATGATGGTGGTTTATTGGTATGGAACACCAAAAGAAGTCGGGTTTTATAAAAATTCTTTTAAATTCTCTTGTTACAAGCTTTTTATTTTATTTAACTTGCAAATTGCAATGTATGTATGTTAATTATGTTTGTTCGAGTGGAATCTTGCAACTCAATGTTGAACCAGATATCTTCAACCGATTGAGCTGAAATTTTGGCATACTTATGTAAGTTTGGTGACGATGGTACAGTCAACAGCAAAAGTAGATGATCATTTTAGTACCTACTTTGTCACTTCCACTATACTTTGACGCATCCCAACTGTCGCAGTATTGTTACGTTAGTACGACGAAGTCCTAAAATGATCATATACTTTTGCAGTTGACTGTACCACCTAGCTGATCTGATGATGGAGACAGAAGGCCATAGCAACTCCTAAACTACACAAGATAAAACCATTGTGTTTGGGCTCATTCGAACCGTCTCGACGAGTAGTTGATGATAATGACGATTGTGGAAAAGGTACAGTCGACAATAAAAGCTATATTAACTTGGTTACATTTAAGTATCTAATTTCATAATTTGGAATCTTGAGATAAACCTGTGATATAATAGTCCGACTCTCCTGCTTTTTGGGTAGGTGCTCGATTTATAGGTAAGCCTACCTGTTAAATAGCTACTACAATCGCCGTCACATTCTTTCTTTTTAAGTACTTGCCATACCCGTAATACGGGGTTTACTCCGAAATCCGAACTTCGTATGGTGCCGTCTCTTTTACTCATGTACTTAGTGTATGAAAGGAGATAAATGTGAAAATGGGAGCCAAGTTCAATAATTAAGAACATGCGATGCCTGGTTGTCGCCTTCACCGACAAAAGAATTGAGATCTAAATGGGTGCCAAGTTCCATAGATTCTCTGAAATGGTGCCAAGTCCGGCACTACATTTTGTCGGCCTGTTTAGCCTAGTTGGTAGTGTCATTGCCTTCGAAGCTAGAGGTCCCGGGTTCGATTCCCGGTAAAGGCATTTGTTTCTGTGGTGAGCAGAGACATTTGTTCCTGAGACTTGGACGTTTTCTATGTATTTAAGTATATTTCTATTAAATATATCGTCGTCTAGTACCCATAACACAAGCCTTATTGAGCTTACTGTGGGACTAGTTCGATTTGTGTAAAAAATGTCCTCTAATATTTATTTATTTATTGTTTACAGTAAAACTAATTTACTGCGGCTTAATGCATTTTGAGCTTTAACTTGGCAGTTTTCTTAAATATCCAACAGCTTTTATGGTATTATAACATACTGCATAGAAAACTGCCAAGTTAAGGCTCAAAATATATTCTTAATATTGAACTTTGCTCCCATTTCCAAATTTATATTTTTGATGGGATATCATTACTTTCTGTCAATCTTCGCCAAATGGTGCTTTTTAAGAGCGAATGCACGAGTTACTATACAAAATACCCAAATCGCTATAGGTGCACCTCAAATATTTGAAGAGTTCCCTCGATTTCTCCAGGACCCTATGATCAGATTCTTACCTGATAACTATGGGACCACTCCTGAAGTATACCGTTTCAATCAAAACCGTTTCAAATTTTCCAAATCGCGGAGTTCTGAGGTAACTAGCATAAATAATAATAAAACAAAAAAAAAACACTGTTTTCTGATTTTTTCTGGTGTACACACACAATTACCAAGCTGCATGCCAAATTTCAGCTTTCTAGGTTATCTGGAAGTGGGTTAGGTTTTTGATTACTTGTCAGCCAGTCAGTCAGACAGTCAGTCAGTCAGTCAGTCAGTCAGTCTGTCTGTCAGTCAGTCAGTCAGTCAGACAGTCAATGCCGTTTTTTGGAATTTAATATTTCAATAATTATTAAACCTATATTTATGAAATTTGGGGTTCTAGTTGTTCTAAAAAAGGATCTTAATACATGTATTATATTAGATAGATTTGGAGTTATTGGGGGGTCAAAAGTGGCTCCAAACGGTTCGTGTAATATAGCACACGCCCCCTGGCCGCCAGTTCCTGAGGTGAACTTGGCTGGACACACTGCCGCGTGTCTAGATGAATACTTATGACTTACTTTTATTACTATTGGGTAAATGTTTCAGGTTTTATATGTAAGTACGTATCTGACTAAATATACTTACGGTTGTACTTATCCTGTTTCGCAGAAAATGTTTCGCCGCAAGTATGCTTCCCATAATTTTCATTTGATAGAAAGCATTTTTTCATAAAGGGTTTCGCAGTTCTTACCTAACCTACTGTTCCGGTAGACCTAAATGGGTTCTACACTATGAGTTTTAGCTGAAAGTACCCAAAAAGTTAATGGTTTCTGAAAAAAAGTTTTCAATGAGATGAAAATTCTGCGAATCGATACATTGTATATGAAACATTTATCTGCGAAACAAGGTATACGTATACTTACTTACTTACCCTATGAAACAATTTCATAGTAACTAGTTGATTATATAGTTGGAGGTACTCGTGTCATAAGAACCCAGCATCCAGTTGGTGCTCGTTAATCTGCGTAGTTGGTATTAGGTAATTTCTTATTTGGTAATTGTTGATTAAACGAGGTGCTCAAATTTATCTGCACACAAACTTATTGAGATAAAGAGATTCATTACAAGATTCCGATGCCTTAGTTTACAATCGTACTAATTGCGAAGAAAAATTTGCTGTTACTATGGTGCACTAATCATAAAGTCTTAATTTCCCTACCTTGTTCTCGTAATTTGTACGATTGTGAACTAAGGCATCGATTTATAAGCATGTCATTTAGTTGCTAGAGTACAGATACGAAGCTAGCCTACTCCTGTCTAGCTAACACGTGAAACATGATCAAAACTTATCATGCCAGCTGGGCTGCATGACCATAAAAGTTGTTGCTAACTGCACATTAATGGACGACTAGCGCTTACAATTCAAGCACGCACGTCCGAAGATGCGCAGGTGATTTACTCACACTCGAGCCCAAGGCTGGCATTGCATATTCAATGCATGCTCTAGACATTGGCGTCCCATCGCTTTTGCATCAAAAATAGCTTCCCAAGACACGCCGAACGCAAGTTTACGCAGATCACCGGGCGCTGCGGCCGTGCCGCGGGATAACCAATATAACCTTGTGTTGTGAATATCGATATAGATCTGTGCCGTGTCTGTGTCTATTTCCACAGGAATAATCCCTTTATTTATTTATAATATCGGGGGCGCTCGCGCTGCTGTCAACGAACCAGCGCGATCTTCCATCTTTGGCGGCGGAAGTGGCGGCGGATGTCCCGGCTATGGGTGAGTCGAGTGGCATATGAATGTTTGACAACAATGCTCAGAGTTGCGCTCCCACATTCTCTATGCGTCCCGTGTCTGTGCCGAAAGTTTGTCAACCTTTATTTTTTTATCGGGTATTAATAACATCAATTTAGTCATTATATTTAATCCGCGGCGCGAACGTAAAGGCGTACAATAGTATAGCGATAGGTACTATCCGACAGTTATGAGTTGATAATGGAGTGCTGAAGTCAAAGAAAACATAGTGCCCTGAAAATATGACTCTCGCTAGATGGTGTTATTATTATATCAGTGCCGGATTGAAACTACTTGATGCCCTAAGCAATCCCCCTCCCTGTCCATAATTAACCTAGTATCGGTCTTAAAAAAACTAACGGATTTATTACAACGAAATAGATCATTACGTACAGTCAGCACCAATACTATGTATACGAATTTGAAACTTATCCCACAGACATAAGTGCCGAAATCAGGGCTCGGAACCGGTTAATCTCAAAATCCTGAAATAGCCAAATATTTTTAATTAGTTTATGCTCTTTATGTAGGACTCAATAATGTATTTGGGTTATTACTTCATATTGTTAGATTGCCTGATTAAACATGAAATAGTAGACAAAAGAACGATAAGAACTAAAAAAATACCGGTATTTTTGTATGGACAGAATACCGGTTTCCGAGCCCTGGCCGAAATGTTTACATATTTTTGATGCTGACTGTACCTTAAAAAAATTATGAAAGACGATAGAGATATATTATGGCGAGTTGGTATTACATACAATAAAAATCTAAGCGTTCTTTATTTATTTATTTATTGAAATGTGTCTTGTGACTTTTAAGGGTATTTAATTCTCGGAAAATAGTTTATAAGTCCAACGTTTTTAGGATGTCGGACTCTATAGTTACAGGACGGTCCAAATAGAGTGACCCATTTTTTTTAGATCCCTAACGAATTATTATCGTCACCATCAGCCTATATAAGTCCCAATGCTGGGCACATGATTTCTCTTATTGATGAGAGGGATTGAGTGGCATTGCCACTCAATAGTGGCAATCAGAATCACTAAGCCATCCAATACTTCTGGGGTGAACAAAAATAATCTAAACTAGATGAAAGCCCGGCTTCGCTCGGGTGAAATAAATAAGAAAGAAATAAACAAAACATTTATTCGTGACAGTTATGCAAACGACGAAAGAAATAAGTAGTGTACAAAAATGTATAAAATAAAAACATTACAACAACGGATTATGATGAAACTTCGAATCGTATAGAAATATAGTCTGTAGTCTGGATTGGGAATAAAAGTATGGAATGGAATTATATGGAATTGGGAGTAAAAGATTACGCAAACGACGTCACGGGCAAAGGCTAGTGCTGCTTTGCAAGTTAATCCTAAGCATTTTTATAAGGGTAGTATTTAAAGGCACATAAAAAATTTGACACCGTAATCAGTACTGATTTGTATAGCTAAAATACTAATCGTTCATTAAAATTCAATTCAGATGTGCATTGTTAAATATTGATGTGCCAGTCAGTATTTTTGGTGCGAAGTCAGAGCTGTTAACGCGAAAAACAAATGAAGTTCGTGTATCTCCCTCTCTGTCGCACTTGCAAATTCGAGCGACACAGAGGGAAATACACGATGTTCGTTCGTTTTCGTTTCGCGATAGCAGCTCTCTATTCTCCCTTCAGTGGGGCCCTTTACACTCAATATTATCGCGATTTTTAAAATTGTATGGGGTCTGTTAAACGCTTAATACTATCACAATACTGGTGTGTCAATATTATCGTGGTTTTCAAAATCGTATGGATTTTTCTTAAATATTCATTGCACGTGATACGGATCGTGATATGAGTATAATAATAATAATAAAGCCCTTTATTCTGGTATTAGAGATAATCATACACATTGGTAACAAATCTTATAAAATGTCTCTAATCTCAGTGTGCCTCGTGGCATAGGCCTCCTCTAACAGTTTCCATTGGGGTCTGTCCTGAGTTACTCGTCTCCACCTTGGGCCAGCGGTCATTTTAATGTCATCCTCCCATCTTAGACACTGTCTTCCACGGCTTCTTTTTCCATCTCTTGGGTACCACTCTGAAACTGCCTTGCACCATTTTCCTTGGTTGTCGCGCATCATATGTCCGGTCCACCTCCACTTTTGTTGGTCAATACGTAGCAGGATATCGGTCAATTTGGTTTTCTTTCTGATGTCAGTGTTTCTGACTCTGTCACGAAGTTTTGATCCTATTATGCTGCGCTCCATTGCTCTTTGGCATTTGGCAAGTTTGTCTCTTAGGGATTTGGTGAGTGCCCATGTTTCACATCCGTAAGTTAAGCATGGGAGGATGCATATGAGTATATCGCGTGATAATAATAACCATGTAACAGGCCCCTATGGATGTTGCTTCAATATTCAGTGTTTCACGTGATAATAATAACAGTTGGTAAAAGGGCTCAAAAGGGCCTCTACGTGTTGGCTATGTGGTACTCGGTTGGTACTTCGGTACCTCGGTACTTCGGCTCCGCGCACGCCTTCCAAAGGTCCGGGACACCATTGTCCCGTGAGCGGAAAAGACATACAGTTGGTAATATTTTCTCCAATTAATGGAAGCTATTTAACAACTCGTTCCGTTTTGCCAAAGGTATTTCACATTCCGATACGCGCACCATCTAGGAATAGGAGCCTCAGACCAGAGGGCCTACCACGATCTGAAAACGAAGTATTTCTCTCTCCGCGCTCGAATATGCAAGTGCGACAGAGAGGCATATATATTTAGTTTTCGGTTGGTAGCACCTTAGTCCGAGCGTGGCGGACGGTCGAAGAAAGTCAAAGAACATTCCGTGTGTTGTCTGTCACACATATAATTTTTTAGCTTCCCATCGACCTATGAACTTGAAATTAAGTGATAATGTTTATTATGAAGTATATTTTACCAAAAATATCAATATATTGATAAATCACATTTGCTTTTTAGTTGTACGGACCCTCAGTGTGCGACTCCGACGCACTTGGCTGGTTTTTATTACATTTTGAATTTTATTACTCTTATAGTAAAATACCCTATTCGTTTTAAAGTTGACGCCTGAGGGCCTACCGCGAACCAAAAACGAACTATCTTCCTGTCATAGACTATATGAGTGAAAGGGACGGATTTCGAATTTCGGAGTAGTCCCCCAGTACCACTAAGTTATAAGATAGAGCGAGATAGGGATAGAATTTTGCTAGACGTTTAAAAGCCATAAGTCACCTAGTAGTTTGTCACAAACAAAATAGAGACGCAGCTTTAAGATGGCGGACAGACTCAGCAAACATTCAAGTGGTGTCCTTTACACGATTAATATTATCACAATACTGGGGTGTCAATATTATCGCAGTTTTCAAATTTGTATGGATTCTGCTTTAATATTCACGTGATACTTATCGTGATATGAATGTATCACGTGATAATAATAACCATGTAACAGGCCCCATACATTCGCTTTGAAGGCGGTTGTTGTGACAATCAGCCTAGCTAGTACGATAGATTATACCGTTACGTTTTATGTGACGTTTATATACATTTCGCCCATATAACGTGACAGTATAAGTTATCGTGCTAGAGCTAGGCTGATAGGTGTATAGAACGCTTGAACGCTGCAGACGCGGCTAGCCGAATCCACAGAACGCAGCCCAGCAACCTGGCCAACACACCGGACGCAAACATAGTTAACAATTTCCGAACGTACCCAACCCGACGCTGTCAACCAACGAATTTAATATGGCCGATCTTTCGTCATAAAATTAACACTTTTAAATGCAAAATACGCGACAATCCGAATTTTGCGGATACATATGTTCAACTCAAAAATCGTTATTTTTATACGTTCTTCAATTTGAGACAGGTCTCGTTCGGGTCTACCGTACCCCTGCACGAAATTATTAATATAGATGAGCGTTTACGCCTTGACAGGCGAAATAGAGTCGTGTGCAGATATTTGTGAGCATCGTGTTCGCTCTAATCTATATGGTCGCGACTCGCGACTACTGTAGGTACATTACGTGACGACTTTGTACAAGTACTTACGTGATTTATAGAATTCTCATTTATTTTTGTCACGAATATACGTAGTAGGACCTGGGTATGTCCTAAAACTACGACCAAGACCACCGGGGGATGGGCAGCAGCATCCCTGGAGTGCGGTGGAGATACTGCGATCGCCAACCCGCATGCCAAGCGTGGCGATTATGGCATATACCCTCCGTGAATTTGGGGGAGGCCCATGTCCAGCAGTGGACGTCTTTTGGCTGATATGGTGGATACGTAGTTATTTTTTAATATACGATTCGGCATGATCTTATGCCTCATAATTCGCCAGCAATATCAAGATTGTTACAAATCCCATTTAGTCATCGCATAGAAATTCATGAATAGAGCTTTCCAATGTAAATGTATACCTGCCCGGAGATATTAACGCGGCTTAATTAAGATATCTATTAAACGGATAGATTAGTTTGGAGGTTAATACTGACGAACTACCCAAGCCTCTCTTATTGGGAGGGATACTGTTTGTATAGGCAGGTAAGTGAGGTGAGGGTCGAAACCATAAGATATTGTATATAGAAGTATATTGAGTGATTCATCTACTGAATAACCTTTCCGTACAGTATACAGGGTGTCCCACGGCTATGCCACATGGAGGGAAAGTACCTTGAATATTGTAGATGGAACATTTTACTGAAAGAAGACATTATTTTAATTTAAAAAACAATTTAAACTGCATTCATAGATTTTTAAATAATTACACGTTTGAACAGGGAATCGAACCCGCTACACGAGAAATAAATACCCAGTAGTTTTATCATGCCGATCGAAAGGCTTCGTCATAAGAATTATTTTTTGCTAAATGACATAGTGTCGGAAATAAACGGATCACCATGAATTGTAACATTATTAATACAAAATTAATCGATTTAATTTATCAAATCCTCAAAATGAGTCCCATTCTGTCTAATACAAATTACTATCCTGGTTGGGACAAATGGGCAAATAAGATGGCCACCGAGATCCCCAGATCTAACCCCGTTAGATTTTTTATGGGGTTATGTAAAAAAATCGTTTACAAGAACTAGTACGAAAGTATCCACGAGCTACAAGCAGAACTTAGACGTATTATTCTAAATATCCACTACAACATGATCAAAAATCGACAAGGAGCGAAATAATCAAAAGAGTGCGACTTTGTATTAGACAGAATGGGACTCATTTTGAGGATTTGATAAATTAAATCGATTAATTTTGTATTAATAATGTTACAATTCATGGTGATCCGTTTATTTCCGACACTATGTCATTTAGCAAAAAATAATTCTTATGACGAAGCCTTTCGATCGGCATGATAAAACTACTGGGTATTTATTTCTCGTGTAGCGGGTTCGATTCCCTGTTCAACCGTGTAATTATTTCAAAATCTATGAAGGCAGTTTAAATTGTTTTTTAAATTAAAATAAAGTCTTCTTTCAGTAAAATGTTCCATCTACAATATTCAAGGTACTTTCCTTCCATGTGGCATAGCCGTGGGACGCCCTGTATAACTAACATAAGGAAACGGTAATTATTTTGAACCCAATGGGATAATATAACAAATAGGTATGGATGAAAAAATGGGTTTCCTCTATATCTTCACAAATGAAATCCGGTTCGGAGGACCATATGTAGAGACACAATATGGTGTTGAGTGTGTGTTAATTGTTAAGTTAAGTTAGATGTAAATTAGATGTTAAGTTAGATGTAACAATTATTGCGTGCCCTAACAGGGTGTCATGAATCGACTAACCCTACTGTAACATCTTACTATGTAATTATTATGTTCATGACTGTGCAATAAATGAAATGAAATGAAATGAAATGAAATTATAAAATTTCGAGGTTAAGGATGGATATAATGTTATGGTTAATTTATAAACCAAGATTTATTTTATCGAGATGAGTCATATTTAAAACTACCACTAAAACGGTTAAAACTCACGTATAAATTGTCAGGCCGGGCGACATGTTTCGAACTCTTCGGGAGTTCTTCTTCAGGATTACCATGCGTGCACTTAATGCTCATTGTAATAAGGCTCACGAATGGTCAGCTACCTGTGTTGGCGTTTCTACACAGAAAGAGAGTGTTGAAGAACTCCTAAAGAGTTCGAAACATGTCGCCCGGAGTATAATTTATACGTGAGTTTTATTTAACCCTTTTAGTGGTATCGTTTAAAATATTTATAATTCGTTCTGTGACATAATATTATAGTAGGTAGTATACTCGTACCTATTGTAAATTAGATCAAAATGATCACTGTACAATTGTACATACTGAAAAGCTTAGTGAATCACAGGTTAGGTATTATCATGATGTATGTAGTGTAACTCATCATATTCGCTATAGTTTACGTTGAAAGTATTTATTAAGCTTCATGATTTTTTTCATATTTTTTAGACCATAGTTCAAAAGTTAGAGGGACCCAATTTTTTTTCTTTTGGATTGAATATTTCCGAACATAAACACTTTATATCAAAAATTTTTTGGTGAAGACCTCTATTCATTTTGAAAGTCCTATCCAATAACACCCCACACCATAGGGTTAAACCAAAAAAAAATTTCATCCCCACTTTACGTGTAGGGCAGGAAGCTTAAAAAAATCTTTTTATTTTATTTTACGACTGTCAGTTTTATTGATTTATGTATATTAAATTGCCGCGCTCTAGCGCTAACAATCACAGAGCAAAGCCTCGGACTGATAGACGGACAGACAGATAGACAGACAGACGGAGCCCTAAAAAACTGTATAGTTATATTTTCTCAGTAATATTTATATTGATATTAACGATATGTGATATTTTCATATTTTTAGGGTTCTGTAGTAAACAAGGAACCTTATAGTTTCGCGAAGTCCGGACCATTATTTTTCACAGAAAAAAATCTACTCCAGCATTATATTCTATCAATTAAATGACTGAAAGCAGTATTAAAACGATACATTTTATACAACTGCAAGTGTATACCATAGACAAGTCATTATATGACTGGTGGGAGAATCAAAATGGATTTCCATACAAAATGTTATTTTTTTAATTTTTAAATGAGGCACGTCAATGCCCTTATTCTGCCAACAAATCGATTTTTATTTTATATCAAATTATTTTGGCGTAGAATAATTATTGTATTGTATGCAAAGTAATAAGTGTAATTGGGTCTTCTCGAGTCTTTAACAGCGACTCTCGAATTTTTAGAACCCTTATTATGTAACTGTTGCATAAAATATAATATTAAAAGTATGTTTAATGCATCTGGGTAATTCTTGTTTATAACTGTTCCAAATTTCAAATCGTTAGCATAAGTAGTTCTTGAGATATTTATCGATGTGACCAGACAGAATAGAGTCGCATCTTACGAGTAAGTGTTCGTTTACCAAAAAGGTTTTTGGTACGGAACTCTAATACTTTTATTTTTCATTAATAGACCTGCTACTTGGTTGCTTCTTCATGTAATGTTTATAAAATAAATGTTTGATACGCTCATCTTTTTTGCTAGAGGTACTTACTCAAATATGGCATGGCACACAAGGCCACTGAAATGGAAGCGGTTGAAATTAGATTTGGGAGATTTTATAAGAAAAAATCCTAGTAGTCAATTACAAATGAAATTATTATAAGAAGATGCTCGCTTATTATTAAAACATTGAAAAAAAGGACGAGTGCTATACTGAGTAATTTTAATCCGCAACGCAAGTTTCGTATAAGAAGTAGAATCTACCTCACATTATAGAGTTTATGGTAAGTAACAGCCACATCAAGGTAAAAAAAGAACAGCGCGGTTGGATGACAGCCAAAACGAATATTAAATCCAGGTATAAAAGTATCTCACCAAAAACATTTCATGTAAATTTGGCGGCCAAGACTCCCAAGCTCATATCATAACACTTTCGCTGTAAAAAAGTTATCAGATCCCAGGAAACGCCAAGCCCCTAATAAGCCCTGACGTTGCTAACCCAACACGTTGGTTTTAAAAGTATGGCTTCATTATGACATGAAATAGTTTGATGAAACCGCCAAGGTTTTTACACGCCCCCTCTTTTATGGAGGTGGGAGAGTAATTATACTACTAGGAGTCCTCGGAAAGTATCTTAGTTTTACTATTTTTATATACAGATCAGCCCTCCCTCCCTTAATGGGTCGGGAGAATAAAAATTACAGATTTCTTAATTTTACTGTTCTTTGTAGGTATGTAAATCCTAGACTTTATCCTAATTTGAGCTTTCTAGGACATCGGTTATACCCTAGATTTAATAGTTCTATGTACCTACAAAACTGCACCCCCCTTTTTAGGGGTGTCAATTAGAGGCTTCATGCCAAATTTCAGCTTTCTAGGATATCGGGAAGTACCTTAGAGATTTTGATGAATGAGTGAATGAGTGTAGCGTCGTATTTCAGGTTTCAATAAAATCAAAAGTATAAAAGCTAGATCAATTAAACTTTGTGTATTTCATATGTTCCCTAACTAAGTCTTATCCTGTAAATTTGGGCTCTCTGGTTTTATCTGTGACGAAACTATGAGGGTCTGAAAATGAGACGAAAAAGTTCGAGAAAAAACATGCAGCGCACCGCCTTCTTTTTGCACGTCTTGGCGGGGGCACGTAAACCCTGACTTAGTGGAATCCTATTTGTGCTCCGTTGTAGTTTTCCCTTTAGTTGGATCTTGGGTACAGAAACAGCATCTTTATGGCTCTGCCACAATATGCTCCTCGCGCTGCCGCGATGTTATCCTCTCTGCAGAGACTCAGAGCTCTACCCTAGGTCCTTTGACTCGCGCCTAAACACAACAAAACAGGGAGCGGTGAGCATGATGAGTAATGTTGCCACACTACGTCCTTTCTTCGCTACTTCAGATGCCATGCCATGCCCCAGTGTAGAGCGTCGCGATGCACGAGTAAAGAAGTGCGTGGTTAGTGACGACAGCGCGAGGAACAGATCGATGAGCAGCGCGAAGAGCGTATTGGAGGTGTGGCAGAGATAGTATAAAACGCATAAACACCGCCTTGTGTGCTCATCCAGAAGATGCCTGTAAGTTCCATAAAGTTTATTAGATTTCATAAGAATTGTATATTTAGGTATACACTATACAGTCAGCGGGTCATTCAGTGGGTCATATAGTACGTAGCAGCCAAAGTGGCCAAATAGTTCGGTACACCATACACTTAAGTTGTTCTACAAACTTAAGTTTCAAACTTGGATTTTCATAGTTTCGGAGTTTTCTCCGCGTGGAATTTTCTCATTACAATCTTGGATCCCTTATCCTTATAATACCGAATTAGGTGCCTTCCTCACTTGTACCATAACATAATGTAGGTTTTTAAAACTATAAGGGTGCCTTACTACAGAACCCTATAAATTAACGACCTGACTGATTCATCACAGTCGAAACTGCCGGGGCTGGACTTTTGAAATTTACACTGTAACTTGCGTATATTATAGCGTAAGCAAGGGATAAGAAGGGATTTGTGGAAAGTCTACCCCTAAAGGGGTGAAACAGGGGTGCAAAGTATGCATGCATGGGGTAATCACCGAGTGCGGTCCATGCGCCGCCCAGCACTGTTTTTCATATAAGTAATACATTTGCCGTTGTGAATAGAATAGAATAGAATAGAATAGAATAAGAATTTATTCGTGACAATAAACAAGAAGACATGGACAGAAGTCAGCATATAAAATAAAAAATAAAAAAAAAAACAAAAATTTGTGGTCCACGACACGGTTCCATATCAGCATGGTGTTGGCGTGATGGTAATGGCCAACGCTCTCATCTTCCGATGGTACCTTCTGGTGACTTTACGGTGTGCAATACACTTAGAATAATTTTTAAGAAAAAAAAACCGACTTCAATGGGGGAAGCCGGTGAAAGATTATTATACTTAGATGGTGCACTCTTAGATTCAATACAATAAAATAAAAACCGGCCAAGAGCGTGTCGGGCCACGCTCAGTGTAGGGTTCCGTAGTTTTCCGTCCGTCACATTAAGTTGACATATTAAGTACAGAAACACAAAACCTTTGAAAGCACGTCATTTCATTGTGATTTTGTAGAAATGACAGGTACAATAAACACCTGTTTATACGGTTAAATTACAAACTTAGTTCAGAAATTATTTTTGTAATTTTTTCAAAAACTATTCAACCTATCAAGTTCAAAATAATTTTCCTACAAAGTTTTTATAAAGTTCTACTTTTGAGATTTTTTTCATATTTTTAAAACTTATGGTTCAAAAGTTAGAGGGGGGGGACACATTTTTTTTTACTTCTGGAGCGATTATTTCCGAAAATATTAACATTATCAAAAAATGATTTTAGTAAACCCCTATTTATTTTTAAATACCTATCTAACAATATATAACACGTTAGGGTTAAAATGAAAAAAAAAATCACTCCCCACTTTACGTATAGGGGAGGTACCCTAATAAAATATTTTTTTCCACTTTTTATTTTACCACTTTGTCGGCGTAATTGATATACATATTAGTACCAAATGTCAGCTTTCTAGTGCTAACGGTCACTGAGATTATCCGCGGACGGACGGACAGGCGGACGGACAGACATGGCGAAACTATAAGGGTTCCTAGTTGACTACGGAACCCTAAAAATGGCTATAAGTATGTTTATAATGGTAGAAGACTAAGTACCCTCAATTCCTCATGGAATCATGGAAAAACCTTGCTTGCTTGACAAACAAAACGAAGAGAACAAATCGCCAAACGTGAACTACGCGTCGTTAAAGAGTTCCGTTCTGATCATCATCAGCAGTTCCACTTCATCAAATGTCACTTTTATGAATGAAAATGCTTGATTAGTTCATGAAAATACTAAAATCACTATTTGTGTGCCTTTCACATTTGAGGAGTTCCCTCGATTCCTAATGGATCCCATCATCAGAACTCGAGCATGACAAAAATCAATCGAGAAAATAGAACTTGCTTAACAAACACAGCTAGAAGGACAAATTGCCAAACGTGAACTTTTCGTCATTGAAGAGTTCTGTTCTGATCATCATCAGCAGTTCCACTTCATCAAATGTCACATTTTTGTATGGTAATGCTCGATTTGTTGATAAAAACACAAACATCACTATATGTTGACGGCCTGTTTAGCCTAGTTGGTAGTGACTCTGCCTCCGAAGCTAGAGGTCCCGGGTTCGAATCCCGGCCAGGGCATTTATTTGTGCATTTTTCACGGATATTTGTTCTTGGGTCTTGGATGTTTTCTATGTATTTAAGTATGTATTTATCTATATAAGTATGTATATCGTTGTCTAGTACCCATAGTACAAGCTTTGCTTAGTTTGGGACTAGGTCGATTTGTGTAAGATTGTCCCCCAATATTATTATTATTATTATTATGTTTGCCTTTAAAATTTGAGGAGTTCCCTCAATTCCTTATGGATCCCATCATCAGAAATCAAGCATGACAAAAATTAATCGTGAAAATAGAACTTGCTTAACAAACACAGCTAGGAGGACAAATCGCCAAACGTGAACATTTCGTCGTTGAAGAGTTCTGTTCTGATCATCATCAGCATTTCCACTTCATCCAAGGTCACATTTTTGGATGCAAATGCTTGACTTGTTGATAAAAACACAAAAATCACCATATGTTTGCCTTAAAGATTTGAGGAGTTCCCTCAATTCCTCGTGGATCCCATCATCAGAACTGCGTTTTTACATAAACGGGACCAACTTGGATATATATACTTACAATCAAAAAAAGAATTTTCCAAATCGGTTAAGTAATGACGGAGTTATGGAGTAACAAACATAAAAAAAAAACCAAAAAAAACATACAACCAAATTGATAACCTCCTCTTTTGAAATTTTGAAGTCGGTTAAAAAGGGATTTTTTTCTTTCCTTATCCTGCTACGGCATTTGTCACAGTAATTTTGAATTTAAACATAGAATATAATTTATTCCAGAAGGGTTGGATTCAGCATGTTCACGCGTACGAAGTCGCGGGCAAAAACTAGTATATGGTATAAACAAAAACGATTAAAAAATGTACATGATCAAAATAACAAAAAACCAGCCAAGTGCGTATCGGACCACGCACAAAGAAGGGTTCCGTACCGACACCTCCTTATCTACATTAAAGCCACTATACAATACACAACAAAGGTCTCCTAATCAACAAAGGTCGTATTTTCATAGGAAACTTATACGGCACTTTTGTTTGGCAAGACGGTTTTTCAGTAATAACTCAAAAACCGTTAGACTTATCTTGTTCAAACCAAAAATCGTTGAAAGAATTTATTAATGTACATCATCTTGAATTTTTTACTTCCTAATTTGGAAATTAGAAGGTGGGGGGGGGGGGGGCACACTTTTTAAGACTTTGTGAGCTAATATCTCACCAACGGTTGACTTAAATGGAATAGTTTTTTAGAAACAGTATGTCATTTTTAAAGTCTTCTATTACCATGTGCATTGAAAATATTGTTTTGTCCCCCCCAGTTTAATATTTTTTCGTAAAATCATATCATATTTCTATAGCGGTTCATAACATACACCTTCACACCAAATTCCATAATTGTAGCGGTCATAGTCTCTGAGTAAATCGGCTGTGACATACGGACGGACGGACAGACACATGACATGACGAATCTATAAGGGTTCCGTTTTTGCCATTTTGGCTACGGAACCCTAAAAACTAAATGATTTAAAAGGGTGAAAGGAATGTCATTTTTGAAAACCTATCTATAAATATTCAAGACGCCTATTTAAAAATTGACCCCCTGTTACATGTATAGGGTGCCCCCCAGTATAATATTATTTTTCGTAATTTCACATCATATTTGTATAGCGGTTTATAACATACACCTTCATACCAAATTTCATAATTTTAGTGGTCATAGTCTCCGAGTAAATCGGCTGTGACATACGGACGGACGGACGAACAGACATGACGAATCCATAAGGGTTCCGTTTTCGCTATTTTGGCTACGGAACCCCAAAAAATTAAGCCGCTATGCTATGCACAAAACCAAGAAACTGACGTGATGTACGCGAATAAGTAACTGATCAGAATTTAGAATAACTTTTCTGTTTCTTAGAAATAAGGAAAAGTAACATTTTTTTAACTTCAAAAACCGGCCAAGTGCGAGTCGGACTCGCGCACGAAGGGTTACGTACCAGAAAAAAGGCTAAAAGCTGGTGCCATTATTTTTAGTATTTGTTATTATTGTGGCAATAAAAATACAACATCTGTGAAAATTTTAACCTCCTTGCTATTACGGTTCATGAGATACAGCAAAAAACGCCAACAACTACTCTGCTGTATGGGAGCCCCCCTTAATTATTATTATTATTTTGATTTTAGTATTTGTTGTTATAGCGGCAACAGAAATACACAATCTGTGAAAATTTCAACTGTCTAGCTATTACGGTTCTTGAGATACAGCCTGGTGACAGACGGACGGACGGACGGACAGCGAAGTCTAAGTAATAGGGTCCCGTTTTTACCCTTTGGGTACGGAACCCTAAAAATCAGTTTCTATCGGTTTTTCCTTGCCAGAAACACGAACGGCCTTTCGGTGGTACAGTCAGCATCAAAAGTAGCTACGCATTTGAAAAGTTCAAAAGTCTTTATTATAAGGGAACAAGAGTTTTTGACGCGTTCACATACGTAGCTACTTTTCATGCTGACTGAACCTTAGGTACTTACAGAAGTAGCTAAGCAGTATGTATGTAAGCACTTTATTGTACACAATTAGGTAGTACAATTACAGGTAGAAACATAAACATGTCACAAAGCGAGATTGATATATCCCTAAAAGGGATTTCTTCCAGCTAACCTTTGAGCGATTGAGTAGAAGGTAGGTAGAATAAGATAGACAAACTTAAACCGTGTACAAAACAAAAAAAAAACAAGTGTAATATATGTGACAGTCCATAAGAAAAGGGCCCTTAGGGCATTTTCTTGTTACGGAGATACTGGTGTTTTTGTAAAATCCCTCAAAATTATCAATTTTTGGGTTTTATGCAAAATAGTAAAATATACAAATAGAGGTATATTTGTACCTTGGTGTCAGTTGTGTACATTAATTCTTTCTTTATTAAAATTGCGTTCAAAGTTTAGTAGAAAAGGGCCCTTATAGGAAATCGCATACAAAAATGACAAAGCTCAACGGATAAAATTGTTTACAAGTATTTATTTGCAATTTTTGCTTATTAATTTGTATACTATGGCGGTGGCAAACAAGGATACGGCCGTCCTGATGGTAAGCAGTCACTGCAGCCTATAAATGCGTGCAACTCCATGGGACTCATATCTGATATTATAAGCAAGTTTAAGTTATATAAATAGGTATAATCACAAAAAGTGCCTTAGTGCCTTTAAATTTTACTTTACGTATATGGTTACGTATGGTATGTACTAAATGTTTCGGCTGACGTCAAAACATCTCTCGGCGGCGTGGAACGTTACCATTCTTCTTTTGCGTTATACCGCCACTATTACCGTCTCTCTCTCTCACTTACACGCGATAATTTGCAGGTCGACCCCTCCCCCCCCTTATACACCACCCTACCCGAGACGGCGAGGGGGATCAAAAATCACCTAAAATGTCCTTAGGTGATTTATGAATGGTTCCTTAGTGGTAACGGACTGTTAACAGTACAGATATTGTGTTCTCTTTAGGGATCACTGGGTAGGTACTATGTGAATTATTTAACGTTAACTTTAAATGAGAATTACTCATTACAGGTCAATATTTTAAGAAAAATTATAATAACTTTTTTTCTTCGGATTGCTGTTTTGACACAAGATTAGCAAATAAATTATGTTAATATTGTGCCATATTGTAATTATCAATATGTTTTGTCTGTGATTGGTCATAAGGGCCCTTTTCCCAAATGTATGGGAGACGAATTGTGATTTTTACGTAACTTTAATCATGTATAAATAAAAAAGTGTGACTTTTGTGATACTCCTGTACACTGATTAAATTTAATTTAGTACTTACTATACCAAATTTGTTATTGTTCTAGGGAAGATGTATCTGATAATAATTATCACATTTTATTTAAAATAAAGATATTTTGTTAACTATGTGATTTTATTTCTAATTTAATATGTAAGTTCAAATATGTTCTACTATATACAATGGTTCAGATTACAATGTATTAAAGAAAAAGCCGAAAAAAATATTTTTATTAATTTCGTTCATATGAGCGTGTTGCTCCTTCCAAAGGCTGTTTTTTCAAGACCTGGAAGTCAAATTAAAAAAACCATGACTGAGTTCCAAAGAAAAACACCTTGAGATACAAAATCAATCATAATCTATGTAACTTCCAATGGGAACATACTTAAAATTAGTTTCAAACTTCTTTTGACGATTTCTCAAAAGTGCAATTATGGCATATGTAAATTTGACGTTTTTCTTTAAAAAAAGTATGGGACTTAGGGTCATGTTTTTTTGTATTAGATAGCTTATTTAACTTAGATTTAGGATCTGTGCTTAACTCAATACCTGCCATAAGGGCCCTAAAGCCATGGACCGTCACATATACATAAAAAAACTTATAATATATGCACAAAAGTAATAGGTACATTATACACATATATAAATGTCACAAATATACAGTAAATTAATAAAACTGTATTTAACCAATTCACAAGTTACTGGAAAGCCACAACTTCTTTAAATGACTCCCGAGCGATGCAACAGACGGTCACTGTCTTACGTAGTGACAACGGCAACGCATTCCACAGCTTCACAGCGCGCACAGTAAAAGACTTGGAATAGTCCGAGGTAGGGTAAGATTAGCACTCGATCGTAAACGATGACCACTACTAGCAGTATAAACCGTTTTTTTTTATTATTAAAAATGGGATTGCTCTTGGCCAGCATCTAGCCAGGGGCACAGAATAAGTAATAGTACAAGTACCAGGGGGCAAAAATGAGGCCGACGATGAAGCGAGCTCACCCAGAAGATGCCTATTCACTCGTGCCTTAAAAAGGTCTAGCTAGGTTATATGAACTCGGAAATACACAATTCACAATTATCTAAACAGAGCCTTATTCTCTTGACATTAAAATCTGGTTTCATGTTTCCACCTCAACAACAAGCTAGCAGAGTACCATCCTGTTGTTAAATTTCAAGATCAAACCCTAAGGTATAATGCCCTCCCAAAATATCTCGGCGTCACCCTAGATAGATCTTTAACATATAAAGAGCATATCTACAAAACCTCGCTGAAGTTGGCTACACGAAACAACATCTTGCACAAGCTAACCGGTACTTCCTGGGGTGCTTCAGCTGATGTCCTCCGGACGACGGCAATTAGTCTCGTGTACTCTGCAGCTGAATACTGTGCACCTGTATGGTGTGAAAGCGCACATGTGCAAAAAGTGGACACGAGGCTGAACGACGCTATGAGATGCGTATCTGGCACGATCAAATCAACACCATCTCACTGGCTGCCTGTGCTGAGTCATATTGCTCCACCACACTTACGAAGAAAGCAAGCACTTGTAAGGGAAGCCGGAAAGATAATATCTCGCCCTGATTTGCCGGCTCATGGGGAGTTCACCGAACCACCAACGCAAAGGCTTAAGTCACGGCGACCGACTAGTACGGCTGCGAAAAAACTTATACAGGTTGGCTTTACAACGACGGAAACGTGGAGGAAAGAGTGGCTGGAAGCGGCTATGGAATACCCATCTGCTTCACTGGACCCTACGCAGAAACCAACAGGCTTTTCCCTGCCAAGGAAACACTGGTGCCGTCTGAACAGAATCCGCACTGGGCACGCCAGGTGCAATTACCTAATGCACAAATGGGGATGGACAGATAGCCCATTGTGTGACTGCGGCATTGAAGATCAAACCATAGACCATATCGTGAAGCGATGTCCTAAAAGATGTTATCGGGGCGACCCGGGTGACCTCTATAATTTAACACCAGGGGCTTTGGATTGGTTGTGCAACCTGGATGTGGATATATGAGCCACCTTTTTTTTAAATATATTCTGTATAAATAATGAATATTCCTACTTCACGAAACGCCATACGATTAAATAAATTAAAATCTGTGTGTAGCTCATTTTGAAAACTAGGCCGGCGTAGCTACTTCTGCTTCTGACTTTACCATGTCTGGTTTCACTTACAACCTCCATGTAAACTTCGTAAACTCTTAAACTATCCTTAATGCATAATTATATTGAACTAGCATTTGCCCGCGGCTTCGCCCGCGTACTAAGCGAAATTTTTAACCATCTACAAAAAACAGGTTCGTATGTTTGTCCAAGATCATCTCGCGTTTGGCTGATCCGATTTAGATGTAGTCTCCGGAACAGTAGTTGTTACATTCTGGGGGTTTCGGTATACGAAGTTTGGTGATTGTGATTCATTAACAGATGAACAGATGAAAAGTCAGTATACATTCTGAGAACCGGCAAACTATTGAATTTCATTTGATTTTGGCAAAAATAAGGATCGTAAACTATTATCATACATTTCCGAGAGGCCGAAGGGGAAAGGGCCGATAAAATAAAAGCATGTCTTAAATGGCCCTTAGTAAAAGTATCTGTGTACTACAGTAACACCAATAGGTCTGTAAACGACCAAGCAGCGGTCATAAACTCTGGTCCTTTGAAGTACAAAAATACGGCTAATTCAATAACACGTGTAACATTTATTTTTCCAAAAATTAAATTTATTAGGTAGGTTTTGCCAGTTCCCATTGGAGCATCCAAAAAGAGAATTTGTCCTTACTTCCATTCGCACTCCTTACTGTCAGTCCGTCTGTTACAACCAAGTTGCTTTTACTGGACCGATTGAATTGCAATTTGGCACAAAATATCAAGAATTTAGAGCGCCCGTGGCCCAGCGGCACCCGTCTACCGCGTGCGGTGTGCGAGGTTAAGCAATGTGGGCGCAGGTCAGTTCTTGGATGGGTGACCGCTTTGAGTGGTTACTAACTGACTCTCGTGCTTTGGAAGGCACGCTAAGCCGTTGATCCCGGCTGCCATCGTTAAGCCAAGTTAGAGGCCTTCGAGCGGCTTGCGAACTTCTAACAGTCAAGTTGCCCACTCACTTGACAAAGGGGGGTCGAAGTTGCACCACGTCCGTAGGGAGTACCCACCGTTACCCTACATGTGACCCCTGGGTGGTGCTAAAGTGCAACAAAAACTGGCAATCGTACTTGTCTTCTCAAAAATCTCACGGTTCGTAAATAAATGCCATACGATTAAAAAAAATCTAAAGGTTATATAATGATTTAAATGGAAAAAAATATGGAAACCTCTATGTCGTTTTCAAAAGCAAATCCATAGATACCCCACACGCCTATATAGTAACATTAAACTTTTTTGCATACAGGCATGTATGGAGTGCCAAATTTTACCTCAGATTCGTATTAAGAGACCTCTCGGACGCTCAGATATCGATTTTGAACGAAATCGGGACGAAAAAAAAGAAAATCAATATGGCCGCCACTTTCACAAATTTTACCTCGGATTCGTATTAAGAGACCTCTCGGACACTCAGATATCGATTTTGAACGAAATCGGGACGAAAAAGAAAAAACAAAATGGCCGTCAAATTTTACCTCAAATTTTTATTAGGGGACCTCTCGGACGCTCAGATATCGATTTTGAACAAAATCGGGTTGGAAATGAAGTAAATCAATATGGCCGCCACTTTTTCCAAATTTTACCTTGGATTCGTATTAGGGGACCTCTCGGACGCTCGGATATCGATTTTGAACGAAATCGGGTTTAAATGAAGAAAATCAATATGGCTGCCAGTTTTTCCAAATTTTACCTCGGATTCGTATTAAGAATTCTCTCGGACGCTCAGATATCGATTTTGAACGAAATCGGGACGGAAATGAAGAAAATCAATATGGCCGTTACATTATTCAAAGTTTAGGTACCTCGGATTCCTATTAAGAGTCCTCTCGGACGCTCAAATATCGATTTATGTCGAAATCGTATCGGACGGCACTGATTAATAAAACCACTTAGTTACAATACATTGAATAAAAAAAGGTCGTATCTTCATAGGGAACTCACGGCACTTCATGCACCTTTTAAGGAACTTACATGCCAAATTTGGTATCTCTCGAACCAGCAGTTTGGGCTGTGCGTTGATATGTCACTCACTCAGTCAGTCAGTTTCTTCTTGCAATTTGGCACCTACTTTTAAGTTTTCATGCCCGCAATATTAAATTTCAAAATCAATGCCATTTTCGAAATTAACCACACAAAAAATCATAAAAATCACACCCATATTAATATTTAGACATTCCAACCCCCTCAGACCCCAACAGAGGGGATGGTATTTCACGTCCTCCACGTGGGATTTTAAAATCATTGTTGTTTTCGTAATCAGCGACCCGATAAACCATAGAAACAACACCCATATCGATTTTCCGAATTTGTCACCAGATTTCCCCCTTTTAGATAATCCAAATAATCTTAGATAATATAGAAAATAATCCAAATAATATAGAAAATAATCCAAATAATCTTGATTCCCCATACAAACTTCGGATCCCCATTTCACCCCCTTAGGGGTTGAATTTTGAAAAATCCTTTCTTAGTGCACCCCTAGACCTTATAAGGAACCTACATGCCAAATTTGGAATCTCTAGGACCAGCGGTTTGGGCTGTGCGTTGATATGTCAGTCAGTCAGTCAGTTTCTTCTTTTATATATTTAGATATCTAAATAGCGTGTTTGACTTTCGAACTACTACGTCTTCGATTTTCGTGGTTATTTAGGTGTGTTATTATAGCCCTCGGGCAGTATTGTGCTGAAGTCCCGAGGAAAAGTTTAATTACCTAAGATATGAAAAGGTTTCTATCGCTTAACTAGTCGGTGCGATAGAGATAAAGATAATGTAGGTACTTACCTGCTTCTTCGATTTTCGCGACCTTAGCCAAGCCAGCTCACCTACAAAAGTATAGATATAGGTAAAAAACTTAAGATGATGACCTATTGTATGTGTGTAGTTGTAGCGTAAAACAAACGCCTTTTCGTACATGTCACAACTACATACAACAGGTCATCTTTTTAAGTTTTTCACCTATACCTATTCGAGTGCCTGATTGTAAAAGGGATACTTGTAAAAGTATTTTCAAGCATCGTTATAGTAACACCAGTTTTAAAATTGACGCTCTTCTCCTAGAACAGCGCTGGCAAACTTTTATGCACTGCCCTTTATAGTGTTCTAGTTGTGGTTAAACTGGGTTAAAAGGCACCATAGAAAATTAGTCAAGTCATTATGCTTACGTCATATTATGTGAGCGGAAACAGCACTGGAGGAACGTCCAGTTTAGGGTGGATTTACTCTGGTAAGCTGTATCGCATTGTAAATGTGTTTATTTACCTTCAAACAACTCATCAAATATGCTTAGAATGTGTGTGTACTGGACTTGGACCCGGGTATGTCCTAAAACTACGACCAAGACCACCGGGGAATGTGCAGCAGCATTCCTAGAGTGCGGTGGAGATACTGCGATCGCCAACCCGCATGCCAAGCGTGGCGATTATGGCATTTACCCCCCATGAAATTGGGGGAGGCCTATGTCCAGCAGTGGACGTCCTAGGGCTGATATGGTGGTGGTGGTGGTGGTGGTGTGTGTACTCCGTTACACGACAACAATGAACCGATATATAAAATATACTTGTAATTAACAATTCTTTCAACAGCGAGAGAACAAAACAAAATCGCCCACCAATTAAACGGTAATTAATAATTCAGGCAGCTTAATCAGCTGTGTACACACGACAAAGTTCCATTTGGAAATTAACTGTTCCGGTCGCTTCTCGTTGAGCAGGCAATGCAAACAAAGACGGGCTAATTAAAGTTTAAATTGATGCCACTGGCCACAGTACACGTGTAGTAAGCAGCAGCATCCTTCGGCGTGGTTTCATTAGGCAGCGATTTCCCGAGAAATAAAACCAAAGACGGTCAGTTTTTTGTCGTTCCTAGGCAAAAGGTTTGGATAAGTTGGTAGTTAAGTAATTTAAAATCTGCGTTATTGATAACCGACAAAAAGTTTGCCTATAGCAACATGGCATTTAAAGCGAAATTCAGTGACGCCTTTAATATAGCTACCTATAAACTCGTACACACTAAGAATAAGATATATTTATAAATAAGTCACCCATAGATGTTTCCATGTAAAACGGCAGAACAATTTTCGTATTTAGTAAAAGTTAAGTTTAATACCATTTGGCGTTCTCTAATACGGGCATCACCGGCTAATAACTCGTAGCGGTGGTGCATATAAGGACACAGTCAGTCTAGATCATGTCAGTCAGCCGTCAGCCATCATAATACCGGATGACCGGAACTGACTCAACGAACCGCTTACGAGTACTAAGAGTGGCTGCACCAACCCGTCAGTAATCGTAAGCGGTGTTCATTAAAATTGTCATATTTAACGTTGATCGGTTTGTAGGTAATCGTAAGTTAGTCTAAACCGCCTTGTGTGATTATTTAATTCCCTAGATTATATCCTACTGTTTGTAGTAGCTTTACTGCGATCAGCTACGACAGTACTACCTGACGACGCACCGGTAACTCCTTGCCGACTCGCAACCTCATTGTTGCCCACATTCATTACGGCCACTAGGTAAGCCTGCCAGAAATAGGGTAAGTATCTGTGAATTACCTGGCGTGGCATCATGTAGGTATGCAAATGCTATGAGAAACTGAATGCTTTTCTTTTTGATGTGCAAAGTTCTATATCGTGTTGTTGCCTATGCCTCGGAGGTTTGTTCGTATCTCACGTGGCTGAAAGTTTTAGAATATCTCAAGGGCGTCCATTGAATACGTGTGGTGTTTCTTACCTACCCATTTTATTTTATTTTTGTAATAAGAAATCGCGAAGTGGAATATCATATTTAGAAGAGGAGCGGTAGTTAAAGGGTGTTACTGTGGTACATACAGACAGTACCTATTTATATGATTTCTAAGAGCAATGGACGGTGGATATTCAGAGTAAGTAAAACACAGTTCATTTCATTAATGTGAACAAACCGAGCTATTGTAGTGTCCTAACAAATTTCCAAAAACTAACTCGACAAGAAAATCTATTTAATTATCTAACTTGCTCACAAAATTTCACGAGGAAATCCGAACATACGAAAGCAAAACACAAGCCTATTGAGTTTACTATGGTATGGTACTAGTTCGATTTGTGTAAAAAAATTGTCCCCTAATGCTAAAATAATAATAAATAAATAAATAAACATTAGGGCTATTCTGTAATAGTCCTTTTGTTTATTAATTAATTAATTATTATTTTTATTGTTATTTATTTATATTATCCGATGCTGAAACGGAAATCATCGTTTTAATCGGTCAGAAACAGTCTTTAAAATTTTTGTTTACCATGAAACATAACTATCTGAAGTCATCGATAAAATGGCTTCCAAAGGGACTGCTCACCTCACCATGTGGAGCAAAACCTAAATTTAACCCCGATTATAGAAACTCGCCAATATCTGCGCAACGTGAATGTTGTTTGTACGAAGAACCGATGATCTGCGGTCATGTGGTGTTTGTCTAATATGAGCAATAGGTAACCCTACCCCTCTCTCTCTCTCTCTCTAAGCGGCATCTAAGCGGGCGTCTAAGCGGCAGTAAACTAGTCGCAAAATCTGTCAATAGTAGAGTAGGGTCAGATGTCCAACAATGGAACTATGGTGCACAGTAAAACATCTCAATATTTCTAAAACACAATGTTGCTAGACAGTCCCAGTATAGCATTTTGAGACTAACTAAGGAACCCCTCATATATGCCTAGTTTGTGAACGCGTCGCGTGGGAGAACAAGTCACAGCAACCACTGTTTTGATTTTTCAACACATCATTTTTAAGAAAAAAAACCGACTTCAATGGGGGAGTCCGGTGAAAGATTATTAATCTTAGATTGTGCACTCTTAGATTCCATACAATAAAATACAAAAATGGCTATAAGTATGTTTATAATGGTAGAAGACTAAGTACCCTCAATTCCTCATGAAATCATGGAAAAACCTTGCTTGCTTGACAAACAAAACGAAGAGAACAAATCGCCAAACGTGAACTACGCGTCGTTGAAGAGTTCCGTTCTGATCATCATCAGCAGTTCCACTTCATCAAATGTCACTTTTATGAATGAAAATGCTTGATTAGTTCATGAAAATACTAAAATCACTATTTGTGTGCCTGTGAAATTTTTTTAACCGACTTCAAGATTTCAAAAGAGGAGGTTATCAATTCGGTTGTATGTTTTTTTTTTTAATGTTTGTTACTCCATAACTCCGTCATTTCTTAACCGATTTGAAAAATTCTTTTTTTGATTGTATGTGTATATATCCAAATTGGTCCCGTTTTTATCAAAAGGCAGTTCTGATGATGGGATCCATGAGGAATTGAAGGAACTCCTCAAATCTTTAAGGCAAACATATAGTGATTTTTGTGTTTTTATCAACAAGTCAAGCATTTGCATCCAAAAATGTGACATTGGATGAAGTGGAACTGCTGATGATGATCAGAACAGAACTCTTCAACGACGAAAAGTTCACGTTTGGCGATTTGTCCTCCTAGCTGTGTTTGTTAAGCAAGTTCTATTTTCACGATTAATTTTTGTCATGCTCGAGTTCTGATGATGGGATCCATGAGGAATTGAGGGAACTCCTCAAATCTTAAAGGCAAACATATAGTGATTTTTGTGTTTTTATCAACAAATCGAGCATTATCATACAAAAATGTGACATTTGATGAAGTGGAACTGCTGATGATGATCAGAACAGAACTCTTCAACGACGAAAAGTTCACGTTTGGCGATTTGTCCTTCTAGCTGTGTTTGTTAAGCAAGTTCTATTTTCACGATTGATTTTTGTCATGCTCGAGTTCTGATGATGGGATCCATTAGGAATCGAGGAAACTCCTCAAATGTGAAAGGCACACAAATAGTGATTTAAGTATTTTCATGAACTAATCAAGCATTTTCATTCATAAAAGTGACATTTGATGAAGTGGAACTGCTGATGATGATCAGAACGGAACTCTTCAACGACGCGTAGTTTACGTTTGGCGATTTGTTCTCTTCGTTTTGTTTGTCAAGCAAGCAAGGTTTTTTCATGATTTCATGAGGAATTGAGGGTACTTAGTCTTCTACCATTATAAACATACTTATAGCCATTTTTGTATTTTATTGTATGGAATCTAAGAGTGCACCATCTAAGATTAATAATCTTTCACCGGACTCCCCCATTGAAGTCGGTTTTTTTTCTTAAAAATTATGAAATCTTGAAGTCGGTTAAAAAGTAAAAAAAACCTGTGATTTTTTACAAATTATGTGATATATTTTTGGTTTGTTTTATATCTCGTTGCGTTCTATATATCCCAAAGTATTTATTGAAATATATTTTTGTATCGTTTCTCATTTTTATGCGAGTTTTCTTTGATAATAAATAAAAAAAAACTTGGTTGTTAACAGTGAAACAGCAAACAATGAAACAGTAGTGTGCAACAATGACATAGCAATGTAAAAAACAAAGTATAATTAAATAACCCAAGCATAATTAGTTACATTATAAAGATGGATTAAATGTATACTAATATCAATACTAGCAACACTTTTTCACTGGTGATGTACTTCTTTTTCATTGTAAAAATTCGGGTGTTTCATTGAATACACGTATAAGGACACAGAGAAACCAAACTTATTTTTTAAATAAATTATTTATATACAGTAGCTGTAAAAGTAAAGCCAGTGATTTTGAAGCCACATGATAACTAAATAGATGACCTATCTCGGTGCAAAATATGGGACTCATAACGTTAAAACCGACGGAGATAGGATGCTTTGAAATTTTGGTGTACCATTGATGAACAGATTACCCTACCCACTTAAAACCTGACGTAAGCATGTAGGCACAATACACAAAAAATATATACATTCATGGATAAGTACTATGTTTAATAGGAGAGGAGATTCTTTTTAAAACTGGTTTTACTCATAAAATAAATGACGAAGTCCACAGCGGTGGTTGTAACTGTTGTAAGTAAATAGGTATGTAGGTAGTGCTTTATAGTCGTCTCCTTCTCTGCTTCTGCGGTCTTTAAAATACCTACGGGATGGATTTTTCACTGACAAATTTTCCGATGCTAAATTTGTATTATGCCATTCTAATAACTTTTACTTTGGCACCAACCGCGAAATATAAAAAAAATATGTAGAGTGCACGTTTTTAATTGGTCCCATAGGTAAAAGGTAAAAGTAGTTCAGGCAGTTTAACTTACAGATTTAACCCCTAAAATATTAGTTATTAGATAATAGAAATATTAGTATGTAGTTATAATAATCCTGTAGTGATTTTAGCAATAGAACTCATTTTTTTTCGAATTCTTCACGCGCACAATTCAAGTGTCCATACCCTGAATTAAAATAGCTCATAAGCAATAAAAAAAACTTTGTATTCCAACAGCGTGTCTCCACGATAATCCGTGGGCTATTTGGGAACAGTTCGCTCGGCATAAACGGAAGTAGCCAATTGTAGCTGTCGAGTGGCCTGTCCGACGGCCGACCGGCGTTGTCTATTGACCCGTATTATGCATTCTCCGTGAGCAGTTCCCGGCCCAATACTAGTGTTATATACTAGTAGTCGTACGATTCATCTCATTCTAGGCGAACCAATCCAAAGCGTTATACCTCCGCTTACGAACATGTAACTCGGCGTCATTATTTTACACTGGATTTTTAATTGAATTCCGTTAATTGAGAGGGCACAATCCTGGGATGAAATAAAGTCATCTTCTCTAAGACACTAGTATCCCAATTCGTACCATTTCGAAGATATTAAAGAATTAATTTTCGTTAATTAACACCCCTAGTATAGTATAAAAGATCCTTAATTATTAAACAATGTTGACGTGCGTGTTATTCGATTTTCAGAGTATTTTACTTGACATTAACTTTTGCTTAAATCCAGGTTAACTCTTAAGGCCGGTTTTCATTCACCGTTGGTGATAGACTTAATTATTTTATATGAAAATGAAAAATAATATTTTCTTCTTGAATTTTGAATAACTAAATATGTTACGTCGTTTCTATGGCTATACACGGCTATACGCTAGAAGGAACGGAAATCAATAAAAACATCCTGTATCCTGTACTCGTAGTAGCTTTATCTTTACGCTGGAATCCGTAACAATTATGTTCAAGTAAGGGTAGTACTTTTCGTGCCGGTGACGTAAAATTTACGTCACACTGCATTTAGAATGATTCCAATTGGTATTATGGTAATTATTAATATTTAATCATCAATCATTTAATCATGCATTTATAATGGTATTTTTTCTTATACGACCTATTGCATCCGAAAATTATAAAGGATTTCTTTTCATATTTAGAATTTTAATTTATAAGCAGGTGAGATCTTATAGTCTTTCAAGTTTTAGAAATGTTGAATCTAAATATGAACGTAAACTCTCTATGATGACGAGGTTTGTTTAATTATTGGTAATAACTGGTATTATTACACATGAACCTATCACAAAAACTTGCAGTAATACCTAATGTTGTACTTTATATGTTGTGATGAGACAGGCAAATTGCGTTTGTAATCCATATCCATCCATAGTATCCATACTTCCATACTATACTATACTATATACTATACTATATACTATAATATAATATATATAATATTAATTATAAATGCGAAAGTCACCCGTCTGTCTGTCTGTCTCTTACCTCTTCACGCTTAAACCGGTAAACCGATTTAGATGAAAGTTTTTATTCTTACCATAGCGATAAACGTACTTAGCAGGTATTTTTCATATTCTCAAAAGAATTTTGTTACCGTGTCTTAAGACGAGACTCTTTGACCAGTGTTGGTCTTTGACCATTGGCACTGAAACGTGGTCGCTTACTATGACCCTCATAAACCGGCATAAAGTGACCAAAAGATCAGTGGAGAGGGCTATGCTGGGAGTATCTCAGCGTGATCGCATCAGAAATGAGGCCATACAGAATAGAACTCAATTATCTGACTTAGGGTACGTATTATTATCGAGTATGTTTGGACCCGAGTATGGCCTAAAACTACGACCGAGACCACCAGGGGCTGGGCAGCAGCATCACTACAGTGCGGTGGAGATACTGCAATCGCCAACCCGCATGCCAAGCGTGCGGATTATGGGCAACTACCCCCTAATGAGAGACACAAACAGGTGGAAAACTTTGGGGGAGGCTTATGTCCAGCAGTGGACTTCTTTCGGCTGACATGATGATGATAATGATCTGACATAGCCTTCCGAATCGTTAATTTTGTTACATACGTGGTAGTAAGCGGGGCACATTGCACGTAGTGACGTAGAACCTATGGCCGTTAGGGCGAAAAGGTTCTCGAGTGGCGACCACTGACCGGAAGGCGCAGCGTGGGTAGGCTCCATACAAGATGGACTGATGACCTGGTAAAAGTCGCTGTAGTCCGCTAGATGCGGATGGCGCACGACCGGGCATTGTGACACTATTTGGGGGAGGCCTACGTCCAGCAGTGGATGTCCTTCGGCTGATATGATGATGATGAATATTTTCGCACAACACCCAATTATGTAAAATTTACATGAAGATCTATTTACGTTCTTTTTCTGGCAAACTGCTATATCCATAATTTAAAACGTTGTTTGCTGGCAAAATACAGTTACGTTACAAAAGTCATTGTAAAACATAGATAATCAAATCGCTTTACCTGTCTTTTAATTTGGAATTAGGGGAAAAAAAATAACCCATTGATATTTGTCCCGTTTTTCGGATTTCATTATTTTAATTTCAATCTTTTTTTTGTCCCTCCTGTAAACTTCCATAATATGATGTTAGCAGGTTTACACTATTAGCCGACGATATAACGAGTTGCACGCGGACGTAGTCGTGGGAAAAAGCTAGTAGGGACATAATTGTAAAACGTGTATGTATACATGATTAGTGATTAATGAATGATGATTGATTTATTACAATAAGACTAATTATCCTATATGGAGCGTGATGTCACCGGCACAAAAAGTACGACCCCTAATATGTTTATCCGCGAAGGTGAACTTAATACTAGTTAGCGTGAGTTATGAAAAAGTTCGTTCTGCACTATCCCCGGCATTCACACCAGCTTCTAGCTACTGGTCTGTGTTGTCTACTTTGATCACGCATTGTAACGAAGCTCAGCCGACGCACATTGTGTCCTCAACTTTATTTATACAATTAAATGATCAATTTATATAATATTCAGACAATGACTTGCATATTAAAAGGAGTAGTAACACCAAATGATCATTTTTGGAACGCTAATAAGGCTTACATATGAGCCAGCAGTGAATAATTCTGACAAAAAAAGTGTGTTATAGTTGAATGTCTTATAATCTGAACGTTTGAACATCTTTTAAACTAGTGGCTCTGAGAGCTATAGATCTGACTCGACAAAAAAATCTATAAAATTATCGAACCTGCTCACAAAATTTCACGAGAATCGGTCGAGAAGTGCGACCTGCCGAAACGCACATGCCGATAGTATACAAAATACCCAAACCGCTATAGGTGCACCTAAAATATTTGAAGTGTTCCCTCGATTTCCACAGGACCCTATGATTAGATTCTGACCCGATAACAGTGGGACTACCCCGGAAGTATACCGTTTTAAACAAAAAAGAATTTTCCAAATCGGTTAATAAATGACGGAGTTCTGAGGTAACTAGCATAAATAATAATAATAATAAAACTAATAATAAAATTACTGTTTTCTGTTTTTTTCTGGTGTATACATATAATTACCAAGATGCAAGCCAAATTTCAGCTTTCTAGGTCATCTGGAAGTGGGTTAGGTTTTTGATTACTAGTCAGTCAGTCAGTCAGTGGTAAAAATGCCGTTTTTTGGAATTTAATATCTCAATAACTATTAAACCTATATTTATGAAATTTGGCGTTCTAGTTGGTCTAACGGATCTTAATATATGTACCAAATTTCATGTTTTCATGTTAGATAAATTTGGAGTTATTGGGGGGTCAAAAGTGGCTCCAAACGGTTCGTGTAATACAACACACGGCTGCTGTCCGCCAGTTCCTGGGATGAACTAAAAATAGAGTGCTCGTTTTTAATTGGTCCCAAGTAGTTAAAAGTACTTCAGGCAGTTTAACTTACAGATTTAACCTCTAAAATATTAGTTCAGTGGATAATCTATACATATAATAAAGCTGAAGAGGGTCGAAAGTCTGTACATGGAAGATATTCGAAAAAAGTTGGCTGGGTATACTTAGAATCGACAACAGAACACGTTCCAACAGTTTTTAGAATTTTTGTCTGTTTATGAACGCGCATCACGTGAAAACGGCAGAACGGATTTTGATGAAAACATTATTAATCTGTCGAGTAAATACCCGGTCAGGTTTAAGGCTATAAAAATTGTGCAGATTTGGGTTAAAAGGGGGTAAAAAGAGGGGTTGAATTTTGTATGGGAACTCCTATAATCCATGAGTTACAGGTATGAAACTTGGTAAGATTTATGACAAACATCCTCATTCAAAATTTGTGAAATCTTAAGATAGAAACTGAAAAAAAGTAAACGCAAGCGCTGCGCCGCGGCGCTGCCCAGTGTGCGCGCCAGCCACCAAATCTTCAAAACATACAATTACAATGTTACTTTTGCCGTTCACTTCATGTACACTCACTTTATACCGTAATCCCACTTTACCCATACTTAATATTATAAATGCGAAAGTTTCGATGTTTGTCACTGAATCACGCAAAAACGGCTGAACAGATTAAGATGATTTGTATGCTAATAGTATATAATCTAGATTCACTTATATATATTATAAGTGTACTTTTTGTCCCGATGATCTTCCATCAAAGGGATATTAAATCGGGGATGCAAGTAAGGTCCATGAAACAGGGTGGTTTAATCCTCATACGCCATTCTACTGTTCTATACTGTACAAACTTTTTCTTATTCTTATTCTTATTATTCTTATTCTAGGATTTAAGTTTCAGCCAATTGGGAGTATAACAGCGTGTCAAGAAATTTAACTTAAAGCATAGCAAAATTGTACACAAGTTGACGATTCATTATGTCAAAACCGAAGTATCATAATTCCTTCTGATTGTTGACGCTATTTTTGAGCACAACCTTTTCGCAATTAGTTCTACTATGCGTGTACATCAAAATGCATTTGCGATATTTTGGCATTGTTTTTATTCATATGCTTAAATACAAAAACAGCTGTTTCAATGCACGCTTTGTATCGTCGGTGTACCATTTAATTTTGTCATGCGTGTTATTTTTTAAGTCATTGTTGACCCTTCACACAAAAAAGTTGGCTGGGGATACTTAGAATCGATAACAGAAATCGTTTCAACAGTTTTAAGAATTTGTGTCTGTTTGTCTGTCTGTTTATATGGTTAGGCATCACGTGAAAACGAACAAATGGAGTATAATTTACCCTCATTAATATGGCAACTGGATCTTCGGCGACGTCATAGCTCGGCCTTCGGCCTCGCTTGCCTTGGCATTCTCCTTCGGCTTTTCAGTCATCAACCTTACATGAATAATCTACTCTTTTGGGAGGCTCGGCCTTCAGCCTCGCGTGTCTGGCCTCTCTGCTTCAGGCCTTCGGCCCTCAGCCTTACATGAGAAGCCCGCTCTGTGTGATTATTCTCGCATGCCTTGCCGCTCTGCTCCCGGCCTTTGGTCATCACTCATCATACTTACATGAAGAACTCGCTTTGTTGGGATAACGTTTTACGGCAGAACTGCGTAGCGAGACTTTTACCATTGTACAATGTACATGTAATGTTTTTGACGAGATTCATTCGTACAATCGGTACATTTGATATTCTGAAATAAGCACTTAATCATTCGTTTGGATAATAGGATTTCTAGGGAATGTCATATTGACTGTAATCATTTCTTAAAGGGGTGTAAAGAAGGGTGAAAGATTGTATCATCATCATCATCTGAGGCGTTATAGCCGCGGGTGGGCCCTAGGCTAGCCTGGTCAAGCAAATATCTCCAGTCCAATCTATTCGTGGCTTTCCTTCTCCATCATGTCACCCCTAAGTTCCTGGTGTCCACCTGAGCTTGAGAAAGATTGTATGGGAAAACAAATCATTCTAAGGCGAGAACGAATTATACGCGGACGAAGTCGCGGGCATAAGCTGGTATAACATATTAGTAGTTATAAAATCCTGGTAGTGCTTTTAGCAATAGAACTCATTTTTTTAGAATGCTTCAAGCGCACAATTCATGTCTGTCCATGCCCTGAATTAAAATAGCTCATACATAAGGAATAAAAACACTTGGTAAGTATTCCAAGCGGCGGAGTTTTAGGAATTGGGTCTTGTTTTACCCTTTGATTACGGAATCCTAAAAATGAAACTTATGCCATGAAATAAAAATATTCGTCACTTTTCAACTCCATTTTAATGCCGTTAAGTCGATTCATATTCATTCCGCGACTACATTACATCGACTCTGTTGTCATTGCAATAGTGTCCAGATATTTACCTCTGAAAATTTGCGTCTGACTGTATCTGCTCTAGAAAATACTAGCGAAAATGACACTTTTCCAAGATAACAGAAAATAAAGTCTGTCAGTCGTAGGTGTATCGTCCCATCCGGTTTTTCTATTCTCGTGGAATAGCAAGGCCTTTCCAATACCCGCTCGTATCCCCTGACATTCAAGTGTTGACATTTCGAGTCCAGTCTCTATTTTTCTTCAACGTTTTTATAAAGACTAAGTATTATTATCTGAGCCCTCTATAAAAAAAATCAAAAATGATAAATAAGAATTTAGAACGATCGTAGAGAATAAAATGGTAGCAAGTTCCAATAAACGTTCTTACTTTTTTTAGGGTAGGGACTGCAAGTTACTTAAATTTTAAGTATCAGAAAATTTTGCCCGTGACATACACGCATATTTATGCAGTCAAGAGCCGGGCCACACAGCTCCGTTGCGTTGTGTTGCGTTTCGTTTATGAATAGAATCAGGATGACGACGCCGGGGAACCTATTCATAAAACGCAACGCAACGGAGCAGTGTGGCCCGGCGCTAACATGTTCCTAAACGTTTATTAGTTCTACTAGCATTTGCCCGCGGCTTCGCCCGCGTACTAAGCGAAATTTTTAACCGTCTACAATAAACAGGTTCGTATGTTTGTTCCACGATTATCTCGCGTTTGGCTGAACCGATTTAGATGCGGTCTCCAGAAAAGTAGTTGTTACATTCTGGGGTTTCGCTATACGAAATTTGGTGATTGTGATTCATTAACAGATGAACAGATGAAAAGTCAGTATACATTCTGAGAACGGGCAAACTGTTGAATTTCATTTGATTTTGGCAAAAATAAGGATCGAAAACTATTATCATACATTTCCGAGAGGCCGTAGGGGAAAGGACCGATGAAATAAAAGCATGTCTTAGGCTGGGTTGCACCAAACCGTCTGTAATCGTAATCTGTGTTCGTTAAAATTTGAATGTATGGAAAGTTTGACAAGTTTCTATGGGATGACAGCTGCCGGCGCCATATTTAACGTTGATCAGTCTGTGATCGTAAGTCGGTGCAACCCAGCCTTAAATGGCCCTTAGTAAAAGTATCTGTGTACTACAGTAACACCAATAGGTCTGTAAACGACCAAGCAGCGCGCAGCGGTCATAAACTCTGGTCCTTTGAAGTACAGAAATACGGCTAATTCAATACGAGTATCATGTGTAACATTAATTTTCCTACAATTAAATTTATTAGGTAGGTTTTGCCAGTTACCATTGGAGCAACCAAAAAGAAAATTTGGCCTCACTTCCATTCGCACTCCTTACTGTCAGTCCGTCTGTTACAACCAAGTTGCTTTTACTGGACCTAGTGAATTGCAATTTGGCACAAACTATCAAGAAAATAGAGCGCTCGTGGCCCAACGGCACCCGCCTACCGCGTACGGTGTGCGAGGTTAAGCAATGTGGGCGCAGGTAAGTTCTTGGATGGGTGACCGCTTTGAGTGGTTACTAACTGACTCTCGTACTTTGAAAGGCACGCTAAGCCGTTGATCCCGGCTGCAATCGTTAAGCCAAGTTAGAGGCCTTCGAGCGGCTTGCGAACTTCTAACAGTTAACTTGCCCACTCACTTGACAAAGGGGGGTCGAAGTTGCACCGCGTCCGTAGGGAGTACCCACCGTTACCCTACACAGAACCCCTGGGTGGTGCTAAAAGTGCAACAAAATCTGGCAACCGTACTAGTCTTCTCGAAAATCTCACGGTTCGTAACTAAATGCCATACGATTAAAAAAAATTGGAGGTTGATTTAAATGGAAAAAAATATCGAAACCTCTATGTCGTTTTTAAAAGCAAATCCATAGATACCCCACCCCACACGCCTATATAGTAATATTAAACTTTTTTGCATACAGGCATGTATGGAGTGCCAAATTTTACCTCAGATTCGTATTAAGAGACCTCTCGGATGCTCAGATATCGATTTTGAACGAAATCGGGACGAATAAAAAAGAAAATCAATATGGCCGCCACTTTCACAAATTTTATCTCGGATTCGTATTAAGAGACCTCTCGGACACTCAGATATCGATTTTGAACGAAATCGGGAGGGAAATGAAGAAAATCAATATGCCGTCACTTTTTCCAAATTTTACCTCGGATTCGTATTAAGAATTCTCTCGGACGCTCAGATATCGATTTTGAACGAAATCGGGACGGAAATGATAAAAATGAATATGGCCGCCACTTTTTCTAAATTGTACCTCGGATTCGTATTACGAGACCTCTCGGACGCTCAGATATCGATTTTGAACGAAATAGGGACGAAAAAAATAACAATATGGCCGCCACTTTCGCAAATTTTACCTCGGATTCGTATTAAGAGACATCTCGGACACTCAGATATCGATTTTGAACGAAATCGGGGTTGGAAATGAAGAAAACTAATATGGCTGCCACTTTTTCCAAATTTTACATCGGATTCATATTAAGAGACCTCTCGGACGCTCAGATATCAATTTTGAACGAAATCGGGTTGAAATGAAGAAAATCAATATGGCTGCCAATTTTTCCAAATATTACCTCGGATTCGTATTAAGAATTCTCTCGGACGCTCAGATATCGATTTTCAACGAAATCGGGACGGAAATGATAAAAATGAATATGGCCGCCACTTTTTCTAAATTATACCTCGGATTCGTATTACGAGACCTCTGTGTCGCTCACATATCGATTTTGAACGAAATCGGAACGAAAAAAAAAGAAAATCAATATGACTGCGACTTTTTCCAAATTTTACCTCGGAGTCGTATTAGGGGAGCTCTCGGACGCTCAGATATCGATTTTGTACGAAATCGGGACGGAAATGAAGAAAAGCAATATGGCCGCCACTTTTTCAAAATTTTACCACGGAGTCGTATTAGGGACCTCTCGGACGCTGAGATATCGATTTTGAATGAAATCGGGATGGAAATGCAGAAAATCAATATGGCCGTTACTTTATTCAAAGTTTAGGTACCTCGGATTCCTATTAAGAGTCGTCTCGAACGCTCAAATATCGATTTTTGTCGAAATCGTATCTTACGGCATTGATTAATAAAACCATTTACAATACATTGAATCAAAAAAGGTCGTATCTTCTTAGGGAACTCACGGCACTTCATGCACCTTTAGATCTTATAAGGAATATACATGCCAAATTTGGTATCTCTCGAACCACCAGTTTGCGCTGTGTGGCGATATGTCAGTCTCTCAGTCAGTGAGTTATTTCTTGATATTTGGCACAATTTTTCAAAAGTTTTCATGTCCACAATATTAAATTTCAAAACCGATGCCATTTTCGTAATTAACGTCCCCAAAAACCATAAAAACGACACCCATATTAATATTTAGACATTTCATCTCCCTCGGATCCCAACAGAGGGTATGGTATTTCACGTCCTCCACGTGGGATTTTAAAATCATTGTTGTTTTCGTAATCAGCGACCTAATAAACCATGAGAACAACACCCATATCGATTTTCAGAATTTGTCACCAGATTTCCCCCTTTTAGGGGTTGATTTCTCAAAAAACCTGAAACACATGTTTATTAATTTATCGTTAGAAATACTCCTGTGAAGTTTCGAATAAAATAATCCAACTAATCTTGATTCCCCATACAAACTTCGGACCCCCATTTCACCCCCTTAGGGGTTGAATTTTGAAAAATCCTTTCTTAGTGCACCTCAAGACCTTATATGGAACCTACATACTAAATTTGGAATCTCTAGAACCACCAGTTTGCGCTGTGCGGTGATATGTCAGTCTCTCAGTCAGTCAGTTATTTCTTGAAATTTGGCACAATTTTTCAAAAGTTTTCATGTCCACAATATAAAATTACAAAACCGATGCCATTTTCGTAATTAACGTCCCAAAAAACCATAAAAACGACACCCATATTAATATTTAGACATTTCATCCCCCTCGCACCCCTACAGGGGGGATGGTATTTCACGTCCTCCACGTGAGATTTTAAAATCATTGTTGTTTTCGTTATCAGCGACCCGGTATATCATAAAAACAATACTCATGTCGATTTTCAGAATTTGTCACCACCTTTCCCCCTTTTAGGGGTTGATTTCTCTAAAAACCTGAAACACGTATTTACTCATTTATCGTTAGAAATACTCCTGTGAAGTTTCGAATAAAATAGTCCAACTAATCTTGTTTCCCCATACAAACTTCGGACCCCCATTTCACCCCCTTAGGGGTTGAATTTTGAAAAATCCTTTCTTAGTGCACCTCAAGACCTTATATGGAACCTACATACTAAATTTGGAATCTCTAGAACCACCAGTTTGCGCTGTGCGGTGATATGTCAGTCTCTCAGTCAGTCAGTTATTTCTTGAAATTTGGCACAATTTTTCAAAAGTTTTCATGTCCACAATATAAAATTACAAAACCGATGCCATTTTCGTAATTAACGTCCCAAAAAACCATAAAAACGACACCCATATTAATATTTAGACATTTCATCCCCCTCGCACCCCAACAGGGGGGATGGTATTTCACGTCCTCCGCGTGAGATTTTACAATCATTGTTGTTTTCGTTATCATCGACCCGGTATATCATAAAAACAATACCCATGTCGATTTTCAGAATTTGTCACCACCTTTCCCCTTTTTAGGGGTTGATTTCTCTAAAAACCTGAAACACGTATTTACTTATTTATCGTTAGAAATTCTCCTGTGAAGTTTCGAATAAAATAGTCCAACTAATCTTGTTTCCCCATACAAACTTCGGACCCCATTTCACCCCCTTAGGGGTTGAATTTTGAAAAATCCTTTCTTAGTGCACCCCTAGACCTTATAAGGAACCTACGTGCCAAATTTGGAATCTCTAGGACCAGCGGTTTGGGCTGTGCGTTGATATGTCAGTCAGTCAGTCAGTCAGTCAGTCAGTCAGTCAGTCAGTCAGTCAGTCAGTTTCTTCTTTTATATATTTAGATTTATATTAATATCTTACAATATCGTAGGTATTGTTAATATATGATTTTTATAGGAAACTCTATAAAATCCTTTATAAAATAAGTAGTTACTACTTACTCTACGTAGCAGTTACTACGAACTGTACGTAGTAGTATTTTATATACTTATACCATATTAACTATTACGAGTACGTAGAGTACGTAGGTACTGAAATGGAACAGAGTAACGTTTGAACTTACATGCACATCCAAAAAGCGGTACTTATAGATATTTTTTACACGTGGAAAGTATTTTATTTCAAACCCAGGCGGTGTCAAGCTGCATTCTATCACAGGGCGCTGGCCTAAAATATTCACTGCAAAAAGTGAGTAGAAAGAATATCACGGCCGTAGCTGTTAATATTAGATTAGCATTCTGCATGCCCTTGCATATTGTCTGTCGGGAGAATACAGTCGTGACTTTGGCATTGTTTTAACAAAGAATGGCAAGCATGCCACGGTTCCTGAAACTATTCAATGTTAAGTTTCGAATAATAGCTTATTCCGAATAGGTCTAAGAAAAACATTTATATTAAATTTCAATACAAACTTCAAACATTTATTCTTAACAACACAAAAAAATACAAGTAATTTTATAAAAAACATCGTACATACAGATGTCACGAAATGGATCGCTCAGCATGTTGCATAGTAACGCAATTGTTTTGTTCGTGATGAGTGGCCCTCTCATAACTACATATCTGCTATTACTTTTGCTACTACTGCTGCTAGACCATTATACAACAATGACGGTAGCAAGCAAGGCAGACACCGTAGCTAATGGACGCTTGCGATTGCTGAAGAATCACAAGCGTATTGCCGATCCTTTATTGATATGAGAATTCGTTTTGTTGACAGTTGGAGAGCTAAAGACATGCAGGTCCTCACTTTGAACACAGCACAACCTTGGGAGCGCTGGCAACTCCACTCTCCACACAACCCACAAGCGTACAGAGCAATGGCGGTTTTTTTGTAAGGTGGAGGTTCAGTCAGCCAATTTATTTCTGGGCCACTTCGTACCTTGTGACAGTGACAATAATATGACTTCTCCAGCAGCGTTCATATTGATTTTCACTGTGACAGGGTACGAAGTGGCCCTGAAATCAAATTGATTGAGCGTACACCTGCAGTTCGGCTGCTTTTCCTCCTTAAGCAGCAATTACACTTCGTCGTTCTGCAAAAGTGTAAAGAACACGTTAATCGGCCGCATTCGGCGATCGACAGCTGCCAACGCTTATAAGTAGGCGGACAGACTAATGTGAAGACGACGTTTGTTGGCCTAAGTAGTTTAAACAGAATTCGGTGACCGCATTAGGTGAACGACGAAGTGTAATTGCCGCTTTATGTATTGTGTTGTGAAACTGCATTGTAGGTACATACTTGCAAAAATCTCTAGTGTGGTTTAAATAATTGAAAGCGACTGTTCACGGTTGCGGATGACTAATGGATACGTTTTAATTACAGAGCAGCGAGTGTGCGCTCGGCTAAAATAAATCCGAACGCATTCCACAAAACCGCGAAGTTTTTGATCCCACTGTTACTTGTAGTTCTTCTTTAAGTCTTCATAATCATCATCAGATTATAACGGGTATAGAAATAATATCCGAAATAATGCTGTGAATCAAGAAAAAAATTGCAACTGGAAAACATTTTTACCAATATTGTTTGTGCAGGGCTGCAGGCGCGTATCTACTAGTAGAGATTTAAAATAATGACGAAGTACGAACCGTGACGTCAAAAGCTTGTAAAATTCGAAGCATTACAGGTTCCAATCCTCAAAGTAGAACGTCGTCAAAAGTGCTCTCTCGAGAATATGACAGGATTTCGTGAAGTGAGAGCAGAGTAAAAATTCTCTGCTAAATTTATTCGCCTGAAGACTCAAATTTAATTTATTTTGATGCGAGATTAAGGTGACCTAAACTTAATTGAAGTAGCAATCGGAGATTCAGCCAGACAGTTAAACTACGTTGTAACTATGATACCTACATTGTAGATGTTCATTTTGTTTCTTAATTTGTTGATCTAAATGACCCGACGGTGGCGGCGGTAGGTACGCGTCCAGAGGCAGCGTTGTTTTACAGGCAGATGGAAGTAAACACACCCGACCCAACATCTGGCATATTTTTTTTACTTCCACTGTCGGAGAGTTTATTCCTTAGTGTTGCATTGCATTTAAGAACAATATCGGGACGGAGTAGATGGTTACGGTAATTCTTTGAATCTGATGGTGAAAAGATAAAACCATGGCTTTTGGTAATTTGGTTTGGTTTTTGGACATGTAAAATGATAGAAAGAGTAATTTTTTTTTCCTGACCGCCGCGAAACCGAAAAGGTCGGTTATGTGTTTGATCTGTATTTAAGAAGTTATGTCCGTTCCTATGTCCGCTCTTTACTACTCAACGGCTCAACCGATTTTGATAAATAATACGTCATTGAATTCGTCTCGATAGGGCAATTGTAAGAGGGTATTAGAATTACTGTTAGAAACAGGATATTTACTATGTACATATATTATGATTTTTCAGTTCCCTATATTTCGGTGCTGTTGCAAGCTCCATTTTCAAGGATTAACTGACGTGCTGTGACGTGTGAAATCTTGTAAGAGGGTATGTTACATATAAACGGCGGACAAACATTCTCCCAAGACTCTCGAGTAGGGTATCGGCTTTACAATGCGAAATACGAAAATATATAAATACAATCTAGGTATAAGGTTGAAAGCAGTTTTGAGTGACAATTCATAGAAAAAACTTATCTACAATTCTACACTGAGCACCTTAATGGTGGTAGTTTGCCTATGGAACCATAAAAAGCAGTAGGTTTTTTTTTAAAACGTTGTTTAAATTGGTTACTAAATGGACTGCTGACTACTGTTACAAATAGTTAATATATGAAATTTATAGGGACCACTATGCGACAGAAACCTAAGATAATCTGTTCAGTAAAAACATATATGTAGATGTCGAAAGTGGAACTAGGAGACAGTTTAAAATTAGAGGATCCTTTTTATAACGAATAATATGAAATTTCGGGAGGAGATAGGAAATATATTTTTCTAAGTAAGGTAACATAGTTTTGCTTAATCTAATGTTTTATTCCTCCTGATTACTTAGAAAAACGATAATTTGTGTTCGGCTCAAATTCGGTAAATAAAACCGAACATAATTTTTATTTTATGCTCGGTTTTATTTACCGAATTTGAGCTGGCACATTAGGCATGCACAATTTCTCGCACCAGCTTTAGCGTAGCTGATGAGTCTTTTCACCTTTGAACTTGAGATCCCGAAAGGTCCTTTCAAGTTGAATTTATAAAGTGTGGACACGAAAAAATCTGATCATGCATGATATGGCAAATCTTTAATATTAATGTGAATTTACAGGCACTGCTTTTTTAAAATAATTTGTGGATATCAAACTACATAATAAAAATACAATCATAATATAACGTTGAGTTTTCTGTGCTTTTCAGCATTATATATTTCACCGTACCGATATTTTGTTTCTGATAATCTTCACTCGCTTCCTGCTACAAATCTACAATTGTATTTATATTTTTACGAGTTGTTTTAAGCTCATTAGAATTTCATCTTTTTAAAAAACATACCTGTTTGAACTCTTTTCTACTTGAGGCAGCCAGGAAGACTTTCCACTCCGAGCATTGAAAGTTGTTTTATATGGGAGGCATTTTTCTGTAAAAAGCCAATTAAACCAAAATAAAAAAAAAACGAACTACGTCAATCTGATGTCATCTAGAAAAATGTTAGCCATTGTGAAAGGATGATGTAATAAGGTAAAATTTGAAATATCCAGTTAAAAATAAAATAAAAATATTAACAGAAAAACTTGGTACAGATTGCCCGAAGGCGCTGTTCAACAAAATATAGGTATGGTGGAATATATAATGCTGAAAGTCACAGACAACTTAACGTTATATTATGATTGTATTTTTACTATGTAGTTTGATAACCACAAATTATTTAAAAAATGTGCTGCTTGAAAATCCACATTCATTGACAAGATTTACCATATCATACATGACCAGCTTTTTCGTGTCCACGCTTTATTTTAAAGTAAAATTACGTGAGAATTATTTTAAAGACTTCTATAACTTGATAGCATAAAAACGACCAAAATATTTTTATGTAGTTTTCCGGTCATAATTTGGTAAGTTTGCCGCATAGTTAGTAACCATTCATTCATTTCTATATTAAGCAAAAAGAGCCTATGGGCTCCGAATATTAATGGGCCTCAACATCAACACTATATAGGGTATACTATTTACAAACATTGACGCCCGGCGTGTGCTACCGAAATGCACACGCTCTAACACATGAACACTTAAATTAAATCTGGCCTGGCTCCCCCGTTCGCTCAGCGTAGCGTAAGTACGTAATTTCAGGGATCCATACCTGTAATACTCTGAAAGAAAACGCACTGACCTGATTTTAATCTACTGGTTATAGATGTTCCCAATCCATTTACTACATGCTCCCAGACTTATTCACGTTGAATAGGTATTCTTAACGTATAAATCATAATTTATGTTTGAAAGCTGTATAATGTTTTGGATTCATTTTATTTGGCTGTGTGCCCGGACGCGTCTCCGCCTATTATATTAGCAACGTTCTTAGGTACTTGATTACGAATTATTGTTTACATTTACACACACTAAGTAGTTTTAGTTTAAAAGCGGAAGAGACTGATGCAAAGTCCTTACATTATTAGGTAGGGGCTGTATTTTTCATTTTAATAACATTCTCACGAGTAAGCGGATAAGCTCACCTTTTTGCGACATAATTGCTATTTAGAATACCACCTGTCACTACTAAACTGCAATACGCATGAAAGAAGGAACCCTCCAAATCACAGCCAGTACAAACTTCCTAAAGCTCTGTTACGGCGTTACGACGCACTTCCGCTCGTGCTAAGAAAGCTCGCTTCCTCATGAAAGCGCCGCACGTGTGCGCCGTCACCTGCGCCCGCGTCGCTGCGCAGAGCCCGCCAAGCGCTCGCCGGGATGTGTCGTGCAGTGATGCGAGCGTAAAACAAGCGTACAAACAAGCGTTGTGACCAGAATGGGACCCCAATTCGACTACTGTTTGCGAGCTACCAGTGAGTGCAATATTTTATTTATAGATTTTTATTCATGGTCTCGGTACTGAAGTAAATATATAGAGACGTGGCTGTTCGGGATGTTTAAAATACCCTCACTAGTTACGATAAATAATGTCGAATTTAGGAGTCAAACCACTAAACAGTTAATTTTAGGAGCAGCCTCGTATCTGGTTATCAACAGCTCAAGCTGGGTTGCACCAAATCTTCATAGGCGGTCAGTTTAGGCGGGTGTTTCCCTTCAACGGGAAAATTATGAAACTTTTCTAATTTCCCGCGCTTTTGTGCGAGATTCCGCCAAGTTATTTCATCGCCGAGTTTTTAAACATAAAATAAATGTTATAATTGTTTTCGTAAGGCGTGGGAGCGTGCAATGATTTCTGAAGATAAATTGAATATAATTTTATAATTAATCTTGTGTGTTAGTAAACAGACAATGTTCGTTTGTTATCCCGTCAGTAATTAAGATAAAACAAAACACGTTAATTGTGGCACGCTGTGTACGCTGTTGTAACGCCGGCTCGTTCAAAGCACATTCAGCCAAAATACCGAGAACGGCGAAATTAGTCATTAGCTTGAAACATCTTAAACAAATTATGTTTATAACGTATTTAGAATTCCTTTAATAACTTCTGAGAATAATGATTAATTCATTGGAGCCGGATCCCGAGCCATGTACTCGTATGCTTATTACTTACTTCTTATAGCATGCTAGCTAAATTGGTTAATCAACGAACTTATTACAGCCGTCGAAGATCATTTCCTTTTGCGGTCTAAATCTACAATCCAACCTGATATATCCTCACGGCATTAAGTCCGCCTTTTGTATACATATATATATATATTTATTTATTTATTTAAACTTTATTGCACATATGTGTTCTATTATACCCAGATATTATTTTTATATAACAGCCGTAATTAGGGATGTTATTAAGTAGTTATGTTATTACCCATACACTTGGGAACCACTATTACATTTCTTATTCAAATCATAACATGTTTACGAGGGCTGCCTTTTAAGTTGTGTCGTTTGGAAAAACTAAAGACAATTTAAGTGTTAAATGGTATTTATTGTTTTTCAAAGTAATCACCGTGATATGTAATACACTTTTTCATTCGATCGGACCAATTTTGGAAACACTTATTCCAGTCCGAAGTCGGCGTCTCCAAAATGGCCGTTTTGTATGCCTCAACCGCTTCTTCAGGCGTCTGGTACCGTTGACCACGAAGTCGTTGCTTGATTTTTGGAAAAGTAAAAAAATCGTTAGGGCTTAAGTCTGGACTGTACGGCGGGTGTTCCAGAATTTCGACGTTTTGCTCTTTTAAAAACGCAATTGTTTGCCGGGCGGTGTGCGAGCTCGCATTATCGTGGTGCAGTCAGTTATACGACGTCTTGGGTTATTTTTTCGAAACTCGCCGATGACTTCTGGTAAACAGACAGTGGTATACCAGTCAGCATTAACCGTTTTACGATCCTCGAGCACGATGGTGGAAACGTGTCCACTTTTCGCCACAAACGTGGCAACCATTTTTTTCGAAGTGCTCCGTGAGCGTATTACTTTGGTCGGTTTTGGCTCATCTTGGAACACCCAAACAGTCGACTGCTGTTTAGAATCGGGATCGTAGGCTAGGCATATATCCAAGATTCGTCACCACTGATAATGTCGTAAACATGTTTCGAGTTTCCTCGGTTGAATTGCCGCAGAGTTTTGCGACACCATCGAACGCGAGCCGTTTTTTGGTCTTCACTGAGTAAATGTGGTATCCAGCGTGAGATCAACTTTTTTAACTTCATGCAAAATACTGTGAACACTGGTCCCTGAAATACTTAAGGAAGCTTCTATCTCACGGTATGTCGCATGGCGATCTTCGACGATCAGTTGCCGTACAGCATCAATGTTCTCCTGGGTTACGGGTGTTTTTGGTCGACCTTCACGATGCCTAATATCACCAAGACTAGAGCAACCACGTTGGAATTCTAAATACCAGCGTTCCACAGTCCGGAGGCATGGTGCTTTATCATTGAAAACCGTAGTCAACTCTTCGAAGCACAGAAGTCGCGTTAAGCCCCTTTTGAAGTTGTAAAAAATTATCGCACGTAAATTTTCCTTCGAAATTTCCATTTTCACAACTGACTGGTCAACTTTGAACGAACGCTGTACTAAAACGGTTAGGCCGATTTCGAGTCATTCTTTTGTTTTCGAATTCTAAATTGAAATATTTTAAGATAAAACAAAACACGTTAATTGTGGCACGCTGTGTACACTGTTGTAAAAAGTGTCCCCCCCCCCCCCTCTAATTTACAAACTATGAAGATTAAAATTCTGAAAAAATTCAAGATTATGTACAATTATAAATACTCTCAACGATTTTTGGATTGAACAAGATAGGTTTAACGGTTTTTGAGTTGTTGCTGAGAAACTGTCTTACCCAAAAAAAGGACTTAAGTGCCGTGACTTCCCAATGAAGATACAACCTTTTTTGATTAACTGTATTGTATAGTGGTTTTAAATGTAGATTAGGAGGTGTCGGTACGGAACCCTTCTTTGTGCGTGACCCAACACGCACTTGGCCGCTTTTTTAACTACTTTATACGAGTATTTTCACGCACGGGGCACACACACGGCAGTGTCTGAAGCGTGGATGGAGGAAAAAAATTTAAACATATTCTGATTAAATGTAACTCTCGCATTGTTTAATTGGTAAATCCATACTAATATCCTAAATGCGAAAGTCACCCGTCTGTCTGTCTGTTACCTCTTCACGCTTAATCCGCTAAACCGATTTAGATGAAATTTGGTATAGAGATAGTTTAAATCCCCGGAAAGGACATAGGATAGGTTTTATTCTGGAATAAGAATGTTTCCTTAAGGGGTGAAAAGGGGGGTAACAGTTTGTATGGGCGCCTACAACAATTGAATAGCAATAATTTCTTTAATATCGTTTGCAAAGATTGTAAACCCGCTAAATCCATTTCTTAACATTTTTTCGTTTTACCCACCATTATATGTAGCAAAAAAAGATGCATCGTCTGAGAAAAACAGCTACTGCCCGTTATTTTAAAAAATTGCTTAAATGACATGACGAGTAAAAAGTCAACTCCACGAGTTAAAAAGTTATCGGCTAACTCCAATATACCCGCCATTTTTGTAAGAATTTTGATCGACTAGATCGCAAAAGATAACTTTGTTTCGTGTTTTTGGTGAAAACAAAGAAGTATAACATCGCGAAAGTATGTACTATTATTGTTTTCTATCAATATTTCGTGGCATTTGAGCTGAAAATCCAATACAATCACTGTTTTGGGGTTAGGTTAACCTCTTATCAAAATTAATGGGAGTTTTTATTCTTACTATCGCGATAAACGTACTTAGCAGGTCTTTTTCATATTCTCATAAGAACTTTGTTATAGTGACTCAAGACGAGTCTTTGACCAGTGTGTTGCCAGTGATGACATAATGGGCACTGGAACATAGCCGCTTACCATGGGCCTCATAAGAGGGCTTAAAGTCATCAAAAGAGCAATAGAGAGGGCTATGCTGGGAGTATCTCAGCGTGATCGCTTAAGAAATAATGCCATTCGCAGTAGAACCCAATTATCTGCCATAGCCCTCCGAATCACTAAACTTAAGTGGCAGTGGGTGGGGCACATTGCACGTAGAACCGATGGCCTTTAGGGAAAGGTTCTCGAGTGGCGACCACTTACCGGAAGGCGCAGCGTACCTATGTAGGCCCCACACAAGATGGACTGATGACCTGGTGAAAGTCGCTGTAGTCCGCTTGATGCGGGTGGCGCAGGAACGGGCATTGTGGCACTCTTTGGGGGAGGCCTACGTCCAGCAGTAGATGTCCTTCGGCTGATATGATGATGATGAATATTTTCGCACAACACTCAATATATATATATATATTGGGGTGTGTGTAGATATATTATGTATATATATATTTTAAGAATATTTCATTTAGTTTCTTTCAAGGAGTTTCTTTGTATATTAAGTACCTTTTGATTTACATAAAGATCATAAAGATCTATTTACTTTATTTTCTCGACAAACATCCGTAATTTAAAACGTTTTTTGATTGCAAAATACAGTTAAGTTACAAAAGTCATCGTGACAAATACATAGATAACCAAAACGATTTACCTGTCTTTTATTTTGGAATTAGGGGAAATAAAATAACCCAATGATTTTTCCCCCGCTTTTCGGGGTTTAATATTTTAATTTAAATCATTTTTTTTGTCTCTCCTCTAAACTTCCATAATATGATATATGACGTCAGCAGGTTTACACTATTAGCCGACGATATGACGAGTTGAACGCGGACGGAGTCGCGGGCAAAAGCTAGTACATATATTTTTTTCAAGTTCGTATTCGTCTCTTCTCCATACAAGGCTGAATGAGAGCATTAAATCTTCACAACTCATCATTAAAATTAACGTCAAAACACAATAATACCTACCCTTAATATCATTACATGCTAATAGCCATCATTTATTTCCAATCTGTGTCCCGGGCTCCGTGGAAGTGGCATTGTTTGTGACTTGCGTTGCCCGCCACATGTTCTCAGGGACTCTTTTGTCCCGCCCTCGCCCAAACCCAATACACATGCGGGCTGAGAAAAAAACAACATTAAACCAAGGGATTTTATGTAAAGTTACTATTTCGAGAATTTTATTAGCTGCAGAGATAGCTTAAACTGAAGTAGAGATTGAGCACACTCGGTAGGTAAGTATAAGTACATACATACTAAGTTTGTATAATGATAGCGGTTATTTTAATCATGTCATATTGTTAGAATAACAAATAATAATGTACTCGTAATAGTTAATTGATGTCAAGCAATTATTATTGTTCTTTGTTTACCTACATACCTATTGTAGTTTTAATAATTTTACGTAGTGAGAATGATTAGAAATTACTTTTACGGTGATATTAGCTATTACAATTTGCAGGTTGTTGCTTAGTCCATGAAGTTGATATTGGAACGGCAACAAACCGTTCGAATGTTCATCCCGAAACTTCACTGTCGGTGTTCATAACTCATATGCATAACAATTTTGTAAACAAACAGACGTCATTAGGGCATTCAACTTTCGGCCAAAAACTCAGAACACCAACACCGGCACCGGTGTGCAAAAGTATGCTGTTGCACATAAGCACGAAAATGAAAAAAAAAACTTAAACTGAATGCCCCAGCCCCACCAAATACTCCTACATGTCTTATACATAGAGACATTGTCTCCTGTGAGAGGGATGCTCATTTAAAAAGCCGGCCTAGTGCGAGTCGGACTCGCGCACCGAGGGTTCCGTAAAAAATATTTTTATTATATGATGTAACAAAAAATTTACGGTTTTCGCATTTTTTCCTTTATCTGTGCTATAAGACGTTGCTTCGTACCAAATTTTAAGATTCTGAGTTCACGGGAAGAACCCTCCTTCCTCTTAGAATTCCAGCTTGATACCTCCACGCGATCCTGAGAAAAAGGGTCTTGACAGACAGACAGACGGACGGACAACAAAGTGATCCTTTAAGGGTTCCGTTTTTTCCTTTTGAGGTACGGAACCCTAAAAAAATATTATTGACTCTCTTAGTAATTTACATATTTTTATAGTCTAGATCTAGATGTGATTTTACAAGGTAAACTAAAAACTAATTAAACTAACTTAAAAATAAATAATATATTAAGATAAAATTAAATGTATACTAAATTAAATTATAAAAAGATTATGTTATTATTATTATTATTACCAACTGTGTGCACCGCCGGGTTTTAGTCTGACACCGGTAGTTGGAGGTCAGAATGTTACCCAGCAGACACCCTTGTAAAGGGTGGCATTGCTCGAGAGCTCATTGGCCCTTGCAGCTCCGTCTGTGCTTTAATACCCCCTCTTATAGGATACAGTAGCTACTTACGTAGCTCTGTAAGTGATGCCTACGATAAGCTGCATTAAATCTAGGGCTTTCTAGGTATGTATACAATATGCTCTTTTCCAATGGCAAAGTTTAGAGATGGTACTTAGTAAATACTAAATAGTAGACAACTTAGAGCCCGATTCGAACAAACTGGAATAAAGATTTTTTGTTCAGCTTTTTTTTTTTCTTTGGCACATCTTGTTGTTATGTCTTATTGTTTGTTTAAAATAAAACAGCTAGCTAGTTTCCTTTCGTTTAATACTAACATTTTACATACGATTAAAAGGCAAATGTCAATGGTTTGTCTCAAATGTTTGTATGACTTTTCCGTTTCGTTCGGGCCTTCATGACCCTCTTTTCTACGATAACTTTTAAGACCCTAAATTATTTATATTATTAGCAGTGATATTTGATACTGCTCGATACTCCGTAAAAAGCTACGCTACTTCCAAAAGTTCTAAGTAACTAACTATACATGCCTAATAGTGCCTACGCCACATTTGCCTATTGTCTACGACAGTCTTAGGCGGGCTATGAACAAAGATAACGTTCAATTCGCATTTTCCGGCTTACAAAAGTAGGTTGCTTGACTCGCCCGCACTGGACGTAATGGAGAGCCGTTAGTTCATTGGCGTTATTGAATAATTCCCGCGAGCCGCAGTCGCGGAGTGCCAGGCACGGGGCGACGCCGTACACTATGATCGTTGGTAAATAACACAATTGACTAACGATCTTTGTCTTAAGACAGGATAAAAACAATGTCATATTTGTTTCAGATAACCCTTCATATTTTGCGCTTCCGAACGCCGATGTTCTGGACAGCGCCGAGTCAAATGCTCCCACGGCAGAGCCCTGCTCCCGCTCGGCGCCCGGCCGCGTCTGGGCTGACGCCAGATCTCTGGGCTCTCCGCGACGAAGGGAACCAGAGAGCCCCCGAAGAAGGGAGTTTAGGGCATTATTGCGCTCTTTATCGGCTAAGGAACCGGAAGAGGCCGAGGCGTTTTTGCGGGGGCAGCCCAGACCAGGCGATGTCGCGCCGGGGGAGATGAGACATAGTTTCACAGCACCACGGATAAAGTGAGTTTGAAAGATTTTCAGATATTTTCGTATTCATAGATAAATATCAGGTCAAACCCACCAGGCATTCATCGTATGCATTTTTTGTTTATCACAGAAAAGGCAAAATCAGCACAACTGTAGTCACGCCCGATGGTCCCCAAGAGCGCGAAGAGGTTTTTTACACAATCCCGCTGCAGGGTCGCAGAAGACACTCCGTGGGGGGATACCTGGCGGCAGGCGCGTCGGGCGCCGGAGAAGTCACGGCTGTGCCTAGCGAGGTTCCCAAAATGCCGCCTCCGCGGTTTGGACTGAAGGAAGAAGAAGTTAAGCGGAGAAGACCAAAGAACTTTCCTTTTAAAGGTAAGGTGAATAGACTCACAACATTTACCTACCTGCTATATTTTGATCATGCATAATCTTATCTAAGCTTGTGTAGCGTAGGTTGTCATAAAAATATTGGCTATTTTTATAAAAATACAAAATGTTAATGTTTGTTCCGGTCTGTCTCAAAATAATGTTATCTTTCCTTTAGATTTATTTAGTGCTCACAATACTAGTAGAGATAAAACCAACAATAGAGGAAACTTACGCAGTAAAATCTATTATTGTTAAGTAATAGTTCTGATAAGTGCATAGATGATTAAGATGATAGATGGTCGTAAACATGTCAGTGGAGACGTCGGGCAGATATGAAAGTACGTTGCACCCGCTGCACCGCACCCTTGGTCGGCCCCAATCGATACGCGTGCCGCCCGCCGCTGCATCACGGTATACCCGAAACAGGCGGCACTTTGAAGCCTCTATCGATATGACCTTTAACCGTTTCGCGATCTCAAACAATAGGAAACTACTAAGCATTGTACCCAATTATCATTATCATACAATACGTACCTTTACATACCATACAAGCACCTAATAAAATAAATACGTAACTGTAGTACATGCATCGTCAAGATTGCAAGCCATCTGCCATAAATTAATATTTATATTCGTCCCTTGTGTCGCTACTTAAGCTTATCAGTTTCGAGAAACCGTAATGTCTGCTTAAACATAGGAGTCGAACGCGGCTCGCATATTTATCTATGGGGTTGTATTTGGCAATCGATAACGTTAGGGGAATATTGAGTCCGTAATGTTTGATTAGGTTGGCCAGGCCAGTCGGGGTGTGCGATTCGTTGATAGTCGTGTCGCGGTTTAGTATGCGAAGTGCGTGCGGCCGCGCCGCTTGACGCCGCCGGGCTTGCGCGCGCGCCGCATTATATCGCGAACCGCTCTCGGTCACTTCGCAACACTCGCGCGCTCGATTTCACTGCAGTTCGGTGCAATGACAGTTGTTTTGGTGCAGCTTTAAATTTGTGGTGACAATGGAAGCTGAAAGTGAGTTTCGTTTGATTATTTTTAATTAACACATTAGTCATCCGAGCCAGCTATTTTATATCAGTTTAATTACTACAGATTACTACAGTACACAATGCAATGATTAATGTTTAAATTAAAAAACAGTTTAAGTTCGGTGCACATAATTATGTGTTATTTATATGAATCATGTAACTCTTGGATGTGTGTGTATATGTGTTAATTAAGCACAACGTGTTTTTTTCTTTTTATATGAGAGTTTGACAAAGAGCCTCTGTTCTGCTTTGCGGTTTATATATTCTGTAAAATGGCTGTACGTAGCTTTGGATAATTTTATTCCGTCCACCTTTGTAAGCCCTCCGAAGAACTCGGCCTAGAGACCCCGTCACGCCGGACAAGTGTGTACACTTTGTAGTTCGAAGGTGTTCGAGACCGACCCAAAATCATTGTCAAAGAGACACCGTACGAAGTCACCAAATTAACTTTACTTATGTTCACACTTTGTCTCAACAACTTTAGACTCTAAGCTTCAGTCAATAAAGGTGGCTATGGGTTGTAAAAGTAACAAATTTATATTAGTTACACGGTACACATTACCTTTGCAGGGTTGTAGCATGGCTGAATAAACATAGGTTAATTTACATGCATCGAAGCTCCTCCCGTAATGTACGCGCGGAGTGAATTTAAATGTTCTCAGGAACAAGAGTTGAAGGTACATGCAGAATCGCTCCCACCAAGCTAGAATTTAAATATCACTTCAACTGGTAGTTATGTTGCACGATCTAACTACTTTTTTAAACTCGTATTTTTAAAGAAGCTAAACTTTTTCCTGTAGTAAACAAATATCTAAGAATCAGCTATCAAGATTTTTAAGTAGAGATACGTATATTTCAGGCATTAGAGTACTTCAGCAAAATAATTTACAATTTAGATGGGATCGTTTTTAATTTCTCTCGGAGTAGACGAGACGCAAAAAATTCCTTACAATTTTTTATTCAAATGTTGTGTATTGATAATGAAGAATCTTTGTACGCATGAATTTAATAATAATTAAATGAAGAAAGTACCTAGAAACCTACTGTCAGTGAGCATTGCTTTTACTACTTGGACATCCTGTCACTTAGGTACTCGGGCCTAATGTCGTATAGTTCTATTGTTATTCAACGGCATCATTATCGTGTTAGATACAATATTGAATTATTACCGTCGATTGTGATTCTGGCGCCGGTGGGGTGACACTTACTATCGTGTTTGACCGCATTCAAGGCTGATTTGTAGATGTACACAAGTCTGCTTATTTACTTCCTATTTACTACCAACAAATGCTAAATTATTATGCGTCTTTTTCCTTAAGATACTTACGTAGTTTTTTTTATTCAGTGAAAAAGCTTTAAGGCTGAATTTTGATTGGTTAGTTGAAAATTATTTAGCACAGTGTAACACTTCCATCAGACCCATGTGTTGTTTATTTATAGATAAGTAGGTAGGTTCCCTCTTGGGCGCAAACGTCTTAATTACTTAGAACACTTTGCTAATTAACTCGGTTGTCAGCATTAAAAATAGCTCGGGATTAAAAGTAAACATAGGTACCTACGCGTGCGTACAACAAAGCTCCCTGGCTCCCTATATCTGTTAAGACAGCCTGAGTTGCTACCGCGAAACAAAAACGAACGAAATAAGAATCTCCCTCTCTGTCGCACTTACAAATTCGAGCGACAGAGAAGGAGATAAACGAATTTCGTTCGTTTTCGTTTCTCGGTAGCAGTTCTGATATATGGGAAGGTATACTAGCTTTTGCCCACGGCTCCGTCCGCGTGGAAGCCGTTTACATCGTACACACCTCCATATACACTTCAGAAAAGTAATAAAAAAAATTTTTTTTCAACTGTTAAGTCTTGGAAAATTATTGCTGGCCCGCTAAATAGGCCATACCGTTTAATTTTTTGTAAGTTACAAAGTGAACAAGCAGAGTTAATTTCGTTTTTAATATTAGTATGGAAGTATGGATTTTCACTTTAGGTATTATCTTATATTTTAGCAATCGTTACTTTACACAGCAATGATGTATTCTGAAAAACTCAGGCATTTGGTCTGTAGATACAAGACTGGCCTAAATTGTCCGTTAAATTATAAATATAATAATGAATCATTATCCTCCACGCTGGGGCGCCAGATTGTGCGATTTAGCACGCCCCGGCTTTCAGAAACCAGGGAAAGAAGTGTTTATTTTGATGTCGTGAATCACCATATTCATCAGACGGATGCACTCAATACCTCAATGTTTGTTATCACACATTTCTTTACCACTAACGAGGCAGCTTGCAGATTTATGGCTGGCCTAAATAAAAAGAACAATCAGTAAACATACAAACTTATACAAAACCTCGCCATAATAATTTATTTTCGGTTTTGCACTTAATTTACTTCTCACCAATACTCGACTAATAGTTGACATAAGATAAATAAATTATTCATTATCAAGAAAGTAAACTCACGAAAATACTCGGAAAATATCACTTTCGACTTAGTTATGCTATTTTGAAAGGTTATTACGTAAATAATTTCCCTATATTATTCATAGAACCTGGGCGACCGAGCTCAGCCGTATATGTACAAAAACTACGACCAAGACTCATGCAAATCCCCCATGAAATTGGGGGACGCCTATGTCCAGAAGTGGATGTCCTTCAGCTGATATGGTGGTCATGGTGGTGGGCGACCGAGCTAAGTTGGACACGGAAAAACAAGACACGTTTCTTATTTTCCCGGAGAATAGGTACGAGTTTTCCCGAAGATGAGACCTACTAGACTAAAACCCCCACAAAGAACATTTCATCGAAATCGTTGGAGCCGTATCCGAGATCCCCGGAATAAATGAATAATTAAATAAATATTTATACAACGATTGTACGTTTATAGGTATTAAATAGATAGACTAACAACATCCCAATTCTGCCGATAGGTACTTCAAGGATTTTAATCGCGATAATTTTGTATCAGCCAATGTACAATTACCGCGATAAAAAACTTTTATTAAAGCACATTTTCCTAATAAATGCAAAGTTTTAACAACAATTTACTTAACGATGTCAGCTAACGAGATAAAATAAAGTTTTACTGGGGTTCTACGAGCTACTTCCTCCCCGTTCCTAGAACCTCATCAACTTAAATGGGTCACATCCTATTGCTTACTAAATACATTGTTTATACTCGTATGTGTTGTATGTACTTAGTACTCGCGGGTTTCTAATTTGTGAGTATTGGTGTTTGCTGTTTTTACATATTTTCGGTTAAATAAAAGAACATGCTACAATATATGTTAAGAAGTATAAACAAAACACGTAGGTATGCGCAATTACTTCAAAGTTGTCCGATATTCACGTGGTCGATTCGTATTTTACCCGTATTTAGTTTAGAGAAATAATAAACCAGTACCCAGAAAAACTGAACGTGCGACTAAAATACTAACTCTCCTAATTATTCGCTCGTGGAGTATTCGCACAGTTATTAGTATTTCAGTCGCTACGTTTTTAATTTTTTTAGTTTATGTTCGGAGCTTTTATTACTACCCTTTAGTTTAGAGTGTTAAAAACAGTTAATATTCATGAACATTCTTGTGAACTCAAACTGCTGGTAAAAGTTACAACAAAACCCACATGTCTATGTACGAGGCGCTTGTGAAAACATCAGATCAAAAAGCTACCTGCCACATGAAAACGGGTTATTAGGAAACTGCTATATTTCACTCCACACATCAAACGTAGCGGCCAGTGAGCTGGAAGTTTAAGCCAAAACAGATTTTATGCCCGAAATGGTACCACCATCGGTACCTTCGCTTTGCTCTACTTTGAAGAGCTTTGTGCAATATCCTCCTTGGCTAAGTGCGGGTAAAAATAATCTGAAGTGCACCTTATGTAGCCATGGTGCAATAAGTTTTTAGTTCAGAATATTAACAACAGTCCCTGCGCTTGTCTCTTAAGAATAACTAGACAGAAGTTCTTGGAAGTTCAGTAACATTTCCGTTTCCAGGAGCGATGAAAAAGGGTTCATTTTTATTACAAATTTTAAATCCTTGACATTTATAGATAGAAGCGACATTTAAAATATTCGGGTTTTAGGGTAAGAAAAGCATCCACCTTCGATGTGTTTTCATATAAGTATTTAACTGTCAAACACGTAAGATATCAAAAAAAAAACTATAACTTCGTTAACTTAAAACTAACTAATAAGCTCGTCTGCTCGTATAAATAATGCAATGGTCGTACTTGGTTAATTAAGTACCTAAACAAATTCGTTCGTACAGGGATGTTAGCCATTAATATCAGAAATGCCGATAATGGGCGCACTAAGTGTCTATGCCCGCATTCCAACACCGACGAAGCGATTTCGCCACGTGTTTCAACTTATCCCGATTGTTCGCACGTTGCCGATGCATCGCCGCGTTGGTTATTCCGGGCGACGCTGATAGACGTTTGTCTATTTAGGAAACGGATATTACATTTAGTCTCGTCTGCATTTGGCGGCAGAGGTGGGCAAGTATAAATCCGAATGGGTTTCCGGCGCGCGCGGTGCATAGCATATTTTGTAAGCAGCCGATGCGTATGCTTATAGGCTGGGTGCAATAAAAATGTTAACGGCCATCGTATGTTTTCATTCATGTGCAGAGATATGGGAGTATGTTTTTAGGACAATGCCTTATGTGTAAGTAGAAGTCGTTGCACGTGTTTTTTACACCAATAAAGCCAGTTATGGATAAGTAACGGGGCTAAATCATACTTGTGTGTCGCGACAATAATGTTATTTTTTTATCGTTCCTTTATGCGTGCTACTGTGAATCGAGAGCATTCAATCTTGCACGCGGAGATAGGGGAAATGTATCAATGCATTATACTAATGAATCGATGCTTCTGTTCAATTAATGGCTTTCAAGTGGGTCATTGAGTTACTGTAAGTCAGATTATTTCACATTTGCAGAACGTTTGTTACGATAAGTAGGATAATAATTTGAACGGGACTTTCTAAACTTATAATGATTTAAATAACTATGTAGTTTAGCTTGGATACGTATAATATTAGTGTCAAACCGAAAGAACTTTAATTTCGGGAGTTGAACTTGGTATGACCCGGCGATATGGAGTGAACGACTTCGTTCATGCCCATTATCCCCTCACAACACTTCCTTTCAACCTTATTTTATTCCAACTTGACGAAGACGTTATTGAGTTACGACAGTTCAATCGTCAGATTGTTGCTGGAAACATGATATTCCAATGTAGACCCTATAACTGTATAGAAGTGTATGCTGTAAAGGTCAATGTGGTATATAGTTTGCTGCTCTGATTTATTCGATGATAAGTAATAATTATATGCACGCTAAAATCTCCGATGCCGAGTTTGCTCTTAAAAATTTAATACCTATCGCGCAAACGGATTCCTGAACCAAACAATGCCTAAAGAAAACCACATTAATACTTTTAAAAGAGCTATCCAACGATAACCTCAGGGGTGCAAGAAAAAAATCATCCCATTTATTTTCATGACTGATATACGAGTATATGTAGTACTACTCGTAGTAAGCTAAGCCGCGGACGGACGGACATGGCGAAACTATAAAGGTCCCTTGTTTACTACGGATCCCTAAAAAGGGACTTATATCTAATTACGTAATTCCGCGAGACGTCAATGAATTTTTGTCTTGTTGAACTATTAGTGTGATTGATAAATGTGATCATGGTACCAATTTCTTATAACATAAAAGTAAAGTTGTGGGGATTTTCAAAAATAAGTTTTACCTAATTTGTTGCAGAGATGGAAGACATAGCAATCCTGTGGAGTTCGGGTTCTCCTGAGAGCGCGCTGTGGTCGGACTACCTCGTAGCAAGCTTTGACAAGATCATGTCACAGAGGGCTCGTCACCATTACAGGTAAGTACATACGCCAATAGACATATCACAGGACACAGAACAATCTGTACATATGCCAATAGGTAATACGTATATCATCTCCGAAAAGGCATTCAGAAAAAATAAAAGCCTTTCTGCGTTAATAAGCCACGTAGGTACATCGCCCTCCATACGCTAACGCTAACCCAGTTGTGAACGACTCAAAAGAGAAATAAAAGGTTTATCGCTGCCGTTTGAGGATAGCTTTGTTTTCACTACTGAATTTTCTTACAAAATAAATAAAATAGCTTTTACTAGGGCTAAAAGCTCTTCAATTTAATTTCTCCAATCTTTCTACCGGCACTTAGCTTTTAGTACCGTTAGACTAGGATAAAGATTTAGTAGGTCTTTTGCAAGCCTTATTTAATTTAAGTACCATATTTACTTAAGCTGTAATATTTTCTACTATTGACAACATTTCATTTTTTAAGCAGGCTTTTTTTCCGATGAAATCAAATAGCGGATAATAAGTTAAGTAAAACCACATTTTTAAATTCTCGTAAATATCCCAATTCATATAAATAAATCAATTTCAAAATTTCCTCATTCTAAAAGAGAGTAAGTGACAAGTAAGGCGTCACAGCGTAACAAGTCGTACAGAAGCACTGTTACTAAGACAAGTTAACTAAAGAAAGTGAACTGCTGTTCTTTTTGTGCGGTGTGACTGTCACAATTTCATACTAGTGACGTCGTTACTACGATGAAGGCTGTCTTCACATTTCCGTGAATATTTACACAAATAATATCTTTAAAAATATTAAAAAAAAATTGGGGTTCTTGTTAACAAATTAACGAAATGATTTAAGATTTCATACTACTTAAAAATTTGAAATGTTGTCAATTTGACATTTCTTTTTTTAAGCAGGGTTTTTTCCGAAGAAATCAAATAGAGGATAAAAAGTTAAGTAAAACCACATTTTTAAATCCTCGTAAATATCCTTATTTCATATAAATAAATCAATTTCAAAAGTTTCTCATTCTAAAATAAGTAAGGCGTCACAGCGTAACAAATCATACAGAAGCACTGTTATAAAGACAAGTTTACTAAAGAAAGTGAACTGCTGTTCTTTTTGTGCGCTGTGACTGTCACAATAGTGACATTCACAGCGCACAAAATAGTGACGTCATTACTACGATGAAGGCTTTCTTCGCATTTCCGTAAATATTTAGAAAAATAATAGCTTTAAAAATATAAAAAAAAATTGGGGTTCTTGTTAACAAATTAACGAAATGAGTTAAGATTTCATAATACTTAAAAATTTATACACTAAACGTAAAATCGTGCCCCAGGGTTTAATAACGACTAGTTTTTGCCCCAGACTTCGCTCCCTCCATTCGGTTCGCTCCTTCGTCCGCTTAGAACTCGTTATCGCCTGAGAGAAACAAGGTGGACACCCTTCCCTTACACTTCCTTAAGGAATGCTTTCACGGATAAAAGCTATCCTATGTATATCCTTCCCGGAGTCTTAAACTATTTCCATTTCAAATTCAGTTCAGTGTTTTAAGGGTGAAGAAGTAATAGACAGTAGTAATTCTATTCGCATTTATGATATTATAGTTCACGATTGACGATAATTTAATTTAATTTTAGAGTGACGCCAATAACCGTGGAGGAGCTCCTGGCCTGCGACTCACAAGAAAAAATAGAAAAGCTTTCAAAATCTCAGCTGCAAATAGTGATACTGTGCCCAAACCTCGCCACCAAGATGTCTGACCTGAAGACCGAGAGCAATATGGAAACTCTGTTCAAAGTCGACAAGGTGCTGGTGATGTTGCTTGGTGTCGAGAAGAATCAAGTTATAGCTAACAATTGTGAAGGTAGGAACATTTCATTTAGGCAACCGTAACATAATGGATACATGAAAAATAATTTAGAGAAGCTTTTAAGTGATTCTTGAGTTCTAATACTAAACGACCGGGCGTTCTTGCACTTACGGATGACTTTTCGTGTGAATCATATCATGATTGGACATAAGGCTAAAAACGATTTTTTGAAATTTTTAACCAATTGATTACTGTTTGCAGACTACCCGACGATAGACCAGTGGCAGATGATGTCTGTCCGAGAGAAGGACACGTCGTTCGTGGACACTTTCCTCACCGCAGCTGTGGGCATCCTGCGCACAAAAGACTGCAAAGATACCGCCACCGACCGCACCAGCTTCTCTATCGTGCCGAAGAAAGTCAAAATAGTAAGAAAATAATAATGTATTTACATAAGAATCTGTAAAAAACGATTTTAAAACGTTTGAAGTTGTATCAATTTGATAGTTGGAAATTGATTAAGAATATTGTGTAGAATGTATATAAAATACAATTATCTTTTTAGGGCCACAGTCGTGTTATAGCGCTGCTCAACGATCCAATCAGAGAAGAGGACAGCATCAAGATAATCGTGGACAAGAAAGGAGAGGCCATTCACATACCGACGTTTAAGAAGCGCAATCCTTACACACTTCAATTTGATATTCCTGGTAATAATCAATGTGATAGATATCAAACAATCACTGCAGAAAAAGCAAATTATAACTTAATTTTATTACCTCTAGATGTTTTTTGTTTATATATATTTGTATTGTCTGTTTAGAATCCTGCTTGGATGTCTCTATGCTGGTTTGGGTTCGAGTAAGCAAAAACGGCCAATCGTTGGGAAGGAGGCAAATCAAATGTGAAAGTCGACTTAGAGAGCTAGACCAACTATTGAGGGCTTCGGATCATCCACTGGAATTCATGTGCCAGGTAATACAATAACTTAATTAACCAGTAAACCTGATATTTTCCATAGATACGCATGAACCGTTGTAAGGTATTTTTTATGTATTTCAGACTCTAGGGTTTAAAACTACGAGCAAAGAACAACTCGACAGTTGGATGCTCAGCGCATTCCAGAAGAACATTCCTCCACATTTCAATTTGCTGGTTTCCAATGAGCAGTTTAATCCAAAAGCTGATGTATCAAGTGAGTGCCTATTAACTTTACGAAAATACGCAGAACTATTAAAATTAAAAGCCACGTTGTACTTAGAAATTAATACGAGTCCACGGTCGGAATGGTGTGCTTTTGAGCCGCTATATCTTTTAATAATAGATGTTCTAAGAATGAGTCATCCCTAAAAGACGATTTGTTGGCAGGTGGCGAAGAATATCCCACCCTCCTGCACTGGGCGGCTAGATTTGGTCTGGAGCGGCTGTGCTGGCAGCTGCTGGAATGCCCGGGCGGCGGCGCGGCCGTGGCGCTGCGTAACGTGCGCCAGCGCACGCCCGCCGACCTCGCGCGGGACCACCACCACAACCGCCTGGCCGATGTATTGGCCGATCACATGGTAACACACTCTTCACTTCAATAGGGATGTTTTAATTAAACGTCAAAACGCTCTGTTAGTATGAAGTTTGTAGTGAAATAGCAACAAGTGACGTCACGCCTTTTCTATGATCAAATAGCGTCCATTTATTGTTCTTCATGTATTTAAAAATCTTTAACATAGCAAAAATAAGTAAAGGGGTGATATTTTCCGAGTATTTTCGTGATATTTATTTATTGAATATGTAAGAGTAATTTATTTTTATTGTTGTCAACATCCCAATTCGCTTTACAAGTATTTTATCGCTCCAGCGTAGGTATTTTATATGTATTGAAGGGGTGATATTTTCCGAGTATTTTCGTGATATTTATTTATTGAATATGTAAGAGTAATTTATTTTTATTGTTGTCAACATCCCAATTCGCTTTACAAGTATTTTATCGCTCCAGCGTAGGTATTTTATATGTATTGTTCGTTACAGAAAATAAACGAATTTTCAAACATGTACTACTACTTGAAAAACATGACTGAAAGCGATAAAGACGACGACCAAAAGGAAATCAAACAGGACGAAGAGTTGCGGATTGTAGAAACATGCGACACTGTCGACTCTCCCACGTGCCCTGATGCGAACACTGAAGAAGAACCGTCGACTGACCCCTTCAGCGAGGCCTGCACGCAAACCCTGGAGGAGAATTTAGACAACATGAATGATCGCCAAAAGAAACGACCAGTTCTGAAAATACCAAAGATGAGGGAGCAACTTTACCAAAACGACATTCCTTTCCACGACGACACCGCCGGCAGGATCCAGCAAGCGATAGACCACGACTATCTGTTTCAACCGTCGAACATCAAAGTGGAGAGCCCCAAATTCAGGCCCAACAACTTATATGCGAACAGTTCTCGGCTCATGCCTCAACAGTCTGATGTCTTTCTTTACTCACCCACCGAGGAATCCAAAAACTTTAACATAGAAACCCCCACTAGTGACATAAGCCAAATAAATTTAAATGCCAAAGATAGGTGTAGCGCTAAGTCAGGCAAAGAAATGTTCCCATTAAATGGGCAAGACGAGTTAGCGGAAATCATAAACGATTTCAAGAATAATGTGTTCTCCATTTCCGAAGTCGAAAAACTAGTTATGGAGTGGAAGAACAGGAACGAGACGCAGCAGTCGCTAAAAGAAAAACAGGAGCAACTGAATAAAATGCGCGAGGAGTACGATAAAATTCAGCAGAGAATCAAAGAAAATTTAAAAAGGCCAACTCCGTTCGAGAGGGTAAAGAAGATTTTCTCCAAAAGCAAAAAACGTAAGTTTTTAAAACTATCACCTAATTGTTATGCCTAATACCTTCCCTTACGTCACTTATTTCTTTTATCTTTCTGCAACACTTAAACATGTCAACAGATCACGAGCAAAACGGATCCATCGAAAAGAGGAAAGGAAATACGCGGCCAAACAGCAGTTTGAGCGATAGTAAGTTGTCTAAATAAAAATAATGGTTTTGTTATTGTTAAGGTTTCCTTGGATTCTTTATTTATTAAGTGCGTATTTTTGCGAAGGTTCTTCATCATCTGGACGCCTTAGTACAGTCAGCGGCGGCAGTGTGGCGGAGACCAACAGTGTTCAATCAGAAAACGACGACAAGGCAAGATCGATTGTAAGTAGATATCTACGTATAGTCGCAGCCAAATAATGATAGAGAAATATGTGGAAACCGCTTGCTAATTAATGTGGACCCGGGTATGTCCTAAAACTACGACCAAGACCACCGGGGGATGGGCAGCAGCATCACTGGAGTACGGTGGAGAGTATCTATATACTGCGATCGCCAACCCGCATGCCAAGCGTGGCGATTACGGCATTTACCCCCCATGAAATTGAGGGAGGCCTATGTCCAGCAGTGGACGTCCTACGGCTGATATGGTGGTGGTGGTGGTGGCTTGCTAATTTAATAGTACATTACGATACAAGTGCAGAAAACAGGAAATTCGCAACGAGTGGTGATAAATTAAAACACGACCGAACAGAGTGTTTTAGATCGACACGAGTTGCGAATTTCCTATTCGCACGTGTATCGTACAACGTTTTACAGTACATATGGCTCTTTAAAGTTTCGACATATGCACGTAATCTGCTGATTACCGCACTCGTGCGGTAAAGTAGCACCATATGTACTGTAAAGGACATTTAATCTGCCTTTTGTTACGTCCCATTGTCAAATGTGCATGATAATAATAAATTGAATACAAATTTATACAATTATTAGCTGTTACCCGCAACTTCGTCCACGAATAGTATACATATTAAGTACCACCCCCTTTCTCCCCCGTTTGGTGCCGGGTTAGAATATTACCACCCCCCTCTTCCCTTGTTTCATAAGAGTCGACTATGGGAACCAGGTAGAAGTGTGTTGTGGGCGATGGGCTAGCAACCTGTCACTTCAATATCACATTTTCTCCATCTACAAACCTACAATCGCTAAAAGTGGCACTGAAATCAATTTTCGTGTGCTCTGCCTACCCCTTTTGGGAATATTATTTTCTATATAGGCGTGAGTTTATGTATGTATATTAAATACTTACCAAAGTTGGATATCTCCAGATTTCTGCCAGCACGCTAACGATGCACTCGGCGACAAGCGAGCACGACAGCCGTCACGATGACTACCTCATCCCGCCGCCGCCGCGCCCGCTCAACGGCTGCCCGCAGTTCACCACATTCGGCCATCCTAAACATGAGCAGTCCAGGTCAGTCTCTTTGTTTTTTTTTTAAATCCATACTAATAATATAAATGCGAAAGTATGTCTGTCTGTCTGTTACCTCTTCGCACTCAAAACCGCTGAACCGATTTAGATGAAATTTGGTATAGAGATAGTTTGAGTCAAAGGACGAAGAAAAGCGAAAGGACATAGGATAGTTTTCATCGCGGAAATCATTCCTAAGGGGGTGGAAATTCGCATGGGAGACCGATAATTATGCTTGCGCCTACAATAATTATTAATTATATAGCAATTATATAATATTATTATGTGACATACTCGTATGTATGACAACTAGGACAGAAAAAAATCACTGACTCTGTTTCTGATGTGGGGACGAGTCAGCAGCAAAACTCGTCTTCTAATACTAGTTGTCAATAATTCTAGTAGCTAGGACAATAGAGTTGATAATTCATTGGACATTGGTAGTATCCCAATCAACTCTCGTACTTTATAAACAAAAAACAAGGTAGTGTAATAGGGGTAGTGTAGGTCAGGTGGAGGAAAACACATACTACGACACTTGAATTTTATATTGTTTTAACTAATTGTACAGCGATGCGTGGCCCAGAGGCCAAAGCCTCGAGGGCGACTGCTTGACGTCTTCGGATTTTCTTCTATTTATAACCCTCGAGACGGTTTGATTTAAATTTAGAATAATACTGTACAAGTGTACAGCCAGCATCGTAGAGGTTAAACATCCAACCTCTACAGTACTATCTTAAAGGCTGCTATCAAGATAAGTGCGTTCGTTCGGTTTAAAACCGACTAACTCCCGTAATCGTTACTCTAGGGCAAGTACTATTGTAATGTCGCCACTTACCGAAGTGCTTACCTTTTCAGAGGCCACATGGCGACTATAGTGGAGCGTGAAACATCGGCCTCCCGGGAGCGCCTTGACTGCGACTCGGAGACTCACACCCATCTGCGGATGAACTTCTCTGCACGGGAACGCGCCGCAGGCAGGTGCGACGACCGCGATGGCGCACATATGTACATGAATATATCCGCGACGCACACATAGGGTTGCTGTAGATCGGTGATATTCTTCATGTTCGCTAGATGGTCTTGTAAAAGTCATTATCGATCTAAGCCTGACTTTGATTTCAATTTTGAAGTTAGAATCAAGGAATTTATGTCTGAGAGAGGGTGGCTGATGGATCTCGTCGATGGACGATTTGCATTATAATGACCAGAGGGTCCTTTGAGACCTAGAATTAACTATAAAATAAGTGTTAATTACGTAAATTTCTCAGTTATAATTATAAATAGATAAATTTTGGTTGTAAGACTGCTGGCAATAGAGGATTCATCCGTTCGATTGTTTAATATATTGTAAGAATATGTAGAAACTGCAATAGAAAACACTAGGCTTTTACTTACTTAGTAATCTATGGTGATAAATTTGAAAATGAAGACTAGCAAAGATATCTTAATATTTCAACTTTTTTGCTTAGACCGGTCGATATTTAAATCATTTTTAGATTATACTATGAGATTAACTAAAGCATTTTTTTACGAATGTGTTCTACCTACATTGCCAACTTTTGTACAAGATGATGAATACTAAAATGACATTCCCTTCGTTGGGAAAAACATCCAATGTAATATATTTAATCGATGCCGTACGACGAATTATAGTGCAGTTCAAAATATGGATAACATTGTCAGTATAATCATATTGGCCCGGTCCATGAAAAGAACCAAATACTCACAAATCAACGAAAAAGAAGAGCTGGATAATGTATGGCACTGTACATCACATACTGGTATTTGTAAGAGTTTTTTTTTTACCAATTCTTATAAGGCAACTTTCCGGTATAAGCGAATGTGCCCTTAATCTAATAAATACTAGTTTGTTGGCCAGTTATCAAAATCCAACGAATAATGAAGACTGAAAGTTAACGTAACTTTATGTAAATATTGTATAAATAAAGTACATATACCGTTTGGTTAAGGTTTGTAGTTTTCTATTTATTTTCTACTGTAATGCATTGTTCGTATTTAATTTTATAATAGTACAAAGTATATTCATTAGTTTAATATTGGAAGTAGATCGTACACATACCGACATACCTAAGTATGTCTATGTAGCATCAATATATTATAGACTAAATTAAATACGTGTCCTTTACTATCGATAATCTATTGATGCTACATAAGCATAGGAAACGGGAATCTCATAACAAAATCGAAGGTTTTGATATGTATTTTTGTATTAAGGTGGCCCAAATCGCATTTATTTTTACCTGTATAATCTTTGAAATATGAAGTAAAAATAAGTTAAAAGCCGTATTTTATTACTTCACCATCCCATTTAATTTCATAATAGCAATTATAATTTTAAGTACAAAATTCATCAATACAATACGATTAAAATTTAACAGTACGCCAATATTTGTCTACTTAAGTACATTATTTTAAAAACTATTAAAACGAAAAATCAGAACTAATAAATGTTCAATAAATTATTAGAACTGAATATAAATAAAATACTCTCGTTGCAATTTCATTGGTGTAAAAATTGGTAAGTAAGCTAGTACATGAAATAAATGCGTATAATAATAATATAAAGATCACTGTTTCGAAATGTTGCAGTAACATTAGCACATAATATCACATTGGTTTATTGAAAACGCCCATCTTAACTAAATTACCAGAAACTGGTCAAGCATGCCTTCCTACATTCAACGTTACATGGTACAAAACCAAATAAAACAAATGGTGCTGGCTACTGAATATTTGTCCATAATCCCGATCGCTATTCGGTAAACCACTAGAATGTTATGTTACAAGTAAATAAAGCAAATTATGTAGGAACAAACATAAACCCAACGACATTTTTTTGGCCATAAAATTGAAGAAATTCCCATAGCGATATTAAAAATATTGCACAGCATTCTAATTTGTAGTATCCAAGAAACGATTACTTACAAAAACCCACATACACTAGTAAATTTTGGGTAGAACAGAGTAAAAGTTAAAAGTACTCTTACGAAATGACTCGTATACCATAAAACAAAGGAAATTGTACACAACTTGCAACATTTCCTTAGGTACCATACTTAATCTTTACGATGTGTAACAAACTAAATCTAATGCCTACAAATTGATGAAGATACAAACATAATCATCTGGGTAGCAAAAAGCTACTAATCGTAATCCTAGCAGACATCGGCACTAGCGTACAAGATTTTAATAACAATTTTCACACGACTTGCGCATAAATATCCAACAACATTATCAACAGCAAAATGGGAAATGTTTATTACAGTAAACAACGCAAATGTCTAGGGAAGATGCCAACAGAAATTTGATCTAATGCTAATTGCTTTTCCAACAATTTATAATAACCATTACGAGTAGCCAAATGGGGACTTTTACACGGCTGTATTGATTGGGGAATTTACACAGTGAATTTTATCACGCGTCAGTATATACTATTAAGAGGGCGCAGTACGATCGATGTGGATCGGTTCTCCATAAAAACGTATTTAGGCTCTCATTTTAAAACGCCATGCTAGAATAACATGAAACTTTGTATACACAATGGGATCCGGCATACCTAGGTCGGAAATTAGTTTCTGTTGCTAGAAATTGAAAAAGAAAAAAAAATACAGCGGTTCTTTGAGTTTTTTACGGCTTGTATAATTATAATTTCAAGCAACAGAAACTAATTTCCGCCCTAGACAAGATGGATCCCATTGTGTATACAAAGTTTCATGTTATTCTAGCATGGCGTTTTAAAATGAGAGCATAAATACGTTTGTATGGAGAACCAAAAGTACTGCGCCCTCTTAAGTTGATATAGTCTGTAATAGTTAGACAATTATACCTTGTAACTAATCTAACATTAAGAAAAATATGTTTTCTAAAAAAAGTATATGTTGCTCGCTACATATTGGAAGGCGACGTGTACAGTTTATGGAGTCATAAATTAAACAAACATTGCAGACTTGCCCCGCGCGACTATAATGTAATGTTGTATATAAATTCCATTATTTGTCGAGCTCAAACTTTTTAACAAGAAAAAACACAGGTCGTATACAACTTTTGTCGGCCTGTTTAGCCTAGTTGGTAGTGCCACTGCCTCCGAAGCTAGAGGTCCCGGGTTCGAATCCCGGTAAGGGCATTTGTTTCTGTGGTGAGCAGAGACATTTGTTCCTGAGACTTGGATGTTTTCTATGTATTTAAGTATGTATCTATTAAATATATCGTCGTCTAGTACCCATAACACAAGCCTTATTGAGCTTACTATAGGACTAGTTCGATTTGTGTAAAAATTGTCCCCTAATATTTATATTTATTTAATATTTAATTTAATATAACTAATTCAAGCCGTATTTTTCTGCTGGAAACGAGACGTTTTGTATGTGTCTGAAATAATTTGCAGTTTTCGATGGAAATATATATTTGCGATTGGACGAATAATATTATTACGGCCACGCCTCTTACTTAGGTATCCGCGTATTTCAAAATATCCGGATTTGCTCATCACGATACATGTCAATATTCACATGAAACATCTCGTGATTTGAGTGTATTGCATGATAAACACCGTGTAAACGGCCCGAATCAGGATGTATTCAAATTATTTCTGTCGTTTCCAAAAGCCCTGCTTGAACGGTGTCAATAAGATGCTATTTCCATAACAACGCAATTATAGATTACCATTAAGAGGCCACACATAATTCAAAATGTTTTTCATCACACTTGCTCGTAAAGGGTCTTATTGTACGCAGGCGTATAGAGCAGTTATAGCCGATTTACCTCCCGCGGGAGTTATGGATTTTCTTAACTCCCTAGGGAGTTAAGAGTTTTTCTGTGATCTGATTGGTTTAAAAAAATCTAGTTGGCCGCGCTCCACAAGAATACTGCTCTGTGATTGGTTGAAATATTGAATGTAATTGATACAGGAGGTGAAGTTATCAATTTCTTCAATTTTGATTATATCTTCAATATTGAAGAAATGATAAATTTTATTAGAATAATAAATTTCCTCGCAAATGTGATGAAAACATTGTGATTACCTCGGACGTAAGAAAATAGCAAACTCGAGTCATCAAAAGCCCTCCGCTTCTGATAGACTCTCGTTCGCTATTTTCCACTTACGCCCCTCGTTAAACAATGTACTATTTATTGTTCTCAAATTATGACGAAAGTATTGATAACTCCAATAAACTGATTAAAGCATGCGATGCCTTTATTAAAGTTTTAGTTAGTAAGTAATTTTTTCTTTTATTGTAAGTAGTAGTATTTATTGTAAAGCGGCATAAAATGGTTTTAAGCTTGTAATCTGTCGAATTGGAGTGATGTTTGAAAGGATTTTTCTTGATGAAAAATCCATGATTTTTGCTTACCGATTTGCTTACCGGGCGGCACCATCCCCTAGATTATAAACACGTGTAGATTTTACGAAATAAATAATTTTTAATTTTTTTTTTAATGATGTCAGGCCTTCATTGTCCTTCGTTGTACTAGATATTAATGAAGAGAAAATGTCAACGAGTTTCGAGCTCAAATCGATCGTTGCATTCCTCTCGTCCTGTTCCTTGCTGTAATAAACTATTCCGCTATACAAACCGTCAACTAAACAAACAGCTTCAAAAATTTCAAAAATTTGTGAACCAACACAACCTCGTTTTTGAAACGTATCATTGACTATAAGCCATTAATGTGTTTATCTTTGGCAACTTGCCCGTTGGCTATAGGAGTATGTATTGGAGGCCTTGCTATGACGGCTTGGTACATACCCCATATCGCCAGGGGACGCATGTACGCGATGGAGCGATGGTTGCCGTTCTCGTATAGCGCCTCTGGAGTTTCGAATGATAGCCCCATCTGCGTTAAGGTGTTGCAGAGACCGCCGGCGGTTTTAAACGCCTCTTCATGCATACCTGGAACAAATAGAAGTTTTAATTTAAGAGGTAAAAAATAGCCAAAGGAAATTTGAATAATATTTTTGCTACATCTATCCGTTTTCGTGGTATCTCAGTGTGGTGATATCAATTGGCTTTTTGACTAATTTTCTTTTATGGTGAAATTTGAACCAGTTTTTAGAGGATTTAAAGTCTATATGGGACCAACTACAATTGACTTCTTTATCGTCCAAAACTGAAGTAAAAGGTACCAATAGAATCCTTATGTATATGTAAAAATAGAGAATAAATTGTACGACAACTATGTACCTTAACACATTACACGACTAAAACAGATATTTATTTTCTTTTAAACGGTTAGTTTAATAACTTGTGTGTGACGTCATAACCAAGTGTCAATTTGTAGGAGCAGTTTAGGTTTGTCCCTAGTTTTTGCCCTGTATTGTGCTCTAATTGTAGTTGGGTTGGTCCGATAAAGACATTTCATCGTTTCTAAAACCTGGTTAAATTGGCACCATATAAAAAATAGTCAAAAAGTGTATTGTTAAAACATGAAAGCAATAAAGAGTCTGAATCTGACGGAGCTGGGATAGAAGATCAGTCCATACATTGGAAAGGCAAAGAGAAGAATAATAATAGCATAAATAAATTCCTCTAAATAATTAATTAGTATAATTACATGTTATAACTGACGATTCGAAAGTGCTTGTTGCTAGGCCTATTTGAATAAAGAATATGTTGACTTTGACTTTGAAGTCCATACCTTCGTAGATCATGAGCGCGGCGAGGCCGTACGTGACGCCGACCCAAACTTCGCCGCTCTGCAGCGCCGTGGTATCGACGCGGCCGCGGTCCGCCATGAACCCGTTCACCGCTCCCATCTTCCCGCCCATGAACCCGCACACGTTGTGCGTGTAAATGGATGATAAAGCTTGGCGAACGTGCGCTTCGGGGAATACTTTTTCTGTGGAGCCCGATGCGCGTAGGAACCTGAAACCAATACGGATATTACATATTTTGTTTTAATCTTAAAAAGAAAACCTTTAACGACATATGTATATTTATGTATGACATATAATTTAGTAAATAATAAACTAATCCGCGTACAGTTTTGAACCGGGTAAAAGGAGCCGTTCCATAGATTCTCTTCATACACTGCTTCGGCCCACTTCAACAGTGTTGAGAATTCTGCAGCCTCTTGTACATACCAGAAACCCAAAGAAAGCGCTCACTGAAGTTCAGTGACTGAACATTACTGTGTAATGTAAGTAATGTTAAATACAGGCAGATATGTTAGGTGCCATTGTCTTTAAGTTGATAGGACATGACGACGCGCTCTGGTTTAGTATCGAACCCGTAGGAGCCTTTCCACAGCTTCTCTTCATACGCAGGCTACTCTCGCTCCAACAGAGCTGCAGATTTTGCCGCCACCTCTTCCAGAGCCACACACAACAATTTACAATACAGGTGATGTTACCATTGTCTAGCAAGTTGATCCGACATAAGCACTCGGCTTAGTGTCGAACCGGTAAAGTGATCCGTTCCACAGCTTCTCTTTATAATCCAGGAGCGTATGGACGGTCTTTTTTCGGAAAATTTTAGTAGGAGTCTTAGTAAATATTTCAAACTTGGGTGGACATCCTTTACCTGTTTCTATTTTTCGGCTACAACGTCATAAATTTTTTGTATGAAATAACATTTTTTTCTTCAGAAACAGAAAATAATTGGAGCGCTCGTGGTCCAGTGGCGCCCGCATACCGCGTTTGGTATGCGAGTTTAAGCAACGTTGGCCGGGGTCAACTCTTGGATGGGTGATAGCTTGAAGTGGTAACTGAGTGCTCCCGGGCCTTGGAAGGCACGTTAATCCGTTGATCCTTGCTGCTGTTTCACTAGACATCCCACTCGATAGATGAAAATAGCTTTTTTATACAAGTTGTGAGGTTACCATTGTCCAGCAAGCTGATCCGACATGACGACACGTTCGTTGGCGGGCTTGGTGTCGAACCGGTAAAATGAGCCGTTCCACAGCTTCTCTTCGTACGCAGTCTTCGCTCGCTCCAACAAGGCTGAGAATTCTGCCGCGTCCTCGTCGAGATTGAGCGCTCGAGCCATGCTGAGCACCCCGCTGACCGCGGCCACCCATAGACCACCGCAATAGGCGCTGCCGAACAAACATTAACAATGAGATATTTTTACAGGCGTCCTTGAAAACCACATATATCTTCAATCTCATTTTAGCGTGAGCTTTGAACCATCATGATTTTTTTACAGTTTAGCGGAATACGGATATTTTATAGTTTCAGATGTACTTTCTGTCTTTATTCATTACAAGAAAATGAAAATACGCAATATTTGTACAAATGAGGAGTGTCTTTTTTAAAAGGGTTTATTTTTTCTGTAAATCTACTTCTAAATTGGACCTTAAGTTTTAGGCAAGGTTATCTTTAGAAGTGCCGCTACGATAAAAATAAGCCCTTTTGAAAAGACACTCCTCGAATAGCAATGTTTGCCATTACGGCTTTGCGGTCATAACCCTACAAAAAGTTAAATAAAGAAGTAACTTAAATATTTTTGGAATGGAACGGGATGCTATAAATTTGTTTCAGTCATTCGAGTCCAGAACAATCTCAGTTTTATTTTCTGTTTTGGTCTAATTCATAGTTTGATATATTTTTTTCGTCAACAAACTTGACAGTCTATGACTTCTTAGTCATAGGCTTGTCTGCTTAGAGCAGTGTAAACCTGTGCTAAGTGAACTAAGATTTAGACGTACGGTCTAAAATAAAATAATAATAAGCTCCATTTCATTTCACGCTTTGCCATCATAGAAATAGAAATGGCTCTGTAAAACCGGGTACAAAGCGCCGCTCGAAACGGGGATCGCCGAGTTGAGCCGAATACTTCCGAACACGATGGAGTATTTGACAACTTGGCATTGGTGTGTCAGAGGCGTGCCATCTTATAGATGACATCCGGTAAAGTTGAAGCCAATTGAGATATTTATTTCATAATTTAGTAATTTAAGCCTTATCGTAGATCGTAGTTGTAGCTAAGATAAAGTAGGTTTTCGCTTGGTTTAGTTTTTATTTTTACGGTCGTTTTACGATCGTCGATGTATTTGAGCGATTTGGCCTACTTGATTGTGATTATTTTGACAGATTTAGTTCCGGTCTGTGACTCTATGTTCCCGATGGAATTCCGCGAGATATACCCAAACATACCTAGGTCCAGACATGACCCAAGCGTCATACGTCTGATCAGGGAACCCTCCGTTCTCAATAAGTCCGTCTCCGTCCGTGTCCCACGCTTTGACCGCTCGCCTCACGAGCGCCGCACACGCCGGGTACATATCGGTCACATACTGCCGGCCGTCCCACACCCCCGCTTCCTCCCGCGCCTCCTCTTCCTCACACTCCTCCCCTCGTTCCTCCACGCTCCTGTAAAAAGGAATAAGCCTCGAGAACAAGCAGTGGTACTGGCTAGTAACAGATGACCAGTGTTATATGGATTGACGTTCTGAGTTATACGGACGTTAAGGTTTAGCTACAAATTAATAATTAAAGTACAGTCGCTATCAAATATACTTGAACTCTGTGATGCTCAAAAATATGCTTTTAAAATCCTTGACAACAGTCGTGTTCAGATATTTGTGAGCATCGTCGCTTGAATATATCTGATGGCGAGATTGCATTTTTGCTTTTAAAAGCTTGAATTTACTTGGCAAATGAAGTGTAAAGCCACACAAGCAAAAAGAAAAAGTCAATACAATATTTAGTCGCTTTACTCAGCTATTGAATAACGACAAGAAAGTGTAGACCGTAAAGCTAAGTGAGATGGATATAATTCATAAAATAAATTAAATAAGCATTTGGGAACCAATGTCCAGTTGTAACGGTTCATAATTAAAAATAAATAGTAGAGCAAAATTGTAAATAATTTATTGAGGAAAGTAACTAAATAATTTGCGCTACAAAACATTTTCCTTATAAAAATGCAATTCGTTCTTCGTCGCTCACATCTCGTGAATACAGACTTTTTTGAGTACGTATGTCGTTGAATTGAGAGTTATGTATATGGAAAGCCAATGACAATGCAGTGAATGTGTATAACAAGGTTTACTAAAGGGGTTTGAGGATGCCAGTCATAACCAGTTTTTTAAGGGTAAAAATGCTTTAGGGTAATTAATAGATCTCTCCCGATTTCTTCTATTTTATTACACACATCGTATTGAAAAGTAACTCCTGATTTATTTGTTATACGTTTTTGAACAACGTTTCTAATTGACAAATAACTGTCAACTTAGAAAATTTGAAAAACCCCCGACATTATCACTTCAAAATTCAATCGGATAAACCGATTTTGATAAAACATGTCCAAGAACCATCGCTGGAAAACCTGCTTCCAAATAAAAAAAAACGCAATTAAAGCGGTTTGACCCTGTTAAGAGCTGCGATGCCACAGACAGACACACATACATACACAGATACACACGTTAAACTTATAACACCCCTCTTTTGCGTTCCGCGTCGGGGGTTAAAAATACTGCTTTCTTAGCAACTAATTAAGCATTGCAATTTGTAGAATGATTTAGAATTTGATCTACACGTTCCAATCTTCTTTTAGGTACTGATTTGTTTGGCTAGTGTCCTAAAAATATTTAACACGTATTTTATTCCTTTTTTCAATTAAGCAAAATGTGACGTAGATGTAGCATGTATATGAAGATACGCTGCACTTTTGTGCAAAGCGTCACGTCACGAGCCCCACCTCCCTAACTTTGACGCGCTTCATATTTGTCATTTTAGATTCTTCTATATTAGTCCAATATTTCTTGATAATCTAACTGAAGTACTAATTATAATAATAATGGACCCGGGTATGTCCTTAAACTACGACCAAGATCACCGGGGAATGGGCAGCAGCATTCCTAGAGTGGCGGTGGAGATACTGCGATCGCCAACCCACATGCCAAGCGTGGCGATTATGGCATTTACCCCCCATGAAATTGTGGGAGGCCTATGTCCAGCAGTGGACGTCCTAAGGCTGACATTGTGGTAATTTTTTAGAAAGACGAAATAGCGAGCGAAGTACGAATCGCATCGTGAACGTTCCATTCCACTTAGCACCGGCCACCCGTCACACCTGTACAGGAGGTCGAGAATGTCGCGCGGGCGCGCGGGCGGCGGCGCAGGCGCGCGCGCCGGCGCGGGCGCGGTCGGCGCCGGCGCCTGCCCCGTGCAGCGCGCGTACAGGTCGTCCTCCGTGCCCGAGCGCACGTCGTCGATGTACGCCATCGACCGGTACCTGCGCGAGGGCGAGCCCAGTCAAATCACCACATTCTCACCCGTTCAGATCCGCCGATACAATTTTGTACCGGACCTGTGCGAATACGTGCCAAAGTTAAACCACCACATTGTCACCAGTTCAGACCCGGATAATACAATTTTGTACGGGTCCTGTGCGAAAGCGAGGCCACAGTCAAACCACCACATTCTCACCTATTCAGATCCGCCGATACAATTTTGTACCAGATCTGTGTGAATGCGAGACCACAATCAAACCACCACATTCTCACTCTTTCAGACCCAGCCAATACAACTCAGGAACAAATATTCGTGCTCACCACACAAATAAATGCCCTGACCGGGATTTGAACCCAGGACCACCAACTTCGTAGGCTTAGTCACTACCAACTACTAAATTGGCCGTCAATATACTACATTTTACGTCAGCACAATGGTGTTTTTCCGGTTTGAGAGGGGTATATAATAAACAGTCAATATTTTGGTGTCGGAGATAAATTACATTTTAAACTTTGAGACCGGCAGCCAGCACCAGCCTGTTCAGTGAATCGTGGAAGTGAAAAGTTGTTTAAAGGTGGTCTTAATACATACAGCACGTCGTAGATATACCCGTACCTCGTCGTTGCTGTAGGGCGCGCGATACACATACATTTCGCTGTTGAAGAATACTCAGTACACGAATTTGTCCTTTTTAAAGGGTGCGCAATACACATACTTGTCGATTGTTGAAGGTTTCGCAGTAAAGGAACATGTCATTGTTGAAAAATACCCGTGTACTGCGCACTTTTCTCCGACAGGTCCGTACCTGTCGGAGTTGAAGGGTGTGCAGTAAGCTTACCTTTTGTTGTTGAAGGGTACACATACCTACACGAACCTATTTATGTTGAAAAGTGCGCAATACTGTGCGCAATTTAGCTCCTCCACCCAATCCATTCCAATCAAGTCTTTTAACCCTTAATTTTATTAATAAAATAAAAAAATCATAGGGTCTCGGTAGCGCTATATACAAAAAAAAAACCGTTCTAAAAATGCAAAAAGATGGCTAAAAATGTGTGCATTATTAGATACGCTGCCAATTTTAGCGAGTCTGTTGCCTTGACAACATACTTTAAGACTTGATTTAACATAGCGAGAGATGATTTATGACTTATGACCTACCTATCGTTGCACGCAGTACACAGACGAACTTGATGTTCAAGTACGTACGCGTACCTGTCGTCGTTAAGGAGTACGCAGTACACGTACCTGTCGTTGTTGAAGGGCGCACTGTGCGCGCGCAGCAGGCGGTAGTCGCGCGTGACTTGCAGCACGAACTTGAGGTTCAAGTCGCGCCATTCGCTCACATCGTGGATGTTGTACGCGTTGATGTTCGAGAACGGTACGTCCTCTGTACACACAGAAACTTATTTAATATGAGATTAGACTAGTATGGTATGACCGGTCATTGAATTTTATTTAAAAAATTTGGAAAAACTTCTAGTGGGCAGTTAAGTAAGGTTCCTGGACAGGGGAGGGGCGTGTCAGAGGAACTACTATGTTACCGAGGTCCATGTTTTATTTTTATCCAATACTGCTAATAAACTAGTCTGTATTAAAGATTAAAAATAGGCAAATACGCATTTATCCCACCCCTAGATAGACATGGTGAGCGTTCTGAATAACGAAGTAGGAATAACGAAACGCTTTCCAAACGCAATATGTGAAATCTAAGATCTACCTAAGAGAAATAAACAGAAATATACTTGAAAAAGAAACTATATAATAACAATAAAATGAAGTCACCTGGGTCTCCCAAATCGTGCGGTATGGAGTCCTTTATCTTGAACTTGACGTTTTTACCATTGTAAAGTGACTTTCTGCATTTTTCCGTCTCGAGCGATATAGTATCGCGGAACATGTATTGTAATACTACCTGAAAATGTTGAGGGAAATATATTTCGATATATTATAAAAGAACCCCGGAAGACCACCGGGGGATGGGCAGCAGCATCCCTGGAGAGCGGTGGAGATACTGCGATCGCCAACCCGCATGCCAAGCGTGGCGATTACGGCATATACCCCCCGTGAATATGGGGGAGGCCTATGTCCAGCAGTGGACGTTCTTTGGCTGATATGGTGGTGGTGATGGATATTATAAAAGTGATAGTGCTTATATCGTTAAATTCCCGTAAAATAAACAGTAAGTGTGACCGCCGAGCATAAATAATTTAAATTTTAAATGATTTTCACGTCACACACGAGCAGGAGGAAAAAATGGAAAATTCAAAACACTCGGTGATCGGTTGTCGGTACTTTAGAACCTGCCTAGATAAGCGCATTTTGGTAGGTATTACTAATGTAAAATATAGACAACCGTATGGGAAAAAATACTCACAACTCCCCAAAAGTAAATAAATAAATATTAAGGGACAATCTTCCACAAATCGACTTATTCAAAGTACATAGAAAACATCCAAGACTCAGGAACAAATACTCGTGCTCATCAAACAAATATATGCCCTGGCCAGGATTTGTTACCGGGACCTTCAGCTTCGTAGGCACGGTCAATACCAACTATGCCAAAATGGAAGTATAAAGGGCTTAGCCGTGTTTATATGGGACGTTGGCCCCAGAAGCCAAACCGATTGCCGTTTGGGTATTTTATAAGCCCCGATGTAAGATGTTTTTTCATTAAAAAAAAACACCTGAATTACTGCAGGTTTTTGAGAAACTAAAAAAAAACGAAAATTGGTTTAAATTTTTTTTTATCTAAACAACCAAACCGATTTTTTTGTAACTTGCACACATTATATAAATTATAAAGATGCATTATTGAAAGAAAATGGATTTCCAAATATCCTTTTAAGTAGACATTTTTTTTTTCAAGTTTTCTTTTTTTTTCATATATCCATGATTTTCGTTTCCGTAACACCCACCAATTTTGGTTATATTATGTATAAACTAATATTCTATAATATATTTTTTTTTTCAAAAACATTTACTAGGCTCATCAGGGTTAAAATGAAACAAACTTGTGATATACCCTACATTTATTGGGCTTAATACGACTAACAACTAACAAAAACATATGAGCATCGTCAAAATAAAATATCTATAAGTATAGTACAAACAGGCACACATCTAAGTGGCCATCAGTGGGTCTTATTTCAATGTGTATATGGTCTACCTATGGTCAATTAACTTTGTGGGTTATGGTACAGTCGATGTCAAAGAAATTTTTACACTTTTTCACCATTAGGTACTCCATTGTAATAAGGTTCAAAAGTGTTAAACATATCTTTGACGTCGACTGTACAACACAAAGTTACTTGACCATAAGTTAATTGACCATAGGTAGACCATATACACATTGAAATAAGACCCACTGATGGCCAGTTAGATGATAATTTATTTAAATGAAGAATAAAATAAGTAAAGGCTTACTTGTAAATTAGGCCATAGCTGTGCTAAAGCGAACGACGCATAGAAATGTACGTCATACGTATTATACATTCTATACTCGTGTCCTTCTAAATAACCAAAAAGACCGAAGTCGTGCCTGAAAAATAAAACATCTCAAGTTTTTCCAGACGAATTTGAACCGTATTCCAAGCACACAAAGTTGGTAATGTAATCTCACCTAGGGTCGCCTTCAGGGAATTCTTCGGCCACATCAAACCAAATGGTCCCTCCGTCGGCGATGTAGTAAAGCTCGTTCATTAAGGCACATTTTAACCAGTCTGGTATATTACTGTAATAGTAAAATATGTTACAAGTACTGCTTCAACAACTTCACATTTATAAATATATATATTAGGGGACAATCTGACTCAAATCGATCTAGTCCAATACTAAGCTCGTTTAGGCTTGTGTTATGGGTACTAGACGACGGTACGAGGTATATTTAATACATAAAAACACTAAAGCACATAGTAAGCTAAACATTCAAGACTCAGACACAAGTACATATGCTCATAGAAACTATACTGGGTATTAAACATTGATAAAACCAGGTATGGCAAAATGATACTCGCATGGTTGCCGTTAGGTTAGGCAAATTATGAGTCCAATGACGAAAGCATTTACGAAAGTTAATAGCATTCTGCTTTTGTTATCCTCAAACGAATAGAAATGGTATAATAATTAGCTCTGCGAGGATTACCCCACTGTCATCATCATCAGCCGTCCGCGTCCGTCCACGGCTGAACGTTGGCCTCCATCATTTTACGCCACAATATTCGATTCTGGGCTTTTCCAACCAGCCACTGCCAGCAATACTCAACAGTTCAACGAGTTCCAGGACGTCCAACACTATGCTTGCCCAGCCGCGGTCTCTCAGAACTAGTCTGTTCCTAAGGTTGTCGGTTCTACGGCAAACGTGACCAGCCCACTGCCACTTCAGCGTCAATGTATCGGTCTTGTACTTACTTATTACTGAGAATAGGAGCCTGCCACTCTGCGAGTTGCTTCTCCCAGTTCTTATAATTTCTAAGCGCGTATGCGGCGATGCTCGCGCCGGCTATGCCGTCGCTGCCGAAGTACTTTGTATAATATCTGTTGATATAAAATAAACATTATCAGTCCCTTTGATTTGTTTCAGCCTTAAGAAACACACCAATAGCGTAAAGCAACAAGCAATCCGGTGTTTACAAAACCATAATCCAAGTTGGTCTGTGAATAAACAAATTTGTATTTGAAATACTCTTCGGGTAAGAGGTAAAATAGTGAGATCAGTGAACCGACCACGAAATTTATTTTTACGCGTGTGCACAAAATATGCGTCAGTGTATTCAGACTCCTGGCATGCGTGTAAAGCGTGCAGTTTTAATAATCGCAGATCGTTGAGATTTCTCTAATTCAGCACACCGAACGCGATATCTCGTAACGAGTGTCAGAAACAAATGAGTTACCTACGTTTGTATGGAATCAACATTACCGTCTATGAATTTTCTTGTCTTTCTTATATTTAATGATAGGCATATCCCATGCGAGGCAGAATTCCGTCGTGCTGGTCCCGCCTGGATCCAGGGATATGACGCTGGAGAGACCTATTGAATCACCTGTTAACAATGCGTTTGATTGTAAGAAGTCATCTATGCTGACACTAACAAGTAAAGTTTGTGACTTTATAAGTTTGCTAATTTTGTGATAAACAGTAACGTTTGCTAAACAAAAATTCTAAACTTCAAATAAAAGGGAAAAAAAAATACATTGTACGCTTCCCCAATGCGTTGTAAGAGGGAACTATTAAAGGATTTCGTGCCGAGCTTGATTGTTCCGGTAGCTCAGTTGGCTAGAGCGATTAGCCGCGTATGCGAGATGTCGCAGGTTCAAATCCTACTCGGAGCCCAAATTTTTTTCAATTATTTTTATGTAAGCATTTAGGACAGGATTTGGGACATATTTTTCATTCGTTTGCTCTTACATAGACTATATTTATCTCTGGGCTCCGCCTGCATCCTTTGTAATACACGAACAGGTTAAATAATAAGAAAATAAAGTAGTTTAGGTACAGTTGTGTTCTAGATTTGGCTCTATACAACGAATCCTCAAATCGAAAAAACTGTCGGCACAGCAGTTAAGATTTTTCTGGAATCGCAAGGCACCATCAGGCAGGCCGTACGCTTGTCTGCAACCATTTTAGTATAACTAAAATTTACTCGTTAAAACATCACTCACACTTATGAATCTTCTTCGTCTTTTCCTTCTTATCACTTTGTTTCTCCTCTGATTTATCGGGTACTTTCGGTGGCGGCGGCGTGAGACTGGGGTCGGGCCCCAATTTGCCATGCTTCTTAAGGCACTCCCACACGTAGCTGGAAGTTTTGCTCGCGTTCCATAGACAATAACCCTCGTGTATACTCTCCTTTTCATCTTTTTTTTTCGCCATCGTAAAGGTACATGATGTATCGCCAACTTTTTGCTCTAATGATACGCCGCATGTGTGCTCCTCTGAATATCTTTCTAGTTCTAATTTTGCTGCAAATAGTAAAAATTATAAGAAAGCTAATGAGAAATTACTGCCCAGGCTGTTCTGAAAGTCACTGTACTGGTTGTAGTTACTGGCTTCATTCGTGTGATGTAGTATAATACCGTTTAAACGTGAGCGTGTTCACGCTGATGTGTTTTGGTAATCTCGCTTATGAGTAGGGTGTCATGCATAAACCGTTTTTTAGGGTTTCGTACACAAAGGGTAAACCGGGACCCTATTACTAAGACTCCGCTGTCCTTTCGTCTACCCGTCTGTCACCAGGCTGTATCTCATGAACCGTGATAGCTAGACGGTAGAAAATTTCACATATGATGTATTTCTCTAGCCGCTCTAACAGCAAATACTAAAAACAAAATAAAATAAATATGCAATGCTCCCTTACAAAAAAAACTTTTAATAACTTGCTTTATGGGAAAACTAAAATCTGACTCTCACTTGGCCAAAATTCTACTTGATATTATTTAACGATATTATTACTGTAAAAAATATATATTATTATTTAAAGAAGGTTACAATAAAGTGTCTAATGTTCTATAGATAATAGTACAGAATCTATAAATTTACTATCGATAACTTTGTTATCATATCCACTTTTTGTTTATTTTATCGCAGACGCCACGTGGTTCGTAAGGGTATGCATCGATTCTGTAAACCACGCCCCCTCTGTGAGAGATACGCGCACGAGAAAACGTGATGCGACACTCTCCGTGAATGGATTTTTAACTAATATTTTAGATGAGATTGAATAGGCAGAGGAAAAAGGAAAACAAAGACTCAACTTTGGATTTTAATCTATAGAGAAAATATTGAATAATCATGTTTTATAATTTATAATCACAGAAAAATAATCATATAGAATCATATATCTGAAAATCAGTCCTTGTGGTTACCTAATCTGGCCAAAACTGCGTTTCAAACACAGTATTTTTCATTGCACGCCCTTAAATCTCAAAGATAAACGTGTTTTCGGTAATATCTGCGTTATTATAGTATGTATTATATTGTATATCAGTCATAATAGTACATTACGATACAAGTGCAGAGAACAGGAAATTCGCAACGAGTGGTGATAAATTGAAACACGACCGAAGGGAGTGTTTTAAATCGACACGAGTTGCGAATTACCTGTTCGCACGTGTTTTACAGTACATATGGCTCTTTAAAGTTTCGACATATGCACGTAATCTGCTGATTACCGCACTCGTGCGGTAATATAGCACCATATGTACTGTAAAATATATTTTATTTAATCGTATGGCATTTACTTACGAACCGTGAGATCTTCGAGAAGACAAGTACGGTTGCTAGTTTTTGTTGCACTTTTAGCACCACCCAGGTGTCACGTGTAGGGTAACGGTGGGTACTCCCTACGGACGTGTGCAACTTCGAACCCCCTTTGTCAAGTGAGTGGGCAACTTGACTGTTAGAAGTTCTCAAGCCGCCCGAAGGCCTCTAACTTGGCTTAACGAATGCTGTCGTAGACAGCAACCGGGATCAACGGCTTAACGTGCCTTCCAAAGCACGACAGCGCTCAGTTAGTAAACCACTCGGTCACCCATCCAAGAACTGACCTGCGCCCACATTGCTTAACCTCGCATACCGCACGTGGTAGGCGGGTGCCGCTGGGCCACGAGCGCTCTATCTAAATATATCAATATATCAATGGGAGATATAGGACTAACCTATTTATTAATGTCAGAATAAATCACAATTGAGTTGTTTAGTTCGTAAATATATAAATAAATACGCCAAACTGTATAGATTCTATTTTGAAATAATGGCGTGAATAAGAAGCGAATGATACCTTTCAACTATAATGAAGAAGTTTATAGTCTTAGCATATGAATAATATTCAAGACCTCGTCATACGTAAGCGGAAACAAGGCAGAGCAGATGCAGTGCGGAGCGGAAACAACGCGTAGAAGTCCATTTTATCGCAGGATTAAAAAAATATTAATATAAGATTATAAAGGAAGAACTTTCCCCAGATACATCTAGGTATATATTTTATTTATTAGGCATTTGGGAGGCTACCGCTTTTCAACTTTCGACCCACCAACGGGATCGCAGCTGACGTTCAGCACGGGGTTTCATAATATAACTTTCAAAAGCATTGTACAAGTTATCGTGAGAGAGGAACTTGGTCATTGAAATCTGTTCCTGGCCCACGGATTAGAAGAACCACATTATGTAACCATCAATTTAAAATCGATTCGCGCTGTCATCTTATAATTGGTCTTATTGGCACGTGCCAAAATGTAGGTACTACAAGTAGGTACTTGAAGTATCCGTGCTCCTGGCTGAAAGATATGCGATAACATGATTACGTGATGACGTCATGAGACCAGGTGTTTGCATTACATACCTAATTGATATAGGTTAATTCGTGATTATCAATCAATACCAATTCAAATTTATCATAAGCCCAATCATAAACTGAGGTTCGTTCCCTCTAGTATTTCGGCTCATATAAAGAATAAGCAAAAATAGGCTCGTAAGCAATATAGGCCCAATACACAGAAACTCACAAATTGAAATAATCTCAATATCTACTAGAAAGGCAGCCTAGGGGCGTTCGTTTTAGAATTGGTAAAATACACTATCAATTATCTTTTCACGTGCACGCACGGCGTTGTGCAGTTGTGGTTTCACCTCAATTCGGCACTCAACGTCAGTCTGACGTTAGGGAGCATACCCAAACTACGTGACCAATTTTTTCCCCCCCCCCCCCCCATCCGGTGACCAAGCGTAGTATATGCCATGACCCCCTCTCCCCCCCCAGTTTTCACGTAGTATAATTCAAATATTTTTTTGCAGTGATTGTATTTTCTCACACTGCCCTAATGTATGACGTCGAGAGTGCAAGCGTAGTTAAAATGTAAATTGTATTAAAAAGTAAAAAACTTAATATCATTATCATCATCATCATCATATAAGAGTGCCACAATGACCAGTCCTGCGCCACCCGCATCCAGTGGACTCCCGCGACCTTTACTGGGGTAGACCCTCCACAAGGTGGACTGATGACCTGTTAAAGGTCGCTGCAGTCCGCTGGATACATTGTAGATCACTAGAGCAGTTATTTATTACTACTGCCTCCTTATCAACGGCCTCGGAAATTACTGATGTGGCAAAACTGGAATTTAGTGATGGGGTTTGTTTCTTAAAAATATTCCACTGGCTACGTGACGAGACACTAACCCCCCCCCCCGGTGACCAAGAGTGGCATTTTGACGACCCTCCTCCCCCCTAAATGAGTCACGTAGTTTGGGTACGTTCCCTTATCTACTCGTAAGTCATAACGTTCATACTGTTCATAACATTACAACTTACAACTGGCGCTCGCTTTTCCTCCGCTACGCTTGCGTTTGACAGAGCCTTTAGTATCCAATCCACTAATACCACAAATGCATCTAAGCTAGAATTGCGAATCCGAGATTCCGAAAGCGGTTTTAATGTTGTCGTACACTTGACAAAAATACAACACACTTAACAACGTACCTATTCGATCCGAGTGCGGGGTTGACCTTTGCTAACCTTTTCACTACGCATTATACGATTTACACTAACTAATAATATAATGGTATTTACAGTACATATGGTGCTATATTACAGCACGAGTGCGGTAATCAGCAGATTACGTGCATATGTCGAAACTTTAAAGAGCCACTGATGTACTGTAAAGATGTACTGTAAAACGTTGTACGATACACGTGCGAACAGGTAAATCGCAACTCGTGTCGATTTAAAACACTCCCTTCGGTCGTGTTTCATTTTATCACCACTCGTTGCGAATTTCCTGTTTTCTGCACTTGTATCGTAATGTACTATTTTACTAAAACAAATAAATACAATGGTATTTTTACACTCACTAAGATATTTAATTGCCAGCTAATCCCATCGTTTTATAGGAACTCCGTTCATCATAGGATATTTTTATTGTTTCCGTTATTATGGTTTATTATTCCGACACTTAGGAATCCATAGAAAAAAAATATTTGAAAAACTGTGCTTACTTTGAAAAACTGTGCTTACTTTGAAAAACTGTGCTTACATCGTTTCTGCGAGTACGTAGCAATACGCCGAAGTCGTAAAAACACGTGTTTGCTCAGATAATCAGTTCGATTATCTTAGCGACTATAAAGCCAGCATACATTTGTATGAAGGAAATAACATCAACGTACACATGAGAAATGGAAAAAATTGAAATACCGACCTAAATGTTTCTTCTTCTTATTCGCCCTAAGCGCTATTTCTGTCCAGGTCTGCGTGATGCTGACTTCTCGATGCTCATTACTGATATTTGTCGCGGTGAACACGAACACTGCACACGGTAAACTGCTGTCCTGCAATGTTCATGTTGTATTGTATTACATATACCACCAAAAACAGTTCATGTGAAGAAATTGCCACGACTTCCAAGTCAGTATGAAATAAAACCAGCCAAGTGCGAGTCTGACACGCACACCGTGGGTTCCGTACAAACTTGTGTTTACACAGGTTATTGGAGAATGTGCACGCCACGTTCCAATCCCTTTCATACCCCATTTGATCTAACGGTAACGGTGGTATTTACGATACGAGTACCTACAATACTCGACCGACCAAATAACGAAATAACTAAGGCATTAGCTTAAGATTATCTTATTTATCAGAAATATTTGTTCCTGAGACTTGGATGTTTATGTATTTAAGAATATATCTAATAAATATATCGTCGTCTAGTACCCATAACACAAGTTTTACTATGGGACTAGTTCGATTTGTGAAAAAAAAAATTGTCCTACACCTAATATTTTTTTATTCATCATATACTCCAGGAGAATAGAATTATGATGGTCTGAAATTCGGTAGAACTGAAAATAGTACTGAGGTCCGGTTTTATAGAGATCCGTTACGCGGGCAAGTAATGTCAAATTATATACCGAGTAACCAATATTTGATATGACTTGCGATCTAATCTCTATACCTACCAGGGATAGTATTTTTTAGACAACTGATGGAGATGCGGCTTTTGGGGCCAAAGACCCAAGAACAGAAAATATGTAAACAACGTTTATAGTTCAGGAGACTTCTCGTCTCGAATAAAGCGAGCGAGTTCGAGAAAGCTCGAGCAGAAATCGTAAGTGGCACTGAAATAGCTATTTAAGATACAAGGGTTGTAAAACAAAAAAAGGCCGATAACGCAGATGTTTGAGGCCCGAGCCGCAGGCGAGGGTCATAAACAGGCCTTGAAATAGCGCTATTTTCGCATATCGTCATGATTTATAGCGCTACTTTGTCAATAAAACGCTTTACCTAAAACGATATTTGGCGCGCATTTATAGCGGTATCCATTACATCGTTATAAATAAAAAGCAATATATATATAGCGATATTTTGTGAAGCGCTATTATAACGTTATAGGCTATCTCTGTCTCGCACACAGTCTCGCTCTTACGTGCGCTGTGACATTTACGTCAAACTCGAGCACGTCATTTGTCGCCACCGCCACGATCTTAAACGTTATTATAGCGTTATAATAAGGTTACGGTTATCATTTTGTTATGATATCAAATATCGTTATGAGGATTATCGATTATAATTATATCGAAATTTTAAACACTAACGAAATATATCGTTATAATATCGCTTATTTTCATAACGGTTTAAAGGCCTGGTCATAAATATGCGAGAGAGGGCTTTCTGTTTTACGACCCGTGTTTTAAACACAATTTTACGTCACCACTTAGCCAAAAAGTGGGATTTTCCGGACGCGCAGAATGCGGAAAAACGCGCCTTTTGGCAAGGTGTGGTGTAAATTTAATTACAAGTGCTCTGCCTGTCCCTTTTAGAAAAAACAGGATTCAAATTTATGTATGATAGTTTGATAGTCGAGCCCAAAGGTATTATCGATAGCCCTCGAACTTAACAACTGCCATATTAGCTTAGATTACATTTATGTCTTATCTTCCTGATTTACTTGATAATTTATCAACGAAATTGTGGATAGGTAGATATCCAGTTATGCATTTCAGCGAGTTATAGCACTGTGACTTTCAGTTAAATTATTATCGTAATCAGTATATGCCAACTTGGCAATTGTGCCAGAGAAATGACATTTTCTGTACACTTCCGGGTCGCTAATTTCATCTTATAATATCAATATTAATTAGCCATTTCTTCATACATTAAAGTGCCTGCATTAGTTTCCTTAATTAAAACATTCAATAGCGCATTGATAATCCTAATGTTATCAACTTAATAGGCTCTAATAGGTAAACAGGTTTAGGTTATGATAGTTTTAATCGAACGTGCGCGGATCGTCCACAGCCGGCTATGGCGAAAACCAATAGCAATTAGTAGGTATGGAATATCTTACTTTGCATACGCTATACTGTTACAAAAACTATTGCTTTAATAAATTTTAAAATGAGTTGCATACTTCCTCAAAAAAGATTAACCACTCGAGATTCATCAATGTAATCAGCTGTGATTATCACCAGAACTGAAAATGGAGTATTGTTATTGGATTACATCACGAGTAAATTATGTCGATTAGAATAGTAATAACTTACAACTTAAAAAAGTTGAGTAACCCCCGACATTTTCATTTCAAAGCTCAATATCTCAAAAACGGCTGAAGAGATTTTCATGAAACATGGCTAAGAACACTCGGGATAAAATTATCTATGATAAAAAAAAACTAAACGAAAATCGGTTCATCCGTTTGGGAGCTACGATACCACAGACAGATACACAGACAGACACGTTAAACTTATAATACCCCTCTCTTTTTTGCGTCGGGGGTTAAAACTTGTAGTTGTAAGGATGTCCAAAAATATGGTGCAAATCGAATAGGCATGAATCAGCATCACAGTTAAATGACCATTCGTGAACCTTGTTGTAACGAAATAATCTACCAATTGTCAGTTAACTCCTAATAATAATAATAAATAACTCCTCCAATAGCCCATTGTCGAGCCCATCCAACATTCAACACAATAGACCATGACCTCAGTTTCCATCGCAGCACAGTGATGCACTGCAATAGTCTTTGCAGCTGGCGGGGACCATCTCTGGATGTATCATATTGTGCGTTCGGGGATGGTATCCGCCATGTGTATCCCTTTGCTTTTAGATTAAATTGTCTAAAAGGGGTCTCTGCGCTGTTGGCTTCGGCCCCACGCACGCCTTCCAAAAGTCCGGGACCCCATGGTCCCGAGATGAGGTAAAGACATACAAATAATAATAATAAACGTATGGCATTTATTTTCGAACCGTCAGATCTGCTGATCGCTGATAGTATAAAGGGTAACTTAATATTTTATATATAGAAATATAACAGAGCTGTCTCTGCGCGGTTTGGGGTTCTAGTATGCAAATACACGCAGGTTTCGTTTCCTCGTGTTTTTATTTTGCCGGAAAGCTGATGTTTTTGTTATTTAAGTTTCAGAAACCCCTGTACCCTCAGATCATAGAAAGAAATAGATGTGAAACGGGGGCGTGGCGCATGTCGCCGCGACATGGTCAAAAAGTAGTTTAAATTATAGCATATGAAAAAGCGTTATATTTTCTGCGAGTTGTACAATAAACGTTTTGTACAATAATCACACCGTACCTTGCTAAGCCACGGCGCAATGTATCATGCCACTGTAGCTTTTGTCGCTGCGTGAATTATTTAGTAGTACGCAGGCGCTGGCCACCTGTTTGGCTCCGCCTACTAGAGTGGTGCCGGTTACAATTGCAGTTTACGCGTCATCGATAAAATAGGAATAGATTGTTGAATTAGTAATTTCATATCAAAGGTAAATTCACAAATCAATATTTAATAGACATAACTTTGTTCGGAAAGACTGCAAACCAACTTCCAACTTGATCTTATTTCGTCGGTTGACTTCGATAAAAGAAAGAAGGTTCTCACTGTTCTCAGTTCGTATTCGTGTTTTTTTATGTATGTACCGCTATAATGTTTTACTATGTTATACAACTTTGGTGATTATATGAACACCATCTAAACTGGCTATTTCAATAGTCATCAATATCTTAACATAATAATTTAAAGATCGATGTCGATAAAACATCATTTAACGTTTGTCTCCCTCTAGAGTTCATTGCCATTTTTGAGGGGTGCGTAAAGCCAATCGCAGCGCTTGTTTGCATGATGTCGTAAACTCGGCGGCACCGCCCAAACTTTTATTTTTACACGGTTCAATGTGTGTGTGTGGACTTGGTGGGAGAAAACTGGAGACATTGGTTTTCGTTGAAAGGAAGCAGAAGGGCACTTCTCCCTTTTTTTATGTTCTGAGCCTGTACCCGAGCGGTAAGGAACGCGACTTTCATCCCGGAGGTCGTGGGTTCGAAGCCCGGCTGGTACTATACCACTGAGTCATTCTACTTTATCGTACCCATTTTTCTACTACGAAAAAATAATATCGCCGATTTGAAATTAGTGTACAAAAATGTATTTCGAAATACTATAGGAACCTAATAAAAATAATTTATTGATAAAAATATTTAAATATTTACTTATTGCTGCAGGTAAAAAGCGGGCAACATAGTTGTAAATACGATTTCATACAAATAGGGGAGACATCAAATCAAAGAACACTGTGTTACTCGATGTATGAATTATGTAGTTAGATATTTGCCAAAACTATCGCAGGTGATAGTTTTGGCAAATATCTACCGATACCCTAAGTCTGTTGTATCCGTCACGTACGCGCGCGGCGGAAGACCGCGATATGGGATGGGTGAAATAGTTAAATATAAATATATATGGGTGAAACAGAATAATCCCAAATCAGTACCTATTCTCGCCGCGCACGATAGGTCACAATAGTCTTTACTTATTCCTCTTTCTCAATTATAATACAGAAAATTTAAGTTAGTGCAAAGTATTACAAAATCTGCATTTTAAGCTTATTAAATATCGAAAAAAAAAAACAAATATCATACGATACTTAATGGTAGCTTTTCGGTAAAGGAAAACATGAGAAAACCGGTTCAACCCCACTATGTCTAGTTTTCCTTCTGGGTTAGAAAGTCAGATTGCAGTCGCTTTCGTAAAATAGCACCGGAGCCAATTTTGGAAGGCGCCAAAGCGGAGTACCTATAACGCTATAGGTACTTCATAGTTTCGGAGAAACTCATATGATTAGGTTTAGTCAGCCAAGAAACCACCACCACCACTTGGCTTAGTTGGTAGTAACCCTGCCTGCGAAGCCGGAGGTCCCGGGTTCGAATCCCGGTCAGGGCATTATTTGTGTATATTTAGCACGAATTTGTTCCTGAGTCCTGGATGTTTTCTATGTATTTAAGAATGTATTTATCTATATAAGTACGTATGTCGTCGTCTAGTACAGTTAACAGCAAATGTAGATGATTGTTTTTGTACTTTGTCGTAGGTACTAACGTAACAATACGGCGACAGTTGGGATGCGTCAAAGTAGTGAAAGTGACAAGGTACTAAAACGATCATGCACTTTAGCTGTTGACTGCAGGCCTTGAAATAGCGCTATTTTCGCATATCGTTATGATTCATAACGCTACTTTATCAATAAAACGCTTTACTACAAACGATATTTGGCGCGCATTTATAGCGCTATGCTATCCGTTATAGCGTTATAAATAAAAAGCAATATATGTATAGCGATATTTTGTGAAGCGCTATAATAACGTTATAGGTTATCTCTGTCTCGCACACAATCTCGCTCTTACGTACGCTGTGACATGTACGTCAAACTCGAGCACGTCATTGTCGCCACCGCCACCATCTTAAACGATATTATAACATTATCATAAAGGTTATGATTTTCATTTTGTTATGATATGAAATATCGTTATGAGGAATATCGATTATGTTTATAACGAAATTTTAAACACTAACGAAATATATCGTTATAATATCGCTTATTTTCATAACGTTTTAAAGGCCTGGTTGACTGTATCCATTGTACAAGCTTTGCTTAGTATGGGACTAGGTCGATTTGTGCAATATTGTCCGCCAATATATTTATTTATTTACTTCTTTAAGAAAGCGGTCTTCCACATTTGAAACCAAGTGAACAAATAATAGTCAAAAATTGTTAGAACAATTCCTTGGCTTACTGTTACTGTAGTTTACTGTACCCAGGAACCGAAACGGGTTACGGCGCACTTTGATTCAGTCATATATACTACTTTGAACTGTAGTTTGCATTATTTACCCATGGTCCTAAATTAGACCATTTAAAAGTATGAAATCATCTAATTGGTGTGATGCATAACAACCTACCGATTCGTTAATTGAAGAACAGCTTCCCCAGTGTTACATATAATACAAAATTTAATTAACACTTTAAGTACGGAACACAAAGGGAACTTTGTCTTTGGCGTAAACTTCGTGATGCGAATGCCATTAGATTTGTAGAATGGGTGGGTGGATACTCAGTTTGGATAGGCAGAGTTAAAGACTTTAATATGTGAGTTTTGTGACCCACTTAAAAATGACAGTCCTGTATAGAAACTCAAAAAAAAAAAAATGCGGAATGGGTCCCAAGTTAAAGAGGGCGACCCTAACTTTTAGATTTAAGCCAACCGTTGGTGAGATATTAGCTCTCAAAAATGAAATTGCGACTGTTGCAATCGTCCGTATTCCACGGTACCTAACCGCTTATCTCCAAGCAGACCATGCAATTCTTTGCCACCATTGGAAGAATCCCATACTGTAGTCGTGTAGGTAGTGTAGGAAAAACGTTCACCTTTTGTATACTCGTAGAATGCGTAGAAGAGATGCGCCGATTATTCGATTATTATTCGGTATTCGGCAAATTCGGCGTATTTTACCAACAATTTTAAAGGTTTTCCTTTATAAGTTGTCACAGTTGAATACATCACTGCCTTGTGATATTTTTATTGTTATTTAACTTTCTTTATTATACACATTTCACTTTGATAACGATCATAAGTTTAACCACAAACTTAGTACGTTTTAGAACAATTGATAAAGGAATTACGTTGAACCGAATAATTCGCCCGAATGTTCGTGTTCGGTTAAACTCGTATTCGGCGCGCATCACTACACAAGTATAGAATTACATTGGCAAGAGGAATTTAAATGAAAGTTAGCTAACGGAATAATTTTGTAATCACATTTAACTTAACTGTATAATATTACGAGATAGTTGTATTAATATTATGATAGTTATAGAGTATTAAGAAATAGATACTCTTAATATTACGAGTATGTATTGCAAAATACATAAAAGTGCACATGGCGGGCTTAAATACATTAAGGTGTCACTGGGGATCCCAGTGTACGAGTAGATGTTAACACGAGTCTGTCTCCCACATGTACCGTGAGGGGCCGAATTAATTAGTATATGGGGCACTCACATTGAGTAAGACAACAGAACCAATTAAAGTTATTGGTACAAATTCATGAACACTGTGTACCAGTGTCTATATCTTGTTTAAAAATATGACAGAAATCTGTTCCTCACACACAGTGGCGCATCGCAGATGTTGGTTTGGGGAGGGGGGCTTTTGGACTTGGATGCTTTTGGGGTCTCCCCCATGCGCCGCGCGCCGCATAGTCCGTCTGATTTAAACGCTAACAGTAAGGTCTATAGTACTAATATTAAAGAGATGAAATAAAAACATAGGATGTCTGTTAGTTACTTCATCACGCAAAAACAGTTAAAAACCCTTTAACCGCCATCGTCTGGTATCAGATCAGACAAAATAACAATGTAAATGACCTCTTCCTTTATGACAGAGATGAAAATTGCGTATACTTTATTGACGTGCAGTGGTAAAGAGTAATTCGGATTTAGAGGAAAATTGGCACAAATGATCCCCACAAGGGTAGAATTTGGGGGTAGCAGTTGGAGTCACGCATATCAAATGAATTCCAAAAAATTACAAAATAGGATATGCTGACAGCACAGCCCTTATCCTCTTAAGGCCCCGCGTACAATTTGTTGTTCCAATTCCAAAATTAATTTGAACTTAAAATGAATAACAAAAGAATTCCTAATTCAAAAACACAATAATTTTTCTGGGACTCAGGAGGTTATACTAACATAAGCTGCCTGCTCAAATGTTTATAAAGCCCTAGCAGACGTCATTGATTGGATTAAAAACAACAATTTGAAAATTACGATAACAAAGACGAAAGCAATGAAATTTAGTCATTATCATGAAAACCCATTGCTTTTACAAATCACTTATGATAACACCAAATCAGTGCTTGTTGACACGTGTACAGTTTTGGTTCAATGCAATATTAACAAACAATAGTGGAAAGAGGATCTAGAAATGGAAAAGTTTGTATTTGCACTATAAAATGGGACATTTGCAAAACCTGCACTGTTGGTGTATCTCGGTTATGTCTCCGCTAGCCTAAGGAAGCGATTAGTGATGTGGGGGAATTTCCTAGCTGTAGAATAACTTTTCAAACTTCAGAAAAGAATAAGTGAGTAGGATAGCCGAACTAAAATCTTTAAACTATTTTGAATCAATCTGCTCCATATTCTCAGGAGTGAATACTACAAATATTGAAGGTTATAATATGGACAATGTTTTATAGGACTTACCTTGTAATTGTGGGGGATGACTGGTGATATTTGCCGGCACACTAGCTTGATCCCATACTTGCTGAGGTTGTAGGTGGTCCACGCTCGTGGGTAAAGGGCTGTGTATTGGCAGTCTGCTCCGTTTAAATTCCATTCCCATGATGATGGTGCTTTCTTTGGTTTGCTATGGATTTTTGAAATGTCACACTCAATTCGCTATATTTTGGATATAAATAAAAACCATTCTTATTGGGAATTGTTTTTACTCTTATTAAATTGATAAAAGTTAGTTGTTTAACAGGATGGTTTTATAATTTTACTTATGGTGCAACTTACAAATATGTATAGTATAATTTTGTTTAATTGTTCTTCTTTAATTTTCAAAGGAAATAAGTAGATAAGATTAATATAATCAATCAGAATCAGTAACATTAAGACTTAAAAAATGTTTACTTACTTGTAGGTAGATAAAACCGATTGGAATATTGTTTCATTGCAAGCATTTCGTATATTGACAATAAATTGGCACTCAGGCACAGTGATATGATCATAGATGCCCGGGTAGAGCTGGAAGCGGCAGAACTCTCCTTTGTATCCTCTACCAATAGTGCCACCACCAATGCCTCCTATAGGACAGCCTGAAAAATATTATTGATGTATAAAGCAATGAGTAAAGGGCTCCCATTTTTTGACACAACTGACATACTGGAGCCAAACATTATTTTAATTAAATTTGTTTCATTTGAAATAATTGGTCAGTTGAAATTCTAGAACATGTTTTATGAAAATAATGGCACAATTTAAACCCCTTATAGCAAATGAAGATGCCTAATTGCCAAATTTTTATGGTTATTCCAGTGACATTATGAATACAAAAAAATCTAAATGAGCATAATTTAAAAGCTTACCATACATTCTTTGTGCAGATATCATATGAATATAATCCATAATAGGTTTTTTCTTATTCATTCTTCTGCCAACATAGTATTTCAAATATCTGTAATATAAGAAAAATATTTATAATATAAATATAATAATATAATTTGGATATAATGGAAAAAGTTGTTCAGTATGACCATCAACATCACAATTTCCCATGCGGGATCACGACCCCGAAATCACCCAGTATTCATGTAGTGCACTGATCGAAAGAACTGAGGGAACTCGAAAGACAACAAGGCTCTATTTATTTTGACTTACCTAGTTGTAAGAGGCATCATGTCAAACATTTGCTTAGCGGTCGGTATAATAATTTGTTTGCTTTGTAAAGGATATTCATGATTTAAAGCCAATTTTAGGCCGTACTTAGGTATTTGGTCCATTTCTTGATCGCCGATTGTATCCATTTCCATTTTATTTCTAACTGCTGTTATTTTGTTATGAGACTTGTGAGGTCAATAACAAGTTTCGGCCGATTTTTCGGAAGTGATGTTCCGGAAAACGTGACTATGACTAATAAAATTATAGAATTTCGTTTTAGTACGACTGCTAGCTTGGCTGCTGTGGCTGATGGTGATGGGTTGTCGGTGTCGACGGTGTCGCCTATCCTGTCAGCCCAGACGTATCGCATGTCACTGTCAGTGACACTGACATTGACAAACGGAAGGCGCTGCGCACTTACATTCGGAAACCACCCCACTTTGGATTTCGTAGGTGATTTTTACATAGGTGATTGTTTTTTAGTCCGTAGCCAAAATGGCGAAATCTTTTCATTTTCACTTTAAGCACTACAATTATGAAATTTGGTTGAAAGGTGTATTCTAGGTATGAACCTCTACAAAATGTGATAAAAATTACGAAAAAATAAGCTCACGGACCCTCGAGTTCAATGGAATATTGAAGTAAAATCCATACAATTTTTAAAACCACGACAGTATTGTGGCAATATTAATCGTGTAGGGCCCCAATAGTGTAGCGTTTAACTTTTTCTCCAATTATAAGCCACACTGTGTATAAGGTAAATGGGGCTTTTACACGGTAATTATTATCACGCGATACTTTCATACGAATCACGTGAATTTTGAAGCAAAATCCAAACAACTTTGAATACAGCGAAAATATGTACGTCCATTGTGATAATCACGTGATAATATTAACCGTGTAAAGTTCCACTTTGTGTGTACCAAAATTATAAACATCATATTTGTCTATGGTCTCCAAAATATGTTTGAAAAAAAAAAGGTTTGTCGTTTGGTCAATCGAATTGTCATTAATGTCATTTGCATTTGTGTTTTGTGCAGTTTTTTGTGTACGTTGTTGGTATTGGTACAAAATAATATTTAGTATATTTGAGATATACTCGGGTAAAATACAGAACATTCATCGAAAAATGTGATTATTTTTGATGATGTGGAATAATGTAATGTTGCGAACACATACAATTTTTTTGTAGTTACAGCAATATATATATAAACCGTGGTCCGCTCTATAATTGTTGATTGAGCTAGGGAATACTCTCACCATGGAAATCCCAGTGCAAATCGCTGTGCGATTGAAGCCTCCAAGTCTAGTGGATTCTTCCCAGTGCATATTCAGTAATCCAGTGACTCAAATTGTGATAACAGAAAGTGGACAGACTTTTCACGTGAACAGGGCTTTGCCAGTCGACTGTACGCAAGCACACCTCTTCAACTCGTTTATGATACCGCAAATAAATTGTTTCCTAGATGGATGTGATACTTCAGTGGTTGTCTTCGGTCAGCCTAAGACTGGGAAGACTTACACATTGTTTGGGTCTGGTATGTAAAAATAATTACATTTTGATAGTACTAGATCTAGTTGCATCATATTGACCTTAATTATTTACGGGTATGTAGTGTCATTGTTGTACTGCAAATCAGCTGAGATAGATTCACAGGAATGCTTTGTTTAAATTACCTTTTTTTTTCATTGTTTATGTCCAGTTCTCACTTTTTTATATTCTTACTGAGATCATTTTCAATTCCAGGTTTTGAATGCATTCATAGTGAGTGTGACCAAGGCATTGTACCCAGGTTTCTGACAGAGATATTTCATAAATTGAATCACATGCCAGAGCGAGAATACATTTTGCACATAACATGGATGCAAGTTGTAAATAACAATATATTTGATGTATTGGGAGCCGGTTTAGTCCGGTGCTGTAATGTTGAGGAAGCATTTCAGTATTTGCAGTTAGGGTGGCGGCAGCGCTGCCAAGGGAACAACCACACAGTCTTCACGGTTAGTATGGAACAAAAGTGGGTTGGAACAAATGGGGTCCTTAATCACAGGATGTCAACTGCTAGCTTTTGTGACTTAGCTGCTTATCCCGAACCTGGACTGTTTGCTTTAGAAAATATTATAAAGGAACTGCTGGCTGGTAATCCACCAAAACAGATAAATTATGACCAATGTATTCTCACTGCTATGCTCCGAGACTCTTTTGGAGGACGAGCATTCACTTGGGTAATTGGTTGTACTAGCACAGAACCTGAAGATTACCAAGATACATTGAAAATACTGAACTTGTGCTTATGCTGTAGAGGAATTAAGAATTTTGTCACTGTAAATTTTTTTGCTGACAACAACACACCTGTATACAGTGAAAAAACCATGGCACCAGCAGTTGACAATAATTTTAATTTGCAATTTGCTACTGCACAGTGGATCAAATTAGTCTCTAATGCAGAAGGGCTGTTTAATAAAATATTGCAATCTAAATCATTATCTGAAGCAGATGTTAACCAAGTGAGTGAATGGTTGTTCTTGAAAGCTGAATGTGATGAATGTCTTAATACTGATGTGGTTGAAAACAAAGATGTTGGCCCAAGGCATGGCCTGCCAAGAATTGCTGAAGACACAGAACCCAGTGAACCAAGTGAATCTGATGTAGAATCTGACACAGAAGACAGTGACTCTGACACTGTTTTCCAAGATAAACTAGACAAATTCATGGAGTATTTTAGAGAAAAAAATGACCAACTGTTTGCAGAGAGATGTGAAGAATATTTAAATCATGCAGATTCTGATGATATAACAATATCGGAAACAAGTGGGTCTCAATCTTTACCTATTATGACTTCACAATCAAATTCTGGGCGTAGGAGAACCATTCAACCAGGCGAAAGTTTATCTGGACCAGAATTAGAATTACTCAGAAAAGTGGCAGCAAAAGCAATCTCACCTGAATCTCAGAGAATTCTTATAGAATCCCACAAAAATGATCAGGACCCGGAGCCAAAGCTGATTGAAAGAGAGCTGCTTAAAATGATTGATTCTCCAAAGAATGTAGAAATATGTAAAAAGTATAAAATGACTAAAGAAAAGTATTCCCAGAAGCAAGTTTTAGCTAGGAAACTTTCAAAAGAAATTGGAAATAGTCAATCACAACTTAAAGAATTGATAAATCTCTGTATTGCCAAAGAAAGACTTATAGATGACCTCTCAAGAGCAATGAGTCATAATTCACATAGTAAACCTTATTCTGAGAAAGTGGCCACTAAGAACCAGTACAATAAAGCTAAGGCAGATTATGCAGCGACACAGTCAAAGTTGATTTTAGACAAAAATAATGCTAAACTATTACACCACTTACAACAATGTAAGTCTATAATAGAGAAATATGAAAAACAATTAGAAGATAGTGAAGAGTCCAGTGCATTAGACCAAGACAATGTCAAAGAAATAAGAAAGCATGAAACTAGTCTTAAAACATATAAAAAACAAATTGATCAAATAAAACGGCAAATCAAAAAAGACGAAAAACGTAAAAACACATTAGATGTAGAATTAGTTAAGGATAAAATGAAATTAGATGAACTGTCTGAAACCTCTGTTGAACTAAGAGACAAGAAGGTACATTCATTGAAACATTTTACACATAGGATATCCCAGTTAGACAACATACTTAAAGAAAAGACAAATGATTTAGAAAATTTAGAACTCTCAAAAGAGAAAGAATTTATGCTAAGAAAAGAGATCAAAAACTTGAGGAAGACAAGAGAATGTTTACATGAACAAAGATGTAGTTTAGGTCACAAAAGAAAAATATACAAATCCTTATCAGATTCTGAGGTAAGCTTACATACTTTCTGTATACTTTATTAAAACTCTGGTTTTGAAATAATTCATGCTACCTTATGAACATTTTGTTTAATTTTTTAGGAGCGCAAGTTACTTGAATGCGAGGAGGCTATAGAAGCAATAGATACCGCTATAGAGTACAAGAACAATTTAATATGCGGCCGATCACCGTCAGCTTCTCTGTCTGATTGCCCAGACAATCGGGATTCAAAAAGCAGGGGTGAACAGATGCTGATGGCCAGGCTTGACAAACTGTCACATGACGAGATGAAAACCCTTCTCTACAGATACTTCCAAAAGGTAAGATTTTATTTATGTACTTTTCTTCTTGCCGCGAGTTAACTACGAAAAGTGGAAAAAAACATGATGGTATGCTACAAAAGCTTACGTTGCTGGATTCGTCGATCTGTGAGTTCGGCTGTTTTTACGTTAAATTTAAATAATCACAATTATTTACGAGTGGACTCTTGGACCTGTTACATTTTAGTAAAGCACTCTTATAATTGGTGGTATGGAAAGTCTGACAAGTTTCTATGGCGTGACAACTGTCGGTGCCATGTTTAATGTTGGTTGGACTATCGTAATTTAGTGCAACTTGCCCTAAATCCGTTTAGTGTAAGTGCGAAGAGGTGACTGACAGTCATATAAAATTACTTTCGCCTTTATAATTTTAGTATGGATTGTGTGTTTCTGGCGTTTGCGTGACCAGCTATTATATTAGAACGAGTCCGCGAAACATTGAAATGCGTAGGCGCGCCGAATCGGGGCTATAATGTTGTATTCCATTCAGGTGGTGAACTTACGAGGCAAGACAGTAACTGTAATGTCATATCCTATTTAGGTGGTGGATTTATGAGGCGAGACTGTAACTGTAATGTAGTGTTCCATTTAGGTGGGTGGACTTACGAGGCGAGGCTGTAACTGTTATGTCGTGTTCCATTCAGGTGGTGGACCTAAGAAGCGCGTGCGCGGCGCTGGAGGCGGGCGCGGCGGCGGCGGCCGACGACGCGGCGGCGTGGCGCGCGCGCGCTGCCGCCGCCTGGCGCCTCGCGCAGCGCGCGCGGCACCACGCTCAGACTAGGTATGCGACCTAGATTACGTTTAACAGAAATAGATCGACCAACACGAAAATGAATACTAACCTAACTGTGAGGGATGTGCGGACAAAAGTCACGTAAGATATTGTTTGAAAAGAAATTGTGTAACGGATGCGTAACAGATGTAATTTTTATTTCTAAATAGTACATTACGATACAAGTGCAGAGAACAGGAAATTCGCAACGAGTGGTGATAAATTAAAACACGACCGAAGGGAGTGTTTTAAATCGACACGAGTTGCGAATTACCTATTCGCACGTGTATCGTACAACGTTTTACAGTACATATGGCTCTTAAAAGTTTCGACATATGCACGTAATCTGCTGACTCGTGCGGTAAAGTAGCACGATATGTACTGTAAAATATATTCCCCGTGGTGTCCATGCCCGTTCCAGTGACCTGCTCAGCCACGAAAGTATTTTCGAACGGTGCAACCGAAATAATTTAAACCCGAAACACATGAGATTTTCACATATGCTTCCCACTTCACTACATGCACAGTAGAGTAAGTAGTAGACAAATAGGTCAATCGATTATTGTAACTTTGGGTGGATTGATCTCTTTGTGGTCGATTGTACTGCTTTCCGATGGCAAAAGATCCGTGAGGAATCGACGGAACCTCAACCTCACGGAACCCATAATCACCTTTAGTTCCTCATCATAAGTTACACTTCAAAATGTGTATTTTGACGAGAATTAATTGCCACGTTAACGAAATTTCATCTAAATCTGTGAAGTGCCTACATGATTGAGGATTGCTTGCTAGAAACCAGCTACGTACGAGTAAAACAAAATGCTTGATCGAAGCCAGTTACGTAGAAGTAAAAAAAAGCTTCGGTTGAAACGTATTTTTTTTAATGTTTGTTACCCCAGAACTTTCGACTAGGTGAACCGATTTTGATGATTATTTTTTATTTGAAAGCTGGTGCTTCCCGGGTGGTCCCATTTCTATTTGGTCCAGTTTGACAATGGCATCCATGAGAAAACCATATAAGTCTTAAATTTGCATTAAGTATGTGCCCGATAAGTGGACGAATAACTCGTTTTTTTTTTGTTAAAATTATACCACTTATCGTCGTGGATAACACACCCGTCACTCTCGCACTCGCATGCTTGTCAGAACGTGACGAATGTCTTATCCACGACGCTAAGTGATAAAACTGATAAAATGACAACCATCATACGCCCGCTGGTGGTTTTGAGGATTGACTACGCTGATATTTTGCACTCATCTCTCTCGCTACGCAAGTGTTGCTTGTAAGAGAGAAGACTAATATCTATTTCAGCTATAAAGAGTCCGGTGACAGCTGTCAACCCAGTACATTTTAAGCCATCATATGCCAAAGATCTGTACTGGGTTGACTGCTGTCACCAGACCAGACTCGTTATAGCTGAATTAGATAGTAGTGTTAAAACACCTCGTTCGCGTAGATGTATATTTAAATCTATATCGACTTGTACATTCATGTGTATACTTCCAGTATGTATTTTTTTATCGGTTTGAAATAATTGAGATAATTAAATGAAACACGTGCGTAAATTGCTTAAAGTGATTTGCGTAGAAATAAAGTCTGTAGCCTATTACCCTCACGAGGGTTTAAGTTTTCTATGCGCTAATTTTCAAAACAATTGGCCCAGTAATTAAGCCGTGAAAAGTTAACACACAAAGTTACTTTCGCTTAAAATAATTGGTTTAATCTCTTTTCCAGGCACTACCAATCGGTCCACAGGTTTTTAGAGGGTGGCAATCCTGAGCGAGCACTCTCCTTAGGGATGACGACAGATACCGATACGTCTGACGATGCCATGCGGTTGGTGGACCGAATGAAGCAGTTGGCCAGGTGTCCGCCGGTGCGTATAAATTTGTCCATTGGTTATGTTAACTTGCGAAAGCAGGTGTGTTGGAATATAGTAATATGCGGTCTCTTTGTAACACTGAGAATGCAGACATATTGTGTTCAAATGCCCCTTCTAATTTAACGAAAAATGGGTAAACAACGAACGTTTGCGGACATTGTAAAACCGGTATCATAAAAAACCTGCACTTCAACAATCGGGCTTTCTGTCAAGATTCTCTAATCAACTGTTTCCAGCATTTTGACGACCGACGAGCTGACGGTCCTAGGTTAGAATTCCGGTAAAGTAAATTATTTGTGTGACTGAAGCATAAATATTAGTTTCTTAGTGTTGTATGTATTTTGTAATAGTACATTACGATACAAGTGCAGAGAACACCTGCACGAATTACCTGTTCGCACGTGTATCGTACAACATTTTGCAGTACATATGGCTCTTTAAAGTTTCGGCATATGCACGTAATCTGCTAATATGTACTGTAGTACATTACGATACAAGTGCAGAGAATAGGAAATTCGCAACAAGTAATAAATTGAAACACGACCGAAGGGAGTGTTTTAAATCGACACGAGTGGCGAATTACCTGTTCGCACGTGTATCGTACAACGTTTTACAGTACATATGGCTCTTTAAAGTTTCGACATATGCACGTAATCTGCTGATTACCGCACTCGTGCGGTAAAGTAGCGCCATATGTACTGTAATAGTACATTACGATACAAGCCGACATTAGTACCGTATAACACCCACATCGCCACTGATAGCTGCTGAGCTTAAGTGCTAACCCAACGTATCCAAAAGTATGTGACACAACAGCCTATGAAAATAGACCTTATGTAGAAATATTAGATATAATATGTACGATGTAGAAATATTAGAAAGTGATATACTGGGCTATTAGGAAAAGTTTGAACCCTATACAGTGGCGGTACGGTCTTAAAAGCCCAAAAGCCTGGCTTGCGTTACTAAAATTAGCAAAAACCAAGTATATGTACGACTAAATTTCTTTTTCCATTTCAAACTAACTTAAAATCCGCGCGGCGGCGCCTGTGGGGCTAGTATGATCGCTTATATGTCGGACATATAGCATTCGTCCCTCTCGCACTTACATACTTGACAGTACGGGACGAATGCTATATGTCCGACATATAAGCGATCATACTAGCCCTGCTGATCTGTATATTCTATTCTATTCATCTTGGTCGGGGTAGTAGTACAAAATTCGACCGTAGCAAGTAAGTGGCGCTACTGCCGCGCGAAATGAGCGGTCTACGATAGAGTTGAGACACGGGCTAGTCATCTCGCTTGCACGCGCGGGCTTGCAAGCGGGCTTAATGCTGATATTTTTTTTCTCTTTCTTATCTATGAAAACTGCTACAAAACGAGAGATACGTATCTATAGCTAGATCTAGCAAATAGTTTGTGACTAGAAGCCCGGCTTTCGACGTGAAGTGATCAACAGATGTTAGTTAAATGCGAATTTCGCGCGTGCGTGTTCATGACTGGATGGATTATGATGCTAACTTCATTGATTACAATTATGTACATTACTTGAAACTGAACAATTTGTTTGAGCGGATAGTGTTATGTATTAAAAAGTTTATTAAAGTGGAAAGTGACGATGGATGAAGTCGTTCCGTGTGACGATTAAAAATGTGCACAAGTTATCGGCGCAGAAAAGGTAGGTACGTTAAACTTTGCACAAAAAAGCAACTTATTTTTTCACCGAAACGTACGCCTGACTTGAGTATTTCTCAGATAAGCAAGTCACATAAACGACAATTTCAAAGATCGATTCGATTGCTGATATGTCTGTACAATTTTATCTAGTAATAAAGGCATGCTACCTTCAATGTGTTGTTGGTCTGTCCTGTCTACGCCACACCAGTTAGTGATAATGAAGAGTAAGATTTAATAGTATGTTAATATGGCAAGGTATCAAGGTAGAAGATAGATTTATTGATATTGTGTGTGAAAAAAATACAAAAATGTATCCCTCAGCTTGCCCTTCTCTGCAACCCTAGGCACGCCACTGACCCTATATTTATGTATGTCCAATCTGTCCTGTTTTTTTTAATTGAGCTTTTTTAATTTTTTTTAATTCGTCCTTAAAATTTACATAAAAATTAAATTTAAAAGGTATCTGTAAATTCGTCTAGTACCCATAACACAAGCCTTATTGTTCTGTTTGTTTTAAAGGCTATAGTCGGGTTTCCATAGTAAGTTGGTCCTTGGATCAATTTGACTTGGGGTTTTTTTGTGAGTACCTCTTATGGTGAAGAATATTTATGCTAAGTATCAACATCCTACTAGTGACGGTTTTTCATTTATGATTTTTAGAATTTTTTTCTACAAAGTATCTTTTTGGGGATGTATTAAAGCGATTTGTTTCATATTTTGAAATAATGTTCTTTATTTAGATATGCATCGAGACCCAAAAAAACTAATACTAATTGTCGTATAAAAAAAGACAAAAAAAGATAAACTTTTTTTTATGTGGCCGTCAAGTATAGTGACACCTCTAATTTTTTTTCTAGTAATAGACCATCCATTGGCCTCCAGGCAGTACTTCCTACCAAAAATCAACAAAATGTGTGGTCGAGTTCTGTATTCAATCGGCGTTTCTCAATCTAGTATACAAACTCTTCGATGACATTAAGTTGTCATTAGCATTTTACTCTTAAATACGACACAATGATAAAAAAACTCAAACATAATCGAAGAGTTTGTATACTATTTTGAGAAACGCCGATTGAATACAGAACTTGACCACACATTTTGCTGATTTTTGGTAGGAATTTAATACTCGAAATAAACACAAACTCGCGGTGCCCACCACTCGCCTACAGAAAATTAGAAAATCATTCATGGGTAATGGTGTGAAGTTTTATAATAAGCTTCCAAGAAATGTAACTGAATTATCTATTAATAAATTTAAAAATTATGTAAAGCGTCAACTCATATCGAAAGCATATTATAGCACATATGACTACATGAATGATAAAACACCGTGGGATTAATTGTGACTGAAATATTAATGAATTAATCATTATGGCGTTAGATATTAATATGATCTTTTTTTTTGATATTTAGATTTTATTCTAGAAACTGTCTAGATTTCTATTTTTTATATATTTTCTATTATTATTATTATTTATTTTTTGACGATCCTATTGTGAATTTTACTACAAAATAATTTCTTACTTTGACATGTCTACAACAACAATATTTATTTTGAAGAATAATAATAGCATCAATAAATTGCTCTAAATAATTAATTAATATATATGTTAATACATGTTATAACTGACGATTCGAAAGTGCTTGTTGCTAGGCCTATTTGAATAAAGAATATTTTGACTTTGACTTTGGAAGTACCGCCTGGAAAATTTTGATGTTAACGCAAGTAGTAGGCCAATGGATGGTCGATTACTAGAAAAAAAATTAGAGGTGTCACTATACTTCACGGCCACATAAAAAAAAGTTTATTTTTTTTTATTTTTTTTATACGACAGTTAGTATTAGTTTTTTTGGGTCTCGATGCATATCTAAATAAAGAACAACATTTCAAAATTTGAAACAAATCGCTTTAATACATCCCTAAAAAAGATACATTGTAGAAAAAACTTCTAAAAATCATAAATGAAAAACCGTCACTAGTAGGAAGTTGATACTTAGCATAAATATTCTTCACCATAAGAGGTACTCACAAAAAACATCCGAGTCAAATTGATCCAAGGGCCGACTTACTATGGAAACCCGACTATAGCCTTTGTTCATTAATTTAGTTTATGTTATTTACCTATAATGCGAATCGCCCCCAGGCGCCGGTGATCCCCAGCCAGAACCTGCGGCAGCTGATGCCGGCTACAGCCACGCCCGCGGCCCGCGTCACCAAGGAGAGAAACAAGCTGGTCATCGTGCAACACAACAAACACTGATATTGGGCCACTTCTTTATTTGTTCCCGTTTATTTATTTAGCATTTTCACATTTTACAAAATATTAGAGTACATGATCCCTCCGTGATCTGCAATCTAGGTAATAGTGCGTGAGCACAGAGCACTTAAACCAATCTTCGGGTCTGGACAGATTCAGATTGTTTACAAGTCGTCGGAAAGTGTATATAATACATATCTTTATGATTCTGACTGTACTTCTCTCTAAGCGATTTCCCGATTCCGAAGACTGTTTTAAGAGCTTACAGGCTGTTCGTTTTACTGATTTACTCGCGTAGGAACCGATGATGCTGAAAACGATCAATACGCATATGAACAAAAATGTATGACAACTAATAAGTAAAACGACTCATTTGGTTGATTAGTGTTTAGTGTCAGTTCTGCATCGACCAGCCCAAGGCACGCTGAAATAGCAGCTCTGTCGGTCGTTAGAAATTGATGCAACTAGTAGAAGACGGCCCTTCAATGCTGAGGATCGTGACGCCCAGGCACAGACTAGTAAGGGTTCAGACCGCCTACTCACGAAACTAAAATATCGACCGTAAGCAAGTATACATCGGAGACGTGATCAGAAATTATTTGAGTCGATGAAGTTTTGAAAGTTAAACTCAATGAAGATGATATCACAGTTACTACTTGCAATATTGACTATTATTTCTCAAATTATTAACAGAAAAAATAATGTTTCATACAACTTGGTCACCCTACACCACACGACGTCTTGTCATCCTTCATACAACGTGTCAAAAGTGATAGGGTGACCATGATTTAAGTATAGCGTTATTATTTTTCTAGTAATTTTTTTAAAAAATAACTTGTTTTATTCGATGTAACAACTATTGCATTGAAAAGGCGATCCTGTGTAGAGTCTGAAAAATTAGCTTCTGATCACGTCTCCGATGTCACCCCGTATTTAATCTGTACCCGCTGGTAGATTTTTGAACTTAATTTTTTAAAATTATTGTTTGGTACTGTGGCAATGGAACTTACTGTGAACATCCAACGATAAATATATATAGCTCATTTAAATTTAACTTTGTGTAGAAGCTCACGGCATTTCTAATTGAACACAAACGTCCGATGTAAAATGAAACTGGTGTTCAATTGAAACACCGTGAACTATGTTGAGCCGTATCTTAGTTAAATGAAATTAAACAAACATTTTACTTATCAGCAATTTTTCTGAAATGTATGGTCAAGATAGTGAAATAGGGGCCAGGTCGCACTATGGTGTTGGACTTTGACATGGCACAGTCCAGTGTCACATTTCTGGCACCGTACCATAAGTCTCGACTCAAAATATAGTTCCTATTACGTATTGGCATTTTCATTGCATGATCAATCGGTCCGTATGAGAGATTTTCTAAATTAAATATTCTTAAAATTAATGTAAATTCAAAACAATTCAATGTACTACTACATTTTACTTAGTGCGTGCGTTATTGCAAGCAATTATTAATATTCTCTAAGATTCATCTCTCTTATTATAACTTACAGGTAACATCACAAATGGTTTAGTCCAATTCGTTTTGCAATTAATGAGTGAACTTTGTTCCACATAATTAAAAAAATACTAAATGCTTATATTGTACATTGTATCTCACTATAATGAAAATAAAGTGTTATATGAGTATCACTATGTAATACATAGCGGAGTGAATAGTACCTAGTCGGTGGACACCTATCAAAATATAGACAATCTGGAAAAAAACACTTCCCATAAAGACTTGACCTTTTGGCCGCCAGTCATCTATCTATACATGCATGACAATAGATACTGTTAAAAATGAACCTTTATGCATTTACTATTGAGTGTTATATAAAATAGTCATATTAGTCGTGGCGGTCAAAAGGTTAAATGGGGAATTGTCTATATACAAGTTACCACCAGTTAAAACGACATCCATTTCAGTGCTAGGCTTACACAGACTAAGGGGGTGATACTATGTTACACTTATGTTTTACATCAATGACTGGTTATGGTTATTTATTGTATTGATATTTACAACATTTACATATTTTTAACTAAGTAGTTTTAAGTGCGCAATGATCTTATTTGAAGTTCCACGGTATACATAAAACGCCCTCTGTCAGTACCGAGTAGTAGTGCGTGACATATAAGATGTTTCCTTGTAGTTTCTGTAAAATAAAATATGTCTTTTTTCTCAAATATTTAAAATACTCTATATGATCTCCAACTTATCTGTAATCGTATTTTTAAAAGTATTGTCATAAAATGAAATTATTTGACTGAAATTTTTGATAAATTTTAGAATTAGGTAAAGCACGGTCGCGGAACAAAGAATATCAGCCATTGACTCACATCTATTTGTCTCTGTCACACGCGCGCAGTAATATTGCCATAACCCTCGCACCTTGAGCGTGCGACAGAGATAAATAGAGACAAGTTACTGTTCGAAATCATTTATGTTCCGCGACCGGGCCTTAGCATCATAGATAAGATTTATCCTTAAAATCATTTGAATTGTCCGGATTGTATCAAATTAGTCCGAACAAAAAGCGACTTTACTGTCCAAGCAAAAATGTTCAAGATCGAATGTCAGTATTTATATAAAACCGGATATTTTAAATAATTTCAACTATACCGTGTTGATTGTGTCGATGCGCGTGAGCAGCCTTTGGCAGCAGAGTATCATGAGCCCCGGCGTGATGCTGTCGTCTTTGTGGAGCTCTAGAAGTCCGAACCGTTCTTTTACTTCTTTGTACAGTGCCTTTTCCACGTGCTTGTTGCTGAATAAAATTTAAATTGTTCAATAGTCAAAGTATTATTTTTTATTCTTACAATGGTCTTCCCATCTCTAATATGTGCGTAAGCATCCCTGTTTTACTGGTACTGAGAATTGATACTACGCTGATTTAGGCCGTCCGAATATACGAATCTGATAGATAAATACGCCACCAATTCTATACTACTGAAAGATAGTGAAAGTACAAGGAAAGAGAGTGAATGCGGTTTGAGAATGGGAGAGTTACTCATCAAATGCCTCCTATACGCTGATGATCAGGTTTTAATTGCTTCATCAGAGAAGGAGTTGCAGGAGATGGTAACTTGCATGAATGACTCACTTAAGCGGAAAGGTATGAGAGTTAATGTGTGTAAAACATAATTTTTAAGAAAAAAAAACCGACTTCAATGGGGGAGTCCGGTGAAAGATTATTAATCTTAGATGGTGCACTCTTAGATTCCATACAATAAAATACAAAAATGGCTATAAGTATGTTTATAATGGTAGAAGACTAAGTACCCTCAATTCCTCATGAAATCATGGAAAAACCTTGCTTGCTTGACTAACAAAACGAAGAGAACAAATCGCCAAACGTGAACTACGCGTCGTTGAAGAGTTCCGTTCTGATCATCATCAGCAGTTTCACTTCATCAAATGTCACTTTTATGAATGAAAATGCTTGATTAGTTCATGAAAATACTAAAATCACTATTTGTGTGCCTTTCACATTTGAGGAGTTTCCTCGATTCCTAATGGATCCCATCATCAGAACTCGAGCGTGACAAAAATCAATCGTGAAAATAGAACTTGCTTAACAAACACCGCTAGAAGGACAAATCGCCAAACGTGAACTTTTCGTCGTTGAAGAGTTCTGTTCTGATCATCATCAGCAGTTCCACTTCATCAAATGTCACATTTTTGTATGATAATGCTCGATTTGTTGATAAAAACACAAAAATCACTATATGTTTGCCTTTAAGATTTGAGGAGTTACCTCAACTCCTCATGGATCCCATCATCAGAACTCGAGCATGACAATAATTAATCGTGAAAATAGAACTTGCTTAACAAACACAGCTAGGAGGACAAATCGCCAAACGTGAACTTTTCGTCGTTGAAGAGTTCTGTTCTGATCATCATCAGCAGTTCCACTTCATCCAATGTCACATTTTTGGATGCAAATGCTTGACTTGTTGATAAAAACACAAAAATCACTATATGTTTGCCTTAAAGATTTGAGGAGTTCCCTCAATTCCTCATGGATCCCATCATCGGAACCGCCTTTTGACAAAAACGGGACCAACTTGGATATATATACATACAATCAAAAAAAAAAACAAATCGGTTTAGAAATGACGGAGTTATGGAGTAACAAACATTAAAAAAAAAAAAAAACACAACCGAATTAATAACCTCCTCTTATGAAATTTTGAAGTCGGTTAAAAAGTGATGGTGTTTGAAAAAGATGAATGTCCGACTGCGTGCAATATTGTGATTGACAGTGAGAAAGTGGACCAAGTGCATGAATTTGTGTACTTGGGTTTTTTATTTACAAGAGATGGAAAATGTGATGGTGACATTGAAAGGAGAGGGAAAGCGGGAAATCAGGTGAATGGAGCATTGCACTCGTTTGTCAGCAGCCAAAATATAACACAAAAGGCTCGACTAGCGGTTCACAAAGGAGTGCTTGTTCCTACACTCATGTATGGAAGCGAGACTTGGGTATGGCAGAAAAAGCATGAGAGTAGACTGAATGTGGTTGAAATGAGAGCGATAAGAAGTATGTGTCCCCACACATTTGTGTGATCGGATAAAAAATAGTGTGATAAGAGAAAGATGTGGAATAGAAGATGATGTAGTGACTAGGGTTGAGAAGGGTATGCTTCGGTGGTTTGGGCATGAAGAGAGAATGAGTGAAAGTAGAATGACTAGGAGGATTTACGCTCAGGAGATGAGTGGTAGGATCGGAAGGGGACGACCAAGGCGAGGTTATCTAGATCAAATTTCGGCGATACTGAAAAAGGGCCAGGTCAGAAGTACCCGCAACTGACGAGCATGTATGAGAAGATGTATGGATGTGATTGAAGCGAAAGAAGTATGTAAGGACCGTAGTATTTAGCGTTCTTTGGTCTCTGCCTACCCCATGGGATAACGGCGTGAGTTTATGTATGTATGTATGTACCAATTCTATATGAATAATTAACCCTTTGAACGCAAAGAAGGCATTGCGCGTTGCCGTACCGTTAGGTGTTATGGCGTACGTTGTCAAATTCACCTTGCTCACATACGAATAAGGTTCATATTTGATCTCTTACGGAAAAAATGGCTTGTACGTGAAGAACGGTGCCCAAAGGGTTTTAATATAACGGCGAAACTGATAGGGACTAGTGAAGTAAAGTATGCCTAAAGCTATACGGTCTGGCCTTATTCATACACTACCGCTCATAAGTATTTAGGCACCCATACCTTTTTCCATACCTCTGAGTACAAAAATGACTTTCAGAAATACACTGCCAAGTCAGAGTCCCTTGACAGTTTTGCGTGCATTTTGCATTTTTTATTTATCTGACTTATTGATCCTTAAATCGGTGCCAGAGACCCCCCTTTTAAAATGGTAGTTTTATTTTTGCAATGACTTAAATAACTACTAATTGCTGGTTCATACAAACACACTACACTTTTCTATCTATTATATCTGCAACTCTAGGGATGACACACGCCCGTTGCCGACGCTTTAAAAATGTATACACTCTTCTCATTCATCAGTCATCATCATCACACAGGAACCTCATTCCACAGTCATAGCGTCTGAGGGAGGAAATTCCTCTGAAACCGTACCGTACGTGACCATTTGGATTCTAAGGGATGCCCTGCTGATGGCGAGCGGCGCCATGGTAGAAAGCGGCCGTAGGCATCATGTCGAAAAGTTTTTCGGGGCACGACACAAGTACACAAGCATTGGTATATACAAGCGATTACTGTTTATAGCTACATTTTTTTTGTATCTATTAAAAACTTACATGCTGTACTCAGTCAAGAGCAACATGGCTTCATCCAAGTGATTGCCAATGAAGTAAATCAGCTCGTCGGCGGGACACGAGGAGGGCGTGATAAACTGGCCCGTGGGAGACACCATCAGAGGGCCGGCCTCGCTGTAAACGAAAACTGACTTTCTACTCTTGCATTTGTAACCTGTCAATTAAATGACTGACAGCAGTATTAAGACAATAAACTTTATATACAAATGCAAGCAGTGGCGTAGCTAGGCAGACCAATCATTTAAGTTCAACGATTTCTTTTTAAATCCGTACATCTGATCTATTCTCACTGCATACCTAAATCAGAAAGTTTGAGAGAGACAGACAAGTGACATCTGACACCTTTTCATCTGTCAGTGTCTCCGTCTTCATAACTGAAAATTGTACTGAACTGACGTTTTGGTGTGTTAAGTTAATATGGGATTTAACATCCTGGTGTGCTTTCAAATGGAGACAACTCGTTAACAGCCGAAAATGATTGTACTATCTGTCGCATTCAACCTCATTTGGGGCACCATAAGGATTAAGGAGACAACTATATGAAAAATTATCTTCGATTTATGCGTCCAAAGTAAAATAGGGCGTTTTATTTTTGAGCTCAGCAGCAACTTATTCATTATCAGCCTATATATATACGTATACGTCCTACTGCTGGGCACAAACCTCCTCTCATAGATGAGAGGGAACAGACAATATTCCCCACGCTGTCAGTGGGAATTCACATACACCTTTGAATTTCTTCGCAGATGTACTCGTATGCAGGTTTCCTCACGTGGTTTTCCTCCACCGAAAAGCTAACGCTATCAAATGATATTCCGTACTTAAGTTCCAAAAAACTCTATGTACTTAAGTTCCAAAAAACTCTATATGAGCGGGTATTCCAACCTAAGACCGCCGCTTGACAGCCGCATCTACCGTAGCTCCTACCTTAGCTTATAGCAGCTTGTTCGCTCCGATGTATCAGATGGCGAGGCTACAACTAAAAACGCAAACTACCGTTGACAACTTACGGTTCAACCACGATCTCGTATTTCTTAAGCGATTCAGGCACCGATGCAGGGATCTTCTTCCCTCGGCCGTAGAAGTCTCCGATGGATGTTATTAACTGCCTCAAGTGGCTGCAGTATTGGTGGGCGGATACTTTTGGCATGAATTTCCTGTAAACAATTGGCTGCAGCGTTACTACGATATTTAACTAAAAGAAATGTTGGTAAATATTTAGACGTTGTGTTGTGAAGTACATAGGTGAAAATGGTCCCAAAAAGAGGATGTCAAGTATCATGCTAGATGTATACAACGCTAAAGCCTTATATTTACACACGTACGAGACTCGTGTGCGATTTTCACTACATTGCGCGGTTTAACAGACCGATTGAACTCATTATACCACGGTAACCCAACAATACAATGAAACGCACTGTACAGACGCCTTAACGCTGGTGATAAGATCGCCAGAGCTTCGAGGATACGCTGTGTTGAGAGTGAGGGATCTGCATATAACGAATCCTCAAGTCAATAATGGGTCGGTAATGCGCTTGTGATTCCTCTGGAGTAGTACGGTGTCTGACGTCTGTTTACCATTAGGCGGGCCATACGCTTGTTTGCCCCTGATATAGTGTACAAAAAACGCTAGGTAGTACAAGTATAGCAATAAAACCATTTCGACATACCAGCGCAGCTAGAACGATAGGTTTTTATGGTCAAGTTTTGCAGCCCAAACATTGTAATATAAAAGTAGTATGTTTCTAATTCCTACCTTTTTGTTTATCTTAGTTAAAAACAGCGTATTTACTAGGTATTTGTTATAGAGGAGCGCGACTTGCTGATACAAGTATTATATATGTACGTAGGATGTGTCAAACTTTTTGTCATTGTGTAAAACTTTTGGGAAACAAACAATCAGATCAGATTAGAAATCAAGCAGCCCTGTTTCCGCCGTAAAATATGACCATAAAACCTTTCATGCTAGCTGGCTAGGCTAAATTAAATGTTATAAAGCCTGTCAGGAATACTTTAGCTGTATCTAGATAACGGGAACTAGATTATTAATAATTAATTAATAAAATATTACCGTCTACATATGTGTATATTCCTTAGTATACTAGACAGAGCCTCTTCATAGTGCGGTATTTGTGAGAGGGCGCTATCTTCTTGGCTAACTTTTTTTATTAGCTGAAATATAAAATAAATACCTAAACATACAAATGCGTAAATTACATGTACAACAGTATGTAATTTAAAAAATTATATATTACTTAATGTAAACTTCTAATGTACCTTTAGGATATAAGTTAATTTTGCAATACCCTTACAGGGTGTCATGTTGTATTCTTAAGTTAACAGTTATTTAAGACCTGCTGTATACCAAAAACATGAATGCAATAAAGTTATTATTATTATTATTATAGTATAAAGACGGGCTCTAGCGACCAGTGAAAACGAGTCATAACGTGAAAGAGCAAAAGTCGGCCTAGCTATCTACTCTAAACAGGGCCCCAAGATACAGACTTAGCCTAGTTCGGGATCCGCCAGACAATTTTTTGCTGCGGGTACGTGGGATTAAGCACATATTAATAAAAATATTTTGCATTTTTTTAATGTACTTGTCCATAAAATTAAATGCGCCTGGCACACGGCGATTATTATCACGCGATACGCTCATATCACAATACTATTACGTGAAATTCATCAATGAATCATCATTCGCGTGCCCTTATCCCATTTACTTGGGGTCGGCGCAGCATGTTTTTTTCTTCCATATCTCTCTATCGCCCGTCATCTTGTCACTCACATCCTTCCTCTTCATATCGTCTCTCACGCAATCCATCCAACTCTTCCTTGGCCTACCCCTCCTCTTACATCCCTCCGTGAATATTGAAGCAAAATCTAAAAAAATCTGATATTTGCGATAATAATTATTGACGTCTCGATATCGTGATAATAATAATTGTGTAAAGTCCCCTTACGCAGGACCTATTTTCCACTTACCGAAAGCCATTCGTTTCTAACGTCAATAATATTGAGAAACACATCGCCATCTAAGCTTACTCCAGTAAATTGTCCTAAGGCTATTATTCTACCTGAAAGTATACATAATTGTTTAGAGTGATTAAAGACTAACCATTTTGCTACTGATCAATGGAATTAGAACTTAAGTTCAAAAACACTCAACATGTACCTATTGGCACGCAAAATACCATACCATTCGCAGAGTTACAAATGGTTGTCACGACTCGTCATCATCTTAGCTTTATCTCAGTACAGTGACGTCCTGAACTGTGTCCGGGGTCCGCTACCTAACCCCGAATTGGCGTAGGCACTATTAGTTTTTACGACAGTGACTGCCATCTGACCTTCCAACCCAAAGGGGAAACTAGTCCTTATTGGGATTAATCTTGTCAGGTATGTGGGCAACACGACTTTTAGAAATACTCAAGCCATCCAGAGGCGTCTAACTTGGCTTGACGACTGCTGTCATATAACGACGACGTTGTCATTTAACGTAGCTTCCAAGGCACGAAAGCGCTCAGTTAGTAACCACTCAAAGCGGTCACCCATTCAAGAGTTGGACCCGGTCGACATTGCTTAACCTCGCATGCCGCACGCGAGATCCGCTGAGCCACAAAGACTAAGATCATGATTGGTATGATGCCCAGAATTGGGACGTATGTATTAGGCTGTTAAATAATAGTAATACATAAATATAAGGGGAAATTTTTTAACACAAATCAAACTAGTCCCATAGTAAGCTCAATAATGCTTGTGTTATGGAAACTAGACGACGATATATTTACCTAATAGATTTATACTTAAATACATAGAAAACATCCAAGTCTCAGGAACAAATGTTTCTGATCACCACAGAAACAAATGCCCTTACCGGGATTCGAACCCGGGACCTCTGGTTTCGGAGGCAGTGTCACTACCTACTAAGCTAAACAGGCTGGCGATGATGATGATGATTGGAAGGGTGCTGAGACTGCAGAGTGCTGACAATGACTTTACCCCAGTTACATAAATACTTATAGATATGTGCGTCGATATATCCCTACGACACTTGCCTGTTAAATTAGTCATATGCTGTGGATGTTGTGTGGCCAACGCAACTAGACTTTGTAGGGCACCTCTTATATGGCTAATATTCCATCCATTATCGTATTTGACCTGAAAACATATTCAAACACGCAGATTGGAGCAAGATACGTGTCATTGTCATTACTTTATTTCGAATTATATCACGGTATAGTACATTAATAATAATAACAATATGCCTTTGATCATTTGTATATCCACTTAATCTATTGCTTACGGAGATAGAGTAAAGAATCAATTGAACTTTTAAGGTGGCTGTAACGACTTTTTACAATATGGTCATTTTGGTGCTTAGAAAATAAAGCTTTTGTTCATTTATGCTTTGGACAAAACTAAAAACCAACGACCATACATATACAGGGTGATGCGGGAGACGTGAGCAAGATCAACACCACAGATTCAGTAGATCATAAGCTATTGCTTCGTGCCACTATTAGTGAAATTAACGTTCATTTATCTTTGGTGTTGAAAACAATTTTTTTAATTATTTACGAAATTCATGGTCACTCTACAATCAGAATACTTCAGTCAAGTGATACGTGTCAAATTGAATGTCATCCGAGTCCGATTACTTTTGAAATATCGTATCTCACTCAATGTGACAATTTACTTTCTTCGTAATCAAAGTGCTGTCATAACCAGTGGCGGCTGCTGACTACGAGAACCGGTGGTGCGCTAATTTATGGATTTATGAAATACTATAATATATAACTCAAAAATTGCAATACAGCTACATTTTCCTACTAACAATCAAATTTTATATGTATTAAGTACCTCAATCCGTCGATTTTGATTCCTGGAAAATGGTTTTAAATTAAGGCATGACCTTGGCGGCCCAGCCGATTTTATTTCTAATTTATCAATCACTAAAAGTTTTATTATTGTTTTTAATATTCTCGATATTCAAGTTCACACTTATTTTTTCCATTAAACACATAGTCACACTCACTTTACAAAACAAACAATAAACACGAATTACGAATAATGGCGCGATACGAGAAAAGTGAAGTGCAAGCCATGTTATTAACCAACTAAGCCAACTTGACAATTGAAGCGCAAGAAAAGGTTTATATTTTGAGCGTTAACTTCACTTGGTCGGGTAATATCGCCGCCGGCCTCGTGTGGGCTCCGTGCGCCGCACGAGATTTACCTTTTTCTTCATTCAGTCACAGAATAAGGAATAGTACAAGTACAGAAATTTCACTTCCTAACAAAAACGGCGTTTAGGCATAAGAAACGTGCCTACTCTCTGCATCTCTGTCTATCCCATAACTTGTATTCATTCACGCGCGGCACGTGTAGCCCTAGGGTTGTCACGCCAAAAATACTTCAATGAGGCAAAACATGTTCTACCTCACCAGATGTCGCTTAAGTACAGTGAACCGTAATTAATGAAGTATATGTTACTTCACATGAAAAGAGCGTTCATGGCCCAGTGATAGTTTTTAGTTTTCATTGTAGACAGTGCAGAGATTGCTTGTGGAGAAGATATTAGGTTTGGTTGAGGGGGACACCTAACTCTAACAAAAATTGACATTTTATAAATTACTAGCTGTTGCACACGACTTCGTCCGCGTCTCCTATTGGTCGCAGCGTGATGTTATATAGCCTAAAGCCTTCCTCGATAAATGGGCTATCAAACACAAAAACAATTTTTCAATTCGAATCAGTATTTCCTGGGATTAGCGCGTTCAAACAAACAAACAAACTCTTCAGCTTTATGATATTATAGTATAGATATCACGCAAACGAATAGCGTAATCTATACTATTATAAAGCTGAAGAGTTTGTTTGAACGCGCTAATCTTAGGAACTACTGGTTAGAATTGTAAATTATTTTTCTGTTGGATAGTCCATTTATTGAGGAAGGCTTTAGGCTATATACTTATATATAACATCACCCTGCGACCAATAGGAGCGAGAACGCGGACGAAGTCGCGGGCAACAGCTAGTCATTTAATAAATCTCATATTTTTGTAACGAACCATGTAACGTTACCAAACACGGTGGGTTTAGCAAGAAAAAAAATGCATCCCCATTTTACGTGTAGGGGAAGTACCTTCAAACTACATAAGATTGGGGGACAATCATCAAAATATATAATATCGTGTTACATATGGAAGAGCTCATTGTGTGCATCTCACATATATATTTTTTTTGTCATTTTAATATAATTATTTAGAAATTATTTAAGAAAAGAGCCAAAAAATTACCATTCCCCCTTCATCTCTCAAAAAAAAATACATTTCAAATCATCAACCAACAGGTTTTGTCGGACATACAAATCAACACAGCACATACAACAGGTCATCTTCTTAAGTTTCTCAGGTATAGGTACCTACACTTTGTCCGTGTTTCAAATGCTATGGCCACAACACAATAATGGACAACTATCTAAATAGGACAACTATTATGTAGCTAATCAAGTAAAATAAATTGAATAACGCCTGTTTCATTTTGAATAACATTACAGTTAGGTACTTAATAAGTAAATCGGCGGAAATGTACCTAACAAAGTAACCAGGTGGTTCGTATCGTATTCATTTGTATTGTTGTTGTACATTATAACTTACAACTTGATAATTTTAAACACCAAGGTTATACTAAATAAGTACTTATTATTACATATACCAAACTAAAAGAAAAACTTACCGTTCACAATTTGTAGGTAATTGAAAAAAAGACACACCAACGTTCCTTCGGGTATTTAAACAACCATATACAGAACATGTGGTGCCGGTTATAGGTTTCATCGTGTTTTTTTTTTAATTACACAAAAAAATACGTTAGCGCGGTTCGTCGCGATCAAGTCGGCGGCGCGCGGCAGCGGATCACGACGGGCATGTACGCGCCGACCGGACGGCGTCGGCCCGCGACTGACAGCTAGTTTCGGGGATTTCGAGCGTTAGGTTATTAACGCGGCGCGCTCCACCCATTGCAAGCCCCTTGATTCAGTTTGTACGGAGTATCTTCCGTCTCACGCGCCCGGCGTTCTAACGCGATTCTCATAGAAATTGTACTGGAGCGTGCGTGCGCTCCACGAAGCGCACGGAGGTTTTTTGAGACTGAGCGAAAAATAATTTTATAGACTACGACATACCGTAGTTGGTTTCTTTGCATTTTTTAATGTAATTTATGTATGTATATTACAGATTATTGAGATTGTTTTATTGATGATGATGGTATTGATGTTGTTAAATTTTTGGTAGTGCAACGCACGAGCGCATTCAAGGTACAGCCGCCACTGGTCATAACAGTTAGAGGTTTAATCTTTGTAAACCAGTTGTTGTAGGGTGACCATGATTGTAGACAATTAAACTTTAACTTAACAAAAATTAAAATACAGGAAAAAGGTATGGATGTTTCACTTAAATACAATGGTGAACGATTCATTGCCATTTACTATGTATGTAGTGTTGGTCCTGCTCACGTCTCCTGAATCACCCTGTATACTTTTAAAACCAGAGAGCTGTAAACTTAAAATATCTACTTAAGATTTTATTTTTTACGAACTTCTTTTATACCATAAGTATTGCAAAGGTGGTCGATTAAACTCTTCACTTGGTCCCTGGTCGCGTGTGTTGCCTCATATTTACTTTTTGCTATTGCACTATTGTCATATACCCATTCACTGAAATAATAAAGAACACTCTACTGTGAAATCAATTATCAAGAGATTATACACATTTCAATATGACATACGAAATTTACAATATAATACACAGATAAAATAACTATCTATATTACATAATCCCAGGCAGCGCGGCACGTAAGTAGATCCAACATGGCGGAATTCACGCAGATACACCAGTGTGCACCCGCACCGCCCTGTTGCTATGGATACACGCGCCCTGCCTCAACTCTGATCACAATTCAATATTCAACTACTGCAGGTTCTACTTACGTGCCCGGCATTATACTTCAACGAGTGCTTACATAAGATTTTCAACCGCTTTCTTTTCCTGTATTTTTCTCTTCATTCTGGTGACTTTCTCAAATTCTTCATTGTATTGCCTGTATGCTCTTGCGAACTCTTCCTTACTGCGAACAACATATCCAATGAATATACATATCAATTACATAAATTAATACGTAGTAGTATTATAGTATTTAATTAGATTAGCTGATTCTCCCCCAGGTAGAAATGAATAACACCGAAGTACATACTAGTAACTTAATGGACTGTGGCGTACGTGTATCAAAATGAGATTCCTGTAGCTAGTTTCACTGTGGAGAGAGAGAGAGAGAGAGAGAGAGAGAGAGAGAGGCTGTTTGTGAGGAGGGTTTCCCTGTACCATTCATTTCGTTTGACACTTTAACCCACCCGCCCCACCTCACCCAAGCTATTTAACCTGTATGTCAACACTTTGATTGAGGAGCTAAGCAGTACCCATGTCGGCTGCCATATTGATGACTTATGTCTTAATAACATGAGCTACAAGGACATGGTGCTGCTTAGCGCCTCACCATGTGGCCCGAAAAAACTGTTTACATATATGCCAAAATTTCGCTCACAGTCACAGATTCCTGTTTAATGTAAAAACAGTGAATGCATGGTGTTCCAGGTTAAGGGAAAAGAGTTACCCTGTTCCTCCTATCCGTTTATACTGCATGCCGTTAAATAGGGTCAGCACATTTAAATATCTCGGTCATGTAATAACCGCTTACTTGAAAGACGATGCAGAAATCGAACGTGAACGAAGAGCGTTGTTCGTCAGAGCGAGCATGGTGGCCCGCAGGTTTGCTCGTTGCACCGCAGAGGTTAAGTTAACGCTCTTTAGAGTTTAGACCTTCTGAACCACCTTAACCACGAGCAGCCTGTGGGTCGACTATACGCAGAAGCAGTACAACGCCCTTCGTAAACAATACAAAAATGCTTTCAGGGAGCTGATGGGGCTGTCCCGTTTCTGTAGTGCGCCATAAACGAGTCCAAACGACCTGTTTCTGTAGTGCGCCATAAACGAGTCCAAACGACCTTTTCCAAACGAGTGTTAAAAAACTACAATGAGTATTTCTGTGACATTGATCCATTTATGCATTCTCTTGATGTTTTAAAAGAACGTACGAGATCCAAATTGTCATCGCTATAAAATATTTAAGTGTTCTATTTATTTTCTAGTGTATCTTAATTATTTTCTTATTTTCCTTACTCGCTAAGACGCTTTCGTATAGGTATTTTACTCAATGTTTGTATTTATGAACCTCCAGGTCTGTTTTTATATATATATCAACTTACTGTTGAAGAACCTTTTACACGAGATACCACTGCGCGGCTGAAACTGGCCGATAATAAATTATGTCACATGAACATCGTGTACGTTGATGATTGATTCTATTGTCTGTCAAAATAATAAAATAAATGTTTTAAGTTGTTTTTTCAACATTAATATTTCACTAAATAAAAGGTTATGGGGACAGTGAATATTAGTGTTTTATAAAAATGTCTGGTACTTCGTACCGAATCGAACAGCTAAGCAAAAATAATTACGACACATGGAAGGTACAGGCGCAAGCAGTATTGATAAAAGCTGGTTTGTGGAAATATTTACAAAATCCAAAACCGCCCGCGACCGTATCCGATCCAGAGGCTATTTCTAAATATGAAGAAAATCAACTACTGGCAAGGTCAGAATAACTCCTAATTATTTCCGCACAAGAAATAAAAAATGTAAAAAAGTGTGAAACCGCTAAGGAAATTTGGCAAAAACTCGAAGATATTTACGAAAGTAAGCGACCTACTAAAAAGGCTTCGCTTCTTAAGCAATAAATAGTAGCTAAATACAAGGAGATTTAAGTCTTTAAGAGAACATTTAGACAACCTGACAGATACTGTTGACAAATTAGCAAACATGGACGTTGAGATTAACAAAGATCTTCTATCCGTGATAATGCTGTATTCATTATCGTCAGATTTTGATAACTTCCGTATAGCGATAGAATCGCGTGACAATTTACCTTCACCAGATGAGCTAAAGATAAAAATTTTGGAAGAAACTGAAGCCCGCAAATATTCTGAAGAAAAAACAAACGAAAGTAACGCAATGTATACAAGAAAAAGTCAATATTTCCCGAAAAAGAAACCAAACTTTTGTCAAATATGTAAAAAACAAGGACATAACACCCAAAATTGTCGATTTCGCAACAATCGCAATAAACAAGAACGGTCAAACGCAGTACAAAACGTATGTTTAGCAACAGACCCAAATAAAAGTACAAATAGGTGGTGTATTGACAGCGGATGCACATCGCATATGTGCAACAATCAAAATGATTTTACCTCTCTTAAAAAATACAATGGAACACTAAAATTGGCGGCAGATGATAGCACTACTAAAATTGAAGGAAGGGGAAATGCTCAAATACAAGTTGACAATACAGAAATAAAGCTGGAAGACACATTATATGTGCAAAATCTAACCACAAACTTATTGTCAGTTTCAAAAATAACGGACAAAGGAAAAACCGTATTATTCAAAGAACACATTGCTACTGTCAAAGATTTAAAAACAAATAAAATTGAACTTAAAGCAAAAAAGATAAATGGATTATACTATTTGACTAACAATAAAAATAATAATGACTTCTACAATAAAGAAGAAACTACATTTAATGCTGAAATTGATGAATGGCATAGAAAACTTGGTCACATCCATTGATTTCCAAGATTCCAAGTTTAAAGCAAGCTCTTAAAGATGAAGCAATGAATGGACTCAAATTTGATATAAACCAAAAACTAAATGAATGCGAAGTCTGCATCAAAGGAAAGATGAGACGACTACCCTTTCCTAAAAACAATGGTGATCCAAGAACAACACAACGTCTTGAAATAGTACTCTCAGACCTTTGTGGCCCAATGAATGTAGAATCAGTTAGCAGAGGAAAATACTTCGTTACGTTCATTGACGAGTTCTCTAGATATTCCAGAGTTTACATCATAAAAAAGAAAAATGAAGTCTTGGATAAATTTATAGAATACAAGGAAGAAATGGAGAGATTTACAGGAAATAAACTAAAAACGTTACAATCTGATAACGGCACAGAATATATAAATAGAGAATTTGATCAATATTTAAAACAATGCGGAATTAGTAGAAGACTAAGCTGTGCTTACACACCACAGCAAAATGGGACTGCGGAAAGAAAAAATAAAAGCCTTCAAGAAAGGGCCAGATGCTTATTACTAGATGGAAACATGCCCGAAAAATATTGGGCAGAAGCTGTCTCTACGGCAAATTATCTACTTAACCGAACACCATCAAAAGTCATCGAAAATAAAACTCCATTTGAAATGTGGGTTGGAAGAAAACCATCTGTACTACACTTACACATCTTTGGATCTAAAGCATTCGCACTGAATAAAAACAAGAAACAAAAGAAAAAGTTTGCATCAAAAGTGACTGAAGGAATATTTTTAGGATATGCAGAGAACAGCAAAGCTTACAGAATATTGATACCTGAAACAAAACATGTAATTATAAGCAGAGATGTTAAAATAATGAAAACATTATATTACGAAAATAAAGAGAAAGTTCATAAACAAGCTCAGAATGAAAAGAAGTTGATCGGAATATTGAGTATCAATGAAAAGGAAAATTCGATCAAATTAAATGAACAAAATCAAGACGATGAAACATTCTGTGATACTATGACTGATCCTGAAGGAAATGAACTGCAAAATGATTTGCATCAAAACGAAAATCATGAACTGCCTCTCGATAATAGGTCAGACGCAGATATAATAGATAATGATGAAAATGAAAATGTAATTGCTAATTCTGATATCAGTGAAGTAACAGAAACTGAAATAAACCAAAATGAAAGACCTCAGAGATCCAGAAAACCACCAGTTTGGACAAACGATTATGTATGCACGGTATGCATGGGGAAAGAAGACAATTCAGACAATTCAGAATGGAATGAAGCAATACTTTCTGAGATAACAGCACATTTAAAAAATGAAACCTGGTCCATAGTCAAGAAACCACCTTGCAGGAATATCATTGACAGCAAGATGATTCTCAAAGATAAATTAGGACCAGATGGCAACGTTGAGCGAAAAAAGGCTCGTCTTGTAGCCAGAGGTTTTTCTCAGATACCCGGTGTAGACTACCAAGAAGTGTTCGCACCTGTGACTCGACTAAGTTCAATAAGACTGTTAGTGTCTTTCGCTGTCCAGCAAGATATGCATTTAAATCAAATAGATATCTGCACTGCATTCTTGAATGGCGACATCGAAGAAGAAATCTTCATGAAAATGCCCAAGAGTTTGGAAAATCATCTTCAAGATATTATAAAAACTACAAATGATTCAGACATTAAACAAAAAGCAATTAAAATGCTAAATGACTTGAACAAAGACAAAGTAAACTCAGTTTGCAAATTAAATAAAGCGATATATGGACTAAAACAATCAGGAAGACAATGGTACAAAAAATTAGATTCAGAATTAAAAGCCATTGGATTTATTCCAACAAAAGTTGATCCATGTATGTACATATATGCGAAAGGCGGAGAGAACATCATTATTAGCATATATGTTGATGACATTATAATTGCCTGCAAATCACAAAAGAAAATAGACCAAGTCAAGGAATTACTGATAAAGAGATTCCAAATGCGAGACTTAGGCGAAATGAATTACTGCCTCGGAATAACTTTCGAAAGAAATGAAAACCGAATAATAATGAAACAAAGAAAATATATTGAATCCACATTGGAAAAGTTTGGATGTAAAGACTGCAAACCTGTATCCACTCCTATGCAGATAGGATTGAAATTGGCAAAAGGACCAAGCCCCGTCAAAGAAAAGGATGTGCCTTATCAGAACCTTATAGGCTCCCTTATGTATTTAGCAGTTGCTACACGCCCTGACATCATGTTTGCTGTAAGCTACCTAAGTCAATTCAACAACTGCTATACATCAGAACATTACAAAGCAGCAAAGAGAGTTCTACGATATTTACAAGGAACCAAGGAGTTGGGACTGGCATATAAAAAAGAAAATATGAGGCTGGAAGGAACAGCTGACGCAGACTGGGCATCATGTGATATTGATCGACGCTCAGTAACAGGATATATATTTACATATGGTGGAACGCCCATAAGCTGGGAGGCCAAAAAACAAAGAACCGTGGCACTGAGTACAGCTGAGGCGGAGTACATGGCTCTAACGAGTCTAACGGAAGCTTCAAAAGAAGCCATATACCAAAAGAACCTGTTAAAGGAGCTGAATGTTGAAACAGGAGTAATAGATATCTATAATGACAATCAAGCGGCTCAAAAGTTGGTAAAAAACCCAATCATTAGCACGAAGTCGAAACATATCAGCATACGGGAACATTTCATAAGAGATGCAATGAGAGTTGGACATGTAGATGTGAAATACCGTCCAACTGAAATTATGGAAGCTGATCTTATGACCAAAGCTTTACCTGCCCTGAAGCTTAATAGACTGAGGACTATTATAAACGTAATCTCGTGAGGCGGAGTGATGAAGAACCTTTTACACGAGATACCACTGCGCGGCTGAAACTGGCCGATAATAAATTATGTCACATGAACATCGTGTACGTTGATGATTGATTCTATTGTCTGTCAAAATAATAAAATAAATGTTTTAAGTTGTTTTTTCAACATTAATATTTCACTAAATAAAACTTACCTCTATCTTTTTATGTATGACTGTATGTGTTCTGAACAATAAATAAAAAATAAAATAATGCGGACACGGTGCACATCTCTGGCGCACAGCGTGTGGGATAGCGCTAACGGCATCCTGAGGGCATTTTATTAATGAGGACAAATTTGATTGCCAGTATTTGAACCACTGCCACTTATTATTTAATCGTATGGCATTTATTTACGAACCGTGAGATCTTCGAGAACACAAGTACGGTTACCAGTTTTTGTTGCACTTTTAGCACCTCCCAGGGGTCAAGTGTAGGGTAACGGTGGGTACCACTGCCACTTACTAGCAAACAAACCTGGCAGACTAATGTACAATTATAGATATTAGTGAAGTGACTAACAATAGGATAAGATTTTTATTTATTTATTTGTAACTAACACATAATTCATTAATAGGTAATTTAATTTAATATTATATTTTTGTAACAATAATAATGTATTGTGTATGATCCTTGTTGGTCGAAATAAAGTATTTTGAATTTAAATTAAATACTATCCTCCTGAGTCCTGGGTATCAATATTTGCCAGAATATATTATACTCTATCAAATTGACAAAAAGTCAAAACTTAATTGGGACCCATGTACTATGTGTAGGACGCTGGGTGTCAGGAGGCTTTAGAACTATTAGACAATTGGTAGTCTTTATAATATGCAAAGTCTCTGGTAAAACCAAAAGAAGTTACTTAATGCATAATTAAATTACAAGATACCTAATAGGGGATTTAATAAAATATTGAAAGGTACCCTGACAACAAGTCTACATATAAACATAATATTACAGTACGATTATGCTCTTATTCCATTGGATAGTCTACTTTAACGCTTATCTAAAAGTTTCTATTAAAAACACGATTTTAAAACATTGTCTATGCATAGATATAATATCTATGGTGTCTATGTAATATAAACTCTATTAGTGTTAAAGTAGAATATCTAACGGAATAAGAGCATATGTCAGTGTCATACTTTAATTTTCCTGTAAGTAATAGGAACTGTATGGTGTATGTACAATCATTTGTAAGTTTTAAAAGACGTGACTTATTTAAAATCTTTTGCTAGGGCCGGCCTTTCAGCAAAGCGAACGATTCTGGCGCCAGGTGCCTAGGGGCGCCTAAATGCCGAATGAGAAAAAAATCAAGGGAATGGTAACAATTTGTGAGGTGTGTATTGAGTGGTGCAAAGCAATCAGCTCCACCCTGATCAGGCTAGGGCTGCCGTTACTTTTATCATGATATTAAGCATCCCACCACCACCACCCTATCAGCCGAAGGACGTCCACTGCTGGACATAGGCCTCCCCCAATTTCATGCCATAATCGCCACGCTTGGCATGCGGGTTGGCGATTGCAGTATCCCTACCGCACTTCAGAGATGCTGCTGCCCATTCTCCGGTGGTCTTGGTCGTAGTTTTAGGGCATACCCCGGGTTAATATTAATCTTAATCAAAACCAAAACATTTATTCTGCAAATAGGCCACAAGGCTTTCAAAAGTCAAATATATCTCTATCAATTAAAAATAATACAATATTCAAAATAAGATGAATTCATCACATTAGTAAAGTTTTTCATGTAATAAAAAGAATAAATTATTAAATATAATTTGCAAGTACAAAATTGGATTCATAATTTCATTTATTATTAATACTAAGCTCACTAAGCATCAATATGTATCAACCTTAGAAATTACGGATTTTCTTTAAGTATGAATACACTAAAATTTTTATTTTACCTGAAATTATTGATCTTCTCTGTACTTTTTGGTATTTTATCAATATATTTAGTAGACATATCACATGCACTTAAAACTTTTACAACTGTCTCCCGGACATTACTGCTATTCAACTGTATTCTAACTAATTTGAATTCACCTGAAAGTCATGAAACTCAACATTAGATTTTCTTATACCTAAAATACATATAATGCATGCAGTGGCCCATTTTACATTACATGGTATATTAATAAGAAAACAATAATATTAAATTTACTAACAAGTAAAATCTCTCATTCTACTTGGTGACTGGTGTCTGAAACTGTTGTGATTGAATAGTACTCAAGTAGCATTTTATTTTAGAAATGTTTCTATCAATTTTAATACATTCTCAGACTTCAAGTGACAGTATATGCCATAGACCAAGCAGAATAAAATATAAGTCCACAAAATTTGGTAATTAATCACTTTGGTGTATGGCCTGAGAGGTCACTCCTAGCAAAGCATCCAGTATGCATATAGAGCAAATGCAATTTATATGGAAGGTGCATGCTCCAACCACAGGGAGTGTGCTGAATCACAGGCAGTCTTTATCCTTTGTAATTTAGGTACACTTATTTTGTTCTGTAGTAAAACATATATGATAATTACAATCATTCTATGTCATCCCAATGACAATTCTTCCTTGTTTATTTGTTATAATAGCTTACCCTTAATTGCTAAGGTACTATTGACCAACGCTACGGGTTCACACTTTTTCAACAAAATCGTCTTCAGGCCGGCCGTTTCTGTTGGTAGATAATTCAAATCGAGAATGCTGAAAAGTGCATTGGAAAATAATCCTAGAGGTGTGAACCCGAAGTGTTGGACGATAATACAGTAACCCTTAATAGGGCACTGGTAAAATAGTTACCACCTGAATTTGAACCTTATTGCTGTAAGATAAGATGGAAAACCAATTTAACCTTACCCTCTGCCCTATTAAGGGGTAAAGGATACAAACACATACCTTTTCATACCTTATATAATATTGTTATAACATTGTTATAATGACAAGAGTGAAAAAGGTACATGTTTTAATTTCCTAACTATAGCATTAGTATTAGGTATCAAAACTTACCCTCGACCATATCTTTTTTCCTTAAGTAAAATGAAAGAGGAGGTATAGACATTCTTTGACTAGATTGCTGTGCCTCTATCAAAGCACTCAATTGCTGTAATGAGTTTTCATTAATCTTCTGTAATAGAATATAGACTTGTAAAGTATACATGAAACATATTATTACTTTAGACAAACAAATAACCTACAATATTAACACAATAACTGCCAGAAATCCACATAACTATGTAACTATTCTCTCTTCTCAGATGCCGCCCGCGTGCTAGCTCCCAAAATGTGGGCTCTCGCTATGGGTAGGTCGCTATATCAGTTTCTGGGGTATATTCAACATTTAAGGCTGGCAGCGAAAGTGTTAACACATTATGTAGTAAGTAACTTACTCTCTGTTCTGGATATTTTCCAAATAAGTCTGGATGTACACTGAAGTAAAAAGGCCGTAATGCAGTCGAAACTTCAGCAGAACTTAAATATCTGCATAGGATTCCTCCAGCGCATTGGCAACAAGAACTATAAGTAGATAGAAAATTAATTACTTAAGATTATATTAAGATATTTAAGATTAACTTAAGATATTTTAAGCTAACAACTATAAAAACAAAATTAGTACAGATAATTAAACAATTGAATATCTAAATAAAAAATCATCATCTCCAAACCACTTTTAAACAGGTTGGTCCTAGTGGCCATGAAGGTACAAGGTTTTGTAAAAGGTTATATAATGTAAATACAACAACTATTACCTTACTTTTATCCTGGAATACATTTTATTAAAGCTGGGGAAATGCTAACAGACGCACAAATATTATTTTGCGCACTTAAAAGCTACTTTGCATTATATTGCCTTATGTCATTTTTGAATAAATTTATAGAGTAGAGTAGAATATTGATAGAGGACGTCAAAGAGAATATAATCACTAGAGGACGTATCATACGATGAAGGTACTACGTCACAGAGTACACAACGTATATAAGTAGAGTGACATCTGTGGCCGAAACCGTAAGCCGAAAGAGATGTCTTTGTCTTAGTGTGTCGTGTCCCTTTCTAATATGGATAAGAACTATATCTATCTATACGTGCATAATTATGCATATATTTTTTGAATATGGCAATGAGTGCAAGAGGGATGCGCTATTACGCTAAGACAAAGTAAGTAACTTTCGGGCTCGTTTTTCAGATTATCTGTCACATATATCGTTATCGCGGCAGCAAATACGATTTGATAGTACTGAAAAATTATAAAAAACAGTCAAAAACAGAAATGACATTCGTATACAGAAATGTTTATACCTACGACCTTAAAATGTATAATTATTTCATTGAATATCAATGCTATTTTACCTCCGTACTTGACTTGATTAGTACTTAAAAAGGCTACCTATTAGATACGCAACCTCATCAGTCACTTCAGACATTTGTCATTCTTGATTGATCTGTATTTGTAACAACATAATTAAATAGAAGTTGCTTTTTAAAATGCCTAGAAGAAAAATAACATGTGAAGAATTTGTGGGGTTGTTTATACAGGATTATCCCGAGGTAGAGGCTCGCGATACAAAACAATTTTGCTCGAAGTGCAATGTTAGTTTTTGAAAAACAAAATCTTCTGTGAAACGTCATTTTAACTCTGAAAGACACACTTCTCTCAAAAAAGATTTTAAGTTGCAACTGACAAAATTTCTAGTAAGCTGTAACATACCGTGGTCTCAGATAGAGAATCCTGTATTTAAATTTTTTATTGAAGATTGCGTATCTGTAAAATTTGAAAAAACTGTTGAGGTCCCTTCAGAATGTTTGCTGAGGCAGACTTACGTGAATGAATTATACAACGAAGAGATGGAAAAAATTAGAGACGAATTAAAAGACGCGTATATATATGTAAGTGTTGATGAAACCACAGATGCTAGATGTCGCCAAATCGCTAACGTGATAGTAGGTGCTATGCTTGAAGATGATGTTGGAACTCCACACGTGCTGTCAAGCAAATGTTTGAAAGAAACAAACAATATCAGTATAACTAATACTGTAAAAAGTGTCCTGGATGATTTGTGGGGCCCTGGTCACAATAAGCGTGATAAGGTGTTGTTGTTATTGACTGATGGTGTGGGGTATATGTTGAAAGCTGGCAGAAATTTGAAAACAATTTTTCCAAACATTGTCCATGTTACATGTTTAGCCCATGCTCTTAACAGAGTTGCTGATCGAGTTCGTGTTCTTTTTCCAGAAGTTAACCAATTAATTTCAAATGTAAAGAAAGTATTTCGCAAATCTCCGAAAAGAGTAAGAGCATTAAGAGAAATGTTTAATGGAATTCCTTTGCCTCCAAACCCAACAATTATTCGTTGGGGAACATGGATCGAGGCTGCCACTTACTATAACAAGTTTTATTTATTTAATCGTATGGCGTATATACATAAACGTTTCATGCAAAAATGAACACAAAATAAAAACAGAAATTATAGGTCCACATTCAGGGTCCCGAGCCACGAGATAGCGTCAGGTTTAAACAGATCTTCCGGGGGCCCGAGTATGAGTGCAGGGGGCAGCGCTGTATAATGTGCCCTATATTTTGGTCCTCTTCGCCACAATCGCAAAGAACTGAGTCTCGCCAGCCCCACCTGTGACGGAAGTAGTTGCAGCGTCCGTGGCCTGTTCTTAGTCTGTTCAAGCGGCACCATAGTTTGCGCGGTAAGTTGAAACCGTCAGGTTTAGCCGTGGGATCGATGGATTGCAGGAGAGTCCCAGTTGTATGGGAGCTCCACTCGTCCCTCCAACTTTTTCTGAGGTCAAAACCATTCAGCCTTTGGGCTGTAATGCAGGCGGGATGTCTGGACTTAAGCCGTTGTGTTGGGGGATAGCAGAAAGCCTGGTGAATAGGTAGAGACTGCTGTGACTGAATCTTTTCTGATTCCCTTTTCAGTGCTTGTACTCTGCGGAGGTGTGGTGGGGCAATATGACTGAGAACTGGGAGCCAATGAAGCGGGGTGGATTTAATTGTGCCCGATATACGTCGCATAGCCTCATTCAGCTTAGTGTCCACTTTTTGGACATGTGCGCTTTCTAGCCACACTGGCGCACAATATTCTGCGACCGAAAAGACAAGTGACGTAGCCGATGTACGTAGGCATTCAGTGGAAGCACCCCAAGTAGTACCGCACAGTTTGTGGATGATGTTATTCCGCGAGGCTACCTTTAGAGGTGTTCTCTGTAAGTCAATGTTCTGTCCAGGGTCACTCCAAGATATTTAGGGAAAGGGTTGAACTTCAGCGATTCTCCTCTGAATAGGACGCATGGTTGGTAATTAGCGAGTCGGTTGTTAAGGTGGAAGCATGCCACTTCCGTCTTGCTTGCACTTGGTATTAGGCGCCATGCGGTAAAGTACTTATCGAGCTTCGCCAAATCGGATGACAATACTTTCTCACCAGACTTGAAATCTTTACTTTGGTAAACAAGTGCTATATCGTCAGCATATATTAATTTGGTAGACTCAGTAGGTGGCAAGTCGTGAATATAAAGATTGAAGAGAATCGGGGCGAGTACAGAGCCTTGTGGCAGGCCATTATTCAGTTTTCTCTTGCGGCTTTTGGTGTCTCCCAGGTAGACCTCAAATTCTCTATCACTGAGCATACTTGTAATAATATCCGCAATTTCTCTGCTAGGGATCGTGTTCTGAATTTTACATATCAGCCCTTGTTTCCAGACAGTGTCATATGCTGCAGTCAGGTCTACAAAGACTGCGGTCGACTTAAGTTGTCTTTAAAAGCTAGCTTCTATATGCGTAGTTAAGGCCAAGACCTGGTCTGTGCAGCTTCTTCCTCTCCTAAAACCAGCTTGCTCTGGCGGGATGACGGACTCTATGTATGGCTCGATTATGGAGAGGATAAGACGTTCCAATAGCTTATACGTACAGCTGAGAAGAGAGATAGGACGGAAGTTTTCAGGTTGGTCGGCTGTTTTTCCGGGCTTCAGAACCGCGATGACTTTTGCCAGCTTGAATTCCCTTGGAAGGCGATTATGTTGTACAGTATGGTTGAATAAGGTGGTAGGCCAGCTTATGCACGTTGGACCCATTGCTCGAATAAATTCATTGAACATCTTGTCTGGTCCCGCTGCTTTGCCGTACTTTAGGAGCTTTATGCTTTCTGCAACTTCACCAATACTGAAGGGCCTGGAGATGTGCTGGCCTGTCGGGGCATTCCTTCTAACAGCTTTTGAAGTTTTCTTCACTCGCCTCGTGAATATTTTATCTCGCTTTACTCTTGTGACGTCTACCAACCGGTTCGCAATAGCGTCTGGTTTAATGTTCACACCAGGCCTTTGTGGGTGTTGTTTCCCTGAGAGACGGTGTAGGAGCCTCCAAGCTTTCCTGCTTAATCTTCTGAAATCCATGTGACTAACTGTGGATTCCCATTTCTCCTTTCGGTATTGGTCCAGCGATTGAAGTAATTTCGCCCCAGTACTGTGATCCTCTGTCTCCTGATATTCTTGATACAATTTTTCGCTATCAGTGCTCCAGCCTGGGACATATTCTTCTCTATAGCCCCTTGGAATATTCACTTTGGCTGCTTTGATGACTATTTCAACAAATTTGCCGTAATTTGAGGAGACGGGTTCCAAGTTTGCAGCTGTAAGTTCTGTGTCCAGGGTTACTTCGAAGCCTTCCCAATTCGCACGATTAAAATTCCACCTAGGCACAGGTATTGAGTTTGTTAGAGGTATCTTGAGGCCTATTTCTGTGACAATTGGTTTGTGCTGACTATTTGGAAAATCTCCAAGTACTGTACGATTTGTAGGCAGAGGCTGGTCAAGGTGATCTTTAGACACAAAGGTCAAGTCGGGATTATAGTCTCTCTTCCATCTTGAAGAATGGAATGTTCCCTTATCTTTGACGTCAAACACAAGGTGCAGATCACAGAGGTCCGCCCATAGTGCAAGCACCTCTCCATTTCCGTCCACGCATTGGTAACGCCAGTTCGTATGGTGGCTATTAAAGTCCCCCGTGTATATGCAAGGGTGGTTGATTCTTTGTAGCACGTCCGGTGGCCAACTCACGTTCGGTGGTTTGTACACATTAGTCACCGTTACCCGGGTATGTCCTTAAACTACGACCAAGACCACCGGGGGATGGGCAGCAGCATCCCTGGAGTGCGGTGGAGACACTGCGATCGCCAACCCGCATGCCAAGCGTGGCGATTATGGCATTTACCCCCTATGAAAGCGACACAAAGGCCACGGCCCCGAGGTTCCGGCGGCCCCCGGTGCCCTGGTTTTGGTAGCGGCCAGGGTACTAGCGGGGCCAGGGGTGCTAAGAATCTCCGGCAAAGATCCAGCTACCACCACCGACGACTCTTGGCCCTGGCAACGTACAACACGCGTACACTGCGGACCGACGAAAAGATAGCGGAACTAGAGGAAGGATTGAGCAAGTTGCGTTGGGATGTCGTGGGGTTATCTGAAGTCCGAAGAGAGGGGGAGGACACGATAACCCTAAAGTCCGGCAACTTGCTCTATTTCCGGGAGGGCGACCAACAGTCCCAGGGAGGTGTCGGGTTCATCGTCCACAAGTCCCTCGTAAACAACGTGGTGAAGATCGAGAGTGTGTCGGCTAGGGTGGCGTACCTTATACTCAGAGTATCCAAGAGATACTCGTTGAAGGTCATACAGGTGTACGCGCCGACCTCGGCACACTCCGACGACGAGGTGGAGGCTATGTATGAGGATATAACTAAGGCCATGCATAGTTCCAAAACCTACTTCATCATTATTATGGGGGACTTTAACGCGAAACTGGGCAAGAGAGACGGCAATGAGCTGAGAGTGGGGCAATTTGGAGTTGGAAGTCGGAACCACCGGGGCCAACTACTGGCTGGTTTCTTGGAGAAGGAGGGACTCTACATGATGAACTCCTTCTTCAAGAAACGCGAGCACAGGAAGTGGACCTGGATGAGTCCCGACGGTGCAACAAAAAACGAGATTGACTTCATTATGTCGACGAAGAGACATATATTCAATGATGTCTCTGTGATCAATACGGTTAAAACCGGAAGTGATCATCGTCTGGTAAGAGGCACATTGAATATATGCGTCAAGCTAGAGCGCTCTCGACTGATGAAGTCTACGCTCCGTCCAGCAGCAGTCCAAATCCAAAACCCCGAGAGCTTTCAGCTGGAACTCCAAAACCGTTTTGATTGTCTAGGCGGCGACGTGGACGATTTCAATGACGGGTTTGTGGAAGCTGTCCATAGCATTGGGTCTAAGTTCTTTAAGGCCCAACGGACTCACAGAGCCAAAAGGCTTTCTATCTCCACTCAGAGGCTCATCGAGGAAAGGAATGAAATGATTCTGCAGTCTTCAGCCGATGCGACATTATACAGGCAGCTCAATAAACGGATCTCCAAGTCCCTTACCCGCGATCTGCGCCAATTCAATACAAATCTTATTGAAGAGGCCATCGAGCAGAATAAGGGCTCTAAAGTGTTCTCAAGAGATCTGTCTATTGGGCAGAGCCAGCTCGCCAAATTAAAAACTGAAGACGGTAGAATCGTTTCATCCAAACCCGAGCTTCTGAAAGAGATAGAATGTTTTTATGGACAGCTATACACGTCAACTAGCAGACCCGAAGTTGGTCTGGCGGAAGACCCTAGAGCCAGATTAACCCGGCACTATACCGAAGATATCGCGGACATCAGCCTGTACGAGATTAGAATGGCTCTTAAACAGCTAAAGAACAACAAGGCACCCGGTGAAGACGGAATAACAGCTGAACTCCTGAAGGCGGGTGGAAAACCGGTCCTTAGGGCCCTTCAGAAGTTGTTCGATTCCGTCTTACTGGAAGGGAAAACTCCAAAGGCATGGAACAGAGGTGTGGTGGTGCTGTTTTTCAAAAAGGGTGACAACGCCTTACTGAAGAACTGCCGCCCCATCTCACTTCTGAGCCATGTCTATAAGCTGTTTTCAAGAGTCATTACGAACCGTCTCGCACGCAGGCTAGATGACTTCCAGCCTCCCGAACAAGCCGGATTCCGAAGAGGCTTTAGCACCGTAGACCACATCCATACGCTTCGTCAGGTTATACAGAAGACTGAGGAGTATAACCTGCCCCTCTGTCTAGCGTTCGTGGACTACGAGAAAGCCTTCGATTCGATTGAAACCTGGGCTGTACTACAATCTCTCCAACGGTGCCAAGTGGACTACCGCTATATCGAAGTGCTGAAGTGTTTGTACGAGAACGCCACTATGTCAGTCCGACTGCAGGACCAGAATTCGAAACCTATTCCGCTGCAGCGGGGAGTCAGGCAAGGAGATGTTATTTCTCCTAAACTGTTTTCCGCTGCACTGGAGGACGTGTTCAAGACTCTGGACTGGAGAAGGCTAGGCATCAACATAAACGGCGAGTACATCACTCACCTTCGGTTTGCTGACGATATAGTAGTCTTGGCTGAGACCATGGAGGATTTAAGTACAATGCTCAATGACCTCAGTAAAGCCTCCGAGCGAGTTGGTCTAAGGATGAACATGGACAAGACGAAGATCATGTCAAATGCCCATGTAGCACCAACTCCCGTAACAATCGGACACTTTACGCTCGAAGTTGTAGACGATTACATATACCTAGGACAGACTGTCCAGTTAGGTAAGTCCAACTTCGAGAAAGAGGTTAATCGTCGAATCCGACTCGGCTGGGCAGCGTTCGGGAAGCTACGTCACATCTTTTCGTCCAATATCCCGCAGTGTCTCAAGACGAAAGTCTTTGACCAGTGTGTGTTGCCAGTGATGACATATAGTACTGAAACGTGGTCGCTTACTATGGGCCTTATAAGAAGGCTCAAAGTCACCCAAAGAGCAATGGAGAGGGCTATGCTGGGAGTTTCTCTGCGTGATCGCATCAGAAATGAGGCCATCCGCAGCAGAACCAAAGTGACCGATATAGCCCTTCGAATCGCTAAACTTAAGTGGCAGTGGGCGGGGCACATAGCACGCAGAACCGATGGCCGTTGGGGCGGGAAGGTTCTCGAGTGGCGACCACGTACCGGAAGGCGTAGCGTGGGCAGGCCCCCCACACGGTGGACTGATGACCTGGTAAGGGTCGCGGGTGTCCGCTGGATGCGGGTGGCGCAGGACCGGTCATTGTGGAAGTCTTTGGGGGAGGCCTATGTCCAGCAGTGGACGTCATTCGGCTGAAATGATGATGATGATGATGATGAGTCACCGTTAGCTCATTTACTCGGATCGTGATTGTGAATATTTGGTCTTGACTACTGCTGTCTATTAGTTGGACGTCATCCAAGCTAGACTTTGCGTAAGTGGCTATTCCGTACTTAGGGTGATGTACAGCTTCGACTAATGTATACCCCGGTAATTTTCCTCTTCTTACGAGATCTGAGTCATCTTTCGTGTGGGTTTCCTGAATATTGACCACGTCGATGTTCATCTCGTGCAAAAGCCTTTGCAAATAGTCGCTTTTGGCTGAACTTATGCCTTCGATATTAATTTGCAGGATGCGAACTGATGGTCCGACATCTCTAGTCAAGGGGCCCTGAGAAGGGCCTTTGGCTACAGCATTTCTCGACATGTGGATATAACTCTTTTCTTGTTGCAACGTTTATTTCGCCTCTATGTTTGTCACTCTTTAGCACCACCCAGGGGACACGTGCAGGGCTGTGGTAGGTAACTCCTGCGGACGCGAGTAACAAATATCCCCCTAGTAACAACTATAACAAGTATTTTATGAAATAAAAAGCGTCATAGGCACATTTCGTAATTCAGACGCAAAGTGCATCGACAAAGCAAAAAAAACTTTACTCAGTGCAAAAATTCGAAGAGACGTAAATTTTATAGCAAAGTATCTTCAAGTAATATCAGATGCTATAAATAAACTGCAGTGCCAAAATCTATCTCTTAGTGAAAGTTTGACCATAGTACAAAATACATACAAACATATATCTAAATTAATTTTGAATGAAGATGGAAAACAGATTTTTAAAAAGTTCAAAGTGGTTTTGCAATGGATATTTACTGCACGACGCCGCAGATTAATAGTAGAAAACATAGAGATTTTTTTTGTAGTATATTACGAAAATCACTTAAATAAAGTTGTATTAAATTAAAACATGGATATTTATTTAAGTTGATATGTCGATTCCAGGTTATTATTTACTAACAGAGTGTAAAGCACGATTAATTAACCTTATGCAGCAAAAACTTCGTGCTAGTTATGATGAACTTCTTGGATGCTTATAATGTGTAGGCAGAAAAGTCTGTTTTTACTAAATGGACAGTCTGTTTTACTACTTCTTTAACAAATTTATATTTGCTCCCGCGATAACGATATATTTATCTATGGATAATTTTGTCTTTCGACATGAATGAATGATGAGTGAACTTAAGGTTCCGTCCGTAGTCAACTAAGAACCCCTATAGTTTCGCCATGTTTATCTGTCTGTCTGCCCGTCCGTGGCTAAGCTCAGAGACTGTTAATATAATATACATATCAATATACTGAAGATACATATCAATATTATCAATCACGCCGATAAAGTGGCACAGAATAAGTAATAGTAGATACATAGTGGTAAAATAAAGAAAAGAAATATGAAAAAACAGTTTTTTACCTCCCATACACGTAAAGTGGGGATAATTTTTTTTCGCTTTCTCCCTATGTCGTTGGATAGGTCTTTATTAAAGAATAGGGGTTTACTAGAACCATTTTTTTGATAAAATGAATATTTTCGGAAATATCCGAAAGTTCAAAAAAATGTCCCCTCCCCCCCTAACTTTTGAAACGCTTGTCCAAAAACTATGAAAGTAAAGCCTTATAAAAAATTTCAATTAAAAGTATGATGAACATTTTGACTTATGATGAACTTAATTGGTTGAGGAGTTTTTTTTAATATTTCTAAACTTGGTTTGTAATTTAACCGCCAGCGTATATTTTTGGCTTAGTAACCGTGGACGCCGGTCATCCAGGGAAAAGCTAAGAGGCACCCAGGGCTTGCCGAGGAGGGCGCTCCCAGCCGTTCTGCAGTAACGGCGTTGGTAGGACTGCAGAGCAAGAGGAATGCCAGTATTACGGTTCGCCGATTTCCCTATCTTCTGCGGCTGAGGTGTGGTTCGCGGCGGAACCATATAACTGATCCGCCACCGGGTGCCGGAAGTTTTTCGGTACCCATGACGTCCATAGGATGCGGTAACCGCTTACCATCAAGCGGACCTTCCGTACGCTTGTATGCCACCGTCGTGGTATAATAAACAATATTTGTTTCTTACCTACCGCTATATATTCCGACCATCCGTGGTCCATGATCAGACCCTCAGCAGATCATGTACTGAAGCTACTCAGCAAACACACGTTCAAGTTACTATTATGCCTTCGAAAGGTTCTGTGTGATGTATACATTCCTTTCTTGAAAAGCCTCATATTGTAAAACCTCGGCAGACTCCATCACTAGAGCGTTTGAGGGAGGTATGTATAGACATTGGTCTCTAAAAATAATAAAATAGAACAAAATTACAAAAATTAAAAACCTTCGACAGTTTTTTTATACCACGTCGGTGGCAAACAAGCGTAGGTACGGCCCGCCTGATGGTAAGCGGTCACCGCAGCCTATGGACACCTGCAACTCCAGGGGTGTCATATGCGCGTTTCCGACGACCCTTTAAATATTTATACACTCCTTTCCTGAAAAACCCCATACTGTAGTCCCTCGGGAAAACGTCGGCAGGGAGCTCATTCCACAACCGGAGCGGAGATTAAGCTACCTGAAAAATATTAAATGAAAAAATCGAGTATCCCTCGACTAGGTATATACGACGTAAGTACATAAAGATAAAAATAGATTTCAAAAACGGTTGTATACGTTTACAAGGTATAGTAGCCAGAAAAATCGTCAGGGCCTATAATCCTATAGCACTCAAGCTTTACGAGAAGTTTAATACGATCAACACTATCAAGGGCTTTACTCAAGTCTAAGAATACTGATAAATATTGGTATTGTATTTTATCATTTAAACATATTTAACAAAATTTGAATACGCCAATTCAGTTCAGTGTCCCTTCCTGAAACCATATTTATTTTCATTTCAAAAAATCCTGTTAGTATATCACACATGCTTTCTTTATTATTTTTGAAGTAATAGTTAGAGCTTTATAGGACATCAATGTATGGGATGGGCGCCAATATTTTTGACATTAAAGCATGAGCCTTGGTACAATTGTTACTTAGGTGGACTAGAGTTGAAAACGCCCGGGAGACAAGGGCGGACGCCCCGCTGGTGGGAAGGGGGGGAAGGTTCGTTCCGCCGTGCGTTCTTTCGGTCCTCGTATCATATTTTTTATACAGACTAGGGTATGTTTGATAGACATGACATGACTCATAGACATGACCATTTGCCAACGAGTCCGGCGAAACAGAGGGACCCTCTCGGCCGCCTGGATTGACTATAAGAAGGCCTATGATTCGGTGCCTCATTCATGGCTGAAGAGGATCTTAGAACTGTATAAAGTTGATGCAGTTTTGAGATCCTTCTTAGTTGCTTGCATGGGGCAGTGGACCACAGTCCTTCGTCAACCCGGAGGGGGAGAGGGCCCCTCTGGCCCGCAGGATTCCATCAGGATTGAGCGAGGTATTTTTCAGGGTGATAGTCTGAGTCCCTTGTGGTTTTGCCTAGCGCTGAATCCGCTCAGTACCCTGCTGAAGGATTCAGGACTAGGTTGCCAGCTGTGGAGAGAGGGTGAGGTCATTTCTCATCTGCTCTACATGGACGACCTTAAACTATTTGCACCAAATAAACATGACCTGTTGGAGCTACTGAAAACCACAGAGGTCTTCAGTAGTGCCATCAAAATGGAATTTGGTGTCGATAAGTGTGCGGTCATGCATGTACAGCGGGGGAAAGTTGTAAATTCCACAAATTTACATATTTCTGAGACAATGGCTCTCAGATCTCTCTCCGAAGCAGAAACCTATAAGTATCTTGGTATGTCACAGTATTTGGGTATCGAGGGTGGAGACATCAAACGGGCGGTGAAGGAGCGCTTCTTCTGTCGCCTGACAAAAGTACTCAATAGTTTTTTGTCGGGCGGAAATAAGGTTCGCGCCTTCAACGCCTGGGTGATGCCCTTGCTCACATACTCCTTTGGCATATTAAGGTGGACTCAGACTGAGCTTGATTTCCTGGATCGAAGAGTGCGTGTACTGCTCACTGCGCACCGTATGTTACACCCACGATCTTCTGTTATGAGACTGTACATCCCGCGGAAGTTTAGAGGTCGCGGCTTCTTAAATGCCAAAGACCTCCACAACCGCGAAGTGTGCAGTCTCAGGGATTACTTTCTAAACAGTGAGTGTGGGATGCATCGTGACGTAGTGGCAGTAGACGCATCTTTCACCCCGCTCTCCATGGCAAACGAGAACTTGCGCAGATTTAAAGTACTAAGCACCGAGGACCGCAGGGCGGTATGGAAGAGTAAGGAGCTACATGGGCGGTTCTACAAGGCCCTTGCGGGGCCCGACGTAGACCTGCTCGCATCGGTGAACTGGCTACGTTTTGGGGATCTTTTTGGAGAAACTGAAGGTTTTGTCTGTGCAATTGCGGACGAGGTTATCATGACGAACAACTACCGGAAATATATCCTGAAGGACGGTACGATCGACATTTGTCGGGCGTGCCGCCGTCCCGGAGAGTCACTCAGGCATATTATTTCTGGTTGTAGTCATCTTGCTAACGGCGAGTACTTGCACAGACATAACTTGGTGGCCAGGATTATTCACCAGCAGCTTGCTCTTTTATACGGTCTTGTGGACTTCGAAGTGCCGTATTATAAGTACACACCTGCGCCAGTTCTCGAAAATGGTCGTGCAACGCTCTATTGGGATCGATCTGTCATCACGGACAGGACTATTGTAGCCTACAAGCCTGATATCGTGCTGACAGATCGATTGAAGCGCCAGGCAGTACTCGTTGATATCACCATCCCCCATGACGAGAACCTCGTGAAAGCTGAGAAGGACAAAGTCAGCAAGTACCTAGACTTGGCACATGAGGTAACCGCCATGTGGGATGTTGATTCAACGATTATTGTCCCGATAGTCATCTCTGTGAACGGTCTTATAGCGAAGAGTCTCGACGAACATCTCAAGAGACTCTCGTTAGATGGCTGGGTCAAGGGTCAGATACAGAAGGCGGTACTCCTGGACACGGCGCGAATAGTCAGGTGGTTCCTCTCTCTGTCGCCCTAACCACCGGTAGCTTAGGCCCTGCCTCGCTGCCGGCGACACCCTAGGTTAGGTTTTTATAATGATTTTATGTTATGTAAATATTGTTTTATATTTTACTTTTTATAAAAATATTTTAAAAACCTAATCTAAGAAAATAAAAAATGAATAAAGAGATATTGGGGGACAATCTTACACAAATCGACCTAGTCCCAAACTAAGCAAAGCTTGTACTATGGGTACTATTAGTCATTACATAGAAAATAATCATAATATATAATCAGATCTGTGACTTGTTAGTTTTATTTTGAACCAGTCAATTGAAATCATCAAACGGTTAAATTATCCGCAATTCAAAATATAACACACATGCTTACAAACGTAATCACAGCTATATACTACCTAAAACACCATTAGCTTGTAGATACATTTGTTTTCACGTAATAGACGCAGAAATGAATTTTTTTAACTGTGAATTTTGTCTTTGTTTCCTTCTTTTTTTTATCTATGAAAAGATGTTATTTTGTCCCAAAAAATGATCGGCTATCCTTATTTTATCCGAAAACGATACCAAACATGCCCTAGTCTGTATAAAAAATATGATAGGAGGAACGAACCTTCCACAACCCCGGGTCCCCCTCCCCACCAGTGGGGCGTCCGCCCTTGTCTCCCGGGCGTTTTCAACTCTAGTCCACCGTAGTAACAAGTGTGCCAAGGCTCATGCTTTAATATCAAAAATATTGGTGTTGTCCTATAAAGACCTAACTATAACAGTGGGGCTAGTATGATCGCTTATATGTCGGACATATAGCATTCGTCCCTCTCGCACTTACATACTTGACAGTACGGGACGAATGCTATATGTCCGACATATAAGCGATCATACTAGCCCCTCAGGTATAGGTACAAGTGTTATGAGTCTGTAGTAATTTGGATGTCTTCGTTCTCCTCTCCTTTCTTTATCAAAGGCTTAAGTAGTCGTAGTAATAGCTACATATACAATGGCTGACATAATAAAATAGCACATATTTTAATAATCGCTATTGCCCAGATATATTTTAATTTTGTAACCTTCGTCTGCTTCGTCATCCATCATCAACTGGTTTCAGAAATATTGATGAAGGATACCTAATGGGGATCTTGACAACAATAAAAATAAATTACTCTCACATTACCAATAAATAAATCTCACAAAATACTCGGAAAGTATCACGCTATTACTTATTTTTGCTATTTTAAAGATTTTTAAATACATGAATAACGATAAATGGACGCTGTTTCATCATAGAACAAGCATCACGTCACTTGTTGCTATTTCCCTACAAACTTCATACTAACAGAGCGTTTTTGACGTTTCATTAAAAGTTGCTGATTTGACTATCAGTCAACATCCCTATTGCTTGTTATATGTTACATTTGTCGGATTATTGTTATTTCTAGGTTAAATAGTCATGGGCCGACTTCGCCGCTCTTGGCCCCAGATTGATGTCCACTGCCGGAGCGATAGGTCGACTACTGTCCAATCTTGGAGGACCCGATAAGCAGTGCCGGTGGCTATATTTTGGTGTTCTGTGCAGCATTGCTTTGTACGGAGCCCCCGTGGGCGCAGATTCACTCACTGTTAAAAACAAAGCCCTTCTTAGGAGGCCACAAAGGGCAATAGATACTAGGGCATGCAGTGCGAATCTACCGTACAGTCTCGTGGGCGGCACCGTGTTGGCGGCGGATCCCCCATGGGAGCTTCAAGCCGCAGTTCCCGTGGAGGTACACGCCTTCAAGGCTAGGTGAAGGGCGGACGGCCAATTTCCTAGTAAAGAGGAGGTGGAACGAGTCCGGAACTTGGCCCAAAACAATATTCTACGAAAATGGGAGGCAGAACTGGGGGCAGTAGCATACGATCTAATAAATAAATCCGTCATGAGTGTGGAGCCGAGGTTAGACTCGCTGTATCACACTCTTGAGGAGTGCCCTGCCTAGGAACCCTATCGAGCTGAACTGAGGGACGAGGTGGGGGCTGATCTCTCGCTTCTGAGTTTAGTAGGCGCAATGCTCAACACCGATGGGCGCTGTAAAGCTGTGTCCTCTTTCTGTTAAGAGGTAATTTCGCAGAAAGAGGCTGCAGAGCGGTTGCGGGAAAGCGATCCTGCCGCACACCCGCTTCGTAGGCGCAGGGGAGAAGGCAGGCGCCGGCGATAGGCCAATCTGCTCCGGCTTAGGCCTTCGACTTAGAGGACCCATACGTGTGGAGGTCGGGGTACCTACAACACCTCACACGGGCGAAATAGAGGTGACGGGCACCCACGCGAATGCCCCACAAGAAGGGCGGTCTGCAAAAAAAAAAACACTGCGGGCCACCCGCCGCCGGTGCCATCCTGCGGCGCCCCGCTTAAGCGGCTATGCCTTAAGGCATAGCCGGTAATCGTTGGGTTTTTAGACGGTAAAAAAGTAATTTATTAAATCTACAACATATACAGCTTTAACCTTAGATTGAACATATAAAGCTGCTGTAATCATAACATATCACGCTGATAGGAAAAAGCTGGTACCTGCCCTACTACACCTGCATTATTATTTTGTTTATTTCACTCAGATGTACTAACATGGATAGTTGTAAGTTATTTAATACTCGTTTATGATTACAACTTACGTAATAAAAGCTTCGCAGCGGAGTGAACTTGTTCCAGAATACACGAGATAACGTTGGTACCTACCCAAGCCAACTGAACAAGTAGGCATGAACTGTTTACATTATAATATAAATAAAACAGTGGTTGTAAGGTCATAAGTTAAAGCTTATCGGGTGGTATCTGTCATGTACTCGTACGCATGTAGGTGGTTGCGTTCTATTTACAGTTTAACAGCAGTTTGCTATGAATAAACATGTAACTACCACGGAAACAAAAGGCAGGAAGATAACTACAAGATACAAGTTGGAGGTTAATGTTTCAAATGAATAACAGGTGAGCATCGGATTGGTTAGTGGCTTACATAGATTAAAATCTGAAGGCCTGCGCTGGTGGCGCGGCGGCCAGCAGGCGCGGGTGCGGCGACGCGTGACGCAACGCGCGACGCAGACGCGGTAGCGCCGCGCAGCTCCTGCGCTCGCCGAGTTGCGAGCTGTTCCATAATTGTTGCACAGACGAGTTCAATAATTAAGTGATAAATATACCAGCGGTGGTGCGGCGAGAGGGCGGTGGCGGCAGTCGAGCAGCGGCCGCGTCGCGCACCGCACCGCGTCAAGTGATGGACTCGGCATTTTTCTATCGGCAGAGAGCGTAGGAATCTCGCCGGACTGGTTCCCGCGCTGCGTTAGAGCGCCGCTCTGGTGAACCCTTTCGCTTGTAAATGTGCCGATATTTACATATGCGCGCTCGATCTCACGTCGAACTTTCGTTCAGCGCCCGCGCCCCCGGAGCGCCAGCGCCGGGCCCGGCGGCGCCGCCGCCCCACAGCACTCACCACGACGTGCCATGAGCGACGTATGTCATTACATTATACTACCCCCGCTTCCCCGCCTCTCCTTCACTCCTTCCTCTAACTGTCACCTAAATTGTATGCTTGCAAAAATTACAAAAAGAACATATAAACACAAAATACTTCGGAAATAGTCTATCCAGGCTATTAGCATTCAGTACTTCCATTAGATTTTTTCACCAATGCAATCCAGAATAAAGATCTGTTTCTCTCCTGATTATGGACATAGTTGCTACCAAATAGTCTAACGTGAGAATTAAGGTAATTTCCAAATATTTCAAGGGAAATTACACAAACAAACAAACAAGATTATAAGGCAATTAATTACCTAGAGCAAAAATATACTTGCGTTTGGTTTCTTAACTTACCACGCGAGTAAGAGAGAGCAATAATATATTTGCGTTTGGTTTCTTGACATACCACGCGAGTAAGAGAAAACGAATATGTTCGCCTCGACTCTACATACTTAGATACATGTTGCCTTAAAATTCATACATAAATTGTTTAAAATTCATAAAAAGCCTCACGTGACTGCCTTTGCAACTAAATGTAGGCACCGCATTGGCGTTGACTCTCTGGGGCAAAAAATGGATCAACTGCTAACGGACATTGGATTCTTAGCAGATACCACATTAAATTTCATACTGCAAGAATGGAATGTCTATCACTAACGGTTGTAATAAGTTCATTCTATAATTCACTCACATAACTCATCACTTCATAAATAGGTACGCAGTTAGAAATACTCAAGTGAAAAATATTTTTCACCTCAGCAGCTCGAACAAATCTATAAAAAAACAATACATTTCAACTTTATTCGCTTTGTCCCTTTCTATTCGTTATGAAATAATTTTTAAGAAAAATAAACCGACTTTAATGGGGGAGGCCGGTGAAAGATTATTATACTTAGATGGTGCACTCTTAGATTCCATACAATAAAATAAAAATGGCTATAAGTATGTTTATAATGGTAGAAGAGGAAGTACCCTCAATTCCTCATGGAATCATGGAAAACCTTGCTTGCTTGACAAACAAAACGTAGAGCACAAATCGCCAAACGTGAACTACGCGTCGTTGAAGAGTTCCGTTCCGATCATCATCAGCAGTTCCACTTCATCAAATGTCACTTTTATGAATGAAAATGCTTGATTAGTTCATGAAAATACTAAAATCACTATTTGTGTGCCTTTCACATTTGAGAAGTTCCCTCGATTCCTAATGGATCCGATCATCAGAACTCGAGCATGACAAAAATCAATCATGAAAATAGAACTTGCTTAACAAACACAGCTAGGAGGACAAATCACCAAACGTGAACATTTCGTCGTTAAAGAGTTCTGTTCTGATCATCATCAGCAGTTTCACTTCATCAGCTGGGCATGGGGATCAGCTGCAGATATTGAAACTGTTTTTATTTTGCAAAAAAGGGCTATCCGGGCAATTTATAACTTGGGGTCGCGTGACTCATTAAGAGAATTTTTCAAAGAAATAGATATTCTAACCCTGCCGTCCCTATACGTATTTGAAATAATAATGTATGTTAGGAAGAATTTGTGCAATTTCCCAACGAACGCTGATAAACCAATAGCCACCAGAAACACTGGGAAACTGAAAATAACCTTCTATAGACTAGTAAAGGCGAAAAATTCGTTCTTGGGAAATTGTATTAAATTCTAAAATAAAATTCCAAAACACATTACTGAACTTAGCAATTCTAAATTCAAATCTGTAGTAAAACAAACAATTATTTCAAAAGCATATTATAAGGTAAACGATTACATCATGGACAGGGATGTTTGGTAGTGAGTGTCCTGCAGGGCTAGTATGATCGCTTATATGTCGGACATATAGCATTCGTCCCGTACTGTCAAGTATGTAAGTGCGAGAGGGACGAATGCTATATGTCCGACATATAAGCGATCATACTAGCCCCACTGCACGGCTAATCTATCGCGAAAATAGGTTTTTTACTGTAGCTTGTTATTTTTGTAGTAACTGAGACTGTAATTTTATATTTAACTATACAATGTATATTGTTTTGAAAAAATGACACCTCGCCGAGTTTCTTACGCCGGTTCTTCTCGTGGCAGAGGTTTATTTTGCCGAACCGGTGGTAGTTTATTGACGTTCATAGGTGCATGTAATATGCCTAATTTGAAGAATAAACTACTTTTCCTTTTTCCTTATCCAATGTCACATTTTTGGATGCAAATGCTTGACTTGTTGATAAAAACACCAAAATCACTATATGTTTGCCTTAAAGATTTGAGGAGTTCCCTCAATTCCTCATGGATCCCATAATCAGAACTGCGTTTTGACAAAAACGGGACCAACTTGAATATATATACTACTTACAATCAAAAAAAGAATTTCCCAAATCAGTTAAGAAATGACGGAGTTATGGAGTAACAAATATTAAAAAAAAAACATTCAACCGAATTGATAACCTCCTCTTTTGAAATCTTGAAGTCGGTTAAAAAAGAGAGCCGGAAATAGGTCGACATCACTTTGACATTCAAGTTTTATAGTAGACCCCAAAAAACGCGCTATACAAATGACACTTTCGAAAACTCGTAAATTAACCTGTAAGTTTAACTTATGTTTACGCCGAAAAGTCTAACATATCGCTTTGGCAAAAAAGTAAAGCTTTACTGCGGAAATCTACAAATATTTCTTGTATTTACCACTTAAAGTTTTTATGAGATAAGAGCACTTTTTGGACTTTTCGGTGTAAAATTAATCTTTCGTTTTATCATGTATCACATATCCATAAAGTTAATGATTTTAGAAAAAATACTAAGGTAATAAAAGTGAGGTACCTACATTTTCAAGGTCGCGTTTTATCCCCATGGTTTGACGACCTGTTTAGCCTAGTTGGTAGTGACTCTGCCTCCGAAGCTAGAGGTCCCGGGTTCTAATCCCGGCCAGGGCATTTATTTGTGCATTTTTCACGGATATTTGTTCTTGGGTCTTGGATGTTTTCTATGTATTTAAGTATGTATTTATCTATATAAGTATGTATATCGTCGTCTAGTACCCATAGTACAAGCTTTGCTTAGTTGGGACTAGGTCGATTTGTGTAAGATTGTCCCCCAATATTATATTATTATTATTATGGTCCCCGAAGTTCAAATTTGAACGCATGTAAGCAGAGCTTTTAGTGTGTGTGTGTGTAGTGAACATGTGACAGCTAAACTTGCATTTACAAAATTATTTATTTATCGAACACTCAAAATTACAATGCAATAAATAAAAAAATATCGTCTAAATCTTGCATTTTGATCCCATATATTAAATATATTTATTTCGGGGATCTCGGAAACGGCTCTAACGATTTCGATGAAATTCATAATTCTGTGTTTACGGGGGCGAAAAATCGACCTAGCTATAGGTCTCATTTACGTATCATCTTCGGGAAAACTTATTCTCCGGGAAAACACGAAAGATGCCTCGCAAAGCTCAGTTGTTCAGGTACTATTCTATATACGCTTCCGATTGGTCGCTACCGAAGCATGACAATACTCAGGCCTTCGCTAGTCAAATGCATATCACATAGCCACGGTCTGCTGGGCACTAGGCAACGCCCTCCAGCTTGTGTCCAGTAGCAGAGACATATATAGCCCTTGGTCAATTCAGAACGGTTCTTGGGTCTGAGACACGGAGAGATTCAAATGTTTTTTTTTTTATGATTGACTGACCAGCGATTGGCCATAGTCTCACCTGATGGAAAGCGAAGAAAATGCCTAAAATGTTGTTCACTGGTTCAGTAATGTAATCGCCTATTCACTCTTGTCTTGAAGAGACCCATATTGTGTGTATCAGGAAATACAGACGGCGGCAGCAAATTCCAGTCCTTAGCTGTAAGTACAGAAGGTAAACGTCCCAATGCTTGACACTTTAACGCCCACTAGATGAAAAAGTTCAAAGTGTATAGCGGCTATTTCAAGTGGGGTGTCATATGAAAGATCTTGAAACGCACATCCTGAAACAGTTTTTCTTTTTTAGCGGTATAAGTATAAAACATTTCGGTTCATGTAGCTAAATGTAAAAAAATACCCTTAGGTTTACCAAGAAAAAAATATGAAATTATTAAGTACATGACGTTCATATTAATATAAATAGTACAAGAAAAAAAAAAACTAGATTAGGGGAGAGTTGGCGATATCGTACCGCCGCCGCGCCGGTTAAATCGTACCACAGACACAGAATAAGTAATAACAGACTACTAAGAAGATACGTATAATCGTACCATTGCCTGTGCCATTGCGAGATGGGGCAGCAAATAATCGGCTAAACATGAATCTGAGAGAGGAAAAAATAGACATTCGTCAGACTTCATGTAAACTTCAGTGTTATTTCGTAACGAAATAACATGTAATCAAGGATGCGAAATAAACAGTATTTACATAAATAAACAAGATTATTGGGTGGTTTTTAAAAATTGGCGAATTCTACGGTTATATTTTTACTATAGTTATTTCAAAAAAAATAACAAGTCGTACCATTGCTTTCTGGCAAAGGTACGATTTAAACGACAAAGTATTTTTGGATTGTACCAGGACAATTTTAAATGTCTGTCAATAAATACTTTGTATGAATACCTAAGTTAAACAGTTTACATGCAAAATGCGTCATAGATACCATTTAAATGCTATTTAAAGTACTACATATGAGTAAAAAGTGGTACCATATAACCGACTTTCCACTATATATTTTTAACCGACTTCAAAATTTCAAAAGAGGAGGTTATCAATTCGGTTGTATGATTTTTGTTTTTTTTTTTTAATGTTTTTTACTCCATAACTCCGTCATTTCTTAACCGATTTGAAATTTTTTTTTGTTTGTATGTATATATATCCAAGTTGGTCCCGTTTTTGTCAAAAGGCAGTTCTGATGATGGGATCCATAAGGAATTGAGGGAACTCCTCAAATCTTTAAGGCAAACATATAGTGATTTTTGTGTTTTTATCAACAAGTCAAGCATTTGCATCCAAAAATGTGACATTGGATGAAGTGGAACTGCTGATGATGATCAGAACAGAACTCTTCAACGACGAAAAGTTCACGTTTGGCGATTTGTCCTCCTAGCTGTGTTTGTTAAGCAAGTTCTATTTTCACGATTAATTTTTGTCATGCTCGAGTTCTGATGATGGGATCCATTAGGAATCGAGGAAACTCCTCAAATTTGAAAGGCACACAAATAGTGATTTTAGTATTTTCATGAACTAATCAAGCATTTTCATTCATAAAAGTGACATTTGATGAAGTGGAACTGCTGATGATGATCAGAACGGAACCCTTCAACGACGCGTAGTTCACGTTTGGCGATTTGTTCTCTTCGTTTTGTTTGTCAAGCAAGCAAGGATTTTCCATGATTTCATGAGGAATTGAGGGTACTTAGTCTTCTACCATTATAAACATACTTATAGCCATTTTTGTATTTTATTGTATGGAATCTAAGAGTGCACCATCTAAGATTAATAATCTTTCACCGGACTCCCCCATTGAAGTCGGTTTTTTTTTCTTAAAAATTATTTATCATCATAAAACATTTCTATACTAAGTTTGTATTTAATCCCCTTTGTAAACTCCTATGAGATTAAGCTGAAAGTAGCGTCTGTCAATTAAAAAATATTGAAATCGGTTCACTTGATAAAGAATTATCCTTAAAAAACCATCATACATACTACGTTATTCAGTCGCGCAAATGCAGCGTGAGATGGCGCTGTATCAGGGCGTTTAATTTCTACTTATGAGTGGCATTCTGATTTTGAAAGATATATTACATGAAAGTGGGATCCTTCCTTATCACTCTTTTATCAGATGGTGGTGACGTCTCATTTTGAACTACTTATTAAAATAGCTTTATCCCGTTGTTGAATCTCGCGTTGTATCCCATGTTCACGATATCATAATTTGTCCATTGCATGGTTACAGAATAAGTAAATAAATAAATGGATGATCAATACATTGTAAGTTACACAAGTTCCTGAACTACAGGATTAATGTGCATGACTTTGTTTGGTTATGGTGGCTAAATGTATGATTGTTAAAAATATCGCGGTATAGAAATAAAAAAATACAGCATATTACTTAAATCTATATAGGTAGAATTCTTATCAATTAGCACGGTGAATATCTACCAGTGCGCGATTTGTTTTCATTTATATGTGTTGGGGGTGTTATTCACAAACCGACTCGTCCTCATTTCTCACCTCACCCGTTTATATATGGAAAATGTCAAAATTTGACAAATGACATGTGACAGTTTCCACATGAAAACGGGTCAGGTGTGAGCTGAAGACGAGTCGGTTTGTGAATAAAAGTAGGTTTAGATGAAGACTATTTTCAGCCGCCTAAATTACGGCCCCTAAAAAAGGCACCGTATAAACACTTTCGCGGCATGCCAGCGCTGGAATGGAACGGAACAGAACACGCTCCTATTTTTTGGCGCCAGTGACCTCCACCCACGTCTCTTTATGACTGGTACCAAAGAGAATATAATACTCCTTACGGAGAAGGGACGTAACTGCCTATATACTGTCATCCACATTTGTATGTTTCTGAATATCTTTGATGTTCATCGCTATAAAACTAACTGTCACTGTAGTGCTGTGGAGTTATCGATAGTATTGAATAGTAAATGCACTAGTGATGTGCATGTCTTATCGATATTCGATAAAAATTGCTTACGTAGGTATTGCGATTTACATTTTGCCTTTTTTAACTAAGTTTGCATTAAGAAGTAACCAGCGTTAATACTTAATGCGAAAACAATCGACTTGTTTTCAACTGTTGTTGTAAATAGTAAATAAACCACGTCAAGCTTATACAATATTATTTATTTACACACAAAGGAGTTATAAAAAACCCTTTTCCTTCCATTAAATCATAAATATATTTACATTATCTTGTTATTAGCTCATCTTTGGGAAAATTAGCAAAGAATCCTCCCCTGAGGCTTTCCCTGACGCCACATACTTCACAGCGTCTATTTTTACGTCTATTGCCGCCCATTATGAGTCACTTATCACTATTTCGAGTCTCTATCTCAGAAATATCACGAGTCCACGTCTCTTAAATAAAATAACACACACACAAAACAATACGAGTCCCTGTCTCTAAAAACCGCGCGCACACGCGAAATAAGCGCAGGAGCTAATTTGCTCAACTCTACGCCACTAAAGTTTCAAAAGTATAGCGAATAAAATAATTATCATTAATGGACGTCGGTATTTCAAGATTTTCAAGTGGGAAAAATATTTTTAATGTACGTATTTGACTTTGTCAAGTTTTTTCAGATTGCCATGACAACCCATTATCCTATAGGTTGGCATGACAGGCGCTCCATCGCCATACATTGTTTTTTAGGGTTCCGTAGTCAACTAGGAACCCTTATAGTTTCGCCATGTCTGTCCGTCCGTCTGTCCGTCCGTCCGTCCGCGGATAATCTCAGTGACCGTTAGCACTAGAAAGCTGAAATTTGGTACTAATATGTATATCAATTACGCCGACAAAGTGGTAAAATAAAAAGTTGAAAAAAATATTTTATTAGGGTACCTCCCCTATACGTAAAGTGGGGAGTGGTTTTTTTTTTCATTTTAAACCTAACGTGTGATATATTGTTAGATAGGTATTTAAAAATAAATTGGGGATTACTAAAATCATTTTTTGATAATGTTAATATTTTCGGAAATAATCGCTCCAGAAGTAAAAAAAAAAGTGTCCCCCCCCCCTCTAACTTTTGAACCATAAGTTTTAAAAATATGAAAAAAATCTCAAAAGTAGAACTTTATAAAAACTTTGTAGGAAAATTATTTCGAACTTGATAGGTTGAATAGTTTTTGAAAAAATTACAAAAACTACGGAACCCTACACTGAGCGTGGCCCGACACGCTCTTGGCCGGTTTTTTTTATATAGGAGTTGTGACTGACTGACTGGTACTGAAAAGGCACTGTCTAAACGACATGTGTCGGTTTGCTGGTCACTGGCGACGAGATTTAGGCGGCTGAAATACCTATATCATACATACTACGTCGTTGTCTAAACGGTCTGAAAATGTGCTGACGGTAGAGACTAGCGCCGTAGTTTAGGCGTCTCAAAATAGTCTCCGTCTAAATCAACCTTAAGAGGGCTGGCTGTCAAGCTTGCGAGTTAAGAAACTTGTACATTAAATGAAATCACAGCTTCATATGTAACAAATGTTACAAACTAAACAACAACGACCTACCTTTCGACGACCACTTTGGCTTAGTGAGGATCTTTGAGAATATTTCTCTGATCCAAGACGCTATACCCAGACCTTCTAGTTGTTTAACGCGGCTTAGCGTGACGTATAGGCATGGCCTTTGGCTAGAATCTTGGTGTCGAGATCAACTACAGCTCTGTTCATGGTTGTGCCTTGTATGTAGTTTGTGCACTGCATTAATACTACCCAGCACAATATTAGTGGCTGCATAAACCGCTCCACTCTGCCTTGACCTTTTAATGTGTCGAACTCCCGTGATGCAGGCCTCAATCTTAATTTCTTGATGCCATGGCATTCGAAGTTGTAGAATGAATGAATGTTGAATGTTGTGTGTCTAGAATGTCCTAGGTATAGTTAGGTAGGTACAACTTCGAGAAAGAGGTTAATCGCCGAACCAACTCGGCTGGGAAGCTACGGCACATCTTTTCGTCCAATATTCCGCAGTGTCTCAAGACGAGTCTTTGACCAGTGTGTGTTACCAGTGATGACATATGGCACTGAAACGTGGTCGCTTACTATGGGCCTCATAAGAAGGCTCAAAGTCACCCAAAGAGCAATGGAGAGAGCGATGTTGGGAGTTTCTCTGCGTGATCGCATCAGGAATGAGTCCATCAGCAGCAAAACCAAAGTGACCGATATAGCCCTCGAAATGTTTAGTATAAGTTTATATAGTTTTTAAGTGTCTTATGTACATCCATCTCTGTTTGTTATCCAAATAAATAAATAAATAAATATACCTCTCGTTTATTTAGATAATTAGACTTACATCCATACTTCTCTTAACCACGCTAAATTTTGGCAAAGTGAAAATGAACCAGGTGTGTCGAAATCCGTTTCAACCGACAAACGATATATTATTGTTCATATCGGTGGACCATCGGGATTTGTTCCCAATGCACTCCTAATGCCATAAAATAATAATAAGGAAAAAAGCCGATTATCATGACTCTATGAACAGGAACAATTTTAAGAGATAGGTTTTGGAGAAATTAATTCCCAATCTCAGTGAACCCACGTGTATAATAATGGATATAATATATAAAAAGAAAATAACGTTGCCGTCATTGCCGCTAATGAAAAAACACCCAATACAAAATTTTATAAAAAGTAGATGGCTAAGAAAACCAATACATACTGTCCCGACTATACATGAGGTATGTATATTATTGCCATATAACATGCTGTTTGCAGCGACATTATCTCAGGTCCAAATAGATACTGGTCAGGCTATATTTATTTAATACCTTTGGTGCTAGATTGCCAGGTTCAGGTTTGAGACGACACCAAGTATTCTTGAAAAACCTTAATGAACTTCTTTGATACGAGAAAAATAGCCAAAAAGCCATTCCAAAGAAATAACTGTTTAATTAATTCGTTAGGCAAGGTCAAAGAGTAACGTAACTATAATTTGAGCTCATGGGATGTAAAACTTAAAATTATAAAATAAAATAGCATATCAGCAGCAATTTTAAAATTCCTTAGTTTCGTGGATGGCGAATAGTGCCTCTTAGGGCATGCAATTTCCCGGGAAATCCCGGGAATTCCCGGGATTATGAATAGAAATCGGTACCGGGACTGCAAACCCTAGTGCCTCTATTTGCAATACACAAAACAGAATCTGATATTGACGTCAGTCGTCGTTTCTAAAATAAATTAATTTTTTTTTAAATGAACGAAAACATAAAGTAGGAGGTAAGCTAATTTCACTCAGGATTTCTTCAAAATCGAATGTAATTGATGTGAATAAATATCAAGCGAACTAATTAAGCAAGTATGTATTTATCATACTGTACCGACCTATGTTTACCGATTTCTCTGTCAATTGTGGACCGATTTTCACCGGGTGTCTGCGAAATTTTCAAATTTGGCAGACATCCGGTGAATACTTCGTTACAGCTCAAGTTACACTAGACATAAGTTAAGTTAAATATATTAAGGTTCATTAGCTACAGTTTTTTTAGATTTAGTAACTTAGGTAGTCTTAAATCTTAGCAGAACTATAATTAGTGGTTTCGTCGTCGCTGAAAAGAGGCCACAATACAAAACATGCAGTGCAATCGAGGCTTCCTTTATGTTGGATGTTTGTATTAATTGGTTAAATGCAAAATGTTATGGTATCATGTACTTGTACACTGGCAAACCCTATTCGTTATTTATTATATATATTGTGTACCTATAGTACCTGACACATAAGTAATTATTCTTGTTACTTATTATAATTATGGACAGTGTTTTTTTGAGCATGTGCTACCGGCCCTGTAGCAAACTGCCAGATGGTCTATTAGAGTTCCATTTTTTCAATTTTTTTTCCACTGGGGAGCAAAGAGCTGGCAGCTTCCTATACAGCGAGGAAATGCTGCCAGCGTCTATGGTACGATGCCACGGGGGCCCTTTTTAGAAATAGTTTAGTTTAATTTTAATTTTGGGTTTTGTTTTAGTTTTTTTTAGTATTCTGTCATTTTATGTTTTAAGTTTACATAATAATATGATATTGGTACGATTTGTCACGGTATATGTATTATACTGTGTATTTGTTGCACGCTCTAGGTAGCATAGAAGCGAGCGCATCAGGCAACGAATATCATACTATTAATACCAAGAAGTCGAGTAAGATAAATCTCCAGACTACTTGGCTGAGTATAGTACAGAATATCAGTGAGTGATGTTTCTGATTTTAAATTGGTGTGACTTGGTATACTCGTATTTAAATCCACCCAAAGACGCAATTAGGCTGGGTTGCACCGACTTACGATCACAGACCGATCAACGTTAAATATGGCGCCGGCAGCTGTCATCCCATAGAAACTTGTCAAACTTTCCATACATTAAAATTTTAACGAACACAGCTTACGATTACAAACGGTTTGGTGCAACCCAGCCTTAATGATACAATTTTTAAGAAAAAAAACCGACTTTAATGGGGGAGGCCAGTGAAAGATTATTATACTTAGATGGTGCAATCTTAGATTCCATACAATAAAATAAAAATGGCTATAAGTATGTTTATAATGGTAGAAGACTAAGTACCCTCAATTCCTCATGGAATCATGGAAAAACCTTGCTTGCCTGACAAACAAAACAAAGAGAACAAATCGCCAAACGTGAACTACGCGTCGTTGAAGAGTTCCGTTCTGATCATCATCAGCAGTTCCACTTCATCAAATGTCACTTTTATTAATGAAAATGCTTGATTAGTTCATGAAAATACTAAAATCACTATTTGTGTGCCTTTCACATTTGAGGAGTTCCCTCGATTTCTAATGGATCCCATCATAAGAACTCGAGCATGACAAAAATCAATCGTGAAAATAGAACTTGCTTAACAAACACAGCTAGAAGGACAAATTGCCAAACGTGAACTTTTCGTCGTTAAAGAGTTCTGTTCTGATCATCATCAGCAGTTCCACTTCATCAAATGTCACATTTTTGTATGATAATGCTCGATTTGTTGATAAAAACACAAACATCACTATATGTTTGCCTTTAAAATTTGAGGAGTTCCCTCAATTCCTCATGGATCCCATCATCAGAAATCAAGCATGACGAAAATTAATCGTGAAAATAGAACTTGCTTTACAAACACAGCTAGGAGGACAAATCGTCAAACGTGAACTTTTCGTCGTTGAAGAGTTCTGTTCTGATCATCATCAGCAGTTCTACTTCATCCAATGTCACATTTTTGGATGCAAATGCTTGACTTGTTGATAAAAACACAAAAATCACTATATGTTTGCCTTAAAGATTTGAGGAGTTTCCTCAATTCCTCGTGGATTCCATCATCAGAACTGCGTTTTGACATAATAAGTGACCAACTTGGATATATATACTTACAATCAAAAAAAGAATTTTCCAAATCGGTTAAGAAATGACGGAGTTATGGAGTAACAAACATTTAAAAAAAAACAAAAAGTATTTATTATTAGTATTAGTAAGATGGGAGATGGGAGTACGCCTATGCTCTTTTCTTGAAGGTCGTATCTGTCCGGAAATACCGCAGGCGACAGTCCATTCAACAGTTTAGCTGTGCGAGGCAGGAAATTTCTGGAGAAACGCACATTTGAGGACTGCTAACCTGCTTAAGTGGTGCGGATGGAAATGTTGTCGCGTTGAGCGATGGCGGAAAGAAACGGCAGGGATTAATCTGAACAATTCCTCTTGCGGTAGAAAAAGCAGAGCGAGCCTACATTTCTACGGAGCGCCAAGGAGTCAAGCCGATTCGAAACACGCTGGCAGCCGACAATTCGAGTCGCTCTCTGTTGGATGCGGTCAAGAGGAAGAAGCTGTACCTAGTGTACCTATGGTGCCCCTGCACACAGATGAGAACAGTATTCCATATGTGGACGGACCTGCGCCTTATAAAGCTGTAGGCGATGGGCCGGCGTGAAATACTGTCTCGATCTGTTCAGCACACCGAGCTTTCCTTTATTTACGAGTCAATTTTGTAAATTATTTTTGTATATCAAAGGCCCTAACTTGAGCATTCGTGAGTTTCTCTGGTCAATAGTTAACTGGTTATGTAACTTATGTTATATCATTATCACTTAGACATAAGGAAACACCTTTAATGCGGGTTACGAGTACAAACAAAAATAAGTACATATATTTCTATTAACTTTGGCTGTCCGTAAGAAACAAGGGAATCAGAACTCTTATTAAAAGTCCGATCGAATATAGCATGTAATCGAATTTAAAGGACAGGGTTGTCACTGTTTTACGCCAAAACTAACGAGCGGATTGAATGAAACTAACGACACCACCTAACATTGTTTTATGTGTGTTAGTCTGTCGCTAATTAAGATTTGTAAAATAAACAACTATTAATTACAACAACAAGTAGGCACTCCTATTTTTTGTGTTAAGTATAGACACAAAAACTCCATTCGTTTATACATAAGGTATAGACACAAAAATTCCATTCGTTTTCTTTTGTGCAAGTCTTATTACTGGTTTCGACAGAATCTTCTGACAATAAGCAAAAACAGGATCAAGTGCGCAGTAGATCCACTAGTGGAATAAATAAATCACTACTGTAATGGCGATAAAAACAGGAATTTTATACCTTAATATATGCCTGTATATCTAGAAAGAAGTACCCATGTAGATAACGCGTGCAATATCTGGTACACTGTTTGTTTACATCTGGTGTTTACTCTTTCACTCAGCACGAAGACGCTGACATATTCGCCGATACTTTGGCATACTTGTGCAACATTGCTAGGATATTTTTGAATAGTCAATTAATGGAATGACATTATAATTATCATTTATGACATTTTTTACCTGTGCATGTTTATCTTTTTTGTTTATTTTAGCATGTAAGCGATTTGGTGTCCATACTGTAAGCTTGCATTGTATTATTGTGAATAAATAAATAAATGTGAAACGGAAAAAGAAACGTTATGGAACATAAAAATAATGGCAAATGAAATTCTGGCAAGTAAAATTAAATATAGAACCGTGAAACTGAGCACTTTACTCGCGTTAAAAAATATGACTTCTATGCCGAGCCTTCAATCCGGTTCTTTGAGAACCGGTACAGATAGGAACAGATGGAATTACTCGACTAATTGTGACTATGTACGAGTATACACCGTCAGCTCCCACCGTCTCGGTGCATCAGATGGATTTAAGAAAGACGCGAAACGGAAAGCTATACTACTTCTACAGCTGGTACCGCGCTGTTAGGCTATTCTGACCACGGGCGTAGGATTTTTTGCAAAGCGAGATTTAACAGCGACATAACTCTGTCATAATGTGGCTGCCACATGAATCATACACATAATTATGTTCGCGGTTAGCCTAAGTTTTGGGTATACTCAATAATACGCATAAAAGGCGTCTCCGTTTCTTTAAATGTAATAAATACGTAGCTACTAGACTAGGCCCGAAGTGGCTATCAATTATCGTATTCAATGTCAAATTGTGAGAATGAAAACCGGTAGTTATTTTGCCATTTGACATTACAGATGTTAAATAATACGGTAATTGATTGACACTTCTTCGTCCGAGTTCTTACGACGGGAACGGATTATTTTCATCGTAACTATTGATCATAGAGTGACGAATTTTGTTTTTTCAACTATGTTGGTATATAGTCCATATCAATTAGACACATAAACTGGCCAGTTAGCTTATGTCACTGTTTAAATTCCCAAAGTGTTGCACATCCAAACACTATCCCTGATAAACGTGCCAACAACGTCAGCCACCTCTGAAACAACGTCGTCCGCCTTTCCACCATCGTCGTCCACCTCTCCAGCCGCATCGCTCACCTCTCCAGCCGCATCGCTCACCTCTCCAGCCGCATCGTTCACCTCTTCGACCACATCTTCCACCTGCTCAACAATGTCATCCACCTCTCCAACTGCGTCGTTCACAATTTCCACAACGCTGCTTTTCTGCCACGATCTCTGTTGACTGGGTATCATACGCCTGAGTTTCTTCCAAGGCTACAGTTATATCTTTCACTATTAGCTTGGATTGGTCCTCTTCGCATCGAGCTTGTTCCGCTTGCTGTTGCTTATTGTTTTAGAAGTCGGCAAATCGGTCCGGGTCTCTGCCGTGTGTCGTTCCATCATCGGTTCCACATGATGTAAAAGTCGCCGCAACATTTTTTGTCCTAAAGCTGTGCTAGCTCCTTGAGTCACGTCTACTTCCGTAGCACCTTCGCTGAAAGTGGGAGCAGCCGCTTGACCACACGTCGTGACTCCTTTGCTATCGTCGCGTTTAACTACCCATTAGGCGGCATATTTATGCTCTATCCCACTCCTGACACCAAATGTTACGAGCGTGGGGTACGGGATAGAGTTAAAATACCTCTGTAACACGACAATAGGTTTATTCAGTGAGTTAGATAAATTGACAACTACTTGATTACTTGAGTTACCGCGTGCTTAATAATGACTCAATTGACACTCAGAAGTCCACCGAGTTCGTGCCTCACAGCAGCAGCAGTCGGCTCTAGTATGTGATACAGCTAATAACTTCACCGATACATTGCACTTTATCACTTCTCTAAAGGGATGACTAATTGGTCAAAAATGCATATACACACATAATTTATTTCTAACGAAAAGCGAAATTATAAAAGTCTTATAGTTATATTTTAAGAAATTATTTTATTTGTCAGAATGAGTTACAATGGTCTTCGGTATAATATACATGTTCTTGCATTCAGCATGCATTCATGCGCATAAATATTAAATTAATTATAGGTAATTTCAAATTATAATATTTTAATGTCATTTGTAATTAATCTATACTAATATAATAAAGCTGAGGAGTTTGTTTGTTTGTTTGTTTGTTTGAACGCGCTAATCTCAGGAACTACTGGTTCGAAGGGTCGAAAGTCTGTATACATGGAAGATATTCGAAAAAAGCTGGCTGGGGATACTTAGAATCGATAACAGAAATCGTTTCAACAGTTTTAAGAATTCGTGTCTGTTTGTCTGTCTGTTTATATGTCTAGGCATCACGTGAAAACGAACGAATGGAGTATAATTTACCCTCATTAATATGGCAACTGGATCTTCGGTGACGACATAGCTCGGCCTTCAGCCTCGCATGCCTTGCCACTCTCCTTCGGCTTTTCAGTCATCAACCTTACATGAAAAATCTACTCTGTTGGGAGGCTCGGCCGTGTCTCGCCTCTCTGCTTCAGGCCTTCGGCCGTCAGCTTTACATGAGAAGCCCGCTCTGTGTGATTATTCTCGCATGCTTTGCCGCTCTGCTTCCGGCCTTCGGTCATCATACTTACATGAAGAACTCGCTCTGTTGGGATAACGTTTTACGGCAGAACTGCGTAGCGAGACTTTTATCATTGTACAATGTACATGTAATGTTTTTGAAGAGATTTTTTCGTCTAGAATCGACACATTTGATATTCCGAAATAAGCACTTAATCATTCGTTTTGACAATAGGATTTCTAGGGAATGTCATATTGACTGTAATCATTTCTAAAGGGGGTGTAAAAAAGGGTGAAAGATTGTATCAGCATCATCATCTGAGGCGTTATAGCCGCGGGTGGGCCCTAGGCTAGCCTGGTCAAGCAAATATCTCCAGTCCGATCTATTCGTGGCTTTCCTTCTCCAACATGTCACCCCTAAGTTCCTGGTGTCCACCTGAGCTTGAGAAAGATTGTATGGGAAAACAAATCATTCTAAGGCGAGAACGAATTATACGCGGACGAAGTCGTGGGCAAAAGCTAGAACATGTACATGGAACGATAAAAAATATATGGAAAACATTCGAAAAAAATTTGGCTAAGGATACTTAGAATCGATAACAGTTTTTAGAATTTTTGTCTGTTTGTCTGTTTATCTGTTTGTCTGTTTACTTGACCGCGCATCACGTGAAAACTGAACGGATTTTGATGCAAACTTTACTAATCTGTCGATAAAATACCCGGTCAGGTTTAAGGCTACAAAAATTGTGCAAATTTGCGTTAGAAGGGGGTAAAAATAGGGGTTGAGTTTTGTATGGGAACTCCTATAATCCATGAGTTACAGGTTTGAAAATTGGTAAGCACATACTAGACTACAAAGAAAAAACATACACATTCAATATTTGTGAAATCTTAAGATAAAAACTGAAAAAAGAAGTAAACGCTAGCGCTGCGCCGGGACGCTGTGTAGTGTGGCGCCAGCCGCCACGGTCTCTCAAAAATTTGAAAGCTATTACTGTTTAGCCCTTCAAGTACCTAACTGTGATTATAACTACGCTCTGGCGTCAGCCTCGCGTGTTTTGTCGCCCTCCACCACGCCTTCATTATCGCGTATTACACTCTTGGCTTGACTTGGCACGCCCATCGGGCCTTCGGCCCTCAGCCTTATAAGAAAAGCCCGCTCTGCTGGGTTGCTCGACCTTCGGCCTCGCGTGCCTTACCTCTCAGCTTCGGGCCTTCGGCCCTCAGCCTTATCGAGCCCGCGTTGGGATGTTCGATCTTCCGCCTCGCGTGTCTTATAACACTCATTCTCGGCCTTCGGTCTCGCGTGCCTTGCCTGCTCAGTTGAAATGATAGGCCCGCATTGTCTTGCCGGTCTGCTTAGGGCCTTTGGCCATGATACTTACATGAAGAACTCGCTCTGTTTGGACTACGTTTTACGGCAGAACTGCATAGCGAGACTTCTATCATTATAATTGTTATTTTTTTGACGGGATTCATTCGTCTAGAATCGTTACATTTGATTTTCCGAAATAAGCACTTAATCATTCGTTTTGACAATAGGATTTCTAGAGAATACACCCCTAAGGTCCTGGTGTCCTTTATTTCGATGCCGTCCCACCAGCAAATAATTCTAAGGCGAGAACGAGTTCTACGCGAACGAAGTCGCGGGCAAAAGCTAATAGTTAAAAATATATTCGTAGTCAAAATTATGGCAGATGTCAGGTAAGACTGATATTACCACTTCCGTATTGCGTGTATGTGCTTGTGTGTGTGGTGACGTCACATAATTAAGGCGTGTTACCTTTGTGATAATTAACTTGTTAATTACTGAATAAAATTTATATCCCGAAAATTAGGCTTTATCCAACAATGTTTATATTTTTTGTATTTGTTGTGATGTAAACTGTAGCGACCACAATAATATATTCTCAATTATTATTTTTTATATTCCTTTTTTTGTCCAAATAGGCACTAGAATCGATGGTTAAAATCTGTCGGTATACTCATTCCCACCCTGTATAACATGCTGGCAACAGCTAGTGTTAGATAAATCTATATTAATAATTTCGTGCAGGGGTACGGTAGACCCGAACGAGACCTGTCTCAAATTGAAGAACGTATAAAAATAACGATTTTTGAGTTGAACATATGTATCCGCAAAATTCGGATTGTCGCGTATTTTGCATTAAAAAGTGTTAATTTTATGACGAAAGGTCGGCCATATTAAATTCGTTGGTTGACAGCGTCGGGTTGGGTACGTTCGGAAATTGTAAACTATGTTTGCGTCCGGTCTATTGGCCAGGTTGCTGGGCTGCGTTCTGGGTGAGGGGCCATCATCGCCCATTGTGTGGATTCGGCTAGCCGCGTCTGCAGCGTTTTGTTTTTGTAGTTTTCAAGCGTTCTATACACCTATCAGCCTAGCTAGCACGATAACTTATACCGTCACGTTATATGGGCGAAATGTATTAAAACGTCACATAAAACGTAACGGTATAATCTATCGTGCTAGCTAGGCTGATTGTCACAACAACCGCCTTCAAAGCGAATGTATGGGGCCTGTTACATGGTTATTATTATCACGTGATACATTCATATCACGATAAGTAGCACGTGAATATTGAAGCAGAATCCATACAAATTTGAAAACTGCGATAATATTGACACCCCAGTATTGTGATAATATTAATCGTGTAAAGGACACCACTTGAATGTTTGCTGAGTCTGTCCGCCATCTTAAAGCTGTGTCTCTATTTTGTTGTGACAAACTACTAGGTGACTTATGGCTTTTAAACGTCTAGCAAAATTTTATCCCTATCTCGCTTTATCTTATAACTTAGTGGTACTGGGGGTCTACTCCGAAATTCGAACTTCGTATGGTGCCGTCCCTTTCACTCATATAGTCTATGACAGGAGAGTGAAAGGGACGGCACCATATGAAGTTAGGATTTTGAATTTCGGAGTAGACCCCCAGCTCATGCCGTTCGCCGCGCTCGGACGTTAGAGGCGCTACCGCGAACCGAAAACGAAGTATCTGCCTCTCTCTCTCTCACATGTATATTCGAACGACAGAGAGGAAGATAGTTCGTATTTGGTTCGCGGTAGGCCCTCAGGCGTCAACTTTAAAACGAATAGGGTATTTTACTATAAGAGAAATAAAATTCAAAATGTAATAAAAACCAGCCAAGTGCGTCGGCGTCGCACACTGAGGGTTCCGTACAACCAAAAAACAAATGTGATTTATCAATATATTGATATTTTTGGTAAAATATGCTTCATAATAACCATTATCACCTAATTTCAAGTTCATAGGTCGATGGGGAGTTAAAAAATTATATGTGTGACAGACAACACGCGGAATGTTCTTTGACTTTCTTCGATCGTCCGCCGCGCTCGGACTAAAGTGCTACCAACTTATGTCAATGGCTACCAACCGAAAACTAAATATATATGCCTCTCTGTCGCACTTGCATATTCGAGCGCGGAGAGGGAAATACTTCGTTTTCAGATCGCGGTAGGCTCTTTGGTCTGACGGCTCCTATTCCTGGATGGTGCGCGTATCGGAATGTGAAATACCTTTGGCAAAACGGAACAAGTTGTTAAATAGCTTCCATTAATTGGAGAAAATATTACCAACTGTTATTATTATCACGCGAAACACTGCATATTGAAGCAATATCCATAGGGGCCTGTTACATGGTTATTATTATCACGCGATATACTCATATCACGATCCGTATCACGTGCAATGAATATTGAAGAAAAATCCATACGATTTTGAAAACCACGATAATATTGACACACCAGTATTGTGATAATATTAAGCGTTTAACAGACCCCATACAATTTTAAAAATCGCGATAATATTGACACATAATATTGAGTGTAAAGGGCCCCACTTAATAGAATTTGGCGGAGAATAGAGAGCTGCTACCGCGAAACGAACGAACATCGTGTATTTCCCTCTGTGTCGCTCGATTTTGCAAGTTCGACAGAGAGGGAGATACACGAACTTCACTTGTTTTCGTTCGCCTTAGCAGCTCTAACTTCGCACCAAAAATACTGACTGGCACATCAATATTAACAATTACACATCTGAACTGAATTTTAATGAACAATTAGTATTTTAGCTATACAAATCAGTACTGATTACGGTGTCAAATTTTTTATGTGCCTTTAAATACTACCCTTATAAAAATGCTTAGGATTAACTTGCAAAGATACTAGCCTTTGCCCGTGACGTCGTCAGCGTAATCATTTAGTCCCTATTCCATATGTTAATCCAGACTACAGACTATATTTCTATACGAAGTTTCATCATAATCCGTTGTTGTAATGTTTTTATTTTATACATTTTTGTACACAATTTCTTTTGTCGTTTGCATAACTGTCACGAATAAATGTTTACTTTATTTATTTCACCCGAGCGAAGCCGGGCTTTCATCTAGTATGAATATAATGTCAAACTTTTTTTTCCTTAAATAATCCTTAGTACTATAAAAACATTTCTTTAACAACTATTTTGTCTTGATTCCCTTTACCAACATTGACCCCTTTTTTACACCCTTAAGGGATGATTATATTCTTCCCCACAACTCAAACTATCTCCATATCAATTTTAATCATAAGCGGTTCTGCAGTTATTGATTTCCCAAAAAAAAACTTCCACTTCCCCTTTTCACTCCCTTAAAGGATTATTTCTGGGATCTATCTTATGTCTTTTAGCAGGACTCAAACTATCGCTATACTAAATTTCATCTTATCGGTTCAGCGGTTTAAGCGTGAAGAGGTACCAAACAGACAGACATTCGCATTTATAATATTACTAGATGAAAGCCCGGCTTCGCTCGGGTGAAATAAATAAGAAAGAAATAAAGAAAAGAATCGTGACAGATATGCAAACGACCAAAGAAATAGTGTACAGTCAAGTGCAAAAATATGGGTGCATACAACTGGCCCAAAAATATATCCCATAGCTCTTATGTCGGCAGATTAAGGTTGCGGGTACGTATTTATGAGACGATTAAACCGATACGTATTTTTGCACTTGAGCGTACAAAAATGTATAAAATAAAAACATTACTACAAATATAGTCTAAGTCTGGATTATCATATAGAAGAATAGAATAGGGAGTAGAAGATTACGCTGACGAAGTCACGGGCAAAGGCTAGTTAGTATCTTTATAAGTTAATCCTAAGTATTTTTATAAGGCTAGTTTTTAAAGGCAGATAAAAAAAACCTGATGACACCGTGATCAGTACTGATTTGTGCAGCTAAAATACGAATCGTTCATTAAAATTCGGTTAAATCGGCAATTGTTTAATATTGACGTGCCAGTCAGTATTTTGGGTGCGAAGTCAGAGCTGCTACCGCGAAAGAAAACAAATGAAGTTCGTGAATCTCCCTCTCTGTCGCACTTGTAAATTCGAGCGACGCAGGGGGAGATACACGATGACGATGTTGGTTCGTTTTCGTTTCGCGGTATCAGCTCTCTATTTTTCGCCAAATTCTATTCAGTGGGGCCCTTTACACTCAATATTATGTGTCAATATTGTAAGGATGTTGCTTCAATATTCATCAGTATACACGTGATACGGATCGTGATATGAGTGTATCGCGTGATAATAATAACAGTTGGTTTTTTTTTCTCCGATTAATGGAACCTATTTAACAACTTGTTCCGTAAATTTTGCCAACGGTATTTTGCATTCCGATATTTCCGATGCGCGCACTATCCAAGAATAGGAGCCGTCAGACCAGAGGGCCTACCGCGATCTGAAAACGAAGTATTTCCCTCTCCGCGCTCGAATATGCAAGTGCGACAGAGAGGCATATATTTTGGTTCGCGATAGCACTTCAGTCCAAACGCGGCGGACGGCCGAAGAAAGTCAAAGAACATTTCGTATGTCGTCTGTCACACAGAATTTTTTAACTTCCCATGGACCTATTAACTTGAAATTAGGTGATAAATTTTATTATGACGTATATTTTACCAAAAATACCAACATATTGATGAATCCCATTTATTTTTTAGTTGTACGGATCCCTCGGTGCGCGGCCAAGTGCGAGTCCGACTCGCACTTGGCCGGTTTTTCTTACATTTTGAATGTTATTTCTCATATAGTAAAGTACCCTGTTCGTTTTAAAGTTGACGCCTGAGGGCCTACCGCGAACCAAAACGAAGTATTTCGTTGTATCTCCCTCTCTGTCGTTCGAATATGCAAGTGCGACAGAGAGGCAGATACTTCGTTTTCGGTTCTGACCTCCGAGCGCGGCGAACGGCATGAGCACTTATCACTAAGTTATGAGATAGAGCGAGATAGGGACAGAATTTTGCTAGACTTTTAAAGACACCTAGTAAATTGTCACAACAAAATAGAGGCGCAGCTTTAAGATGGAGGACAGACACAGCAAATATTCTATTCATTCGCTTTGAAGGCGGTTGTTGTGACAATGTGATAGGTGTATTGAACGCTTGAAAACCACAAAAAAAAACACTGCAGACGCGGTTTGCCGGACCACAAAATGGGCGATGATGGCCCATCACCCAGAACGCAGCCCGGCAACCTGGCCATAATACAGGACGCAAAAATAGTTCACGATTTCCGAACGTACCCGACACTATCAACCTACGAATTGAAATATGGCCGATCTTTTGTCATAAAATTAAAACTTTTAAATGCAAAATACGCGACAATCCGAATTTTGCGGATACATATGTTCAACTCGAAACCGTTATTTTTACATGTTCTTCAATTTGAGACAGGTCTCGTTCGGGTCTACTGTACCCCTGCACGGAATTATTAATATAGAAAAGCATGGATGTCGTAGCACTGCAACGCGCAACGACTTGAAATTCAGAATAAATAAAAAGTAAATTCGTGCGAGTAACGGTGGTTGCACCGTTCTAAAACCTATTCAAGAATAGGTACACATTCCTTGCCTTACAAATATTGAACACACGGGGCCCGCCTTATTCGGACGGTCAAAGGTCAATATCTGGCACGGCTTACCTAGGTCACCACAGAGAAAAAAATCTGGTAACCGAAACCAGAATTTGGTTTCGGTAACCAGAATTTTTAGTTGTGTATGTGACAACTATAAAGAAATGGTAAACTCTACGTGTCACTCATAGTAAAAAACAAATATGCATATAATGAGAACAGCAATACATATAGTAATTAGGATTCAAAATTGTAACCGCTAAATAATGTTATTGTTCACTCAACTACAGTATTTTATGTTAGTTACTAAATACATATATGTTACCTCAACTCACCACACAGCCAAGGCTCGATTCGTCGACCTATGCGTCAAGGTAAATAAAAACGGTCGTTTTATTTTTGAACTCATAACTCAAACTAGTTTGATGTATTCAAAAGGTACTGAAATACAAACTATATTACATAGTGGCCTCAATTTTTCAATATCTATAGTTAAATTTAAATAATCACAATTATTTACGAGTGGCGCTAGTGGACACGTTAAAGCACCCTTAAATTGGGACTATACTACCTACTAGTAGATTTGGAACCCTTCATTCTGCGTGGCCCAAAACGCACTTGTTTTTATTTTAAAGATGGCTTTCCAGCAATGGGTGATTCTTAGACAGTATCTAAAATATACTAATCGAGATACTAATAGAAGTAACTAAAATATACTAATCGAGCTGTCTTCACGTTTATTAGTTGACGGATCTTGCTCACTGCAAAAGCTGCAGATTTCAGTCTATTCGAGAGATTAGCAATATGGGGACCCCATTGACATTTGGAATTAATGTTAAACCAAGAAAAACTGTACTATCCATTAATTCCAATTACTCATCTTTCATAACATTTATACCTACTATTACATTCCGTTGACAATAACTGTTTGTATACCTAAGTCGCAGGGTAATCGCGTAACTTTTCGAACGTACAGTCAGCGTCATATATACCTTGTAATCTGCTACCTCAACCATTTGACACATCACAACACCCATAGCACGTAAACACGCAAGACTTATCGGAATTATAAATAAAATCACATAATAGTATTAGGACTTTTCCAAGTGTATAAAAATAATATTTTGCTTTTCTTAAACATAATTTAAATTATGTTACATTTTTTTAGTTCGTTGTTGTTGAGTATTTTACGATAATAATTTACCTACCGAATAGTTACGTGTTATGTCGTTTTCTTTTTAAAACTAGTGTTGTGACCAAGTCTGTCGTTTCGATTCAGAAGATATTTCCGTAAATTGATAGAAATCGATTAGGTATATTTATAACGATATAACCAAAAAAAAAACTGTTGACGCTGTAAACCTAAATATTAGTAAAACTGCGTTAAGTTAAAAACTATGCGCAAAATTTATTGATTGACATAAATGACGGACAGACCGACCAGCTACGGCATCAGCATAGCGATGACGTGATTAAGAGAATATGTCTACTGTTACCGTTGCTCACATTTGCACCCAGGTAACACAATATTTAATTATTTTCCTAGATTCGATTCAATGAAATACGTGCTTTTCTTGACATATTTATTTATAATCACGTTGCTAAGGCAATAAAAATATAACGTGACTTATGAAAGTAAAATACGTTCAAAACCAAGGAGTCCCCTAATGCGTCGTCTACATACTCCCCGGCAATGCGCTTACTGATCCGTCGTTAAACCCCGCCTATCGGCATGTTCGCCATATACGAGGCTGACCATTTCTTGGTTTTGGCTCCATTCCCAGTAAAGCACTTGATGCGGATGCGGACGCACCACATAGATCTTTGTCCAGCCGGAGTAACGAAGCACCAGCTTCCCAATTGTGTAAGCCATTCAGGAATCGGCTGTTCGTGGCAACGTTTAGTGTCAGCCACGTTACACGGTTGTTTAAACTGATCGATGTCAGCTATATTCGTAGTTCGAGATACTAGCGGCATTAGCTGCACGTCGTTTAGATAAACTGAGGTACTTAAGACTCCCGCAGCGTCAACGTCATGACGCTTCTTTGCATCTTGCTTCCCAGAAATCGTTTTAATAGGCATTGGTTCGATAACATTATGTTGGTTAGTAATTATTGCGTTCTCTGGTTCTTCGTGACTTGTGTTTCCATCGCTCAGAAGAGGATCGATATAGACCACCTCAGCCATATGTTCTTCATTGAGTGTTTCTGAGGTCGCTTCAGTGTCTAAAGACGATGGGTGCACGTAAGCTGACGTTTCGGATTGTTGGTAAAACGATGAGTGAAGCAGTCTGTTGTGTGGCATACGACATCCATCCACGCCACAAGGTCGGATCCGACAGTTCTCTCTCCGATGCCTTGGCTTCAGACATTTAAAGCAGACCGTGGCTTCCTTTGCCCACTCCCATCGGTCATCAGTTGAGAGGCTCAGGAACCGGTCACAATTATTCAGCAGGTGGGTGTTCAACTTGCAGTGCAAGCAGTTCGTTTCGAATGAATTCTTCGGCAAGTTTGATGTGAAGCAGGGTTCGGGTTCTGGTTCTCTATCATCAAATTCGGCGTAATGGGTTCTGTTCAAATTTACCGAATTCGATATTGTGCGTAACGGTTCGTGCAACCAATATCTTGACATTGATTGAGCTTCCTTTTTCAAAAAGTTTGACAGCTTGACAAGTTCAGGTTCATCCTCGTGTTCATGATCTACAGCGTAAGAAATCCAGCGTGTCTTCAGGTGCGGTATTTTCTGCTTTAGAGTTCGCAGAAGTTCTATATTGAACAGGTGTTCGGGTTTGCTCAATGCTTTTATAGTCGAAACGCAATTTCGGACCTTGCAGGCAAACTTGCTGAGCTGCTCCGTGTTGTCGATGAGTCTAGGCATATCTTTGAGCGCCTGTATTTCCTCTTGGAGTATCAGTTCTGGGAGGCCGAAGCGTAGTTCCAGGGCTTCCATTACCTCCTTAACTGGAACTAGAGTATCCAAAAGCCCAGCGACGGTGATGCGTGCTTCTCCCTTCAGACAGCGACGGAATCTGGATATAAGCTCATTGTCAGTCACGGAAGCTCTTATCTCTGCGACGGCAGCTTTGAACGACAGCCATTCACTGACATTTCCGTTATAGTATGGCAATTCCTTCGGTTCAGACGGTAAAAAAAAAAGTAAAAGTAGTTTATTCTTCAAATTAGGCATATTACATGCACCTATGAACGTCAATAAACTACCACCGGTTCGGAAAAATATACCTCTGCCACGAGAAGAACCGGCGTAAGAAACTCGGCGTGGTGTCATTTTTTCAAAACAATATACATTGTATAGTTAAATATAAAATTACAGTGTCAGCTACTACAAAATTACTTAAATAACAATGCTACAGTAGAAAATATATTTTCGCGATAGATTACCCGTGCAGGACGCTATCACTGCCAAACATCCCTATCCATGATGTAATCGTTTATCTTATAATATGCTCTTGAAATAAGTGTTTGTTTTACTACAGATTTGAATTTAGAATTGCTAAGTTCAGTAATGTGTTTAGGAATTTTATTGTAGAATTTGATACAATTTCCCAAGAAAGACTTTTTCGCCTTTACTAGTCTATAGAAGGTTATTTTGAGTTTCCCAGTATTTCTCGTGGCTATTGGTTTATCAGCGTTCGTTGGAAAATTGCCCAAATTCTTCCTAACATACATTATTATTTCAAATATGTATAGGGACGGCAGGGTTAGAATATCTATTTCTTTGAAAAATCTCTTAATGAATCACGCGACCCCAAGTTATAAATTGCTCGGATAGCCCTTTTTTGCAAAATAAAAACAGTTTCAATATCTGCAGCTGATCCCCACAAGATAAGACCATAAGTAATTATACTATTAAAATAAGCAAAGTAAACTAACCGTGCCGTTGCCACATTGGTAAGCTGCCTTATTCTCCTGACAGCAAATGCAGCAGAGCTCAACCTACTTCCTATCGCTATTATATGGGAACCCCACTGCAATTTTGAGTCCAATGTAATACCTAAGAATACAGTAGAAGTAACAAATTCTAATGTTTGACCATTAAGTTTAATATTTGTATCTAAGTTTCTGTTTGATGAGTTCGCTAGAGAGAATTTCATACATTTCGTTTTTTTGGGTTCAATACTAAGTTATTGGCAGCAAACCAGTCAGATATCATGGAGAGGGTATTATTTGGTTCAATGAGTTCAGTATCTCTCCTATTTACCTTGAACAGTAATGAGGTGTCGTCTGCGAACATTACAATGCCTGATCTTCGGCTTACCATATATGGCAGATCATTTACATAAACAAGGAACAGGAACGGACCTAGAATAGACCCCTGAGGTACTCCCCATCTCTACCACTGTCTCTGACGAAATGGCTTTATTTATCGCTACCTTTTGATTTCTCTGTGTTAAATATGACTTCATGAGATCTAATGCATGCCCTCTGATGCCATAAAACTTAAGTTTACAAATTAAAGTACCATGATCTACACAATCAAAAGCCTTGGAAAGGTCACAGAACACTCCGATGGCGTCGTGCGACTCTTCCCAAGACTGCAAAATAAATTTTAATAAACTTGCACCTGCATCAGTAGTTGACCTACCCTTCGTGAAGCCGAACTGCTGTGCGTGCAAAATATTGTGAGAATTAAAGTGAGAAACCAATTGCGTAAGCATTATTTTTTCGAACATTTTGCTAAACGCAGGTAGGATAGAAACTGGACGATAATCAGAAGGATTATCTCTATGACCTGATTTGAAAATTGGAACTACTTTACTACATTTCATTAAGTCTGGAAAAATGCCATAGTCTATACAGTTATTAAAAATGAGAGCTAGAGTTGGTGCAACGACCTCCAGAATAGATTGCAGTACCTTGACTGACACGCCCCATAAGTCCTCAGTGCTCTTTATTTTTAACATTTCAAAGGACTTTAGTACATCTAGAGGAGAAACATGATGAAATTTGAAATAAGTTAGTGATTCTAATTTTACGTTGTCATTCAGAAGGGATTCAGCTTTTGTGGTACACGATGCTAAACTTTGAGTAGTGACTATAGGAATTTTAGAAAAGAAATTATTAAATTCATCAGCTACTTTTACTGCATCAGTTATTAAATTATCCTTTACTTTCAAAGAAATTGTGGACTCTTTATTATTTCCCTTCCCAGTCTCTGTGTTAATTATTTTCCAGACTGTCTTGGCTTTATTATCTGAGGACTTAATTTTATTATTCAAGTGCATTGCTTTTGCTTTTGTGCACACTATTTTAAACAATTTGGAATAATCCCTAACATACTGATGGAAACATTCGTCAGTGGTGCAAGATCTCCTTTCATAAAGTTGATATAAGTTATCTCTACTTTTCCGAATTCCGGTAGTTGCCCACTCATTAAATCTCATTTTATTGTTTATCTTAATACGCTTTTTACTACAAGTCTTATTAAATTCGTTACACACTGTATTCAGAAGCATTTTGAATTGATCATTCGGATCATTTGATTGTACCTGGGTGTTCGGCATGGCGACTAGTAGATTAGACTTTAGTAATTCTTGTCTACTTCTACTCAGCGGTCTTATTTCTATAACGCGATCTGGATGTTTTACTTCGCAAGGTAGCTTGACCATCTGAGCTTTATGATCCGAACGAACTCCATTCACTATGCTACTGTCTATATAAGAACTGTTTAACCAAATATTATCTATACAAGTGGCCGAGGTCGGAGTAACTCTGGTAGGTACCTATTTCAAACAAGTAGTCAAAATTGAAAGATTTCAAAAGAGTGATGTACTTGTCTTTTTCAACTGATTGTGATAAAATATCGATATTAAAGTCGCCGCAGACCACTACTGACTTTTTACAACTTGTTGCTTTATTGAGTACATCCTCCATAATTTATATAAAAGATGTTAAATCACCTGATGGTGGTTTATAAATGCAAATTATCAGATACTGATCCATCTCTGTGCAAGCAATCTCGCAAACACGATCAACAGAACAGCCTGAGATGTCTCTACGTTCCTTAAAAGTCAAACCATTTTTCACTAAAATAATAGATCCACCACGGGTGACGCAAATTCGCTATCTCTCGTGCTAGCAGCTGTATGTCAGAGTATTTAGGATCAGGAATATCAGGACGGACGCGTTTCTCATTCGGCACTTCATATTTCAGGTGTTCCTGTTGTTTGACATTCGGGAAGTGATGCTCGCGGTTCATTTTCGGATACTCGACGGGTTCCTTTTGTTCATTGGTAAAGAATTCAGTTGCCAGCCACTCTTGGACACGGATTCGGCTAGGTCGACTCGACCCTGCGTGGTGGCTTTCACTGGCGTCGAGTTGTGCCAATTTCACTTCAAGCTCCTTCTGTATAACGGTACGTTCTACCTCTAGTTCTTTTTCTTTAACAATTCGTTCTAGTTCTAGTTTTTTTCGGTCTAATTCGGCTAATTGTTTCGCAGCGTCTAGTTCAGCCTCTCTCTTTCTTAAACATATACTACTAACATTAGAACGGATGGTAGCATTTTTGTCCGAGTTATTGTGACTGACTGTACTTGCCTTGGAACTAGAAGGGACGATTGTCTTATCGTGTATGAGCGTCGATGTAGGTGGTTTTTCAGGTTGGTTAGACGATGATACGTGTGATTCGGGATCCGGGTTCTGTTTAGCGAAGTTCCTCGTCACCGGCCGCGACATTGTTCAGTTCGGTTTTTGTTCAAAATGTCGGGCAAACGGTGGCGTTGGTTCGTTCGGCTCGAAGTGACCAGTATGTTACCGTTGCTCATATTTGCACCCAGGTAACACAATATTTAATTATTTTCCTAGATTCGATTCAATGAAATACGTGTTTTTCTTGATATATTTATTTATAATCACGTTGCTAAGGCAATAAAAATATAATGTGACTTATGAAAGTAAAATACGTTCAAAACCAAGGAGTCCCCTAATGCGTCGTCAAAATCTACCTTTCTTATTTCTTCTTAAAATGTTTCTTATTGTATGTAATATAGAACGCCATACATAATAAGTTATATTTTTTGTTGGAGGAGACTGATACAATCATGTGATATAAATTATATAAAGCTATCATAAAAACATTCCAAAAATCGACTGTAAAATCGATTCAATCAACCATTCGTTAAAAATCGCTTCATTTGACAAACGATACGTCTTAGCCTCATCACTACAAACGTCAATTCATAAATGCCAAATGGTTGAAGTAACAGATTACAAGGTAGTAGCAGCCAAATTGGCCAAATAGTTTTCACCATATATTTTGTATGGTGTACCGAACTATTTGGCCACTTTGGCTGCTACGTACTATATGACGCTGACTGTACGATAGATAGATCTAACTGTAAATTATAGTATGGAAAATAAAATCATTCGAAAACGTTGCGTAAACACCCCGCCGGTCTATAAATACAAGAGTAGCACTTACTACAGCAAGTCATAGGTACATTTCAACTAACATAATGAGAAACCAGACATCGTGCCCAATTAGTAACACTAAATAATTGACCGACATATTAACTTACATAAACATACAAGTAACGTTATCATCTTTGCTTTCAATTTCACTGAACAAGGGCTCAATTTCAGTTCCCTTTAATTAGTGATGCGTTTGATATATTTTTATTAACTTAAACTTTTGGTGATGCCTGGTAAGGTTGAATTTCGGTTGGTGATGTATAAGTGCATGGAAAGGTTCAAATTGCATTGGCAGAAGTGCAGCTATATGAATGTGCTGATTGCTATTAGGTACGCGCGGCAGCGGCGTCGGATTGAAGGCCGTGGACTGATTCCGGAAGGTGGGGCTCAAGATCATGCGTGAATGCTCTTAATATTTTTTTCTACTCCAGTATTATAATCTGTCAATTAAATGACTGACAGCAGTATTAAAACAATAAACTTTTTATACAAATATACAAGTCTATACCATAGACAAGTCATTATATATACAGGATGTGGCCTGTAATAGGAGCAAAAAATTAAACGGTATACTATTGAGCTCTCCAGCAATTATTTCCAAATGATAAAAATTGAAAAAAAAAAAGTTTATTTTGAATTTTTTTTCGTAAATGTAGCTTATATGTACTTTATTACTCTACTGGAGTGATATTAACAACAATTTATTCAAAAAACACAAAAAAAATAAAGTAAATAAAAAAATCCCAAAAATATACTTTTAAACCAAAAATGCGACAAAAAAATGCGAAAAATGTGACTTGAAGCAACCTCAAAATCAGCATTGACTGCCGCGCTATAATCTCTGGGTGCCAAGATCCATTACTTGATCGTCATAACTTTAAATCAAAATTTCTCCCAATTGAAAAAAGATAATTTTTTTGGGGTCAATAGGTTACTGCAGATGCTCTAAGGAAGCGTCCTTTAAATTTATTGCTCCTATTACAGGCCACACTCTGTATAAAAACCATCATAAGTTAACATCCAGGTTGCGCAGCTGGTTAACACTTAACAGCATCAGATGTCACATTTATACAGGGTGTGGCCTGTAATGGGAGCAAAAAATTAAACGGTAAACTATTGAGCGCATTGAAATTGAAAGTTTTTGTAAAAAGATATGCAAATGTAGCTTATATGTATTTTTTTACTCTACTGGAGTCATATTAATAACTTTATTTTAAAAACACTTAAAATAAATAAAAACAATTTTAAATATTAAAAAGAAAACCTTTAAAACTTAAAAAATGCAATAACTATTCAAAATTCTAAATCAAAATTGTTTATTTGTAAGAATACAATCAAAATTGGTCTTAAGGTATAATTAAAAAGTCTCGTATTCAGCATGCAAGCATGCATACAAATAATTAAGTATAAATAAATTGGCTAAAATAACATTTCAATTGTATCAGTAATACATTTTTATAATAATTGCGTAAGTATGTCAAACATTTTTATAATTTATATAATCCTTGAAGTTATAGAAACATTTTTCTTGTAACCATTTTGTCAATTTTCGCTTAAATATTTGTCCCGACAGTGTTCGTAATTCAAATGGTTATAACAATACTCATATTCATAATATTTCTTTTGTAGATGTCTGTGTAGCAGGGAGGTTTGTACAAAAGAGACATAGTATGTGGTCTTGTCTGCCTCTGTATGACTTCACTACGTTTATTAAAGTTGCCCTGATGAGAACTGACAAAAACACATACCTCTCAAAATGGTAACGGCAGAATATTTAACTTTAAAAAATCGATAACTTTTTATTATGAGTCACAACTTGATGCTCCCTGATGATATATCTGCATAATCTCGCGGTGTTAAGATCCATTACTTGGGGGTGAAAACTTTAGATCAACATTTCTCTGAATTGCAAAAACAAAAAGAAAATGTGGATACAAGAGGTTATTGCAGATACTCCAAGAAAGCGTGATTTTAATTTTTTGGACCTATTAAAAGCCACATCCTGTATATGTAGAGGTAACCCTGGTGCCCCTGGCAGTACCATTTTGGGCAGCGCGCCTCACTACTTATGCTGCAGTTTGGTCTTCAAGGCTGCAGTCACATAAGGAATAAGGAAAGGTGCAGTAAGGAATTTTTGTGAATTGATGGGTTTTATACCTAACTAAAGAACAATTTATTATTATTATTACTATCTCTGTATTTATCTTTTATAATTAATGGAGTTTGGAATCTACTGTTAAACCAAGAAAAACTGTACTGTCCACTAGTTCACTATATTATTATAACGGGCTTTCGTTAATGCTATTAATGCTCATGAGCATACCTGCCCAGCTAGTATGATAGCTTATACCGTCACGTTATATGGCAAAAATGTACTGAAACGTCACATAAAACGTGACGGTATAAGCTATCATACTAGCCGGGCTGGGATAACACTTATACTAAAGTGACGTAGCAAAATATTTTATCGACAATTAAATATATCGATGTTACTGTCAACATCTAAATGATCTACAAAATAAATATTTTTCTTTTCTCTTAATTTTAAACTAAAAACAATAAAGAAATTATGAGTAACGTTTGGGCTGTCTAGGGCACTATAAATTAGATCAACACTTTTTGTTATCATTATCAACGCAGGTGGCGTCCCATACAAGCGCCTTCCCCAGCTTCCACGGAATGAGCGTCATGCCATCGATCGGCGCGTGCGATACCGGTCGGCTCTAATACAGCCGGCACGCTAACGGAGGCAAGAGCCCTACGAATGACATCATTCATAGAAGCGTGGCGGGAGATGCGGCCAGCACTTTTTAACCGACTTCAAGATTTCAAAAGAGGAGGTCATTTCTTAACCGATTTCGAAAATTCTTTTTTTGATTGTAAGCATATATATCCAAGTTGGTCCCGTTTTTGTCAAAACGCAGTTCTGATGACGGGATCCATGAGAAATTGAGGGAACTCCTCAAATCTTAAAGGCAAACATATATTGATTTTGTTAACAAATCAAGCATGTTCATCCAAAAATGTGACATTTGATGAAGTGGAACTGCTGATGATGATCAGAACAGAACTCTTCAACGACGAAAAGTTCACGTTTGGCGATATATCCTCCTAGCTGTGTTTGTTAAGCAATTATTATTTTCACGAATAATTTTTGTCATGCTCGATTTCTGATGATGGGATCCATGAGGAATTGAGGGAACTCCTCAAATCTTAAAGGCAAACATATAGTGATTTTTGTGTTATTATCAACAAATCGAGCATTATCATACAAAAATGTGACATTTGATGAAGTGGAACTGCTGATGATGATCAGAACAACTCTTCAACGACGAAAAGTTCACGTTTGGCGATTTGTCCTTCTAGCAGTGTTTGTTAAGCAAGTTCTATTTTCACGATTGATTTTTGTCATGCTCGAGTTCTGATGATGGGATCCATTAGAAATCGAGGGAACTCCTCAAATGTCAAAGGCACACAAATAGTGATTTTAGTATTTTCATGAACTAATCAAGCATTTTCATTCATAAAAGTGACATTTGATGAAGTGGAACTGCTGATGATGATCAGAACGGAACTCTTCAACGACGCGTAGTTCAAGTTTGGCGATTTGTTCTCTTCGTTTTGTTTATCAAGCAAGCAAGGTTTTTCCATGATTCCATGAGGAATTGAGGGTACTTAGTCTTCTACCATTATAAACATACTTATAGCCATTTTTATTTTATTGTATGGAATCTAAGAATGCACCATCTAAGTATAATAATCTTTCACCGGCCTCCCCCATTGAAGTCGGTTTTTTTTTCTAATAATTATTTGACCTAGGCTGTGCGGCTCGTTCGTTTAGGCAGGCAGAGGTCCGCCTCTGGCTCAGCTACAGCAGGAGGTGAGCATGCTCGGCTGTACTTTGGGCAGTGGTGTTAATAAAATCTTGTAGAGTCCATTGGCAGAGCGGCTCATCCCATAGCTTTTGTGACTTCTTTGGACCGGGAGTGGGTCATCAGGCCTGCTGTAACCACGCGTCTTTGGCTTCATTTTCACAAACAATAACGAGGTTGTCGCAAGCCGGGCTAAATATTTTGCTGATCCTGTGTACTATAGAATGAAGATAAAAAGGCTGGGAGGGTGACACTGATGACCTGCCGCATGACCAGGCCGCCGTGCCGGATTGGCAGAGAAGCCTGCGTCCAGGCGTGGCTATCCAAGTTGATATTCAGATTATTCAGAATGGATGTGAGGGTGAACTTTAGGGCGGTGTCAAGTGGTTATATTATATGAGGGGATTTCCAAATGGGCCTACATCTCAATATGTACGTAAATTTTGGGACAAAGAGACACAATTTTGTAATAACTAATGCCATGTGTGCACCGATTGGTTAGAAGACGTTTCGAATAGATTTGGGGGCTTTGAGAAGTTCGCTGATGAGTGATGGTATGGATTCTGAAAAGATGGAAGCACCTAAAAGCCTAAGAGAAGCCTGTCAACAATTTTGATGTTAGAGGCTAAAGAATTTAAAAAAAAAACCGGCCAAGAGCGTGTCGGGCCACGCTCAGTGTAGGGTTCCGTAGTTTCCCGTCCGTCACATTTTTTGTAATTTTTTCAAAAACTATTCAACCTATCAAGTTCAAAATAATTTTCCTAAAAAGTTTTTTATAAAGTTTTACTTTTGAGATTTTTTTCATATTTTTAAAACTTATGGTTCAAAAGTTAGAGGGGGGGGGACACATTTTTTTTTTTACTTCTGGAGCGATTACTTCCAAAAATATTAACATTATCAAAAAATGATTTTAGTAAACCCCTATTTATTTTTAAATACCTATCTAACAATATATCACACGTTAGGGTTAAAATGAAAAAAAAAAAACACTTGCCACTTTACGTATAGGGGAGGTACCCTAATAAAATATTTTTTTCCACTTTTTATTTTACCACTTTGTCGGCGTAATTGATATACATATTAGTATCAAATTTCAGCTTTCTAGTGCTAACGGTCACTGAGATTATCCGCGGACGGACGGACAGACGGACCGACAGACATGGCGAAACTATAAGGGTTCCTAGTTGACTACGGAACCCTAAAAATGATGATGCTATGAAGGTCAGTTGTAGGAAGTGATTTATACCTACGGTATTTGACTATTTTTTTATGGTGCCATTCGAAACAGTTTTTAGAGACGATCAAATGTCTATATGTGATCAACTACAATTAGAGCACAATAAAGGGCAAAACTTAGGGTTAAACCTAGCTAGACGGTTGACGCTAGCGGCCCCCGAAAAGGCTTCTACAAATTGTCAATTGCTCGTGACGTCACGCGCCACTTATCGAATCAAACGTTGTATGGGAAAATAAGTAGGTATGTTGCTGTGTTATTCCTGAAATACTGCGTTAAGGTACATAGTTGATTTACACTTTAGTCTTCATTACTACATTAGAGTTCTATTGGTACCTTTTAGTTTACTTTTGTCGATAAACAAAAAACATATTTTTTTGAATTTATGAAACTTTTATAATTTTGGTAAAATTTTGTAATTTATAATTTATTGTCATATTTTGAAGGTTTATCCATAGAATTACCTTACTGTGAAAAAATCAGCTTTCCAGGTCAAACGGTTAGGGCTGGGCGTTGATTAAGTCAGTCAGTCAGGAATTGGCGCCCCTATTTAACCCGCTTAGGGGTGGGTTTTTCTAAAAACCTTAAATTACTTTTCGTGTATTGTAATAAGGAGTCTATACATAAAGTTTCAAGTCTCTCACTTAAAATTTTACTCCATCCCCATACAATAATTGCACCTCTATTTAACCCGCTTAGGGGTGGGTTTTTCCAAAATCCTAAAATTACTTTTCTTGTATTGTAATAAGGAGTCTATACACAAAGTTTCAAATCTCTCACCTAAATTTGTACTCCATCCCCATACAAACTTTGCACCCCTATTTAACCCACTTAGGGGTGGATTTTTCGAAAACCCTGAAATAACTTTTCTTGTATTGTAATAAGAAGTCCATACACAGAGTTTCAAGTCTCTCACCTAAAACTTTACTCCATCCACATACAAACTTTCAACCCCCATTTCACCCCCTTAGGAGTTGATTTTCCGAAAACCCCTTCTTATTGGTTGTCTAAGCCATTAACCTGAATTTATAACATTTATAATGAATAGTTTTTCTTTATCATTTCCTTTTCTATAGTCACTGGTTTGATCAGATCTAATTCCATTTACATCATTACATTCATTAAGAGCGTACTTTCATTCCTCATATTAATGTAAAGGTATCAAATACACCACGTATGTGAAGTAGAGTGATCAGGCGGCTTTGACTCTCGAAAATGAGAATGATGAGACAAAAATTTATGAAAGCGGCCATTACATAAGTAGCTCCGAAGCTGTGTGGAGGATCTTGAAGTTTTTCATTCATGAAATGTTTCCTCCTGTATTACACCTCACTGTTCGACTTTAAAATGGTCAACGTGTATACTTCACCTCCAACAAACATCTCAGAAAAGATAAACATTAAACAGGCCACCTTAGACTACGTTACTGGCTTTCTTTGCAATGCACCCGAAAGCATAAATAAATAAAATAAAATAAAAATAAAAAAGCCTTTTAATTCCTACTCATCTACGATAGTTACAATATATATATATATATATATATATTTATACATTTAAATTACATTTATATGATTTTTAACTGTGAAATATTTGTGACTTATTAACTAAAACTTAATTCAATGAGTGGACCTCTTTACGAGTAAAGGCCTCTCCCAGTTTGCGCCAGTTTTCTCGGTTTTGAGCTTCTGCGTGCCAGTTTTTTGGGATTTGTTTTTTAATATCGTCGACCCATCTCGACTGTGGCCGACCGCGGCTTCGCTTCCCTATTGGCCCCTTCCAGAGAGTAGCAAGTTTTGTCCACCTGTCATCGTTCAGTCGAGCGATATGGCCGGCCCATTGCCATTTCATTTTTAAGCAGTGTTCAAGAGCGTCTATAACCTTGGTTTTTTGTCTAATTTTTGAGCTTTTTACCTTATCAAGTCTTTTCAATTTTAGTATACTTCGTTCTTGTGCCCTTTGACAAGTTCTTATTTTTTGTTTTATTTCGTTCGTATACGTCCATGATTGACATCCATAGCTAAGACATGGTAGCAGGCATGTGTCGATGACTTTCTTTTTCAACGGTATTGGTAGAGTACTTTTTAAAATTTCTTTGAGACTCCAAAATTTGTTCCATGTTTTAGTAACTCGCCTGTCGATTTCATGGGTATTTCATTTTTTGTCGAAAGATATTAGTTTTCCCAGATATATGTAATTTTCCACGTATTCGATATCCTCGTCATCTATGCGTATTTGCTGCTTTATTCCGTTTGTTATCAGTTTTGTCTTACTAAGGTTCATTTCAAGGCCAATTTCCTTACTCCTTATGTTTAAACTTTTCAACATGTTTTGTAGTTCTCGTGAGCTATTGGATAGCACTGCAACCCGAAAGCATAACCGCTACTAAATTGTATAAGGAAGTGCTACAATAAAAAACAATTCTACCTATAGTTGTAAATTTCTACATAATAACTACGATTTCTTTCGCATTACCAGAATGGACGTGTGCGCGTTTGTGAGTTGTGTTTAGTTATTGTTAACTTGGCATGTTAAACAACAACACTTCCCTAAAACGCAAACTAGGCTACAATTTATTGTTCTGCGCGTGCGAAGCCGCGGGCAAAAGCTAGTATTAGTATAGATGTGGTATAGATAAATTAACGAGAGCATGGAATTGCATATGTAGTAGTATTGTATGTTTACAGGCATTCTATATTTGAATTTTCTATTTTCTCGTACTATCAGCATAATTTTTAAGAAAAAAAACCGACTTCAATGGGGGAGGCCGGTGAAAGATTATTATACTTAGATTCCATACAATAAAATAAAAATGGTTATAAGTATGTTTATAATGGTAGAAGACTAAGTACCCTCAATTCCTCATGGAATCATGGAAAAACCTTGCTTGCTTGACAAACAAAACAAAGAGAACAAATCGCCAAACGTGAACTACGCGTCGTAGAAGAGTTCCGTTCTGATCATCATCAGCAGTTCCACTTCATCAAATGTCACTTTTATGAATGAAAATGCTTGATTAGTTCATGAAAATACTAAAATCCCTATCTGTGTGCCTTTCACATTTGAGGAGTTCCCTCGATTCCTAATGGATTCCATCATCAGAACTCGAGCATGACAAAAATCAATCGTGAAAATAGAACTTGCTTAACAAACACAGCTAGAAGGACCAATCGCCAAACGTGAACTTTTCGTCGTTGAAGAGTTCTGTTCTGATCATCATCAGCAGTTCCACTTCATCAAATGTCACATTTTCGTATGATAATGCTCGATTTGTTCATAAAAACACAAAAATCACTATATGTTTGCCTTTAAGATTTGAGGAGTTCCCTCAATTCCTCATGGATCCCATCATCAGAAATCAAGCATGACAAAAATTAATCGTAAAAATAGAACTTGCTTAACAAACACAGCTAGGAGGACAAATCGCCAAACGTGAACTTTTCGTCGTTGAAGAGTTCTGTTCTGATCATCATCAGCAGTTCCACTTCATCCAATGTCACATTTTTGGATGCAAATGCTTGACTTGTTGATAAAAACACAAAAATCACTATATGTTTGCCTTAAAGATTTGAGGAGTTCCCTCAATTCCTCGTGGATCCCATCATCAGAACTGCGTTTTGACAAAAACGGGACCAATTTGGATATATATACTTACAATCAAAAAAAGAATTTTCCAAATCGGTTAAGAAATGACGGAGTTATGAAGTAACAAACATTAAAAAAAACATACAACCAAATTGATAAACTCCTCTTTTGAAATCTTGAAGTCGGTTAATAATAATAATAAAAAAAGAGGTTTGTTATATATTGAAGAAGTAAATACGAAAATAAAGTCAGTCTCAAATTGTGAATATTATTTACGTTGTGCATATATTTTTACGTCTGATTTTATTGTATTCTCAAAATTATCAGAATAATTTTGTGTCAGCCCGTACGACTAGGTGTAAGTTACATAATTTTCAAAAAATATGTCAGTGAGTAATTTTGGTCCGACTGAGATTCAAAGTAAGCAAATTATTTTTAACTGTTATAAATATTTTGAACTTGAACTGACGAAAAATTTAAATTCCCCTTACACCGTTGCCCAGTTAGTTGAAAAAGCTACAGGTGTTTGTCTCTCTACTGTTATAACACTTATAACATTGTGTCTGAGAGCAATAGTGAGAAATTCGCAACAACAAAGAAATTCACCTCCCCGAGAAATAAAAAGTTACGTACTTGTCCGTCATCAGCAGTAGACGATTTTGATCAGGAAGTCATCCGGAGAACTATATACAATGTTCATCTGTCCCATAAGCAATTTCGAACCTTAAAGGCACTCCACTCTAAAATCTGATATAGATTACAAATTTGGCATTTCCACCTTACGGAAACAAATACAAAAATTAGGATTTAAATGGAAAAAGACCGAGGACAACCGAAAAATATTAATGGAAAGACACAACATACGAATGCTAAGAATAAATTACCTTACCAAAATTGCGGAATATCGGTCTAAAGATAGACCACTAGTTAATACTGATGAAAACTACATCCACACTTCACATGTGTCCGGAGAGGCTTGGACCGATGGAACAGAATTTGGTGTTAAAAACAAATCAGTACAGGACAGCGGTTAATAATAGTGCACGCAGGAAGAAAATATGGTTTTATTCCCAACGCTTTGTTAATGTTTAAGGCAAACCAAAAACGGGAGATTACCATGACCAGAAGAACTTTGTCAACTACGAAAAATGGTTAAAAGAAAAATTTATACCGAACCTTAAACCGAATAGCGTACTTATCGTAGATAATGCGTACTATCACTACAAACTTTTGAATCGTGCTCCAACGTCAAATTCTCATAAACAAGAAATGATGGATTGGTTGACAGAACACAACATTTCGTATAGCCCGTTGATGTAGAAAACCAGTTTGTATGTATGTATGTATTACTTTATTGTACATAAAACACGACAAAACGATAAACAAACAAAAAGTAGACGTACAAAGGCGAGCTTATCCCTTCAAGGGATCTCTTCCAGCTAACCTTTGAGCAAATGAGTTTATTAAAAACAAATGGAGGATGACGATAAACAACCTGTGAATTATGCACCGAACCAAAGTTAAAACAAAACAAATTAATTTTGAATACACATAATTTATAATTGAATACAGAAAATACGATTAAATATCCTATTATTACTTACAGCTCAAGATATAAATGTGTGTGTGTGAGAGAAAATAAATAATGTGTTTATATACTACGATAACTACGATATACTACATGAAAATAGAACATGATAAATAGGTACATATACGCGAGTAAAAAAAAAAAGTTTTTTTTTAATAGTTAGGAGTCGGACAGCCATAATCTTTTCAATGTAGCTTTGAAGGACGCTACAAATTGGGATTGCCTCACAGACACCGGTAACTCGTTCCACAACTTAACGGCCCGAACCGTGAACGATCTCTTATACGCACGTGACATATTGAACGGAACGCTCAGAGAGATATTGGCGTTAGAATTTGAACGAATGCGGTAACCGCTGTTAGATGACAGAAATCGGAATCTCTCAGTGAGGTAAGGAGGAGAAGCAGGATTGAACAATGCATTGAAAAGCAATGACAGGACGTGCACATCTCTACGACGACGAATCGGAAGCCAGCCGAGTTGTGAACGAAAGTTGGATACATGATCAAACTTTCGCAGACCAAATATATATCGAATGCAGATGTTTTGCAAGCGATCCAGCTTGTCAAGCAGCTCCTCTCTAAGGTCGACAAATGCAATGTCACCATAATCAAGAAGTGGCAAAAGAAGAGATTGGGCGAGAGTAATTTTGGTTTGAAGAGGAAGGAAATTTTGCAGACGCTTCAAAGAGTGCAACGAAGCAAAAAGCTTCCTACTTATTTCCGATACATGAGGTGACCAGGATAGCGTTTGGTCAATCACTACACCCAGGTTTTTAACAGAAGATGATAAAGGAATGGCCACGTTGTTAAACATAATATCGGGAATCACCAGCTCGGATAGCTTAGACACAAAATGAGGGCTGCCAATAACAATCGCCTGCGACTTCTTGGCATTCACACTCAAACCGTACCGCATCGCCCAGGAGCGAATCGACTCAAGATCACAATTCACTGTGTTAATCAGGGAAGGGAAATCATTCAAGCCAGCCGCCGCATAAATCTGTAAATCATCCGCATAAAGATGATAGTTAGAATTTAAACCCTCCGCAATACCATTAATAAAAATGGAAAAAAGAAGTGGAGAAAGAATTCCCCCCTGAGGTACCCCAGCAGAAAGATTACACCACTCAGAGACCCCCCCGTCAACCCTAACGCGCTGCCGCCTGCCAAAAAGATAGTCACGAAACCAGGACAACGCAGTTTGAGACATATTGAGGCCACGGAGGACTCCAAGGAGGATATCGAAATCCACCGTATTGAAGGCGCTACTGAAGTCCAATAATACAAGAGCAGTCAGTTTCTTATGTTCAATATTAAAACGAATGTCGTCGGTGATCTTGACTAAAGCTGACTAAAGCTGTATGATTTAATTAAACAAAATAAAGAGCGGTTTCGTGAGTACAACATACATGCAATTTTGAAAGAACATGGCCACTCCGTTTTACGATTGCCACCATATCACCCGACATTCAATCCGATCGAAAATATTTGGTCCATGGTAAAAGGAAATGTAGCGAAAAGAAACGTTTCATTAAACATGCAAGGCATTATTAGTTTAGCAACTGAACGAATGAATACTATTACTGCTGAGGACTGGCAAAATATTTGTCGCCATGTTGAAAGTGATGAAAATAAATATCGATGTCAGAAAGAGGAAATGGATCGAATTTCAAACAGTCTTATTATCAATACTTGTGACAGCTCAGATGAAGAACATGATAGCGACTAAAAGCAAAAAACAGAGGACTACCACTGTATGTAATTTTATTAAATTAGGAGAAAATTATTCTCCTTTTGTTGCAAAAGGTACAACCACTACAAATGCAATTCCATGTTCTCGATAATTCAACTATACTGCGCAAACGTAATACTGACAGTAATTCTTCAAGTAAGGAAATTTCACATCAGTAAGCTTACGTCAAACAACAAAATACCTATGACACATCGATCCCGCCCCGCCAAGTCAGGAAGTCGCCTTACAGAGTAGGTTCAGCGCAGAGTAAAGAGTAAAATATAGGAACTATTTTCTTTTTTTGCTTAGAGAAAATTAATCTATATATATAAACGTGAAAGTCCTGACTGACTGACTCACTCACTCACTTAAATCAACGCCCAGCCCAAACCGTTTAACCTAGGAAGCTGTTTTTTTTTCACTATTAGTCCATCCATTATTATTATTTTTTCACTTTGAAGTTTTTCACTATCTTGATTACCTGCACGAGGATTTTTAAATTTTGACCATAGGTAGCCTGAAATAATATTAATGTAGACGTTTAATAAAGGACAGAGAGTAACATAAATACTAAGTCCACCTTTAGTTTGTTCTCGAGACATTTATTTACCTTCTATATTTGCATGTTCTGTGTCCACACTACTCTGTACGGGACTTGACTCGGTATTTATTTTTATAGTTTTAGATTTTCATATTTGCCTGAAAGCATAACGAATGACTTACAGACATAATTAATTTAGCCATATTTTAGTATGCAAATAAGAAAACAAGCAGAATATTGAGTCCTCCTACCGAAACAAAAAACAATAATAAATTAACCTCCAAATAGAATCTTCTTACCACATTCTAGTACCATTCTTGCGGAAACTTTTTGTTTTTCCACTCTAGTGATAATTATTTTTCTGGTTACTGAACTTTCACTCAGTAAACAGCAAAAATATTTAAACGTGTGTAAATCCTTAATTTATATCACAGCTGACTCAACACGTCAAACCATACAACTAATAATTGCGGCTAATTATTTTAGAAGAGTAACTTAATTTATTGTATCTGCGTTCCAACCGAAACCGTCAGGCGTTTGTGCTAAAAATCGAGAAGTCTTAATATTTACGTATTTATATTTTTTAAATAAATATTAAGAAATCAGTGACGTGCGGAATATTAATACAAACATTTCCATGTGAGCATTATTATATCATGCGTAACATTTACAAAGTTATCGAAAAAAAATTGACCCAAGACGTCATTACGTTTATACATACTCGTAGATTATTAATTTTATACGTATTTGCTTAAAATTTCAACAAATCGGAGACCTTATACAAGGATCAGGCGAACCTGCACAAGTTATTTTAAAGTATTTAACTGATTCAGTGCAGAGTGGGGGTGGCCTAAAATAACGTAAATTTTTTGAATTTCGTGCAGGACCCCCTACGTGACGACCAAGCTTGCTTAGTTTGGGACTAGGTCGATTTGTGTAAGATTCTGCACTGATATTTATTTATTTATGTCAACGAAATTATATTGGGATCTATGAAATACCTAGATAATTAAGCAGTTCCATCGGTCATCTCTGGTCAAGGTGGCCATTATCATTGGTTTCACGTCACTACTCTCGTGGTTTTCGCAAGCAAATTTTTTATTTACTATATGTTTAGTTACTATGTGTTCTATCGCTTGTATAATGGGTTGTGTTCCGAAGAACTATTCGATATGATGCCCACCCACGGCCGCTTTTTATCATCGCACTGCTCGCCGTCGGCAGGGCATTCATCCTCACACCTTAGAACCTAAATGGTCGCGTACGGTACGGTTTCAGAGGAACTTCCTCCCTCGGACGCTCCGGTTGTGGAATGGGCTCCCTGCCAAGGTTTTCCCGAGGAACTACAGTATGGGATTCTTCAAGAAAAGTGTATAAATTTTTAAAGGGTCGGCAACGCGCATGTGACACCCCTGGATTTGCAGGCGTCCATAGGCTGCGGTGACCGCTTACCATCAGGCTTGTTTGCCACCGACGTGGTATTAAAAAAGTATATATATATATATCGCAATCGGTAGCTATTAAATTAGTCCAAAATTCAAATTAAAGGGAAAAATTGAAAAATTGAATGCTCTGAGCATGACTCGAACCTGCGACATCTGGCATACGCGGCCAATAGCTCTAGCCTCTGAGCTATCGGAACAACCAAGCTCGTGCGCGAAATCTTTCATTAGTTCCCTCTTACAACGCCTTAGGGAGGCGTACATCGACATCTACCGTAGAAGACTTAGACTTCTATTAACGGAACGGGGGGATTAGTTTTCCCTTTAATTTGTAATTTAGAATTTTCGTTAGCAGCATTACTGCTTAATACAAAATTAATTATACTAGTCGTTGAAGTTCTCCAAAATCAACTTGCTATAATAGACTTAGAGTTTTTTTTTTCCAATGTAATCGACATTTTAAATCATTTATTAATTTATTTAAACAAATCAAATAAAACTATATCTAATCTTAAAATATGTTTAAAAAATTGGGCCCCCTATGCATGGTTCCTAAGATGCTGGCAGCATTTCCTCGCTGAATCGCAACGCTAATGCGTTGAGCGAGGAAGCTGCCAGCTCTTCGGTCCCCTGTGGCGTCTACGAGCCTTTTGGAAAGCTCCTTGTGGAGCTGACGTGCACTGGGACCCCACGGGCCAAGGGTCTCTACACCGAACGGAACAAAACTGACTGTATTCGGTGCCGAGACCCCTATATTTATGTTTTTTTAACTTTTCGGCCGCTTCGGCCGCCGCACCAGGTTGGTTGCTGGTTCCGTGGGTAGGTGCCAAAGTGTCTACACAAGTAGCATCCCAAACTAGCACCTTACCTAGTCTCCACGGAATCAGGGACATTCCGTCCGGTCTCTTGCCGTCGTCTCTAGATATGCCAGTAGGCTCAAGAAGAGCTGGCACGTTGACTGTAGCCAGAGACCAGCGGATGATATCATTCAATGCAGCGTGCCTCGAAAAGCGGCCAGCGCTTTTCTGACAAGAAAGCCCGTGATGTCCCAGTGAGTCCACTATACTGCCGCAAGGACAAGTGTGTGGAGTACAGAGGGGGAGACCTAGTCGCAGACAGATACCAAGGCGAAGGGTTTCTGGCTCCAGAAACGTACCAGTGTTTGGCGACGGGTAGGCGTGCAGCCACTCACCGGATTCCTTTGTGCCCGGTGCCAACAGTCTAGCCCTCTCCGCCCCTGTACTTAGAGTTAGATAATGGACTTAGAGTTCTCCGAAAAAAGACAGAATACTTTATAATTTGATAGCACAACGGATCCCTCAGCTGTTTGGCTCAGTCAAGTTTTGTATATAAATGATGTCCCACTATCCACCATAGGTGCATGCAATATGCCTAATTTGAAGAATAAATAACTTTTACTTTACCTTTTTTTTACACTGTGGCACCATCAAAGAATTTAAATACCTGGGCTGGGTCATTTATCATTAGCGACGATGACAAGATCGATAAATATGTACCTAACCCATAGAACCCCATAGCACCAAAGCAGGCTGGACGAAGTCGGAGTAGTTGATCAGTGTTATGTGGGACAATAGAATATAACTCTGATTATAAAGATCAAGGGTAAATTGTGTAAAAAAGCAGTAAGACCCTACATACTTAATGGGACCGAAGCAAACAACACATTAAAAAACTCCACACAACGGAGATGCGCATGTTGCACTGGTTAGCTGGTGTTACCAGAAAGGATAGGAATCGGATTCTTAAATATCCAACAGCTTTTATGGTATTATAACATACTGCATAGAAAACTGCCAAGTTAAGGCTCAAAATCCATTAAGCCGCAGTAAATTAGTTTTACTGTAAACAATGTAGTGCCGCACTTGGCACCATTTCAGAAAATCTACGGAACTTGGCACCCCTTTAGATCTCAATTCTTTTTTCGGTGAAGACGACAACCAAGTATCGCATATTCTTAATATTGAACTTGGCTCTCATTATCACATTTACGTTTTTGATGGGATATCATTACTTTTTGTCAATCTTTGCCAAACCGAACCCAAATCACTATAGGTGCACCTCAAATATTTGAAGAGTTCCCTCGATTTCTCCAGGACCCTATGATCAGATTCTTAGCTGATAATGAAGACTTGATAACACACACAATTACCAAGCTGCATGTCAAATTTCAGCTTTCTAGGTGACCAGTCAGTCAGCCAGTCAGTGGTAAAAATGCCGTTTTTCGGAATTTAATATCTCAATAACTATTAAACCTATATTTATGAAATTTGGGGTTCTAGTTGTTCTAACGAATACATGTACCAAATTTCATTTTTTTATATTAGATAGATTTGGAGTTATAAGGGGGTCAAAAGTGGCTCCAAACGGTTCGTGTAACACACGGCTACTGTCCGCCAGTTCCTGGGGTGAACTTGGCTGGACACGCTGCCGCGTGTCTAGATTGACATTACGTTCTCGATATGTTCATGAGTCTCACGACTTGCAGCCAATGTTGATACTTACTTAAAAATATATTTCATACCTAATCTGCCTTAAATTAGATAAACTCCAATTTAGCTTCCCAGAGCAGTGGTAGTTTATTGACGTTCATAGGTACATGTAATATGCCGAATTTAAAGAATAAACTACTTTTACTTTTAAATATTAAAATTACAATCAAGTAACTTAGGATATACATTAATTTCGATTCTGTAATTTTCGATATACTGAGTGTACCAATTATGGAATTTCAAAATTTCACGCCCTTGCTAACACCTATAATGTTGATAGCTATGCGTCACTTTGTTTAGAAACACAGCTTAGCACATCTTTGGTGGATGGACTTCGTTATACCGATTTGCCTGCGGAGAATCGGTAAGTGTTGTGAATACAGAGCCAGACTGGACATGGGGAACTGTCAATTGCGGATATTTTATCCGGAGTTTCATTGAAACCAACACGGGACGTAATCTTCCCGACGGTCGTTGATCTAATTGAGCATTTGAGCGCTGCGTGCGTGCTAATGGTCTAATTACGAGCATGAGATGTGAATTGGTGAGTCAGCCCGGCAGGACGCGGCCACCCGTGGGAGGCAGACGGCTTGGCTCCACTACTGCTCAACTACACTAACTTCTTATCGCGCAAAACCCTAATTAGACAATTAGGAGAAATTGTGGTTCCAAATCGGATAGGTTGACTTGCGTTTTTTTATTGTTTTAGAGCGATGAAACGTGAAGTTTGTTAATAACTTGTTTTGGGATAGCACACTTGGTGAATTTCAATTTATGATAAGTCTTTTACCTTACAACTCCTTTTTAATAATGTTGCTTATGTTACTAAAAACTATATTGATAAGTACAGATTCGTCTAGAGATAAAAACCTATGTGTCCCTATGTCCCTAAATAACTCGTACTTTTAATAATAATAATAAATCCATTTATTCATATCTTTTACACGATTATTTAAAATGTAATCTGCCTTAGATATAAACCCCTCTTTGGGTGAAGGCCAACTCGTACTTTTAAATTCCGTAAAATCTTTCTTACATTGAGAGGCAGTCATACCTACATAGAGTAATTAGTATTCTCTATATTTTTATTTTAGGACTGTAACTATTTTGTGAATTTTCTATTACACGTGCAAGATTCAATTCCATCTGGATTTATCTAAGTCACTTCGATTTCTATATAATTAATAAGCTGATATGCAGGTATTTATAAAACGTATTATATAAAAACCTACTTCGTCAGGAATTCTCCCTGTATGTATGTATTTAGTAAATCTTCGTAATATCACGAATCATGCCATACATCCACTTTAACTTTCTAATACAATGGCAATGGTCTTTAACTTTGAACTTAATTACTTATTTTGGTAAATTATTTGCTCCACGAGGGTATCGGTTATTATGGGTTATAAATTTATAATTTAAACCACCCGGATATACTTGAAATACTAAGGTGATCAAAATTCTAGAACCTCAAAAAACTGGTATAAATAAAGTGGTGAGCGGCTTCTAACTTTCGCTGGCTTGAGCTGGCATAACGGCACGTGAGCGACACGCGCCAAAAAAGAAGAAAAAAACAAGAACACCGGACCGACTCAGAATCTGCGCAACAACCAAATCTCAAGATTCAATAATGTCGTCCTTCTCTATATAAGCCTTTTAGTAAAAGACAGCGTGTTAGCGCTCGTGTGGGTTGGCAGGTGTGGAGTTGGAATACGTTCGTTATTTGCGCGTAACGGCTTCGGTAGCCCCGTATCTGCATACGGTAGCAATCTCACTCATCTCAAATTGACGAACGCGTGTTTAAAGTAATTAGTTTTGTATTTACTACGCCGATAGATACCCATTACTTTTTTTAATGCATACTTGGACTGGATAGATACATTTTTTGTTGTTATTATCTGGCATGTACTGCATACCTAACTGAACTTTTATAAATTAGTGGACAATTCTGTTTGTTTCGAACTGCTTGGGTTGATTCTATCCAATACTTATGATGCAATGTGAAACGAGGCACTGATAGAAATAAACACTTTACGTGTCACGATAATATACGAGTATGCCATGCCAGATTCGAATTGAGCCAGTTCAGCTGTAGAACAAAATCTGATGCAATACGATTCTGATCAGGTCGAATTTGTCAAAGATTTGTTTCTAAATCAGTTTCAGGATACCACTTATGAAGTGGAAGTCATTTTCTATTTAGAGGGTTATTACATTACAGGGTTGAGGACTATCTAACTGACAGAAATGCATGGCCCAAACCAGAGACCTAAACAGCATTAAGGTTCATATATTTAGTAATATTTTCGTTGTATCACGTCTAGGTACCAAATTAGTTAACACAGTTCTTGCTAGAATGCATATCATACTATTTAATTTATAGTGTAGTGGAAGTAATTTCCATGATTGTATGTCTTATTTCCATTATTGCCTATTTATCGAGTTTCGCCATGCTGTCTGACTGACTGTTGAGTTTGTTCCGGCGTTTCTTCTCGGCAGTGGTCTTCTTTTTCAGAAACGCTAGTAAATTTTGACTTTATATGTATAAATTACGGCCTATTGGCAGAATATAGTAAAGTTCATTTATTTCATTTATTGAAGTCAATTTCTAAGTACGTCAGATTCGTATATAAGTCGAATTAGAAATAAAAGGAATTGACTGTTCATACAATAGAAATTTACATTACATCGGTACGCGGTGTGGCGGCAAACATCACCGAGGGAAATCGAATGCTCTTTAATTCAGTTTTGCTGTAAAAGCTGAACAATTATACAGTGTGGACCAAAAGTCTGTACACATCAAAAAGGTCATTATAAATAATATATACTAATATGATAAAGCTGAAGAGTTTGTTTGTTTGTTTGAACGCGCTAATCTCAGGAATTACTGGTTAAAATGGAAAAATTCTTTTTGTGTTGGATAGTCCATTTATATATAAGTTTGGAATAATTTTCTAAAGCGTCGTGGCAATTATGAGAACGTGAAAATATAACTGAAATACAATTAATCATAGGGCTCTGTTTTTAGGTGTTACATGTAGGCATGGACGTAAACTATCTCACAAAAAATCAACGATTAATTATTATTTCTTTTACGTGAGAATATTGGCCCGGACACGCAAAATTGACCTCTCTGAGAATGGCCGAATTCTTCGATGGAGCTTGGGTTGCTGTCATAAACTATACTTTTGAGATCTCCCCAAAAGAAAAAAAACCATTGGGAATAAATCTGGGCTTCGAGGTGGCCAGTTTATCTCTTTTGGAAATCACTTTTTCTCATCCCAGACGGCGGCAATATAGCGTCATTAGAGGTATGACAAATTTCACCATCTTGCCGAAACCAAGTCCGTTTGGAAGCTCTTAAATTAAAGTTTTTAGTGCAGGAGCAAAGAAATCTGCAACATTTCGAAATAACGCACGGTATTTACAGTTATCGGACGCTATCGTTAATCTTCATAAAAATAAGGATCATGATTCCATTGGCAGATACAGTAACCTTGGGAGAGTGCAATGACTTTTAATGATTAAGTTGCGGGTAAGTGTCACTCCAATACCTTCAATTTTCCTCTCAATACCTTTAAGACAGTAGACCGCTTCCGAGTTGAGAGACCATGTTGACATTGAACAGACGCTGGAACACGCTCTACATTATCAGGGTCACGCGACGTCCTTGGCCGGGGCAAAACTATCATTGTGTGTTGTAATAATAACAAAAATATTTTCTCTTGGACTCGGTTACAGAATCGTGGTTTCGGTAATATTCGCGTACATAAAACGTACGTTGTTGTTTGGTTAATGACGCCATCATCATCATCCTAGCGTTCTTCCCAGTACAGTTCCATCCTGAAGGATGCCTGGGGTCCGCTACCTAATCCCAAGAATTGGCGTAGGCACTAGTTTTTACGGAAGTGACTGCCATCTGACCTTCCAACCCAAGGGGGAAACTAGACCTTATTGGGATTAGGCTTGTCAAGTGAGTGGGTAACTTGACTGTTAGAAGTTCTCAAGCCGCCCGCAGGCCTCTAACTTGGCTTTACGACTGCTATCATAGACAGCAGCCGTGATGAACAAAATGAAGTGTCCATCAATTACCGTATTATTTAGCATCTGTCACTTACTGCTGTCTGCTATGTACTGTATTTTTGAATACTTCAAACTAGATATTACCTTGCTAGATTCGTCAATCTATACGTCGAAAGTAAAAACTAGTTTAATGTATTCAAAGGGAGCTGTAATACAAAATACAGTACATAGCAGTCCCCTTTTTAAATATCTATCGCTAAATTTAAATATTCACATTTTTTACTAGTGGCGCTAGTAGACACGTTGAAGCCCTCTTAACTTTTAGTAAAGTTTCACATTAACAGACATAAACTGGTCAATCATTTAATACAATAATTGATAGCCACTTCGGGTCTAGTCGTATTTCGAGTTTAGCTGATGGTAAACCATTAGTCACTACATCTGTACACTACATTGAATTATACATATACTTTCATTGTCTTGTCATACTTGTTTCTCGAGATAAGGTAATATATATGGTGACGTTTAGAACGAGGATATTGCTTGTACAGATGGTACATGTTTTATCTCAAATGAAAATAAAATCCTTGCACCTGATCGAAACTTGAAATTCATTGTTCACGGCAACTCATCGCGCAGGCGCGCGGTGCGTAACACAAGCATTTATCTCAGCAATATTTACTTTGAATAACTCTTTATTGTTATAACTTCGGTGTCAGGTGCGTACATCGGTGGAACATGAATAAAAATAAGTTTGTGCGCGTGCTTTTTATCTTAAAAACGTGAAAAAGGTAACGACCGAAGTATTAAAAGAAACTCTCCTTTTGTGTTCGAAATTAGTTCGTTTGTTCTCTTATCGACAAGTTGATGAGTAATCGGAAGTAATGATATTGGGACAGTAAAGTTACGCACTGGGAGGGTGAATATGGGATCCTAGACATCATGACTGTTTGACAACTAACACGTATATAATCTAGACACGCAGCAGCGTGTCCAGCCAAGTTCACCCCAGGAACTGGCGGACAGCAGCCGTGTGTTATTTTACACGAACCGTTTGGAGCCACTTTTGACCCCCAATAACTCCAAATCTATCTAACATAAAAAAATGAAATTTGGTACATGTATTTTGAGCTTGACAGTTTTCTTAAATATCCAACAGCTTTCATGGTATTGCAAGAAAACTGCCAAGTTAGGTAAGGCTCAAAATTTAAATAACTATTACACCTATATTTATGAAATTTGGGGTTCTAGTTGTTCTAATGGATCTTAATACATGTACCAAATTTCATTTTTTTTGTTAGGTAGATTTGGAGTTATTGAGGGGTCAAAAGTGGCCCTAAAAGGTTCGTGTAAAATAACACACGGCTGCTGTCCGCCAGTTCCTGGGGTGAACTTGGCTGAACACGCTGCCGCGTGTCTAGATAGGATCCCGGAAATTTCTTATACAGTTGGGTATAGTTGGGTTGGGTGGTGGTTGGTAATAGTATGTTATTTAAATATAAAAAAAAACCCTTCTTGCGGTTATTAAATTCAGGATGACCCGAAATTTTTGACCGCGAGTGTATATTGGCGCAGCTTATATTGTTTTGATTTCTGAGTATTTTGGGTTGTACTCCTCAGAAACACTTTTCTGATAGCTATTGTGACTAGGTTCATGACATGAGTGTATCGAACGTACCACAATCAAAATTACATTATTTTCTTAAAATATTCTAACTATGACTTTAGTACTAATCATAAAGGAACAACGCATGCGTCCGCAAAAAAGTCAGTTGTGTGACATTGTTTTGGTATGGCGCGTCACAAAACGGACACGTAACTCCATTGTCATAAGGATAAATAATGTTCATGATTCTTAATAAAAAACCCTATCTTTTCCTAAATAAAAAAAAACCGGCCTAGTTCGTGTCAGACCACGCAAATAGAAGGGTTCCGTACCGACACCTCTTAATCTACATTTAAAACCACTATACAATATATTGAATCAAAAAAGGTCGTATCTTTATAGGAAACTAACGGCAGTTATGCCCTTTTGTTTAGTTAAGACAGTTTTTCAGCAATAACTATAAAACCGTTAAACATATATTATTTAAACCAGAAATCGTTGAATGAATTTATTATTTTACATCATCTTGATTTTTTCAGAATTTTAAATTTCATAGTTTGGAAATTCGAGTCGGACATACTTTTTACAACTTTGGCAGCTATTATATCGCCAACGGATGGCTTAAATGGAATAATTTTTTAGAAATCTCTATGTCATTTTTAAAGTCCTATCAATAGATACCCCAAACGCCTATGTGCATTCAAAAAAAATTTTTGGCCCTCCAACCAGTTTAATATTTTTTTCGTAATTTCACATCATATTTCTATAGCGGTTTATAGCATACACCTTCCTACCAAATTTTATAACTGTAGTGCTCATAGTCTCCGAGTAAATCGGCTGTGACATACGGACGGACAGACAGACAGACATGACGAATCCATAAGGGTTCCCTTTTATGCCATTTGGCTACGGAACCCTAAAAAAAGGAATAGGTACCTACATCGTACTCCTGAGAGTAAAAATGGGATTTAAAAGAAAAGTATTTCGCCAATTGGAGTTTGCATCATTCGTTAAAATTCGTATTTTTTTTACTTCCTTGATTTCGATTATAATTAATTTTGATAAAGAAAGGATTCGATAACTCTCCTATTTAAAAATTCCACTGGGTAATTACATTTAATACAGTTCATATGATCGACCAGCGTCACATAGCGGAAACCTGAAAATGTTAATACTCTTATCATTGTAATAAATATTCATTATAAGGTTTATATAGCCCTCCGAATTGCTAAACTTAAGTGGCAGTGGGCGGGGCACATAGCACGTAGAACCGATGGCCGTTGGGGCGGAAAGGTTCTCGAGTGGCGACCACGTACCGGAAGGCGTAGCGTGGGCAGGCCCCCCACACGGTGGACCGATGACCTGGTGAAGGTCGCGGGTGTCCGCTGGATGCGGGTGGCGCAGGACCGGTCATTGTGGAAGTCTTTGGGGGAGGCCTATGTCCAGCAGTGGACGTCTTTCGGCTGACACGATGATGATGATAAGGTTTATAATGTTTATTTCGAGATTTTAAATTTCATACATAAATGTGTAGTACTTATTATCGTGTAAGGTGTTATTTGATGCCAAAATAATATCAAATCATAGCCTAACATAAACTACTATTACAATTTACGAGTAATAATTAATAGAGTTTTTATTAAATTATAATTAATTTAATAAATAATAATTAAACTATTATTTATGTACAAAGAAAATATATACAAGAATACTTAACCAAAATAATATAAATAAAATTAAAACTAACTTAAATCTAAAACAGGCCCTTGAGGCATTGTACAGTCACCGGCAATAGTATATTCCTACACGAAGGCCGCAAAAATATGTGACACGCTCTTATTTGTAGGGTCATAAGAGCGTGTCACATATTTAAGCGGCCTTCGTGTAGGAAGATATTATTGCCGGTGACTGTACCAAGGATGCTGGCCGCAGTTCCTCGCTGTATCGCAATGCTGATACGTTGAGCGAGGAAGCCGCCAGATCTTCGGTCACCAGTTACGTCAACCAGACGCTTCGCAATTTCTGCGAATAACTTGTGCGCGCTGGGACCCCATGGACTTAGAGTTTCGACGCCAAAAGGTACAAACATGTACTCTCTGCCGAGGCCCTTGTATTTATTACGCTTTAGAATTTCGGCGTTTTCCGCCGCTGCACCCGCTTTTACTGTAGTCCGTTGGAGGTGAGACGGTGCCAGTGTGTCTACACAGGTAGCATCCCACACCAACATCCGTCCCACGCTCCAAGGAACTAAGGACACTCCATCAGGTCTCTTACCATCGTCCCTGACCATGCCAGTCGGATCAAGAAGAGCAGGCACATTGACGGTGGCAAGAGACCGGCGGATTGTATCATTAAGCGTCGCATGTCTCAAAAAATGGCCTGCAGTTTTTATTTAAAAATTTATCCTGTAATTGGCTGTAAATATTAATGTTGTTACTTAGTTTTATTGCTGTTGCTTTTCCTATAAATATGTAAATAAATTTTAACCTCTACTTAAACATATCAATTTATCAACAAAAAAACCTTTATCAAATCGATTTACTTAGAACTATTTTCAAGAACGTGATTAGAAAAAAAAACTAATCCCATATGTAACTCATTTCCCGTTTATGAGTGTGTTCGTCTAGCTAGAAGTAGATCCCCACAGGAAGCACTCTAGCGTGGGCCCGCAGTCGAGCTCCCGACAACGCAAAATAAGACACGCAGTCAACCACCTTGATTTGTAGGGCAATACAATCACTTGTTTACGACTAGTGCTGCCTGTAATACATACACACAATTAGGCGGTTAAAGAGCGATCGAGAATTCTGGCATTATTATAATAATATATTACATGCATACAAGTACATAAAAATATCTGTTTAAAACTATTGTGACTAGAAATAAAGTAGGTATTTTAATGTAAATAAGTGATAATTCCTACTGTTAATTTTATTAATTAATCGGTGACGTAGGATGGAAAAAACTTAAGAAGATGACCTGTTGTAGTTGTGACGTGTTCGAATAGACATTACATATTTAATATTATGTGCAACAAAAACAAAACAAACGCCTATTCGAACACGCTACAACTACATACAACAGGTCATTACCTATACGAGTTTGATCCACGACCTCATATAAACTACTCTTACTGCTTTCTGTGAAAAATGTACAAACGTAGAACGTATACATGTGCATTTTGCTTATAGTAGCATTTTAGTGTGATTTTTTGATTAGATACGTATTTAGGGAGTATAAATAATATTGTAGCTCATTATGAATATTTTCACTCATAACTCATTTCCTTTTTTTATTAGTATTTGGAAAGGGTTGGTTTTTCCTGCTGAAAATTATTATTCCTGAAAGAAATGTCTACCAATATCCAATATAATTGTTAGGTTTCCTTTATGTGACGGTTCATACATAACGTAAAGATACCGTCACACAGTTGAACAAATAGTATGCGACATGTTTTTCATTTAAAAAAACATGTATGAAAACCCTACAAGTTTCCAAATTATAAGATATACTGTTAAGTAACACTTTTGAGCTAAGTCATACATATGATTATATGATTTCTATCATAGCACTCACTAACAAACAAACACACACAGCAGCATTGCAGCCTGCATTTTGAGCAGGAAAAATCAACCATTTCCAAATACTGAAAAAAAAAGGAAATGGGTTATGTTATGAGTGAAAATACCCATAGTGAGCTACAAGTATGGCTAAAGATCGTATAAGCCGTATAGCATATACTGTTTTTGGCAGTTAGATATTGCCAGGGTATGGCACTTTTATTTCTAGGTAAGCGTAGACAAAACTGTACCGTACCTTATTGCTAAACTGACCTCTGTGCACAAAGATTTACAATCTGATTTCATGCTGCGCATATGATATTATGTGCACATGATATGTATATATAAGATAAGGCCGACCCGAATTGAGCTAAATCACGTCCCTGTAGCAAATGATCAGTGGCTGCACATCGGGGTTGTCGCATTGTTGACAGGAGCGGGAGGGATCAGAGGGTGCGTGGGAGTGGCGGGGTGGGGAGTGCGCGGGGCGGGGCCGGGCGCGGAGGGGCGCCGACGCCGGCGCGTCTGGAGCCGTCACTACGCCCGCGAGCCCCGCGCCGAGCACACGCCATGCCCGCGCGCAGCCACCTCCGCGCCCGCGACCGCGCGCGACCGATCAGTGATGCCACTAAACCACCCTTCTGTCGTGTGCAAAGCTCGTGAAGCCTCCCCCGACTGTGTGTGACTTTCCGGATTTATCCCAAGAGACGTTGGATGAGTTAAAAATTTCGGGTGAGTGAGAGAGCGGTCTGACCGCATTATTTTCGAAATACGTACTGTGACCCGGCCGCCCGCGCGGGCGATCATAATATTATAGCAACAAAATAAATAGGCATTCGGCAACAACCTGTTCTCGCTTATTATTGGATAACTATTTAGCGTAGTTTTTAGCGTACCTTCATTCTTCCGACCCGTTAGCTAAATTTTTGTTACGTGTCGTGGAAGTATCGTAAGAATACCATTTACGTTAATGTTTACAAAAGTTTCCGTTCGGCTTTATCATACCACTTACAACCTGCTCGCTTGTCAATTTACCCAATTTACTACTTTCGCTACTAGCGCTTTCCCATTCGTCACTTGTGTAGATATTATCAAATACGAAAATTGTTTAAGTGACTTTTAAAGTAATTGATATAAATTTATCTGTACAGCACAGGCCGTATAGTGGTAAAATAATACAATATAAGAGAACGATAGCAGTTTAATATTTGGAAGACTTTTATGAACACTACGAGTATAAACATGTATTAATTTATCGTGAGCCGTAAAAATTGGAAAGATGAAACGTTGGCGAGAAGCGAGCTTGCGCCGAGGCTCGTTGATGTCTTTTACTTAAGCCACTTCCGAAGCGTTTATTTTTTAGATTTGTTAGAATCTCGGTTATTTCACACGTCTTTGTTTATATCAATCGCTTAATAAACATATATTTTATTAGAGTAATAAAATAATACTTAAGAAGTCTTATGTTAAGTGGTTAATCGTACACACCACACCGGTCGGTAATACGCTTATTTTGTTTAAAAAAATGTGACGTATTATTAAAACAGACTTTATGCCTACGCTGTAAATATGTAATTAATTGTAGATACAAAGTGAAAATGTTTGCTGGCATTAATAGCAAATCCAAAGGTAATATTATTATTGTAGTATATTAATCGGGTTATTTAAATATAGGAATTTTATGAAAAGTTTGTTGGAATTACATTAAAATAGTATTAATAAATAATATTTATAACGTTTTATGAAAATACTTTACACCTCGGTTTGGTTATCATTTTAGGCACATAAAAGTAGGTACTTCAGTATTATTAGTTTTTTAGATTTAAAAAAGAACTGCAATTCATCAATTAAAATCTGAAAATGCAGGTATAACATTATACATACATATAGTACTGTAAGCTAACTCATTTCAGTATATATATTCTTAAATCCATATTACGTTTTTAATTTGACCTTAACATAGTTAAAATGAAGGTAGGTCGGTGTCACACAATTATAAAATTGTATTTGTGCTTTTCGTACTGTTATTGATGTATCGATCATGCACAAAATATCTTCAGATCCCTTTTTTGCCTCTGAACTTGGTAACTGGATTGTTCATACTCCTAACTAAGCAAGCATGACTATTCTGTTGGTCCTGATCAACATAAAACTGTAGTTATGCATACATTTTCCATTGTGTGACAGGCTATGTATGTATGAAAAAGAAACACAATGAAACAGAACACATTTTTGAAATGATGAGGAAAAAAAAAGTTTCAGAAAAAAAGGAGAAGTCTAGTACCTTTGTTTTGGAAAAATCTCCCATTTATATAAAAAAATTTGGTGCATCAATGTTCATTACCCTTGCATCGTTCAGATCCGACGTAACATAGACGGGTGAGGGTCACCGAGAAAACTCGAAACCGCGACTGTGGAAAGCTTCTCGATTCCTCGAACACAATACTATGCTTGTTGTACTACATAGATGGCGCTACTGAATATTTCATAAAATAATAACAACGGAAAAACTCATCCTAAAAGATATATGGTATATATTATTCAGCGTATCTTAAAAGAAGTCATCGTAGTAGCTCATCCCGCCTTTAGTATATTAATATCATTTTAGTATATATGTAAATGGCATATTTACATAAGTATATATTCAGATCACAGACTATCGGGCGATTAGTTTTGGGGATGCCGTGAAGTGGGACGGACATAACCACAGACACTCTGTCTTCTAGTCAGTTTCTAGTTTTTATAATACGGTTCATTGAGAATACTTTCTGTTTTTGTACTTTTAATGTTTGATAGTTTACATATTTATTTTAAACTATATATTTTGGTGCAATTGGTTCTTTTGAATTAATAGTGGAAAAACTTTGAGCAGTGGTATTAGTGTATGCAGTGCCTGTCAACAATAAAACCTGCAGTGAAGTTATTTACTTACCGGTACTGGATTTCAGTGTTATTGGCAATTATACAAACTTGTGATTAAGGTATTCTTCAATTGAGATTTTTTCAATATATAATATATTTTTTGTATCTTTTGAAGTGACATATATCAGAATTACCGCAATATTCATATAATAATTTGAATAATATGTCGGGATATCTATACCTACCTACTTGCATATTGTACAGCTATAGGCTGTAATTAACAAAATTGGACATCATTTATGTTGGCTTCTTAATTTGGGTTCAGTACCATTTATTTGACAAAAAAATATATCGAAATTAAATATATATAAAAATATAGGTAGGTAGTGGAGTTGTTTATGCCGGTGTTTAGGGTATTCAATAATAAAATATTAAAAATAATAATAATAATATATTAATAATAATATATAATATATTTTTTAATATTATATAGGGCATTTATTTGTGCATTTTTCACGGATATTTGTTCTTGGGTCTTGGATGTTTTCTATGTATTTAAGTATGTATTTATCTAATAAGTATGTATATCGTCGTCTAGTACCCATAGTACAATCTTTGCTTAGTTTGGGACTAGGTCGATTTGTGTAAGATTGTCCCCCAATATTATTATTATTATTATTTTTTGAATCGGACTCATAAGGAAACCTCGATATAATATTAATGGCTAAAACTTTTTAAAATCACGATTTCCTTGTATGACTTGAAGCTTTTAAGCTGATTTTAAAAAGTTTACACTATACCAGTACATTATTACACAAAAATTACCTACAATTAGGAGCATGATTTAAAAGTGATAAATTACAAGTATGAAAATTTAAAAGCTACCTTATATGGTACAATTTTACATTTTCAACTAGATTACACCTGTAATCTATATGGCACATGTCCATAATGCCATACATATTTACATACGCAAGTCATTTCAAGAAAAAATATTTTAGTACAAAAGTCTGAAAGACGCTTCCAAAAGCATTTCTCCAGTTACTTGTGCTACAACACTAATGCACCGAATGCACTAGCGTAAATTACTTAAACACTGTGCAATTTGTAAGCATTCGTTAGAAATGTACAGATAAGCGCACTACCGGTCGCTCACACTGCTCCTTTGTTGCAACTGCATCACCCACTCTAACAATGATAATTTACAAGGACCTTATCATAACCTAGTAACAACTATTTTCCAGTAATCTGTTACTGCGGCTATAGTCTTGACTATGTATTTATAGCCAGAGGACTTCTGGAAATTAACAGCACCCAGTAGTACACTATTAAGTAATTGGATGTAAACAATAATGAAACGCGCTAAGTAATTAAGTTAATGACGTTCTTCATTGTTTGTAAAAAAATTGCTAAAGGGTAAATACGTAGTACCTGACGATGAAAACCGGTATTTAGATACTAATGGCTTCTGTAATCAATTATTAATATTTACTGTGTGTGAGGATATTAATCTAAATAAGACATAGAAAACAATTTATGAAAATTTTCATTATTCAAATGCTTAAAATACAACTCTAGTACCTTTTTTTATTAAAATTATTAGATCTTAAATACGTAACTATGTTTTATGTTATAATGTATACTTTTTTTGAATGACAAAGTTGTGAACAATACAGGTATCTCTAAAACAATATACATGTTACAATACATAACACTGTTTTAAACTACTTTAAGGCAAGGTCACGGACTATCTAGCGTAATTTAATGTTTGATTAAATTTGTACAAGTATTTTTTAACAATCCTTTTTAGGGTTCCGTACCTCAAACGGGAAAAGCGGAACCCTAATAGGATCACTTGTGTGTCGATCTGTCTGTCTGACCGTATGTCTGTCAAAGTCAATTTGCTTCGAAACTACTGCGATTGAGTTGAAATTTGGCACCCAGTATGTAATTCGATAACCAGATGGACGTGTAATGTAAAGTAGTTAAATTGGTTTAAACATGCTTTGGTGACATATCAATTGAAAGGACTCGTTGTGGGAATCTAAAAATATATTTTTTATAATTTGAAGAGAAATACTCTTAAAATTATTAAAACAAAAGCGAGCCCACACTCGCTCCTTAACTCTAAAACAACTGGGGCTATAAATAGAAAAAAATACAGAGAATAGTTCTTTTCCTATTTATTACAGGGAAATCAATAAAGAGTCGATGGTATTTAAAGTAACAGGTACGGAACGGAACCCCTCTCTACACGAGTTAATTAGATTTTTTATTTGTTGATTTTCTACCAGAAGGAACACAAACTGCTATCTCCCTCTCTGTAATTTGTAATCAACCTGATGTTAAGCGTTCGTTTCTGTCTTTACAGGTGGGTCGAGGAGAATTATGCGTGGGGCGTGCGCGTGCGCAGTGGTGTGCGCACTGGTCGCGCTATGCGCAGCCGAGTCGAGTGCCCCGCTCGCTGCGCTCGACGACGCCACGCGTGCTGCCGCCGAGCGGCAGCTGCTGGCATTGCTGGGACTGCCACGCAAACCCACGCCGCCGGCGCCTGCGCCGCCCGTGCCGCAGGCGTTGCGCGTGCTTTACGATGAGCGCGGCGCACTGCCCGCCGCGGCCGCCAACACCGCCCGCTCATACCACCATACGCCGACGCGGCTCGACAATCGGTTCCCACATGAGCATCGCTTCCGCCTATACTTCAACGTGACCGGCGTGCCCACTGACGAAGTGGCACGCGGCGCCGATCTCACGTTTCACCGTGCCGACGGCGCGACTTCCGCCCAACGGTTGCTATTGTACGACGTGGTCAGACCTGGGCGCCGGGGCCGCACAGAACCTATTCTGCGGCTTCTTGACTCTGTGCCGCTGCGGCCCGGTGCCGACGTAGTCCGCGCAGATGCCGTCGGTGCAGCGCGCCGCTGGCTCGCCGAGCCTACAGAGAATCATGGACTATTAGTGCGTGTTATTGAACAAAATGAGAATGGCACGGATGCGCATCAGCCGCACGTGCGAGTGCGGCGGCGAGCCGACGAGAGCACCGAGCGGTGGCACGGTTTGCAGCCACTGCTGTTGTTGTACACCGAAGACGAGCGGGCTAGGGCAGCCCGAGAGCGCGGCGAGACGATACTCACGCGCAGCAAGCGCGGCGCCGCGAGACGCGGCCACCGCGCGCACCATCGCCGCAAAGAAGCCCGTGAGATTTGCCAACGGCGGCCTCTGTTCGTGGACTTCGCCGATGTCGGCTGGAGTAATTGGATCGTCGCGCCACACGGCTACGACGCGTACTACTGCCAAGGCGACTGTCCGTTTCCGCTGGCGGACCACTTGAACGGCACGAACCACGCGATCGTGCAAACGCTAGTGAACTCAGTGAACCCAGCCGCAGTGCCGAAAGCGTGCTGCGTACCTACGCAACTCTCGTCCATTTCTATGCTATATTTGGACGAACAGAACAATGTGGTGCTCAAAAACTATCAGGACATGATGGTGATGGGTTGTGGCTGCCGATGACGAAGGCGCCGGCCCCGTGCGGACCTAGTGATACTCGTGGACCCAGTGTACATATAGTAGTTAGTGGCCTCGATTTGTACATATCTATTTGTGTATATACGTGTAATTATTATTTTATTGAAATGAAGATGTAATAAAACATTAATTTTATACAAAGCTGCATTTAATTTTATTCCTTGTATGCAGATTCATTCGATGACTACTCTGATGCCTTATAGAGGCTTCACTAGATTAGGTAGCTACTACGCATAACATATATTCAATGAAATTGTCTATTATATCTAACTAAAACTTAAAAGGGCGCGAATTGCGATCTTATGAAGATCTCAGTTCACGAAGACACGGCCAATTTAGTGAATGGGAGCGGGCATTTTGTTATTCGAAATGCAATAAGGCAATTAAATTTGAAGTGGACTTGATATAATTCGTAAGTCTAAGTTAAAAGGAAACCTTGGATACACTGAGAAATATTCTGGCACTTATATACGAGTACAGACCGTCTATGGACATAATAAATTTCCTTATTCAGGACAATTTGACCAGGACCTAACAATATTGCAGTGACCTAAAATTTGTTTAGCTTTATTCGAACGTTTCCCCTATTTTAAATTGAATTTATCAAAATGTATGTACAAACTATAATATGCCAGGGTATACCAACCTATTAAAATGTAGGTATTTAAGTAAGGCACTCCTGTTGTTGTTTTCAAAATTCGGAAGTATAAGAATTATTCATTTTTATCTATCAGATTTATTCTGATATAAAAAAGAAACGAAGTGTCGCCATTCTCAAATTCCATCTTGTTACGCATGGTAAGCCCTATGGCTCGTCACAATCCGGTCGCTTGAAACACTGGGAAAGCATGTTTTCATTTGTCAGACTTGGTAGCACTCATGGTTCTGAGTGGTAGACTTAAAATTCCGAAATATAAAGAAGAAAATTAAAAATTAGTTTTCTTTTAAAGATATTTCCACCACCACCACCACCATATCAGCCGAAGGACGTCCACTGCTGGACATCGGCCTCCCCCAGTGTCATGGGGGGTAAATGCCATAATCGCCACGCTTGGCATGCGGATTGGCGATCGCAGTATCTCCACCGCACTCCAGGGATGTTGCTGCCCATCCTCCGGTAGTCTTGGTCGTAGTTTTAGGACATACCCGGGTCCGAATTATATTTCAATTGAATTATATTCTAAAACGCCGAGATTTTAGACCTTCCCGACCAAATCTGCGATTCGGCAGATTATTACCGGAAATTTCTGTTTTGGATTTAGCAGTCATAATACGAGTAATTGAGAGCACAGAGGTAAGGTCACGCGATATCACCTCGCGACAAGGTCATCGTAAATGGGTTCGTTGAGTTAACTCCGTTTTGGTTTTAAGCCATTGTTGGCAATATGGCGACAGGCAAGTTGTGTCTACATTTCTCACATCTTGACATTAAGAATTGTGGTACGAGAAATTGAATTCAATAGAGTAAATCCGAACACTGCAATGATATAGTATTAATATCCTACCTACGTACCTACATTGATTTTCTATGATACAGAATTAGTAGATAGGTTCTCGGAATTGTCGTTCGTTGTACCTAGTCGGTAAAAGCGGCACGTATTCTAAAAACATTGCATTGATTCAATCAATGTATAAACTCGAAATAAAATTCAAGTAACTAAAACAAGTATTTGGTATCGGTGACCATATTTTTAGCTGCATATGTAACAACTAAAAAAACTAGTAAACTCTACGGTTCACTTTTAATTTAAAAAAAAATAGTATGGACAAATATGCATAAAGTGAGAATAATTCATGTAGTAAATTATACACATTCTGGTACTATAGTAAAAAAATTGTTCACACAACAATAATATTGTAACTAAGTATGTATTACTTACCTAATTAGTTATTGTTATAACATTTAGACAGTAGGACGAAAAAAAATAGATTTACTAGAATTCAATATGATCCTAAAAAAATTTGATAGCAGAACAAAATTTAAAATACACACACATGCTGGTAGTATACTTAAAAGGTTTTTTTTTTATCGCTTTGCATAATTATAATGCGTTCGTATTACATGTACGTATTTATATACTACGAACTATTTTTTTCCTTCCTTGTGCCTTGAATAAAATAGGTACTTAGGTCAATCTTATAGTCTGTAAAGGAAAAGAGTTGTTTTGGCGTCAAGGTATAGAGACTACTTACATACGCATTACAGGAAATATTTTCCTTACATTTCAATTAATTATTAAGAATCGAGAATTAACGGCAGTTTTAGGTATACTAATGCAATTACGGAGAATAATGTGAAGTTTCCTCCTCTGAGGTTAAAAAGTGAACACATATGTTTTCACATATGTGTGTGTGTGTGTCTACATTTTTAATCATTCATTACAGCTATATACATCAAAATATTACAGCTATTATGCATCATTAGATCATAAAAATAATCCGAAAAGGAACACAGAATGTATCTTGTTATTTATTCCTTTTTGTGACGTAAGTACTAGACACACTTTTTATTTTAAAAACGGCGTGTTATCCATAACTTAATTAAGAGAGTTGGGTATTATTCGAATTCATCTTGATTAAGTATTAGTATTTTTAGATAATAATTACAAAAAAAATTAACGTCGTATAATGTTTTCTGTATTTTAATTAAATTTAAAGGACTAGTCCATAATTATTCGACATTTCCTTCAGTCCAGAATAGCTATGACCAAAAAAGCCTTTAATAACAAAACACAATTAGGTACTAAAAGCAAAAATGTCTATTAAGCTAAAAAACGTTTAATTAAGGCTTACATCTGGAGCATTGCCCGGTATGGAAGTGAGACGTGGACGCTGATGCAGAGGGATAGGGAACGGCTGGAGGGATGTAAAATGTTGTATTAGAGAAGAATGGTAAGAATGACCTGGACGGAAAGAAAGAAAATTGAAGAGGTTTTGAACATAGTTGAGGAAAAGAGATCATTAGTGGTAACAATACAGAATAAGAGAGTAAAAATAATTGGACAAATTATACAACACGATACCTTCTTTGTTGATATCTTAGAAGGCAAAGTTGAAGGGAAAAGGGGCAGAGGAAGACCAAGAATAACATATTTGAACGAATTTAAGGAGAAAGTCGGTGTCGCGTCGTAACGGGAGGTAAAAAGAATAGCGGCAGATAGAGAAGAATGGCAATTACTCCACCGACAAGAGCGTGGCTCTTAATTTGATGATGATGAAGTACCTAATATGTCCGTGAAAACATTCAAGTGAATTTCGAATAAAACCCTTTCGTCCATCGTTTGAACTTTTGAGAGATTAATTTATAAAAAAGAGACCATTAGGTTAACGTCCCAGTGTCTGACACTGATCCTTGACACTTTCAACATGAATTAATCACAACAGAAGTGAAGGATAGGTGCCAAACATCAATTGGGACGTTTAGGTACCTTAACAACTTCTTAGTCCCTTTTAAGAGGTATTTCTTTTGAATTGGTCAAATTAATCAGCACAGAAATTCTGTAGAAAAAAAGCTGCAAGCTGAAAGCTGTTTTTGACATGTAACAAATATTTAGCATTTACCTACATATGAAATCCGAGCATGCAGTGGCTTGTTTTTTTATATCAAGAATTTAGTTCCTTGAGGATCATTCATATAAATGGTTCTACGATACGAGTATTATTTTTACTGAGTGCTGTAGGAATCGTGGACGATCCCAAACTCACGAGCGATATAGAATTTGCCTCCTTGTGCGTGTTCTTTCGCTTGTATAATGGGGTTGTGCTCCGAAGAACTGTTCGACATGCCGGTAGGGCATTCATCCAAAATAACGAAAAATGAAATCTATGGGAAAATTGGTTTTTTCTTATTCAAAATAACGAGATTACTATTTCGGTAACAAAAAATTGAGTCAGTTTTGTGATTTTTTCGTATAATTTATGATTTGTCACACCTTAGAACCCAAATGGTCGCTGACGGTAGGTACGTTTCAGAAAATTTCTTCGCTCGGACGCTCCAGTTGTGGAATGAGCCGAAGAAAATTTCTTCCCTGCCGATGTTTTCCCGAGGGACTACGGTATGGGCTTTGTCAAGAAAGGAGTGTACCTATACATTTTTAAAGGGTAGGCAACGCTGATAACTCTGAAGTTGCCGGCGTCCATGGGCTGCGGTGACCGCTTACCATCAGGACGACCGCTTACCGTACGCTTGTTTGCCACCGACGTCGTATAAAAAAGTGGTCTCAAAAGTAAATTACAATTTCGGATTTGAATCTATTTATGCAAAATGCAGCATTCAGTTACATTACATATTTAGGATTATCGATGCTGATAACGAAATCATAATGCAAGAAATTGAGACATCATAGTCATCGTGATAAATTATACTGATCATAATAAGTGTCAAAATGTATTTCACTGCATCCTATATTAACCTAATTATGTTACATGTAACTTGCAGATAACAAACGCGGCGTGGCTACGTGATGTTTGTTTTATCTTTTCCGTAGTAGTCTGCAGCTCGTCTGTCAGCACCGCGATCCAGTCGCGATACTAATACTCCGCCAGGAGTTTTTGGGTCTTAAATTGGTATTACCAACGCCAGGTGTAAGGTGACTCATGTGACTAACACCAATTATAAAATTGATCTTTTAATTGATGATCTGAGTCACTACAGTAGTTATACTAATCCTAATAGTGGCCACATCTAATTATACCTACATGCTTAAACAAAAGCTGTCCTGTGTGATTTTTTTAAAGGTTAAGAGGACGCAGTACGCTCGGTTCTCCATACAAACGTATTTACGCTCTCATTTTAAAACGCTATGCTAGAATAACATGAAACTTTGTATAGACAATGGGATCCGGCATATCTAGGTCGAAAATTAGTTATTGTTGCTAGAAATTGTAAAAGAAAAAAAATACAGCGGTTTTTTGAGTTTTTTACGGCTTGTATGAAAACCTTAATAATCGCTGTATTTTTCCTCCATTATAATTTCAAGCAACATAAACTAATTGCCGTCCTAGATATGCCGAATCCCATTGTGTAAACAAAGTTTCACGTTATTCTAGTATGGCATTTTAAAATGAGAGCGTAAATACGTTTGTATGGAGAACCGAACGTACTGCGCACTCTTAAGTAAGTAACAAATATACAAAACAATAGATAAGTAGTACAGTATGGATGAAGTTACTATTCACATACGTGGGTAAACCGAAGGGATTTATTTACCTTTGGTAAACCGGAGGTTATAAAGTCTTCCTAAATTAATTTTAAAGATAATATTCAAAGTGGATTCCATTTAGAGCGTGGCAGGTCTCCGAATTTGAAATATTTCGTCACGAGGCAGCTATACATCATGTTTTTGCCGCGCGGCGCGGGCCGGAATTCCCGCCGTATAATTCGGCCACCCGGCAACTGCGCGTCTGCCGCGCCCGCCACCCTACGTCTATATTATCAGTAGATAAATTTAAGCATTGTCTTTGCCTCGTATTTCGTCCTCTCAAGATTTTGCCTTTGTTTTTTTCTCCATTCGCCGTGGAAGGCAACAAAAAACTGAGTGGAGGCGAACGAAGTGGGTATAATTTATTTTATAGTCGGTTCGCTCGTAACTCGGCGGTGGACGGCTGGACGCCGATTTATCCCCATCTCGGCGTAATTAACGTAAATGGATTGGCCAGAGTGCGGGCCTGTGAATAGCCGCCGCCACCGCCATTGCTCGGGCAGCCGCCCCATGCGCCTAGCAACACCAGCCACCTCTGCAGCTCACGTTTTTCCCTAATAATCAACCTAGCCCAAGCTAACCCCACGACTCACTAAGACCAATCCAATTAATGAAACATTTTATAAACCGCAAGCCGAATGAGATACAATGAGATACGAGAATCGTTTGCGATTACGTGCGCTCGGTTCCCAAGGAGTGCGGCGACTTATCCCTAAGGGAATTATAATTGTTTTGCATTCTTGCACGGGAATAAAAACAAAAGGGCCGAGGTACAGGCCCCCCGCGCTGTAGCCTGCAGACCAGACCAAAGTCTGACGACTCGCATTCCCTTACCCGACACAAAAACATACGAATGAATCGGAGAGCACTTTCGAATGGAGCAACGTGCAGCGATATTTTAAATAAGCCTGAAACTTTTTCGGTACCTATTAAAGTATTTATTTATTTTTTAGAACAAAACCGAATAGGTAAAATAATAATCTAAATTATATCCAATTGTTTTTGCTGTGCTTCGGTGTTGTAAGTCACGTCTGTAGTTAGGTACCTATGGAAGTTATTCCAGCGTATGGGCAATTAACAATCGTAATAATTATATTGCCCGTCGGCCTCTACATATAGGTACTCATAGTGGTCGATGTAGGAAGGCAGATAGTAGGTATTAGGTAATTACTTAAAAGCCGTATCAATTTCAAATTGACGAAGAGACCATTGAACCCTTACCTACTGCATGTGGTTATCAAATTGCTTAGGTAATCTTTCAGGAAAAAGTTGTTTGTATGTAATAATGTATCGCAAATTAAGAGTAAACAATAATATATGAATTATAAATTTTACTAAAGAGACTGAAAATAACAAAAAGCAATATTATTATTATTGTTTTGTGAATAAAAAGATATAAATAAATATATAAATTAAAATATAAATATATGTAATGCATGCCCAATTTGGCGGCTATAAGTTCGAATGTCTTAACACGAACTGTATCCATTAGAGGTGGGATGAGAGCGCCCATTACGCTGGTCTGGCTCAATAATTATACTGTGACATTGTATTGAATGAAGCGTGAGCTAAGCGCCGCTAAATTCACAAACAATCTCCGACTCAGTTCATCGCTCACCTCTGTCCTCTGGTATATCTTGACGCTGTGAACGTCACAACTGCGCATAATCGGAGGTTAAACTCACACAGGTTTACCTCAGGTGAGTTGTGGGTGTAGTATACATTATTTAGAATGTCCGTTTTTTCTAAAAAAATGTATTGTATTTTGAATCTTCTACCTTAGACGGTAAAGTCGCTTACTTGGACGGATAACTTTGATACAACTCGGCCAACTAAATTTAATTAATAGCGTCGTGAACACCAGCCCTGCGCTGGCGCAGGCAGTGGCGGCCATCGACCGCGCGTCGTCTTCTCAAATATTCCAAGCATGCACAAATTAAACTGGTTTTTGTTTCATTTTAATACATTAGTTTTGCATAAAAAACATTGTTTAGTTGACAATTCCTCAATAGTGCGCTGAAGAGCTGTGCAGCACATCCCAAACGTAGCATAATATCTCATCGGTATCAATGAAATGGTTCCTTCGGTATAATCCCCTAACACTGAAACTGTCTCCTAGAACCTTACATTGGTACTTATCATATTCGTGCCTAAAACGATATAAAACAAAAAATCATAATAGTCACAGTGGTGTTAGACACAGTAACGTTTTGTTTTTTCCGAAAGGTAAGTCCGATTGCTCCCAACTTTACAAGTTTCCATTACAGATTACCGCTCTACCAATTTATAGCTCGGAAGATTTCGACTTTTACTTATAGTTTTTATTTTTCAAATCAAATCTATCGAAAGTTTTATTAGTTCATTACAGGTACGCACTTCATTCATACATCATAAGGTGATAGCCTAATATTCTAAGAAACAGCTGTGGAGTACCTTTTTGACCTAGGTACATACTAACAGATTTTTATTAAAATCATACAAGCAGTGGACATGTAAAAATTAGTCTTACATCTATTTTTTATCCTTTTACGTTTCTGTCCTCTGCCATTTGTCAAGAATTTTAACACGCAAATAAGGAAAATTTAGTTTTATGTTATTCAAAATAACGAGATTACTATTTCGGTAACAAAAAATTGAGTCAGTTTTGTTACTTTTTCGTATAATGTATGCCTCATCACAAAACTGGCACCTGGTATTGTACCTACTTACTTACAAAAAGTATGAGAAACAAGGAACATTCTGTTTCTTGATCAGAAACAATAGTGGCCAAAATAGTAACCATTCTTCAGAACTAGGCGGAGAATGGAAGTGGATATGCCTAGACACGTAAATAAATAGCGGAGGGCGGTATGGTTGACTAGTTGCACTATATGACATCTTGTTGATGTTATATAAATTAGCTAGCCTAGCGGGTTCGAATCCCGGTAAGGGCATTTGTTTCTGTGGCGAGCAAAAACATTTGTTCCTGAGACTTGGATGTTTGTGTTTAAGTATATATATAAATATATCCTCGTCTACAATATATTATTATATAATGTGTTACCGGCATGCGGGCCTTTCTTTAAGTAGGGTATGGAAACCTAGTTTTTTAACCTAATCATAAGTTTAATTTTATTATAAAACAAAAGTTTTGAACAAAATTGAAATTGCCAGCAATGTACAGCAAAGTAAATTGACAGGACAGTACAAATACGTCGTCATCTTAAGCAGTGCACCGACATTAAAGGCGCGGCAAACAATTGACAACATTTCATTTTTTTAAACAGGCTTTTTTCCGATGAAATCAAATAGAGGATAAAAAGTTAAGTAAAACCACATTTTTAAATACTCGAAAATATCCCAATTTCATGTAAATAAATTGGACCCGGGTATGTCCTAAAACTACGACCAAGACCACCGGGGGATGGGCAGCAGCATCCCTGGAGTGCGGTGGAGATACTGCGATCCCCAACCCGCATGCCAAGCGTGGCGATTATGGCCTATACCCCCCGTGAATTTGGGGGAGGCCCATGTCCAGCAGTGGACGTCCTTTGGCTGACATGGTGGATGTAAATAAAATCAATTTCAAAAGTTCCTCATTCTAAAAGAGAGTAAGACACAAATAAGGCGTCATAGCGTAATAAATCAGAAGCACTGTTACTAAGACAGATTTACTAAAGAAAGTGAACTGCTGTTCTTTTTGTGCGCTGCGACTGTCACAATTTCATAGTAACTGACGTCATTACTAAGATGGTAGGCTTTCTTCCATTTTCGTTAATATTTTAAAAACTAATAGCTATAAAAACATATTTTGGGTTTTCTTGTTAACAAATTAACGAAATGAGTTAAGATTTCATACTACTTAAAATTTTTAAAATGTTGTCAATTGCTAATGAAACATACTATTATCGATTAAATAAACCTGCAAGCCGGTATCGCACTGTATGTCTATAATACAAGCTTTATTGAGCTTACTATGAGACTAGTTCAATTTCTGTAAAATATTGTCCCCTGATATTTATTTATTTACTGAAAAGGCTCAGGCTCAGGCTTGCACTTAACAGCATTAACAGGATTATCATTATAAGTTATATGTTAATATGTGTCTTTTGTTGCCTGACGCAAATAAATAAATAAACGAGTTTAAGGGTTCCGAACTAAAAAAGGTAACAAAGGTACCCCTAATGGTTTGACTCTGTCTGTCAATCTGTCACAACTAGTATCTCTGGAACCACTTTGAAATTTGGAATACTCAGGTTAGGCTAACGGAAGTGTAATAATAAAAACGATGAAACAAAGGGATATCCAAAGTCTAGAAATAGCGACAATGATAGGATGTAAAATTCAAGTTACTTGTAGAGACTTGGTCCGCGATGCGTCCAATGCGTTAAATATGTCATCACACCGTTACATTGATGCAAACAGCCTTTACGACGTGATGTAGCGCTCAAAAGGAAAAGAAAACCGGCCAGTTTCGACTGTGACTCGCATGCTGAGGGTTCTCTGTATTTATGTATTTTTCATTTCTAATATTATACGTTTATCTGTGATAGTGGAAATAATTTTACATTGGTGATTACACCAAATTATATTAATTTTCCGTTACTTTCGGGTACCAGTGCTGATCAAGGTGAATGATCGCGGAATTCTACTGAATTTCTTCAAAGTACCAAATCAACCCTAAAATAGTCTTTAATTTTCCATTTAGTTATCAGATGTACTGTATTATTAAGACTGTACTTTTTATTTTTTTTTAAACAATAGCTCGGTAAGTTGTACTAGCTAGTATCGTAGCTATATATCGTGCGGAAAGTTATTTTTTGCGCACTAGAGCTTTATACTTTTCCAATGTTTTAAATTCTCTATATCGCGCGGAAAGTTGCATTTTTCACACTACTTTTCATTTTTTATTGTTCCAAGCCATGCACCCAACCAAGTTGAATCACTTTATTATTATTTTTATTACGTTGTTTGGCATTGAAATTACATTTAATATATTTAATTTTAATAATTGACAATATACAGGGTTATCGAATAGCTAATATAAATAATTTTTAAGAAAAAAAAAACGACTTCAATAGGGGAGGCCGGTGAAAGATTATTATACTTAGATTGGTGCACTCTTAGATTCCTTACAATAAAATAAAAATGACTATAATTATGTTTATAATGGTAGGAGACTAAGTACCCTCAATTCCTCATGGAATCATGGAAAAACCTTGCTTGCTTGACAAACAAAACGAAGAGAACAAATCGCCAAACGTGAACTACGCGTCGTTGAAGAGTTCCGTTCTGATCATCATCAGCAGTTCCACTTCATCAAATGTCACATTTTTGTATGATAATGCTTGATAAAAACACAAAAATCACTATATGTTTGCCTTTAAGATTTGAGGAGTTCCCTCAATTCCACATGGATCCCATCATCAGAAATCGAGCATGATAAAAATTATTCGTGAAAATAGAACTTGCTTAACAAACACAGCTAGGAGGACAAATCGCCAAACGTGAACTTTTCGTCGTTGAAGAGTTCTGTTCTGATCATCATCAGCAGTTCCACTTCATCCAATGTCACATTTTTGGATGCAAATGCTTGACTTGTTGATAAAAACACAAAAATCACTATATGATTGCCTTAAAGATTTGAGGAGTTCCCTCAATTCCTCATGGATCCCATCATCAGAACTGCCTTTTGACAAAAACGGGACCAACTTGAATATATATACATGTCATTTTTTTTTATGTTTGTTACTCCATAACTCCATCATTTCTTAACCGAATTGAATTTTTTATTTTTATTGTGTGTATATATATTCAAGTTGGTCCCGTTTTTGTCAAAAGGCAGTTCTGATGATGGGATCCATGAGGAATTGAGGGAACTCCTCAAATCTTTAAGGCAAACATATAGTGATTTTTGTGTTTTATCAACAAGTCAAGCATTTGCATCCAAAAATGTGACATTGGATGAAGTGAAACTGCTGATAATGATCAGAACAGAACTCTTCAACGACGAAAAGTTCACGTTTGGCGATTTGTCCGCCTAGCTGTGTTTGTTAAGCAAATTCTATTTTCACGATTGATTTTTGTCATGCTCGAGTTCTGATGATGGGATCCATTAGGAATCGTGGGAACTCCTCAAATGTGAAAGGCACACAAATAGTGATTTTAGTATTTTCATGAACTAATCAAGCATTTTCATTCATAAAAGTGACATTTGATGAAGTGGAACTGCTGATGATGATCAGAACGGAACTCTTCAACGACGCGTAGTTGGCGATTTGTTCTCTTCGTTTTGTTTGTCAAGCAAGCAAGGTTTTTCCATTATTTCATGAGGAATTGAGGGTACTTAGTCTTCTACCATTATAAACATACTTATAGCCATTTTTGTATTTTATTGTATGGAATCTAAGAGTGCACCATCTTAGATTAATAATCTTTCACCGGACTCCCCCATTGTAGTCGGTTTTTTTTTCTTAAAAATTATTTTTCTTACATTGATATTTTTGCGCAATTTTTTAAAGGCATCTTTCACTATTGGCTAATCTACTGGGGGGTAAGCTAGGCGATCGTAGCGCACACCATGGCAGAAATGTGTACTTACCGGGGACCACTGTCAAATTTGCTTTCACGTTTTCTATTGGTTTCTTAACGGTTTTCTACGATTCATTTCGTTTGTATGTATTTTTTTATTCTCTTATTTATTTCAGTAAAATTTTCATTTCTTTCTCGTTTACTAAAATAAATAAAATATTCATGTGTCATTATTTGACATCTCTGAGTTTTGACATTGTCTCGGGACCTTTGACGTTTCAGACGTGCACATAGCCATAGGTACATGCGAATGTGTTATTTTCACTCGTCCCGTGTCTTGACCCTCGGCCTGCGGCTCGGGCTAAGACACCTCAGGGTCTCAGGACTCGTACAAAATGACCAACTTTCCGCACTTGTATAGAAATGTACTAATTTCTCATATATTTAACTAGGTATACATGTTTGAAGGATGAATAGTTGTTCAATATTCTGAAAAACTTTGTTATATTTATTTTTCCAAAACAACGTCGTGGACGCATTGCAGGCCCTAATGAAAAGTCGAGAATTTTGATGTCTTCCTAGGCCAGTAACAACACAACTGTGTCGAATAGTGATCGGAATTTGTTATAAATTATAAATATACTCGTATGGATATTGTGTGTTTGTTAAACAAATGGCTACAGTAAAAAGCTAATGGTAGAACCACGTGAAACTGATTGAATGACTGCGCAGAAAAGAAAAAACCAGCCAAATTCGTTCGGGCCACGATCCATTTAAGGTTCCGTAATTGCATTAGCGACCTTAAAAGATCACAAACTTATATTTGTATATTTGGAACAACTAACAAAATTATTTAAGTAATATAAAGGTACAGTTTATCCTTTTTACATAACATTTATAACAGCCAGTGTGGGAGCACCATTAAGTATATCTTGAAAGCCTGTTACAAATCCGGGGCTCCAACTTCAGCTGGATTTTGCACATTAACACCCTGCAAAAAACCACTCAAGATTGAAAAACAAATGTTTTTTGGTAATTCTGTAACGTTGTGTAAACTACAAAAAAAACAAGATCAAATTATATGAAATGAGCATTTAATTGGTAATAAAATTCGCGTACCAAATATCGACCTTACGATCCATGCTGTTATTCCATTAAGTATACTTATTTAAAGGCAAAATAGTCTCTTGTCTGCTTTAAATCGCTGAAGGATTTTGAACGATAAGGTCATTTGCCAAGCGTTGCGATTATGGTTTTTATTTACCCCCACTTAATTGGCGGAGACCTAGGTATGCTATAAAATTCTGGCGAAATCGCGGGCAAAATTTAAAAAAGATATTTCCATCATGCATATTAGTAAACTAGTTCAAATGGTTAATTGGGCGATTGGTTATTGGTTGGTGGTGATTCTCATAAAAACAAATACGTTTACCTAGTTCCAAATCTATAGGATTTTTTAGGTATTTTAGGTGTGTAGGTAATAGTTTATTTATATAGGTATACTGAACATGCACTGCAACATATTATATATATATATATATCTATGATTGCTCAACAAACAATTAGTCTTAAAAAATAATATTATAATGTTTGCTGTTAGTTTAGCATACACTTGATGCCAGTCATTAATCAAAGCGAATATCTACCGGCACTAGGTGCGCTCCTTCCGCGTTGGTCAGCAACGCGCTGTAAGTGGCCGCCAGTGTACGCTAGACAGGCACAACACCTAAACAACAATTTATTTCTGGCAACGAACCCACGTCCTTGGCGCCGACCTTATTGCGCAACACCGGTTTCGAAATGCGCGCACGCCTCGAGTAAGTACGCTCATGTTACTAGTGCTGTGACAACCGATGATATGTCGGCCTTCTACAGGTAGATGGCAGTCTAATTTCGTCAATTAACTCGGCATGCCTGTACGCCGATCCGCGTTAATTATTCGTATTCGTCATTTCCACCCATACCAGTCCGTCAACAGTGTCGTCACATTCAATAATGACGAAATTATGCATGCCTGAGGTGGCCAATTATAACCCTAAGCATGGAACTTGTAATGGCTTCACGCGTGTGGACGAAGAGAGAGTTCTTGCCGTGAACGGTTCGTTCGTCGATACAATACAACCACAGACTGAATACAACGCAACTCGTTCGCCACGTGTCTGTTATTGTGTTTTGAATATATAAGTAGCTTAGATACGGTGGCATCTGTCATTCAGCTGATATCCCAGTAAAATGTAGGTACCTATAACCTTAAAACTTCAAACATAACATAATTTTAAATTTAAAATAAAGGGGAAAAATTTAATGTTTTTAATGCTCCGAGCAGGATTCGAACGTGTGACATGTGACATACGTGGCCAATCGCTCTAGTCACCGAGCTATCGGAACAATCAAGCTCAGGCGCGAAATCCGTACAGCAACATCTACTAAGAAGACTTAGGCTTCTTTTAACGGCACCAACGTCTCAAACGGCAATTATTTTTTTTAAAACCTTTAATTTTTTTTATTTAGAATTTTTGATTGCAGGCGTTACTGCTTAATACAAAATTACATAATTTGTACTGGAATTACAGGTGTAAGGTTTGGTAGGTACGACCTATATTAAAAGCACAATAAACCTCATTAACATCAGACTGTTACGTTGTTGTTTTAAAGAAGCATCCAAAAGAAGAAAGTGTTTGAAATAGTAATCGATTATTGTGTAAGCTGTGAAAACCATACATATTTTATTTAAACCTTGTCCTACAACTATTGCATAAAAAAGCCCTAATGAGATGAGTATGTTCAGTATGTATATGTCATTTACGAGACACAGCTCTCAAAACTATGTCACACGACTTTAGTTATAGTTCGGGTCATATGTTTCAGGAGCCAGGTTGAAATGTGTTATGGGCGATGGACTAGCAACCCGCATTATCACTGCAATCTCGCATTTTCTCCGTGGTATTAAAAAGAAATCTTCATATCCACAATAGCTAAGAATGGAACTGAAATTAAAAATGTCTGATGTGTGATGTGATATAGGTATCTATCATAGACTGATCCTTTCTCCATATTTGTGATTTCAATCTCAAATCTGTAACGCTTAAGATGGTTTATATGACATAATAATCATCATTAAGACCCAATGATAAAGACCTATGATATGGCGAGCCACTATTCTATTCACCACCTTTCCCAGATCCCCTCACCACTCGAGTCTAGTATATTTTAACCCGGAGATCCTAGACAACTATGCATAATCAAAAGTCGCACTTGAACTGGTTCTCGTCATGTCGTTGTGAATAGGCCCTGGGAAGAATCTGCTAATGAACTGGCAAGTAGTTAATTGAAGTAATCGTAATGTAGGTGACCCGCGTGTCATCGCTCCACTTCAGTATCAAGCGCGCGAATAAGAATAGATTCTGTAAAAATTAGGACACGCTGACAATTTGCTTTTTTAATTTGAATTTGCACAAGTACTTGCGTAACTACCTATTACATTAGGCTACGACCTAGTGATGTAACTTTATCTCCATTTAATTTAAACCGTATCTACTTATTCTAAACATATATGGTTTAAGTGGGCACAAATACAAACAGAAGTGGAACAGTAGATCAATTTAAGTAACCTTTTTTAGTAGTATTAATAAGAGACTTTTAGGTACAATCAAGCCAGAGTTCGCTTGACCTAACTTTATCAATGTAGTATGAGTACAAAAATGAAATATCACATTAAAAAAATCCTTTAACAGGTAACTATTTACTCAATTCGTTTAAATAGTATTTGAATTTTCGCACATCATAGTAGAGGTAAGTTTTGAGTTATGACGAAATTTAAACACATTTGTAATCGCATAGTAGGTAAGTGAGCACTACAACATGTCCTTATAAGGCCCATTATAAATCAGTTAACAAAGTAAAGAAATAATTAAAAATGGGCAAACCGGTTTAAAAAAAATAGAATGCTTTGTTTACAATACACTGGATTACAAATTAATGTTGTAAGAATGAAATACTACCTAGGCATTAAAAATGGATAAAGTTGGTGATCAAATATGTTTAAAAAACTTGGTTATCACCCAAAAACACAACGGTCAAGTACGAGCCCGATTCGCGCACCGAGGGTTCCGTACAGCAATCGTGTAGCCATCACGACTCCATGAAATTAAGGAAAATCTAGTAGAAATTGAACGCCATGAATTTTCGTGGCAAGACATATAAGACTATCGCAATCTAACTAGTGTCAGTAACATTTTTTATCGATAGTCTTGAAAAAAGGAAAAAGTAAAAAGGCCTTCCAAATGAGAAAATATATTAAACAGAGAATCTTACGTAATATATAAAATATAACAATATATATAAACGGGTGCAATTTATCTTTCGACATTTTAGACGGAGTAAATAAATAATAATTTCTCAACATTATCAGGATTTAGTCTTATTGTCTTTTGTTTTTCACTACAAAACCGATTTATGTTTAGTAAGACAACAATTAATATTACAAAGTAATAAAATAAAATAAACAAACCTAAAGATAACATTTTTGTCCCAAGTCGCCATCAGCGGGTATATTGTTTTTGAATCTATCAATTTATTCGAATAGACAATAGTAGATTGTACAACAAGAGCATAAAACGCACCATTTTACGCGAGATGTTTATAAAGAAAATACTTTTTAACCAACTTCAAGATTTCATAGGAGGAGGTTATCAATTCGGTTGTATGTTTTTTTTTTTAATGTTTGTTACTCCATAACTCCGTTATTTCTTAACCGATTTGGAAATTTATTTTTTTGATTGTAAGTATATATATCCAAGTTGGTCCCGTTTTTGTCAAAACGCAGTTTTGATGATGGGATCTATGAGGAATTGAGGGAACTCCTCAAATCTTTAAGGCAAACATATAGTGATTTTTGTGTTTTTGTCTACAAGTCAAGCATTTTCATCCAAAAATGTGACATTGGATGAAGTGGAACTGCTGATGATGATAAGAACAGAACTCTTCAACGACGAAAAGTTCACGTTTGGCGATTTGTCCTCCTAGCTGTGTTTGTTAAGCAATTTCTATTTTCACGATTAATTTTAGTCATGCTAGTATTCTGATGATGGGATCTATGAGGAATTGAGGGAACTCCTCAAATCTTAATGGCAAACATATAGTGATTTTTGTGTTTTTATCAACAAATCGAGCATTATCATACAAAAATGTGACATTTGATGAAGTGGAACTGCTGATGATGATCAGAACAGAACTCTTCAACGACGAAAAGTTCACGTTTGGCGATTTGTCCTCCTAGCTGTGTTTGTTAAGCAATTTCTATTTTCACGATTAATTTTAGTCATGCTAGTATTCTGATGATGGGATCTATGAGGAATTGAGGGAACTCCTCAAATCTTAATGGCAAACATATAGTGATTTTTGTGTTTTTATCAACAAATCGAGCATTATCATACAAAAATGTGACATTTGATGAAGTGGAACTGCTGATGATGATCAGAACAGAACTCTTCAACGACGAAAAGTTCACGTTTGGCGATTTGTCCTCCTAGCTGTGTTTGTTAAGCAAGTTCTATTTTCACGATTATTTTTTGTCATGCTCGATTTTTGATGATGGGATCCATTAGGAATTGAGGGAACTCCTCAAATCTTAAAGGCAAACATATATTGATTTTGTGTTTTTATCAACAAATCGAGCATTATCATACAAAAATGTGACTTTTGATGAAGTGGAACTGCTGATGATGATCAGAACGGAACTCTTCAACAACGCGTAGTTCACGTTTGGCGATTTGTTCTCTTCGTTTTGTTTGTCAAGCAAACAAAGTTTTTCCATGATTCCATGAGGAATTGAGGGTACTTAGTCTTCTATCATCATAAACATACTTATAGCCATTTTTATTTTATTGTATGGAATCTAAGAGTGCACCATCTAAGTATAATAATCTTTCACCGGCCTCCCCCATTGAAGTCGGTTTGATTTCAAAAGAGGAGGTTATCAATTCGGTTGTATGTTTTTTTTTTTTGTTTTTTTTTTTTAATGTTTGTTACTCCATAACTCCGTCATTTCTTAACCGATTTGAAAAAATTTTTTTTTGATTGTATGCATATATATTCAAGTTGGTCCGGTTTTTGTCAAAAGGCAGTTCTGATGATGGGATCCATGAGGAATTGAAGGAACTCCTCAAATCTTTAAGGCAAACATATAGTGATTTTTGTGTTTTTATCAACAAGTCAAGCATTTGCATCCAAAAATGTGACATTAGATGAAGTGGAACTGCTGATGATGATCAGAACAGAACTCTTCAACGACGAAAAGTTCACGTTTGGCGATTTGTCCTCCTAGCTGTGTTTGTTAAGCAAGTTCTATTTTCACGATTAATTTTTGTCATGCTCGAGTTCTGATGATGGGATCCATGAGGAATTGAGGGAACTCCTCAAATCTTAAAGGCAAACATATAGTGATTTTTGTGTTTTTATCAACAAATCGAGCATTATCATACAAAAATGTGACATTTGATGAAGTGGAATTGCTGATGATGATCAGAACAGAACTCTTCAACGACGAAAAGTTCACGTTTGGCGATTTGTCCTTCTAGCTGTGTTTGTTAAGCAAGTTCTATTTTCACGATTGATTTTTGTCATGCTCGAGTTCTGATGATGGGATCCATTAGGAATCGAGGAAACTCCTCAAATGTGAAAGGCACACATATAGTGATTTTAGTATTTTCATGAACTAATCAAGCATTTTCATTCATAAAAGTGACATTTGATGAAGTGGAACTGCTGATGATGATCAGAACGGAACTCTTCAACGACGCGTAGTTCACGTTTGGCGATTTGTTCTCTTCGTTTTGTTTGTCAAGCAAGCAAGGTTTTTCCATGATTTCATGAGGAATTGAGGGTACTTAGTCTTCTACCATTATAAACATACTTATAGCCATTTTTGTATTTTATTGTATGGAATCTAAGAGTGCACCATCTAAGATTAATAATCTTTCACCGGACTCCCCCATTGAAGACGGTTTTTTTTCTTAAAAATTATTTTTCTTAAAAATTATGTGTATTCGGACAGAGACCGTATATATACGTCACATTTTTTTTTATATAATGTATTGTAAGTTTTTTTTAAATTGAATATTGTGAGTTTGTTAATCACTATAGTTTTGAAATCATTATTATTATTGTTTTTTTTTATTCTGCAATTCTGTTTTGAAAACATAATTATTATCATTGGAAATTTATTTAATTGTATAATTCATGTGTTGACTTGTAAAAGTGCCCTTGTGGCCTATTTGCAGAATAAAAATTTTGATTTTGATTTTGAAAGATATGGATTATATATGGATATAAAGTCGAGTGTAAAATGGGTTTTATGGACGAGTTGTACACTCTACTTTTCACATCGATTGCGAGCAAATGAAACAGCAACATGTAAATATTATAATGGTAATTTAATTAAAATTTAAAGATACATTAGAGCAATGAGAAATATTTTTATATTTGTGATAACTTATTGTTGTAGTTTATAAAATGATTGATTACTAATATAACAATATATTTTTTTAATGAGACGAAATAAAAATATGAAATAACTTTATTTTATGTAGTTTATATGTTGGCTGTTGGTATCGTTGCCTTGGTCTTAGAATACTAACGAAACGAAATAAAATAAAGAGTTTATGGTATAGGGCCTGTAACACGGTTATTATTTTATACACACTCATATCACGATCCGTATCAAGTAAATATTTATTATTATTGAAGAAAAATCCATACAAGTTTAAATACCGCGATAATATTGTGATAAAGGGCCCCTATGAAATTAGTTGTTCGTGTGGCTGTTTGGAGCTATTGCCTTGGTCTTCGACGACGATTTTACTTTATGCACTAGAGTATAAAATCGCATTTTATGCACTGTCTACGAAGTTCTATACAAGGTAAACTATGATAAATAATCAATATTGCTGAATCGTTTCTACAATATATGAAACAATTGATACAAGACTGATCGATCGCTGCACAGCTGACTGATAGTGTTCCTCGGCCAAAGGACGGGGTCGCCATCAGCGACCCAAGTCTACGTAGGACAGCGACCTGGGGGACATACTCGTATCGGCAAATTATTGTTTATTTCGATGCATAGTACAACTATACCTAGTTAGATACTAAAATATGTATACCTATAGAGACAATACTATACAAGGTGAAATCGGAGAAATTACAAACTTAATAAAGTCGGCCAAGAGCATGTCGGGCCATGGTCCGTGTAGATTTTCATAGTAGCCCAATGAACTTACTCTAAAAAAATCAATGATAATTCAAAAACGGCGTAACTGATCATATTCGCTATAGTTTTCGTTGAAAGTCTTTATTAAGCTTTACTTTCATGATTTTTTTCATATTTTTTGGACCCATAGTTTTTTTTTTCTTTTGGAGTGAATATTTCCGAAAATATTCACTTTTAAGTAGGCAATGGCACTTTTACAAGTCAAAATCTATTAGCGTTTCTGCAAAAGAAGACCACTGCCTAGAAGAAACTCGACCAGTCAATAATTTTTTTCCAAAAACACAAAATACAAAAAATACAAATACAAAATAGTATATTTCATTAAAAATACGTGATAATGATACAGGGGATGGGGCCACCCGGTAAGCAAAAGAAAGCTTGTGTTGGGAGGCACAGCTCTTCCCTAGGTTTAAAACAACTAGTATGAACCCAATAATTACTTAACTACATAGACCATGCTTGAGTCATCATCATCATCATGTCAGCCGAAAGACGTCCACTGCTGCTACAATACTATACAAGGTGAAATCGGAGAAATTACAAACTTAATAAAGTCGGCCAAGAGCATGTCGGGCCATGGTCCGTGTAGATTTTCATAGTAGCCCAATGAACTTACTCTAAAAAAATCAATGATAATTCAAAAACGGCGTAACTGATCATATTCGCTATAGTTTTCGTTGAAAGTCTTTATTAAGCTTTACTTTCATGATTTTTTTCATATTTTTTGGACCCATAGTTTTTTTTTTCTTTTGGAGTGAATATTTCCGAAAATATTCACTTTTAAGTAGGCAATGGCACTTTTACAAGTCAAAATCTATTAGCGTTTCTGCAAAAGAAGACCACTGCCTAGAAGAAACTCGACCAGTCAATAATTTTTTTCCAAAAACACAAAATACAAAAAATACAAATACAAAATAGTTTATTTCATTAAAAATACGTGATAATGATACAGGGGATGGGGCCACCCGGTAAGCAAAAGAAAGCTTGTGTTGGGAGGCACAGCTCTTCCCTAGGTTTAAAACAACTAGTATGAACCCAATAATTACTTAACTACATAGACCATGCTTGAGTCATCATCATCATCATGTCAGCCGAAAGACGTCCACTGCTGGACATAGGCCTCCCCCAAAGACTTCCATAATGACCGGTCCTGCGCCACCCGCATCCAGCGGACACCCGCGACGTCATCGGTCTACCGTGTGGGGGGCCTGCCCACACTACGCCTTCCGGTACGTGGTCGCCACTCGAGGACCTTTCCGCCCCAACGGCCATCGGTTCTACGTGCTATGTGCCCCGCCCACTGCCACTTAAGTTTAGCAATTCGGAGGGCTATATCGGTCACTTTCTGCTGCTGATGGCCTCATTCCTGATGCGAACACGCAGAGAAACTCCTAACATAGCTCTCTCCATTGCTCTTTGGGTGACTTTGAGCCTTCTTATGAGGCCCATAGTAAGAGACCACGTTTCAGTACCATATGTCATCACTGGCAACACACACTGGTCAAAGACTTTCGTCTTGAGACACTGCGGAATATTGGACGAAAAGATGTGCCGTAGCTTCCCGAACGCTGCCCAGCCGAGTCGGATTCGACGATTAACCTCTTTCTCGAAGTTGGACCTACCTAACTGGACAGTCTGTCCTAGGTATATATAATCGTCTACAACTTCGAGCGTAAAGTGTCCGATTGTTAAGGGAGTTGGTGCGACATGGACATTTGACATGATCTTCGTCTTGTCCATGTTCATCCTTAGACCAACTCACTCAGAGGCTATACTGAGGTCATTGAGCATTGTACTTAAATCTTCCATGGTCTCAGCCAAGACTACTATATCGTCAGCAAACCGAAGGTGAGTGAGGTACTCGCCATTTATGTTGATGCCTAGCCTTCTCCAGTCCAGAGTCTTGTAAACATCCTCCAGTGCAGCGGAGAATAGTTTAGGAGAAATAACATCTCCTTGCCTGACTCCCCGCTCCAATGGGATAGGCTTCGAGCTCTGGCCCTGGAGTCGGACTGACATAGTGGCGTTCTCGTACAAACACTTCAGCACTTCGATATAGCGGTAGTCCACTTGGCACCGCTGGAGAGATTGTAGTACAGCCCAGGTTTCGATCGAATCGAAGGCTTTCTCGTAGTCCACGAACGCTAAACAGAGGGGCAGGTTATACTCCTCAGTCTTCTGTATAACCCGACGGAGCGTATGGATGTGGTCTACGGTGCTAAAGCCTCTTCGGAAACCGGCTTGTTCGGGAGGCTGGAAGTCATCTAGCCTGCGTGCGAGACGGTTCGTAATGACTCTTGAAAACAGCTTATAGACATGGCTCAGAAGTGAGATAGGTCGGTAGTTCTTCAGTAAGGAGTTGTCACCCTTTTTGAAGAACAGGACCACCACACCTCTGTTCCATGCCTTTGGAGTTTTCCCTTCCAATAAGACGGAATTGAACAACTTCTGAAGGGCCCTAAGGACCGGTTTTCCACCCGCCTTCAGGAGTTCCGCTGTAATTCCGTCTTCACCGGGTGCCTTATTGTTCTTAAACTGTTTAAGAGCCATTCAATAGTTGGGCAGGTACAGAGCATAGAGGAGTCAGATAATTGACATGAGTGAATTTGAAAGTTCATTTTAAAATTTGGCTGTGTGGACTGAGTAATGCTGAAACACATGTACGAGGGCTGTTCCGAAAGTTTTTAGCTGCTCTCACTATATTCATGCAATATATTTTTTATTTACACCATTATGTGGGTAATTTCAATAGTTATGAGCTGAGATAAAATCGTTAGTAAGCAGCAAGTATTTTTTTTACAACATTTATTTTACCAAAAGGCCTTTTGTATGGGCTTTTAAAAATTTGCGAAAATAGTACTATTTTTGATACATAAAAATAGTTTTGGCAACGAAATCCCTAACAGCTGTAGTGGAAACTGCCCGGGATGACTTCCTAACTTAGTTTTGCTGATTTTAATGTAAAATCACTAAATGATTTTATTTAATTTAAGTTTTTTTTGCGATGACGACCAGTCCCTAGTCTCGCGACCTAGACTAATATTCGACACACCTGCTCATTGTCGCAAATTTTCATGCAATCGAAACAGATTATGTGGGTAGAGACAGGGAAGATTCATAGTTTACGGTGTATAAAATTTCGTTTAGTTGTGGTGACGTATTAATCAAAATTGGCCCGCAACACAAAATTGGTATTGTGACCCGTTCATCGCATATTAGATAGGGCTGTTGACACGTCGTACTTAAAACACAATTAAAAAAAACCCAAGCGACTTTTATCAACAGTTTCAACCCAACACATATGTATCGAAATTACCCGCATAATGGTATCATTAAAACATATATGGCATGAATAGAGTGAGAGCAGCTAAAAACTTTCGGAACAGCCCTCGTATGTAGTTTTTTCGGTATTTAGCGTCAATAAAATAATTTTAAGCCATTTTGATATCTGAGCCATTCCCTACTCTGCACTGATTTTTACCTCTTCCCACGAGTTGCCTGTAAAAACAACGGCGGTGTCGTCTGCATAAGCGAAAATATTTGCATTCGGGATGCTCATATCGCAGAGGTCGTTAACATAGACTAAAAACAAAGTTGGCCCCAATACGCTTCCCTGAGGTACTCCATATAGTACGTCCTCATCTGCACTGACATAATCACACAGCTTAACACGTTGTTTCCTACCCCAGAGGTAATCCTTAAGAAGCAGAAAAGGTGTCCCCGTTACACCTTTCCTTTCCAACTTATACAAAAGAATGGGAAGAGAGACTGTGTCAAAGACCTTTTTTAGGTCTAAAAACACAGCTAAGCTCTTTTTGCTGTTGTCAAGATGTTCTACAACTAATGTACTAAGAGAAGTGAAAGCGTCTTCTAAAATATGCTTATTACAATGATAATACTTAACCTACTTCATCATCATCATCATCATCATTCAGCCGAATGACGTCCACTGCTGGACATAGGCCTCCCCCAAAGACTTCCACAAGGACACCCGCGACCCTTAACAGGTCATCAGTCCACCGTGTACATATATGAATATTAATGCTATTGAGGGGTCTGGTTTGGGCCATGCATTTCTGGCAGCTAGATAGTCTTCGACCCTGTTATAAACCTTTGTTGACATCAACGATTTTTTCAAGTAATTTTTAAGGGCTGGAAAGGCTGAATTAGAAATTTCATAGGGTAACTTATTATAAAAACGGATACATTGACCGAAAAAAGACTTGTACACTTTGCGAACACGAAACTTTTTAGTGGCAATTTTATTTTTATTTCTTGTATTAAAATTATGGATATCAGAATTTTTATATAACGAGTATGGGTTCTTAATGAAAAAAATAAAATTCTCATAAATGTCTTGGGACGCTACAGTTTAAAAATTTAAAAAGTTCTCTTAGAGATTCACGTGAGCCCATGTTGTTTATGAAGCGAATGGCTCTTTTTTGTAACACAAAGATTGTCTGTATGTCAGCTGCTTTACTCCAAACCAGAATACCGTACGACATAACACTACTATGAAAATAACTAAGCGAGCTGTCTCAATTTAGATGAAATTTGGTATAGAGATAGTTTGAGTCCCGGGAAAGGAAATAGGATAGTTTTCATTCCGGAAATCGTACCTTAAGGGTACCCCTTTACATCCACAAAGGGGGGTAAAATTTTGTATGGGCGCCTACAACATTTGAATAGCAATTATTTGTATACTATCGTTTGCTAAGAGTGTAAACCCGCTAAATCCATTTCTTAACATTTTTTGGTTTTACCCAGCCAGTATTTTTGTTTCAGTTTGGTTTTTGCCAGTTATTTTAACAAATTGCTTAAATCACATGATGAGTAAAACAGTCAACTGCACGAGTTTAAAAGTTATCGGTTAACTCCAATATACCCGCCAATTTTTTATGAATTTTGATCGCTTAGATGTGTTTTCTCGCAAAATATAACTTTGTTTTCGTGTTTTTGGTGTAAACGGATAAATATAAATCGCAAAGGTATGTACTATTATTGCTTTTTATTAATATTTCGTGGCTTTAGAGCTGTAAATCCGAAACAATCACACACAGATTGACGGGGGACGAGTACCTGCGGCTGCCTGCGAACTATTGCGTAAAAGTCTAATAGTTTTAGTGATATGATACATTTTATTATGAAAGTTTTGTTTGAATTTCATTGTTCCATCTTTAGGACTTATTAAATTCAATGGACCGAAATTATAAGCTTTTCATACACCCACAAAATGATATGTTCTGGAGGCCAATTCTCGGGCCGTTAGAGATGACATAACTCGATAAAAATGCCGGATGTCGATCGAAAACCCATTTGCGTATTCTCGAAATCTCACACTCGAGATATGTCTATTCCCAGCGTTCGAGATGCAACGAGTGGTCAGTAGCGATCGAGATAGTTTTATCACAATTTTTTTGACATTTGATCTGCCAGAGGCGGTAAATATTGACCAAAACTTAAGTAGTTGATCGACAGTTTACAGCAGCACAAAATCAGGGTACACCGGGTAAGGACACTCCATACAAAAGGTACATCCGCGGCTCACGCACACATACACGCGGCGATGTGTGCGCGGCCGCTTGTGCTACGCGCTAAATGATTGACGTGTCGGCCGGTCTCCGCCGTTCTCAGTCGGGGCCGCCTCGCTGTCGCGGCAACACGTTTAACGTAAAGTCAGGCCAGCAATTACTTCGCGCGACAAATTAAGTCAAGTTACGACCGTCATTGTTATGTTTATGGATGTTTCAATTCATAAATATTGCCGACCACTTGAGTCTATTTATAATAGTGTGTAATATTAGGTATGAATTACATAGGAACGGAACAAGTAAGAGCACGTTGTACCTTGAATACCTAAAACACTTAGTACTTATTTTTAAAATAGAAATTAATGATAATAATATTTTTCATTATGAAAAATATATACTTAATAATGAAGTTCGTAATATAGTAGTTCATTATTTTATGTCTTTATCATTTAAATACTATTTATGGAATAATATGCTTTCTTAACTAGTAAATTAAACCACTCTTTCTTGAATAGAATATATGTACTTAGATCATGAATGTTTGGGATGTGGAGGAATTGAATTCATTATTTTATGTCGTAATCATTTAAATACTATTTTATGGAATAATATGCTTTCTTAACTAGAAAATTAAACAACTCTTTCTTGAATAGAATATATGTACTTAGATCATGAATGTTTGGGATGTGGAGGAATTGGAGCACTATTGCTGTCACTGGCGTGTCCGTCTGTGAAACATTTTGTTCCGAAGATATTTTTTTGAATTCCCGTTGACATAGCAACTTGAAGTTTAGTGATTTGTTTATCATTACGCATATTTTACCAGAAAATACCAGTACATTAATAAATCAGATTTTTTTTACTTGTACGGATCACTCGGTGCGCGAGACCGACTTGCACTTGGCCGGTTTTTTTTCATTAATTTACTTAGACACGCATTTTTATCTATCTATTCAAACGAATAATATAGGAATGATGCTAATCACATGTCAAAACAAAAAAAGACGTTTTGTACAACCCTGCGTCCGAACAACTACTTATTACCGATGACGTCACAACTGTTCCTAACGGCCGCACTGTCCCTACCCTGTGTACCCTGACAAAATAAACTCATTTGCGAAAAATATGTCAATTCGTTTAAATGATTTAATGGCTACTTTTAAATATTTTTGATACGTTCAGTGGTGGAATGGCGGTTGGCGGAAAACATTGACAGCTCTCAAGTAGTCAAAACAGTTTTTTTTAATACAGTTGCTCAAAAAGTGCTACTTTACGTAGCTGTTTAGCGTGCGGAAAGTTGGTTTTCGCGCACTAGTGCTTTTCACTTTTCCAATTTTTTTTAATTTATGCTTGTTCCAATGCATGACTCCTTATTGCTGGGTGTTAAATATTAGTTTCCTTTAAACGTCGTAATCAACATAAAAACCTACTGTTAATATCAGAATACGAAAAATATACACATTTCATATTTTATTACTTACCTCTTCATCATTATAACACGTTTATTTTTTAATATTGAATATTGAAAAACCGTTCTTAATAAGTTGTCTGAGTGGAACGGAATAGCTGCCGAAACGCCTGTCAAAGAAGAGGCGTTTTTACTTACTGCAAGCATGTTTTAAGTTTCTAACGGTAAACAAATAAAACAGCTGATAGCGCACGCGCAATAACCACTTGACATTGAAAAGTGGCAGGACTGACAGCTGACCTGACATTGCCACAGAGTACGCTCGTTCAGAAACTTTGTTAGCGTTCACGGAGGTTGTTCAAATATTATAAGTAATTTAACACTAAACCACAATGGAGTGTATAAAATGTCAGTTGGAATTAGGCTCAGAAACTTTATTAAAATGTACTGGTTGCCAAGCCAAAATGCACTACGCATGTGCTGGATTATCAGAAGCAGAGGCCAAAAAAGTGTTACCTATGAATATAAAAAAATGGAAATGCTTGAACTGCAAACCACAGAAAAAGACATCAACACCGCCACCTAAGACTGGTACAATAGGAGAGTGTAGCGTTAGCAACCCCGCAAAGGTAACATTCGCAAAATCAACACGAACAAGAAGATTATTGGCCGAAAATAAACTCACCACGGTACACAGTGACGAGGAAGGTTTACACGACCACCTTAAATGCCTAAAAACGATAAGTGATAAAGATAAATTAATTGGTGTCCTTAAAAAAGAAATTAAGGAAATAAGACAAAATTCCTCAGATATCAAAGAGAGCGAAATTCTGAAATTTCATGATGAAATAAAATCCCTTAATTTGCTGCTGAAAGAAAAGGATGAAATATGTAACAGACTCTGCAGCCAATTGAATATGCTGACGCTTGACAACCATGACTTGACATCTAGAATTGATATTATGGATACTGATAATATAGAAATAATTACACCACTGAAGTCTACCATCATAAAAAATGAGAATGAGAAAAGGAACCTGGCGCTTAGGATTGAAGAATTAGAAGAAGAAAACTTACAACTTTCAAAAGAAATCACAAAACTAAAAAAGTCGTCATCAAACTTAAATTTCACCAACGAGGAGATTAACTCTGAATACAAGGACAGAAAGAACAAAAAATCTGCCTGTAAAGGGAAAAAGCTACTTGATCGACTAAGCAACATTACACGAAAGTACATGATATTAGATTCGGAAAATAAAACATTAAAAAGGAAAGAAAGAGTCTTATTTCAAATGCAACGATCAATTACTGTGCTGCAAAGTAAAATGCTTGTTATTGAAAGCGGTTTAAATGATCTAAAGCAACAACCTACTACCAAAGTAATGAACACAAATACGGATAGGAGGAGGGACTCACAAGTGAATATAGGAAACTATTCTTGCCACAGTACTGAGAGATGTATCGATGAAATAGGTAAAGATGGAACAAGAGCACAACAACAATGTACACAGGAAACACAGGCAATTCGACATACTATTAAACCTAGATTACTAATATTGTCAGATTTTCATGGAACTGAATTGACACATGTTCTTACCAAAATTCGAAAGCATGACTATGATATTTCCACAGATGTAGTTTATTTTGGCACAACGGATAGGATCCTTCAGGATCTTTCTACAAAGACAAATGATTTCACGAAAAATGACTGCGTAGTGATATTATGCGGTGGTAGTGATTTCGGTATTAACAGTATCGACAGTGTAATGCAACAACTAGAAAATGCGGCTAAAAGTTTATCCCATTGTAATATTGTAATATGTACCATACCAAGTAGTTTAAACAGTAATGCAATAAGTTTTAATGAATTTGTTCTAGAGTTTAATCTTAGATTGCCGGAATTAATGGGCAAATATTGTCATGTACATGCTAAAAGTATAGGTGAAAAATTATTAACAGATGACTACAAGTATGACGGATATAAGCTTAATATACGAGGTAAACATAAAATTGCACTTGCTGTGAATGATGCACTGAAAATTATAAACGAAAAATGCTATAACAGCCTTAGTTTTTTATGAGTACGACGCTTCCAGATGACTCGGCACAACGCTTCCAATGCATTATGCACTTAAATATCAACCGCCTTAGGAATAAGATACTAAGTCTGGAAGCCTTTTTAGAATTTGACACCATGGCTAGGCCAGCCGTTATTGCTATAACAGAAACATGGTTAGAACCGGACGAATTTAAATCAATATATCTTTCAGGTTATCGTGTAGCAACAGAAACATCTAGAGTTCTTACAGGAGGGGGCGGAACCCTAATTTTTGTTAAAGAAAATTTTCACGATAAATATGAACCCTAATTTTTGTTAAAGAAAATTTTCACGATAAATATAAAATCATTGATGTCTCAAAATATTATATAGAAAAAACATGTGAAATCTGTGGAATTTCACTGACACTCAATCATAATATCTATCACATAATAGTAGTATATCGTTGTCCCCATTCCTCTCCCATTAAGTTCATAGAGAAGTTAGAAGACTTTTTGCGTAGCTTTAATAAAAATAATATATTTATTTGTGGTGATTTTAACATAAATTTATCGGACAGTAAGTCAAGTAATACAAAAAGACTACTCCAAACTTTATTAGAACACAATTTAAAACCTAGTATTATTCACCCAACAAGATGCACACAGAAATCGGCAACAATCATAGATAACATATTTACAGATATTGATGCATATGAAGCTACCGTCATTCCATGTTCGTTTTCGGATCATGATGCACAAATTATTAAAACTAAGGAACAAAATACTAACTCAAAGGATGTAAGGAGAATAGTTCTAAAGCGGCACTATACTTCAGCAGCTAATACTTCGTTTAGACAGGATTTGGGTACTATAGAATGGTACGATATTTTCAAACAAATTGGCTTCAAAGAACAGATAAATAAATTCTATGACGTGATTAATACCTTAATAGACAAACACTATCCCATTAAGAGAACCTTTGTAAAAAGCAATAACAAAAATTGGCTGACAAAAGGGATAAAAAAGAGCTGCAGAAAAAAAAGGCAGTTACACATTACACTCAAATATACTACGCCTAATAAAAACCTTAGTGCATATTTTAACCTGTATAAATCAATACTAAAAACTACACTCACTACGGCAAAAAGTTTACATATCAAAAACATTATCAAAAGATCTAAAAATAAGTCTAGAACGGTCTGGCGACTTATCAAAGAAAACACTGGTAAACATTCGTCCATAAGTAATAATAAGTGGGAATTAACAGAAGGTAAAACAAAATTGCGTGATCCTACCACAATATGTAACACTTTTAATGATTTTTTCGCTAACGTTGGTCACAACTTAAGAGACAAAAATATGAACACTACTCAATATAAAGAATTTCTTAATAAAAAACAAATATGTAATAGTAAATCAATGTTTATGCTTCCCATAGATGAAGTTGAAATCATTAAGATTGTCAAGAGAATAAAAAATAGTAAGTCATGTGGCTTTGATAACCTGACAACAACGATGTTTAAAAATAACATAGATCTACTATGTATTCCTCTTTGCCACATATTCAATGAACATATTAATGAAGGTTCTTTTCCTGAAGCTCTCAAAGTGGCCCGGGTCATTCCGATACATAAAAAAGGATGCAAGAATAATGTCAACAACTATCGCCCTATATCTTTACTATCAATTATTTCCAAAATTTTCGAAAAATGCCTGGCAGTGAGGCTAGCTAAACATCTCAATGACAATAATTTCCTATCCAATTTTCAACACGGTTTCTGTAAAGGAAAAAGTACTGTGACAGCAATGGTAGGCTTAGTTACTGAGGTTATGAAAAATCTTAATCTAGGCTACAAATGTGCAGGCTTATTCTGTGACCTAAGTAAAGCATTTGACTGCGTTGATCATAAAATACTATTGAGTAAACTCGAGTACTATGGAGTTCGTGGTTCGGTTCTTGATCTGTTTACGTCATACCTTACTAATCGTATTCAATTTGTGGAGATCAAAGCTGTTGACGAATCTGGAAACGAAGTACTTAGTAGGTCAAAAAATTGTCTGATAAAATGCGGTGTACCTCAGGGATCAGTATTGGGGCCATTATTATTTATTATTTTTATCAATGACCTACCTGACTGCTTACCCTGTGGCATCCCTTACTTATATGCCGATGACACCAGTATCATTATCAGTGCATCTACATATGAAGAACTATCTTGCAATGCTAATCGATGTTGGAAATGTATAATTGACTGGTTTAAATCAAATGGCCTGCAACTAAGTCTAGATAAAAGTAATTATATAATATTTAGAAGAGCCGTACAGACACCTGATTATTCAATTGAATTACCCATTAACAAGTCTGCGACTGTGAAATTCCTTGGGATAGAATTGGACTCTTACTTACGATGGCAACAACATATAGATAACCTACGTAAGAAACTCGCTAGTGCATGCTATTCGCTAAAATCCATGGCCAAACTAACTGACATAAACACGTTAAAGCTGATTTACTACTCTTATTTCGAGAGCATAGTAAGATACGGCATAGAGGTCTGGGGGACTAGCACTCAAATTAGTGAACTCCTGTTACTACAAAAGAAGAGCTTGAGGGTTATTGAAGGTTACTTTCCAGCGACTCACAGAAATCTTTTTGTAAAACATAAAATTCTTACAGTGGTATCACTTTATATATATCACATTAGCATCTATGTATACAAAAACAAAGATTCTTTTAAATCTGCTAGTACAGGAATAAATTACCCATTAAGACGTAAACAACAGCTAGCACTACCGACGTCCCATTATTTTCATTTTAATAAAAGTATTACCTGGGTATCACTAAAAATTTTTAACCAATTAGAAGAAGACATTAAAAATGCTGAAAATGTACAATTGTTTAGTAAACTTCTTAAAGAATACTTACTAACTAGGCCCTTCTACAGCCTAAAGGAGTTTTATGCCAGAATCTTTAATTGACCTACTCCTATTTATGTATACTTAACAATTTTATTCTCTTATTTTATCTTTTACTGACCTTGAACATTGTTTAGTTTTTAGCCAATTGACATATATTGAATATACTCATTATTTTGACAAGATATTGATTTATATTTATATGGGTAGGGTAATTCTTTTTCTTTTAAAATTTTATATTTGATCGTTCTTTAATTATTAGTGATTTATTATGTACCGCGTAATTCTTGATTGCTTTGTTAAACAACTAAATTTGAAATTAATAATAATAGCTTTGTCGAATTTTCTAAAAATGTATTTTTGTTAAATCTGTGTGTAAACTGTATTTGCATGACTAATTGTCTAATTATGAGCAAATAAAGAACTGAACTGAACTGAACTGAACTAAAGGCAACATTCGATATTGTTTTTATAAATATTACTTGTTGTTTTTCTTATTTTTTCGCAACTGTATTAAAAAACGTCGTTCAATACACGTGCGGAAATGTCATTCTTCACTCGTCCCGAGTGTTGCCACTCGCCTGCGGCTCGTGGCAAAGAAATGACATACTTTCCGCACTAGCATCGAAATGTACTATTATGCGTTCCATTTCAAGTAAGTAAATAAAGGAGCAAATACTCGTAAATATGTTTGAGGTGTTGAATCACCACATTTATGTATAGATTATTGAAAAATTAATAACACTTTGGCTTTTGATGTAAGATATAATTAAGTGGAAAAACTTATAAAATGATTTATTATCATACACTCGATTGTAAACTAACACAATCGAAAAAAACGGAACGCGTATTACAATAAACATTGAGATCATCGTTCTACATCATCTCGATCGTGCCCTAGAATAAGAAATTTCGCTGTGTTCGACATTTGGGTGGAATTTTTCAATAGACATTGCGTCAATCGAGATCATTTTGGATAAACACAATTTGATTTCTGAGCCACTTCGTACCTTGTCACAGTGACAATAATATGAGATTTATAGCCCCTTTAATATTAATTTTCACTGTGACAAGATATGCAGTGGCCCAGACAACAAATAAGTTGACCGTACCTACAAAAACCTAACCTAAGAGCAAAGAACAAGAAGAACACTTAATTTACGTAGTTACTCAATGTTTTTGTCAACTGACTTAAAAAAAATCCAATATATATAGTACTGACGCACTTAGATTGTATACTAGTAGTAGTTGTTGATGTACAGTTTTATTGAAGAGGGTCTAAAATAAGTCGTATCACCACGAGATGGTTATTTTCCTAAAAGAAGTGAGGACTTAATTCTGATATTTGCTAACATCTACGACTGACCGTCTATTAAGCGCTTAAAAGCGTTCCACCAATGATTTAATAATTTTTCCCCATATCAATTTGATGTTATGTGTATTTAAAAAAAGTGCATTAGGGACTAAAAAACCCAGTTTTTTAAGAGTTAAATTAGTTTAACAGTAAAAAGCACCAAATATCAAAAAAAAAACGATTTGCTGACGATGTGTATTGTGATTGGTGCATTAAATATTTTGAAGTATTTTCATGGGTCAAATTAAAAGTGAATCATAAATATGTATTCATATTTTTATTCCCCGCTTTTGCGGAGCTGCTAATCTCCTCTCTGAAGGACACAGGTACGAGTAACGAACGAACCTGTCACGGGTCAAAATATTTTTTTCTGTGTTGTGTTTGTGTATCATAAGTATAGTATTAGGCAAAAGTGACTTGCCAGCAAGTCGTGCGTAACTTGGTAATTAAGGGAATAATGATATGATAATGTTTAACCTACCTATTTGAAATTTCCAACAAGAATGAAAAAATTAAAAATTGACAACCCCGGGCGGAATTCATGGACGGATTCCAGAGGTCGTGGGTTCAAATCCCGCCTGGGGTGATCAACTTTTAAATTTTGTCATTCTGATTGGAAATAATAATTCCGCTGAGCGGACGATTCCGATTGTAAAGATATTTATAGCTACCCTTATTTGACCCTTAAATTATAGCGAACAGACATTCGGCAAAATTTGGTCGGTATTTGCTTCTTTGTAGAGGTACATTAGTATTTTTTAACAAGTCAATATTATGATGATCCGTTATTCATTAACGTTCATAATAATAATAATATACTTTATTGTACACTACACGGAAAAAATTACAAGGGTAAAACATGAATGGGACTTAGGTACGTAGGTAACAACAGGCGGACGTAATGTTATTCCGCTGCGTGATTAGTTGAAATAAGAAATTAAGAATCAACAAAGTGATTACTTAATGAAATAATGTTTGACAAAACAAGAGTTACGGAAACGGTCATTTAGGGTAAACGTATTCCAAAAAAATAAAAAACTTAGAAAAATGAAACTATACAAATTCACATTAGACAAACATTTAAATTATCGTAAAAGATGTTAAACAAACTGAAATTAGTCAAAAAGATTTTAGGCCAGTCAAGGGCATACCTAGTCGTGACATACCTCGTCAAATCTCAAAGTAGGTCTACAATAAATAAGGTAAAAGTACCAATGCTCGTCGCTGACCCAATACTTGGCACCTTCAATCTAATGTCATTACAATAGATGTGACAGATTAGTATCCGCTATTGGACATTGAGGTGTCGGGCATTGGTAGCTTATAATACATTTCATTACATAGAAAATTTACTTTCAAGCACCTGCTTGAAAGACATTTCCGTTTCAGCCAAATCCAAACAGGTTTGTGCGGAAGCGACGCAAGCGCTGGCACTGGCTCATCGAAACAATGCTTGTAATGCCGTATTTACATAAGAGTTTATAGTAGTGCCACATCCATTGTGTCAACAGTGTTTACGTGCGTGGTGGAGTGAAAGTGGCGGGCGTTGAAGCCGAAGGCCGACCGCGCTGTAGCGGTTAATAATACGCTGTCGCTATGCTCTTCTACGGCCTTACATGTAGGACGACGAATTCTTGAGAGCTTTTGACTGTTAGGCCGTTCATTAAGCGATGACAGTTGACTTACTCATCGTTTAACTAAACAACCATGTGCAGACGTTGTGTGTTATATGTTATTATTTTATTTTTACGTTCACTCATTTATTTCAATCATTATGTTTCGTATATATAATCACCTACCTAAAAGTATAAGAAATGCACCTTTCTCTCATAATTTTAAAATAAGAGTAAAAAACCGGCCAAGAGCGTGTCGGGCCACGCTCAGTGTAGGGTTCCGTAGTTTTCCGTCCGTCACATTAAGTTGACATATTAAGTACAGAAACACAATTGAAAGCACGTCATTTCATTGTGATTTTGTAGAAATGACAGGTACAATAAACACCTGTTTATACGGTTAAATTACAAACTTAGTTCAGAAATTATTTTTGTATTTTTTTCAAAAACTATTCAACCTATCAAGTTCAAAATAATTTTCCTACAAAGTTTTTATAAAGTTCTACTTTTGAGATTTTTTTCATATTTTTAAAACTTATGGTTCAAAAGTTAGAGGGGGGGGACACATTTTTTTTTACTTCTGGAGCGATTATTTCCGAAAATATTAACATTATCAAAAAATGATTTTAGTAAACCCCTATTTATTTTTAAATACCTATCTAATAATATATCACACGTTAGGGTTAAAATGAAAAAAAAAAACACTCCCCACTTTACGTATAGGGGAGGTACCCTAATAAAATATTTTTTTCCACTTTTTATTTTACCACTTTGTCGGCGTAATTGATATACATATTAGTACCAAATTTCAGCTTTCTAGTGCTAACGGTCACTGAGATTATCCGCGGACGGACGGACAGACGGACGGACAGACATGGCGAAACTATAAGGGTTCCTAGTTGACTACGGAACCCTAAAAATGGCTATTAAAATCAATGTTTTATGACCTAGATGAATATATTTCCAGTGCGATCATAAACGGGAAATAAAATACAACGAATGTAAAAAGTACCTCATATAAACAATATACATGTAAAACTATTATGACATATAAAATTTGTAACAACGACCTGTAACGAATGTTATCAATATTTTTTTTATTTTCATTATCATTGACGACCTGTTTAGCCTAGTTGGTAGTGAGTCTGCTTCCGAAGCTAGAGGTCCCGGGTTCGAATCCCGGCCAGGGCATTTATTTGTGCATTTATCACGGAGATTTGTTCTTGGGTCTTGGATGTTTTCTTTGTATTTAAGTATGTATTTATCTATATAAGTATGTATATCGTCGTCTAGTACCCATAGTACAAGCTTTGCTTAGTTTGGGACTATAGGTCGATTTGTGTAAGATTGTCCCCCAATATTTATTTTATTATTTATTTATTTATTTAACATACCAAGTACCGATATTATAACCACATCATAAAGGCGATGTATTAAAAATAATTAAAATTCTAGAAATGAAGAAGTTGATCGAATCTAATCTATTGATAAATTACATATAATGATTTAAACTTGCACGATTTTTACACATTATTATGGTAAACGGGACTTAATCGCGTACAAAAATTATTCACCTGATTCGACTGCAGTTGTGGGAGTTCCTGCATTGGTGAGACTAAGCAAACCATTGCAGAAAGTGTCAAGGAGCACATCACAGCTGTCAGAAATCGTTAGGTTAATAATAAGTCTGCCATAGCGGAGCATTTACTAGAATCGGGACCAAACCACTGGATTGAGCTTCATAAACCGAAAGTCCTTTCTACAGAACGTCATTTTTACAGTAGAAAGGTACGTGAAGCCGTTGAAATAAAAAACATCGTAATTTCAACCGGGATGAAGGTTTTAAGATTTCATTTTCGTGGAATCCACTTATTAGTAAGTGCAAGCGTCAAAATACGTCTTCCATTACATTAACTGATGTTGTTAGTGTTGTGTGTCGGGCGAGTGACAACCCTTGTGTAAATGTGAATAATAAAGACCAAGTGCTGGTAGTTCGGAAAACCCGTGCGGCTAGAAGATGTTGACACCCGCTCAAGCCAGTCAGCTCGTGACCACGGATGTTGCGATACATTCGAAACGTCGGGCACACCTCAGGTGAATAATTTAATATTTGTACGCGATGAAGTCCCGTTTTCCAATGATTGATTACATATAATGATTAAAATACCTAACTTAATATATTCAATAGCTGTGTTACATACTAAAAATAAATCAAGTTTATATGAAACGCAGAAAATTAAATGATGAACCCACGTTTCCGAAAAAAAAACTATGTTTGACAACAAGTATATACCCAGAAACCTAAACTACAAGCTATAAATGTTCTATTAATTGCTATAAGTAGGATTATTCACTCCTCTCCATTTTGGCTATGATTATATATTTCTTTTTAAAGTTACGAGTGCCTACATTCAAATAACACTTGACTAAGTATGGAGAAAATACGCCCGGCGTCTTCATTTGCAAGTAGAAAACTGATGAAATTTAGTTATCTCTATAATCCACTTAGCCTCGGTTGGTTTAGTATGTTTAAATTCATGCATGTATTCACACACACAATATTATACGCGTTTTGAATCAACAAATTATGCAATTGAAACCTCCTGATCTCTAAGAACCAGATTGTGTGGAATAAATTACTTTTGAATTCTGGTAGATATTGTCAGTGTTTCAGGTAGATCTGATGGGTTCATGTATTTGATACAGTTTTGGCACTCTTCATTAACATACTCGTAGTGTCAAATTCACCATTATCATCTTCATTTTATTTTTAAGGATGGTAAGAGGGCCTACTCCGAACTTCGAAAATTGAACTTCGTATCGTGCCGTCCCTTTCCGTCATATAGTGTATAACAGGAGAGTGAAAGGGACGGCACGACACCAAGCTCGATTTTCGAAGTTCGGAGTAGGCACTCAGGGATATCTTTTTCCGGACCGAATTAGGTTTGTTCCTCATTGCTTAGATCGAGCAGGTGTTATTGATCATTGATTTAGAGACGTATTTTATTTCAAACAAAAACAAAAATATACATATTAAGAAACAATTAAAAATAAACTAAAATAAGACTACCTACACTAACCTAACACTAACTAAACTAAATAATAATAAAAATCATAAAAGGTCTCCTAGGTCGGATCCCTGTGGGAGGGTTCCCATAAGACTGGCTGCGTTGCCCCTTTGGATGGCTATGCCTATCCTCTGGGCAAGGAATGAGCCAGCCCTATGGTCCCCGGATACCCTTACCATTTTTTGGCCAGTTGGCCAAATAATTGATGGGTGCTTGGGCTAAACGGTCCAAGCGTTTCAACGGTGAAAGCCGTAAAATATGCGGGTCGGTGAGGCCAATGTATTTGCGGCATTTCGCCGCTTCAGCTGCTGCAGCTGCCCCGCCTGCTCTCATAGATGTTGTGCCAAGGTGGGACGGCGCCAGGGTGTCTACGCACGTGGCGTTCCAGATAAGGGGCCAATTTAGAGATAATTTTACTTACCAGCTTATTTGTACAAATTTTAATCAATTAATTAAAAGACAACTACATCAATTAATGTTAGCGTGTATGTCAAAGAAAATAAAGATGTTATGCCCCAGTACTCCAAAAATATGAGAATGTCAATTAAATATGTTAAATAAATATAAAGAATCAATTTAAGTGAGCGATGAATTGTCGATTTAAAATATCATTTAAAAAATGTGAAATAGAATAATAACATTTTTGGATAAATAATTTCATTAATTTATTATAATTTCATCAATTTATTATATTTAGTGACTTCAGGTTGGAAGGTAGGTGGTTGTATATCTTACTGGCGTGGCAATAGACACTTTTTTGCATCAATGCAAAGATTTTGGCTGTGTTTGTTATTCAGGTTCCTGCTAGAGAATCGCTAAGTTTTTTGAAAAATCAAAGATAAAGAGGCCTTCACTCTTCGTCAATCGTCAAAATTATCAAATCCTTGAAGTGAGACACAACTGTCAGTCCGTTTGAGGCCACACATGGCTCTAATACACTGTTTCTGAGCTTCGAACACAATATCTCTGCTTGTGGAGTTGCCCCAAAAGATAATGCCGTACCGTAATTTTGAGGCTACAAAGCCATCGTATGCCATTAATTCTTAATTAACTGCGTGAGGGCAAGCAAGTGGTTGGATGTCACCCACAGGGATCAGGCTGAAAATCAGCGCTGCAGCCACCAGGCTGTAGCATCATGCTGAGCCTGATCCTTTGGTTATGGACTCCTTTTTCCGCACTTAGTCCGTGAGAGTCGGACCATTGTGCGTGACGTGATCGCCGGCTAGGGATCTAGCCAGCCTAACTCCGCCCAGAAGCGCAGGATCCTCCTGGTGTCACCACAGGCTTCGCGGAGTGACCTCGGTGCGTTGAGGATTTGAGTCCGTTGTGTAGCTACACCTTCGCATTCCAGGATGACGTGGGGAGCTGTTTCATCGGCCGACAGGCATCCCCTGCATAGGGGGCTGTCGGTCGTACCTAGAACATATAAATGTTTGTTGAGTGAGCAATGTCCAGTGATGGTGCCTACGATTATACGTAGTGACGCTCTGTTAAGAGAGAGCAGACGCCTGGTAAATCGTGCCTCCAGGTGTGGCACTATTTCCCGGGATTGTCTGCATGTACTGGTATTTGTCCATCGATCAGCGTGTTGTTCAGATGTTCTGCGACGTAGCCATGATCTTAGCTGGTTAAAGGGTAGCGGGAGTATTGGGCTAGGGCCAAACGCCGGCCGGCTAGAACCTCTCCTGGCCAGCTCGTCAGCTACGTCGTTACCTAGAGAGCCACTGTGCCCTTTTATCCATTGCAAGGTGACAGTGTTTGTTTTCCCTATCACCTCCAAGGCTTGGTGGCACTCTAGGATGAGCCCAGACTGGATGAGGTTGCTATCTAGGGCTTGTAATACTGCAGCGCTGTCGGACACTATGCGTACCTTCTGATCTTTGATACTCCGATTTGCTACTGCCTTGGCAGCCTGTGTTATGGCGATGCACTCACATTGGTAGATTGAACTATATTCGCCTAAGGCTATTGATATGTTAATGTTTATCTCAGGTGAGTACACTCCTGCGCCCGATCCTGTCTTTGTTTTAGAGCCATCGGTGTAAATGCGCAGTTCCTGTGCTCCAGACCGATCGTATTTTTCTTCAACTAGCTGTATTGCATAGCTTTTGTTGAAGATATGTTGTTTGGGTACCTTGTCATTAGGAGCGGCTATCATTGGTTGGTAGGTGACAGCTTCCTTAAGAACTTCGGTATGGGTCCCGTTTGTTACACCCCAGAGGTTAAGTGACTTTAGCCTGATGGCCGCCGAGGCTGCCTCCTGCTGGATAAACAGATCAAGAGGCGGCAGTCCCAGCAGTACCTCCAGTGCTGCTGTGGGTGTAGTTTTCATGCAGCCAGTCACCGCTGTACAAGCTAGTCTTTGGAACTGCTGCAGTTTATTTTTGGCCGTGGTTAGTCTAGTTCTCTGCCACCAGACTACTGCGCCGTAGGTGATTATGGGTCGTATCACTGCGGTGTAAAGCCACATGGTGATTTTGGGGTGTAGGCCCCAGGTTCTCCCAAGTAGCCTTTTACACTGCCAAAATATGACACAGGCCTTTTCCAGTTTGTTGCTTAGATGTTTGTTCCATAGCAGTTTGTCGTCCAAGGTTACACCTAGGTATTTTACCTCTTTTGTAAGAGCTAGTGTAGTGCCTTGAAGTTTTGGTAAGCTAAGGTTGTCTGGAGTGCGCTTCTTTGTGAACAGTACTAATTCGGTTTTTGATGGGTTCACTGACAATCCATGTTCAGAACACCATCGTTCGACGATTTTGAGTGCCCCTTGCATAAGCTCGCATAGGACCTTCTCAAACTTTCCTCTTACGAGGATTGTTACATCGTCTGCATAGCCAACAGTGTAGAAACCAGCCTCGTTTAGGGATCTGATAAGGTCATCCACTACGAGGTTCCATAGGAGCGGTGAAATGACGCCTCCCTGTGGGCAGCCTCTGGAGACAATGGCTCGTGTGGTCCCATTCACTGTCACTTGCACTGCCCTGTTCCTCAGCATGCAGTCGATCCACCCAGCTGTGGTCCGATCCGCGCCGTGGTTGAGCAGCGCGTGGCTAATGCTGTTAAATTGCGTCTTGTCAAAAGCCCCTTCGATATCTATGAAGGCTGCAAGAGCAGATGATTGTGTTGATAGTGCGTCTTCTATCGGCGAGATAACACTGTGGAGCGCTGATTCCGTTGATTTGCCTGCACAATAGGCATGTTGTTGGTGGTGTAGAGGATTTCGCGCCAGTGCCCTGTCTCTGAGATCCCGATCGCACAGTCTCTCTAGGGTCTTCAGGAGGAAAGAAGTAAGGCTTATTGGCCTGTATGCTTTGGGCTGCGTGTAATCGCTCTTACCTGGTTTGGGTATGAATACCACTTTGACTTCTCTCCATTTTAAGGGAACATAGCGGTGCTCAAGGCATGCTCGGTAGATTCTAACTAGATGCGGAGCGATCGTGTATTTGCACCATTGTAGAATACCTGGAAAGATGCCATCTAAGCCTGCCGCTTTAAATGAAGAGAAGCTGTTGATTGCCCATAGCACCTTTTCCAAAGTTACTATTCTATGGGCAGTGTTGGTGGCTTCAACGGTTGGATTGTTAAAACCCTGTTGATCTTCCTCATCCCACGTAGTGCTTTCCGTGACGGAGCATTCTGGGAAATGTGTATTTAGTAACAGCTCGCACATTTCGCTGGAGGAGGTTGTGTAGCTGTTATCTGTTTTTTTTAAGGAGCCTAGATTTCTGTTCGGTTCGCTGGACAGAATGCTTTTTACCCTGGCTGCCTGACTGTTGGTTTCGATGTTGGTACAGAAGGTTCTCCAGCATTCTCGTTTCCTTTCACGGATACGTTTTTTGTACAGAGCTTGGGTTGTTTTGTAAATGTCCCAGTCTGTTGCCCTCCTTGTGTTTTTCGCTCTGTTAAACAGTTTGCGTAGTTTGCGTCGCAGCTTCTCGAGTTCATGTCCCCACCAGCCGTTGCGGTTGGTGGCTTTTGTCGAGGGCGATGTTAGTGGACAGCTTTCATTAAATGCCTTTATTAACGTTTCCGTCAGGTTATTCACGTGCCTCTCTATGTCGGCTGGCTCCTCATAGCTCATGGGCATATTGGTGAGAGCCGGACTAACAGATATCAAATTGCTATATTTAGCGCGGTCTGTCCGTCTGGGGTTGCGCCATAGTTCTGGTTTTAGGGAGTCAACGTTTAGTTTATATCTTACCCATCTATGGTCGGAGCATGACAGGTCGCTTGACACATGCCAGTCGGAGATTTTGTCCGATACTCTTTCCGTAGCGAGTGTGATGTCTATAATAGTTTGGAATCTGGAGGTGACAAAAGTTGGTTCAGACCCCCTGTTTATAAGCCTGAGATTGGTGGAGAATAGAAAATCAACAAAGTCCTCACCTCGTCTATTGGGAGATCCGCCGCCCCACAGAGGGTGGTGCGCGTTTACATCCGCCGAGACGATCAGCTCAAGCTTCTTGTTTTCGCAGTGTCTGATGAGATTTGCCAGCTCAACCGTTGGCACTTCCGCGTCGCCCGGCAGATAGGCAGACGCAATGATGACCTCTGGGATGCTAGGGCAGTTGGTCTGAAGCCTGACCGTAGTCAAGTCTCTGGAACAGAACTCATTCATTAAAACTGCATTGATTAGTTTGGGTACGTAGATGCAAGTGCGTGGATTAGTAACGGTGGTGTCGAGGAATATCTTACCTCCGATGTTGTTGAGACCGCAGATCCTGCCCTTCCTTATCCACGGCTCCTGGATAAGGGCGACGGTCTTGTTGTTTACCTCCAGCATTCTGCGCAAGGTAGCCGTTGCGGCTTGTTTATGCTGGAGGTTGGTTTGGGTAAAGTTAGTGAGGTGAGGAGGAGCGAAGAGGACTGCTCACTTCCTCATCCGTCTCTAACAGGATGTCCTGATCCGACAGCTGCGCAACATCCTCCTCCAGGTCTCCGTCACCGGTTTCCATGAGAGGAGTAGTCAGCGGGCAAGCTGGCATCCCATCCTGCCTCTGCATTTCGGCGGAGGAGTGTTGGGTGATCATTGGCTCGCCGGTCACGCTCTGCATTGCGGCGGAGCTTGGCCGGCCAGCCACGGACATAGACACGCCAGCTTCACGATCCGGTCCAGCGCTCTCACTCTGCTTTTCAGCGGAGGAAGCGCCGGGGATCGGGGGTGCTGTCGCAGTCTCAGCAGGGTCTGGCGGCAAGTCTTGCAGCTTACCCGTGCTGCCGAAGAAACGGATATAGGCGTTGCCAAGCTTATAGCAAAGCCTACGCCCCCTCGTTAGGATCCCGGGCACTTGGTCGACTGGGATGCCAAGCACCAAGAAGGTTCCAGGCGTTTCCCCTTCATGGCGCTCAACATTGTAAAGCGACCATCGACTGACCTGATACCACTTGTTCTGACCTGTCAAGACGGTCTGGATCGTCTTGATGTCGTCCGAACAGTTTGGTAGCAGGACAGCGGACTTCACCCTTCTGGGGATGTCTTTCTGCCGCTTCACGACCAGTCTGGTGTTGGGAATTGGTGACACAAAAGTGGCTATTGTGTCTTTAAGCCACTCAACGTCCTTTGTGTCCTCGCACTGCAGTTTTAGAACTCCTTCACTGTGGAAAGGTTTCCCACGGAAGGAGGGCCAGTACGGGACTGCGTTGGAGGCACAAGGAGCATCTGCGATGTCCACGATGCTACTCTCCAGGTTGCCTTTAATGCCTTCCACTTGTTCAGGTGTGAGGTCGGTAAAGGGTTCCGCCATCACTGCGACAAAGAGGTCGTTAAGGACTACTGAGTCAGCGTAAGTGACGGCATCCTTTACCGTACAAGCCGAAGTGGAGGCCTTGATGCGTTTCGCCTCCTTGGTGGGAGGCGTCAGCGTATCATCCGGGCGGGAGCGTTTGGGGGGTTTATGTCGGCTACCAGGTGCCGGTTTCCCCTTCCTGCTTCTACCGCCGCGTTGGCGTTTATGTTCCTGGCCGGTGTGAGCTGTCTTTTCAGCGCGCTGCTTCGATCCGCCCTGGCTTTCGCCGGGGCGGTTCGTCTGCTTCGCACCTACTGGGACATCGGGGATCGTTGCCGACCCTTCGGCGACCTCCTGCCTTGCGGCGGGTGGTTGCCTCCTTCCCTCACCTGTCTGGACACGTTCAGCTGCACGTTTAGCCGTGCGTTTGTTCCTTTTACGCACGTCCGAGGGAGTGCGCTTGTGTTTGAAAACCTGCCAGTCTTGGTCACCAACCCTTGGCGGGTTGGGAGGAGAGGAGGTTGTTGGGTGACTGGGCGCTTCCTGAGAAGCAGCGGCCTGCCTGTTTATTTGACTGTTGGAACAGGGCGCTTCCTTAGAAGCAGCGGCCTGTTTCCGGGTTTTTTTTTTTTTTTTTTTTTTTTTTTTTTTTTTTTTTTTTTTTTTTTTTTTTTTTTTTTTTTTTTTTTTTTTTTTTTTTGCGTGAGGGCTTGCAATAGACCACGTAGAAATCAGCAACTCGATGAGTTGATAAGGTTTAGCGGTTAGTGTGTTTGACCTTTACATATTTACTCTTAGTAAACTTTACTGATATTGATACCTAAGTGTGATTGGTTGCAGAGTAAAAAAAATCGCACTTGCATACCGATACGTCAATGCGAATCGATCAATTCGAGTTCAGAAACAGTTTGAAGTGAGGTGCCCATCGAAAATCAGCACTGCTGGCCCTTAAACTATGCCAAACTTACTTTAAACAAAATAAAATCTTCAGCAATGCCTTACAGTTTTTGAGGTAGCTCTATGTATGTATGTAAGCACTTTATTGTAAACAATAACAGGTTAAAACAATAAACATGTAACATTAGAATAACATACAAAAGCGAACTTATCCCTGATGAGGGATCTCTTCCAGCTAACCTTTGAGGGATTGAGTGGAGATGTAAAAAAATGAGATAGACAAACATACACTGTGTACAACGACGTTTCAATGAGCTCTTCAAAGTTCCATTCCATTCCATTTTGCTGATTATAACTACATACTTACTTAAAATAAATTCTAACATTTAAGTAACGTTTACTTTGCTCCTTCCACCACGAGATTTGTTATTAGTCAGCAAAGTGCGGCGGCAACCAATTATCGGCGGTATTATAACTATTTTAATAAACGTCATTCCTTAATGAACTTGTCAGACCTAATTACGTTTTTAAGTGTAGGCATGGTCATTAAACAGTTTTTAGTTAAAAAACTCACAAAACTGCCAAAACCACTCATTTAAATATTTAATGATTTATCCAATTAGGAAGATATAAAATAATTTTACATCGCTTATTTACTGATCATCATGTTTCACTAGTTTAATTGTTCTGGGTTGGAAGATTGAGGACAACTTGATGTCGTTTAGTTGTGAGTGTGCCTTGAAATCACTGCAATTTAATTGGGTGATTCCCACTTATTACCACCTATTTGTTAACAGTGGTAACAGGTGGAAATAACCCATTTTATTTAGCTTTGTTAACTTCAATAGTCCAGAAAGGCCTGCCATCTTCCATAACACTTTGGCTTTCGCTTAAGTTTTTAGTATATAAATACATAAGTATTTTTATTAAAGAATGCAACGAAGGTCTCCGATTCAGCTTCGGAAAAAATCCTTTCGAATGTCCGGATGTCCGGCTGTTATCCTCTACAGGTCGCATTTGACAACCGATTCTCGTGTAGTTTTGTGAGCAGGTTTAAATAAAATAAATACATAATAATAATAATAAATTAATATTGGGGGCAATCTTACAACAGTAGATATATAGCCTAGAGCAGTGAAACAAATCCATACAAATGTCCGATTTGACGCAGCCACACAGACACACGTCATTACAGTAAACTTAAGGAAATCTCGGGGTGTTTCGATCACGTGTGCCACGCACATATCGCGTAGAATAGTTGAAGAAGTTTTTAATAAACTAGCGCGTGCTGGCCACTATTTTGATTTGACGTGACATAATGTGAAGAAATGATTTCATGAAAATGCGATTAAATATTAGAAATACAATTGAGGCATTACTTATGTAATATTGTGTGATTTATGTTTTATGAATTACTAGCTTCCCCCGCGACTTCGCCCGCGTGGAACGCGTTTAATCGCTATATCGCTCTCCTGAACCAAATTCCACCCTTCTTTTCACTTCCTTTAAGGATCATTTCCGGGATCGCATCAAACTATCTCCATGCGAAATATTTCCTCAATCGGTTTGGCGGTTTAAGCGTAAATTGTGGTCTTAGAAATATTTTCGTCTGATAATACAAAATGTATTGAAGGTAATGCATAAATGTTAATATAAATAAGAATACTTATTTAATGTTGTCTGTTGCGCTGCTCCGTCCGTGTATTACAGAGAACGTAAGCAAAGCCGCGGCATATAACCAACTTAGAAAAGTTGATAAACCCCCGACATTTTCATTTCAAAGTTCAATATCTTAAAAACGGCTTAACCGATTTTGTCGAAATATATTTAAAAACCGGTTTCGTTTTCGGTTTAACCGTTAGGGAGCTACGATGCAACATACAAATACACAGATACCCAGGTTAAACTTCTAACACCCCTCTTTTTCGTTGCGTCGGGGATTAAAAATATAGCCTATTTTAAGTAGTTTCGGAAATTACGTCCCCTACACAGAAACACTATTAGTATACCTACATTACCCGCTAAATATCATTTGAGTGTCTACGGAGTAGAATACAAATCAATGTTTTAGTAAATATAATAATATTATTCAAATTTACATAAATTGAGAGGTGCAACCCTATCGCTCTAACAAATTATTTGAGTTACTGCCTTAAACTATATATATACTGTGATCTTACACAAATCGACCTAGTCCCAAACTAAGCATAGCTTGTACTATGGGTACTAGACGACGATATACATACTTATATAGATAATTACATACGTAAATACATAGAAAACATCCGACCCAGGAACAATTATTCGTACTAAATGCACTAATATAATGCCCTGGCCGGGATTCGAACCCGGGACCTGCAGCTTCGGAGGCAGTGTCACTACCAACTAGGCTAAATAGGCCGTCAAATCGTTTCGTTCGTCGTTTGATATTTATATATAGGTACAGAATTTTTTGTCAAGTCATTTTTTAGAAAAAAAAAACGCGTGGTATACAGCTCCTACAGAGCAACTTGTGTATATATAATATGTATGTTTATTTATATACTTATTTATTTACTTATTTATTTATTTATGAATGTGCATATTTTGCTTTATTTATATGTTTCATTTTATTTTACTCAGTACTTTTTTTGCACCACCTTACAGCACCTACTGGTACTACGGGCTCAGAATAAGTCCCTAATGGTACCTACGTCTACTGGTTGTTTGTTTATTTTTTCTCCGCTATCCCAAGGTTGTATATTTAGGAAGTTTTATATATAGGAAGAGATCACTCTTTAGCAATAACTCAGATCATAGAAAGAAATAGATCTGAAACGGGGGCGTGGCGCATGTCGCCGCGACATGGTCAAAAAGTAGTGTAAATGATAGCATATGAAAAAGCGTTATATTTTCTGCGAGTTGTACATTGAACGTTTTGTACAATAATTACACCGTACCGTGCTAAGCCACGGCGCAATGTATCATGCCGCTGTAGCTTTTGTCGCTGCGTGAATTATTTAGTAGTATGCAGGCGCTGGCCCCCTGTTTGGCTCCGCCTACTAGAGTGGTGCCGGTTAAAATTGCAGTTTACGCGTCATCGATAAAATAGGAATAGAATGTTGAATTAGTAATTTCATAACAAAGGTAAATTCACAAATCAATATTTAATAAACCGACTTCGATAAAAGAAAGAAGGTTCTCACTGTTCTCAGTCCATATTCGTGTTTTTTTTTTATGTATGTACCGCTATAATGCTTTGCTGATTATATGAACACCATCTAGACTGGCTATTTCAATAGTCATCAATATCTTAATATAATAATTTAAAGATCGATGTCGATAAAACATCATTTAACGTTTGTCACCCTCTAGTGTTCATTGCCATTTTTGAGGGGTGCGTAAAGCCAATCACAGTGCTTGTTTGCATGATGTCGTAAACTCGGCGGCACCGCCCAAACTTTTGTTTTTACACGGTTCAATGTGTGTGTGTGGACTTGGTGGAAGAAAACTGGAGACATTGGTTTTCGTTGAAAGGAAGCAGAAGGGCACTTCTCCCTTTTTTATGTTCTGAGAGCAATAAGAACACCTGTCGGTTACCTCCGCATATATTTCACTATGCTATGTTATTGAACTGTTGTATTTTTATTCAGGTGTGCAATAGAGGGTATTTGTATTGTATTAAATTATTAAATGCTAAGAAATAATCGCTCAAGCTGAAAACCCCGTTCGCACACGACAGCAACGCAGCCTATGCTGAGTCGGCGCCTTTTCGCGGCTATGTCGTAACAATAAATTAAATTGTTGTAACATAGTATAGTTTTAGTTTGTAAGATTTATCTATGTTAAAACACTCTTTTTAATCGCAAGTATTGTATTGTCCAGTCATACGCAAATAAAGTTTTTATCTATCTATACACGGTGTTTTTATTGAATTCTGTTAATTGCGAGAGTAATACAATCCTAAGATGATAGATGAAATACTCGTAAAGTAATCTTCTCTAAGACACTAGTACCCCAATTCGTACCATTTCGAAGATACTCAAAAATTCATTTTCGTTCATTAACTACCCTACTATAGTATAAAACATCCTTAACAAATAAACAATGTAAACGTGCGTGTCATTCGAATTCCCAATTGTCATACTTGACATTAAAATTTGCTTAACTCCACGTTAACTCTTAAGGCTAAAATGAAGATTATATTTTGTTCTTGAATTTTGAAAAACTAAATATGCTACGTTGTTTCTATGGCTATACACGGCTATATGCGTGAAGTAACGGAAATCAATAAAAACACCCTGTATATCTAAACCATCAAAAACATAAATGTGAAAATGGCAGCCAAGTTCACCGACAAAAGAATTGAGATCTAAATGGGAGCCAAGTTCCGTAGATTATCTGAAAAGTTGTCAAGTTTGGCACTAGATTTTTTCTACGCAGTATGTTATAATACCATAAAAGCTGTTGGATATTTAAGAAAACTGCCAAGCTACAGCTCAAAATGCATTAAGCCGCAGTAAATTAGTTTTACTGTAAACAATCTAGTGCCAAACTTGGCAACTTTTCAGATAATCTACGGAACTTGGCGTCCATTTAGATCTCAATTCTTTTGTCGGTGAACTTGGCTGCCATTTTCACATTTATGTTTTTGATGGGATATCATTACTTTTTGTCAAACTTCATCCAATGGTGCTTTCCCAGATCGAATGCACGAGTTATTATACAACCGCTATAGGTGCAAAAACCGCTATAGGTGCACCTAAAATATTTGAAGAATTCCCTCGATTTCTCCAGGACCCTATGACCAGGTTCTGACCCGATGACAATGCGACCACCCCGGAAGTATACCGTTTCAAACAAAAAAAGAATTTTTCAAACCGGTTAATAAATAACGAAGTTCTGAGGTAACTAGCATAAATAATAATAATAATAAAACTAATAATAAAATCATTATTTTCTGTTTTTTTTTGGTGTATACACATAATTACCAAGCTGCATGCCAAATTTCAGCTTTCTAGGTAATCTGGAAGTGGGTTAGGTTTTTGATTACTAGTCAGTCAGTCAGTTAGTCAGTCAGTCAGTCAGTCAGTGGTAAAAATGCCGTTTTTTGGAATTTAATATCTCAATAACTATTAAACCTATATTTATGAAATTTGGGGTTCTAGTTGTTCTAAAGGATCCTAATATATGTACCAAATTTCATGTTTTTATGTGAGATACATTTGGGCTTATTGGGGAGTCAAAATTGGCTCCAAACGGTTTGTGTAATATAACACACGGCTGCTGTCCGCCAGTTCCTAGGGTGAACTTGGCTGGACACGCTGCGGCGTGTCTAGATAACTACTTGATGATATTTTTAAAATACTTTAATCTCTTGTTTAATGAATTATTTTAACTTGTATCTTTAGGCTTTAAATGTTCATTTTATAAAAAAAAAACTTGACATTCCATAAGAGAACGATGAACGTTTTATCGGCTAAACGTGCCATGATCGAAGAGGCGAGAAAAGTAATCACGTTTTTTGCAGAGCCGCCGAATTGTTTTAAATTATAAACTTTTGGCTTACTTACTGCAGAATCCGGATGTAAATAAATCATAGGCGCAAAAGTTTCGTTGGCAATGATCGAGGAGCCTCGGGCAGCGCGCGCGCTGCTGTCACTTACATATATACATAGATAGTAACGCATAGACGCGGCTGTATTTATTCACTTTTTAGGGTTCCGTAGCCAAAATGGCGATAACGGAACCATTATATGTAGTTTCCGTACGTATGTCATCACAGCCGATTTACTCGGAGACTATAAGCACTACAATTATGAAATTTGGTAAGAAGGTATATTCCATGAACCGCTACAGAAAAATGATGTGATATTATGAAAATATATTAAATTAGGGGTGGGGGCACCCCAAGTATACATGTGACCTGGGGATGAAAAACGAATTCAATGTATCTACATAGGCGCGTGGGGTATCTATGGATAGACCTTTAAAAATGATACGAAGACACGGATCTATACCTAAACCCGCTTAGGTATAGATCCGTGTACGAAGGTTTTTGAAACCTTTTACATTTAAAGTCAACCGTTGGTGAGATATTAGCTGTCAAAGTCGTAAAAAGTGGCCGCCGCCCTCTAATTTCTAAATTATGACGTTTAAAATTTGGTAAAAAGTTAAGGTGGTGTACAATAAAAAATACTTTAAACCATTTTTGGTTTAAACAAATCTATAGATCTAACGGTTTTTGAGTTATCGCTGAAAAACTGTCTTGCCCAAACAAAAGGACGTAAGTGACGTAAGCTCTCCATTAAGATACGACTTTTTTCGGGTCGGAACCCTTTTTTGTACCGACACGCATTTGGCCGGTTTTTTAATACTACAATGGAGGCAACCCAACTTACGCCCAGCCTGATAATAACCAGATACCGTAGCCTATTGTCGCTTGCAACATAAAGACAAAAAAAAAACAGCATCGCATTCTCGGGATACAATTTCAAAAGCACGCAGAAGTAGCCAGAGAGCCTTACATCTACCTGCTTCATGAATAAGCTACATATATATAAAGCCCGTAAATAATTCATAATATTTACGCCAGCTGTCTAAGAATGGACAAATCCTAGTCTAATCGTCCATCTTGATCATTTGAAACCTAATTTCCATAGAAATCTTGGGCAAAAACCTCCATGGGTGCAGAGAGTGCTTGTTGAACCCGCTTCAGGGTAACTCTCCGTTGGACCTTAAACGCTCTCACGCACCTAGTCCGCATCTATAATGTTTTTATACCCGCACGCTGCCTCCGCCTGCGGGGCATTCCAATCCGCGAGCCTAATTAGCCTGCTCCAGTGCGCGATGCACCTTTGTCTAACATGTCAGTTCACCTTGCCCAGTTTTTACGCGATGCTTTTATCGATCAAACGACCTTAAAGTAAGGACGTGGCCCTTTTCGCAAGGATTTATCGTTAACAATTACTACTTAACGGAGCATATTTCCTAATAGAAGAAACTTTTCGATAAAGGAATAAATTCTTTCTAACAAAAGAGAAGAGATAGAAAATATGTGTGATACTTAAACTAAGGGACGATTATTATATAGTCAGTGCAATCAAATATATTTAAGGTTGATGCAACCTTAAATACGTTTTTAGCTCTGAATTGAACTTGAATACAGTACGAGAAAAATTATACCTACCTACAATTTTGTTTTTACGTACGAGTATTTCAGGCTCACTCTCATCTCATGGGTCATGAAACTCATGAACTCATGACCGCAAATGCCAAATATACCCTATGTAAGCAATCTGTCCTACTCTCAGGTCCTACTCGTATTTTACTGTCCACGTGCGTCATTTAATTTAAATAAGAAATAATTAGTATCGGTCTAATCCATCCTTTTTACAATTTTTAGTTTGTCAAAACATACTATGCGCTTCCTTATATTATTGTCATTGCATGAGTTTGGTTTATTTTCGGATTATTTCTTATATCAACTTAGTGAACTGAGTCGAGTAGTTTTTGTTTTGCTATTTTTTTGGATTTACGGTGCGTGCACAAAGCAGAGAGACTTTGTATGACTGCACGGAAACGTTGGTTTTGGAATCTTAACTGAACAATCAAATTTAATTAAACTTATTTTTTTTACTGACTGTGAGTTCGTTTCCTGCGTATACGTGATTAATTTTATCGTTAACCCTTCGTTAATGCTCTACATTAGTTCCTTAATTCGTACCAGTAGGATTTTTTTTTTCCTACTGGTACGAACCAATTATTTTTTAGACGATTTTCGACTTGCCGGGGTTTCAGTCAAGTACTCGTTCCTACATATCAATTTCATTTAATGCATAAAATTGTTACCTACATTTAAAAAAAATTATTAAATTTATTTACTTTTCACCCATAAGCCTGCTTCGAACCTATTGGCTATGTGCACATCTGAAACGTCAAACGTCAAAGGTCCCGAGACAATGTCAAAACTCAGAGATGTCAAATAGTGACACATGAATATTTTATTTACTTTAGTAAACGAGAAAGACCCCGTATTGGGAATTTTACTGAAATAAATAAGAGAATAAATAAATACATACAAACGAAACGAATCGTAGGAAACCGTTAAGAAACCAATAGAAAACGTGAAAGTAAATTTGACAGTTGTCCCCGGTAAGTACACATTTCTGCCATGGTGTGCGCTACGATCGCCTAGCTTACCCCCACCACCTACTTCGCACATAGCCAATAAGTTATGTATATTCGGTAGTGATCGCTTTTGCTAAGAATCTTCTTGTAGTACGGCGATAAAGTGAACAGTGCACGGCCAGGCCGGTGTTGGTCCGAGCCCACGCCGGGCAAACTCCTTCCATCCGAACACTGTTACGTAAACATGTCAGACACGCGGTGCGCAAACAGCGGCCACTGATCGTTAAAATAATATTTATCCAACTACTGTGAGTTAGAAGCTGTTCGAATAACTGTCGTGCCGCTCTGAGTATCCTTCCTGATTGAAAAATTACGATTTACAAAAACTGCTTTGGGAACTTTAATTGTTTTTTACTAACTGCCGGCCAAAATGGAGGAGGAAAACTCTTATGACTGGACCGGATCGATGGAATCCGATCTGTGTAGTTGTTTGATTTAATAGTTATTTTATTCAGCTATTAGCTTTCCGTGTTGACTGTTGCCATATTCACTTACAAGAATAAAATATTGCATCTATATACGAGTACCTAAACAAGCAGTACCTATCTAAATAGGAACTATTCAAATCAAAACTATTTATGTATATTTACTTAGAACACCCATGATAAGACTGCTTCTTGGTGCTCTCTAATTCACCGCAAGGTTTATCAGTATCACGTAGGCAAAATAATTTTTAAGAAATAAAAACCGACTTCAATGGGGGAGTCCGGTGAAAGATTATTAATCTTAGATGGTGCACTCTTAGATTCCATACAATAAAATACAAAAATGGATATAAGTATGTTTATAATGGTAGAAGACTAAGTACCCTCAATTCCTCATGAAATCATGGAAAATCCTTGCTTGCTTGACAAACAAAACGAAGAGAACAAATCGCCAAACGTGAACTACGCGTCGTTGAAGAGTTCCGTTCTGATCATCATCAGCAGTTCCACTTCATCAAATGTCACTTTTATGAATAAAAATGCTTGATTAGTTCATGAAAATACTAAAATCACTATTTGTGTGCCTTTCACATTTGAGGAGTTTCCTCGATTCCTAATGGATCCCATCATCAGAACTCGAGCATGACAAAAATCAATCGTGAAAATAGAATTTGCTTAACAAACACAGCTAGAAGGACAAATCGCCAAACGTGAACTTTTCGTCGTTGAAGAGTTCTGTTCTCATCATGATAAGCAGTTCCACTTCATCAAATGTCACATTTTTGTATGATAATGCTCGATTTGTTGATAAAAACACAAAAATCACTATATGTTTGCCTTTAAGATTTGAGGAGTTCCCTCAATTCCTCATGGATCCCATCATCAGAACTCGAGCATGACAAAAATTAATCGTGAAAATAGAACTTGCTTAACAAACACAGCTAGGAGGACAAATCGCCAAACGTGAACTTTTCGTCGTTGAAGAGTTCTGTTCTGATCATCATCAGCAGTTCCACTTCATCCAATGTCACATTTTTGGATGCAAATGCTTGACTTGTTGATAACAACATAAAAATCACTATATATTTGCCTTAAAGATTTAAGGAGTTCCTTCAATTCCTCATGGATCCCGTCATCAGAACTGCCTTTTGACAAAAACGGGACCAACTTGGATATATATACATACAATCAAAAAAATAATTTTTCAAATCGGTTAAGAAATGACGGAGTTATGGAGTAACAAACATTAAAAAAAAAAACAAAAAAAAAAAAAACATACAACCGAATTGATAACCTCCTCTTTTGAAATCTTGAAGTCGGTTAAAAAGCAACTAATTCTGGGGAACCATAAAAATACGATTCAAAAATGGTCTGACGGAAATGTTTAAAAACCATTAATTGCTAAAGCCCATTTATTAAGGGTTGGCACTGTGAACACACACCGAAGGATTAATGCCAAGCCCTATTTAATATATAAGTACAGTTGGAGTCGCAGTGCGGGAGAGTTTTGGTTGGTATTATAGGGGTAAACAATGTTTCGATGTAGATGTTGAATGCATTCCCAGCTTATATTTCTTGCGACTGGCAAGCATCAAAGTAGGTGCACGGCAGTGGTATGTACTTCGGTTCGGTTGTTATTCTATGGCGAGGTACGGTCTGGTTTATAAATAGCTGCGCGGGGCAGGTGCGCCGGCGCAGGCAGACGAGCGGTCGCCGCGCGCCGCCCGCGCTTCCGCGAACCCCGCGCAACCTCCGCGTCCAGCCTTTCCCACACTCAACTCAACTACTCGACAGTTACACTCATGCATGCCATCGCTGATTACTACTTATTCAATACCTTTTACAGTCCCAAGATACTTGTATTCATAGTAAAATTATCTCTCTCTCTCTCAAATTATGCATGTGTAAAAAGCTATCGCACACAATTCCACTACAGGGCAATGTCTATATAACAAGATTTGATTAAACAAATGCATGAAAACTTCCTTTAAAATAGGAGTGAAACTAGTTGGGGAGCAGTGGCAGCATATCAAATATCTAGAAACGTAGAAAACCATTAGTGGAAATATTCATGATCTTAGTTGTTCCGTTTTTCAACAGGAACTAGTATTTAGCTCCATTTGAATTCAACCCCACTCACTACAAAAATAAGTTTGAATTAATTAATAATTTTCCAACTAACACACACAGTAAAGATAGTTGCAAAAGATGATACTCAAGGGAGGATGGCAGAAGAGGCGGGGGGCGAGGACAGTGCGACGCTCTCAGGACCAGTACTGGTAACAGGAAAACAGGGACAGATATAAATGGAATCCCGATCGCAAGTTGCACAAACTGGTACCGCGTATAGCAACTACATTGAGAGAAATACTGCAAAGCCCTTTTCTTGTCATGTGAATTAATTTCCCGCATAACTTTTGTATGTTTCAGCCGGGTAGTTATGAAAAGGCGGTGGAAAAAAGTTGGGTGTTGCGTTTGGATGGGAATAATGATAGGCAGCCGCCGGCCGGTAGACGGTAGGGCGCCGCGCGCGACGGCGTTCGAGCGTACCGCACTCACGGCCGCGGCCGCCGGCGAGCGCGCCCCGGCTCTGCGGTGACGATCATCACTAATATCATCACGACCCGACTGATTCCATTAGCATAATCAACACATTAATTAGTTATCCTCGGAATTATATCTGCGATGTTTAAAACATAATGTGGCCAATGGTGTCAAGCAAGACATTACAATAATCGTTGATCATAATCACAACTAAACTTTAAGTATAGGATACATTATTAAAGCCATCTTGTGTTTTATGAGTTTTCTTTTCCTTGCTGCTCGCGGAAGATGGCAAGCGTATACTCGTACGAGGGGTGTTCAATAAGTTTTGATAATCGGTATGAACTACCCTGTTAATGATATTCTTTTAATGTGGACTATACCATGGCACTAATCAACATTAAATTAGAGTAAAAATATATATACATTATTCATTTGTTTTTCTGTAATTGCTGAACAAAAAACATCTGAATGGGAAAAATAACAAGATTGCAAAAATAAGAGTTGGTTTTGTAATTATTTGGAGTGGTGTGTAAAAAGTCCTGGTGCACTAATAAAAAATATTGTAATTGAAAATAAAACCTTGGTTTATCAGTATGATTTAAAGAATAAGCAAGTTATCTGTGCAGTGGTTTTTTGTTATCTCCAGCTCTGCCACCAAAATTAGGGTGTATTTTTCGACTTCTTCCTGGACTATTGAGGCCAACAATAAAAACTGCGAAATTAGCTTTCACCAATTGAGCACAAATATTATTGGAGAGTTGTATAACATTATTCTATCAGAGTTGTAAAAAATATAATTAATAAGCTGAAGAAAAAAAAACACTTATTTTCGGTAGTAATTGTACATGAGAGCCTTCTAATTGACAAGGGTGCTGCTCTTCCAGTAAAGATCAGAATTGATAACCGTTCCCATTATTATTTAGCCCTAACTTCCGACAACTACTTCTCATCCACATATATTCAAAACCAACTACATGAAAATCACGAGCTGGTGATGACTTAGTTAAGGTATATAGGTAAAATTTGACCTCAAAAAGAAAAATTGTTTTTATTGGGGTAAAATAAAACAAATGAATGATGTTAATAAGTATTTGAAAATATAGAAAGTGTTCATATTGTAATTAAAATATAAGGATTTACATATCTCCCATATTTAATACTGATTATCAAAATTTATTGAACACCCCTCGTAGGTGTTATGATTATGACTATTTTAAAATAACTATTCTATTGTTTTTCTTATCTGTTTAATTCGTTGTATAAAGATAAACAATACCATATGACACCATACCTTACTTACAATTTTCGAAACTAAGAAAACTAATGAAGTGCTAAGAATAGTGGTTGCTTTATTTTTCACGTTTTATCTACTTTTCACTGTTCACGTACAAGAGTTTGTATACCAGGGTTACTGCTCGAGAATTCCCTCCTCGAGAAATTGCGAGAACTTTGTTCTTCGTTAATTTATTAATTACAATGAGCAATTCAAGAAAAAAAATCCATTTAGGATCACCTAATTTATAAAAAATTGTAATAAAGCAATAGGTATATAATTTAAAAATAGCATCATGTTTTATGGAAAAAGACTCGGGCTACTCAAGGAACTAAAGAAATACTGGCCGAGGTTCTCGTGCCCGGAGGAATAAAAATGCTCGAGAGACCAGAAACCCTAGTATCGTGTGTGTAGTGTCGTGTGTTGGGACCTTTACAAACTTTCGACCGGCGGCGCGTTTATTCGTCGTAGACCATCATTTGAATTCCGGTCCGTATAATTAATTAACCATTGGGGTGATCTCTCGTGAGGTGAGGAGGCAATCCAAGCTCCGACATCGAGTTCATAGTTAAGGTATGTTTACTTATAATAATTTTAACGTGCAAAGTCTCGGTTCTGCACTACGTAGCGTTGAGGTAACTCTTGATGCCGCATTTATTTAATTGGGTACGCAGCGATCTACAAAATTAAAAAGAGATCAAGTTAATGGAATACTTTCCAGTTTCGAATGTGTCGTCGTATCTCCAGTCTCAAATTTATTATTGTAGATATGAATTTATGTGCGGAATACGGCATGTAATAAATAATAATGGGAAATTGTGGAAATGATAGGACTAGCCCAAAATTAAGTGACTTAAATATCGTCGTCCTGTTTAGCCTAGTTGGTAGTGACACTGCCTCCGAAACTAGAAGGCCCGGGTCCGAATCCTGGCAAGGGCATTTTGTTTCTGTGGTGAGCAGAAACATTTGTTCCTGAGACTTGGATGTCTTCTATGTATTTAAGTATATACAGGGTGTGGCCTGTAATAGGAGCAAAAAATTAAACGGTACACTATTGAGCTCACTAGTAATTATTTCCAAATAGTTTCAATTGAAAAAAAAGTTTTTTATTATTTTTACGCAAATATAGCTTACGTGTACTTTTTTACTCTACTGGAGTGATATTAATAACCTTTTATTTGAAAAACACTAAAAATGTATTAAAAAAAACCCTAAAATCTACTTTCAAACCAAAAATGAACGATAATGAGTCATAGCTAGATGCTACCTCAAAATCAGCATTGACTGCCGCGCTATGATGTCGTGGTGCCAAGATCCATTACTTGGAACTCTTGGAGGTCATAACTTTAGATCGAAATTTCTCGTAATTTAAAAAAGATCTAATTTTTTGGGAGGTTACTGTGTGATGCTCTAAGGAAGCATCCTTTAAATTTTTTGCTCCTATTACAGGCGACATCCTGTATAATATATATCTATTAAATATATCGTCGTCTAGTATCCATAACACAAGACTTATTGAGGGATGGGACTAGATGGATTTTTGTTAAAAAATTGACCCCTAATTAAAAAAAATTGATCGTGTACTCTACAGCCACCTTTTATTATTTGGTCTCGAAATGTTTCCAAAAACACACGTTTTTATATAACGAGCAGACAAATCGCCTGATGGTAAGCGATTATCGCCTCCCATGGACACACGCAACACCAGAGGGGTTGTAAGTGCGTTGTACGCTCTTTTCTTGAAGGTCATATCTGTTTTATTGTTATTAACCCTTTCGCCGCCGTTGATTCGATATAAAGTCAGTAAATTTAGTGCCCCACACGCCATGACTTCATATCAAGTCATGTCAAGTGATGTAAAGGCAACCTACGTGCTGTCAAGTAAGGTTCATTTTCAGTCTTTGCTACAAAGACTTTGGCGTGTGAGAACAACTTACGGAATCTACTGTGGCGGTGAAGAGGTTAAACGAAATAGTGTATGCACGATACTTATTCTAGATGCTAAAACCACTTCCTCAGATCCGTTGCTCACCTACTGTAGGTCGTTATTATGACAGGAGGTTTGGTCTTCCATAGAGGGGAAAGGTAACATCCCACTGTACTCTAATGTACTCTGCTGGTCAGTGGCTAAATTAGGCTATTATCATGTATGAGATTACCTATATTAATCTGTGGTATGAGTTCTAAGTTGCTTGCCGATAGCGGCAGCCGTGTGGCGCGCCGCGCACGCACCCACCTGTGCACACCAGCGACATACACTTGCGTCATTTACAACTTTAAAATAAATAATAACAGGTTTCGATGGTGATATATACGAAGTTCGATCTACGATTTATGTGTCGTAGCACACCTGGCAGCCGACCCCGACACTTGATATCCTTACCTAAGTGGTGCGAATTATAAAATCATTGTATAATGAGGAACTGCCTAGCATTTGACACCCGAGTATTTTACGATGATTTCAATGTAGTGGCCGATTTTGGACACGACCAAATACGTACCTATTAGTACACTATAGCACGCATTAGGATTTTTTTAACAGATTTATCAAAAACAATATATTTGAAGAACAGTTACAATTATACCACTTAAATTTGCAAGGCAACATTGTTCCTTTTACAGGAAATTTAATATTTACTCAATATAAATAAAGCGGCAGCAAAGTTTTAAAAATGCGTATCTCGAGCGCATGCATACTTTCTTACATCGATAGGACAACAAGACTCGTATTATTCATCGCTCCATACGCACATGCGGGGAAGAGTGTTGTTTCTTGCAACGAAAACAAAGAACACCAGAAGGGGCAACGACCTGCCCTTATTTGGTCGAGTCAGCAAGGCGACATCGCTGCGCCCGAGCCCGACAGGACGCGCGAGGCTGCGCGGCGCGGAGCTACATCAGAGATACCTACCTTTTTATATTAAACAATATCAGGTATCACCGTCATTAGTATTTTATCGACAGTTGCATTAGTTCTTACGAGACAGGTTAAGTGGCTCGTCGACCCTTATGGCTTTAAAGGATAACTAATTATGTTAAGCATAATGAATCAGATATTGAGTACTGGTTACTCTCGATAGAAAAGCCACTTTTAACAGTTTTGTTAACGATCTTTCGATCAAGGCAGAATTCCGAATTTAATGTAGTAAATTGTAATCGATATTTTCGGTAAATAAAACTATGAAAAGCGGGTGATTTGACTGTTCTATTAGCAGAGTTGACGTGAGTCGTGTCGTGTCAACCAGGTGTCGACCAACCTGTTCGCTCTCCATATCGCGTTACACTAGGTTTCACATTAGGAAATTTATACGACGGCTCATATGACTACTGACGATGATAATTATTGTTTTATCGAGGAGATAAATTATTATAATTATTAATCGATTCCGAGAACGGACTGCAAAACAAGGTGATTCATCCGCGCTTATTTTGTGGCACGGCACAGATGTACGCCGCGGGGTGTTGTTGATTAAATTAAGTGACATTTCATTGTAATTCATCGTATAAATCTCGGATATTACGAGTGTCGTGTACCGCAGGTCGCAGGTGCTCGACGCCGCGCCTACAAGCTACACCCCGCTGTAGCGCCGGCAACCGGTCCTCTTATTCGTCACCACCCGTTTTTATAAGGAGACTATCAAATGTCATTTTTCAAATTTTGACAAGGTCCATATAAAAACGGGTGAGGTGAGGACGAGTCGGCTTGTGAATAACACCCCTGGAGCGAAGCAACGACTGACTGTCTACTTCACTATTTGCCATCATTTGTTCTCGCTTGACTAATCTGGCTGATGACAATACACGAACACCTCCGCCTCTTCCACATAATAATATTTTCGTCAATAGCACATCAAGCACATGCTGCACGTCCGATGTCTAAGATATAGAACATTGTTGTAAAAACATCAAAAGTATAATTATGATTTCACAGTTATTTCACAATTGTAACTAGGTATGTGACACAAATTTGGCTATGAGTAGATTAGGATAAGAGGTTAAATTAAGCACGATAAAACTTGCTCAGTAGTCTGGTCAACGAATAATTGTGGATGGAAAGGTCGAAAGCAGAAACTGCAGAAAGTTTGACTTCGGGACTTTGTTTGGCCTAGTTATAGGAGATAAACATACTAATAGTTCCCCACTCCTCGGAGATAAGCCCTAGGAGCGCTCAAAAATATCCCTTTTTTGTGTTTCTTTTTTTACATCTCGAAAACTTGGCCATAGAGAATTTAGTTATACTATGTCATAATGAATGCTGATGAAATTCTCTACAACTTTGATTCATAACACTTTTTACCTATTCCCAATTGTTGTATAGATATGAGCTCCGAAAACCGATCGATTTTCAAAAACATGTATATTATTTCGCACCGATATTAGTTCTGCTCTTAGCAAGGACCCCACCTGACCAGATATTTTTAAGTCAGGAGTTGCTGCAGCTAGGCCTGAACGACATATTATTTCTACACAGCATCAACACAAAATTCCCTTTGACCCATCGCTTTCGAGATGTAAACAGAAAACCAAAAACGGGACCTTCGTGGTGGGCTTATCTCCAAGGAGGGGGGACTTTTAGTATGTTTGTCTCTTAACTAGTCTCAACAAAGCCCTGAAGTCAAACTTTCTGCTTTCTACCTTTCCATCCACACACCCCTTGTGAGCACTACCTAACACTACCATTACCTAACTACAGAAGCCAGGAACAAATTATTTTAGATACAAAGGTATTTTACTCTACCCTGGTTAATTAAAAATATGGGTTCAATTAAACCGAACCCGTTTACGCGCCTCGATGTGATAAGTAACACACCTAGCTGTCACTTTTACGTGTCCACTTCATACGTTTCCATTTATATTGTTTGCCAATGTGGCAGATTTGCATAAGCCAAGGAAATATTACTTAAGTACGAACATGCCCGCGTACCGTGCATTCAATTTTGCAATATAATCAGCAGGTTATATAAGTATGTATCCTGTGACTTATTAACATAAATATTTACTGCTTTAGAGTATATCAATAAATTTATGTAAGTAGGTACATACATACTTATGCTACGTCTGTACGTTGAGTTGGTCTATAATTTCTGGACAGTCAAAAAATTCGCATGTTGTATTTGTGAATTTTTTGTATTTTTATTGAGATGTGCAATAAAGAGTATTTGTATTATTTTGTATTATGACACGTTTATTAAATGACACCTCAAACAATAAATTGGAAAAGTCACGATGCGTCGTCCGTAGCGCCGTGTTCCTAGGATGTGTAAAAATAACGCATCGTGGAAAACGTAAAATTAGAAATTAGCAGTAAAGTTAAGAAAGGACATAAAGCTAACCTAAACAAGTACGCATTTTGCTGCATTCCTGCGAAATAAAGTAGGTAAGGAGTACTCGGAATGTTTTCAATAAATATTTTCAGAAATTAAGAGACTTTTGTGGACTTTTGTAATATTTAGGGTTCTGTACCCAAAGGGTAAAAACGGGACCCTATTACTAAGACTCCGCTGTCCGTCCGTCAGTCTGTCAGTCTGTCTGCCTGTCTGTCTGTCACAAGGCTCTATCTCATAAACCGTGATAGTTAGACAGTTGAAATTTTCACAGATGATGTATTTCTGTTGCCGCTATATCAACAAATACTAAACAACAGATTAAAATAAATATTTGAGGGGGGCTTCCATACAACAAACGTGAGTAAAACTAATTTACTGCGGCTTAATGCATTTTGAGCCTTAACTTGGCAGTATTCTATGCACTGTGTTATATTACCATAAAAGCTGTTGGATATTTAAGAAAACTGCCAAGTTAAAGCTCAAAATGCATTAGGCCGCAGTTATCGGTTAATATATTCACAAAGTTTAAGATATAAGTGAAATAAGAGGGTCAATAATTATCAATATGTAATCACAATCAACCTAGGTATCTATATTTCCCCTGCATAAAGAGATCGACACAACAAAGTGAGGTTAGGGACGTTGAGCTATGGTGTGACGCAAGGTTACATGTTCGCTATCGTTGAATACTTACTTACGTATATTGTAGGCTTTACACACATTTTTTCTTTTAAATTGGAAATTATTTTTAAACAGTGTGGTATCTAAAAATTGTCTTGTTTTTCTGGGATACCCCAATACTATGAACCACGTCCAGGAAGTATGCCTTTCTACCTAAAAGGAGTTATGACAGGCTTTTAAAACAATCGTCTACTTCGGAATGAATGCAAAGGAAAAAGGTAGTTGATAAGACAACATAAATTGGAAGGACGTGAATGACGAGATGACGCACAACAAATTTATGGAATGAAGAAGATGTGCAGTGCCGACACTAGATAAAGGGAAAGGGGAAGCAAATTCTGATGAGCATGTTCTACTTGAGAGGAAAATGTTTTGACAAAGCAGAGCTGGCTAGGCTGCGCAGTGCAGTAGCCGGCCTTGCGGGCGGCGCCGGCGCGGCCGGTGTCAAGTTGCGGCCACATTTCTGCCGTTCGCCGCGCGTATACGATTCCGTTTCAGCCACGACGGAATGCCCCCATCACTTGATAGCGGCCAACATTCGATACACCCCTGCCGACATTTCTGGCGTGCCTCGAAAGCAATCAACGTAACTGTCTAGGAATCTCTGACCGTTTTCCAGACGGTTTTAATGACAGTTAGGAGGAAGTTTCTTATAATCAGCAGACCTAGGTCGACCGGTGACATAACACAAGTAATATGACGCTTTTTTACTAATTATAGAATGCCACAAATCACAGGTATTTGTCGCCCGAGCCCTGAGCAATCAATGCTAATAAATATGCGATTTAAGGTATTTACTTAATAGGGAAATTCACGCAGTCACCGGGTCAGGAAGTGATAATTTTGGGGCGCGGGTAGTGGGAGGAATCGCAATTTTAGGACTAGGGGTACTTAACGTCAATACAATTCGTCATCAATTTCAAATACTTACGCAACCACGAGATTCATGTCCAGTCGCTCTCGCACTCTATTAATTATACAACCAATTCACTGTAACACGATTATTTATAATTTCGCGTGTGCTTATTTGCATAGTTATTGCTTTATCGACTTCATTGAATGTTTTACATTAACCGAGCAGTTAAGGTATGTTACACTTTTGGTAACATGTCATCGTTCGGTTTGCCTTGTCCGATATACCTGCCTACCGGGCGTTGCTTACATCGGCTCGCAATGGAACTGGTGGAAAGGTAGAAAATAGAAATTCAATTACTGGGTCAACGCAATCATAGTTCAATACGATGGATATTCACTGTATTTTAGTATATCAGAAAGGGTATCGAATAATGTACAAAAACCTGTGTAGTATGTCGTATGTCTAAGCCTGGTAAATTGAAGAAGACAATGAATATTGTGTATTACTATGCTTCGACTTACTTTATATAAATAAGGATAATTAATTAAGGTTTAAAGTGACACCGACTCTACACTGATTCTCTTAACTTCGCATAGAGATTGTTGTGGCGTAAAGCCACAGGAAGAGCGGACTGTATGGGAGTATTATTGCATAAACAGCATAAGCTAAGTACAATGCTCAATGACCTCAGTAAAGCCTCCGAGCGAGTTGGTCTAAGGATGAACATGGACAAGACGAAGATCATGTCAAATGTCCATGTCGCACCAACTCCCTTAACAATCGGACACTTTACGCTCGAAGTTGTAGACGATTACATGCATATACCTAGGACAGACTGTCCAGTTAGGTAGGTCCAACTTCGAGAAAGAGGTTAATCTTCGAATCCGACTCGGCTGGGCAGCGTTCGGGAAGCTACCGCACATCTTTTCGTCCAATATTCCGCAGTGTCTCAAGACGAAAGTCTTTGACCAGTGTGTGTTGCCAGTGATGACATATGGCACTGAAACGTGGTCGCTTACTATGGTCCTCATAAGAAGGCTCAAAGTCACCCAAAGGGCAATGGAGCGAGCTATGTTGGGAGTTTCTCTGCGTGATCGCATCAGGAATGAGGCCGTCCGCAGCAGAACCAAAGTGACCGATATAGCCCTCCGAATCGCTAAACTTAAGTGGCAGTGGGCGGGGCACATAGCACGTAGAACCGATGGCTGTTGGGGCGGAAAGGTTCTCGAGTGGCGACCACGTACCGTGGGCAGGCACTCCACACGGTGGACTGATGACCTGGTGAAGGTCGCGGGTGTCCGCTGGATGCGGGTGGCCCAGGACCAGTCATTGTGGAAGTCTTTGGGGGAGGCGTATGTCCAGCAGTGGACGTCTTTTGGCTGACATGATGAGCATAGGCTAAATTATATGCTAAATTGTATGCTAATTTATAAATATCCCCGTATTCTGTCGATGAACCCCACTGACACTGAAAGAGGAAAGACCGACTCACCTGATGCTGGTCGCCACACCGTTGAGGGAGCGCTCCCCTTCAGCTCCGATGGTATACTTTAATTATTGTTATTGAAGAAATAAGAGATTGGTTTTAAGCTGCTCTCTTGGAAAAACTATTTTATGACACTGACTTATGTCTTTTAGATTTTTATAATCTTTGATTATCGTGCCGGCCAATACCTACTTTCTTTACCATTGAGGTTCATCGCCTCGGCTGTATACTGAACAATTGTAGCGATCGACTTATCCAATCACCATTCTGCTAAAGGGTTACAGTATTCACTATACATAGGTATAACTAAACTAACTTAGTATAGGCAATGTGAAGAAGCTCTGTTTATTGACACTTTCTGGCTCATACCACGGGTCTAACCTAAAACTCAATGTTGTACGTACAGTCAGCTGCAGAGAAACCTGACCCTCCCTGCATACTTAAGTTCTATGCAGAGGGGGTCACGTTTCTCTGCAGCTACATAAATTATAAGTAAAAATTAAGTATATGTTTGCAAAACTAAATCATGGGAATAAGACCCGCATAAAAGTTACTGTTTATACGAATGAAATTCGTTATATGTGTTGCAGCATCCCCTTGGCAAATTCCCAAAGGTTTTCTTTGGTCAGTGTCGCGATGTACCTACCTTAAATTTTGGCATTACCTATCGTCATTTTGAACCCGACCTCTCGTCCCGCTCTTATCCAGTCTTATCCAAGTGTAATCCCCGATTTTCTTAATTTCACTGCCGTAAGTTAAAGAAATGCACACTACATAGTAATTTGTAAAAAAATGTCCATGGACTAATTAATATTGGTACCTCGTACATTTTATTTGAAATTTCTAAATTGTGTTCGGTTGAGTAGAGAAAAGCCGGAAATCTGGACATATGAAGGCATTTTGCCGAAGCTGAAACGGAGACTTTCGTTGCACTCGGTCAATTATATTATCAGTCTAATAAGTTTAGAAAATTAGGGTCCATGTTTTTTTTACTAACAATATACAAACATTCTTTCATTTCTGCATCAGCAGTGAGCTTAAATAATGAAATTCCCGGTTTGGCAATAGATTAAGCACCCCGTAATCAATATTTTATCATGCCCATTTTTATTTGAAATGTTTTATCGCATGTTTATCATGCCACTCGTCACGCCACGTCCCGTCAAGTCAAAGCAGTGGCCAGCAGGCGCTTCAGTTTATTAAAAACTCTTCAACTATTTCTATGCAATACATACGACGTGTGTCTGTGTGGGTGCGTCAAATCGGACGTTTGTATGGATTTGTTTTACTGCTATAAGCTAATTATATTTCTACTGTGACCGAGTGCACCGGCACATCACTTCGCGCCATCTGACTTAGCTCAACTGAGTTCAAAATGAGATTATTCTTTACCCAACTGTAAACCTGGGATAGAAGTCGTGTGTCTAAACTTACTTCCTAAACGGTTGTCTTCAATTTCTTCTTCTTCTTTGTCCCATTACCCTCTGCTGGGGTGTAGGGCTCGAATCAGCTCCCTCTATTTGCTTTAATATTGGGCAGTTTGGGTTACTTCCTTCCTCTTCTCCTCCTTCCGAGCGAGCCCAACTCTTGATCCACGGAACGCCGTTAAGTTGCTCAGGGGCTGGAGCGACCTTTTTTCCGCTTTCTGGATATCTGCCAAGTAAGGGCTCCAACCCGGGGCTCCAATCTGGGGGTGTCTTCAATTTGGAGTTATAAATATACGCACTAATATTTTGTGTGTACAAAATAATGCCTATTTGTGTCCATTAGTACATGGACGCCATTTAATGTAAAACAATCTTAAAGGCTAATTTACAAAGCTATCTCTGTATTTAATGAAGCCCTTACACAATTACATATACCTAAGTCTCAATCGTATAAAATTATGACAGCAGCTTCTGGATAACTTTACATCAAGTCGTTGAAATGTCAAGGCATCGTGCATTCGTCATAATTATCAAAACGTGCGCAACTGACTTTGCTAAATGTCATTTTAGTGTAGTTTATGACAGATGTTAATCTTTGTTAAGTAAACAAACAATAAGCAGTGTCAGCCCATTGTTTATGATACCATCACATTTGAAACGTGACAATAAAATGTTTATTAAAACTATTAACTAATGTATGGATATCGCATAGTACACGCGGAATTAATCGCGCATCTTTGCCGGAGTCGAGCTGTCTGGCGGGCTCCTTTCTGATAGCCAACTTAACCCCGAGATCATTAAGCATTATCGCATTTAATGCTCACAAATACCGAGTAATGACAACAATAAATAATGATCTGGCACGACGTCCAATAATAATTATGTTTATTAATTCCCAGTGTGCCAATACATTATACCATATCAGCGCGTAAGTTGTGCGCACACAATTTGCAGTTACGTTATCTCCAACCACTTTTACATGTTATTCCAGAGTGAATAAGAGTATCAATTTCGCAAATAAAATACAATGGAAATATACTTTTTTAATTTGGAATTTTGCCTTCCTGTTTGTAAGGAAAAGCACAAAATTTAAACAAATAAGTATAGTGAATACGCTTCGGTGTGAGCAGCGCACCCGGCGGCCAGCTTCAGCACAGCCGACCAGCGCGCACAACACACGTGCGCGTGACACCAATCCGTAGCTCGACAAATGCAGCTATAATTTATGTTTCCACTTCTATTAATATCAGGTACTGGGTGTAATAGTAAGGTTTCCATGATATACGCCGCTGCCCCGCCTTTCGGTATCAGACCAGTCTAATTGAAACCTAAGCCTGCCTTTGAATATTCTATTGCTATTTAACAGCAGACAAATGCGGTGTTCTCGTTATGTGCATGCTACTCGATAGTGCTTGGTATAGCTGAACAGGACTTTAACAGAGTCATGGATGCAGCAAAATATGCTGAATGTATACATGCAAAGAATTATAATATGCTTTGATATCAAATCCACTGCCAGATGGACTTGCGCTTCAAAACAAAAGAACCAAAACGGTGACAGATGTTGTTACTACAATTCAACTCGGCTTGATAAACCTGGGGGCCTATTGCACAATGACTTGTAACTTATATTATTCTGTTTTCAACCGTTCAAATGTAATCCGTTTGAATAACCTTTTCAGAACATTCACACGCATTGTCAACATCGATAAAATGCCGTCATACAGTTACGTTATACCCTTGTAAATTAAGAAACTATCATACATGGATTATCGTAAAATTAAAAAAAGAGGGTAAAAGAATAACGTTTATTAATTATTGTCTTCATTATTATAGGTACCCTGGTAGTAACACAGATGATGGAAATCCTGCAAAAAGCTACCACGCCCCTATTTTACTTAGGTTAGGAGATTTTTAGATTAGAATACTATGACTATGTAAATTTAAGCCATTTGCTAATCCCAGCCAATTTTCTTATTTAATGTGGTACCATTATAAATAAGTAAACCTACCTATGGACCTGGACTCGGGTATGTCCTTAAACTACCAAGACCACCGGGGGATGGGCAACAGCATCCCTGGAGTGCGGTGGAGACACTGCGATCGCCAACCCGCATGCCAAGCGTGGCGATTATGGCATTTACCCCCTATGGAAAACACAATAAAGCCACGGCCCCGAGGTTCCGGCGGCCCCCAGTGCCCTGGTTTTGGTAGCGGCCAGGGTACTAGCGGGGCCAGGGGAGCTAAGAATCTCCGGCGAAGATCCAGCTACCAGGAGGAAATCCTCATTGGATACTACCGGCCCGGTTCCGTGAGCATGCCCGACTCAACTGGGAATTGGCCCAGTCGCCTACGGACTAAAACCTCCACCCGGTGCAGTGTGAAATATTGCCGAAAACGCAGCGCTATCGGTATACGCTTTGTTTCCGGGTGTATAGGTGTGTTGTAATGTATGTTCCGGGGGTGTGTAGATTAAGTGTATTGTTGGTGAGTAATTGCAAAGTGTTATTAGTGTGTGTGAAATATACCTAGCTAGTGAGTAAGACGAACTATAAAATATGCGAGGGCCAAAGAAGGATGCGAAAGGGATGAGATTTGGTACTTTAGGTGCCATTAAATGATTTTAGGTTACGAACTATATGTTTTAAGAATGAGTGGAAACTATTGCTGGTAGTCTCGTTCGTTATCATGTCGGTGAATTTTCTTGGATCAATGTTTAGGTTCTGGCAGATAATGGTGTGATTTAATCGTCTAGAGGAGAATCGTGGGCAACTGTTGATTAAGTGGGAGAACGTCTGAAAAATGGTGGATCCGGGGTCACAAGGACAGTGGTCATTGTTAGTTATTTTAAATCGTCCAAGTAGGCTTTATGATATCCATGATTACTTAGAAATTGTGTTGCGGAGAAGGAAAGTTTATTGCTGCTAAGGTAGTTCAACCGATCATTATGGTTGGGAAGGAGACTTTTTGTATATATAAGTAAACAATTATTCGGGTTGTCGTAAAGATTTGCTCGTTCTTCTTTGAGACTAGTTTTCAGGAGGTATTTTATGTGACTGACTGGGATGTGTTCATAATCGGGTGCCTTGTGTAGCTTAGTGGCGGCCTTCGCTGCGGAATCCGCGAGCTCATTGCCATGGATACCGCAATGAGATTTGGTCCAGTAAAATACAACTTCGATTGGGGATTTGTACTTATGCAAGAGTTTGTGGATCTGGTTTGCAAAGAAATTGTAGCTATTGGGGTTTGCCACCTCAGTGAGTGCGGACTTGCAATCGCTGAGCACAAGAATTTTGTGTGGGCGTGCTTGTCCCTCGAGTGCAAATCGCAGCCCCTCTGACATGGCCAACAGTTCAGCTTGGTACACGGAACAGCAGTTGTGTAATTTCAACTTTTTGATGATGGGACTTTGGTTTGGTTTAATCACGACGAAAGCCGACCCTACTTTATCCTCTAAGCGACTGCCATCAGGATGCGTATGTGACTATCGGTTCGACAACGTGCTTGTAAATTGTCCGTATGTTTCCTGGGTGCACTCCCCACGTTGGTCTTATATAAATTTGCAATTTGTAATATAGCTTTTTTACTTTTTCTATTTTAGTCAAAATATGTGGTACATATGTCTGTCTACCGTCTATAATTACCCCTAAATATTTAAAATGCTTCGAGAAACCAACTAAGTAAGGACCTTAGAAAATTTGTGCTTGTTTCGCTTTGGGCGTAAAAGCCACAAGTTGAGTTTTTTCATGGCCGAAATCAAGTTTTACTTCTTTTCCCCAGTCTACCACCATTTGGAGTGCGGAATTGGTCAGTTCCTCCAGTTCTGATACTGTTTTGGAGCTGCATACAAGGAGTATGCGGACCGACGAAAAGATAGCGGAACTAGAGGAAGGATTGAGCAAGTTGCGTTGGAATGTCGTGGGGTTATCTGAAGTCCGAAGAGAGGGGGAGGACACGATAACCCTAAAGTCCGGCAACTTGCTCTATTTCCGGGAGGGCGACCAACAGTCCCAGGGAGGTGTCGGGTTCATCGTCCACAAGTCCCTCGTAAACAACGTGGTGAAGATCGAGAGTGTGTCGGCTAGGGTGGCGTACCTTATACTCAGAGTATTCAAGAGATACTCGTTGAAGGTCATACAGGTGTACGCGCCGACCTCGGCACACTCCGACGACGAGGTGGAGGCTATGTATGAGGATATAACTAAGGCCATGCATAGTTCCAAAACCTACTTCACCGTTGTTATGGGGGACTTTAACGCGAAACTGGGCAAGAGAGACGGCAATGAGCTGAGAGTGGGGCAATTTGGAGTTGGAAGTCGGAACCACCGGGGCCAACTACTGGCTGGTTTCTAGGAGAAGGAGGGACTCTACATGATGAACTCCTTCTTCAAGAAACGCGAGCACAGGAAGTGGACCTGGATGAGTCCCGACGGTGCAACAAAAAACGAGATTGACTTCATTATGTCGACGAAGAGGCATATATTCAATGATGTCTCTGTGATCAATACGGTTAAAACCGGAAGTGATCATCGTCTGGTAAGAGGCACATTGAATATACGCAGGCTAGATGACTTCCGGCCTCCCGAACAAGCCGGTTTCCGAAGAGGCTTTAGCACCGTAGACCACATCCATACGCTTCGTCAGGTTATACAGAAGACTGAGGAGTATAACCTGCCCCTCTGTCTAGCGTTCGTGGACTACGAGAAAGCCTTCGATTCGATTGAAACCTGGGCTGTACTACAATCTCTCCAAAGGTGCCAAGTGGACTACCGCTATATCGAAGTGCTGAAATGTTTGTACGAGAACGCCACTATGCTGGGAGTTTCTCTGCGCGATCGCATCAGAAATGAGGCCATCCGCAGCAGAACCAAAGTGACCGATATAGCCCTTCGAATCGCTAAACTTAAGTGGCAGTGGGAGGGGCACATAGCACGCAGAACCGATGGCCGTTGGGGCGGGAAGGTTCTCGAGTGGCGACCACGTACCGGAAGGCGTAGCGTGGGCAGGCCCCCCACACGGTGGACTGATGACCTGGTAAGGGTCGCGGGTGTCCGCTGGATGCGGGTGGCGCAGGACTGGTCATTGTGGAAGTCTTTGGGGGAGGCCTATGTCCAGCAGTGGACGTCATTCGGCTGAAATGATGATGATGATGAAACCTACCTACTTATATATTAGCTTTTCTACCTAAAAGCTGTTTCAAATCTCCAATATTTACAGCTATTCTTATGAAAGGCACAGTAGTCAGTTGCATATTATTATGTAAGTTGTATTTTATGTGTTGTTTAATACACAACAAATTTTATCCAACATGCGAACGTGGTTCGATATCGTGTAATAGTTGCTAATCTATTTATAGGCTCGATTGTTATTGAGTACTCGTACAATCGCCGCGATAAGCGATGCGAATCCAGCTATAAGAGCATTTGCATAAACACAAATGGAACAAGTCGTATACATTTCTCATAATGTAACATATACGTTTACTTTGTAGCGATTTTTATAAACGATAGATTGTTTCAGTTCCGACTGCTCGTTATCTATAGGGATTCTTCGCACAGGCAAAATACGCAAAAGAAGTATAATGGACCATTCACACCGAACGGCTGGAATTGGCGCGCACCCCACTAGAATCAAAGGAATTCGAACCCTCCATACAGGAGTTAGATTTCATATTTGAATGGGTTGCGGGCAGCTGGTCGGCTACCGCCGGCTCTGACGCTGCCGTTTAGATACGAAGTCTGATAGCTTCTGTATGTGGTTCGAATTTTTGACTCTGGTGGCGTGCGCGCTGCCTCCGGCCGTTTGGTGTGAAACGTCCATAAATCGTCCATAGTAAATTTGTATGTTACAATTAATATGTTATGAATACCTTATAATAATTATATTATTGTCACTACCTTCTACACTAAAATATATTAACTTATGTTTATCTATTTACTGTATAGCCACTTCTACAATGTCTTCAATATATATGTTTTGCGAGCAGAACTTATAACTTACATATTATCCCGGCAAGAACAATTGACGATGTTCCGAAGTAGAAGTTTACTAGAGACAAAAAACGAGATCTACTCTGTAATTAATAATTTGATACGACGTTAAACAGCATACATCGCTAAACGTATAAATCAAAACCGCTTTGAACCAAAAACTTACCGGTCGCGAAACATGAACAGCAGATCTCAGGCCCACATAAACACACACACTAATAGTGGCGATTGAAAACTAACCGAACCTATAATGCTTTTATCGAGCCGTTTGATCTTTTTTCTTAATCCAGCCTTGAAAAGTTTTGTTTGTTGATACTAAGCGAACGTAATACTAAACTGGAAATCAAAATATAAAACATGTTTCTAGGACCATATATTGTAAGCGAGAGATGTACTCGCATAAACAGTGCATTGAAGACTTGCAGCCGTGGTTTAAAACAGAAAGCTTTCCTGCAATATTAGGCAGGTACTTGAGGACTTATACCTATTGCTCAAAACGTCTATTTGGTGACTAGTTTAGTAAAAAAAAAACATCAGGCAGGTCGTATGTTTATTTCTACCGTCAGAGTATTTAAAAAACTGCCTGTGACAGAAGGACACGTCGAGTGATAGTAACTAATATAAGAGCTCAGTTGATCCATTTTTTTTTATTTAATGCGATGTATGTAACTTTTAAACGGCAGGTAACTAAGTACTTAGAACATAAGGCAAATTGTGATAGTTAATTTTTCCCCTAGTGTAAGAAATATCGACGGATCAAATAAGAACCCTCACGGAATCACCCCTGAATTCGTGCGTGCGAAATGCCACGGTGAGGGTCAGGAAGAGGTGGCGGGAGATAGTGAAAAAGGCCGTGCTACGACCCCCATGACCACGACAACTTTGCCAAGAGTACACGACTAAGAAGAAGAGTGTAAGGAATAAAAACAGAAACGTCATCTATGCAGGGGGTCACGTTTATCTGCCCCTGACTATACAGTATAAATATTAATATACAATAACAACAGTGAACTAACTAATTATTAAAGTTAAGAATATTTTATCCTCAACAATGGAATAAAAGGTGCAACAATTTGACAAATCAGTCACCTTCGAACAGGTAGTGGGCCCGGCCTTCCAAGTCGAGATAACTGGTGTTTTAAACGGCTAAAATAGAGGTCTACCAATCGATCATTAGGACTTATTTGTTTTTTGGAGGTGACAGGACACCGGGCGGTGGTGGACGAGTTTCGTTATTATCTATCGTTTGCATCGGGCCATTCGTCTTGCTGTCAGAGGACAGGGCCCGACGAAACAATCAAAGTGACCGCTCGATAACGGTGATGAGTTTTTGACGTCTTTCAAACAGAACTTCTTAAGAGCCTCAGCCGGCCCTCACTGGCGTTTCTGGACGGTAGGTCTTTGGCGAAGACTAAAAGAGTTTTGTAATGGTCTTAGCATTCATTTTGCAAAACGCTGCGCTGTAATGATGATTATGTTTTCCCATCCAGACAATCGTAAACTAAAAAAGCTAGCTAAATAAATAAATAATACGACTGAAAAAAGAATGTCTTACCTACGAGGGCTGCTTTTTAAGTTCTGTCGTTTGCAAACCTCCCGTGATTTCATAAAAAAGAACCAGTGTCATCTTAAAATATTTGAATTTAGAATTCGAAAACTAAACAATGACTCGAAATCGACCCAACCGTTTTAGTACAGCGTTCGTTCAAAGTTGACAAGTCAGTTGTGAAAATGGAAATTTCGAAGGAAAATTTACATGCGATAATTTCAGGTGAAATGCTTATTCTAGTTTGGTCGATTCCTCGGTGTTCTTATCCGCAGATCACGATTTTGCGAAGTCAAATCGTGTCAGTCGGGCGCATGATCGCACAATAATTGTTTCGATAATGGGCATTTGAGATAAGGCTATTGTAATGGAGCTCATAAATCTCATAATAAAAACTTTGTAGGTACATTGCATTAAGGCTCTGTCGTCGCAAAAATTTAAAAGTAATATTGTTATTAAAACCATTTTTTCACATACCCAGGTATGTGAAAAAATCATGGTGGTAGTATATACTCGTATAATAAATTTAAAAGAGAAACTATAACAGTTATTAAGTAGATATTTTTATTTAACGAGTAATGGCCGAACTAAAGAAATGTACCTGGAAAAGTAAACCTTCGTACAATTTCCATTGATTACTTAGATAATGTTGTTAGTAGTGTCAAACACATAGTAAATAAATTTGTGAACTTTTAAGACCTCGTTAAGAAACGGGTGGGGAAACCATGGACCCTACATTGCGTGAGGCCAGACACGCATTCGGCCGGTTTAAAAAATATAATTTTTAAGAAAAAAAAGCGACTTCAATGGGAGAGGCCGGTGAAAGATTATTATACTTAGATGGTGCACTCTTAGATTCCATACAATAAAATAAAAATGGCTATAAGTATGTTTATAATGGTAGAAGACTAAGTACCCTCAATTCCTCATGGAATCATGGAAAAACCTTGCTTGCTTGGCAAACAAAACGAAGAGAACAAATCGCCAAACTTGAACTACGCGTCGTTGAAGAGTTCCGTTCTGATCATCATCAGCAGTTCCACTTCATCAAATGTCACTTTTATGAATGAAAATGCTTGATTAGTTCATGAAAATACTAAAATTACTATTTGTGTGCCTTTCAAATTTGAGGAGTTCCCTCGATTCCTAATGGATCCTATCATCAGAACTCGAGCATGACAAAAATCAATCGTGAAAATAGAACTTGCTTAAAAAACACAGCTAGGAGGACAAATCACCAAACGTGAACTTTTCGTCGTTGAAGAGTTCTGTTCTGATCATCATCAGCAGTTCCACTTCATCAAATGTCACATTTTTGGATGAAAATGCTCGATTTGTTGATAAAAACAAAAAAAAACATACAACCAAATTGAAAACCTCCTCTTTTGAAATCTTGAAGTCGGTTAATAAGAAAACCAAGTTATTGCACATTATTCTAAATTAAAGTTTACGAAAATTTATATTTTTCTGTTAAAACTACTCACTGTACTTTCTTCTTCTTTCTTTATATTTTCTGATAAAACTACTCATTTTTAGGGTTCCAAAGCCAAAATGGCAAAAACGGAACCAATATATCTTCGTCATGTCCGTCTGTCTGTCAGTCAGTCCGTATGTCACGGGCATGTTACTCAAATACTAGGGTGTATTAAACCAAAATTTGAAATTTAGATGTCAATATAGGCTGCTACATGGTTATGTTAGTGTATAGTTAGTTACTAAAAAGTATTTTAGGGTGCAACCTGTAAAGTAAAATTGACTTTCCTATGAATTATGATACGGCCTTTTTAATTCACAATATGGGAGATCAACTTTTACTAGTTTACCAAGGATAAGCTTTAAAATAGGTCCACAATAACTTAGCGCACGAGGAACAAATAATTAAGTATCCTTTAAAGCTAATAATATGCAAAAACTTATACTTGTCAGCAAATACATTTAAGAATTGGCAGGGACAGGGTCACGATATGTTACAGAAAGGGTCAACTGTAGGATAACGCTTTTGCTGTGTTATGTTTGTCTTTTTATTAACCGGCTTCAAAAGAAGAAAGGAGGTTCTCAGTTCGTCTACATGTTTGTTTTTTTTTTCTTTATGTATGTTTGTTCCCCGATAACCTCCCATAACATTGACCGCGTCTACCGATTTTGTCAATTTTTTTTTGTTGTCCCATATAAATTTGATGACGGTCTGATGATGGGATCTAGAAGCAATCGAGGGAACTCCTCGAATTTGATAGGCACGCATATGCCGATTTCGACATTTTCTGTAGGTAACCAAACATTGGCTCACAGAACCCACAAATTGTGGCATAGCGAAGTAGAAAATTGGAGTCGGTCTTTTTGGTATAAATAATTTTGAAATACAGACATTTGAACGTGGGAATGTTCCTTTGACTTCTATGACATACCGGATACATGGCATGGATGTGGTCCCAGCTGAACCCTTTGCTCTCCTTTTACTATAGCTCCCTTTGCTTCCGAAGCATATACGAGACATGCAAAACAGAAAATTTATAACAGCGCTCTTCAAATGGTTGTTATGATGTAGATTTTATTCTGTAAATGAATTCCTAGGTTATAATGCATCTTTGGCCAATTATTAGTAGTAATTGTAAGTTAGGTAATAGTAGACAATACTTATGTGATTTGCATGCTGTGCATGGACAGCTAAAAAAGATAGGACATGTTAAAATATTTAAATGTCTTGTAATCGACCCTTGTTTAAGCAAATAAACAATTATGAATTATTAAAAAAAAGATACAATAGTATGAGCACAAAATAAAACAACTAACAACGATCTGCTCATCCCCTGATCCAACCCCTACTACCAGGTTTGGGAGCACAAAGAAGCAGAGTTCGTCTAAAACAAATAAAAAATTCACAGATCTCGTGCACTACACGACCATCAAGGTACATTGAAAATGAACTCAACAAAATTAAAAAATGCATTACATTTGCTAACGTTATGCCAATTTGGTTGATATATAATATATAAACATAGCTCACATACAAAATTCCTATTAAATTGGCAATTTTTTAAAGCGCAGCCAAGTTACGGTAACCACATAAAAAGGCATTTGCCACTTTACTAATATTCACGCAAGATAACGGCGACTTCAAATTAACTCGACCTCCAAACTCCGACTATAACTATAACAAGAATTTTCAAAGTCGAATTCAACATGACACCCCAGGAGAAGGATAAATTATATGATATCATAACCTTGATTATTTGTTTAATTTTCTCGCAATCGAAGTGAAAAGCAGATGTATAACTCATGTATAAAACTCATTTTATCCTCTACTTTATATCGACCCTTGCCTGCGGCTCGGGTCGATGTCTCGGATAAAATGGCTTGTTTTATGCAATCTCAATCAACTATTTTATATGCCAAGGTTTTGGAAGATATTGGTCTTCCAAAACATCATTGACTTATCCACGAATTGCTATTTCCCGGGCACTGCAATAATGTGCTATTGTTGTCTCGAACTATAATTAATAATAATTTATTATAGAAACAATACATGTTTAATTTAAACAATTTGAAATATAAAACTAAAACTAACTACAATTGTACAATTGTGTTGATTTAAAAATATATATATTACCTACTAATAGTCGTTCTGACTTTTTGACTTCTTTCAAAATGGTTAGGCTACAGCGCAAACCCTTGACCCGATCGTCTTTGTTTTAGGCTCAAATTGTAGCCAACTAAATTGTCCAGAGGAGTTTTGATCAAAATTTTTATATCATTCTTCGTTTCCAAAATATCGAGTGCCAAAATGAAAAAATCGGAGGAAATTGAATTTTTTTTTACTATTTCGGCCAAAACTTTTTTCGTACTGGACTTTCTCAAATAATTCTCTTTGCATCTTACACATCTCGTAAATACGCGTCTTTTGAGCCTAGTTTGAATATCATACCTTCACAACTCTCTGAAATATAAGGGGATCGCACTATTTCGTGAAATGGGACCCTATACTGGAGCGAACGAAAAGACATTTTTAATGCCAAAACTAAACTGAGATCAATCAACTGCGACCCTTGATCAAATAAAAAGAGATCTAGCACCATCACCTCAGATTCGGACTACTGACCACAAACCAAGTAAACAATCCTTTAATCCGAACACTGGATCTGTGACAACCCAAGAAGCAACAGGAACTGATCTAGGACAACCGAAAATATGCATCATCAGCAGCAATACTACGGGGATGATAAATATTACACGACGTACACTAAACGGAAACAACCTTTGCCACTACCTAATACCAAACAGTGGAGTTCTGCAACTGTTTCATGGTCTATATGGTAAACTTAAAGACTTTACTTTCAAGGATTATTGTATTATACATATTGGCAAATGAGATTTTACGGTGACATCCGATTATTCCACATTAGTCTCATTTATAAAGGAAAAGAAACAACTTGTGCAACATACTAATATTATTATATGTCTACCAACATTCACATTAAATAACCGCGCTGGTTTATTCAACGCAAGAGTAGGACAATTCAATAATTTGTTATATATGGATAATTTACGTCATAAATACGCATATGTCCTTGATTCTAATAAGAATTTACTGAACACTAACTCTGCATTTTCGACAAGTTCAGGAATTGTAAACGCGCGCGGTCTCCTAATCATATATAAGGATGTGTCTAACCTCTTTGAGTCAATTGAGAATTACTACAACAAATGCATTCTTGTAGCTAATGAACTTAACTTTAAACCGCTACAAATTTGTAAAGACCTAAGTGTGCCAAAAGTTTTTGAATGCGCTGGTATAGAAATTATTGAACACAAACTGATAATAATAAATATGTACCGTGTACCGAAATACTTATACGAAAAACAATTTCTGCTACATTTAGAAGCACTTATGTATCACTTAAATTAAAAAAAAAACCGGCCAAGAGCGTGTCGGGCCACGCTCAGTGTAGGGTTCCGTAGTTTTCCGTCCGTCACATTAAGTTGACATATTAAGTACAGAAACACAAAACCCTAATAAAAACGGGCCCACAGAGGACGGTGATAACTAAAGAAAGAGTTTGGATTATACGGTTAAATTACAAACTTAGTTCAGAAATTATTTTTGTAATTTTTTCAAAAACTATTCAACCTATCAAGTTCAAAATAATTTTCCTACAAAGTTTTTATAAAGTTCTACTTTTGAGATTTTTTTCATATTTTTAAAACTTATGGTTCAAAAGTTAGAGGGGTGGGGACACATTTTTTTTTACTTCTGGTGCGATTATTTCCGAAAATATTAACATTATCAAAAAATGATTGTAGTAAACCCCTATTTATTTTTAAATACCTATCTAACAATATATCACACGTTAGGGTTAAAATGAAAAAAAAATCACTCCCCACTTTACGTATAGGGGAGGTACCCTAATAAAATATTTTTTTCCACTTTTTATTTTACCACTTTGTCGGCGTAATTGATATACATATTAGTACCAAATTTCAGCTTTCTAGTGCTAACGGTCACTGAGATTATCCGCGGACGGACGGACAGACGGACGGACAGACATGGCGAAACTATAAGGGTTCCTAGTTGACTACGGAACCCTAAAAAGAGAAACTATAAAATTTTACTTAGCGGCGATTGGAACCTCAATACTATCAAACAGGACAAAAATGTTCTGGAAATGATTAACATACTTAATAACTATAATCTCCGAAATCATATAAATATGCCCACACGTGGCAAGTCCTGTTTAGACTTAATAGCAAGTAACATAAAGAAAGTAAGCTCCCGTATACACTCCCTTTGGCACTTTCTGACCACGAAACCGCACAGATCATTACGTTTAATGTGAAAAAATTGCCCTCAAATAATCCGAGGTACATTATCAAAAGGGACTATAGTAATGATAACTTGCGAAAATTTGTGGACTGTATGGCCTCTCTATCCTATTCTGATGTTCTCAGTAAAGAAGACACTAACGCTGCCTTCGGCGAATTCAGCGAATTAATCTGTATGTTTAATGATCTCTGTTTCCCCTACATTAGAGTCAAAATAAAAAACAAGCAACTTACTCGTAATAATAAGTGCCTTACAAAAGTCTTACGACGAGCTTGTATAAATAAGAAAAAATTATACCTAAAATATGCACAACAAAAGTTACACAAATCCACAAATAAGTCTGATTACAATAAATATACAAGGGTATTAAGGCGATGCATAAATAAGGCACAAGAATTGCACAATAGGAAAATCATTAGCTCAGCAAAATGTAAATCTAAAGCAATCTGGCAAATTATAAACGCTCCGATTCCTCCTACACTTAATAGTATAGATTGCATAGAAAAAGACAAAGTAAAGTATTTTGATCCATCTGACATCGTCAATCATTTCAACGACTTCTTCATCAATGTAACCAAAGATCGCCCAATTGCTAGTATAGATGTAAATTATCCTAATTTAAATAAATTCCACCAAAATACTATGTTTCTTACCCCATTAAGTTTGGAAGATACACATAAAATCATTTTGTCTCTCAATGCAAGTAATGCGACCGGTATAGACAATATAAATCATAAATTATTAAGATGTGCGCACAATATATCGTTAAACCCTTAACACACATAATTAATTTGTCGTTTACTATAGTAAAACCGATTTTTAAAAAAGGTGATAAAGAGTCCATGAACAACTTACCCATACTTTCAAAATTTTTTGAAAAGGCAATGCAAACCCGCTTGATGTCTTTCCTAAATTGCAACAATATAATAAATAATAACCACTATGGATTCCGTAAGGGTAGCTCGACCACTCTGGCATGTTTTAAACTAATGAAGTTGATAACTGAATCTTTAAACCAAAGTACCAGCAATGGCAGCAATATTCTTAGACTTAAGCAAGGCTTTCGATTTCGTAAACCTTTCCATTCTCCTACGTAAAATGGAGAGCTATGGAATCAGAGGTAAAGTGTACGATTAGATATTTAGTTATTTATCTGATAGACAACAGTGTACGGAATTACACCATATTGATACTGATAGTGGAGAAATTATAATAACACGTTCTAAATTTAGCTATAACCAAAGTGGCGTATCGCAGGGGAGTATCCTTGGACCACTACTATTCCTGTTGTATATAAACGACTTGCCAAACCATCTAGAGCATAGTTGCATCATGTTTGCGGATGACACCACATTAATAATTAAAGGTGATGTTATAGATAATTTTAATAATGTCTTAAATGATACTCTTGCAAAAGTACAAATCTGGTTGACAAAAAATTATCTAAGAATAAATGTAAGTAAGACTCATGTAATACAATTTAAGACGCCTAGTAGCCGCAAGATAAACCTAAATGTTAATTGTGATAATGAGCTAGTCGCTGAAGTCGAAACCACAAAGTTTCTTGGTTTTAGTATTGACCAATTCTGCGACTGGAAAGCTCATATTTCGGAGATATGTCAAAAACTCCAAAAATACGTATACGCCTTGGGAAGGCTTAAGTGGCACGTGCTCAAAAGACGTCGCACTTATAGCTTACCACGGTTACGTATCCTCTATCTTGAGATATGGGTTGCTTATCTGGGGTAACTCCGTAGATGTGACTAAGGCATGTTTGGTCCAAAAAAAATGTATAAGGGCTGTGTGTAACAGCCACTACTTAGAACCATGTAAACCCTTGTTCCAATCTACTAGAGTCTTGTCGCTACCCTGCATGTATATGAAAGAGATGTCGCTGTTTGTACATAAACATCCGAACTTTTTCCCTACACATGCCGAGATTTTTCCAAGTCTACTCGAAATAGGCAAAAACTTCATTTGCCTCTTGCTAAAACGCAAATTTATAGGAGAAATGCATTTTGTATGGCCATACTAATTTATAATAAGTTGCCTAGGGATATCAAAACCTGCCCACGTGGTCAATTTAAAAATAAACTCACTGACTGGCTATCAAAGGAATGCTTTTACTCTATAAATGACTTTTTAAATAAATGTACAGTATAATTAAATTAGGATTAATTAACCAAAATTTGACATAAATCACAACAATTAATTACTAGTCAGTATGGTAATCAAATGTATCTAATTATTGAAATGAATATAAATAATGAATGTTGATAATGATAGTAATGTATTTTTAGTAATATTAAAGTCAATGAATTGTAATATTGCATGCCTGAAATTGGTAGAACATAAGCACATTATTTGTACACTAAGATTTGTTTTGTAACTATGTTCTGGCAATAAACGCTTTGAATCTTTGAATCTATGAATTTTATTGTGTTCATAATGTCCCCCCAATATTTTTGACCGAGCGAGCGAAGCAAGCGAAGCGTCTCCGTTTCAGCTTTCGACAAAAATTCTTTCGTATGCCCGGATGTTCTCTTCTATAGGTCGCATTTCTCAACCGATACTCGTCAAATTTTGTGAGCAGGTTCGATAATTAGTTTTTTTTTGTCGAGTCAGTTTTTGGAAAATCTGAAATTAGAAAAAAAGAGTGTGAGGAAAGCTCACAGAGTCACTAGTATTATTTACTTACATACCGAAATAATCACGTTTCTGAAACCTTTAATTATTGACCAGGCGAGCGAAGCCAGCAAAGCGTCTCCGTTTCAGCTTTCGAAAAAAATTCTTTCGTATGTCTGTCCGGATGTTCTCCTCTACAGATCGCATTTCTCAACCAATTCTCGTGAAATTTTGTGAGCAGGTTTGATAATTATATAGAATTTTGGTGTCGAGTCAGTTTTTGGAAATTTAGAAATTTAAAAAAAAATGCGAGGTCTACATACAGCTCACAGAGCCACTAGTTTTATTTTATTTATTTTTATTGTTTATCGTGGCAAGTGGCAGCAATAATGTGTATTCTAATTAAAAAAAATATTTGGTTCTTGAGATACGAATACCAGACGGACTGACATCGAAGGCTTAGAAGGTTCAGTTTTCCGTTGGAACCCTTTGGGCAGGAAGCCCTGAAAATGAGCTATGAAAAGAAAGTGCAACAGAAATTCCTAAAGTGGATGGTGGATGGATGGACGGAAACGTTTATAAATCGCCGGTACCAATACCAAAACATTCGCTCCGAAATAGAAACAGAATTAAAGAATTAAAAAGGAACGGAAAACCACAAGCTCATATATGACCTGAATGTAAAATACTTATCTGCACTTGCCTACGTAAAATGTGCATAACAAATAATTGACATATTTATAGCTTGTGGTTTTCCGCGAGGATAGATGACCTTGTTAGGAAACAATTATAAATAAAATACGGGGCGATTGATCTCTGTTTTACGTTTAAGTACGTTTAAGTAGCTTTTATGCCTTGCGTTAAATAAAAAAAAGTCCGTCAGTTATATAACCAACAAATATATAACACGTAGAAAGAGTTCTTATTCTAATTAAACAAAAAATATAAGATATACCTAGACCATCCTCACATCTTTTCTCTATACGCACCTTGTAGTTTTCTTGGAGTCAAGTGCCTCCCCCCTGGCGGCTAAACGTCTGCTCCTGGGTAGGTATGTAAAAAAATCACATTTTTAGTTGTGTGTGGTTGCGTCAAATATATATGGAGTAAATACCCCCCCCCCCCCCCCACTCCTCCCCCGTAAACTCCATAGGAGGAATGAGAAATTTCATTTCTTTAATAAGATTTTCTTTTTTAGTATTCCGTACCCAAAGGGTAAAACGGGACCCCATTGCTAAGACTACGCTGTCCGTCCATCCATCCGTCCGTCCATCTGTCTATACGTCAGGCTGTATCTCATGAACCCTGATAACAAAAAAGACTAAAAACAAAATAAAATAAATATTTAAGGGAGCTCCCATACAAAAAAACTTTTAAAAAGTTGCTCGTTGCCCCCATCAGGCGCTGGGTCTCAAAATGTACTCGTATAAGAAAATTAAAAATTTACTGAATATTATTTAACGTTACTGTTACAAAAAATAAGAAAAAGCAATACAGTGTCTAATGTTGTATAGATAATAAGTACGGATCCCTTCGTGCGTGAGTCCGACTCGCGCTTGGCCGGTTTTTGTTTATATTCGTCAAAGTTTTATAGTTTACTCAGCTAGTTCATCGGTCCATTAAACGAAGTCAGCAACGTTGTTCATGATTGTATATGAATAAACAACGATGCCATGACGTCCTGATATACGAGTTTAAATGATTTATTACAACAGTTAAGTCTCATTGTAATGTAGTAGGTAAATTAATGGAATGTTTATCAATTACAAAATTACAATAAATCGTAATTTATTACGCAAATGCGAATTGAAATACCTATGCAAAGGTGTTAATGGAGATGCTTAATGGCACATACGGCAAACAGAATTACATGCGTAACGTTTGTTGTTGTAACATGTAATTAGGGTAAACGTCCCAGTTCTTGATCCTTTCGATATTATGTCAGATGGTTTAGGTGAATTTGGGTTTCTGCGGTGACTGTATGGAATGTTTGACGTGTTTTGATGGGATGACAGCTGCCGGCGCCATATTTAACGTTGATTGGTCTGTAGGTAATCGTAAGCAATAGTTGATGACGTTATAAGTTTTCTCTCTTCATGTTCGTGTTTTTTATGTTCAGCAACAAGTTCTTTACCATGTTGTAAGATTTTGATTCGAAAACCGGTGTACGTGGCTCCGGCATATAAATTAGTTGAAGTTTTTTTTATCTAATAGGGGTTTGTTTTTAAGGTAAAGTTTTTTTACTTATGTATGTTGGATGATATGATCCACGAGGAACCGAGAAAGCGAGAAAGCGAGAGAACTCACCGAATGTGAATTTAGGCTTGAAGAACACCCTATTAATTACATCCGTGCAGTGGTGCATCATGTCATGTCTGACTTTGGCTGATTGCGTCTAGCCTAAGGCCTGTCCTTGGGAATTCACAAACATGCTCGTCCTCACCTCTCACTTCACCTGTTTTTATATGAACACTGTCAAAATTTTACAAAAGACATTTGACAGTTTCCATATAAAAACAGGTGAGGAGTGAGGTGAGGACGAGTCGGCTTGTGAATAAGAGGACTTATTATTAAATATAATGAAACGGGTCACTCACGTCTTTAAGGTCGAATATCGCTCAACATGTTTCAGACCGGTTCGCGGTCCTTAATCATGATGTTGATGAGTGACCCGTTTCATTATTTTTAACTAGCTGTTGCGCGTGACTTCGTCCACTTCTTCGCTCCTGTTGGTCGCAGCGTGATGTTATATAGCTTAAAGCCTTCCTCGATAAATGGACTATCCAACACAAAAATATTTTTTCAATTCGAAAGTAGTTTCTGTGATGAAACACGTTCGGTCAGACAAACAAACAAACTCTTCAGCTTTACAATATTAGTATAGATATGTCTGAAACTCACGAGAGTTTTCTAAATACAATAAAGAGGACTTATTGACGTAGTGTAAGAATACAATACATTTCTCTTGTTCTAATGCCATAGTGTATTCGCCGATGAATTTCCATTGAGTCATAATCAGCATCTAAGGCCTTCTATGACAACAAATGCATTCAATAATAGTTTTGTATTTATTTCATTAAGTTGGGATTGACGTTTCATTAAGTATCCAAACAAAATCTCGTCAAAAGCATGTGTTAGATGTTGGGATTTCCTTTTGTCACTTTTCAAAGGAATTTCCAATGCTAGATTTTTCAATACTAAATAAATTCAGGAAAAATCTTTATCCGGAATTTTCGCCTCGGTTTCCCACCACTACACACACACACTGAAGTTGTTACTACGAGTAAAGCTTATTCCGTCTAAAACCTTACGTTAAATTAACAACAAATAATTGCACCCATAGGCTACGCAACGCGTAAGCGTCACAAGGCGGAAAAGCTATAATATAAACCGTTAGTTGTTGGAAAATTACTCCCATAATACTATAAAATTCAAAACACGCATAAAGCAATGAACACTGTTTACACTATTCTAAGTATTCCTACAACGTGTCATCGTAATACTAGGTATATAGTCTATGTATATTTATACTCATAGGTATAACTAGATATGTTAGCCTATTACGACGGCGCGGTCCGGAGTTAAGAGCCTTATAACAAAAATAATAAACACACAACCTATTATTTATTCTACCTAGTATGCGTGCTCATTCATCGTCGACCTTTCAAACGACACAGAATCCCAAAGTTAAAACATCGTTATCACTGTTCCCACTCAAATCTCGAGGCAATAAAATTTCGATGGCCTAAGAAAAACGGGGCAGCGCGATAACCATAAATTTGGGCCGAAACGGATGGGACAAATTTTTATAATGGGCCTCCCCCATTTGGTCTCCGAGTCGCGTTAATGATAGCCTAACAGTTTGTTTTAACATCATTATAGAAGCGTATCAGGCATTCCATCGCAGGTAGGTACCTGCTCGTACACATGTCGGGTCGACACGGTCGCCCAGATACGCGCTCCAGGGCGAGCTCCTGATACCAATCGCAAAGATCCTTCATTCGTCGATAAATATGCCGCGCCGCTTCCCAATTACAACCCAAATTCGGACAACGATATAATTAGTTGAAATCTTGACAATGTATTTTGAGCAATGATAACAAATTGCCTTACATTACAGATCACAAATTCACAACAATGTTTCCTACTACTACAGGCAGAAGCTCAATGCGTCAAAAATGCGTTCCGTAAGGAGTTTTTGACGTATTGATCATACGTGTAAATCTTGATTACGAGTATGTGACCATGCCCGTCTTACATTAGCTCACAGCCACATGTGTAATTTTTTTGTGCACTGACATATCAACTTTAAAATTGGATTTTCAGTTGCAAAAATACGGCCTAGGTTTTACAATCACATTGTTTTATTCAAAGTACTAGAGCTGTGACACTACATCATCAAATGTTGCTGCTGAGCTGTAGAACTATAATAAAAAAAAAAAATACATCTCAAATTTTGTTAATTTGAAGAAGTTTTGGTTCTCGGAGGGCGGTCGCGTCCGGCGCGGGCGGCGAGCGGCAAACACTTCCCGCGCCCATATATTCGAGGGACAGCTACACGCATTTACAATTACCTTATCGCGCTTAAGGTTGGCTCCTGACATCACGCGACAAATATTCGTGACCATCGCTGATCAGCTCCAATTCAAATGTGCTTTGAACGTTACGAAAGATTGTTAGGTATAGGGTGGGTATAGGAAAAATCCCACTCTGAAGTAAGTTTTGGATGTTTAATGAGTTGTTTAATTTAAGAACTCTTTACAAATGTGTTAGTAGAGTTAGGTTAAATGTATATAATTGCCAGGCTCAATCTACTCTCATATTGGCGCATAATGGACTACTCTACACTGTCAAAGGTAAATAGGTAATGCTCAATTTTGCGTACGCTATATAAAATTTTGAGATAAAATGGAAGCTCGCACGCACCAGTAGGTGCCAAATGTGTAAGAGTTCGGCGCACTGATAAAAAATAAATATTTTGGGACAATCTTACACAAATCGACCTAGTCCCAAACTAAGCAAAGCTTGTACGAGTACGAATTCGATTGGCTGTCTGTGGCTGATTGCGAACCGTGGAAGTGGAACCACAGCGTGGAATTGTAGTATAGGTAGGTACCTATTTACGAGTAATATTGCGCTCACAAATGAGATCGAAGGCGAAAGCAGCCGCGCGCGATCCTTGGTATAGTCTGAAAGGCAATGTTTTCCATAATTTCCACGGATCCATTTTCCACATTAAATTTGAACTTTGAAATTAAAGTCATATTTCTACTAATGTATATTTTTACAAAGTAGTGCTTTTTTGTTATAATTGCACCTTACTTTGATAATTAAACTTAGAGAGGTACCTAATACATAAATGTGTATAATTTCCAAACTTTGAATACACTGCTAAACCCGCCTGGGCAGGGCATGGGACGTGTACGCGGGATAAGAAATTGACATTTCAATAGCAAAAAAGAAAAGCAGGAGACGCAGGCGCAACGCGAGTGATTTAGCAGCCTCCAGGGCCGGGGGTGAGGCGGGAGGGGGCGACAGGTTCCCATGGGAAAGCGTCCGCAAATATTGACACTACAGAAACATGTTTATATGCACTTAATGCATCGCTCACCTTTTTACATTTATTTGTTTTGAGCGCGCGAGGCAGACCGAGCGTCGGCCTCTTGTTTAAGTTGTTTTTGTAGTAATTTTGTTTAACAGGTAGTGTCTAATGGCGGTTATGAAATGATGATGCTGAGATGAGATGGGACGCAGTAGGTACGTGTAAGTGATTTAGGGAATTGAATTGGATTAGCAGTCGTATATTAAAAATTAGTAAAATTACATATGATTAAATTAAGCTTTTCTCGGTATTTTGAGGTTATCCTGTGATACACAAAGATATTTCAAATACTACAAAAAATAGCCCAGTTTTAGGGTTCCGCACCAAAAAGTAAGAAAAGGAACCCTTTTATAGGGCAACTGTCACCATCACACTGTGTGCGTCTGTCAAATAGCGAAATATCTCAGGAACTACGTACACCATCGATTTGAAATTTAGAATACCTAGTTATTGTGGTCGAAAATGCGAGGAGTAGCTGTCAGCGAGTGGTGAAGTTGGAAAAAGTGGCTAAGTCGAATTACTATTATTTATATATTTTCCGTTCACAGGACAATGGTGAACCTTTGGGAGGCGTGCGTGAAGCCGAAGTACTACATACCAAACTAGAACCACATAACCAACACGTGGAGGCCCTTTTGATAATCTTCTATCTATCTATATATATATTACGCGAAGCCGATCCTTACAACGCCCATCAGATCTACAGTTATGGACCGATTTTGATAAATTATATACCATAGGATTCGTCCCATGCTGCAGATTTGCAATAAGGTCTTAGTTTTTTGATTTTTATCCTGGATTTTTTTTTAAATTGGTATTTACGAAAAATCCTGGATGCCCCGACAAATATAAGCCTCAAAATCATGTTCGATGACGCCGCATACAAGCGACGGGTCAGCTTACCTTGGTAGAATTGTACGAGGTGTCAAAATTTAGCTTGGTTAACACGTGACTTGGGAACTGGCTATTGTATGATTCCGGATGACATAAAATCAAATATGAATTAAAATGTTCCTGTAAGAAATATCTGGTACAGCATTACAAAATAAAATCTTTTGACTCGAGAAATACTCAATATTATTAACTATAAACGAAAGTAAAATTACTAATTTGTTTACAAGACAATACATAATATTCGGTGTATTCGGTCTAAGTATTTACAGTTTACATGAATGCCAGACGTTTTGTGTCAACATTTAACTTATTTTTTATTGTGGCCCTTTACACGATTTTTATTTTCACAATACTGAGGTGTCAATATTATAGCGGTCTATAAAGACCATACACACTCATATCACCATACGATTTACGTGAATATTGATGCATATTGAACCAAAACACGAACTATTAGGAAAAACGCGATAATATTGACATCTCAGTTTTGTCATTGTATTTATCGTGTAAAGGGCCCCATTCATTTCCCAACTTAAGACCCTGTTCACATTATCCGATTTGATGAAGGTTTCGGCTCCGAGAAATGTATGGAAATGTGACCAATATCGTGTCGTGCAATGTGAACAGTGACCAGTTTTCGTAATTAATAATACTAACAGATCCGCAGTGTTAAGCAAGACGATTTTTCTTATAGTTGTCTCTTTGGATCCTTATGGTTAAGCAAGATGAATTAGACCGGGACAGATAGAACGATCATTTTCGGCTGCTAACGAATTGTCTCCACTTAAAAGCACACCAAAATTTCAAATCCCATATAATGCAAAACGTCACAAACGTCAGTTCAGTACAATTTGCATATAAACAAATATATTTGAAAGCAGATGCACTGACAGGTGAACACCTGTCAGATATCACTTATCTGTCTTTCTCAAACTTACTGATTTGTGCATTAGAGAGAAGAGATCAGATGTTCAGAAATTGTTCAACTTAAATGATCGGATTTGATATCTGTGGCAGTTTTCTATACATATAGGGATAAGCTAGCCTTTTTACTTCCACTTTTTGTCTGTTTGTCATTTTGCCGTGTTTTATCTACAATAAAGCCATACATACATACATACATAACCGTGTCGGCTCCAACGCCGATATCGGATCGGATAATGTGAACAGGGCCTGTTCAGTTCTGTCGAATAAAGCAGAAAATAAATGAAATGTTTACATAAATGACATACGTATTGTGTCACTTTTTTTTATTGTGCTCTATTGGCTATGTGCGAAGTAGGTGGTGGGGGTAAACTAAGCGATCGCAGCGCACACCATGGCAGAAATGTGCAATTTCCGGGGACTTATATGTCAAATTTACTGCGACGTTTCCTATTGGTTTCCTACGATTCGTTTCGTTTGTATTTATTTATTTATTTTCTTATTTATTTCAGTCAAATTTCCAGTAAGGGGTCTTTCTCGCTTACTAAAATAAATAAAATATTCATGTGTCTTTATTTGACATCTCTGAGTTTGACATTGCCCCGGGACCCGTGACGTTTGACGTTTCTGACGTGCACATAGCCAATTATGTCAATATTATATTGTCATGGTTTAAACAAAGAAGTTGGTAAACAAACCAATGACGCTTCAAATATACTTATACGTTCCGTATATCTTGACTGATATTGATACCTGCCAAAACAATGACAAACCAAATTAAACTTTACGTTGTGGGTTACAGAACTGTTTCTGAGTTAATCATAGATAAGCTGCAAAACATTTTGAAAGAGAAGAGATTCGCTGTGTCTAAGTGTGTCTCTCTTCCACCTATTGCCATACCAGTAGGGTGATCAAGAGATCATAAGCAAAGAAGTTCTCATTGGAGTAGACGTTACTTATTGGTGGATTTATATCAAACGAACGAGAAAACAATGTTGCACTAATTAACCTTTACGACGCCAACAACGCATTTGAAGTATTTGCGCACCATCGATTCAATACAACGACAAATATATCCGTCATGGCGACGCCATCCAATGCGATATTAACCTACATGCATTTCTATAGATAATGCGCTTAAAAGGTTAAAAATATAATTACAACCTTTAATTGCCGAGAACATTGGTGTTATGATATATGAAAATTACCTTCGTACTTTATACTATGTATGTACTATTACTTATTCTGTGTCTCTTATGAAAAATGAGTTGGCGTGTAAGTGTCACTGTGGTTCATAAAGTATGGCGTTCAAAAGGTTAATTTGCTATTTTTTTTTTCAATGTTTGTCTGAGGATGTCAAACCCTACAAAGTTGAACCCTACAGAAATGCATGTAGGTTGATATCTCATTAGCCCATCATGGCCCACGTACAAGGCCCAGTTATGCGGTGGATCGGGGTGCAAATATGTTTTTTTATGATTAACTGTGACACAAATGTTTTTAAATCAACTTTGTAATCGAGAGCGAAGCCACGGGATAGAATATAGATAGGCTATATTCTATCCCGCGGCTTCTCTTGCATTCTTCGTAGTACGTCGACGCGGCGGAGCCGCGCGGGTAACTAGTTTAATAAAATGCAAGAGGTTACATACACCGAGCGGATGCTGTCCCTGCCCGTGTCATGGGACGCACACAGAGACGCAGGCAGCACCCGCAAGGGCGAACAGGGACTATTGCTGGTTGATGGAATCAAAATGAGCCGGATTATTGGTGTTATTGGGTGAATATGATGGACGAACGGCTGGGCTATTGAGAGAAACAATAACGGACGCCTGCCTAATAAAACATTTATTATTATTTATATTGTTATATAAAACGTGCTTTTTAACTATAATGTTATATTTAGTTTATTATTTGTAGAAAAAAATCCAATACTTATGTAGGACCTGGACAGGGTCCACGGTGAAATAATGGAATCGTCTTTGTAAAATCTTCGTTTTATTTATAGTTTGATAACATGTTACTTCGTTCAACTCGTCTTACATACTGCATCATACGAGTGAGTATTATATTCTTTGATCATACGTCAACTCATTCGCCATTCCAAAGTAATTCAAATTCCATTCGAACGTTCCTTATACATGCATCACCTAGCAGCCAGCACCTTACACAGCTATCAAAAAGTATCAATCCCACATTTATTAGGGCGATCATATATTCAATTCAATATATTTATTATAAATTCATATATTTAATATCAATTGTCAATTATTCATATTTTTGTTTACATCTATTCGGTGGGCGAGTCGGACTCGTACCACCACCACCTCGGACCAGTCAGTTATTTAATTAATTATTAGAGTACCTGCACCTGCCTGCAGTAAGCCAAGAAACTGATCTACGACTTTTGAACATAGTGTTAATAATAGAGACGAAAAGTGGCACATCAATGTCTTGGCTACCTGTACTTGGATACTTTCTGTCACTTTAATATGTTGAATCAGTTCAACAAAATTAACGCTTTGTGCAAAGGTTATCTTATATTATACGGTAGTAATGTATAAGCACTTTGTGTGTATGAAGTCATCTTCTACTATGTTTTTCGAAGTGATTTGAGCACTGTTTGCACTAAACGGTAATTATCTATCTTTCTATACATATAATAAAGCTGAAGAGGGTCGAAAGTCTGTACATGGAAGATATTCGAATAAAAGTTGCATGGGGATACTTAGAATCGATAACAGAACACGTTCCAACAGTTTTTAGAATTTTAGTCTGTTTGTCTGTTTATCTGTTTGTCTGTTTATATGAACGCGCATCACGTGAAAACGGTTGAACGGATTATAACTTTACTAATCTGTCGAGTAAATACCCGGTTAGGTTTTAGGCTATAAAAATTGTGCAGATTTGCGTTAAAAGGGGGTAAAAAGAGGGGTTGAATTTTGTATGGGAACTATAATCCATGAGTTACAGGTATAAATATTGGTAAGCATATACTTGACGACAAAGGAAAAACATCCTCATTCAAAATTTGTGAAATCTTAAGATAGAAACTAAAAAAAAAGTAAACACAAGCGCTGCGCCGCGGCGCTGCCCGTGTGCGCGCCAGCCACCACGGTCTCTTCAAATTTCGAACACTATTATGATTTATTCCATTAAGTAACTGTGACTCTAAACCCAAATTTCAGTCCCGTTTTCTAGATTCAAAAACTACATATTGTAACCGCAATGGTCACAGTGTCCGATAATTATTTTATATAAATAATACCTACTTGGAATTTTAAATACGAATACCTAAATCGGTTCCCACGACAAGTTTTCTTTGAACTCGATCTAATGTAAACATTAGGGTAATAAATTTCTAAATTATTGGTCGGTATGTTTTTAAAACTGAAGTGTTGGAATCGAGTTGCACATAAGGCGACGATTGTTTGAGTAAGTGCTTTAGAAACAAAGGAGCTTATTTTTAATTGAAATAATATTACACTTATGTCCTTTAGGCAGAGTACTATTGATGATTATAGACCAGAATGACGTAGCAACATATGCATTATAGACAAATTGCTTCATTTGAGAATGCGTAGGAATTCATGTGGGATATGGTGTTAAAATAGTTCAGGCAGTCGAGGTTCGGGTCCCTTACGAAAAGGTCGATAATTTTAAAGAATTCCCTTTTTAATTAAATAATTTATTGATAAATATTTAATATCTAGAGTGAACGCTTTGCGGTTGTTAGTTTAAAATAGTGGTCCTGTAATGTAATTTTATAGTGCTATTTATAGATATTTTAGACATTTCTTAGTGAACAGATAAGTGATTTTAATAAGTAGGGAATTTTATAGTGACAATTGACATTGAACTCAGTGTGTAAAGACTTTAAGTGATTTGATTTTATTTGTTAATAATTATAAGTGTGTTAATTTGTATTTTTCTAATTAGAGTCAGTGCTAAGGTAGTACAATATAATGTATATATTTTTATCCCTTTAGGTATCTCGTCGCGTCGGGTGAACTCGAGTGTTTTGATAGCTAGTATTAGGGTTCAATAGCTATTCAGCCACAAAATTGTTGGTGGGACTTTCTATGTAGTTTTGTTCCAATTTACAAGGGTGTGTTAGGTAATTTCTGCATAATCACTGGGGCTGGTCGAGTGTTCCAGAGAAGATTTATTAGGGACCACTAGGGTCAAAAATTAACTCTATCTTCATATTATATTTTAGTATGTACTTGAATGAAAGTGGAATCAAAATACTTAGCTCTTGTTTTTATATGCATTATTTTAAATAAAACTGCATGAATTAAATGTTGATATTGCAAAGTAAATGATTTTTAGGAGAGAGTTATTATCACATACATCTCTTACGTTCACTAGCTCTTTCCAACACTTTTGAAACTTTGTAATATCACGCATTTGATTGCTTTTGATTCTATTATTTGTGACAGGATAGTGAACTTACAATAAAAAACTATTACATACACACACATTGTAATCCGTGACATAGCCTGGATACAATGAACACACATTCTCGTACTCACTACATTACACTTACATACACAAGCTGACACACTACACGTTTAGTCTATTTTTTATACATGCATTTAGGTACACTCGGCAGAAGGTAACTTGGCTGACACTAGGTCCTGGGTTATTGATGTAGCTGAATCAGAGGCTTTACCTAAAGGTTCTAACGCGTTAGTCCTTTAGAAGCTAGGGTCCGTAACATTACACACTAGGTATACAACCAAGGCCTGAGTTGTTTATGTGTTCTGTATCATACTCTCTGTTTACTCTGGGGCGCAACCCCTCGATATATGCCGACCCCTGACGTCTGATGTCGTGTGTGAAGGTAGAGGGCTCTCCGTCCAATTTAAGGGGTTTGCAGTACAGAGTGTGTTATAGCGCATAAATAATATTCAGAGTACCTTGTACACATTCGACAACAATCACTATCTTTGTTACAGATAAATCGCGGCTGCATGACGAAGTAGGGAAGCGTAAATTCAGCAGCGCGTAAAGCTTAGCGTAAATTAAATAAAATAAATAAATTATTTGGCATTCTGCGTAAAGTACATTTTTTTAAGTGTGACAGATTGATGAGGAATGTGTAGGTGGGAAGGTTTGAATTTGATAGTAGATCAGGATTGATAGGTTGAACTCATCAAGGTTTTGCGAGATGGCGGGGGTGTAGGTGTGAAGGTGAGCCCCCTTAATATCAAAGACATAGCCTAGGTCTAGGTCCCATTTTCAAGACCTAAGGTCTAAATTCCCAAGGTCCCCTCGTAGTCGGGTTTTTCAGGTCATCGTTGTTATACACCGTGTTGGCGTTCGTATTATAATATAAAATTAGTAATATTAAGTTAGAAATAAATGTATGTAATTAGTGATAATAATAATTCTAATTGTAACCTATTGTAATCAATTAATTAAATCAATTATGTTTGTTCGAGCTGATGCTGAAACGGGTGAGTCGCATGTTCACTTATGTAGATAGACTTTTATTGCTTTTCACGAATGCAAATTATTTGATTTAAATTTCCATGTTTATCTTATTGCGGATCAAGTTTAAAATTTGCGGATATTATATATTTTCTTTCGTTTAATATAATTTGCGGCCAATTAAATCAATTCCCGGTCATGATTTTCATGTATCGAAATTGATTATTGAAAATAATTTTGTACGCGTTTTATTTTTTGATTTTGCAGCAATTTATTAATTGCGTTTACTGTGTTTTATTTTATTACAAGCAAAATTATGTTTTTATTATTTTAAACAGTTTAATTTATATTATGATTTTAACACAACGTGAAGGGTCCTAACTGTAATTATTTGAACTAGACGATCACAACAATTTATTTATGGCCATTTATTAGATAATTATTTGAATAATATTTTAATAAGGTAGGGCTAAGAAAGCATTTACAATATATAACTTTGTAATCCTATATTTATTTATTTAATCGTATGGCATTTATTTACGAACCGTGAGATCTTCGAGAAGACAAGTACGGTTGCCAGTTTTTGTTGCACTTTTAGCACCACCCAGGGGCCACGTGTAGGGTAACGGTGGGTACTCCCTACGGACGTGGTGCAACTTCGACCCCCCTTTGTCAAGTGAGTGGGCAACTTGACTGTTAGACGTTCTCAGGCTGCCCGAACGCCTCTAACTTGGCTTAACGACTGCTGTCATAGACAGCAGCCGGGATCAACGGCTTAAAGTGCCTTCCAAAGCACGAGAGCGCTCAGTTAGTAACCACTCAAAGCGGCTACCCATCCAAGAACTGACCTGCGCCCACCTTGCTTAACCACGCATACCGCACGCGGTACGCGGGCGCCGCTGGGCAACGAGCGCTCTATCCTATCCTATATAAAAACATGCAATTACAATGTTACTTTTGCCGTTCACTTCATGTGCACTCACTTTATACCATAATCCCACTACTTTATATTATAAATGCGAAAGTTTAGATGTTTGGATGTTTGTCACTGAATCACGCAAAAACGGCTGAATAGATTAAGATGATTTGTATGCTAATAGTATATAATCTGGATTCACTTATATATATTATAAGTGTACTTTTTGTCCCGATGATCTTCAATCAAAGAGATATTAAATCGGGGATGCAAGTACGAGTAAGGTCTATGAAACGGGGTGGTTTAATCCTCATACGCCATTCTACGATTTAAGTTTCAGCCAATTGGAAGTATAACAGCGTGTCAACAGAATTGTAAACAAGTTGACGATTCATTATGTCAAAACCGAAGTATCATAATTTCTTCTGATTGTTGACGCTAACCTTTTCGCAATTAGTTCTACTTTGCGTGTACATCAAAATGCATTTGCGATACTTTGGCATTGTTTTTATTCATATGCTTAAATACAAAAACAGCTGTTTCAATGCACACTTTGTATCGTCGGTGTCCCATTTAATTTTTTCGTGCGTTAATTTTTTACGTATTTGTTGACCCTTCACACCATAAACACTGTTTGATATAAGAGATCACTTCAGCTGGGCAGCACAATCGTCAGCATAGACAGTTGGAGCATCTTAGATGTAAGTACACTTAGAAGAGGGTCGAAAGTGTATAAATACATGGAAGATATTAGAAAAAAAGTTGGCTGCGGATACTTAGAATCGATAACAGAAATCGTTTCAACAGGTTTAAGAATTTGTGTATGTTTGTCTGTCTGTTTATATGTCTAGGCATCACGTGAAAACAAACGAATGGAGTATAATTTACCCTCATTAATATGGCAACTGGATCTTCGGCGATGACATAGCTTGGCCTTTGGCCTCGCGTGCTTTGCCACTCTTCTTCGGCTTTTCGGTCATCAACCTTACATGAAGAATCTACTCTGTTGGGAAGCTCGGCCTTCAGCCTCTCGTGTCTCGCCTCTCTGCTTCAGGCCTTCGGCCCTCAGCCTTACATGAGAAGCCCGCTCTGTGTGATTATTCTCGCATGCCTTGCCGCTCTGCTTCCGGCCTTCGATCATCTTACTTACATGAAGAACTCGCTCTGTTGGGATAACGTTTCACGGCAGAACTGCATAGCGAGACTTTTACCATTGTACAATGTATATGTAATGTTTTTGACGAGATTCATTCGTCTAGAATCGGTACATTTTTACATTTTGTGTTTGATATAAAAAAACATAATTTGTAATTTTTGTTGTGAGGTTTATGATGTATTAGTAGCTTGGATTGTATTCAAAATAGCGATATACATACTGCAAGACTTGTTTTTATCCCGTGACAATTTCCTTTGGAATTGTTCGTTGTATCGATATTTATAAAATAAAAATTGCGGTACTACCACTAAAAATAAAAAAATAAACATAGGGGATAAATTAAAAAAGTACATTTCCATTTAGACCTTTATTAGTCAGAATCAGAACCAAAATCAGAATTTAGAAGTTCAATGCCTTCATACGAGAAATCACTGTCAGTATCATAATTACGTAGAGAAAGGGTTCAAATTCCGTTTCCGTTATCCTATCTCTAATTTTATATTTGTTTTCTACATGAATAGTGCGATTTGTGCATTTTTTCCAATCATCAGCTGTTACACTATTAAAACATTGTTTGATAAGGTTCTCGATTTCTTCACCTGGGATTCCTAAGTTTTTGCTCGCAATTTTTCTTTTAGCCAAACTCCATATGAGTTCAATTGCGTTCAAGTCGCAATGATATGGTGGAAGTTTCAAAACCTCATGGCCATTTTCTTTCAATTTGGAGTTGTTTTATGTTCATTGACAAGGCACATAAGCTCTTCCTTTGTGAAGTATTGTTCATAATGAACACCATTTTCAACTAGCCATTTTTGAATATCAGTCTTCAAATTATTCATAGTTGGTGGCTTATTTATCCGCGTTACATGGTAGCTAGCATTGTCCATGACAATGACACTGGGTTGTGTTAAGTTGGGTATTAATTTTTCTCGTAACCATTTCATAAAGTTATTTCGATTCATGTCGTCATGGTAATCAGCCGTTTTTGATTTAGTACTGAAGACTAATAATGCATTGGGAACAAAACCCTGTTCGGATCCAGCATGAACAACAATATGCCTTTTGCCCGAAGATATTTTGTCGATTACTCCGCTTGTGGACGGGCCTTGCCATGATTTTTTTACTTTGTAGTTTTGGTGGACATAGGTTTCATTCAAACTATTAATTTACCTTGTTTTCGTTTTTCGTCAATAGTTCTGAGAAACCTATGTCGCCAAGCTGATAGTTCAAACTTTTCAATAAGAATTGATCTTTCATTTTTATTCTTTCTGAATTCAAATCCATTCTTAAGCAATATTTGTCTCAACGTTTCAAGCCAGAGGTTAAGAGCCAGTAAATCCAATAGATTCTCTTAAATCTGCAAGTAAATTTCGCAGAGTTGGAACTTGCTTTTTTACGCAGTAAAATTCATTGATTTTATTTCGTATTACTGATATATCAAAATCGTCGAGGTTTGCTACAGTTGGCTGTCGTGGACGCTTTTTCCCCGGTGTGTTCCACTCACCTTGATTAATAAATTATTTATTTATTTATTGTACACAATTACAGGTTATAATTACTATATACATTCCCCGAGGTCACTGCCTCTGGGGAGGGTGCCCATAAGGCTGGCCACATTTCCCCGCTGGATAGCGATACCTATCCGTTGACCGAGGAAGTGACCAGCCCTATGGTCAGTATTATACCTTGATTAATTGCACCTTCTTTTTTTATTCTTCGCAGTGTTTTAACACTTGCATCTGAATGTTCAAAATATTATGAGTTTCGAACACACAAAAATAAAAATTATTTTATTAGATAGCTTATGTAGAAATGCAGGGTAAACTAAAAACTGTACTAACCTGTCATAGAAGATATTTTTGTCAGATAGTGTGTTTCAGATTTAATTTTTTCATTATTTTCTATGCCTTTGATTTGCTTAACTAAATTATCAATCGTACTTTTTATTACATCATCATCCATGGCAGCTGAAAAACCATAACAATTATGTTAAATTAAAAAATGTTAAAAAAAAATACAGTTTTAGTTTAAACGGGAAACAATATCATAAAAACTAGATATCGTCTAAAGCGAAACCGTTAATACTTGAATACAGTACCTAAGTACTGAATATAGTAATAAATATTAGATAAAACAAATAAAATATGATAAATTGATTGAGCTAAACGAAGAGTATCAAAAAATTTCAATAGACCTTACCTGATGTTGCCGCGAGTTCAAAGAATATAATACTCACTAATGAGAAGAACGATAACTCCATACAAAAAATATTACACCCTCCCGAAACGTCAAAAAGTCGTTTATACTACTAGCGACATCGCTTTTGAGCAGTAAACTAAAAGGTGGCTTGTTGGTAGGCAGGTTGCCTCCGGAGATTGGGGCCCGGGTTCGAATCCCGGTAAAGAAATATATTTTTTATTTTTTTTACTTCGGTTTCGTAGCATTGTATTTATCTATATAGATTTAAATAAAATGCAGCTGTGTATGTGTGAAAAAATATTTATTTTGTAATATTGTTGATTTTCTCTTTAAAAAGAGATATTTTGTTCGCCTCTTCCGGCAAATAGATCCCGATTGTTAGGCTAAGGGAAATAATGCAATCGAACTTATTCTTGATCTTGGGCAGCAGCTCCACATTTAGCACACATCGTGTATTCATTTGTGGATTTAATTACATCTTCCATCTAACAACCACTGGAGAAAAACTGAAGGTGGAATAATCCACAAACGTGACGCAAGTGGGTACTATCTTCCAAGGCCCAACTAAAGTCCAGTATAACACACAAACTATAATTTTCTTCTTTGCTTTGATTTTATGCTGAACACTGAATATAATGGAATGCATTTGCATGCGTTGTCGCTGTCGGGCAAGACAACGCGACAAGAAGAATATATTAGCCAAAACTGAATTTAATACACAATTTCCACAAATAGAATATTGTTCGTGTTCGGTCTTCAATCGTTCAACTTTATTACCGAGAAGAAAAGTAGCTGTAATGTTCCATCGATGTTAACTTATGCTTGTGGATTTCTATTACCAACAGCATGCCACAAGAAAAGCAAAAACAACGTTTGTAAATATAATTGTTTGTTTTGTTGAAATACGTTTTGATAATATTTATGTTTCCATGGTAACCGAACCATAGAGTTCACTTGCTATACTTCACAGTAGTACAGATGCCGTCAAACTTCTTGAACATTTGACCTTGCATGCGCAGATGCGATTTTTAGGTGTCGTTGGGAGGGGGCGGGCGGTGGCGGCGTGGCGGGCGGCAGGGGTGTCTCGTCGCGTCCGCACGATTGGTCAATCAGTTGACGTTTGCGTTCCGCGCCACGTTCACGTTCCTTTGCCTCCCGCGTACACTTGCGTGCAGTGATAAAGGCAATTGTTATTGTTGGGTCTCTTATAAAAAAAAAATGTTGAGTTTTTTTAAAGTATTGTTATAGGTATTGAACATTATTGTTGAGTTTCTTGTTAATTTTTTTGTTGAGTTTATTTATTGTTATAGTTATTGCTTGACTTTGACGTTATAATGCCACGTCAAAATAATACAGTTTCCTTTTTAGAAGAAGACTGAATACCGCAAACATGACATTTTTAGACTTTTCAATAACAGCCATTTGAAACATATATATCTTATGTTTTATTTCTCAACTTGTGTTCCATACAACTATCAATATAATTAAATAAATAAATAAATATAAAACTATAAAATAACTGATCAGGATGTATGAAGAGGGTTATGAGAGTATGTGAAGCGAAGGAAGTATGTCAGGATCGTAGTATATGGAAATCCGTAATCTATGCCTATCCCTGCGGGAAAAAGGCGTGATTATACACGGATCGACCTAGTCCCACAATAAGCTCACTAAGACTTGTGTTGTGGGCTCAATAATTATACCGAGATTTGAAATAAAAATTAGGTACTTTTTTTGCACGTATGTGTACGATGCGCAAACTCTCCCCCACCACCGCGCCTAGTGTTCAAGAAGTTTGACGGCATCTATACTATAACAATAAACAATACAAAATTTAACACAGAATACACAGAATTAATCATGAAATAATATATCTTGCGCGACTAAAATGAAAGAGCAAATTTTACATAAATTTAAACGATTTTTCAGATGCATGACACTATTGATAAATCAAATTAAGCCCCATCCAGACGTTCCAGCATTGCAGTTGTGGGATCTATAAAATAGAACGAGACAACCGAGGTCTATAATCTTCCTATTTTGCTCTATCTTATAGGTTGCTTCCCACGGCAGACTGCAAGGTGGACTGCTATATTGCACTGTCTGGATGCCCTTAAAGTATTACTGGTAACAATTTAATTTCACCGCAACCCACACATACGCAATTACGAAGCACCCTACATGTCTATTGTATGTCTGTTGTAGTTGATACCCCTTGCGCGAGTTCATCCAAAAGTCGTAGTTTTTCCTGTATCACGTTGTCTGAGTCAATCTTTACATGATTATATTTATTAATCATAGTAAACAACATGCTCCAGACACTACTTTTTATTGGTTTCGCCATTATAAAATCAAATAATCCAACAAGTACCGTGATGCTACGAGGTTAGAACAGATATTTGGGACAATTCGTTTGACAGATGTTGCCATTGTAAGAAATCAGCAAAATGGTCGTGGACACGACTCGCTTGACAGACTCTAGCCGCGGGTGGGCCCTAGGCTAGCCTAGTCAAGCAAATATCTCCAGTCCGATCTATTCGTGGCGTTCCTTCTCCAACATGTCACCCCTAAGTTCCTGGTGTCCACCTGAGCTTCAGAAAGATTTTATGGGAAAACAAATCATTCTAAGGCGAGAACGAATTATATCCGGACGAAGTCGCGGGCAAAAGCTAGTTAGTTAGTAAATAATTGCAGTATCGAGGGTTAATTCAATTCCTCGCATCTGAGGCCTTTAAGTATCGGTACTTACTCGTGCCTACAAATACTTATGAACAGCTTAGCGCGGAAACTATACTCATGTACGAGTATGTTCAAAGAAGTGCGTAAGTACATCTGATTCTGTCGAGACTCCACTTCCAAATGGGTTTTGAAATTCAATGTATTAATACATGTGAATGTATTAAGTACCATTACTGTAGTAAATACGTATTACGTAGTACCATTTATTTCCTACATTATAATAAAACTAGCATTTGCCCGCGGCTTCGCCCGCGTACTAAGCAAAATTTTTAACCGTCTACAAAAAACAGGTTCGTATGTTTGTCCACGATTATCTCGCGTTTGGCTGAACCGATTTAGATGCGGTCTCCAGAAAAGTAGTTGTTACATTCTGGGGTTTCGCTATACGAAGTTTGGTGATTGTGATTCATTAACAGATGAACAGATAAAAAGTCAGTATACATTCTGAGAACCGGCAAACTGTTGAATTTCATTTGATTTTGGCAAAAATAAGGATCGAAAACTATTATCATACATTTCCGAGAGGCCGAAGGGGAAAGGGCCGATGAAATAAAAGCATGTCTTAAATGGCTCTTAGTAAAAGTATCTGTGTACTACAGTAACACCAATAGGTCTGTAAACGACCTAACAGCGCGCAGCGGCCATAAACTCTGGTCCTTTGAAGTACAGAAATACGGCTAATTCAATATCATGTGTAACATTTATTTTTCCTACAATTAAATTTATTAGGTAGGTTTCGCCAGTTACCATTGGAGTATCCAAAAAGAAAATTTGGCCTCACTTCCATTCGCACTCCTTACTGTCAGTCCGTCTGTTACAACCAAGTTGCTTTTACTGGACCTATTGAATTGCAATTTGGCACAAACTATCAAGAATTTAGAGCGCTCGTGGCCCAACGGCACCCGCCTACCGCGTGCGGTGTGCGAGGTTAAGCAATGTGGGCGCAGGTCAGTTCTTGGATGGGTGACCGCTGTGAGTGGTTACTAACTGACTCTCGTGCTTTGAAAGGCACGCTAAGCCGTTGATCCCGGCTGTAATCGTTAAGCCAAGTTAGAGGCCTTCGAGCGGCTTGCGAACTTCTAACAGTCAAGTTGCCCACTCAGTTGACAAAGGAGGGTCGAAGTTGCACCGCGTCCGTAGGGAGTACCCACCGTTACCATACACAGAACCCCTGGGTGGTGCTAAAAGTGCAACAAAAACTGGCAACCATACTAGTCTTCTCGAAAATCTCACGGATCGTAAATAAATGCCATGCGATTAAAAAAGAATTGAAGGTTGATTTAAATGGAAAAAATATCGAAACCTCTATGTCGTTTTTAAAAGCAAATCTATAGATACCCCACACGCCTATATAGTAACATTAAACTTTTTTGCATATAGGTATGAATGGAGTGCCAAATTTTACCTCAGATTCGCATTAAGAGACCTCTCGGATGCTCAGATATCGATTTTGAACGAAATCGGGACGAAAAATAAAGAAAATCAATATGGCCGCCACTTTCACCAATTTTACCTCGGATTCGTATTAAGAGACCTCTCGGACACTCAGATATCGATTTTGAACGAAATCGGGACGAAAATGAAGAAAATCAATATGGCCGCCACTTTTTTCAAATTTTACCTCAAATTCGTATTACCTCTAGGACGCTCAGATATCGATTTTGAACAAAATCGGGTTGGAAATGAAGAAAATCAATATGGCTGCCACTTTTTCCAAATTTTACCTCGGATTCATATTAAGAGACCTCTCGGACGCTCAGATATCGATTTTGAACGAAAGCGGGACGGAAATGAAGAAAATCAATATGCCGCCACTTTTTCCAAATTTTACCTCGGATTCGTTTTAAGAATTCTCTCGGACGCTCAGATATCGATTTTGAACGAAATCTGGACGGAAATGATAAAAATGATATGGCCGCCACTTTTTCTAAATTATATCTCGGATTCGTATTACGAGACCTCTCGGACGCTCAGATATCGATTTTGAACGAAATCGGGACGAAAAAAAAGAAAATCAATATGGCCGCCACTTTCACAAATTTTACCTCGGATTCGTATTAAGAGACCTCTCGGACACTCAGATATCGATTTTGAACGAAATCGGGACGAAAATGAAGAAAATCAATATGGCCGCCACTTTCACAAATTTTACCTCGGATTCGTATTAAGAGACCTCTCGGACGCTCAGATATCGATTTTGATCGAAATCGGGACGAAAAAAAAAGAAAATCAATGACTGCGACTTTTTCCACATTTTACCTCGGAGTCGTATTAGGGACCTCTCGGACGCTCAGATATCGATTTTGAAATCAAAATCGGGACGAAAAAAAAGAAAATCAATATGGCCGCTACTTTCACAAATTTTACCTCGGATTCGTATTAAGAGACCTCTCGGATACTCAGATATCGATTTTGAACGAAATCGGGACGAAAATGAAGAAAATCAATATGGCCGCCACTTTCACAAATTTTACCTCGGATTCGTATTAAGAGACCTCTCGGACGCTCAGATATCGATTTTGATCGAAATCGGGGCGAAAAAAGAAGAAACTCAATGACTGCGACTTTTTCCACATTTTACCTCGGAGTCGTATTAGGGACCTCTCGGACACTCAGATATCGATTTTGAACGAAATCGGGACGGAAATTAAGAAAATCAATATGGCCGATACTTTATTCAAAGTTTAAGTACCTCGGATTCCTATTAAGAGTCCTCTCGGACTCTCAAATATCGATTTATGTCGAAATCGTATCGGACGGCACTGATCAATAAAACCATCTAGAATACATTGAATCAAAAAAGGTCGTATCTTCATAGGGAACTCACGGCACTTCATGCACCTTTAGACCTTCTAAGGAAATTACATGCCAAATTTGGTATCTCTCGAACCACCAGTTTGCGCTGTGCGGTGATATGTCAGTCTCTCAGTCAGTCAGTTATTTCTTGATATTTGGCACAATTTTTCAAAAGTTTTCATGACCACTATATTAAATTTCAAAACCGATGCCATTTTCGTAATTAACGTCCCAAAAAACCATAAAAACGACACCCATATTAATATTTAGACATTTCATCCCCCTCGGACCCCAACAGAGGGGATGGTATTTCACGTCCTCCACGTGGGATTTTAAAATCATTGTTGTTTTCGTAATCAGCGACCCAATAAACCATGGAAACAACACCCATTTCGATTTTCAGAATTTGTCACCAGATTTCCCCCTTTTAGGGGTTGATTTCTCAAAAAACCTGAAACACATGTTTACTCATTTATCGTTAGAAATACTCCTGTGAAGTTTCGAATAAAATAATCCAGCTAATCTTGATTCCCCATACAATCTTCGGACCCCCATTTCACCCCCTTAGGCGTTGAATTTTGAGAAATCCTTTCTTAATGCACCTCAAGACCTTATATGGAACCTACATACTAAATTTGGAATCTCTAGAACCATCAGTTTGCGCTGTGCGGTGATATGTCAGTCTCTCAGTCAGTCAGTTATTTCTTGAAATTTGGCACAATTTTTCAAAATTTTTCATGTCCACAATATTAAATTACAAAACCGATGCCATTTTCGTAATTAACGTCCCAAAAAACCATAAAAACGACACCCATATTAATATTTAGACATTTCATCCCCCTCGCACCCCAACAGAGGGGAAGATATTTCACGTCCTCCGCGTGAGATTTTAAAATCATTGTTGTTTTCGTTATCAGCGACCCGGTATATCATAAAAACAATACCCATGTCGATTTTCAGAATTTGCCACCAGATTTCCCCCTTTTAGGGGTTGATTTCTCAAAAAACCTGAAACACGTATTTACTCATTTATCGTTAGAAATACTCCTGTGAAGTTTCGAATAAAATAGTCCAACTAATCTTGTTTGCCCATACAAACTTCGGGCCCCCATTTCACCCCCTTAGGGGTTGAATTTTGAAAAATCCTTTCTTAGTGCACCCCTAGACCTTATAAGGAACCTACGTGCCAAATTTGGAATCTCTAGGACCAGCGGTTTGGGCTGTGCGTTGATATGTCAGTCAGTCAGTCAGTCAGTCAGTCAGTCAGTCAGTCAGTCAGTCAGTCAGTCAGTCAGTTTCTTCTTTTATATATTTAGATAGATGGACACACAATAAATCAATTAGAAATGTTTATTAGGATTTCTACAATTTGAGTAACACAACAAGTAGGGTTTAAATCTAGTACTATGTGTTTTTAGGGTTCCGTAGCCAAATTGGCTAAAACGGAACCCTTATAGATTCGTCGTGTCTGTCCGTCCGTCCGTCCGTATGTCACAGCCGATTTACTCGGAGACTATGAGCACTACAATTATAAAATTAGGTAGGAAGGTGTATGCTATGAACCGCTATAGAAATATGATGTTAAATTACGAAAAAATATTAAACTGGGGTGGCACCCCATACAATGTAACAGGCGGGGTCAAATTTTTTTTTTACAATGCACATAGGCGTGTGGAGTATCAATGGATAGGCCTTCCAAAATGACATAGAGGTGACAAAAAACTTTTCCATTTAAGTCAACCGTTGTTGAGATATTAGCTGTCAAAGTCGTAAAAATTGTGCTCACCCTCTAATTTCCAAACTATAAAGTTTAAAATTCTGAAAAAAATAAAGATGATGTACAATTATAAATAGTTTCAACGATTTTTGGTTTGAACCAAATAGGTTTTACGGTTTTTGAGTTATTGCTGAAAAACTGTCTTGCCCAAACAAAAGGGCATAAGTGCCTTGACTTCCCTATGGAGATACGACCTTTTTTAACACCGACTTCAAGATTTCAAAAGAGGAGGTTATCAATTCGGTTGAATTTTTTTTTTATGTTTGTTACTCCAGAACTCCGTCATTTTTGAACCGATTTCGAAAATTATTTTTTGATTGTAAGAAAACATAACATATTTTCATGTGAAACGAAAATATATACAAGAATACTTAACCAAAATAATATAAATAAAATTAAAACTAACTTGATTGTAAGTGTATATATCCAAGTTGGTCCCGTTTTCGTCAAAACGCAGTTCTAATGATGGGATCCATGAGGAATCGAGGGAACTCCTCAAATCTTAAAGGCAAACATATAGTGATTTTTGTGTTTTTATTAACAAATCGAGCATTTTCATATAAAAATGTGACATTTGATGAAGTGGAACTGCAGATGATGATCAGAGCAGAACTCTTCAACGACTGTCCGAACGATTTGTCCTCGTAGCTCTTTGTTAAGCAAGTTATATTGAAGGCGCACAATGGCCAGTCATTAAGATTATGCTTAAGAAGCCATTTCGGTTTCCAACAGACACGTTATACAGAGAAACAGGGTACCTTAGAGTAAGACAGCTATTTTTCCTTAATGCAGTTGTTAGAGTCCACCACGGTACGTATATATTGCAAAGTATACGTCAAAAGACCGTATTATGAACAATCCAGTATACAGATTACCAGTTTCCAACGTCAAGTCTCAACATGCTTAACGTTCTGCTTTTTACACAGGCCCGTTTGTTCACGACGCCGTTTGCAAAACCTGTCATCTAAAAAAATACAATATCCAAAATTAAATCCACCTTAAAAATGGTAAACCCCTTAATTTTTTCTTGACATAATAGACAATGCTTTGTGATTGAATGAGTACAGTTACGGTTATTTCACATCAGTAAACCACATAGAAAGCGAGATACCTATCTAACTTTATTCGGGTTCGGTAATTTATCTTTTTAGGGTTCGATACCAAAATAGTAAGAAGACATATACATGTAGGACCTCAGACAGGGTCCACGGTTAAATAAGTAAACTCTTCTTAAATAATGCTTCGTTTTATTTACATCGTTATAAAATATGTTACTCCGTTCAACTCGTCTTACATACTGAATCATACGTCAACTCATTCGCCATTCCAAAGCAATTCAAACTACATTCGAACGTTCCTTATTCATCATCAAACAGCCCGTTTATTCCCAGTAGTCCCGTGGAAGTATTTCCGTGGCGGAACTAGTGAGACTTTTTTTCCCAATAGTTCCGTTCCCAATGTTCAGTTGTGGCGCTTCGCCGGCCGCTGCCGCGGCACGCTCGCTTCGCTCGCTCGGCTCGCGCGTTGTAGGGTCACAGTTCTACTAACACTCCTCCTCGCTTCGCTCGTCGTCGTACCTAACTACCACTCTGTACCGTTGACGGAACTATTGGGAAAAAAAGTCTCACTAGTTCCACCACGGAACTACTTCCACGGGACTACTGGGAATAAACTAAACAGCCAGCTCCTTACACAACCATGAAAAAGTACCAATCCCACACTCGGCCTTCCTGCAATCATGTACTGGTACCTCAGTCATGCACCTTCAGACACCGCACTTACCCGTCACCAGCTGCCACATCTTACTTACGTCTTCAAAGCACACCCTGTATACATCGTAATATAAAACACTATCTACTTAATAAAACGCCATATAAATAAAACCTAAACTTAAAAACACATATAAACACATAATAAGACGCTCTGAACATTGCCTTATCGAAGTCCTGCATACTGCCTGCCTGCACAAAGCCGTTGCTTCGCACACTCTGGAAGCACTCCTTGTGCCCTCCGTCTTCCTCCAGTCCGATGGTAAGCTTCCGACAAGGACTTCTTTTCGTCTTCAATTGCACGACTTGCCCTCCTATATTGCGATCGATTTTGCAATTACCGTCGACAATTCGTTCGGACTGCTCCTTCCGCACATTTTCATGCTTTCATGCTTTTCAGGTCCATCGTATTCACCACCACCAAACTCGTGTAGTAACGCCCATTTTAATTCATGCCACGTGTTGAAGGGGTCCTCTGAGCGTAGCCACAGCGCCGCCGTGCCGCATAACTTTCTCTTTGTCAATACAAGTAGCTGACGTTCTGTCCATCCATACAAAAGGGATTTGGACTCCACGTCTTCAACAAAATCTTCCACGTTGCAGTCGTCATCCGCCGTAAAAATAGGCAACGTTAACATCTGTCGATATGTCTCGTTCATATTTTCACCTTCGTCTTCGTCCTCTTCGTATTTAATTATTCGTCTTCAAGTCTTTTTCGTCTTCCCGTCGTCTTCTCGTCTTCGTCTTCGTCGTCTTAAATATTCGTCATTATTTTCTTTGTTATTTTCTTTGTCTAGGGTTTGATTTTTTCTTCTTCAGATCCCGGACGAGCCCCCAAAATTGTAGGACCTCAGACAGGGTCCACGGTTAAATAAGTAAACTCTCCTTAAATAATCCTTCGTTTTATTTACATCGTTATAAAATATGTTACTCCGTTCAACTCGTCTTACATACTGAATCAAAACGTCAACTCATTCGCCATTCCAAAGCAATTCAAACTACATTCGAACGTTCCTTATACATCATCAAACAGCCAGCTCCTTACACAACCATCAAAAAGTACCAATCCCACAACATTTGTTCTCCTGAGTGAAGTCCTAAAAAATACTCCTGTAATATACCCATTGGCAGTGCTACAGTTCTTCTTTCTACCTTGAATACAAGAGCCATACTTTATTGTCATCTGTTGGCCCCCTATTAGGCCTAACGATATTCAGTCTTGCTATCCACCCTTGAATATCCGAACTTTCATCAAAATTCAACGAGTGGTACCTGGACGATGGCCCTGGGTGGGAGTACCGTAAACCACGATTTTATCATTATAAAATCTAAATTCGAATGCATTACCCCTATTCTAAGTTCTAGTAAGTGCAAACTATGTGTTGACCAAGACGCCAACAACAGGAGTGAAACTATTAGGATGTGCAAAAATCTCTGTCCAGGAATAAAAGTTCACTCCGAAGACTCTCTTCACCTTCTTGGTGCGCTGGTTTTTGACGAGCCCATCCCAGATTTCATCTTTGAAAGTCTTTCTTTATTGAGTTTTACTTCCATGATTATTTACATATTTTTTGGACCCATAGTTCAAAAGTTAGAGGCGGGGACACACTTTTTTCTTTTGAAGTGAATATTTCACAGACAGACGGACATGGCGAAACTATAAGGGTTTCTAGTTGACTACGGAATCCTAAAAAAGAACTACGCTATCGATCTGAAATTTGGAATAGTAATAAAGAAGGGTAACCCAAAGAAAAAATTCCGGTACAAGGAGGTGGCAAAAGTTAAAAGTATAGTGACTATGTCAAGTGGGGTGTCATATGAAAGGTACGTGTCTAAACTCTAATATGTAATTAGATTCCATCAAATCTACCAAGAAATGTCATTGTCACAATGACATCTGTCAACTTCAATATGTGGGACCAGATGTCGCCAACCCTTTCTTAATAATAACTTTCTAACTAGGTGAATAATATATTGAAATCCCTGTCTATGTATGGAATACGGAAGTTACTTGCTGCATCAAAATACGTAATTTATTATACATACCTTTAATGAAATGCTGCAATTGCCTACATAATGCGATACCTACTCCTACTACCTAGTCCATTTTCTAAAAATCCTTCATCGCTGCCAATGTGGCTTATAATGAGCCGCCTTCCTTTTCCTGATGGAGCCTTCAGTCCGGTTGTAAGACCCTCTAAAAATGCTTGTCGAGATGACAAAACTTTTGGGTCTTGCCACACTTTGTTTACCGTGTGCCCTTTAACAAGAAAGAATCAGATTAAAATAAAAATTACTACAATTACTCGTAAATCTCGTAACATAGTGATGAATAAATGTTTACAATCACTTAATGAATACTTTTGGTACAGGCAACATCAAAGATATTTAGTTGTTACACTTTTACAAATTTTTACAGGAGTAAGGATCAAAAGTGTAAACATATTTTTAATGTCAATTGTACAATGTTTTATTGCAACTATTTTTCCAGAATTTTTTTCAATTACTTATTAAGACAATTCTAATGAGCCCAAACAAATTATGTAAATTATAATATATATACCTTCATTAACCCAAGTCTCATCTTGGTAATATATTGGTCTTCCCTCTCTGCGATATTGTTTTATTTTTACCAAATATCGTTTTCTCCACAATATTATATCAGCCCGGTCAATGAGGCAGCTATGGCGTTTCCGACTTGCATATTTGAAATTTAGGTGCTTAAGTACCAGTCGCAAGGTAAATGCAGACAAATTTGGTAGGTCCGGGTCATCATTAACAACCTGCAACACCTAAGAACATAATACAAATTTTAGTACATTGTCAAGTAAGTATTCATGCTTTGTGTTTTTTTTTTTAAATACATGCTTGTATACATAGAAAACATCCAAGACTGAGAAACAAATATTCGTGATAAACACAAATAAATCCCTATGCAAACCCGGGGCCTCTGGCTTCGTAGGCAGGGTCACTACCAACTAGGCTACGGAGGTTGTTATCATTAATTAGAACATTTTCTGCTTTTTAAAAGATGGTAATATTGCCATCATACAGCATTACATTATAACAGTAATAAATGGTCATGATTACAATTAAAAAAATACCTTTTGAATAGTAGGCGGCTCATTGCGATGGAAAAATTGATGCACTATCCGTCTAATGGCTGCAAACGTAAACTCGTCCAACTTGTCAATTACTGCCAATTTCGGGCCAGGTTTCTTGGGCGAAGCGAATTCGTTGGTCGTATTATGTTCTTTTAGTATATTTCTGACGGTTCTTTCGGATATTCCCAATATTTCCGCCACTTTTTTAGCACATTCAACTTGTGTCCAATACTTGTCCTGGGGCCACGTATTGTACGTATATTTGTAGCAGTTCATCACCATACATTTTTCGGAAACACTCATATGAGATGCCGGTCTTTTCCTTGGTGGGGAAAGAGAAATATTCTCTTTCATGTCCTGGGAGGGACCTGCCACGGGTTCCATTTTACTTACGTAAAACGAAAACTCACGTTCACGGTACAAACTTAACAAAGAGTCAACGTAAATACACAAAACAAACTTAACAGTAAACAAAAACTCAACAATGAAAAATACCACAACGAGGAAAGAAAACATTCGAGCGCTCAAGACAGACGTCAGATGCCGAATGAAGTGACAAGTGTCATGGCCGCCATACGTTCCCCATAAAGGGCGTACTACACAACACATAAACAACCCCATATATGAATTTCCTTTTTGAGGTGAAAAGATATGCACTCAATGTTAAGACAATAATGGTAATTATATTAAAATTGATTACCAAAGGTGGTTTACACCTGAGTTTTACCATTCCTAAACAAACATTTGTACCACAAAATAGTTTTTATTAAATATTAATTTGTGCGACAGCTTTTTTATGAAGTCTGGTTATTTAAATTGAGTATTTAAACACAATAATTAAAATTACCAATAAATGTTGTATATACGTCCATTATTTCGCTAAATTTTTTTTTCTATTTATTGAACGTTTTATTCTAATGGCAACACAGTGGTAGCTTTGATGGAATCTATTTACATATTTTAGTTTAGTCATAGAATTGTACATTCTAAAACGGTTATTTTTACTGTGTATGTTTTTGGATTATTGAAGGAAAATTTAAAAAATGACCGAACGGTCATAATATCCGAAGTAGGTATAACAATAAAAAAATAAGAAATTATTACATAAATGTTCGATGTTTATTCAAGAACGTTAATTACATAAATTACACAACATTAAAAATATAATTATATCTTTTATTAAACTTTTTAAAGATTAAGTTATCTGCTTATCCGGTTCTCGGGTGACCGTAGGGCTGGCTCGTTCCTCGCACAGCGAATCGGCATTGCTATTCAGCGAGGCAACGCAGCCAGCCTTATGGGAACCCTGCCCAGTGGAAGTGATTTGGGTGAGACCTTTATATATAGTTTTAGTTAGTTATTAGTTTCTCTTTGTGTTTATTTTTATTTTTATATTGCTTATAATTGTTGTAAATAATATCTTTACCTAAACTTTTTTTTTCATAGTAAAAATTACTAAATTTGTACAATGGTCCCATAGATGGCGCTGTACCCATAGTATTTATCTCCTGAATTCATGGGGCCCGGACGATCGTTGTACGGAACCCTTGGTGAGTGAGTCGGACTCGCAACTCGCAAATTGAAGAAATTCATTACATCCCAATTCGTTTGTGCAATTTATTTAGGATACACTTTGTGTTTAGGTATAACATTCAGCATCAGAATTTGACCGAAACTAAAATGTTATTAATTTGAAAAAGCAATTGAAAATTTAATGGCCATCATTTACACGACAGCATCTAATCATGGTCGATTCATCATAACAATAAGTCGATAATAAATAGGCACAAAACATCTTGCCGGTAATTAGCCTAGTCGGCGTCGCGGTGTGAGAAGCGCTATTGCGGTCAAAATAATGGGTCAAAATTAGTGTTCTGTCCTTGCCGTGACCATGTGGGAATGTGCAACCTATTGCGTCACGCGCCCCCTAATTATGTGTCGATGTGGATGCACAAATTATAGCCTGTTGAGGCGAACCGAGCCGGTCGAAACAAGGGCCCGCCGAATGACTTTGATACTTTTTGCTCCAATTATTTTGTGTACGTACTATGTTGAGCGGAAACCGAAGTTAAGGTAATTGATGTTTAATTTTGTATCTTTCAATATTGTTAGTAGACGCACAAAAACGCAGAAATATAACTATGACTCAGAAGTCTAGGAAAACAAAGGTAGGTTGACCTATACTCTTTTTAAATATGGACCTAGTCTGCTAGATTTACCTATCGGTAATATATCGATAATACATATTATAAGGTAAAAAAAAATCCCTGAAACTATTTTCACCCGTTACCCCTTACATGCTTTTTGTGAAGCGAAAACTGACTTATCCTGTATGTGTGTTTGTAAGTACCTACGTACGACCGTAGAGAAATGTAAGTAAATAATAAAAATCGGCCCAAAGCATGTCGGGCCATGCTCAGTGTAGGGTTCAGTAGTTGCTCGATGAACTTGATTAAAAAAATCTATAATAAGCAAAAACAGCTTAACTGGTCATGTCCGCTATATTTTTCATTTAAAGTCTTTATTAAGCTTTACTTTCATTATTTTTTCATATTTTTCAAATTTTAAAGTGGGGAGAGATATTTTATTTTCTTTTGGAGCGATGATTTCCGAAAATATACACTTTTATTTAAAAAAAAATATGAATTTGTTTATTCATTTTGAAATGCCTATCCAACAACACCCCACACGATAGGGTTGAAGCCAAAAAAATTCATCCCCCTTTTACGTTTTTTTTATGTAAGTACTACGACGGTGGCAAACAAGATAACAACGTGTAGGGAGGTTAAAAAAAATTACATTTTATTGTACCACTTTGTCACATTTATTAATTTATATATCCTTGCCAAGTTCCAGCTTTCTAGCATTGACAATCACAGAGCAAAGCCTCGGACAGACAGGCGGACATGGCGAAACTATAAGGGTTCTAGTTGACTACGGAACCCTAAAAAGGAATCCTTTCCCTTAAGGTATCAAAAAAGTTACAATGTGGTACGAAAAGTATAGATAATTATTTGCCGCTGTTACAGGCCATGTCTAACTTAGCTGACTATAATTAAAACTGCGAAGAGATGATGAACACTAATGAAGCTGGGTAGCGCACCTACTTTCGACTAGTCACCAACTTCTCCAAGATGGTGTTCTCTAAAGTACACCAATTCACTTACGATAATAGAGAAAAGTACATCATATTTGAGATTGCTTCATGTCTATTCGTATAAAAATATACCCATCGTAATTACTACCCATACTTGGCACTGTCGCATTCATCGCAAACAAGAAAATAACTAACATCAATAAAAAATCGATCTTCACGCGGAGATATGTGATGTTTAAGACATCAAAACAATTATTATTGTCCAACTGGACTTATCCTTTGAGTTATTTATCATTATGATGCTGATCACAAAAGAAGAACATCACGGAATAACTTATTTAAGTAGATGGTGGGAATTTAGGCCTTGTGCTTTACGCGTGAGAGGCATTTTTTCCGTGATGGGAGGATGCGTGTAGCTTGGAGCGATTTCGATTTGGGATACATGAATGCATGCAAGTTTTAGACTGTTTATGGCATCGTGGGTGGCTGTGGGCGTGGCAGCTGCCGTCCTTCTCTCGCCCGGGCCTCATCCCTATAGCTGACTCACCCCGGCCGCTCCCACAGGATCATTCTTGTTAAGTTATTTTTTGTTCTTAACTTGCTTAAAGGAATGGTCAGACAAGCAAATATTTACTCACGATTTCAAAATAGTTACTAGGAGTCCTTATCATACAGGCTAAGAGACAGGTGAATAAAATTGTAAAATGCGGTTTTTACACTTCGGTTCTTTGAATATACCGGAATGGTGGACAAAATGTTTGTGCTCGACGCCACGCCAATGCCTAACCATATACTAATTTTAAATTCTTGCAATATTTTGATCATTTAGAGCGCTAGTAATAACGTCATTTTAGATAAAAAGTTTGTGAGAGGCGGAAGTCTCTATACGTAACCAATTTTTATTGGCAAGTACCACGGCATCCACATTTCCCGCGAAACTCGCGGGAGGTCTGCAAGAACAAGGGAATGAGCAGAATTCTCATCTAGATACGAAGATTCCGACTGTACACCATCCTTCGTTAGTTTTTCAAGGGTCTCGATGTTTAATTCATGCCAATTATATAATGTAATTTGTTTCAGTCCTTTCTACCTATAACATTCAAGTAGGTACTTACGTGGTACTACTTGAGCTGGAATGATGGATATCGAGCAAAATAGACATAATTAATATAGTATAGAGGCAAAAATAAACCCAACTATTTTGAAGTCTTAAAGATCTTCAGCGAGCCAATTACAAAAGTAGTCTAACTAAACCCTTAGATACAAAAAAAAATAAGCGACGATACACTGGTCCCGCATTGCCTGAAACCATCGCCACGAGAACAAAAATAATTTTTAAGAAAAAAAAACCGGCTTCAATGGGGGAGGCCAGTGAAAGATTATTATACTTAGATGGTGCACTCTTAGATTCCATACAATAAAATAAAAATGGCTATAAGTATGTTTATAATGGTAGAAGACTAAGTACCCTCAATTCCTCATGGAATCATGGAAAAACCTTGCTTGCTTGACAAACAAAACGAAGAGAACAAATCGCCAAACGTGAACTACGCGTCGTTGAAGAGTTCCGTTCTGATCATCATCAGCAGTTCCACTTCATCAAATGTCACTTTTATGAATGAAAATGCTTGATTAGTTCATGAAAATACTAAAATTACTATTTGTGTGCCTTTAACATTTGAGGAGTTCCCTCGATTCCTAATGGATCTCATCATCAGAACTCGAGCATGACGAAAATCAATCGTGAAAATAGAACTTGCTTAACAAACACAGCTAGAAGGACAAATTGCCAAACGTGAACTTTTCGTCGTTGAAGAGTTCTGTTCTGATCATCATCAGCAGTTCCACTTCATCAAATGTCACATTTTTGTATGATAATGCTCGATTTGTTGATAAAAACACAAACATCACTATATGTTTGCCTTTAAAATTTGAGGAGTTCCCTCAATTCCTCATGGATCCCATCATCAGAAATCAAGCATGACAAAAATTAATCGTGAAAATAGAACTTGCTTAACAAACACAGCTAGGAGGACAAATCGCCAAACGTGAACTTTTCGTCGTTGAAGAGTTCTGTTCTGATCATCATCAGCAGTTCCACTTCATCCAATGTCACATTTTTGGATGCAAATGCTTGATTTGTTGATAAAAACACAAAAATCACTATATGTTTGCCTTAAAGATTTGAGGAGTTCCCTCAATTCCTCGTGGATCCCATCATCAGAACTGCGTTTTGACATAAACGGGACCAACTTGGATATATATATACTTAAAATCAAAAAAAGAATTTTTGAAATCGGTTAAGAAATGACGGAGTTATGGAGTAACAAACATTAAAAAAAAAAAACATACAACCGAATTGATAACCTCCTCTTTTGAAATTTTGAAGTCGGTTAAAAAATATGAGTCACTATTTGCCTATAAGTATTTCAATTTCAGCCGTCGTTTTTTGTAGTCTACTACATATGGAGTTTTTGGTTTTGGTAGATTTAAAGACTACATTACCGCCGCTAAAACATATTTCATTAATAGAGCGAAACAGAAAAGTGAACTCCGATTCCAGTCGTTCATTTTCTGAGACTTCTGGAGGCGGTAAAGGCAAAGGGAGGGACCTCACGCGGGCCAATAAAGAAATTATCCACTTTCGGCTAACGAGCGCCGAAGCCCGTAATATTGGTAATTGGAGCCTGTCCCGCACTGATTCATTCCCAGTTTCGGCATTCGATTGCAATCGATTGTCTCTCGCTAGAGGGGCACTTTTCTTGTTTATAAAGATTTTTTTCTCGAATGGCCATTTTTAGCTAAATCCTTATTCCTGTTTCCAGTCGTTCTAAAACTACATTGTAAAGGGTTGTCTGTTATTTGAAATTACCAGTAAATGGTGGATGACGTCGTTTTTAGGGTTCCGTAGTAAACAAGGAACCCTTATAGTTCTGCAATCGTCCGTCCGTCTGTAAAAATGAGAAGGTAAATTGCACGTAAATTGATAGTGTAAGATGTAAAGAATTGATGTAATTATGAACCCGTTATTTACAATTACCAGAAAATGGTGGATTAAGTCATTTTAGGGTTTCTTAGTAAACAAAGAAAACTTATAGTTTTGCCATTCGTCCGTCCGTCTGCCCGCCCGTCCGTCAGTCTGTCTGCAGCTGGTCCGCAGGGATTGGGTATACTGTGAAAAATTCATGTTAGTAGTAAATATAATAAATACATTATTTGCTTCGAAGCACGAGACTCCATAGGTGTTAGTAACAAGAAAATTAAAAATCAAAGATAAACTTACAAGACGTAACCAAAATTTTAAGGTAATATTAAGGAAGTATGCGGTCGGTCGGTCTCAGAGTGTCTAAATACGATTAATAATAATCATTCCGAAGTCCTAATAGATGATGATGATTATGAGGTTAGTAAATGGTCTCTAAGCTTCAAAAATAAAATAAGTAATGAACATAGTACTAGTTCAAAATTGTTAGAGATGTATAAGGGTCTCTATGCGTCAATAACAAAACAAACTAATCCAGTACCAGATTTCCAAAATCGAGACTATTCTAGTCAGAGTACTTCACCCCGGGACAGAGAAGCACTGTTCGACATGATGCCCACGGTCGCTTTCTACCATCGCACCGTTCGCCGTCGGCAGGGCATTCATCCTTACACCTACGGTACGGTTTCAGAGGAATTACCTCCCACGGGCTCTGCGGTTGTGGAATGAGCTCCCTGCCGAGGGTGTATGGGGTTCTTCAAGAAAGTAGTGCATAATTTTTAAAGGGTCAACAAGGAGCCTGGAGTTGCAGGCGTCCGTGCATAGGCTGCGGTGACCATCAGGCGGGTTGTACGCTTGTTTGCCACCGACGCGGTATAAAAAAAATAAGTTAGTAAAATACAAATTAAATTAAAACTACATTTAACTACAATTCCCTTTTTAGAGTTCTGTACCAAAAGGTTAAAAAAACACATTGCTAAATATCTCAAGAAATTCTTAAGCTATCGATTCGAAATCTTTTCCTCCGAATAGGGAATGTAAATTTCCCGGGGAATCCCTGGAATTCCCGGGAATTTTCATACAAATCGGGACCGGGACTGTAGACCCTACCTCCAAATTTTATCATGAAAAAATCTGAAATTATTACATAACGTTAATATTAAAGTATTACCTATATCTATTTATCTATAATTATGTATTTGTGTATGTCTATGTAATAAGTTTAAATAATTATTTATGTAACTATATGACAGATGTATAGTATACATTTAAATCAATATTTTGTATACAAGCTTACCAAATTTGTTCTCTGGTGAAGTGGGAAGGACATGTAAAAATGTCATGTGTGTGGCATAGCGAAGTACAAAATTGGAGTCGGTATTTTTGGTGTCAATTATTGGATGCCACACCTGGCCAAAAATTGGCTTTTACCGCACGGAAAAAGCCGCTTTCTGGCCAAGTGTAGTAATAAAATGATGTACACAACACGGGAGGTAATAAATAAAGCCCTCGATCGCATATGTATACGTCCCTCGCCTACAGCTCGGGCCGCAAAATCTGCGATCTCAGTCTTTCTTTGCTTTACCACCCTAGTTGTGTAATGGTTGAGTTACCTAAAAAGTAAAATCACTAACATTAATTAATTTCGTAAGCGTTCCGTATTTCCAGCCAAAAAGCTTGACCCTTTTTAAGTCTTTTTCGAAATTGGTTTTTTGGCATAAGTTGCTCAACTGTTGGTTCAATAAATCAAGGCGATTATTCTTTTCGCATTCAGTCCTGCGTTTCATCCCCGATAAGTTTTAAAGTATGAGTCAACTAATAAGGAACTGATTCATACATTAACCGCTACCTTCTAACGTTTCACTTAAATCCTGATAACAGCTATTGTGAAGACCGTAGCGCCGGGTTCGTATAAAAAATAATGTTACAATTATCTTAACCGACTGTTGTCATAGGAATATGAACTTTACAAGTTAAATTAAGAGAGTCTTCTAGTTTTTAGAGCTGCAAATAAAGGTTGGCTTTTATCGAGTACCTGTGCTGTCACTTTTTTTACAAAAAGACACGAATTTGCTTTGCTTCCAAGACGCTTACGTCCTATTCCATGATATCACAGAAGCGTCCTTTTTGATGCCGATGGCGCTATAGGAGACAATGGCGGTAATCTCTCAGGGCAAACAAACAGAATCGACATTACACCGCGGCGAAGAATGGCTGCCAAGGGAAAGTTAACAAAAGCGCTTTAATATAATGCAAACACGTACTTTTAAAAATATGCGATTTACGGTACCTTTTTAGGATTCCGTAGTAAATAAAAGGAACCCTTATAGTTTCTCCATGCCCGTCCGTCTGTTCGCGGCTCAGCTAAGAGTTAGTACCGTAAAACGGGGTGAGTAGGTTTCGCGGGGAGAGTTGGGTTATGAATGGGGGGAGAAGGTTAGAGAGGGGGGTGAGAAGGGATTTTAAGGCTACTGCTACAAAAATAATGTATTCCAATTTAAAATGGGGCTATACGCATAATAAAAAAATCGATCCAACAGTCTTCCAAAATCATCTTTGTATGAAAAACCCTCTCGCCCCAAATACGAGGCACTACTGGGTGAGGTGGGTTTTCCTCTTTATACTCGAACCTCGAACTACCCAAAATAAAATACAAACTAAAATACAAACGTCCGAACCACTTATTATATACACCATTCAGTTTTCACATGTAAAAATAAATTTTGATCGAGGTATGAAAGTCAAACTTCACCCAACTCACCCCATTTCACGGTAACCGTTACAACTAGAAAACTGAATTTGGTATACATAATAATATACAATCAATCTCGCCGACAAAACGCATAATAAAATCTTTAAAAACATGATTTTTGGGTACGTCTCCTACACGTAAAGCGGAGATGTAATTTTATTTCTTACAAAACCCACCGTGTTATTGTTAGATAGCTCGTTTAAGAATAATGTCAGCTTTCCTTATCAATTTTTCGATCAAGCTATCTGTTGGCGAAATATTAATTTTTAAAGTGCAAATTTATGTTGGAGTTATTTGTCCTTGTCCCTCCCCCTCGCTCCTCTATTAGCTAAACCAGGGGTTCCCAAAGTGATCCAGGTGGACCCCCAGGGGTCCACGAACGATGTGACAGGGGTCTACGCTGGAGTGGCAAAAAAATAGGGGTTCACAGTTTGTACGTGGGGGACCACGAAAATTTATCTGGTTTCGATGGTAAATAACGAAACAGATAATGATTTTTGTATTATTTTTATAGCCTGGACGACTGATAAATATATAATAAAAATATTGCGTTCCTCCGTGATAAATATTTCGGCGAATCAAACTACCTATACTATAATACTATATTATTAAAATTACAACTTTCGGCTCCAAAACTTGTCGACTGCAAGTCTGCAACATATCGCGAACGAGCTGTTGGACAAACGAACAAGTCTAGGCTTGCGAAGCACCGTCGCGTCGCTATCGCCGGCGCCGACCAAAACGCTTGTTCGGACGTGCAAAGGGACGAAATACCTATGACTTACGGTAATGTGCTGTGCTTGTATGCACTTGTTTGATTCTTCACCAATAAATACGAATGCTAATAACAAACGTTACTCATTTGTTTCCGGATTTCGACTACAAAAGTAAAGTGAGTTGCTGTTCCTGGTTGCCAGAATCGTGTCGGAAAAGTAAGTACATTATTTGTTTATTTGCTATACAACTTATAGGTATCTCTTTTTGTAGTTAATATATTTGTCTTCTTTGTGTATGATAGACATGTATGAAATATGAAATAATGAACATTACGATTATTACCTACCTACTTCCATAAAACAACAGACAGCCGAAAAAAGTTTATTAGTATTCTTTTTTTGATTCATAGCGAAAAATTATAAATTCTGTTCTATAAAATAGCCATATCCTGTTAAGTAAGACTAAGAAGAAGTTAAGTAAGAATGTTAAGATCACAAAAACTTTTTTATACTTACAGGTAGCTAATTTGAAACATGGTGGAGCCAAAGAAGAAAATTAAGTGTCGACAGTACAGTGTGGAATATTTAAAATTTGGCTTTCTTCCATCAAACGCGGACAAGCGATTGCCCATGTGCCTTTTATGCAATAAAGTTTTGAGCAATGACTCTATGAAACCATCGAAGCTCGAAGATCATCTAAAAAGGTGCCACCCTGATAAAACAGGTAAAGATTTGAAATATTTTCAATCATTGAAAGTAAAATATGAAAAGAGACCCACCCTGCAAGGTATGTTCGCTTCAACATCTGAAAGTAACGATGATGGCTTGCGGGCATCTTACAACATCTCATTACTCATAGCGAAATCTGGAAAACCCACAGTTAATTTTACCCGCTGTTGAAGAAGTTTTAAAAACTGTTCTGCACAAACCTCCATTTGACATACTCAAAAAAATTCCTTTGAGTAACAACACTGTACAAAGACGTATTGACGAAATGAGCTCTGATATTGAAAGTTTCTTGTGTAATTATCTGCAAACAACTCATTTTTCTATTCAACTGGACGAGTCAACTTTACCTGATAATGAGGCATTATTATTAGCATTTGTGCGATTTGTTATGGACGAAGAAATTCATGAAGAGCTATTATTCGCCAAAACTTTGAAGACTGACACTAAAGGTGAATCGATATTTAACATCCTGAGCGATTTTTTTAAAGAAAAATCAATTCCGTTCACAAACGTTACATCGGCGGCAACAGATGGAGCTCCTGCAATGGTCGGGAAATATCGTGGGTTCATAAGCCATCTAAAAAAATGATACCAGATTTAACTGCAATTCACTGTGTCATCCACCGACAACACTTAGTAGCAAAAAATTTGAGTGCTAGACTGCACCAATCGCTCCAATTTGTGATTAACGCGGTTAATAAAATAAAAAGCAATGCTTTGAATACGCGTTTATTTGCCCAATTGTGCGATGAAAATGATGAAGACTTCCGACGATTGCTCTTACACACTGAAGTACGCTGGTTGTCGAAAGGTGCATGTTTAACAAGATTTTACTCACTTTTTGAGTCTGTCTTGGAGTTTCTGGATAGTAAAGCTCCAGATTTAAAAGAAAACCTGATCAAGTTCAAAGCAGATATCGCGTATTTGACAGATTTGTTCAAAAAGTTTAATGATATTAACTTACAACTGCAAGGGGACAACCTCAATTTAATTAAAACAAAGAGTGTGATTTCCGCTTTTCTTGGAAAATTGAAGTTAATGAAGCAAAACATTAGTCGACGCGAATTTTCCCAATTCTCAAGCTTGTCACAGGTAGAATGCGAGGATGATGATATTCAGACATATGTTCAACATTTGATTGCCCTGCATGATGATTTCAAAACCAGATTTGAAGACATTCTCACGATGGAAATACCACCATGGATTATAAATCCATTTGATGAAATGGAAGTGGAGAACGTGATATTGCAAGAGGAGCTACTTGAGCTTAGCACTAATGAGGAGCTGAAGGTGAAATATAAAAAAGGGTATCAAACTTTTTGGCTGCAAGCAGAAATACCCGAAAAATATCCTGGACTGTGGAAAATTGCGAGAAAGCTTTTGATATCATTTCCCTCGTCATATCTTGTGGAAAAAAGTTTCAGCACCGTTACAAACCTTTTAACGAAAAATAGGAACAGACTGAATATCACAGAACGAGGAGATTTGCGATTATTCCTGACAAAACTGAACCCAAATATTGACAATTTGTTGTCAATTCATCAAGCTCATCCCTCCCATTAATTTTGAGTGTCATTGTACTTAGAAGTTACGTAACAATGTTTAATTTTAATTATTTTACGACTGTTATTATCATCATAAATATTATAAAGTACTCGAATAAACACAACACAAGCAAAATATACTATATTTAATTTTATTTCACCACTCCGAGATTTAGATTTGATTGATTTTATTTTATTTGATGCTGGAATAGATAGGTTGTGAGTAGATGTCAAAAAAGTAAAGTATTTATTATTGACAGCATATTAACCAATCATTTTTCACTTTTTTTTCTAAACCTGTAAAGAACATTTATGTCACACCTGGCTAAAAGTGGATTTTTTCGCCCGATACATGTGCGGAAATAGCCGCTTTTTCGCCAAATGTTGACATAAAATGATGTATACAACACGGGAGATAATAAAGAAAGCCTTGATCGCACATTTGCGTCCTTCGCTTGCAGCTCGGGCCGTAAATATCTGCGATCTCGGCCTTTCTTTATATTATCTCCCTAGGTGTACATATAATATACTATACTATTTCATAGTTATATCGTCACCAGAGTTAGGTAATAGTCACATTTTTGTAATTTTTTGGGAATATGGTGTAGGCTGTAGAGTAGGGGGTCCACCAGAACCAGCAAATTTTTTAAAGTGGTCTATGAGAAAAAAAAGTTTGGGAACCCCTGAGCTAAACGATTGCTACTGGATATGTAAAAATAATCATGGTATAGTAGTATTAGGTGTAGGTTTAGTAGGGTATTTTTTATTGATTTCCGTTACTTCAAGCATCGACAGAATCGACATTACACCGCGGCGAAAAATGGCTGCCAAGGGACTGCCAGGGTACATGAAAAATGAAAAAAAAAATGAAAAATGAAAAATGTTTATTAGGTTACAATACGTGGGCTGTTCCGAAAGTTTTTAGCCGCTCTAACTCTATTCATGCGGTATATTTTTTATTTACACCATTATGTGGGTAATTTCAATAGTTATGAGCTGAGATAAAATCGTTGGTAAGTAGCAAGTATTTTTTTCACAACATTTATTTTACCAAAAGGCCTTTTGTATGGGCTTTTAAAAAATTGCGAAAATAGTACTATTTTTGATACCTAAAAATAGTTTTGGCAACGAAATCCCTAACAGCTGTAGTGGAAACTGCCCGGGATGACTTCCTAACTTAGTTTTGCTGATTTTAATGTAAAATCAGTAATTATTTTTTATTTAATTTAAGTTTTTTTGTGATGATGACCAGTCCCTAGTCTCGCGACCTAGACTAATATTCGACACACCTGCTCATTGTCGCAAATTTTCATGCAATCGAAACAGATTACGTGGGTAGAGACAGGGACGATTCATAGTTTGCGGTATATAAAATTTCGTTTAGTTGTGGTGACGTATTAATCAAAAGTGGCCCGCAACACAAAATTGGTATAGTGACCCGTTCATCGCATATTAGATAGGGCTGTTGACACGTCGTACTTAAAATACAATTAAAAAAAAAACCAAGCGACTTTCATCAACAGTTTCACTCCAACACATATGTATTGAATTTACCCGCATAATGGTATCATTAAAACATATATGGCATGAATAGAGTGAGAACAGTTAAAAACTTTCGGAACAGCCCACGCGTATGGTTCTAGAATACATCGTGGTTGGAATCTCCTAGTAAGCACTAGATGTAACTTGTGGCAGGAGATACCGCTCTTCCAGCAAAAGGTAAGACGTAACCGAATAACTAATTATTACAAAATTAATTAGCTACTTATTAACTTAAAATAAACAACTATTACTCCAACGTAACTGATCTTTACATAATATATCAGTACTTAAAAAGAAAAAGAGTTACATGTGTGTGTGTGTGACACATAGCTATAGAAACGACGATGCATATTTAGTTATTCAAGATTTAAGAAAAATATTTTTATTCATATAAGATAATTAATTGTAAATGGCCTTAAGAGTTAACGTGGAGTTAAGCAAAAGGTAATGTCAAGTATGCTAATATTAGGAATTTGAATGACACGCAAGTCATCTTTGGATGAGTATTTTATACTATCCTAGGGCTATTAATTACCGAAAATGATTTCTTGAATTGAATATCTTCGAATTGGTACGAATTGGGATACTAGTGTCTTAAAGAAGATTACTTTATTTCATCTCAGGAATGTGCCCTTTTAATTAACGGAATTCATAAAAACACCCTGTATGTATAATGAATTGAAAAGGAAAACTATCACAGCTATGTAGATATTGGTACTAATAGTTAACGAGTAGGTAATAATGTATTTAGAAAAGCAAACTTGCGTACAATTTTCATGCCTAAGTAAGATATGTTATTAGTTGTTGTGTTAAATATATGTATAAAAATATAAGTTTACGACATTTTAAATCCGCATTATGTCACGGGTCAGCTAATACGGACCCCCACATTGCGCGTGGCCCGACACGCACTTGGCCGCTTTTTAGGGTTTCGTACCCAAAGGGTGAAAACGGGACCCTATTACTAAGACTCCGTTGTCCGTCCGTCTGTCTGTCAGTCCTTCTCTCACCGGGCTGTATCTCATGAACCTTAATAGTTAGATAGTTGAAATTTCCACGCATGGTGTATTTCTGTTGCCGCTATGGCTATAACAACAAATACGAAATAATTTATACCAAAAAAAAAACGACTCCAATTTTGTATTTCGCTATGCCACAATTTGTGGTTTCCGTGAGCCAATGCTCATTCCGCTACAGAAAATACCTAAATCGGCATATAGATACGTGCCTATCAAATTCTAAGAGCTCCCTCGATTCCTCCTAGATCCCAGCTTCAGATCTTATTTAAAATATGAGATCAATTTGGTGGTACCTGTCTGCTTTTAAACAAAATAAGAATTATCAAAATCGGCCAACGTGGTCAAAAGTTATCGGGGAACATACATACATAAAATAAAATAAACCGGCCAAGCGCGAGTCGAACTCGCATACGAAGGGTTCAGTACAATCTATAAAATGGCAAAAAATCACGTTTGTTGTTATGGCCTTACATATTAATTTTATTTTAATTTAATTATTTATTTTAAAAGTGAATAAGCACGTAATCTGCTGATTACCACACTCGTGAGGTAAAGTAGTACTGTAAAATAATATTTTGTACGTAAGTTTTTTTTTACCCAGTGGTACGCAGCCGCTCGGTACAGGAGCTAGAAAACCATATGCAATATTGTATTATAAAAAATAATAAAAAAGAAAAAAGTAAATAATAAAAAGTGAATAATATAACTCAATATTCTGTGAATATTTCAAGCGTCTACCTGTTTCCGTTATCAATATCGAGCAAAATAATCACGTTTGTTGTATGGGAGTCCCTTTAAATATTAATTTTATTCTGTTTTTGTAGTATTTTTTGTTATAGCGGCAACACATCGATTTAGAATACCCATCATCTGTGAAAATTTCAACTGTCTAACTATCACGGTTCATGAGATACAGCCTGGTGACAGACGGACAGACAGACAGACAGACAGACTGACACACGGACACGGACGGACGGAGACGGACAGCGGAGTCTTAGTAATAGGGCCCCTTTTACCCTTTGCATGGGTACAGAACCTTAAAAAGCAAACATGCAGACGAACTAAAAACCTCCTTCCTTACATTGAAGTCGGTTAAAAATAAAACAAATTCAGCGTAGCGTGATCGCGTTTATGTCGGATATAAAGCGTCCGTCCCTCTCGCACTTAGACACTCGTAGCAGTGTTGATCGGGTATAACTAGCTAAAGAGCTTAACTAAAGCTTAATAAGTAATACTACATTTGACGTATAAACACATACTAAAATTAAGTAAAAACTTACGGGATGAATGCCAAAATTATTTAATCGCGATCTACGACATATTTGTCACTGTAAAATGTGTCAAAGTCACCTATGTCATTGTCAAGTGAACATTTGGGATGTAACCAACCATTTCATTTGCCAATGTTTAATTACTTTAGTTTTCCAATTAAATATTAGCCCCAATTTGATACCATATTTTTAAATCAATTCATACACAAGCCAAAAAAATTTAGTTATTTCATATGCAAGAAACAACAATCGCGCCCACGGAATGCCAATTGGGTGACGCTGACGCATGAAAGGCAACATTTTTGGGGGCACTTGTCCACCGCGTTGTCAGCATCGCAGGCGCAGGCTGCGGCGCTACGCTGCCTTTGTCCAGCTTAGCGCCATCACAAAAAAAAACATCGACGGAAGTAAACTCACAAAGCAAATGCCAACGAGCAAAAACCGAACAAAAAAACTGCATAATGCGGTTGAGTTTGAGAGGCTGTGTGGCCCGACCGCTCTTGTAAAATTTATAACAGCTCTATTTTGTTTACCTGCTTGACTCCGCTTTTATTTTGTCCCGTAATTAGGGGCACTTGACGATGAGTTATTAATTTATGGGCCACAGTTTTGCCCAAGTTTTTATAGAGGTGCTAAAACGTTCGTCACGATAGCTTTGTTTATAGCCAGGTACGTGGAAACCGGCGATTGAAACGCGTTTTAATTATACCACGAGTAGCGACAAATTCAACAAGTTCCACTATTGGGTCTAACACTTAGCATAGAGGTATAGTTAATTCTTTGGTGTCTATTCCTTTTAAGTCATCGACTCATCGTCGGTACGAAATACAGTTGCTATTTCGTTGCTCTTTGCTGTTATATACGTAATGTTAGACACGAATGATGTTTTCATGACTGAAATAAAAAGCATTTTAAGTATAAATAAAATAAATAAATAATTAAAAATAAATTTTATTCAAAAACACAAACAAGTTACAAAATTGAAACCAGACATACACAAATATCGTGTGTCTGCGTATTTCGAACGACTCAGCGAGACCGCAGATTTTCAGGCTCTACCCATAACCTTACTAATGATAACTAACGAGAGTATGAAATGAAATGAAATGAAATGAAATGAAATGATTTAATGAAATGATTTATTTAAGTATGTGGCAATTGGGTTACATTTTGCGGTTATAATTGCATTTCATTTAGTTGTTTCACCAAATCCTACCTTTTCAGGTGTACATACATTTGGGCTTATATTTAAGGTTAATAGGAATCATTTAAAAAATCACTGATTTTGTAATAGCATTTCTCTATGAGACAATTCTTAATTATATTCTTAAAGGTTTTTAAACGCCTATATTTACAAATATATCTTCATTTTGTTAACCGACTTCATTTTTAGTTGCACACGATTAATGGAGAACACGATGACACATGAGTAATATTTTTCTTTTTTGAAGAACCTTTTTTTATTTGGTTTTTGGGTACTATATAAATTGGAAGTAATCACTTATTTTCCAATTATGAGAAAACATTTTTGATTCAAATTATTTTCTGAGAAAAATATTCCGACGAAACCTGCAGTGTTTCGATTGAAGGGAGAACGATTGAAACAGTTAAATAATACTTTAATACACACCCATTAGAAAATATGATCTGTGCTTAAAATGTGTATAGGTTTTCGTACATATTTTATTCGTTGATAAAAGGAATTGTTTTATAAAAATACCTAGTTAGACTCGCACACCAAGGGTTCCGTCCGTACCATTGTATAAGATCCAACACTATATGTATTTCTTTAATTAGTAGAAGTTTCATCGCCACGTCACGTCATCGCCATCAGCCTATTTACGTCCCACTGCTGGGCACAGCACAGGCCTCCTCTCATAGATGAGAGGGAAAAAGAAGGGAAGATGTAGAAGTTTAGTTTATTTTATTTCCATTATTTGTTGTAATAGCAGCTATAGATTAATCAATATCAAAACATTGTGTTTAGCTATTAAGGTTCAACAGATGTAGCGATTCTGACAGCAATTGAGTAAAAAGTCCGCTTACTTAAATCACGTTTCTCGTATGTGGTCATTTAATTTCATTTCTAATTGTTTCTTGTTAATATCTTTAAAAACAACTGTCTACATTCATTACGGTTTATGACATACAGCACGCTGGCAGACGGGAGGGCGGATGACGGACAGCGGAGGCTTAGTAATAGGGTTCCGTTGGCATTGGCCCGCATTAGGTACAGAACACTTCTGCAAATATAAACTTGTTCTTCAGCCTGTTAAAGAAGCAAAATAACAAATTTGCTTAACCAGTATGGAACTAATTTGTAATACTTAATTAATTATGTGTTTCAAAATTATAGGGCCTTTCGAGGAGAAAAAATTTAATTGAAAACGCCGACTATGCATAGCCTACAGCCTGTGCAAATGCGGATGTCCTTTGCTCAACTAATCTCCACTCCCTAACTCCCTATAGCTCATGACCGCGTTTATGTTGGTTATAAAGCATATCGTCTCTCTCGCACTAATACATTTGCTAGTAAGGCCGTAAGGGACAAATGTATTATGCCACCATAAAGGTACTTACGTGATCTTGATCATGTTAGCTGATGCGGGAATCTATAGTCGTGGGAAGAGTAGACTGTCTACGCTTTGCTTTGTCTCTGTCGGAGCTGCGAGATATAGATACTAAGAATATCTCTATGACATGCTGGGAACTAGTCATATTTTGAATGTCAATTTGGGCCCCAGAACCTTTGTAATTTTGTTAAAATATGACCAATAAATTCAATTTAATTTCTGTTTGAAACAATTGAAGTTCATCTAGAATATCCAAAATAACTGAAAAAGAATGGTAATTTAAAACCAATTATAAAGTTATTAAACAGAGTACATTCCACAGAAAGCCTATGGAGCGCTGGGCTAGCCTATGGAGTGTTCACAACAACATCTCTCTTTAAGCTCACCAGTCTCAACTACGGTAACGAGTAAGCTTCGATGTAACGGACAAATAAAAGCCAGGCCAAGTTACATTAGAACCCAGTGGTGAGACGAGTAGGGATAGCTTTTGAGTAGCACTGGTGGTCTCTGTTGGAATTCGAGCCCCACTTAATGATTACTGCCTTTTTCTTTTTGTACGCTTGTCTAATAGAAACGTTAAAACATTATGACTTAAAGTAATGCTATCGGAATATGAGTTGGACGAAATCAACCGAGGGTTTTAGAGGATATAGTATATATATAGGTAATAAACTATTTCTGGTAGTTGCAATACATGAAAACTAATTTCCTTCTGGGATAAGACAGTGCTTTGATAGGAGACAGTGAAAATAAAATGAAGATATGGAAACTTATTGTGTACAACCTATACCTAAAAATAACTTTGTTCTGTAAGTTTTATAAAAAGATGTCATATAATTTACTCAGTGTATCAAGTGCGTTGAACGATAAGCTCCACATACTCTCCATGACCCATACGTTTATGGTCACTTCTATGGAAAGCTACATTTACATTACATAAAAATAAAAGCCGTCTAAAGGTCCGCAGAGGAGCTGTTCTACCCACGGGTTAGGAAATCAGCAATTAGATTAATGTAAACATAGAAATAAACATGCATGTTTCTTTCAATAAATAGACTTTATTAGGCTTTATATGTCTTAATTTATACAATACTTACACTCTTGAGCGTGATTACATAATTATTATAATTAAACAAAAGAAAAACGGTGTCAGAATGTACAATTCAAGCCCTTTCATATGACACCCCACTTGACACAGTCCCCAGTTGACTTTGAACTTTTGCTCTCCTTGTATCGGTCAATTACAGAGAAAAAAAATTCTATACATATAATAACGCTGAAGAGGGTCTAAAGTCTGTACATGGAAGATATTAGAAAAATCCTTCTAACCAAACTATATGGCATGGGTATCCGCGGAAATGCCTATATGTGGTTTAAATCTTGAAACCTAGTACAGTCACCAGCAATAGTATCTTCCTACACGAAGGCCGCAAAAATATGTGACACGCTCTTATTTGTAGCGTCATAAGAGCGTGTCACATATTTTTGCGGTCTTCGTGTAGGAAGATACTATTGCCGGTGACTGTACCTACTAACCTAGTACTACCTAGTACCTAGTACCTTGAAAATCGCAGCCAGTATGTACAGATCGATTCTTTTTATAAAGACACTGTGGAAGTTAAATCTATTATTTCTGAATTGGGGTACGTCATGTTCAATTCCACAAGGTAGTGTCACCGGGTGTATATTGTTTCTTGCCTATGTAAACGACTTGCCCAAAGTATTAGATCCCACAACTTGTATTATGTTTGCGGATGATGTCTCTTTACTCTTTAGTTGTACGAACAGTGACGAATGTTGTAAACAGTTACGAGAAATAGCGGAAACTACCAAAAAATGGCTCGATGACCACAACATAGAAATAAATTAATATAAATAAATTAAAGAAAACTAAAATAATTCATTTTAAGCCTGTGCAGAAAAAATAGACTCGAACTTGAATTGGAAATCTCATATTCACACCGTAAAAGCAAAATTATCTCGATTCGTATATGCATTGAACGTCCTTTTTCGAAACGGCCTTATCAGCATATTATGCTTACGCAGACTCTTGGTTTAGGTATGGCATAGTAATGTGGGGTGCTAGTACAGACTCACATCAGTTATTCGTAATGCAAAAAAGTGCATACATATCCACACTAACACGCGAATTCCTAACAGTTGTCGTCCACACTTCATATCCCACAAAATACTTACGGTACCATGCATTTACATAATGGAAGCGGCACTGTTTGTCCGAAACCACCCGAACTTGTTCACACTTCAAAAAGTCACTTCGAGTAGAAAAAATAAATATAAACTTACGCTACCGATTTCAAAACTGACCATGTACAGAAATGGTCCCTACTGCCAATGTATCATCATAGCGAATAAGTTACTTGAACAGATTATACAAATAACCAGCGACAAACTATTTAAAAGTAAATTACAAAAGCTACTGGTTGAAAAATGTTACTATTCCATTAGCGATTATTTAAATGCTGATACATTGTAAGATGTCAAATTTTGTACATTATGATTATTGTGACATTATTGATTTAATCCTGTATTTTGTACATTATCATTATTATGAAATTTTACTTTAATTCTACTCTACTCTCGAATATTGTATTTTCTGAAAATTGGCATAAATTAATTGTAATACTGCTTAGGACTTTTTAAATTGATGTGAATTTAATTGTAACAAAACCTGACATTGTAATTAAAATTTAAATAGTTTTCGTATGCATGTACCTACTTATTAATCACATTTAATTCTGTTATTTTTTATTGAACTATGTAAGCATGCACATAGTAAACATTATGTGCCCTATCAGAGTGTCATATACCTACCACCTACCTATACTTAACATCTTCTGTAATGTACTTGACATAAAATGTTGAAGAAATTGAATAAAAAAAATTGGCTGGGGATACTTAGAATCGATAACAGAACACGTTCCAACAGTTTTTAGATTTTGTGTCTCTTTACTTGACTGCGCATCACGTGAAAACGGCTGAACGAATTTTGATGCAAACTTTACTAATATGTCGAGAAAATCCCCGGCCAGGTTATATATAGGCTATAAAAATTTAACCCCTAAAAGGGGGGGTACCCGCTACACTCGATTGTGTTAAGTTTGCCCCTGAATCTTATGGTGCTACCTATTTAGGAAGGAGGTGCAAAGTTTTATCATATAATAAATAATAAATAAATATTGGGGGACAATCTTACACAAATCGACCTAGTCCCAAACTAAGCAAAGCTTGTTGTACTATGGGTACTAGACGACGATACACATACTTATATAGATAAATACATAGAAAACATCCAAGACCCAAGAACAAATATCCGTGAAAAATGCACAAATAAATGCCCTGGCCGGGATTCGAACCCGGGACCTCTAGCTTCGGAGGCAGAGTCACTACCAACTAGGCTAAACAGGTCGTCAAAAATATTGTAAATAAGATGACGTTTCGGTATGTCAAAGCCGAAGTATCATAATTCCTTCTGACGATTGTTATCGCTATTTTTGAGCCTATCCTTTTAGCAATTAGTTCCATTTAATTTTGGAATGTATTTCAACAGTTTTAAGAATTTGTGTCTCTTTAATTTTTGTATTAGCAGTAACGCTGCTAACCTCTTACAACGCCGTACGGAGCCGTACAGCGACATCTACCGTAGAAGACTTAGGCTTCTATTAACAGCACCAACGTCTCAAATAACATTGAGAAATCGTCAGTAACGATGCGCCATCCTAATATACTACGTAAATTATTTATGTATTAATTAATTTTAATATTTTTTTGTAATTTGAGACGTTGGTGCCGCTACTAGATGCCTAAGTCTTCTACGGTAGATGTCGCTATACGCCTCCCTAAGGCGTTGTAAGAGGGAACTAGTGAAGAATTTCGTGCCGAGCTTGGTTGTTCTGATAGCTCAGAGGCTAGAGCGATTCTCGGATCAAATTCTGTTCGAAGCATTATTTTTTTTAATTTTCTTCTTTAATTTGAAATTTGTGCCTGTTTGTCTGTCTGATTATATGTCTAGGCATCACGTGAAAACGAGCGAATGGAGTATAATTTAACCTTCACTAATATGGCCACTGGATCTACGGCGAAAATAAACTATAAAAATCGTACAGATTTGGGTTAAAAGGGAGTTAAAAAAACGGCTTAACTAATCATGTCCGCTATAGTTTTCGTTTAAACTCTGTATTAAACTTTACTTTTATGTTTTTTTTTTTCATATTTTTGGACGCATAGTTAAAAAGTTAGAGGGGGACACCTTTTTTTTCTTTTGTAGTGAATATATCTGAAAATATTTTTTACTTTATCAAACAAATGTTGGATGAAGACCTCTATTCATTTTGAAAGACCTATGCAACAACACCCGACACCATAGGGTCGAAGCAAAAAAAAATCATCTCCATACGTTACGTGTAGGAGAGGTACATTTAAAAAAACTTCACACACTTTACAAACACTTTTTTTAGGATTTATTTTACGACTGTCAGTTTTATTGATTTATATCTACCAAATTGCAGCTTTCTAGCACTAACAATCACAGAGCAAACCTCGGACAGACGGACATAGCGAAACTATAAGGGTTCCTAGTTGACTACGGAACCCTAACAACATGTTCGATTTATCTGGGTTAGCCTTATTTATATTAGAAATTGATAGCTATAAGTAGTTCTTGAGATATTTAGCGATTTGACAGACAGTGCCAGGGTTTCTCTTTTACCTTTTTGGTACGGAACCCTAAAAATGTTTTTTTTTGTCGAATTAGATAAGTATATGTAACTATTCAAACAATAAATAATATTAAGGACTTACATTTATCACAATGTTTATCGCGGATTTAATACTTAATAGATTCGATCGGTACATACATAATCCCATTCCCCACTTCTTGCAGTTGCAGGTTTATAGGTTGCAAGCCCATCACCCACAACTCACTTTTAATTATATTGAATCATATTTTGTGATGTTTTGATCAATCAAATTTTTTTTTTTTTTTTTTTAAAGTAAATTATATGTATTCGGCCATTACCACCTTAGTCACATAATAGCCCGCCCCTAAACGTTCCTGGTGCAAAAGTGCCCATGACACTAGCGGCATTTCCGCGTTGAATAGCTATGGAGAGCTTTTGCACCAGAAACGACTCGGAGCGGGAGTCCTCTCCTTTTTGTCTAAGTCGACGGCCTATTTCACGCACAAACTCTTTTGCGTCCGTCCCCCAACAGCCCGCCGTTTCCACCGCCAAGGGGACGAAAATGTAGCTCTGTCCCAGGAGAGCATATTTTCGTCAATCAAATTATCACGGTTTTCATCAATCAGTGCACAGATACCAACTTAAAATATCAAATCCACGTACGTAATAAAATATTTTCATGGTAAGCTCTTTCAGAGGTGACGCTTGTTTGGTCACTTGATAATAAGTACATAATATTGAACCAGCGCCAACAGTTATGCACATAATTATAACGCACATTATCAGTTATTTCCACATCGCCGGAGCACGATGTCGCCCGCTTGTCTCGGCCAGCTTGCACCTGTGACCTGAACCGCGACGCAGCCACGACACGCAACACCGGCGCTAAACAAACCAACGATGCACAACGACGCACGATCAACAAAACTATCGCCGCTACAATCAATCGAAACAGAAATGTAATCGAAACATACGTTATGTGACGTTAAAATAGTATCTACCATACAAGTACACGAGATTCAGGTTCTCCACGTCCACGGCGCGGCACCTGTAGACGAATGTGCCATTTACATCGTAATGCACGCTTTACTGCCTCCAACCTGTTCGATTAGGAGGAGAATGCTGTCCATATTCTGGCTCGGCTCACAGATAAACTATTGTCAACGTGGTTTACACAATGCGCCGAATTTAAATATTCTACATGCGTGTGTATTAGGAATGTAGTACCTACTCAAAAGTCTCAAAACATGTCGACCTATTTGGCGTAAGTTTGGACGCGCCATGCCTAGTGGAGTAATCTACCTGGTTATTGAATAATTAGAAGGTTTCCCTGAAGCTGAAGCAACGATGGTCTGCGTTTCAGTATGTCCGGATTTCTGGATCTCCAGATTTCCGGTTGTTCTCCTCCACAGGTTTCATTAAAATTTCAACCGATACTCGTGAAATTTTTGAGCATGTTTGCTAATTGAGTACTTATATAAAATTGTATAACTGCCGAGTCACTTTTTGAGTCACCAACACAACCACCATATCAGCCAAAGGACGTCCACTGCTGGACATAGGCCTCCCCCAAATTCACGGGGGGCATATATGCCATAATCGCCACGCTTGGCATGCGGGTTGGCGATCGCTGTATCTCCACTGCACTCCAGGGATGCTGCTGCTAATCCCCCGGTGGTCTTGGTCGTAATTTTAGGACATACCCGGGTCCAAACCCGGGTCCGGGTCCGGGTCCCGGTTTCGGATTATTAGAGACTTCTTAACCTTAGTAGGTAATAGTAACCTAGGTTCATATATAGGAATAGCTGAATATGAAAGTAAAAACCTATGGTTCTGATTTACACTGAAGGTAAAGGACATATTATAGGATCTTATTGAATTAAGATGACCGAAAATTTGGACTGAAACCGAGGTAAATACACAGCTACACATGCTGCTAATTTAATTACGCCATTAAACTTATATAACAGACTGCAATACTCGCATACTTTTGCTAAAAAGCTTGTAAATATAGACTTATTTCATAAATCTATTTTTAAAATACGTTTCACACTCGTCCTCGGTAGGTATCTACCTAGTCGTACGCGCTCCTGTGGGGCTAGTATGATCGCTTATATGTCGGACATATAGCATTCGTCCCTCTCGCACTTACATACTTGACAGTACGGGACGAATGCTATATGTCCGACATATAAGCGATCATACTAGCCCCTCTGGTGTAAACAGCATGTTCACTTTGTATACTTATTTATAGGTGTATCAGTGCCTTTAGATGTTTATTTACGAATCGTACTTGTGTTGTTTGTTTGTGCGTGCATGTAGTCAGTACGTGATTGATCCCGGCAGGAGGGGGGAGGCGGCAGTGACCGCTGGAGCCAGCTGCGTGCGGCCATCGACACCATAAAATTAATAACCCGTCGAGCCTCCAACAAATGCACTCCTGAGGATCACATGCACTGCATGCTATGCGATTCAACCCGGCGCAAATGATTGGTGATGGCTATTCAGAGGGCATTATTACGTATACGTATGTAGCATTTATTATTACTACTTAAGCCTAACATTTTACCTTTCGGGTTTCCATTTTTAAACTTGGAATACTTTTATGCATCGTAATAAAAGAATCATTTTTGGTAGAAGTTTTTATTGCCGACTGTACGTTTTCCACTATCATCATCATACTCGTCCAAACGACTCCAATGAGCCCAAACACGACGGATTTATCTTGTGTAGTTCAGCCCGGCTAGTATGATAGCTTATACCGTCACGTTATATGGCCAAAATGTACTGAAACGTCACATAAAACGTGACGGTATAAGCTATCATAGTAGCCGGGCAGAAGTCGTTATGGGCACCTTATTCTGTCTCCATCATCAGACCATCTCGGTCTCAATCGGTCAAGATTTGTTTTAGACCCCCGACGCGGAACGCAAAAGAGGGGTGTTAAATAACATTTGTTTCATCATTAACATGTGTACGTGTCTGTAGTCAGTGTGTACAGTCTGTGGCATATTAGCTCTGAACGAGTGAACCACGATTTAAATTTGAAGGCAGGTTTCTAGCGATGGTTCTTAGACATGTTTTATCAAAATCGGTTAAGCCGTTTTTAAATATTGAATTTTGAATTGAAAATGTCAGGGGTTGGGGTGTGCTGGGATAGAATAGCATCACCCCCATTCTTGTAGGATAAATATTGAGGACTCGCATATATGCAAGCAGTGCAAGTTAAATAAAAACTTGTAATAGAAGAGAGAACAGGTTTTTTTCTAAATAAAAAATATTGCAAAAAATTTACCAAATAGAACAAATGCACTTAAAGGAAGTTATTCATTATGTTATCGAAAAATAATAAAATTTAGATAATTAAAGATTCGGATGTTTCTTTCTTTTTAATTGCGTCGTATTGGGATTATTTCCGATACAAAACACAAAATAACACGCAGACATATTGAATTATCATTGATCGGCCCTTTGATCCGTGGGCCGTGGGCGAGTGGGCGCCCATTCAGCGCGATGTTAGATTCGTATTTAATAGCGGCGATGCGCGAGAGACGAGCCGACGACGCGGGCCCGACGGTAAGTCTGCCTGATAAAGGAGCTTTTTATCCGCTCGATTTAGCATGAAATTGGAACACAAAGTGAATAAAGCCACAAGATTGTAAACATTATGAGGTTCCCCTTTTTTATAGCGGACATTTGGCTTATTTACGGTGCTCTTTTTATTGGGTAGTGTCGGGTTCGAACCCCTATTTATTACCTTGTTAAAGTCTAGTTAACGAACAGATCGCTCAGTACGCGGTGCTTGCGATGTAGTTAATTGGATATTTATCGCTTTACGTAGGTAGGAACGCAGGTATGTTCGGAGGTAAATTGATTCGCGCTGCAAACGACTGCGGACGGCGCGGCGGCCGCAGGCACGCACTCGATTGGATTCAAATAAGTGACAAGCAAAAACCCAATTCAAGATAATTACACTTCTGTTCGTTTAAACGCTCCGAAGGTTTTTAAAAATAATGAAGGTTTTTATATAGCTATAACTAGTAGGTATGTGGGGTATGGACGCGTACTCGTGTGTTACACAAAATAAAATTAGCTGCCTATTGGAATCCTACTTGTATTCCTACGTATATATGCCACAGAGGGATTCTTATAAAATTGCATTCGAATTAGAACAGATTCTACGCTCAAATTTAGAGGTATAGAATCCAATCCAATGCACAATGCATTATGGTTGTTAAGTAATTGAAATCTCCGCTTGGTGAACAATCCATGTTAGATACATTGTAGTTGGAATCTAACAAGACTAGTAAGACAACGAAAGCGTTAATTTAGAGTTATTAGGACCGATTACGCTTAATATAAAATTCTTTACAGCATTGAAAAAACCCGAAGTCACGTAGTGAGGTCGCGCTTAGCCGCCTCCAGCTCGTAAAGCAGGAACGGGTGTAAATCATGAATGTTATGGGTTCCCACGAGTAGTGCGTTCCTTCAGAATGAATGACTCACTAAACCCGAAGCTCCATTTCCACAAGTCATAGTGCAATTAATAATATGCGGCATCCTGTCGAATTATCTCTCGTCGTGGCAGGGGTCCGAGCGGCTTTAATTTACCACAATGGAAGTGGGTTCTGAGAAGCGTTCGCCGGCGAGGCGGGCCGATTCTTCGACGAAAACAAACAGAAAATAATTATCATAAAGATGAAGAGCGGCCGCTCGAACCTGGCCGCTGCTAATGGGAGCCCACCTGGCAGCCCGAGGCGCGCCCGCGCAGCCCGCTACACGCGCGCGCACCACTACACGCGCAGCGCAGGGTTACCATCACCACCGCTCACGCGCATGCTCACCAATTATTTGCCTTTTCTAATATATATCCACTTTGTGTATGAAATCAAAAATAATAGTACATTACACAACTAGGGTGGAAATGCAAAGAAAGGCTGAGATCGCAGATTTTGCGGCCCGAGCTGTAGGCGAGGGACGTATATATATGCGATCGAGGGCTGTATTTATTACCTCCCGTGTTGTATACATTTTACTACTACACTTGGCCAGAAAGCGGCTTTTTCCGTGCGGTAAAAGCCAATTTTTGGCCAGGTGTGGCATCCAATAATTGACACCAAAAATACCGACTCCAATTTTGTACTTCGCTATGCCACACACATAACATTTTTACATATCCTTCCCACTTCACCACCTGTACTGCTTTCCGATAGCAATGAGCTGGTTACTACAGATCCCAACTATGTTCTTAACCTTATTCTAAACTTTTTTCGTACGCGTATAGCGTGCGGTAAAAGCCACTTTATGGCCAGGTGTGGCATAAAACCCATTTTCCATAGCTAGAGGAAATTCACGTCACTCGATGATAGTGAAAATCACCAAAATGAAATCCAATTGAATTATTCGCCTATTGGGCGAAGTAACACAACCGGAAACATTTAAAATATGAGTTAACTACTCGTCTGGCCATCTGTACTGTTTCTGGCTTTCAGAGGACTTTAGATCAGGAATTATTATGTGAGATGATTCCGCTCTTTTGAGATTATATAACCAAGCGTCAATTTACCAGACTACCTATGAGTCTAAATACTTACAATCCAATTCAAAGACAAATTAAGAAGTTTAAATGCATGCGTCACAGCAATATAAGTACATATGTTAATTGCAGTGTTTATAATATTTAAGGAGTTCCATCGATCTATCTTTAATTTCGCCAACGTTTCATGGGACTATTTTGAAGCCATAAAGTGCTAAGCTTTCAGGTAGGTAAAAAACAAATATTTTTCAAAATTGGTCCACATGAAAAATTACAATCGTTTTAGATTCTCCTATATTATTGAAAGTTTGTGAAAAATATATAAAGACACGTGGCTCATAATTAAATTACTGAAAAAAATCTAACCGAATTTACAAAAATCAATTTATAATTGCATTTTTTAATAAATGAGTAGTGGCATCCCCACACGGCGCATTCCTCCGTGTGAATAAATATAACATGAACCAACTCATGCGCGCCGTGTAATAAAGACATGATTTGATTTTAATTATTCTCATTGTTAACCAGTTTCGATTCAGTTTCTTTTTTTGTAATGGTGTAAGAAGTAGAAACTATTCATAAGGACTTATTAGAGTCAGTGTGGTTCTATGGATTAAACTTTTTTTAAAAGAATAAAACGAGTATTTAATCATGTGGACGACAATGTTGACGAACGTGAAAACGCAGCAATTTTGAGTTAGATGTTTATTTTCTTTACAACCGATTTCACGAACGCGTGCGCGTGTGTGAGTAGGTATAAGATATATCCTTTCAACCATTTAGGTAGGTAATTAAGTATGAGATGAGATGCTGACAAAGACGAGTATCGGTGGGATCTAACACGATGTAACCTAATAGATATCGAGAGGAAAATGTTCCTGTAACTACGACTCTATTGAAATATTTACCTACTAGTGAGAATCTCCAGTTCTTGCTTCAGCATAACAAGAATTATAAGCATATATTAAATGATAATTAACTTTTGACCAAAAAAGCTCCTTTCATTGTAACGGAAAGTCGGTCATTATGTAACGGAAAATCATAAAATTTGCGGAAAGCTTGAAGTTCGCAGTCAATTCTTAGAACGCAATTGGCGGTTCACTTTCTATCTTATCAGTAACTAAGCCTATTCAACAGGTTGATCCCTACTGTATTGTCTTTACCCCAGTTAAAGGTGAATAGGACAGTTACGTTCATTCTGAGCAGGCTTTGACTTCTACTTTTTGTTATTCAGACAGACAGGCAGTATTAGTGAAAGGTTCGACAGTGTCTGGAGAGATCTTTAGTCTGTTATCTAAAGCGCGTTATTTAGTCCCTTACTGAATCTTCTGAGTATATAACTTAAGATTGCAAATAGGGATAATGTAGGTACTGGCGTACATGCAACTTACACTAAGTTGCAGTTTTTTTTTGTTTAAGGAATATTAAGTAGTCTAAAACAATACTGAAACAACTTTACAAATAAAATCAATTTTAGTATAAGATTTTGACTTCCTATTATATATATAATAACTCATCACGCTTGATATCTTTATAAAAGGCATAATAATCACGTGTAGTTAGTCAATAAACAAGGGATCCTATTTAAGCCTTTAGGTTTCCTATATAATTACCGCACCATACTCCATAGGCAGAACAGAATTAATTTTTAACTTCAGCCAGTAAGTTCTCAGTCAGTAACTCAAAAATGATGTGTGGGACCTATTCGTCTGATGCGATGTTTGAGCAAACCCCACGAATAAATAAAATAGAACCAACAGCCACAAACTGCTCCTTCAGACGGATTCATAATGTTATCGACGTTCAATAGCATAATCGGCGTCGACAGCTAGCATACCGAAGCTTCGATCGCCCGCGATAACTCAGTTAAGGGCCTGCAATAATTTAACACTGTGACCGCCAACGAACTGTGAAACTCCCAGATAAATACTCTGACGAATTCCTCGGCTGTCTACCACAATGGCGGAATACGTTAGATTACGAATTCTTTTCGTCATTTTGTTTTTCATATCCTTTTTTCGGTGCCGATATTTGGGAGCGGCCTGCGCCGCAGAGGCCGCGATCGGTCGGTGGTCCATTAGAACTGGAACAATGGGCCACTCAGTTTCTATTACCAGTTTTATCTAACTTGACGCAGACTATGTGAATCCCACCGGCTTTTTTCAAGTTAGCTAAATGACGTGTCGTCATTCGGAGAACGATCTAAAAAATCGGCTTGAGCACTGCATATCCTTTTGTCTCTTAATGGCTCCCGCACTTATCAGCATGCTCTTCTTGTGAAGAGATTTTGCGGCCTCCGTTGAAACGGTATGTTTTGTTTGCTGAAGATTCTATTGTTGTGGCAATTATCTATTCAACTAGAGACAATTCACTTTATAACTGTTGCCGTACTTACATATAAGTACTTGAGCTGTTCAAATATTGCCTCTGTTTATTTCTAAACAGGGATTACGCTTTTGTAACTGAGCTTCTTTTAATTACGGTCTTTTAAGTGTCTAGAATGTAACGTAAGTAATTAGTTTCATAAGAAATGCGGTAGGTACTGAGAACAATGCAAATAAAATTTTGTTGGATCTACTGCACTTGAACACGCCCTTAACGCAATTAGATAAAATAATGAACCTTACAATGGAATCGACATTAGAAAAACTAATCTTAAAACAAGAGAAATTAAAATATTTTTTAAAAAGCCGAACTACTTTTGGGGTTGCATACCAATAAACTAGCATCATTTACACACACACACGCAATTAATACGAATCTAACGACACCTTTCTGTTTGAAGCTAAAGTCCATCGAGCCGTTCAGGCTGCAGAGCGTACATACCAAACATTTTAATTTGGCGCCAAAAATCCGCTATTTTGTTTTTTATTCTACTTATATTTTGATACACCCAGTGTCACTCTCACAGTAAATACGAATCTAACGACACCTCTCTAGCAAAAATCCATCGAGCCGTTCAGGCCGCAGGGCGTGCCAAACAATAATACATACCGACATACATACATACTCTCGAAAAACATAACCCTCCTTCTGGCGTAGTCGGGTAATTAATGCTTGTCTCCTAGTGTACATTGTATCAAGGTATGACGTGAGTTTTTGTGTATTGTCAGGCCTGTTTCTCTCACCACTTTGGCTTAACTCTCACTGCAGCAGCCCCGCACCTGGGGCCTATAGGCTGGGTGCTGGGCAGTGTGTTGTGGTATACATACCAAAACACTGCCCAGCTTACGGTTTGACAAAATTTACAACTCTTTCTATGGAAAATTGTACAATTTTGGCGTTAACTTATTGGAACGCGCCAGACACCGCCGGACAGTGACAGTGCACAACTAGGTTGTGCAAAAAAGTTATTAAGGTGACGGCGTTGACGCGCAAACGACACTACATATCCTAAGCACGTGCACGTGCAGCGGTAGAGCGGGATATCAGGATTCAGTGTATTCTAGTTGTTCAATATCGGTTTTTTTTAAATAGAAAACCTTCCATAGTAAGCGAGTATGTCGACTATGGCGCCTAAAATCTTTATGCCAAAAAGGTCTACTTTCCTCCGTGAGTTGGAAGGTCCGATGGCAATCGCTTCCGTAAAAACTAATAGAGCCTATGCCAATTCCTTGGACCCGGGCATCCTTCAGGATGCAACTATGCAACGATACTGGGATAGCGCTAGGAGGCTGATGATATTGCGCTCAAAAGCTTACATGACGTGCAGGGACGCAGAAGCACACCGGATAAGCACAAACAAGCGTATGGCCCGTCTGATGGCAAGCTACCGGAATCCATGGACGCCTGCAACTCCAGGGGTGTCACATGTTCATTGCCGACCCTTTAAAAGGATATTGGAAATGCCTTGGGTAGTAATCGGAACCGGAAACAGGCCGTCTTATAACATCAACCTGTATCTTAACAACTTAAACCTTTAATCGCCATCATCTGATATATCAGACAAAGTGTCAATGTAAAAGACACCTTCACGATTTATGACAGATTTGAAAATTGAGAGTATATTTTTATGACGTTCGGCGGATAAAGGTTTAATGACATAAAGAAGACTTTAATGCAAGCTTAACTCACTTTAGAATTGTAAATTAGCGATGTTCAGGCGCGCGTTATTTATTAATAGTGTTTACACATCACACATCCTTCTTCCCGACATAACTATTAAGATAATCTTTTGAAGAATGTTACAAAAATGTAGGTAGGTATGTCGAGGCTTTATCTCCCGTGCGTAGCCGCGGGTGGCACCCCCCTGCGCTTTTCTAGCATCGAAAATATGATGAGTCCTTTAACAATGTTATAGTCTTTTTTAATAATATTGTTTTATATCCAAAATAGATTCCGGAATTTTATTAAATGTGACAGTCATCGGCACCAGGTGAATTAAGGAAAGACAGACGAATTTATTAAACTCATATTGGATAAGTCAAATATGCAAAAATGCAGCTCTAGTACCACGAGTAGGTATTATAAAAATAAAGCAAACATGCAGACGAATTGAGAAACTCCTTCCTTCCTATTGAAGTCGATTAAAAATATAATTCCAAAGCCCAATAATGTATGTAGGATGAAAATTTACTGTACCTATTTATGAGCTAATAACATTACTATAAAAGCAAAAGTAAAGTACATTTTCCGTGCTCAATTGGTTGTTACTTTTAAAATTTATTAGTGCCTATAGTATCAACCTAGAGGGACTTCTAGTTTTAATAAATACTTATTCATTTAAGTTTTCAAAGTACATATTTTAAGTCCTACCTAGTAATGTAGAAAACTTATTTGAGCTTTAATCCTCGTACTTTTCTCTGCATAGCCATGTACTTACATACTTACTCTCATCATGTAGACTATTCGCCGGTTCAATCTTCATATCTATTACATACAACATGGCCTTGTCATTCGATTTACTTAAGTGCCCATTAGGTAGTGTTCAACAACATATCATACTTACCCAGTAAAAAAAGACAGAAACGGACTTTCTACTCGAGGAATCTTTGATTTTGAGATTATGCAATTCAAGAGAAAATCAATGTGTTCGATCAAAATTAATATTTTGGACAATCCCACGACTTCAGGCATGAACGGTTGAACGGATTGTTTAGGTTTCATAATATTGTATTCACATAGTCTATAACTTGGATTAAAACATATGGTAGAATTTATTTCGACAAAGATCCTTCATTTAAATTAAATCAGATGTAAGTACAAGTTGATAACTAAGAGCATTCACGCAGGCTAAAGTTAGTTAAATGTTACATAATTCTCCACTGTCTCGTAATAGTGATAGATACGAATAAACTAAGTAACAAGCAATAAAGAACAAACCATAACAAACTCTGATTCACTTTTCGCGGGAAATTATTTAACGTTGTGTAAAATGAAAAACATATCACGATGTTTGTAAACAAAGGCGAAAACCTTGAGAACGCTAACATGTTCCATCTTTAACCAACAAACCCACTTACGAAGCCAAATAAACTTTGGCAAGGCGAAAACACCGCACCCGAGGAGAAAATCTTCGGCTTCGTATACCTAACCTACACAATACCGTGTGGATATCTAAAGTGAATCTTGCAAACTTTCAGATAGGACTCATATTAGAATAGCTAGACTTGAGTTTGGAAGTTTCGGGATCCGGACACCGCATTTGTTTACACGTAAATCACGATCATTGTTTGAAGGGGCTTCTATTTCGATGCATTTAGTTTGAAGCCGGGATTCGCGTGGTGTTCCCGGTAACAGCGAACTGCGCAGTAGGTGCCGAGAAAAGTTTTCCAATAAGCACCGAATGTAAATAATTTTGCAATAACACTCAGTTCAGTCTAAATTGATGTTATGAACAGAGAGGTACGGTTGTATAAGGGTTGCAAAGTGATCCAGTGTGCAATATATTTAGCTAATCCAAAATAATCTAGATATACCAAAAAATCCCCGACTCCAATTTTGTACTTATGCGCTATGTCACACACATGACATTTTTACATATCCTTCCACTTCACCACCTGTACTGCTTTCCGATAGCAAATGAGGCGGTTACTACAGATCTCAACCAAGTCACTTTATATGGGACGATGATATTTGAGAAGTTCCGTCGATTCCTCAGGGAACCTATACTGACCTTCAGCATTGGTTGCTACGTCAACGAAATTTCATCGGAATCTGTGAAGTGCATACATCATTGAGGAATTCTATATGACAACTGTGATCATCACCAGTTCCGCTTCGCCAAATTCGAGGAGTTCCCGCGATTCCTCCTAGATCCCATTATCAGACCTTCATCAAATTAATATGGGACCAATTTAGGGGTACCAGCTTTGCAACAAAAAAGAATTATCAAAATCGGCCAACGTATCGAGCAACATGCATACATAAAAAAAAAAACAAATATGCAGACGAACTGAGAACGTCCTTCCTTCTATTGAAGTCGGTAAATAATTTATACCAAATTTATTGTTTCCGAGATGCAACGCTTGGTTACCAGCTTACAGAAAATACTGAAATCGGCATATGCGTGCCTATCAAATTCGAGGAGTTCCCGTGATTCCTCCTAGATCCCATCATCAGACCTTCACCAAAATATGGGACCAACAGGTACCCCTGCTTTGAAACAAAAAAAGAATTATCAAAATCGGCCAACGTGGTCAAGAGTTATCGGGGAACATACGTACTCGTAATAAAAAAAGCAAATATGCAGACGAACCGAGAACCTCCTTCCTTCTATTGAAGTCGGTTAATAAAATAAAGTATATGGCAGAAAAAAGTTGACAACTCGGGTCGAGATTGTTTTGAACTGTTGTTCAAATTATGTACTCATGGGCTTATTTGTTCCATTCCTGGTTTTGGTAAGGCAAACGCATCATAACGAATTTTTGACGTTGTATTTCATTCAATTCATATCACTTATTTTATTTGCATAAGTCAGTTCTTTATTTCGAACTTCGCGGCCTCAAACTCGAGTAGCACTGTATATTTTACCTAAAACCCGGTTACTTATAGCAAGAAAGCTGATGCAGTGATCCACAATACCTTGCACTTTTGGACTATGTGCTGAAACTTGGCACAGTTGATCCATAGGTGATATGGAATGGATTCAGATCGGTAGCCATCGAGAGCCACCGCGCATTAAGTCAGGGGAGGGGGGAGAAGTTAGGCCTAGCCGTGTATATTTCTCTAAAACCATTCATAATAGGGCATGTAATATATCATTTTCGGATAAAGTAAGGATGGGAAATCTGTTTTCGCCACAAAAATAATGCACTTTAGTTAAAAAAATTAGATAGGAAACATATCTATATTAATAATTTCGTGCAGGGGTACGGTAGACCCGAACGAGACCTGTCTCAAATTGAAGAACGTATAAAAATAACGGTTTCGAATTGAACATATGTATCCGCAAAATTCGGATTGTCGCGTATTTTGCATTTAAAAGTCTTAATTTGATGACAAAAGGTCGGCCATATTAAATTTGTTAGTTGTCAGTGTCGGGTACGTTCGGAAATCGTGAACAATTTTTGCGTCCGGTATGTTGGCCAGGTTGCTGGGCTGCGTTTTGGGTGATGGGCCATCATCACCAATTGTGTGGATCGGCAAGCCGCGTCTGCAGCGTTTTTTTAACCGACTTCAAGATTTCAAAAGAGGAGGTTATCAATTCGGTTGTATGTATTTTTTTTTGTTTTTTTTTTTATGTTTGTTACTCCATAACTCCGTCATTTATTAACCGATTTGGAAAATTCTTTTTTTGATTGTAAGTATATATATCCAAGTTGGTCCCATTTTTGTCAAAACGCAGTTCTGATGATGGGATCCATGAGAAATTGAGGGAACTTCTCAAATCTTAAAGGCAAACATATAGTGATTTTTGTGTTTTTATCAACAAGTCAAGCATTTTCATCCAAAAATGTGACATTGGATGAAGTGGAACTGCTGATGATGATCAGAACAGAACTCTTCAACGACGAAAAGTTCACGTTTGGCGATTTGTACTCCTAGCTGTGTTTGTTAAGCAATTTCTATTTTCACGATTAATTTTTGTCATGCTTGATTTCTGATGATGGGATCCATGAGGAATTGAGGGAACTCCTCAAATCTTACAGGCAAACATATAGTGATTTTTGTGTTTTTATCAACAAATCGAGCATTATCATACAAAAATGTGACATTTGATGAAGTGGAGCTGCTGATGATGATCAGAACAGAACTCTTCAACGAAGAAAAGTTCACGTTTGGCGATTTGTCCTCCTAGCTGTGTTTGTTAAGCAAGTTCTAATTTCACGATTAATTTTTGTCATGCTCGATTTTTGACGATGCGATCCATTAAGAATTGAGGGAACTCCTCAAATCTTAAAGGCAAACATATAGTGATTTTTGTGTTTTTATCAACAAATCGAGCATTATTATACAAAAATGTGACATTTGATGAAGTGGAACTGCTGATGATGATCAGAACAGAACTCTTCAACGACGAAAAGTTCACGTTTGGCGATTTGTACTCCTAGCTGTGTTTGTTAAGCAATTTCTATTTTCACGATTAATTTTTGTCATGCTTGATTTCTGATGATGGGATCCATGAGGAATTGAGGGAACTCCTCAAATCTTACAGGCAAACATATAGTGATTTTTGTGTTTTTATCAACAAATCGATCATTATCATACAAAAATGTGACATTTGATGAAGTGGAGCTGCTGATGATGATCAGAACAGAACTCTTCAACGAAGAAAAGTTCACGTTTGGCGATTTGTCCTCCTAGCTGTGTTTGTTAAGCAAGTTCTATTTTCACGATTAATTTTTGTCATGCTCGATTTTTGACGATGGGATCCATTAAGAATTGAGGGAACTCCTCAAATCTTAAAGGCAAACATATAGTGATTTTTGTGTTTTTAAAAACAAATCGAGCATTATCATACAAAAATGTGACATTTGATGAAGTGGAACTGCTGATGATGATCAGAACAGAACTCTTCAACGACGAAAAGTTCACGTTTGGCGATTTGTCCTTCTAGTGGAGTTTGTTAAGCAAGTTCTATTTTCACGTTTGATTTTTGTCATGCTCGAGTTCTGATGATGGGATCCATTAGGAATCGAGGGAACTCCTCAAATGTGAAAGGCACACAAATAGTGATTTTAGTATTTTCATGAACTAATCAAGCATTTTCATTCATAAAAGTGACATTTGATGAAGTGGAACTGCTGATGATGATCAGAACGGAACTCTTCAACGACGCGTAGTTCACGTTTGGCGATTTGTTCTCTTCGTTTTGTTTGTCAAGCAAGCAAGGTTTTTTCATGATTCCATAAGGAATTGAGGGTACTTAGTCTTCTACCATTATAAACATACATTATAGCCATTTTTATTTTATTGCAATATGATGTTTATCTAAGAGTGCACCATCTAAGTATAATAATCTTTTACCGGCCTCCCCCATTGAAGTCGGTTTTTTTTCTTAAAAATTACTTTTGTGGTTTAAAGCGTTCTATACACCTATCAGATTATCACAACAACCGCCTTCAAAGCGAATGAATGGGGCCTGTTACATGGTTATTATTATCACGTGATACGTTCGTGTCACGATGCGTATCGCGTGAGTATTGAAGCATAATCCATGCGGGTTTGAAAGCTGCAATAGTGTTGACGCCCCAGTGTTGTGATAGTATTAGTCGTGTAAAGGACACCAATGTTTGCTGAGTCTGTCCGCCATCTTAAAGCTGCGTCTCTTTTTTGTTGTGACAAATTACTAGCCTTTAAACGTCTAGCAAAATTCTATCCCTACCTCGCTCTATCTCATAACTTAGTGGTACTGCTCATGCCGTTCGCCGCGCTCGGACGTTAGAGGCGCTGCCACGAGCCGAAGGCGAGGTGTCTGCCTCTCAGTCGCACATGCATATTCGAACGACAGAGAGGGGATGCTTCGTTTTTGGTTCGCGGTGGGCCTCAGGCGTCAACCTTAAAACGAATAGGGTATTTTACTATATGGGAAATACAATTCAAAATGTAAAAAAACCGGCCAAGTGCGAGTCGGACTCGCGCACCGAGGGTTCCGTACAACTAAAACACAAATGCTATTTATCATTATATTGGTATTTTTGGTAAAATATACGTCATGATAAACATTATCACCTAATTTCAAGTTCATAGGTCCATGGGAAGTTAAAAAAATATATGTGGGACAGATGACACACGGAATGTCTTTGACTTTCTTCGGCCGTCCGTCGCGCTCGGACTGAAGTGCTGCCGGGAGCCGAAAACGAAGTATATGCCTCTCTGTCGCACTTGCATATTCGAGCGCGGAGAGGGGAATACTTCGTTTTCGGATCGCGGTAGGCCCTCTGGTATGACGGCTCCTATTCCTGGATGGTGCGCGTATCGGAATGTAAAATACCTTTGGCAAAATTAACGGAACAAGTTGTTAAATAGGTTCCATTAATTGGAAAAAATATTACTCACTGTTATTGTATCACGTGAATATTGATGAATATTGTAGCAACATCCATAGGGGCCTGTTACACGGTCACTATTATCACGCGATCCAGTACAATTGTACATAGTTAAGGCCTGAATTTAATCTACGCTTTAATTGTCTCAGTTTCGTAACGACAATTAGTCATATATTTTATATGGATAATTTTCGTTACGAAACTGAGACAATTAAAGCGTAGATTTAATCGTAAGCGTTTAATCTACGCTTTAATTTTCTCATTTTCGTAATGACAATTAGTCATATATTTTATATGGGTAACTTTCGTTACGAAACTGAAACAAAGCGTATATTAAATTCAGGCCTTAACTATGTACAATTTTTCTGCATTCCACCCTCATATCATGATACGAATCACAAGAATATTGATGAATATTGAAGCAAAAACCATAAAATTTTGAAAACCGCGATAATATTAACACACCAGTATTGTGATAATATTAGTCGTGTAAAGGGCCCTATACAATTATGAAAACCGCAATAATATTGACACAATAATATTGAGTGTAAAGGACCCTCACTGAATAGAATTTGGCGGAGAATAGAAAGCTGCTACCGCGAAGCGAGAACGAACGAACATCGTGTGTTTCCCTCTTTGTCACTCGAATTTGCAAGTGCAACAGAGAGGGAGATGCGCGGACTTTGTTTGCTTTCGTTCGCGGTTTGCAGCTGACTTCGCAGCAAAAATACTGACTGGCACATCAATATTTAACAATTGCACATCTGAACCGAATTTTAATGAACGATTAGTATTTTATCTAGCTTATATATATAAGGTCTTCGCACACTATAACAACTCAACAACCACTCGATTTAAAGCTAAATATTGAAATTTAAGCCTTATGTCGTATTATCTACAGTGCAATTTCCAAAATTGATGTTAAGGTAGTGTACGACGTGTAGTCTACGCGTCGTCCACGTGTCGTACACTCTTGTCATACATATTTGAGTTGAGTTGGTGCCGCAGTGGTGTGGAGTCGATATAGTGTGCGAAGACCTATAGCCTTATAAAAATGGGTAGGATACACTTAAAAAGATACCTACTAGCCTTTGCCCGTGACTTCGTCAGCGTAATCTTTTACTCCCTATTCCATATGTTAATCCAGACTACAGACTGTATTTGTATACGAAGTTTGATCATATCCGTTGTTGTAATGTTTGCATAACTGTCACGAATAAATGTTTTCTTTATTTCACCCGAGCGAAGCCGGGCTTTCATCTAGTAAGTATATAAAACCTAAACAAGATTTATACCTAGACCTCATTTTTTTTTAAACATTCCAATGAATATTTTAAATTTAAAAAAAATGCGATAAAGCCACATTAGTATTGTTTTTAAAATGTAAAGTGTATCGTACAAATATGGGACAAATACGGGATATAAAAATAATATTAAGTATCCGTCAGAATGAGCTCAAAGCGTGATCGTCGCAGAAGTATATTTTATACTGTAGCATAACATTTTGCTTTGGTCTCTTACTAAGTACAGTGAAAGTAATTTTTATGAATGTTATTACATTCACTGCGCAGACAATTCTAAAAAAATTAAGTTAATTTTGCATTTACGCCTAATTTTTTTAGGCAGCAATAGGCAGATCCGTCCATGTAGGCTTGCAGCTGTTTTGACTTTCACCCACCCCAAGTAGACGGACAGGGTAGATTCTGAGCTACGATAACTAACCCAAAGGTATAGAAAAGTTGGCTTTTAAAGCGACCAAGCGACGGGCGACGCAGACGTGTCAAGGCTAGACGGAACTGGTGGGATGATTTACCTATAGAAGCCTTAGAGGAAGCGCAGATATTAAAGTATCAGTTTTGGTACACCAGGGTTCTGTACCCAACGTATTCGCATGATTTATAGGTGATTATGATTACATGTCTATAGGTAGTATAAAGTGAGCTCCCTTCTTGAAGTGTCACTGGCGCCTGGGAATCCCTTTACCCTCGTTACACTTAATCAGTATAGTAACAAATTCACAGCTTTTCATAACTCATGGATTACTGTAGGTATGGGGTTCTTGAAGAATGGAGTGTATACATTTCCTCTGAAGTTGCAAGCTTCCATAGGCCGCAGTGACCTCTTACCATCAGGCGCTTGTTTGCAACCAACGTGGTATATAAAAATCCGATACTCGGATCATAGTGAATGAATCGGATTCTGTCAATCGAGACCTTATAGACCTCATGATAATACTGATGTTGTCGTATACCTAGTGCTGGTCACGAAGCGCCGGTTACGTACACGGCCGAAGGAGAAATAATGTAATGACATATGAAGTTCGTTATAATTTACAAATCTCTCCCGATAGCCCTTTCAAAGCAATGTTGAGTATAGGTAAGTAGGGTCAGACTTACTAGCGGTTTAACATCTTTGTACCTAGTCGCTTTTACTTCATGTATAAATTGTCATACTAAATTTACAATGGGTGAAAGCGACAAAGTACCAAAGTATGCTTATTAGGTCGACGTAAGTACATAAAAGTACCTACTGTAGTAAGGTCAAATTACCTACTCAAATGTAAATGGAATTAAATCCAATCAGACCCAACTCATTCGATTCCAACTGAAACTAAAAGACGGTGATTAAATTAATGGAAACGATCAAAGAAACAACAGGCGCGTGAGCAACTAACTTTATTACCTATGGCCTTAATTACACTGTATTATGGGTCCCTATAATCCGCGTCATCGTATATTTTTCTTTCTTTCTCTCTCTTTAGGAATGGGTTTAATAAAGACAGATAGTGAACGCGGATTATTGGGCCGTACATTATAGGGACGCATTATGCACACTAAAACCTCTCTTCAATCAGGAATTCTTGGACCGAGCTGTTGTACCGCGGGGGGAGTGAGGCTCTCAATTCGCTTCTTGTCAGCCAATTAGCTTTGGCTGTACTGGCCGCATTGCCGCTCTTGTAATTAGAGTAGTAGAAGAACACCTGCAATTACATTATTTAAAAATAGATTTCAAAAAATAATGCGAACGGTTTAGTTAAACGAAGACCAGCTCGTGTTCCGTTGATACATAAATTTCAATTTCGTGTTGAGGAAGTCCTTTGCTTAAGGGGTCCTGCACGAAATTCTGAAAATTAACGTAATTTAAGCCACTCGTACTCTGTGCTGAATTAGTTAAATACTTGAAAATAACTTGTCCATGTTAGCCTGATCCTTGTATAAGGTCTCTGATTTGTTAAAATTTTAAACAAATACGTATAAAATTAATAATCTATGTATAAAAGTAATAAAATGACATCTTAGATCAAAGTTATTTCGATAAATTTGTAAATGTTACGCATGATATAATAAAAATGTTTGTATTAATATTCCGCAGGTCACCGATTCCTTAATATTTATTTTAAAAATGTAAATACTTAAATATTAGGTAAGACTTCTCGATTTTTAGCACAAACGCCTGATGGTTATGGTTGGAATGCAGATAAGATACCTATGTGGCCAGACCCGGAAGCACATGTAAGTTGAATAAATCTATATATGGCTTAAAGCAATCAAAACGGTGTTGGAATTAAAAAATTCACATCGTTTTGTTACCTTAAGGTAGATTGCTCTTCTAGAATAATTAGGCGCAATTATTAGTTGTATGGTTTGAAGTCATGTTATAAATTAAGGATTTACACAAGTTTTAGTACTTTTGCTGTTTTTGAGAGTGAAAGATCGGTAATAAGAAAAATAATTATTACTAGAGTGGAAAAACTAAAAGAAATTTCCGCAAGAATGCTGCTAGAATGTGGTAAGGAGACTCCATTTGGAAGTTAATTTATTAGTGTAGTTTTTTCTGTTGGAGGACGCAATATTCTGCTTGTTTTCTTATTTGCATACTAAAATATGGCTAAATTAATCATGTCTCTAAGTCATTCGTTACGCTGTCAGGCAAATCTTTCAGGCAGGTGAGTTCCTATAATTGGCTCTGTATGACTATTTCACCTACAATATTTGGAAATTAGAGGGACACTTTTCACGACTTTGACGCTAATATCTCCCAAAGGGTTGACTTAATTGGAGATTTTTTGCAACCTCTATATCATTTTCAAAAGCCTATTCATTGATACGCTTATATGGATTGCAAAAAATATTTTCAGCGCCCGGTTTTATGTATCGAGTGCCCCACCCCCCCAATTTAATATTATGTTTTCTAATATCATATCATTTTTATGTAGCGGTTTATAGAATACACCTTCCTATAAAGTTACAAAATTTGCTATACGTAAGCCGAGCTTCTTACCTTTGGATGCTTTGAGCATTAACGGCAAAAAAAAATGTCCTGTACTCAAATCTAAGGTTCTACAATACAAACGTGAATCAGAAACTGACAAAAAATGTGTATACTTAAATAGTAACTATTCTGACTACTGAAGTACCTAAATTGTTATTCTCTTACTTTTCAAAATTTAATTGCAATTCTGTACAATGTAATTACTGATTAAACGTTACACTCCTTTCTATTTAATATAGACTTTGACTTTATCCACAACGCAGGCTTCGTCAATTAAATGTTTGGAAGTAAATATAGACTTACTACTTTCGAAAATACATACAAGGATCCAGTTTTATCATTGTTAACACGCATAATAGGCCCGTTATACATATCGGTGATATAAACTATCATATAGGTACCTCATCAAATCTCCATACATACATTACCATTAGGTATAAATAGTATATGTATGCACGAAAATATTTTCTTCAAATGTCTATTACATTCGCAAAAAATCGGATTTTTGTATTTTTTTAACTTACAGTAACACCAATAATAACTGAACGCCCCTCTAAAGTTTTTCCACTCACACCCGCCTAGCTAGCACGATAGCTTATACCGTCACGTAATATGGCCGAAATGAATAGGCCATCATGCTAGCTAGACAGATGTAAGCATAATATAGACACGGAAACTCAAACATAGAAACAATGACCTTTAGGAGAGGTACTGTACATTTTAAAATTGCTTTAACTTTACCTATTCAATTGATATGATATCACATTGTTAGTGTTACCAACTAAAAGTGTATTTATTCAATACTTATATTAATTAAAACAAAGGCTTTGTTACTCACTTTGGCACCCACTTTCCCGTTGATTTCCGTGGGGTATTTGTACTTGTAGAAACCGCACGGAGCATTAGAAAGGAACTGCACTTTAAAGTCTGGCCCGCAGTGCTCAGCTATTATTCTTTCAGCGGTCTGAAATAAACAGCATATGCGTCTAACTCTTATGTGCTTGCCAATATGAGGAAGTTTGGATATTTAGGGGTTTTAGCCTGCCATATAATATTAATTCGTAATGCTTCACAAATAAAACCAATTACATATGTAGTGACGTTGGACTTCTGCATATATGACGATGATAATGATAACTTGATAAGCCAGTGCAAGACGTTCTTCATCAGAACAAAAGTTAAGCAAATGAAATATGAAAATACTAAATAACTAACCCGCTGCCCGCGAGACGTTACGTCACGAGATAAAATGATAGCCTACGTCGACCCTGAAAGTATATTAGAGTTGTTTCGGAGATTACCCCATTCACTCAAACTCACATAGCGATAGCCTCACAAACATCACCTCTTTGTAATATTACAGCATAGATTAGAATTTTCATGGTCTAAAACCCATATTTATTACTTAAAATAATAGGCCTGAGTCCAGAAGAGGGAGATATAAATTGATTGACGAGGACTATGTTAATATTAATGTTACGTTTCTCATGATGTTGCTATAATATATTGTTGAGGTGAAACCTCTTTCATACCGATGCAAAACCTAGCTGTTGTATTTAGAAGTTGTAGTTGTTGTCTGTCAAGTGCTTTTGTCAAAGAAAAGATCTAAATTATGCAAACGTTAGGTATGTTAAAAAACGTATTTTATTAGTGCTCCGATGAATTATTGATTTGTTTCCATATTTCAACACTGCCCACTCTGCTCGCACGGTAAAATCATACCATCTTAATATAAATAATTTTGATTAACCTGTCTCAAAGTCTCTCCCTCCTTCCATAGTCCTTGAGGCAGGATGTGTTTATCGTCTTTGCCCAGCTTGTGGTTGGTCACTAACACCAAGTGCCTTTGCAGGCACCTGTCTAATGTTGCTTTGTCACCTTTTTTATCAGCCTCTAGAAGCATAGAATTATTCCCCGTTATTCACAACATCTAACCACTCACTTGCTTTCAAATTGCAAAATGGTAGTCTAAATTGATTATTTACAAAAAAATATCATTTTTTTAATACCACGACGGTGGCAAATATGCTTACGGCCCGCCTGAAGGTAAGCGGTTACAGTTGCCCATGGTAAGATGCCCAGATGTCAAGCAACTACAATTGCTACAATCCATTTGGACCTATGCAATGTGCCAAAAGCAAGTGAGTGGTTAACAAACTCTGATTAACTGATATGTTTAGTAATGTAGTTGCTTTGTCACCTGTTTTATCACTTATCAGTCACTAAAATAATAGAATTATTCCCCGTTATTCACAAAATTTAACAAACCCTGGTTAACTGGCGAGCGGTTGCACAGGACCGGGAAAAGTGGCGCTGTCTTGTGTCGGAGGCCAGGTCTCATTTTGGGTTGCTGAGCCAACGGAGGTAAATAAGGTTAACTGTTATTTCCCTTCCTCATAAATAAAAATTTCATAGTGGCAGATAAAAAAAGCTTCCAGTACAGGTACGGAAGGCGCAGCGTGGGTAGGCCCCCCCACAAGATCGATTGATGACCAGGTAAAGGTCGCGGGAGTCCGCTGGATGCGTGTGGCACAAGACCGGTCATTGTGGCACTCTTTAGGGGAGGCCTATGACCAGCAGTGGACTTCCTTCGGCTGATATGATGACGAATTGATGATGAAATAAAGACCAAGATGAATGTTTATATTTGTGATGAATGATGAATTTTATAATTTGTATGTAATGAAGTCCTCCGTTTTCATCTTGGGTGCCCTTATTTATAAACATTCATCCTGGTCTTTATTTCAGCTCTCAGTTACGTATTGCTACAAAAAAGACTTTGATCTATCCTCATTATAAATCAGATGCGCTATCAATATAGTTGAAATTATTGAAAATATCCGATTTGACTATCGTAAACACTGCCACTTGCTTGAACCTAGTTGCTTGGATCAATTGGATGGTAAAGTCGTTTTTAGAACGGACTAATTTGATACAATTCGGTTAATTATAAATTATAATGATTTTAAGTATACCAAACTCCAAGCTACAGTCATGCGAAGGCTACGGCAACAGCCAGTTCAACATCGATCACGCTGCTCACTCTGCTTTAAAAATAGTGGCGTAATCACAAGCGACACAATGAGATAAGAAATCTCTTTTGCGAACTTTGCCAATACGCCCACCAAACATTTCCGAAAACGACAGCGGACCACGTGCATCCTGCCGTGGCGTACGGGATGCTCAGGAGGCGTTATTTGATATCCGTGTTGACCGTGTTGTAACATCGATGGATGGATGTCCTTCATAAGACACATGGGAGAAACCGTGTCTGAACGCTGGAATCTGGGCTAGTTCAGAGCAAGAATTAGTGTCACTGTAACACGTGCCGCTTTAGCGTCGTCACGTGCTGTTTCAACGACGGCGCGCACATCGATTAGAAAAAGAACAATCTATAGCCTATATTCCTACCTACTGTACCCACATACCTACTTAAAGTAATAAAAATGATTTTGTCCTGTGAACAATGGCCTTAGTCTTATATATTCTGCCATCACTACGTACCTACAACTCAGTTGAGTCAAGGTTGCAATGATTTTCTGACCTACAGTTAACAAAACCGAGTAGTAAAAATAAACATTGGAAATAATTCATTATTATCAGACAAATCACTTTTACCCAAGTGTAGTTAGGTGTTATTAACGAAGTATTTGGTAAACCGAAGAAACAAGGTTACAACAATTATGTAGTTCAGTAGTACAAAAATATTTGCGTAATGTATACCTGTAGCAATATCAGCAAATTTGAATTTTGCATATTCCTCATTAGATGCATCTTCAAAGTCCTGAGCAGTGTTCTTGCTCACAGCATCTGGGTCCACATCTGCTGCCTCGTTCCTTAAGAGTTCTGCTTGGATCCTAAAATAATAGTTTCAAATATTATTCCCATACAAGAAAAATAGGTAATGAAATTTTAATCTTCTGTAATAAGAAATAGAGTACAGTTTGTTTTGTTTTAAAATCAAAGGAAACAAAACAACATGAATGCAACTCTGTTTCATTTTTGAAAGATATAAATTCCATTGGAGGTATACCTTTTAATAGGCATTTGGGCGGCTAGAGAATATATTACACTGAACAGCAATTTAAGCATTAAAACTTAAAGTTAACTTACTCAGTTTTGTAAATCATGATCAAATAAAATGATTAAAAATTAACTTTCCTTTCATTAATGATAATTCACTCAAATATTATTATTAATAATAATAAGGGCTTTTACATCCCAACCAAAGTAATAATACAAATAATACATAAAACAAAATAAACTTGAAACACTAAGTGAGGTTACTAAATATTGATAACTAGTTCTCGTTTATAGTTATTTCACTCAAATATTATAAGGCTAATGCATGAAGGTTCAAATCTTACTGAGAGTCAGGAAGTCAGAGTTAAGAGGGCTCAGTACGATCGGTGTGAATCGGTTCTCCATACAAACGTATTTATGCTCTCATTTTAAAACGCCATGCTAGAATAACATGAAAATTTGTATACACAATGGGATCCGCCATATCTAGGTCGGATCATAGTTTCTTTTGCTAGAAATTGTAAAAGAAAAAAAATACAGCAGCTTTTTTACGGCTTGTATGAAAACCTTAATAATCGCTGTATTTTTTCTCCATTATAATTTCAAGCAACAGAAACTATGATCCGACCTAGATATGCCGGATCCCATTGTGTATACAAAGTTTCATGTTATTCTAGCCTGGCGTTTTAAAATGTGAGCATAAATATGTTTGTATGGAGAACTGAACGTACTGCGCAGTCTTAAGTACAGTATATTACTGCTCACATCTGATGTAAGCATAAAGGTACAATACTAGTCTTGTGACTTAATCTCTGCAGAGGCTTAAAGACTCATGCTGTTAAATTTAACACTAACCTTTAACCTTCAACAAAAAGACACGAGATAGCTCACAGCTCTAATCTTTAGGGTGTTGTCAAACTCTGACTCACAATACTATGCAATACACAGACCCTAGGGGAGGCTCATTCAGTTTAAAAATGGTATTACACTATTGACATCAAAAGAAATGAGCAGTGATCTAAAATTTCAAGTCTAATTAACTGGCAAAGTTAAAAACTTAAACTTACATTTTAATAAGTTTTAACCTTTAAAATAAACAACCATTCCAAGTATATTGCTTATATCAGAAGGATAAAAATGTGTGACTTACTTATCAGATTCATGTCTCAATTCATGGTCCGATTTGATGCTTTTCTCTATTTCTATAGTGTTAAGCAAAGCCTTGAATTTTTTTTGGATCTCATTGAGTGGTGGAGTTACAACTGGCAGCCTCTCCACACAAACACTTGTTATTAGGTCCCATGACGAATTAGACAAGCCTGTTGACAAAAGTCCAAACAGTTTAAAAAATAATAATATCAGAAACACTAAAATAATGTCGTTTATTTTAGTGTCTCTACATTATAGAAATCTTATTTACAATTTGGTTTGAAGCAGAGAAAATAATAAAGTAAAAATTTGAAAATTTAAAAATTGCCTTAGGTTTTTAGTGCTTGGTAGGATGCCCAGCTGGCTGCATTGCCCCGCTGGATAGCAAAGATGATCCGCTGAGCAAAACAGTGGCCAGCCCTCTGATCACCAGAAGCTTCTATAACGCATGTTCACACACTCTGACCCCATTGCCCCAGGGTTTCAACCCCAAACACCACAAACATATACGCTGCCGAGAGCGGCAGATGTGAGACCCTTGGCGTTTTCGGCTGAGGATGTAGACCAGCATCACTTTGTTTACTTTGGCGCCTGGAATATGGTACGGCGCCAGGGTATCTACAGAAGTAGCGTCCCAAACTGTTCATTGGTTCTTAGACAAATATTATACGGACTTATGTCGGTATTGAAACCAAGAGATCATATAACTTATTGAATAAACTAGAGTCTACTGAAGACAACAGCATAATTAATATAAATCTTCAAAGTTGTTCGTCAAAAACTAACCTCTGCCGAATAACCTTTGGCAAGCTTTTAAATCAGAGAGTAACAATGTTCTAATAAACATTCTGTGATTTTCACTTTACTAATACAGTTATACAATTTCCTGTTACATAAATAAATAAAAAAAGGGAAATGCAATCTTCTTATTTCAAATATTATTCTGTAATTTAGGTTATGTTAATTGACACTTGACTTGACACTGACAGTGACTGCAAAATGACAAGACAGTTGATCGCTGTGTTTTGCTTTGATAATCTTTCTCAAGATCTCAGAGAAATGTTTTGCACCGACATGGGCCCACAAAAAATAATAGTAAATTAATAAAATCAAATAACAGACAATATAGCATATTGTCCCTATCACACTTATTTGTTAGTAAAGTATTATACAAACGCTATATGTCGAACATGAAGTGGACACAAACACGAACATGCTAGCTTAGTAGAACGTAGTGGTGATGTATAATATTCTTTTTGACATAAATGCGAAACGTCCATGTAACCACTGAAACTTCACGTATATTTCCTCGAGTTTTGGTTAAGAAAATACACCTTCAAAATGTCAGCTTGTTTGAGCCAATTTTAAAAGTGCCGTTGTTTTCACGCTTTTTTAGGTTTTCCCGACGTTTCGAAGATATCACATAATCGGTGAATGACGAAGTCCCGTTTACCAAAAATAATGTGTAAAAATCGTAAAAATAAATATTACATATACTTTGCATTGCGGAGGCATCGATTTTATTTAAAATTAAAAGACCAAGCTTCGGTTTAGATTGAGCACTTTACTACTTTATACCTTTTATAGAGATATCCTCATATTTTTTGTAATTGACTGTACAGTCGACTACAAATATACTATAAACAATTTGGAATTCCGCGATTATATTGTTGTCCGAGTTTTATTGTGATAGAAATATTAATAATTTATTGTAACAACAAAATCAGGGTAAACGGGTAAGGAAACTTTATACAAAAGGTACATACGTGGCTCACGCACACATACACGCGGCGATGTGTGCGCGGCCGCTTGTGCTACGCTCTAAATGATTGACGTGTCGGCCGGTCTCCGCCGTTCTCAGTTCTCAGTCAGGGCCGCCCAATGTTGACAATGCTACCGAAAAATCGGTATTGTAATCGTTTTTTTTAAATCTATTAATATGTGTATCAATCGAGGTATAATCTACCGATAAACCATAAGGGCACTTTCGGCATCTTAGTAATGACAATGACATTCCAAAGTTGGATATAGAGTGGAGGACCCTGCGTAACTTGGAAGTTATACACCACAACTTTTTGGAATCGAGTACTAGACATGAAATGCGGTGACGTTGACTCAATGTTTCCAACGTTATCCAAATTTGTATTTGACATATTATCCTTTCCGAATTCCTCAGCAAATGTAACAATTTTTAAGAAATAAAAACCGACTTCAATGGGGGAGGCTGGTGAGAGATTATTATACTTAGATGGTGCACTCTTAGATTCCATACAATAAAACAAAAATGGCTATAAGTATGTTTATAATGGTAGAAGACTAAGTACCCTCAATTCCTCATGGAATCCTACATCAGAACTCAAGCTTGACAAAAATTGTCTTGAACACCTATCTTGCTTGACAAATAAAACGAAGAGAACAAATCGCCAAACGTGAACTATACGCTACGCGTCTTTTAAGAGATCCGTTCTGATCATCATCAGCAGTTCCACTTCATCAAATGTCACATTTTTGTATGATAATGCTCGATTTGTAAATAAAAACACAAAAATCACAATATGTTTGCCTTTAAGATTTGAGGAGTTCCCTGAATTCCTCATGGATCCCATCATCAGAAATCGAGCATGAAAAAAAAAATCGTGAAACTAGAACTTGCTTAACAAACACAGCTAGGAGGACAAATCGCCAAACGTGAAATTTTCAAAGAGTTCTGTTCTGATCATCATCAGCAGTTCCACTTCATCAAATGTCACATTTTTGTATGAAAATGCTCGATTTGTTGATAAAAACATAAAAATCACTATATATTTGCCTTTAAGATTAGAAGAGTTCCCTCAATTCCTCATAGATCCCATCATCAGAACTGCGTTTTGACAGAAACGGGACCAACTTGGATATATATACTTACATTTAAAAAAAAATCGAAATCGGTTAAGAAATGACGGAGTTATGGAGTAACAAACATTAAAAAAAAAACAAAGACAAAAAAACGTATAACCGAATTGATCGATCCTCTTTTGAAATCTTGAAGTTAATTCCTCATGGATCCCATCATCAGAAATCGAGCATGACAAAAAATAATCGTGAAACTAGAACTTGCTTAACAAACACAGCTAGGAGGACAAATCGCCAAACGTGAAATTTTCGTCGTTGAAGCGGTCTGTTCTGATAATCATCAGCAGATCCACTTCATCAAATGTCACATTTTTGTATGAAAATGCTCAATTTGTTGATAAAAACATAAAAATCACTATATGTTTGCCTTAAAGATTTGAGGAGTTCTCTCAATTCCTCATGGATCCCATCATCAGAACTGCGTTTTGATAGAAACGGGACCAACTTGGATATATATACAATCAAAAAAAGAATTTCCAAAATCGGTTAAGAAATGACGGAGTTATCACGGAATTATGGAGTAACAAAGATAAAAAAACAACATACAACCGAATTGATAACCTCCTCTTTTGAAATCGTGAAGTCGGTTAAAAAGGATATTTACTCAATTAAATTGACTGAAAACTACCGAAATCTGGTTTTTATGATCGGCAACAGCCTTGCCATCGCGGCAACACGTTTAAAGTGAAGTCAGGCGGGCAATTACTTTGCGCAAAAAATTATGTCAAGTTACGACTGTCATTGTTGTGTTTATGGATGTTTCAATTCATAAATATTGCAGACCACTTGAGTCTTTTTATAATGTGCGCAATATTAGCTATGAATTATATAGGAACAGATCAAGTAAGAGCACAGTCACATTCACATTGTACAGTCGAGTTCATAAATATATGAGCAAATTCAAGCCTTCAAAAATAAATGTACATACCTAGTAACGTTCTGATGTGTGGTTTTACTCACACACACACACACACACATATGTGTCCGGTCGGAAGGGCTATCGGAGGTTTCCTAGCTCACTGAGCGATCTCAGGAAAGCCGAAGGGAGAAGTCGGGTAAAATAAGAACAAGAATGTAGTCTAATGTACAAAACGGGGGCTTTATGCCCGTTTATTTTGATGAAAGTCCTGACTTAATCTAGCGCGAAGCTTAGTCGATACGAATACGGAATCGGCGGTATCCTAGGGACCTCGGGGGTCGAACGCGAGGGGTGCAGGACACAACAAGGACGTCTCGGGAGCCGAGCCGCCAGCGGGTCACGGGGAGCGGAGATCAGGAGGTGGGCAGGATAGGAGGGGGGCAGAGCCAGGCGCACGGCGGACCGCTAACCAGACTCTTCGCAGCGACGACGCTGACGCTGAGTCCTAGGCGGGCTTAGGCGGTTTGTGTTTCGCGGCCCATAGCGATGCGCCGGTCTATAAGTGTCTGCTAGGCAGGCGTGGAATTTCCCGCCCCGCTCAGGAAAGCTCCCTTAGTAGGCGCTCCCTTTGCTCCTCTGGCGACAAATTCCTGAAGGCTGAACTTCTTACAGGGGCTTCTTGTATTTGGGTCTTCTTTGGGGGAGTTTCCAGCGCCGAGCTGAGAACACAGGGCATTTGTCATCGTTGGCGGTGCGTGAACCGCCGCAGTTGGTGCAGGTTGCTAGTTGATCCCTGGGAACAGGGCACTGCTTTGCAGGGTGTGGGCCTGCGCAGCGCACGCACTTACCACCCCTGACACCAGTGGCATTGTGCGGGGAACTTTCTTCCCCGCCATGCTTCTATCTTTACGTCAGGAATGGAGATGAGCTCCTGCAGCTTGTAGATCCCGGTGTGATCTCTTGTGGGGCCTAGACACAGCCCGGTTTGCCTCTTCTTGCGTTTATTTGTCTGGCGTACTCGACCGGGTGGCCGAGCGTCAGACAGGCTTCTTTAATTTCGACGAGTGGCATGTCGGCCGGGAGGCCGTGGTGTGCCACCTTCATCCGCTTCTCGTCTCGCTGGTAAACATGCCACTACACGGCAGTACCAGCCTTTTCCGTCTCCTCGAGGTGTCTAGTCACGGTGCGGTACTCTTCCTCGCTCCGTGGGTCTTTGACCTTTGCCCATCGCCTTGCAGCATGGAGCCTCCCCGAAAATGCCCTTGATATTCCCGAGGAGTTTGCTTCACTCAGGCAGGACGGGGGCAACAATCGTCGGTAGCGTCGTCGTCGTTCTTGGATCTTCTCTTCTTGTTGTCGGTGGGGCGCTGCTTCCGGGCTCCGATTTGGGGTCGGCTGTACCGCAGCGGCCATCGCGGCAAAAGTAGGCCCCTCCTTTCCTCCCTCAGTGGATTTCTGAGAGCGGTTCGGTGGGGGGTTCGTGGTTGTCGAACGTGGCGTCGGCGACTTTGGTGTGGCTGCTTGGCCGGATGTTGGTCGGTGGTCAGGCTTTGGCGGCGTCTTTCTATTGCATGGCAGCTTTGCGTTGGCGGAGGACGGGCTCTCCCTGGGCTATGGAGCGCCGGGTGGCGCCCCAGGAAGTTGAGAAGATTACCGTGCTCCGGAAGCAGCTTGGTTTCTAGCCCTAGTGCGTGGCTAGACAGGCGTACGTAGGCGTCCATCCACGCCTCCAGGCCCGCCGAAACTTGGCCCGAAAGGGTCGCGCTCGGTAGTGGCAGGCGACACGGGCGAGAATAAACGCCTTGTCATTGTAGGGAGCTTCAGGTCGGCGTCCGTGGGCTGCGGTATCGGGATGTTTGCATCGACGGAAAACACGGGTAGAAGAATATTCCCCAAATCCCATGTACCCACATCGACGAGTGCTGGTGTCGGCGAAATCTCGCGCGACGCGGTGGCGAATGATAAAGATGAGAGTAGATCGAAATGAGCAGATCTTGAACTACCCCCAGCTCTCGGCTTCATGTTGCGATCCATTGGCGTGGTGAGGCAAGGGACCAGCGATGCTGTCCAACGTCGGTTGGTGTCTCTCACCGCATACCCTAGCCCGGGGCGTCCGTTTGAGCAGGACCGGGGTAGGGCAACGGCGAAAAACGGCCGACGGCGGGGCTTCTGGTGAGGTGGCATTCTCCTACGGCTAAATTAGCTGGGCCGCTGTGTCAGCGAGCTTTTTGCGATGAAAAAGTCAACTGAAGCGCGAAGGGTCGTGAAGGCGTCCGAACTGGTAGCTCCATGATGCGAATCCTTCTCTTCGCGGCGATTTTTTTTTTTTTTGACTTGACTGTGGCTTTATAGGCCGAGCCCATTAAAGCGATAGGAATACGCGGTGGGAGAGTTGCCTGGGGAAAATCCAGGGGAAAACCTCCGACACGACCGCGTGGGCGGTTTTAAACACTGGAATACTCTAAGAGTTTGCGCTCCAGTGAGATTGGTTGAACGGTTTCAACCAAATCTGGGGTGTGAGTGGAATCGAGCTACTGGGAGTTTTGTCGCTGGTTCACTAAACCTAGCCTAGCTGAGAAGAGTCCAGCAAGAAACTCAGCTAGGCCCGACCTGCGTCGGACTGACTCTACCCGGTATGCGGCGGTACCGAATACGAATACGAATAGGGACTATATGTGTCTGTGTTGTCGCGATCGCGCGGTGGACGTCCCCGCCGGCGGGAAAGCCTAAGTGTACGCGTCGTGTCTGAGTTGGACGCCGTAAGCGCAGCGTTCCACCTTTCGATGGACGCTATGATTACGTCGTCCGGGTCCGTGAGTGTGTGCCTAGGACGCCGGACCGTGCGGCCCCTAATCAGTGATCGCCGAGTTACGACAGAGGGGGAGGGATGGGAACGTAGTCGACAGCCTTCCTAACTAACGGATTCCTATGATGGGGAGCGTTGTCAAAATAACGCCTGGCAGTCTGCTTAAAGAAACCATACATGGTGCTAATCCCCATGTCGTGGTGCAGGCTGAGGTTCGACTGGTACCACGGGGCACCAGTCGCCCTACGGAGAAAACGATTTTGAATGACCTGAAGCGGCTTGAGCGATGTCATAGGCACGTGAGCAAAAGCTACACTTGCATAAGACATGATTGGACGAACACAAGTTTTGTAAAGTGTCAGCTTATTTCTAAGCGACATTTTACTAAACTTGTTGATCATCGGCCCAAGCCTTCCTAGCACGAACAACGCACGGTTGCGTACCCTACGGATGTGGCTGCGGAAAGTCAGTTTCCTGTCGAGGGTCACTCCAAGATATTTGACCTCGTTGGCCCCTGGGATAGGCCGGTCAAACATTTGGATCGGAGCCACCCGCCTTTCTGTGCTAACGCAGTCAGAAGGGTGGAAGACTATTGCAGTGCTTTTCTCCGGATTGACTTCGATACGCCAAAGATTAAACCAACGACCAAGGTCGGTGATTGCCTCCTGGAGATATCGCCGGATAAAAGCGTACTTACAATGAGTCGTAAAGAGCGCGGTGTCATCCGCGAACAACCCCAGATGCACTTTAGGGTGCCTGGGAATGTCATTCGTAAATAACGAGTACAGAGTGGGAGAGAGCACGGAGCCTTGCGGGACTCCGGCTCGGATGGGGTGTGGGTCCGAGTACGTTCCCTCTAGTCTGTAACGAAAGCTTCGATCCCTGAGAAAATCTCGTATTGTGAGTACGAGTCTGTCCGGCATGTCGAGCAGATATAACTTGTATATCAACCCGTTATGCCAGACTTTGTCGAAGGCTTTCGGCACGTCGAGAAAGATCGCACCGGTCTTGAGCCCCTGGAAACGAGAGAAACCGTCCAGCACGTGCTCCGTGACGCGGTGCACTTGTTGGACACACGAGTGCCCGGATCTAAAGCCGAACTGCTCGTCGATGATGACGTTATTCTCAGCCGTAAATCTGAGAATTCTAGTGAGTAGGATCCGCTCATATAGCTTTCCAAGGGAGCTAAGCAAGCTGATCGGCCTGTAAGAGGCAGGCGAAGTCCGGGGTTTGCCGGGCTTCGCTATCCCTATGACCGATGCACCTTTCCACGCGGCTGGGAAGTGAGCATTGGTCAGCGCGGCATTGAAGATGCCAACCAAAATGAGGAGAAGGGTTTCGGGGAGAAGTTTCAGGATACGATTGGATACACCAACCGCACCCGGAGCCTTCCTAACACGAAGACGCCTGACGAGGTCACTGACTTCCTTAACCGACACCGGTAAAACGGGTGAAGTTACGGGGAGACGCGATCTCCTGTCCACCTCGGAATCGACCCATCTAATATGGGCTTCGTCGGTGTGCAGGAGACTAGGCGAACATTGGGACTCTAAGCTACTCGCAAGGCATTTGGGTTTCTCACTATCCTCGAACGCAGGGGTAGGGTGATCCGGACGATCCAAGGGGGGTATAGTCCAACAGGTGTCTGATTTGAGAGATCTCGCTAGTTTCCAGTAAGCCAGATGACTAGGCGCGATCTCACCCATCAGATCCCTGAACGAGTTCTCCCGAAACTCGGCAATTCTCTGTTTGGACTCGTTGCACAAGTCCCTCAGGATTTGACGGTTTTCGGCAGAAGGGTGATTAGAGTAGGTCCTGATGGCACGATTTTTCCTAGTCACTAACTCTCTCAATTCCCTAGGTAGGGGTCGGTTTTGGATATCCTCCGCCGATACCTCCCTTGAGGCCTCACTTCGAACAGTGTTGAGGTAGTTAGTGAAAGAATCGATCGCTTGGTTGGTCTGTTCAGTAGTGGTTATTTTCGAGGCGCTTTTTTTTTTTTTTGACTTGACTGTGGCTTTATAGGCCGAGCCCATTAAAGCGATAGGAATACGCGGTGGGAGAGTTGCCTGGGGAAAATCCAGGGGAAAACCTCCGACACGACCGCGTGGGCGGTTTTAAACACTGGAATACTCTAAGACTAAGAGTTTGCGCTCCAGTGAGATTGGTTGAACGGTTTCAACCAAATCTGGGGTGTGAGTGGAATCGAGCTACTGGGAGTTTTGTCGCTGGTTCACTAAACCTAGCCTAGCTGAGAAGAGTCCAGCAAGAAACTCAGCTAGGCCCGACCTGCGTCGGACTGACTCTACCCGGTATGCGGCGGTACCGAATACGAATACGAATAGGGACTATATGTGTCTGTGTTGTCGCGATCGCGCGGTGGACGTCCCCGCCGGCGGGAAAGCCTAAGTGTACGCGTCGTGTCTGAGTTGGACGCCGTAAGCGCAGCGTTCCACCTTTCGATGGACGCTGTGATTACGTCGTCCGGGTCCGTGAGTGTGTGCCTAGGACGCCGGACCATGCGGCCCCTAATCAGTGATCGCCGAGTTACGACAGAGGGGGGAGGGATGGGAACGTAGTCGACAGCCTTCCTAACTAACGGATTCCTATGATGGGGAGCGTTGTCAAAATAACGCCTGGCAGTCTGCTTAAAGAAACCATACATGGTGCTAATCCCCATGTCGTGGTGCAGGCTGAGGTTCGACTGGTACCACGGGGCACCAGTCGCCCTACGGAGAAAACGATTTTGAATGACCTGAAGCGGCTTGAGCGATGTCATAGGCACGTGAGCAAAAGCTACACTTGCATAAGACATGATTGGACGAACACAAGTTTTGTAAAGTGTCAGCTTATTTCTAAGCGACATTTTACTAAACTTGTTGATCATCGGCCCAAGCCTTCCTAGCACGAACAACGCACGGTTGCGTACCCTACGGATGTGGCTGCGGAAAGTCAGTTTCCTGTCGAGGGTCACTCCAAGATATTTGACCTCGTTGGCCCAGGGGATAGGCCGGTCAAACATTTGGATCGGAGCCACCCGCCTTTCTGTGCTAACGCAGTCAGAAGGGTGGAAGACTATTGCAGTGCTTTTCTCCGGATTGACTTCGATACGCCAAAGATTAAACCAACGACCAAGGTCGGTGATTGCCTCCTGGAGATATCGCCGGATAAAAGCGTACTTACAATGAGTCGTAAAGAGCGCGGTGTCATCCGCGAACAACCCCAGATGCACTTTAGGGTGCCTGGGAATGTCATTCGTGAATAACGAGTACAGAGTGGGAGAGAGCACGGAGCCTTGCGGGACTCCGGCTCGGATGGGGTGTGGGTCCGAGTACGTTCTCTCTAGTCTGTAACGAAAGCTTCGATCCCTGAGAAAATCTCGTATTGTGAGTACGAGTCTGTCCGGCATGTCGAGCAGATATAACTTGTATATCAACCCGTTATGCCAGACTTTGTCGAAGGCTTTCGGCACGTCGAGAAAGATCGCACCGGTCTTGAGCCCCTGGAAGCGAGAGAAACCGTCCAGCACGTGCTCCGTGACGCGGTGCACTTGTTGGACACACGAGTGCCCGGATCTAAAGCCGAACTGCTTGTCGATGATGACGTTATTCTCAGCCGTAAATCTGAGAATTCTAGTGAGTAGGATCCGCTCATATAGCTTTCCAAGGGAGCTAAGCAAGCTGATCGGCCTGTAAGAGGCAGGCGAAGTCCGGGGTTTGCCGGGCTTCGCTATCCCTATGACCGATGCACCTTTCCACGCGGCTGGGAAGTGAGCATTGGTCAGCGCGGCATTGAGTTTTCGCGGCGCGGTCGCGCAGCGCCTTATATGTGCGTCGGTAGCGGGGGCCTGGGGCGGCGCAGTGCAGTGGTAGGGCATGTGCGGCGCGGCGAATACCTCGGCCCCCCGCGCCGCTCCTCCCGTGCGTCGATGCGGGCTTGCTTCGTCGCAACGTACAAATACATCTGAACGGATCATCATTCGAACATATATAGACGTGTCATCCGTCATATTCATCTGAGCATGCCTCTCAATAATATTTAAGCAACTCAAAAATAATAAATATCTCTCTTATCATTTTTACAAAATTATTTAAACAAGTGGAAGCACATCTCTATTGACACAAGGGTTATTTTCAAATAATTGTTAAAAGGTAGTGGCACATTAATATATGAACTCACGTTTTCCAATTTGTTGTGAACAAATAGGAGCTCATAAATATCTGTGCAGATAAAACATTTTGAATTTTCGCAAATGACAATCACCGAAAAGAGTACCATACTGTCATATTATAAATTTGTCTCTTTCAGTTTGAGTGGCACGTCATAGAACTGTCATTAATCTGCGTGCTGCTTCTTTTATTATTTTGTTTTATACTCGGTTTAAAAGAGGTTTGATATCAACATTTATTACTGGCTTCTGAATATTTTTCTTTTTCTGTCAGTTTTGTTCAGATGTTTATGAGTTTCTACTTGTTTACATAATTTTGGCAAATTTTATTGCGGAATTTGATATTTAAGTGAAATGTTTTATCTGTGCAGCCCGGCTAGTATGATAGCTTATACCGTCGCGGTTTATGTGACGTTTCAGTACATTTTGGCCATATAACGTGACGGTATAAGCTATCATACTAGCCGGGTAAATATTTATGAGCTCCTACTTGTTCAGAACAAATTGGAAATCGTTACTACATATATTTATGTGCCACTGTCTGTTTATAAATATTTGAACAATGATATTTTAAGTAAAATATCATTGTATTTGAAAAGAACCCTTGTCTTAATAGTCATGTGCTTCCACTCGTTTAAATAATTTCGTAAAAATCATAGTACAGATATTTATTATGTTTCAGTTGCTTAAATATTATTGAGAGGCTTGCTCAGATGAATCTGACGGATGACATGCGTGTATTTTTTCGAATGATCAATCTGTTTAGATGTATTTGTACGTTACTGTGTACATTTATTTTTGAAGGCTTGGATTTCAAACCTAACAAACCTTAGGTACTTATTTTTAAATTATTTAGACACATTTATAAATTCGACTGAATAAAATAGGAATGACGCTTATCGCATGTCTAAACAATGAAATACTTCTGTACAACCCTGCGTCCGAACAACTACTTATTATGCGATGACGTCACAACTGCTCCTAATGGCCGCACATGGGGCGCACTTGTCCTACCCGTTTACCCTGACAAAATGGTAATCGGTTTATATCGTGAGTATCCCACTTAACATTATTATGCGAATATTATTTTTTTGGTTATACCATATTTATCCAAGATTGCAAAATTTATTTATTTTGTTATTCAGTGTAACTGGAATTGGAAGAGAATCGTATATAATATAATTCCGTAATTTTTTTCTCATATAATAAATTGACAACTGTTTTGACGTTTTTTAACATTTATCACGACTGGTAACACTCTTTAGCCCTTTTCCGGCTCTCTGTGTCAAAGAAAGTAAGCAAATTTATATTTTGCCGTGATAAATCCATTAAAATCTTGTAAAATAATTATGATTTTCGCATTACAGTGACTTACTATATCGGTTTATTTAATTTCTAAAATGTTTCACACAATATTTATTTCACAAATGACCCTAACGAGTGAACGCAGTTGTCAAACACGTATCGAGGTTAGGTTTATATTAAAATTCAACTTTGGTTTTAGGCCTTCATCATGAAGCAAATCGTTGCAAACCAGAAAGTGAAAATCCCTGAGGGGTTAACTGTTCACGTGAAGTCGCGGTTGGTGACGGTAAAAGGACCGCGAGGAGTTTTGAAGAGAAACTTCAAACACTTGGCTGTTGACATTCGCATGGTAAACCCGCGACTCCTGAAGGTTGAGAAATGGTTCGGCTCGAAGAAGGAGCTCGCCGCCGTGAGGACAGTCTGCTCCCACGTTGAAAACATGATCAAGGGTAAGCAAAGTTTTGTTTATGTGATAAATTAACTAGTTCTAGCCTTAGCCTCTATTTAACCTAAAATTTCATCTATTTATGATAATAAAATTATTCTAAATATTGGGGCAAAAATTAAGGTTAAATTAAAAAGCAATTCAAGTGATGAAGGCCTTTTTTTGTGTATCCGGTATGTTTTAATTTTGAAAGTGTATTATAAAAACTAGAAGGCTATACAAGCAGATAAGTACAAGAGTTTCTAGATGAAATCTATACAATTAAGATAGAGAACCATTCTATTATGTGAGTGAAACACCTTTATTCTAACATACTCAGACAGTCGTAATGACAGTGCATGTCCTAATCCAAATAAATTGTAGAGAATATAATAAGATGACTCCATTGCTTATAGTATCTATGTCTGGGATTATGTTTTTAATTAAAGGCTGGAAAAGACATATCCAGTTCCTGGTGCGAATAGGCAGCATACACCAGAGCTGCAATATCCTAGCAGTATCCTGCTACAGTGGCATCCCAAAGGTTGCCCGGGGTCCGCTACCTCATCTCATGATTTGGAAACTGTAAAGCTAGTGTCTTTTAAGGAAGCTAATGCCGTCTCACCTAACCCAAGAGGGTAACTAGACCTTATTAGGACTAGGCTAGTCAAGTAAATGGGCCACTTAAATGTTCTCCATGGCAAAAGGCCTCTAACTTGCCTTAATGACACCCACTAGTGGGTCGCAACCCATAGTTTGGGAAACCCTGACCTAGCTGGATGCCAAATTTTATCTTTTTATGTCACCTGGGAGTGGGTTTACGTTTTCATTATTAGGAAGTCAGTGGTGAAAATGTCAGTTGTTAGATGATCATATTTTAATAACCGTTTCACCTATATTTATGAAATTTTGTGTTCTAGTTGATCTAAAGGGTTTTAACACACAAATGAAATTTCATGTTTGTATGTTAAATAGATTTGGAGTTATTGAGGGCTCAAAAGTGTTGGGCTCCACATAATGGTTCTTGTAAATAACACATGGCTGCTGCTTGCCAGTTCCTTTTTGTTTGAACTTGGCTGGGGATGTGTCATGTGTCTAGAAGAAATACAAAATTAAGATGTGGGAGGTTTCACTACTTTTAAATCGTTTATTGTATAATGATAAAACAAAAGTAGATTAATCATAAGTAGGCAATACCTAATTAGCACAATAGGCTAGTTTCCAAAAAAATATTAATGATGCCATTTGGACCAGTTTTTAATGAGGATTAAATTTTTCTCTGGGACCAACTACAATTATTATTATTATTATTAAACCCATTTATTTCCAATCTTAAATAACTATTACATTTGTTTTAATTTTTTCCATCACCATTGATTGGAACCCCTTCTCGGGTATAGGCCTCCTCCAGCTCAACTACAATTATTATTATTATTAAACCCATTTATTTCCAATCTTAAATAACTATTACATTTGTTTTAATTTTTTCCATCACCATTGATTGGAACCCCTTCTCGGGTATAGGTCTCCTCCAGCTTGTTCCAGCTCTCTCTCTCTATATCTGTTCCATTTGGTTCCTGCTATCGCTTTTATTTCTTCAATCCACCTTTTTCTAGGATGTCCTCTTCTCCTTTTTCCTGTTGGTCCCTCCTATAGAGCTGTTTTAAGGTGTTCATCCTTTCCATAATTAGCTTTCTGACACATTACTAGTTTTGATTTTATTATAGTTACTACAATTAAAGCACAACAAAAGCTGCGAATGAGTGTCAAAGGTGGATATTGTTCCCGGAGACAAAGATTATTATGATGTCACTGTGCACGAGCCCCCATACTAACGTAGTATGGAAAAATAAGAAAATTGCTATTTTAATTGTGATATACTGCGTTTAGAAAGGTACATAGTTGTCATACAATTTCTTTTTTTATTGTAATATGTAAATTCTTTTAGTAGCCTTTATTTAACTTTAAGATGATTAAAAAAATACATATTTATTTAAACTTTTTAAGTCTCGTATTTTATTCTTATTTTGATTTTATTTTATAATTTTCATTTTATTGTGTTAATTTGATGGTATACTATCCATATAACGGCAATGTTATAAATTTCAACATGAGGAAATTACCCTATTGTATGATATGATCTGATATCTATTCATCATATGCAGAAATAAATTTTGTGACTAGCCTCCAATAGAACTTAACTAACTGAAAGTGTGGAATTCATATTTATTTTCAATTTAGCAAGAGCCAAGAGTTGTCTCTTTATTTGTAATTATTTTACCCATAAAAAACATAATTGTGAAAATGGGACCCAAGTTCAATATTAAGAATATGCTATGCGTGGTTGCTGACTTCGCCAACAAAAGAATTGAGATGAGATCTAAATGGGTGCCGAGTTCCTTAGATTATCCTGATACTTTTATTTTTACGAACACAACTTTCTAAACTAATTTAAAAAGATAAGTTCTTATTTTTTTTTGCTACAACAATGTTTGCTACTTAGAAGTATCACTTCTTAAATTTGAACACTCGTATTTAAGAAGTTATTTTGTATCAACATGTAAGAACCACCACTAGAAAACCTGCTATCAAATGCTTGTAAAGTTTTGTAGTATAGGCCCCTGGTTCTGTTACATATATGTATATACACAATAATAATGTAATTAATGTAAATAATATAAATATTAGGGGACAATTATTACACAAATAAAACTAGTCCTATAGTAAGCTCAATAAGGCTTGTGTTATAGGTACTTACTAGACAAGAATCCAAGTCTCAGGAACAAATGTCTCTGCTCACCACAGAAATAAATGCTCTTACCGGGATTCGAACCTGGGACCTCTAGCTACGAAGTGACACTACCAACTAGGCTAAACAGGCCGATAACGCGAGGATAATTACTATAAATATTGTTATAATTTATACAAATTATAATTCTGACAATAGTATGTTGTTTAAAGAGGGGCGTAAGTGGACAATTGCGAAAGAGAGTCTAGCAGAATGTGTATTCTTACGCCCGTGTTATATTATCATACGCCGCACTCCAGCGGGCATTTCCCGGGCACGTCATATGATATGGTTTACAAAAAAACCTCTTAATTTACTAGTATACATACTTAGTATTTGTTACATACCTGTTATCATATACCTAGTTGGTTACTAAGTTATGTTACTGTAATAATCCTTATCTACATAAAATATACTAACGAAAGTTAAATAAATTATATATTAAAATGAAGTACACACAATCAGGATTTACATTTGTCAATTTCATTCAAAATGGCCTCCTTGGGCCTGAACTTCAGACGACGAGGCCAGTCATCAATAGCGGCACGCACGGTTGTCATATCTAATTCCGTCACTGTCTTGACTATGGCCCGCTTGAGGGAGTCAAGATTTGTGTGGGGTTTAGCACAGGCTTTCTCCTCAATAACCTGCCATATAGCATAATCCAGGGGGTTGAGGTCCGGGCTGGAGGAGGGCCAGTCTTCGTGGGCAATGAAGTCAATTTTGTTGCTTCGAAACCAGGCTTGAGTTGTTTTTGCCTTATGTGCAGGGGCTGAGTCTTGTTGAAAGACCCAGGGCTGGTTTTGAAATAGAGAGTGGCTTAAAGGCTTCACTATTGGTTCCAGTACGGTTTCCTGGTAAACTTTAGCCCCAGTTTTGACACCTTTTTCACAGAAATGGACCTGTGTTAACCCTGAGTATGACACACCTAACCAAATCATAACATAAGAGGGATGATGGCCTCGTTGCACTCTCGGAACAGCTACACTCGCTTCTTGACTGTTTTTTGCATACACTCTGTCATTCTGGCGGTTACAACATTCTTCAATGGTAAAATTTTTTTCGTCTGTAAATAATATATTTCGGTGGCCATTTTGTGCGTACCGCTTCAGTAGCACGCGACTTCTATTCAGCCTCATAGTCTTCAATCGTCCATTAAGCAAATGACCTTTCCGTCTACGATAAGCGTGTAGTCTAAGGTCTTGATTGATAACTTTTTTAAGGGAGCTTCTCTTCACAGACATCTGAATTGCCAACAACTTTTGCTTCCGAACGGGGTTTCTTGCGATTCTCGCCTTCACTGCCTTTATTAGAGCTGGGGTCCGAACGGTGCGTGGTCTTCCAGACCTCTTGCGGTCATCAAAGCTCAGGGTACTATTGTACCTATTAATGGTACGATAAACGAACTGTTTGTTGATTTTCAGATTTTGAAGCAACTTCAAAATCACGTTTGGCGGATGCCCGCATTTGTGCAACGCAATTACAACGACACGATTTTCTTTTAGACCCCAATCCATTATAAATATGACGAGATAAGTGTTGTGTGTGCTATAAAATTATAACTGACAACCCGCCATTGTCATTTTTTATTTTTTCGGTAGCATTTGTTTTAACGCAAGAAAAGAGTTTGCAAATCGAGTAACAGAACTTAGTAACCAACTAGGTATATCAATCTTAAATTGTCTACATAATGTGAGATCCTGTTATTGGCTCTGCTGTAACTAATAATGTTGTTACTTTAGCCCGGTAGCCATATGAATATTAAAAATTATAATTTGTTTCGTAAAGATAGAGATTCCTCTTATGGTGGTGTGGCAATTCTGACACATAAATCAATTAGGGCTCGAGCACATGTTATACCTGTATGTATAAACCCAGGTATTGAATATGTTTGTGTTAAAATATCGAACTGCGCCTACTTAAACTATGTAATGTCAGTGTACTGTCCGTCGAATATAACTACCACTCAGAACGACTGGGACAGTCTACTTTCAAGTGTTAATGGGAAAATCGTTATCCTGGGAGATTTGAACGGACATCACTCTGGTTGGTCTTATAAAACGGATTATAGGGGGTCCCAGATTTTTGCCTCGTTGCTTGAAAACAACTTCGCCTTCTTAAATACAGGGGAACCGACACGCTTTCAGTTAGTCGATGGTAACCTGCGACTCTCAGCCCCTGACTTATCACTAGCTTCGTTGGATATTGTTTCCAAGTTTTTTTGGCAGGTCTTAAATGAAACATTGGGTAGTGATCATAAAATAATTAAGCTATGCACTAAGCTAAAGATGGATTTAGAATTAACGCGAAAAATAAACTTTAAAAATGCGAACTGGGATTCGTATTCAGCGCAGTTAGACGAAATATTTGCGAATTGGATAATACCCGAAAACCCACAAACTGCGTATAATAGCTTTGTAGGATGCTTATATAAGGCAGCTGAAAAACATATCCCGGTTGTTAAAATATGCCATAATCCAGACAGTAAGTTTACCCCCAAGCCATACTGGAACCCTGTACTATCTGAATCAGTAGCACGGCGTAGGTTAGCTCTAGCAGAATTTAGACGAAATCCTACCCCATCTAAATTAGCCACATTGCAGGAAAAGATAAGCGAGTCACAAAGACTAATACGTAGTGCACAGAATGAAGCATGGCGAGAGTTTTGTAGTAGTCTAGACGAAAATACATCTGCTAGTACTGTGTGGCAGAAAATGAGATGGCTAAAGGGTTATCGGACACCTAGACATAGCGTAGATAAAGACAGAGCCTCAGATCTACTGCGAAGTTTAGCACCCGACCTCGTTTTACCACCTAAACCATCATTTACCTCTCAAAATGACAAGTTGGAAGTCAGCATTACCGTCTCGGAATTGGAAAACTGCGTAAAGTCAAAAGATACTTCTCCAGGATGCGACGATATATCATATTCCATGATTAAACATCTACCAAATAGCGGAAAAGAGGTCTTGGCAGTCATATATAATACATTTTTGAACACGGGTTTTGTCCCTACTCAATGGAGGGAAATCAACGTAATTGCCATTCCAAAGCCTGGTAGGGAAACTCAGTCAATATCGTCTCTCCGTCCAATAGCTATGATGTCGTGTCTAGCCAAAATATTTCACTCTATAATACAAAGGCGACTGGAGTGGTTTTTTGAAGCGCATAATCTCTTTTCAGATGAAACAGTTGTGTTTAGGCGGTGCCGGTCATGTCTGGATAATTTAAGTCAACTTGTCACTAAAATACAAAAGGGATTTCTAAACAATGAAACAACAATAGGTTGCTTTATTGACATTAATAACGCTTACAATAACGTAGACATTTTAAGTCTTACGGCGATTTTGGACCGGTCAGGGGTCGGCAAGAAGATTTGCAATTATTTGTGGGAATATCTCAAGGAACGGTATCTTCAAATTAACGTTGATGGCAACATAATCAGTCGATCTACCGGACGCGGTCTTGCCCAGGGTGACCCCCTATCTCCGTTATTATTTAACGTTGCTACGATGGACATATGCAAGCGCTCATGCGAAGTTAATATCTCTCAATATGCAGACGACTTTGTCATATATTGCACCAACAAGAATCTTGAAAGTTCAGCGACAAGAATACAATCCTCTTTAAACTCCGTCGTACAAAGTTTAGACGACATGGGCTTGGAGATATCGCCAGAGAAGAGTAAGGTGTGCATTTTCCAAAAAGGCCACAAAAGATTAAACGTTATCCTAAAAATTAAAAATAATCGGTTGCAAGTAGTACAAAATGTCAAATACTTAGGGTTTTGGTTGGACAGGTCCTTGAGATGGTCGAAGCACATTAATGAAATTTCCGATAAAACTGTTAAATTTCTTAATATATTAAAAGTATTGGCGGGCTCGAGCTGGGGAGTGCACCCTAAACATCTAAGACGTATATATATTGCAGTTGTGAGGAGTCGCATAGACTATGGTAGTTTGTTATATGATGATAGTGCAAACTGTCACACAAATAAATTAGACAAAATTCAAAATCAAGCCATGAGAGTAACCGGTGGCTTCATAAAAACTACGCCAATTCATGTCATGCAAAGCGAGCTGTGTCTGCAGCCCCTTTCTATAAGAAGACAATATCTGGGTGGGAAGTACTGGTTTAAGTGCAAATCTCTCAAATTCAACAGCAATGTTATAGCTTTGGTAGATGGGTGTCTTTCTAACATCGAATCTTGGAAGAGGAAAAAGCTCCCACTATTGTGGTCGGTACATAAATTGTTCAGGAATGATTCAGTACACTGCAGCGACAAATTAGAAATGTTTTCACTCAATTGGTGGGTAAACTATGAAAATATCACTTCAAACATATGTACCAAGATTGACGGTGTTACTGCGGCAAAAAGGCAATACAATAGACATAACTTACAACGAAAAGTCAGTCAATTCGTCGTAAGCAAGTATCCAGACTTTTACCAAATATACACCGATGGATCAAAGGACGATAAAAGATCAGGAGCGGCTTTTTTTGATGTACAGTTAAACATAGGAATAGGTTTTAAGATTGAGGCCGAAGTGTCTATTATGTCAGTTGAACTACGGGCCATTGTTGAAGCATTGGCTTACGCGGAGTCCATCCAGGCAAATAACGTGGTAGTATTTACCGATTCCAAGAGTGCCTTACAGCACATAGCTCGATGTACCTCGATGTATCGAGGAACACCGACAGCTTATTTAATTTTGGACCTCATTCGGAAACATAAATCTAAAAATAAACACGTTGCACTACAATGGATCCCTTCTCACGTAGGTATTGCCGGTAACGAAGCCGCAGATAGACTAGCTAGGGAGGCCTCGTCTGAAGGTATAACTCTGCAAGCGGTGCCTTTTTACACAGAAGCTTTAGGAAAGGTCAGGAGGCTTTGTATTAATCTATGGAAAGAGTTTTTCGATAAACGGTCCCAAGAAAAAGGTATCTGGTACAGAACTATCCAGCCTGAGCCGTTCCAGTCTCCTTGGATATCTCAGTGTTCGCTGTCTCGACAAGACATAATTATAGCGATGAGACTCCGCTCTGGACATGTTCCCACTAATAAATTTAAATTCCTTATGGGGAAAACTACCAATCCTCTCTGTTCTGACTGTGGGGTAATAGATGACGTGTACCACATTCTGATGGACTGTGTAAGAGGGGAGCCTCTTCGCGCAACCTACCACACTGGATTGTGCAATGCGGTCCTAGCTCAGCCGGAGTCAGCTGAAGCTATCCTATTATATAAGAATTATAAAATATGTCTAGGATAATGGTATTATGGCATATCCAACAGCGGACGTATGGAGCGACATTTTCGTTAAGCGAAAAAGCTCCTTAAAAACAGATTAAAAAAAAAAAAAAAATGTTGTTACTTAGTTTTATTGCTGTTGGTTCTCCAATAAAGAAATAATGTGTAAAGACTCTTTAAAGCGATAAGCCTATTTTTGTGGTCACTTAATATATGAAAATAAATATCTGTAAATCAATCTTATATTGGTATATTACTTGTGTTATTTAAAATTTAATGGCATCAGTATACTCGGTTAGTTCGGGTACCGCTATAGATACCTACCTAACGTACAGCATTAGTTACTGAGGTATTTGGAACTGCATGTTTCAAATACTAAGTAACAAATACTAAGTACAAATACGTTATTCTGGCAACTGAAAATTGATTGATTTATTGTGAACCTTACCATCTGACGTGTCCGCATATCGCCCCCTTGAGTACGACGTATGATAGAGACAATTTAAGATTGATATATGATAACAGGTATTTAACAAATACTAAGTATGTATACTAGTAAATTAAGAGGTTTTTTTGTAAACCATACCATAAGACGTGCCCGCAAAATGCCCGCTGGAGTGCGACGTATGTATATTAAACAATTTTTCTACACATTGCGAGGAAATAAATAACTACAAAAGGGAGAAATACCTGTTTTATACAACTGCACTAATCAAAAATTTACAACTTCAACTCCAGTATCAATGCATGATCGCTGAGACGTCCCTGCGAGAGGAGTGTGCGGCTTCAATATTTCAACCATACACAGCAGTATTCTTGTGGCGTGTGGCCAATTAGATTTCTCTAAGCCAATTAGATCACACACATTATGACTCCCATGATAGGTAAATCGGCTATAACTGCTCTATACGCCTGCCTACTATAAGACCCTTTACAAGCAAGTGTGCTGAAATAGTACATAACATTATTTAACGAGGGGCGTAAGTGAAAAATGCTATTTTCTTACGTCACAATATTTTCATCACATTTGCGAGGAAATAAATAACTCCAGCACTAATCAAAATTGGTGAAATCGAAAACTTCACCTCCAGTAACAGTGCATGGTCGCCGAGAGGAGCGCGCAGCTTCAATATTGCAACCAATCACAAAGCAGTATTCTTGCGGCTCGCCGGCCTACTAGTTTTGTCAGCTTCATAATTTCAACCAATCACAGAGCAGTATTCTTGTGGAGCGCGGCCATCTAGATATTTTAAACCAATCAGATCACAGAGATACTCATAACTACCTAGGGAGTTATGGATTTTCATAACTGCCGTGGGAGGTAAATCGGCTATAACTGCTCTAAACGCATGCGTACAGTAAGACCCTTTACGAGCAAGTGTGATGAAAACTTATAAATTGTCTTTGGATTAACAATCATACTATATTCTTCCAGGTGTAACCAAGGGATTCCAGTACAAGATGCGTGCTGTGTACGCCCATTTCCCCATCAACTGTGTCACGACCGAAGGCAACAGCATAATTGAAATCCGTAACTTCCTTGGAGAGAAGTACATCCGGAGGGTAAAGATGGCACCGGGCGTCACTGTTGTCAACTCCCCCAAACAGAAGGATGAGCTGATCATTGAAGGCAACTCCCTAGAGGATGTCTCCAGTTCTGCTGCCCTCATCCAACAGTCCACGACTGTCAAAAACAAGGATATCCGAAAATTCTTGGATGGTCTTTATGTATCTGAGAAGACTACTGTTGTACCCGATGAGATATAAGGACATTAAATAATAAAATTACAGAATTTTTATTTTATTTTTCAATATCCTATTCTAACGATCAACATTTTGTATGTTTGAATTGAAATCTCGAAAACCACTAACGATTTTAATCAATTTGACTATATGTATAGGGGTTCACGAGGGCGATAAATCGATGTAGCTTGGTTCCATCATTGGAAGAACCTTATTCTCCGGTAAAACACGAGCAAATCTCGGTCACCCAGGTACTGTTGATCATACGAAGGCTGCCTTTTAAGTTGTGTCGTTTGGAAAAACTAAAGACAATTTAAGTGTTAAATGGTATTTATTGTTTTTCAAAGTAATCACCGTGATATGTAATACACTTTTTCATTCGATCGAACCAATTTTCGAAACACTTATTCCAGTCCGAAGTCGGGGGTCTCCAAAATGGCCGTTTTGTATGCCTCAACCGCTTCTTCAGGCGTCTGGTACCGTTGACCACGAAGTCGTTGCTTGATTTTTGGAAAAGTAAAAAAATCGTTAGGGCTTAAGTCTGGACTGTACGGCGGGTGTTCCAGAATTTCGACGGTTTGCTCTTTTAAAAACGCAATTGTTTGCCGGGCGGTGTGCGAGCTCGCATTATCGTGGTGCAGTCTTATACGACGTCTTGGATTATTTTTTCGAATCTCGTCGATGACTTCTGGTAAACAGACAGTGGTATACCAGTCAGCATTAACCGTTTTACGATCCTCGAGCATGATGGTGGCAACGTGGCCACTTTTCGCCACAAACGTAGCGACCATTTTTTTCGAAGTGCTCCGTGAGCGTATTACTTTGGTCGGTTTTGGCTCATCTTGGAACACCCAAACAGTCGACTGCTGTTTAGAATCGGGATCGTAGGCATATATCCAAGATTCGTCACTACTGATAATGTCGTAAACATGTTTCGAGTTTCCTCGGTTGAATTGCCGCAGAGTTTTGCGACACCATCGAACGCGAGCCGTTTTTTTGTCTTCACTGAGTAAATGTGGTATCCAGCGTGAGATCAACTTTTTTACGCCTAAGTGATCATGCAAAATACTGGGAACACTGGTCCCTGAAATACTTAAGGAAGAAGAAGCTTCTATCTCACGGTATGTCGCATGGCGATCTTCGACGATCAGTTGCCGTACAGCATCAATGTTCTCCTGGGTTACGGCTGTTTTTGGTCGACCTTCACGATGTCGTATCACCAAGACTAGAGCAACCACGTTGAAATTCTAAATACCAGCGTTCCACAGTCCGGAGGCATGGTGCTTTATCATTGAAAACCGTAGTCAACTCTTCGAAGCACTGAAGTCACGTTAAGCCCCTTTTGAAGTTGTAAAAAATTATTGCACGTAAATATTCCTTCGAAATTTCCATTTTCACAACTGAATTGTCAACTTTGAATGAACGCTGTACTAAAACGGTTGGGCCGATTTCGAGTCATTCTTTTGTTTTCGAATTCTAAATTCAAATATTTTAAGACGAAACTAGTTCATTTTTATGCAATCACGGGAGGTTTGCAAACGACAGAACTTAAAAGACAGCCCTCGTATTGGTTATGTGCGAAGTAGGTGGTGGGCGTGGTGGGGGTGAGCTAGGCGATCGTAGCGCACACCATGGCAGAAATGTGTACTTACCGGGGACCACTGTCAAATTTACTTTCACGTTTTCTATTGGTTTCTTAACGGTTTGCTTCGATTCGTTTCGTTTGTATGTATTTATTTATTTCAGTAAAATTTCCAATACGGGGTCTTTCTCGTTTACTAAAGTAAATAAAATATTCATGTGTCATTATTTGACATCTCTGAGTTTTGACATTGTCTCGGGACCTTTGACGTTTGACGTTTCAGATGTGCACATAGCCAATACGGGAATTTGTTCGTTATTAGGACATCCTATATAACGCGTGCAATTGGGGACTTTTCAGCAAATGATATGGACAGGCTCAGTTCCGTGCATTGCAATTTTTTTGCAAGCATTTGATAATTTTCTATTTGAACGTATAGCTTTAAATTTCAAGGTCAACTTTGGGCTGGCCAGTTTCACACCGCTATGTATTTTATTCACAAAGTTATAAAACTTATAAACTACTCTCAAACTGCATATCATAAGGTTTACTGTTAACCTGAGAAGTCTTGTAGACCATTTTTTTAATCCATAGCCGTCCACCCGTGAAGCGGATTGAAAATGTCGAAAACTATATTTATTCTATATTTGACATAACTAACAACATACATATCTAAGCAATCAATGGAAAATGTACGAAAGTTTGGTTTCCAAGTACAGTATAAGTTCGGCTTTCTAGTGATAACGGTTACTGACCTAAGCCGCAGACAGACGGACGACATGGCGAAACTATAAATGTCCCTTTCTTGTTAACTACGGAACCCTAAAAATATTCGGAAGTTGATTAAATTAGGAGTAGTTCCGGATATCATTTATGCATAGCACAAGTACAGTCAGCGTCATAGTTCGCAGCAGCCAAAGTGGCCAAATAGTTCGGTACACCATATATTGTATGTTGGATCGAACTATTTGGCTGCTACTATATGACTAACTGTACGTGCTAATATGCAACTGAACTTTTGTATAGTTCGCCGTATTATGGACGATTCACACTAAACGGCCGGAGTCGGCGCGCACGCCACAAAAGTCAAAGGAATTCGAACGCCGAACCCTCCATACAGGAGCTAGACTTTCGTATCCAAACGGCAGCGGCAGAGCCGGCGGCAGCTCACCGGCTCCGACAGGCTGCCTGCAACCTATTCAAATATGAAATCTTGGAAGGTTTGGAAATTCCTTTAACTCTACCTAGTGGAGTGTGCGCCGACTCCAGCCGTTCGGTGTGAATCGTCCATTACATTACGGGTATTAGCCGTTTTACAAAGTAGCACCTTTTTAAGGCACGGCGGGTCAACGAGTGAAATGATAATTTTTAAGAAAAAAAAACCGACTTATACCTATACCATACAATAAAATAAAAATGGCTATAAGTATGTTTATAATGGTAGAAGACTAAGTACCCTCAATTCCTCATGGAATCATGGAAAAACCTTGCTTGCTTGACAAACAAAACGAAGAGAACAAATCGCCAAACGTGAACTACGCGTCGTTGAAGAGTTCCGTTCTGATCATCAGCAGTTCCACTTCATCAAATGTCACTTTTATGAATGAAAATGCTTGATTAGTTCATGAAAATATTAATATCACTATTTGTGTGCCTTTCACATTTGAGGAGTTCCCTCGATTCCTAATGGATCCCATCATCAGAACTCGAGCATGACAAAAATTAATCGTGAAAATAGAACTTGCTTAACAAACACACCTAGAAGGACAAATTGCCAAACGTGAACTTTTCGTCGTTGAAGAGTTCTGTTCTGATCATCATCAGCAGTTCCACTTCATCAATTGTCACATTTTTGTATGATAATGCTCGATTTGTTGATAAAAACACGAAACATCACTATATGTTTGCCTTTAAAATTTGAGGAGTTCCCTCAATTCCTCATGGATCCCATCATCAGAAATCAAGCATGACAAAAAATAATCGTGAAAATAGAACTTGCTTAACAAACACAGCTAGGAGGACAAATCGCCAAACGTGAACTTTTCGTCGTTGAAGAGTTCTGTTCTGATCATCATCAGCAGTTCCACTTCATCCAATGTCACATTTTTGGATGAAAATGCTTGACTTGTTGATAAAAACACAAAAATTACTATATGTTTGCCTTTAAGATTTGAGGAGTTCCCTCAATTCCTCATGAATCATCAGAACTGCGTTTTGACAAAAACGGGACCAACTTGGATATATATACATACAATCAAAAAAAGAATTTTCCAAATCGGTTAAGGAATGACGGAGTTATGGACTAAAAAACATTAAAAAAAAAAAAAACGTGCAACCTAATTGATAACCTCCTCTTTTGAAATTTTGAAGTCGGTTAAAAAAGTTAACGCAAGCGCTGCGCCGCGGCGCTGCCCAGTGTGCGCGCAAGCCATCACGGTCTCTTCAAATTTTAAACACTATTAAGAGGCCTTACTAGTTTGAGCGTTCATCAATTTCATGAAATCTTACTCGATAGATGGCGTTAGCGCTCGGTACACAATCGCACTGCCCTACAGCACACTTACAACGCGTATGTGTGCGTTTCAAACCGAACATAAATAGTCTTGATCGTTAATTCTTTTCCCAAGTTAATATTGTTTATTAGGGTTTCTAACTTTTTGTTTATGTAATTAAAAACGTATTTGATATTTAGAAATTAATATAAAATAATAATAAATTTACAATAATTCGGAGGGGGCATTAAAATTCTGGTTGATACTAAGTAAACGATTGACAGTTAAATCAAATTCCCGTTATAAAAGTATACACTAAGAGTAAATAACGACAACTACAACTTAAAGTTATTTACATTCAGTAATTAAAACGGCAGACATAAAATAAAGGTTTTTTACCTGATGCTGACACTTTTTAAATATGGAACAATCTACACGAATTCATCACTTCCACAATGCACTACGTAACTAAAACATTCCGTGTAAAGGTTGAACCTGTGACCATTTTACAATTTCTGTTCTATTATATAACCTCTACTTGATCACTATATGACAGATAGGTCATATAACGGTCACTATTATGACTGCTATACGCATAGTTCTAGTATAATCGACATTTATACGACTGCTTTCTTCCTACTTGTCACTTATACGACCACAGAAATATATCGAGATAGAAGGAAAGAGTGTATGTACCTTGCGTGCGAAAATTGGGTCTAGTGAGCCAATTGCTCGCCGCCAACTTCAGTCCGCTCACGACCAAATTCCGCGTGCGACGTCAGGTTTTAAAAACAATACCCCTTATTGTTCAGTAATTAACTGTTTAAACCGCACTAATAAAGGTGCAGCTGTTAATCGAGGCATTTCCTATCATAGGTAAGTACTCTTTGTCCTAAAATATCTGCTATTATTTATAAAACAATTTATTTTGTATTTTGACCAAAACAGTAGCGGACGATCACGTGGTGATCACGTGGTCCAATGCTAGTGTTCCATTGCGGTTTTAATTTGATGCGCCAAACTTGACGGCATTGAAAACCAGCAATGTACGAGTCGCGTTCAAGGTCGATTTATCAGTTTTTCTGTCAAAGGCAAGAATAGTGCTGTGCAATGCGATTTTATATGCCGATTTCTTGCTTGATACAAATCGATTTTTAAAACAGGAAAGGATAAATATATTTTTATATTATTATGTAGCTACATAATGAAGGCAGTGAAAAGCAATAGTAGTTTATGCAACTGATACATAATGAGAGGAAACACGAGTGTTTTAAGGCCTAATTATGTACAGTTGCATACAAAACTTCATCTACACACATATTATAAGTCCCTTCTCTAAGATGGGTTCAGAAGCTGAGAAACTCTGGTAGTTTAAACTAAACGAAGCTAAACTATCTTCTATCTCTATCGGTTCTTATCGATATTTTAAATCGATACAAAATACACCTACAAGTTATTGCAATTGCTGCGTGCGAATCGATGTCGCGCGGCTTACGTTTCCCGTCACTAAATTACGCTCGTGACGTCAAAGTACCCACACAAAATGTTACACGGTCGGTTCCCATACTAATCGATGAGATTCTTCTATCTCGATATATTTCTGTGTATACGGCCTTAAAATGACCACTATATGAAGTAAAGTTATATAATTTGGGCCCTTTTCGGGTCGTATAAACGTTTAGCCGATCTTTATATGACCAAACGTTGCGATCTTAAGTTGGGACGAAAACGTCATCACAAGCATTATACGACCAACTTTTGCTACTTAGGATATTATTGGCCGGTACTTTATACATAACCAATACGTATCCAATACGTCAAATTGAAATAAAATCATACAACAAATCATACAGAACCATAATTAAATATAAAATGAAGCAGCAAGTAGCAGCGTCTTCAATAGGGTACTTGACTCCGGTGAAAATAAAATATGAAACCTAGCTACTCGTATAATAAAATGTTATGCTAAGAGGGACTTTTTAATATTTTATTAAATAAATTTTATATATTTTATACCCTGAACCTCATCTAGGTCGATGGTACTTGTCGAGGCAAATCTAACGAGCCCAAACACGGCGGTGCTGTGATAAGCATATGAGAAGTTCCTGATACCACCTGCCGACTCCATCATGAGACCCTGAACCTCATCTAGGTCGATGGTACTTGTCAAGGCAAATCCAACGAGCCCAAACACGGCGGTGCTGTGATGAGCATATGAGGAGTTCCTGATACCACCTCCTGACTCCATCATGAGACCCTGAACCTCATCTAGGTCGATGGTACTTGTCAAGGCAAATCCAACGAGCCCAAACACGGCGGTGCTGTGATGAGCATATGAGGAGTTCCTGATACCACCTCCTGACTCCATCATGAGACCCTGAACCTCATCTAGGTCGATGGTACTTGTCAAGGCAAATCCAACGAACCCAAACACGGCGGTGCTGTGATGAGCATATGACGAGTTCCTCATACCACCTCTTGACTCCATCATGAGACCCTGAACCTCATCTAGGTCGATGGTACTTGTCAAGGCAAATCCAACGAGCCCAAACACGGCGGTGCTGTGATAAGCATATGACGAGTTCCTGATACCACCTCCTGACTCCATCATGAGACCCTGAACCTTATTTAAGTCGATGGTACTTGTCAAGGCAAATCCAACGAGCCCAAACACGGCGGTGCTGTGATGAGCATATGAGGATCAGTTCCTGATACCACCTCCTGACTCCATCATGAGACCCTGGACCTCATCTAGGTCGATGGTACTTGTCAAGGCAAATCCAACAAGCCCAAACACGGCGGTGCTGTGATGAGCATATGAGGAGTTCCTGATACCACCTCCTGACTCCATCATGAGACCCTGGAACTCATATAGGTCGATGGTACTTGACAAGGCAAATCCAACGAGCCCAAACACGGCGGTGCTGTGATGAGCATATGAGGAGTTCCTGATACCACCTCCTGACTCCATCATGAGACCCTGAACCTCATCTAGGTCGATGGTACTTGTCAAGGCAAATCCAACAAGCCCAAACACGGCGGTGCTGTGATGAGCATATGAGGATTTCCTGATACCACATCCTGACTCCATCATGAGACCCTGGACCTCATCTAGGTCGATGGTACTTGTCAAGGCAAATCCAACAAGCCCAAACACGGCGGTGCTGTGATGAGCATATGAGGATTTCCTGATACCACATCCTGACTCCATCATGAGACCCTGGACTTCATCTAGGTCGATGGTACTTGACAAGACAAATCCAGCGAGCCCAAACACTGTGGTGTTATGATAAGTATATGAGGAGTTCCTGTGACCACCTCCTGACTCCATTATGAGACTTCATCACATCAGACTTCATCTCTCTAACCAACCTCATATTGCAAGAATAATGCTAAATGTAATCAGAATTCATGTAATACTTAACGTTGATGAGCCGAGTATTAGTCACTAAATAAAACATTGAAAAAATACTTACTGGATCTTGATCTTTTAATCGCTGTATACGAGTATAGCGTTTCTTGGAATTTCGTGGTTTGGATTCCCGATGTTTGTAAAGTTGCGCGACGAACGAAAACGACATAGGTCCGACCTCTTCGAGCGCTCGGCGCATTCTGAGCACACGGCTTCAGTGTAGCGTAATATATGGGAATTATGGGTGATATTTAAAAATATCTACCTAATTTAGTTTAAGACTGATCCTTATAAAAAAAAAAATCTAAGACAAGAAAGAGTTGCACTTTGCTACAATTTTATCGTTACAGCAAAATATGAATACAGTTTGCGAGAAAAAAATAAAATGTAACCCTCTTTTCAGCAAAAAACTAGGTAACATTCGATTGCTATTTAAACCATAATTTAAGATGAATCTTAAATTTTCGGTATCGTTAATATCTAGTTTATGATAGGTAGAATTGAAATGTATTAATTTTAAATGAAAATTATTCCTTTGCACTTCAAAATCGAGAATCGAAAAGTCACGTCTGACCGCAAATATTGAAAAACCCTGCCAAGGAAATGCGTTTTTATGAAATTCAACGCTAAAGAAATAAAAATTTAGCGACGTTACTATCTAGTTTAAGGAATGGACTATCGAATACCCTAATAATTTTAATAAAATTATTGATATTCATGCCACAATCTTTGATCGAAAATGACGCATTTTGCGAAATACGCTAGTAAGGGCTCTTAAGATTTATTCCATTAAGTTACTGTGACTCTAAACCCAAATTTCAGTCCCGTTTTCTAAATTAAAAAACTACATATATAACTTTGTAATCCTATTGTAATGCAATTACAATGTTACTTTTGCCGTTCACTTCATGTGCACTCACTTTATACCATAATCCCACTACTTAATATTATAAATGCGAAAGTTTAGATGTTTGTCACTGAATCACGCAAAAACGGCTGAACAGGATACGGGACGTCTGATATAATCTGGATTCACTTATATATATTATACGTGTACTTTTTGTCCCGATGATCTATCATCAAAGGGATATTAAATCGAGGATGCAAGTAAGGTCTATGAAACGGGGTAGTTTAATCCTCATACTCCATTCTACGATTTAAGTTCCAGGCAATTGGGAGTATAACAGTGTGTCAAGAAATTTAACTTAAAGCATAGCGGAATTGTAAACAAGTTGTCGATTCATTATGTCAAAACCGAAGTATATCATAATTCCTTCTGATTGTTGACGCTATTTTTGAGCACAACCTTTTCGCAATAAGTTCTACTTTGCGTGTATATCAAAATGCATTTGCGATACTTTGGCATTGTTTTTATTCATATGCTTAAATACAAAAACAGCTGTTTCAATGCACACTTTGTATCGTCGGTGTACCATTTAGTTTTGTCGTGCGTTATTTTTTACGTAATTGTTGACCCTTCACACCATGAAAACTGTTTGAAGTAAGAGATCACTTGAGCTGGGCAGCCCAATCGTCAGCATAGACAGTTGGAGCATCTTAGATGTACACTTAGGCTGGGTTGCACCGACTTACGATCACAGACCGATCAACGTTAAATATGGCGCAGCCAGCTGTCATGCCATAGAAACTTGTCAAACTTTCCATACATTCAAATTTTATCGAACACAGCTTACGATTACGGACGGTTTGGTGCAACCCAACCTTAGTATTATATGTCTAGGCATCACGTAAAAACGAACGAATGGAGTATAATTTGCCCTCATTAATATGGCAACGGGATCTTCGGCGACGACATAGCTCGGCCTCCGGCCTCGCATGCCTTGGCACTCTCCTCGGCTTTTCAGTCATCAACCTTACATGAAGAATCTACCCTGTTGGGAGGCTCGGCCTTCAGCCTCGCGTGTCTCGCCTCTCTGCTTCAGGCCTTCGGCCCTTACATGAGAAGCCCGCTCTGTGATTATTCTCGCATGCCTTGCCGCTCTGCTTCCGGCCTTCGGTCATCATACATGAAGAACTCGCTCTGTTGGAATAACGTTTTACGGCAGAACTGCGTAGCGAGACTTTTATAACAATGTACATATAATGTTTTTGACGAGATTCATTCGTCTAGAATCGGTACATTTGATATTCCGAAATAAGCACTTAATCATTCGTTTTGACAATAGGATTTCTAGGGAATGTCATGTTGACTGTAATTATTTCTTAAGGGGGTGTAAAGAAGGGTGAAAAATTGTATCATCATCATCTGAGGCGTTATAGCCGCGGGTGGGCCCTAGGCCTGGTCAAGCAAATATCTCCAGTCCGATCTATTCGTGGCTTTCCTTCTCCAAAATGTCACCCCTAAGTTCCTCCTGTCCACCTGAGTTTGAGAAAGATTGTATGGGAAAACAAATCATTCTAAGACGAGAACGAATTATACGCGGACGAAGTCGCGGGCAAAAGCTAGTTTATTTATATTTTTGTTTGAAAGGCCAGCGGCTTAGGCACCAGGTTCGACTTTCGACCTTTTTCGCTAGTTAGCGCGTGTAACCCATTCCGGCGCACAGACGTAAAAGACGTATATATGAACATCAGCCCGGCTAGTATGATAGCTTATACCGTCACGTTATATGGCCTAAATGTACTGAAACGTCACATAACACGTGACGGTATAAGCTATCATACTAGCCGGGCAGATATTATTATGCATAGACTCTGTAACCATGTGTAGATGGATTAGTTTTTTGTTTCCTATCTTTATCAATATCTGTATCAACAGAGGTAGTGTCCTCACTCATAGTTTTGTTTTTGATTTACATTGAGATGATTTTATTTTTAATTGAAAACTTACTTCCACACTTTCAAATCCTTCTATCCCAAAATACTGACTAAGGGCCGACCACACTGCTGCGTTACGTTGCGTCGCGTAGTTGCAACGGATTTTACGAGACACAACAAAAAAATACACGATGTAACAAACATTTATCATGGATACTGCAATAATTTAGAATAGGTAAAATCATGCAGGGAGCAGAAAAACTCAAATAGAATTTTCAACGTAAATAATTTTTATTCAAACTATTCTATTGAACATCACTAACTCATAAACATTGTACATCTGCAAATATGGGTGTCTAATAAAACATTAAGACTTCATAATGACTCTAAATTAATAATTTACACAGGATAGCATGCTTGATTAATTCAATACCTACTTAATAATACGTTAAAATAAAATAAATACCTATTAAAATAAAACGTTTCCATTAAGATAATTGTTAATACAGTAGTCACGTGTTAAAAATAAATTAGAATAATTCTATTATATAGTATCGAACTGTTATATACATTATATCAAGATTTGATAATTAAGGAATCGCGACCAGCTGACGAGAACTACCTAAATCTAATATTAATAAAAAATCGAATATTTTACTGACATACCAATTGCAATTTGAAATACATTGTATTACTAATTTATTGATATCTTTGGCAGGTAGCTATACAGGGCCGAAGAGGCGAATGTAGCAATATCGCAATGGAAGCTAGTCGCAATTCCTTCCTCTGTACTGTCCATTATATCAGTAGATACATTTTGTCATGAAAAATAGTTGTGAGCTGATATTTAATACATTAAAATTAAAACTAGTTTAAGTACGATGGGAAATAATGTTTACCCAGTATTCATTACATTATGCAGTAAGTTGCTTGGCCTAACAAATAAAATAAAGCAACATAAGTAGATATAACAGCAAAATATTGCATCTGAGCAGAGCGTGCTTCGTGCCATATTTGCAGATGGTCATTCTATTATTCAGTAAGAAAATAAAATTCTCAATAAATAAATGTCAAATACTATTTAAATTGGTGAGACACTTCACACCAGATAACACAATTGCTTACTATAAAAATGATCAACAAACAACTTGCACCGCGCCTAATGTGTCGAGGAGGACATTAGAGTGCAGACTATGTCATGAGATTCAGTGGCTACGGTAGTTTGCCGCTTGAGCAAATAATCCTGATTATGCAACGACTTAGCCTAGCCATGCGGGTCGCGTGAGGTGGGCGTGGGTCTACGAGCTAGATATTATAATAGAAAGGGGCAGCGCGCACCGTACACGGAAACGTGTACAGTACCATACGCTGTCTATAACACTAGTATATTAGTATATCATTATTACTATTTCAACATCACCGGTGCACCGTGACTCGTCAAGTAATAGTCAATACTTCACTATTTTTAAACTTTAATAACGATGACGAAGATTCAAAATGTATCTAGCAACCTGAGTAAATTAACATGAATAATACAATTTTAAATTTGTTTAATATACAATCAATTTACATAGGTAGTTAGTCGAAGCACATAATTATTAGTGGGATTCATCAACTAAAATTAGTATAGAGATAAATAAGGGCACAACTCGATACAAACACCGCGATCGGTCAACACTATCGCTAGTCAATAGATCCGCACAATAAACGTAAGCGTAGTGCACATACTACAATGATTAGCGAGTTCTTGGTCAACTTTACGCACAAGTGATAATGTACATTAAGTAGGAGATATTTAAAACAATAACTTATGCTAAAATGAACTCTGGTAGGGGGTATCAACGAAGCGGTGTCACTACTCGTTTAACTATAAAGGCGACTTTACGAGCATCGACTCGAGGAGCGCCGGGCGCGGTCTCTAATTATTGCTTATCGGTGCGGCGCCCGACGTTCGACAGGACGGGCATTCCCATCCTTTACCACGGGGAACAGTTGAGAAAAAATCCCAGATGTTACTTGTGGGAACGGGTGGAAATAACCCGGCAGGACCGGGGCCTGGACATCGTTCTACTGGAGAGACACTCATCTTAGATCGGGAGTGGACTCGAGGCACATATAAGGTACTAGTGGGCGGGGGCTCACAGCGGGTCGCGGCGGGGCACCCACACGCTGGGCCCGCTCTCGGCCGTGATCACGGCCTTCACCTTCGAGTAGATCTCCTCAGGCGTGTCGCCTGTCACCACCGCTGCAACAAACAATTATATAATATAACCTCTATGATACGGGTTTTTGTCAGGGTACAGTTACTTTACGTTTCGACGCCAAGAATTTATAAAGAGATCGCCAGTTGTGTCCGTTGCGTCAAAAACAAAGTAACGAGAACGATGTCAGAGTAACCTCCAGGCTTTCAGGTAAAGTTGTCATTCACACTCTTTTGGCAATAAACAAACGTGCCAACAGACATCACACTTCATAAAGCTTCCATTAACCTTAATCTTTCATGAAATCTTTAAATTTTATTCTCAAAGCAAATAGTTTATTCTTGATCGAGAGCAACGCAGTAGCTTACCAGTGAAATATTCGGCGAACTCCTGTTCCATCTTGAGAGCACGCTCAAACGTCTTCTTTGCCTGTTCTTCAGTCATTCTTTTATTCATTTCCCTGAAAATAAAAAACATTATTGAGAAAATTTAGTAGTGAAATAATCCATAAGTAATTTAAAATTTAAGCTTCCTTTAAAATATAAGAATAGAGTCGCCAATTGATCATCAATTTGTTTAACTGTAAGATATTCCTGCAGGTCAGTTCGGCGACGTGAAATTACAGAGAGAGGATAGGGTGAAGTGAACTAACGCTAACGACTGGCTATTACCTAGTACGTGTGTGACAGTCAAGAACGCGTTTGAAATAGCACTATGGGATAGAATTGCTAATGTATGGTTGCCTATTCATATTATCAAACGAACTGAATAATACTTACATTATAGATTCTACACTCTTTGGTTTAATAAATATGGCTATGGGATAAAGTTGCGCCACTTGCAATCTCTTGATGGCATTTCCGCTCACGTCTAAAATGCAGTGTTTACCCTGGAACAAATAAAATATCGGTTGATATAACGGTTAAGAAACACAGTCAATAAATTTCAAAACCCTCAAACACAATGGGGGGTCCGAAACCAGGCAATTTTTTTAAAATATTAATTCATTTTATTATGTACATTCCAGGATACAACGAACAACTCTACAGCATAGAATATGCTCTGCTGTCTAGTTAATGTAGTCTTGTTTGCACGTCAACGCGACGGCATACGTAGTAACGTGTTTACACAACCAGGTTGAACGATGCTGTCCGGCGGTTGGATGTAACACCCCGGTGGTGTGCGAGAGCCGAGTTTAGCCGAAGTGGCGATAGCAACTTGGCCTGGTTAACGTTGTACTGGCCGGCTTCGAAGAGCAGGAAGAGCATATGCTCCCGGCAGCTCACTAGTTAGTTAGTTAGTAATCGCGTCAGTTTGCTTCGTAGTCGTGTTGACTACTGTTTACCTTCTCGGCGACCTCCCGGACAGAGGCAACGGAGGTGCCGTAGAGGTTGTCGTTGTACTGGCCCGCCTCGATGAACAGGTGGTTCTGTATGTCCCGCTCCATCTGCTCCCGGCTGCCTACGAAGTGGTAGTCGCGGCCATCTACTTCGTAGTCACGCCGGGGTCGTGTTGTGTCTAGGAAAAAAATACCAATTGATAAGCAATCAAGATTCTGGTGCGTGAATACGAGGACTTCAGAAAATTTCTACTCAACGCGTTGAGTTTATTTTATTGAAATTACTTATACTTCGAAATAACTGAATATCAGCAAATGGACGTCCACTGCTGGACATAGGCCTCCCTTAAGGAGTGCCACAATGACCGGTCCAGCGTCACCCGTATCCAGCGGTCTCCCATCGGCCATAGGTCCATCGGCTGATGTGATGATGATAATAACAGAATACGTTGTACTTAAAGCGTTTGATAAAATTGATAAAAATAAGAGATGAGGTATTTCCTTTTTATTCTATATTACTAATTTAAATATTTGTATGATCATTAAATTTGGTTAGCTTCATTATTATTTGAGATTGCTATTGGTCAAGCTGCATTACAGCCCAGCCACGACTTAGCGCGTTAGGTCACACGCTACGTATTAGGCAAACAGTGGCATGGCCGTTAGAGTTCTGTTCCTCGCGAAAAGTCACAAATACACCAACCGTATACAATAAAATTAGTCTGCAGAAACTGGCAAGTGAAAATCTAAATTATCAAGAATGACTCACGAGGCACGCAGCTGCCGAACTTGTCCGGGAACTCGGATATGAGGTCGTCGTTGATGCGGTCCTTGAGCGGTCCGAGGATGATCACGGGCCGCGTGTACGAGATCGTCAGCTGCTGCACAGTCTCGTACGACAACACCGTCTCGTCTTGACCTGCCAGCCACACCCATACATACAGATAGGAGATACTACGGTATAAGTAGAGGACCATCTGTGGCCGAAAATGCGAGACCGAACGAGACTCAATTTGTCTTAGTGTCCCTTTCTAATATGGGCAATACGTACATTACAGCAATGTATGAGAGAGGGACATGCTAAAACAAAGCAAGTCGCTTTCGGGATCGTTTTTCTACTTATACATGGTTAATTTAAAAACAATCTTGTGCCTTACGACATAAAGTTCATTTTTATGTGTCAAGGTTTTGAAAGATATCGGTCTTGTATGTATACTTTTTATATAAGGTCTTTGCACCGTTACGTCAACAAACACTATAAAACCTTAACAAGTCATTTCAAAACCATTATATTCTTATTAGTTTGTGACTTGAATGATATGCACAGTTGTAATTTAAGTGAATAATTAATTGTGAGGTTCCATTTATGAATTACGTGACACTAGTTGTCTAGGTTTTCGAGGGCCACATTTTGTTTTGTGCAAATAGAGGGTCTGTCGAGCTATCCTAACATTATAAAGGCGTGTATTACTACTTCTTCACGAAGAATTGTCATTTACTTAAACAATTTGTTTAGGTAATAAACTGTATAAATTCCTCTCTACTGATTAAAATTTGGGACTAATAAAGCCCTTTTAGAATGACTATTAGCCAATTTGTTTCAAATTTCCACTTTTATGCTGCTCATAATTTGTCCGACGGAACTATCTGCATACGTCAGTACCTGGTCTATGATAAAATCCGCTACTCGCATAGGTACATTCAAGTGCAATAATATGGGCATATACAATTTATTTAAAAATATGTCCTATAGCTTTTATGTCGGCAGATTAAGGTTTTGATACATATTTAAGATGATTAAATAGATACTGCACTTGACTGCACTTTAGGCAAAATAAATTTTGTACTAAAAACACGTTGACAAGCTATCATATTACAATAAGTAAGTAATGCCAATTTTATTCAATAGTGTCATAATTGGAAAATTATAATCTACATTGTAATTATTGCTATGTTTTTACTTGAGTAAGGGCCTCAAAGCAGAATAATTACATAAATATGGCCCTCACTAACCTTAACTCTATGAATCCGAAGCGTGCTGGACAACTATGGTGAAGAGCAAATAAAATGGATACAATTTGTATCGAAGATCCTTAGAAACTGCCCAGTTTTAATTGCTCCCGAGTGTATGTAGGTACGTACTATTTCACAAACTATTTTCAGGCGTGCAATACCTACCACTACCAAAAATCTACTATTAGGAGTTAGCGATGATTATGTCGAGTTTCCAAGTGTTGAATGTCAAACAACGTTTGAAAAGGAAGTTTGTCAATTATAGTAACTGGATTTTATCTGCTGTATGTGAGAGAGTAGTAGGTACGTGTCGTATATAATAAGTTCGTTTATTATAAGAACTGCTCGTTTTTAATAAAGTTAAATGTTTTATTCCAATTGTAGTTATTTTTTTCCTCATCTGACTGGAAGAGTGTGAGTTGTATTGTATATGTGTATGACAATTATAATGCAGTGGAGTTTGTATATAAAACAACATGACAATTATACCACACTGTTTCAGTTTGATGGCGCATCGTTACTACCTATGCTATTTCTATGTCATGCTTGCAAAAAATATCTCCGGGAAATGTGACAGTAAAATCCAGCCAGAACTAAGTAAAGCATACAGTAGGTGCTTTAGTTAATCCTCGCCAATGAAATGCTATTCGACCGAAGTATTCGAAGCGATTGTGCACATCGTAATAAGACACTGCGTTTGCTAAGCGAATAGATAATTACAGCGGCCCTACGTCATAGAAGCGATAACAAACTAACTCTAAAAAATCAGCACAGCATAAATTCTGAAAAACTTAAAATCAAGCTCGAATGGTATGTCGTGAAGTCGTATATCGATGTTGACGCATGCTGTGTGCGATGCGGTGGGCGGTGGACGATGGGCGGTAGGCCGCTGCGCGTGCCATGCGTGCCCCGGCGGTATCCTCGCGTGCTTCCAGTGGCCCCACTCACGACCGATGCATCTTACATTTATCGCGTTGTATGAATTGTAACAAAACAACTCAACATAAACGTATGACAACATAATAAAACTGGAGTGTTATTGAAATGAAAACTACGTTTCTAATTGATGATCATAACCAGAATGCGGGAGGTAAGGTATCGGCTACGGCACTCGCAAGCTACGCCTCACTCCCAAAACTTACTCTCGTCCTCGAGATATATGAGCGTTATCTCCTCCATCATGGGAAGTTCCACTCGGTACAAGATTTCCCCTACACGTAGAAAAATTAACGTTACATACATTTAAAATCTTTAACAAGCATACAGTCCGCGCCGGACGGAGGTCTAAACTCTAGGAGAACCTTCCGGTGCGAGGCTTCGACGTTAGCTCGAAGAAGACTGACAAGCTTATTGGGTCGTATGGAAAATAGAAGTCTAGATCGTGTCATGAGTAGCGTATAGGAAAAAAAATGCAAAAGAATAGTACGCAAGAGTAATCGGATGAACAGGTACTAAGGTATGCCGGCACGTAGGCAACTAGAAGCACGGGACGGGTCCCGGCGCGCGCCGTTACCCACATACACTACACGTGAACACATATCACATCGGCATCCCCACTCTCTCACCACCCAACCCTGTTTACTTGTGTCGTTCGACAAAAAGCCCATGATATATTGTAGGCCACAAGTAGAAAATCGAAATGCTAAAAATCACTTCATTACTTTTACATAAGGCATTAACGAGTAGGTTTCGTTCGCTAAGGTATACAAAGCGAAACGTAGGAATTGGTTGAAACTACATTGTAACTTTACAGTACAAAAAATATATGTACCACGATTTTATTCGTTCATTGCCCTCACCCTAACGTGCTTTGAAAAGTAACCTACAGTAATACAGAACAATGTCTACCACTTAAAATAGCACCAAAAAGCACTAAACAAAGTTGTGTGGGTAAGAGGTGTTTAACAAAAAATACTTTCTAACACGCAACGGTAATAAAGTACATAGCTTGTCGCCGGGTCGCTCACAACATCACAGTATAATCTTCAAGCGACATTAATACTGCCGGTACTGGAGTAAACAACTAAAACCTAAAATTAAAGCATCACCATGCTTTACCATAGACACTACAAGCGATAGTTTACTCACACAAATCCAGGACAAATTTGAAATTCAATGTAATAGTAAAGACCAATTGACTACTGATCCAAATTACGCAACGAGCCCCAGGCGTGAAGACACGTCGATATCAGTAGCATACTTTGATACATTCACTATTTATAGTCGAAAAAAAGTTTGCAATAAGAATTGTTTCAATAGAATATATATTGGGAAATAGATACCTATAACTTGGCATATACATATACTATTATCATTTTGTTAGAAGTTACAGCAAATGCTAGCAAGTGTGGGGCAGTCAGATGATTTACAGCAACACAAGTAACATAATTAGTACTGTCTTGTAACATAGAGCCTATATAACTGTTATTCACGTTATAACTCGACGTGTGCGGAATATATGTGGTTAGAATAAGCAAATAGCTTTTATATAAAAAAACGTCCTATCTTTAATACAGTGGTTGTTAGCCAGCCGCATGAAAAAAACTGCGTACATGTCCTACGATACGATAAACAGCGAATAGCGAATGTAATAATGTAGGGCGGTAAACATGTGCGCACTTACCATCGGCGTTAGTGTCCTCTTGTGTGTAACAAAGCATGAAAGCTGTAACAAAATGTTTTTATTGAGGTCAAGTAATCTGGGCCCAGTTACACAAAGTTGTTTACACCTGATTTTTTACCATAAAAGACCTATCCAGAAGATGCTTGAAGGAGATTTTATATCATGATATTCATGATAACGCCATGCCACGGCAAGTACTATAACTATATTGAAGGATAAATCCTACAAAACGGTTAGATCAGGGTAGGTCACAGCAGAAGCCAGCATTGTTTACCGTATTCTGATGCTAAAAAATCAGGATATTTAAACTCCTCAAATCCCCTCCAGGAACCATTTTCAGCACACTTTACCCAATTTTAATTTGTGTAGGTATAGAAGAGGCCGAAAATATTTCAAGGAATGTGCTTCCAGATAGGATTTAAGAAGGAAGAGCTGCCACTTTTGGTGAGCAGTAACTGTGCAGTCATAAAATTTATAAAGCATATTTCGTGTAATTAGTAACAAATATAATATAAGCTATATCCTAGTATGTTACTACCGGAATGTAGCACTTACGTTCTTGATCCGATCCGTCTTCAGACTTGCCATCTTCTCTGCTCTTCATGAAGGGAAATCTCCTACTAAAGGACAAGGTCCGTTTTTTTCTTTCTAAAGTTGACTGGCTCTGAAATGCGTGATTACGATTTGTATCTTACAAGAGTATCTAACAAATCTCAGCTCGCGTTATATGTAAAAGTAACAAAGGGGCACCTGCGTGATCCAATTTTTGTGTGTCACGAAAGCGTTTCTGTTAGTTATCCATTTATAAACTCCAACAATTTGCAAATTTCAAATAAAAGGAAATAATTGAAAAATTTAACGCTCCAAGCAGGATTCGAACCTGCGACATCTGGCATACGCGGCCAATTGGTTTAGCCTCTGAGCTATCGGAACAACCAATCTCGTGCATGAAATCCTGAAAATGTTTGTATATTGGAATTTTCGTTAGCAGCGTTACTGCTAATACAAAATTAATTCAAGGATTTGAATCATTAATCCTCACATCATATGACCAAAATGGTCGCGTACGGTACGGTTTTCAGAGGAATTTCCTCCCTCGGACGCTCCGGTTGTAAAATGAGCTCGAGGTTTTCCCGAGGGACTACAGTATTAATTTTTAATTCTTCAAGAAAGGAGTGTATACATATTTAAAGGGTCGGCAACGGGCATGTGACACTCAGGGAGTTGCAGGCGCCTATAGGCTGTGGTGACCACTTACCATCAGGCGGGCCGTACGCTTGTTTGCCACCGACGCGGTATAAAAAAACTAAGCCGACTCAGTCGAAGTGCTCGCTCAAATCAAAGCGTGCAGCGGGGCGGCACCGGCGTTTCCACACCTTTAACACGGACGCCGCATGCCCCGCTCCTCTGCCCACTCAAGCGGAGCGGGCACTCAGGTCAGGCTGTTCAACATTAGTAGGGTCATACACAACAGCTTGAAGCTGGCACTATCGACTGCTCCAAGAGCTTGCAGACGGACAGCTTGGAGCATACTGGCAGCTTCAAGCAATGTTTTGTATGACCCCACTTCCTTTGTGTACCGGCGAGTGTACTCACAGTGCTAACGGGCGTGCCCTGTCCCTGGAACTTGACCTGACGGTCACGGGCGCGCTGCTTGCGCTCCCAGCGTTTCTTCGACGGGATGATGCCGATGGCGTCGGGGTCCGTCGTGTCCAACCGCCTGCCATTAAACAGAATTATCGAATTACTACTTCACTGTATACTTTACAGGGCATACTAAACTGCTGAAGTCGGTTGGAATCTATCAAACAATCAAGGAAATCATAATACCGACCGGTTTAGCCTAAAGGTTAGTGACCCTGCCTACGAAGCTGACGGTCTTGGGTTCAAATCTTTGTGAGGGCAAGTATTTATGTGATTAGCATGAATATTTATTTCCGAGTCTTGGATATTCTCTATGTGTTTAAGTATTTATGTGATTAGCATGAATATTTATTTCCGAGTCTTGGATATTCTCTATGTGTTTAAGTATTTATTTATTATATATATCGTCGTCTAGTACCCATAACACAAGCCTTATTTAGCTACCATGGGACTTGTTTTATTCGCGCAAAATTATCCCTCTAGTATTTATTTTTTACAATAAGGTATACCTAGTCTGCTCATAATTTCTGTCATATACATAGTATCAAATAAAAACAAAAGTTTAAGTTTATTCCGTATAATTTGTACAGCGTTTGAAAGCTTATAAACTAGAGTATCTAATTGTATAACATTTATTCAAAATGACCGCCATAATTATCTACACAGGCTTGAAGTCTGCGTGGCCAGTCGTCAATGGATTCACGCACCACTTTCATGTCGATATTGGCCACTGCCGTAGCAAGGGATTTTTTCAGCGAGTCTAGATTTGCATGAGGTTTTGAGCACACCTTTTCCTCTAAATACTGCCATATTTTATAGTCTAACGGATTAAGATCTGGGCTAGAGGAGGGCCAATCTTCATGCCGTATAAAGTCGATTTTATTGGAGGCGAGCCAGGCTTGTGTAGACTTTGCCTTATAGGCTGGAGCAGAGCCCTGCTGGAAAACCCAATGCTGGTTTAGAAACATCGTATGGGATAGTGGTTTCACAATATTAGTCAACACCGTGTCTTGGTACACTTTGGCACTAGTTTTTACTCCTTTCTCACAAAAATGCATACTAGTGACGCCCGCATAAGAAACTCCCAGCCAAACCATCACAGATGAAGGGTGATGACCTCTTTGAATACGGAGAATGCTATTAGACGCTTCTTTACTATTGCGAGCGTACACTCTATCATTTTGTTTATTACAGTTTTCTTCTATGTCAAAAATTTTCTAGTCCGAAAACAGTATACAACGATACTTATTTTTAGCGTACTTCTTCAATAAAGCTTTAGATCTTTTAAGCCTTAAAGCTTTAAGCCGACCATTGAGAAGATGGCCAGTTTTTCGTTTATAAGCACGAAGTCTCAGGTCTTGATTAAGCACTCTTTTCACCGTGTTTCTGCTCAAACCCATCTGGAGGGCCATAACTTTTTGTTTCCTAGCGGGATTTCTGGCAATGCGTGCCCTAATTGCTTGTACAACCGCTGGAGTCCTAGCTGTACGCGGACGACCGCTTCTTTTTTTGTCATTTAAACTAGAGACCTCACTGTATCTTTCTATGGTACGATACACAAATCTTAGAGAGAATTTTAAATTCTCAAGTAGCTTAAAAATTTTAGTCGGCGAGTGTCCACAACGATATAGTGCAATTATTGCGGTACGGCTATCTTTAAGCGTCCACTCCATGTTAAAGAAAACAGAAAATTGCAAAATTATACTACTCAAATATTTAAAAAAGATTCGAAATTCAAATGCACAACGGTTTTTGTTTTAGGAGTTCCAAATTTAAATTTTAAAGGCCAGTGACAGAACTTATGAGCCGACTAAGTATAAGCAGAAAATTAAAGCGTCAATGAACGTATATTAAAATTTGATTATAAGCGATATCCAAGACTGGTCAGTTTAACAACGATCTTCAATACTTTAGAACGAATCTTCAAGGTTCAAACTCAAGCACACAGCCATTCAAAGATAACTTGTTACCTGGCTTGCCACCATTCGTCGTCAGATGCGTTGGTTACGTGCAGAATGTCGCCGTATCGGAATGGAAGCCCCCGGGAAGGCAGGCCGTCGTCTTTTACCGGGTCGTAGTCGAAAAGCGCTCTAAAAATTGAATACATAAATTGATATTAATTTCTTAGTAACGCTACAAGTTTAATCTTTTTTTTTTAACACATGTGTGAGGTCTGGTCACGTTTGTGTATTAAGTTTGTTGTATTTAAGCCTTATGTAATATATTGTCTGTTCGTGGTCCTCGAAAATAATAGTATATTATTGTCAAGGCATGGAAGGAGGCAATTGCAGGCTGAGTTTTAGTTTTAAACGGACGACCTTGGGAGTCTGTTTAATTAATACAAAGCCTGCTATTGACATTCCAGCATTGACATATACCAATGGACTGGGCATACCTACGAAATGAGCGTGTATACCTAAAGCGGGTGCTAATAATGGCGGCCTGTCAAACTGAAGGTGGTAGGGTTGGGGTAATCAAAGACCCATATCGACATTATTCAAATTCGTGTTTATACGTTATGTCAAAATTTTAACGTTATGTGCTGACAAAATAATCGTCATGGGCATAAAATATATGTAGGTCACTCGGGACTCCACGTATAATAATTACACCCCGTTATCTAATGCTCAGTTTGGGGGCAAATAGTGATGTTGCTTCACATTATTAGTCGATTCATATTTATCTATAAAGTGTTGTTTGTCAAAATAAAATTCTTATTTTGTGAATGCTCTAGACATTCATTCCAGCTTTTTCATCAGATATGACGGTGACAAATTATAGAATCGTACAGAGACGACTTATTAGGTACTAGGCGCCTATAGTGTTGTATAAACCATTTAAGTTCGGAGGTAAATATTAGTAGCAGGTCTAGTAGTAACACTTTAATGTACATAAAACAAGTTACAACACAGTTGATACAGAAATAATTTTTAAGAAAAAAAACCGACTTCAATGGGGGAGGCCGGTGAAAGATTATTATACTTAAGATGGTGCACTCTTAGATTCCATACAATAAAATAAAAATGGCTACAAGTACATTTATAATGGTAGAAGACTAAGTACCCTCAATTCCTCTTTTTATTTCTAGTAGTTATTCCTTTTGTTTGCACCACCCACTTATCATGTTTGTTTACTTTTTTCTCCGCTACCCAAAGGTTGTCTGGAAGAAATCGCTCATTTAGCGATAAGACCGCCTGTTGTTTACCTCTGCTTGTATCTTTATGCTGTTTCTATTTGTAATTCTCTTTTTTGAGGTGCGCATTAAAGCATATTGTATTGTATTGTATTGTATTCCTCATGGAGTCGTGGAAAAACCTTGCTTGCTTGACAAACAAAACGAAGAGAACCAACAAATCGCCAAACTTGAACTACGCGTCGTTGAAGAGTTCCGCTCTGATCATCATCAGCAGTTCCACTTCATCAAATGTCACTTTTATGAATGAAAATGCTTGATTAGTTCATGAAAATACTAAAATTACTATTTGTGTGCCTTTCACATTTGAGGAGTTCCTTCGATTCGTAATGGATCCCATCATCAGAACTCGAGCATGACAAAAATCAATCGTGAAAATAGAACTTGCTTAACAAACACAGCTAGAAGGACAAATCGCCAAACGTGAACTTTTCGTCGTTGAAGAGTTCTGTTCTGATCATCATCAGCAGTTCCACTTCATCAAATGTCACATTTTTGTATGATAATGCTCGATTTGTCGATAAAAACAAAAAAATCACTATATGTTTGCCTTTAAGATTTGAGGAGTTCCCTCAATTCCTCATGGATCCCATCATCAGAAATCGAGCATGACAAAAAATAATCGTGAAGATAGAACTTGCGTAACAAACACAGCTAGAAGGACAAATCGGCAAACGTGAACTTTTCGTCGTTGAAGAGTTCTGTTCTGATCATCATCAGCAGTTCCACTTCATCAAATGTCTCCTTTTTGGATGAAAATGCTCGATTTGTTGATAAAAACACAAAAATCACTATATGTTTGCCTTTAAGATTTAAGGAGTTCCCTCATTTCTCATGGATCCCATCATCAGAACTGCGTTTTGACAAAAACGGGACCAACTTGGATATATATACTTACAATCAAAAAAAGAATTTTCCAAATCGGTGAAGAAATGACGGAGTTATGGAGTAACAAACATAAAAAAAAAACATACAACCGAATTGATAACCTCCTCTTTTGAAATCTTGAAGTCGGTTAACAATGTAGAAAGGCGAGCTTATCCCTATAAGGGATCTCTTCCGCTACTTCACAGGGATAACTTCTTTTTTCAGGGGAATATTAGTTAAAAATAATTTACAGGTACAGGGTACAGGATGAAGTCCCGTTTCCTAGTAACAAAGAAAAGTAAGTTTCTTCAATTTTGTAAAGAAATAAGAAGTATTTTTCTTTAAAGTTATAAAACCTTTTTCGTGTCTTATAATATTTTTCAAATCTACTTCTCTGTTCCTTTGCCATTTCAACCGATTCTTTTGACAATCATTCATATGTACCTACGGTGAGAAAGCATGGTGAATCTTGTATTAGATATTGTTGAATTTCGTCAATATTGCAGGGAGATGAACGCAAAAATTGAAATAATGAAAATTCGTCGTGGAGATGGTATACTTTTATGCTATTATCAATTTCTTAAGAATCGCATTGTCTATATTCATCTAATTTTTTAAATCTCTTTCAGGCAACAAAGATTTAAGTTTCTGTCAATGTTACATAAACTTTAAAGAGAGATGCCTAAAATATTTGTTTAAACAAGTGCATTTTTCAAAATTCGTACTGGACTGCTGGGACGAAGCCGTAGCTCAGATTCGTAAATAACAAAAGAAGGATAACAGGGGTCCGTAGAACGATATCGAAAACATTTTAGGTACCTATGCGTCGAAATTTAAGCCCCTATTTTACTTCTGATTTTTACAGATATTCCAGTGGTGATGATGATGAAAGATTGTTGCGATGTTTGCAGTTCAATCCAATAGTCGGAATTACGGAAAATGTTAAAGGGAAACTGATACATGCAAAATTAACAAACATATTAAATAAAAATACGGGCTTTAAATCTGTAAATATTATAAATCACTTGTTAGAAAATAAGGAAGTTCAAATTGATAACAGCGTTGTAAACAAAAGTTGCATAGAGCATTACAAAAAACTACAGTTTTTGCCAGTTACATCTGTCGAGGTCGAAAAATCATTTTCATTTTTGAAATGGATTTTCACAAGCAGGCGACTAAGTTTGACGTCATGCAATATGGAAAAAATATTGTTAATTTATTATGAAACGTATAATAAATAAAAAAATAAATAAAGTTTTTTTTATTTCATAACAATTTTTAAAAAACACTATAGCAGAGCTCTGTTAAGTATGAATCAGATCTATTTATATGTTATTAAGTGAGTAAATCAACTTAATTTTTTATCGATATTGATTACCGCAACTGACCCATCACTCGCCCCCAAACTGAGCATTAGATAACGGGGTGTAATAATATTATGGAGAATATTGATAAGTGGTTTGGTGTGGATCTCCACATAATTGATCTGAAACGAATTTCGGGTCATCATATCTTTGCGTTTGAGCACTAATATGACGATTCCTTCGATAAAACTACAAAATTAACTGATGTAAATAATTGGTATCGGTCACATTTTATAAATTGGTAAAATTTTACTTAAATTTTGTGTTGGTCATCAATATTCACGCGATACGTATCGTGACATGAGTGTATCGTATAATAATAATAACTATGTAAAAGGGCCCAACAACAGGCCCAACTCTTTTTGGAAATCTGAAAAATTATAAGATCACTCATACTAGTATCTTTATTAGAAGTTAAACGTGTATCGACAATAGTTGAGCGCAACACTATCCAAGATTGTCAAAACATGGGTGCTAATAATGGCGTCGCTCAAAAGTCGGCACGCGGCAGTCGTTCTGTCAAACAGGATCGGAAGTACGTATAACGTAACGTCATGATATCTCTTTCACCATATGCAATTAAGCATTGGAATGAAAGAATTAACATATGTTTTCGCATTTCTATGTCGATTTTATATATATTTGCATAACACATTGTATCTATAATAGAATAGGGCCTCTCCATGTATTTATCTACTCAAAGCATTCCAGCAGAGGCTAATAGTATTGTTTTTTTTTTAATGGGGGGAAAATTACTATATTGGAAAATAGTTTTTATAAACACAACCTTAAAGCGTCGTCTCGCCGTTATTTTTTTAAACAGAATCGGAAGTGTAGTTTTCCACCAAAAACCGCAAATTATTTCAGACACGTACTAAAACGTCGCGTTTCCAACAGAAAAATACGACTTAATTGGCTGTGCACGACCTGTGCCATCTTTTGTATGGCTGTTTGTTCTTTTTGAAAAGTTTGAAACTCGACAAATAAAGCAATTATTCATATGTAACATACATGATATGACTGACAAGCAAGTAACTTCAACTTATACAGCCATTTTTGAGAAAAAAAGATATTCTACTGTTCCTGAGATTTTGTGCCTCCCACTCCTAGTTATGAGTAAAAATAAAGAACAATGGTAAGATTATTGATTACTTACCTCACATACAAGGATCGTTTCTGCGAGGTCCGCAAAAGAGTGTGATGCTGTTTCAGTTCATTGATTCGAGCCTCAAATTTGTTGTACTCCTGTGGTCTATATACAACTGTCAACTTTACATTCTGTCCCGTTCCCTAAAAAAAAAGAACGTTTACACTTAATTTTTTAAAATTTCAATCAATCACATCTACCGAAACATTACCCTCTTGGCAATAACAATTTTCAACACTATATTCTTAAATCATAAACACAAAACATCAATGATTCATATCATACATGCCATATTCTTCTACAAACATAACACGACTATTACGCGTAATCCTTTGTTTTCAAACTCAAATCATTTATTTGTCAAACATAGGTATTATGTAGGTCTTAATCTTAAATTATAATAATGGGGTCCTTGACACGATTAATATTATCACAACACTGGGATGTTAATATAATCGCGGTTTTCAAAATGATTGGATTTTGCTTCAATATTCATGTGATACGTATAGTGATGTGTGTACTGCGCGATCATAATCACTGTGTAACAAGCCCCTATGTAACCGGTGTTTTCTGTAAAGCGGTTTCTAAAACTCGATAGGATATCGTGAACTTACTTTCAAAGCCTTCGCCGCTTGCTCGTGAGTGGCACTAGTGATATCAATATCGTTAACCGCAAGCAGCCGATCGCCTCTCCTCAGCTCCCCCGACCTCTCCGCCGGCCCTCCAGCCAGTAGGAACGACACGTATATCCCGTGCCCGTCCTCTCCCCCCACGATGTTGAACCCCAGTCCTTGACTCCCCTTTTCTAGTTCAACCACGCGGGGCTCCTCGGTGCTGTCGGTCACGTCCTCGCGACGAAGGGAGTTGGCGACGCTCGACGCTAAAAATAAACGTAAATTTATAGCGAGTGGTACAACTGCGAATGACAGGATTGACAGGTGTGATAAGTGTGCGGTTGTCGAAATAGAGGAACAGGTGAAGCCGTTATTAATTATTTAACTGCAATATAGGGCTGAAACTGTTGCAGACTGTACGACAGATTAGCGAAATATAAATAAGCCTGTTCTCCTTTACAACCCTAGCTGGGAATAATTAAATTTGTTATCGTTAAACTTTGTGATTGCAAGTACAATCGATGGCCGGTGGGGTGGATAGGTTCTCGAGTGGCGACCACGTACTGGAAGGCGCAGCGTGGGCAGGCCCCCCACTAGGTGGGCTGTTAAAGGTAGCAGGAGTCCACTGGATGCGGGTGGCGCAGGATCGGTCATTGTGGCACTCTTTGGGGGAGGCCTATGTCCAGAAGTCGTCTTTCGGCTGATATGAGGATGATGATGATGAAAGTTTGTGGCCAGGTTGGATAATTCTATGGAGTTTTATTGTAAACTAGCTATACCCGCGACTTCGTTAGCGTGAAAAAAAAATCGTCACATGGACATTAAGTATAATGCTCTGTATGTGATTTTGTGTTCCTGATGGGGAGTATAGCGCCAGAGCTCCCGATGCACTGTGTTAACATAGGCACAACAAATGCTCAAATAAATAAAGGGTCGACAATGCGCTTGTTATTCTTATGGGGTCTTAAGTATATGCTACAACCGTCGTAGTGTTTAAAAAATGGTCTTGTATGGCATTAAGTACCTAATTTCAATTTTGCTCATTTATTGTATTACCCTACTGTGGGACTTTAGACGCAGATTTTACCTATCATACTTCACAGCTAGGTAGCTATGTGATTATTAGGGATGCAGTGCTTTACTATTTTGCAAGTAGCAGTTTCTTTATGTTGGTACTTGACAGTTTTAACCTAAAATATATCGACCTACTAATAGGTACTATACCATTTGCCCGCGACTTAGTTCGGGTGAAGTTCGAACTTCCGCATAGGTACACTTACATGCTCGTCTTCAACCCTCTGAGGGACGTTTTTAGGGATAAAAATACCTTCCTTCCTTCCTTCCTTGGTTCATAGCCATAGCGTTAACGTAATAAATCACACAAAATTAGGTGGTAACAGCTAACCAGTAACTACAATGACTATTTCAGAGCGACGCATCTTACTCTCTACTTTGCATGTAGCATGCATTTACGAGTAGGTATTTTGCGATTACGTGTTTCTGATTATGGAGTGACCGAACGGGGTCTAAGGAACTTCATGCACGGCATGAGCACCCGCTCGACCTCGAGTTTCGCGTGCAGCGGGACGGGGCTTGCGGCGTCCATCTCAATCTCTCAACACATGCGAAACGCTGCCGCCCCGCTGCACTCTCCGCTTCGAGCGGGCACAGATCCCACTATCCAACGAAGAGGACGGCTTGACCAGGCACGACGATGCTATAAGATAGAACCAGCATGATAGTTTTTATCGTCACGTTTTATACCCGAAATGTAATAAATAAAACATCACATAAAAAGCGGCAATATATTAAAGGGTTCCGTACCCGAATTTAGAATCACCATGCTATACTGTGTGTTAAAAATGGTAACTCACGGCACTCACCTTTTGTTTAGGCGAAATTAGAGGTTGCAGTTTATCAGCGATAACTTAATAACCTCAACCTATTGGATCTATAATTATTCGGTGTAAGTATTCAATAGTCACTATGTTTTTGATTGCACGATCGAAATTTTTGAAGATCGAGAGGGGACTGCACACAATTATTGTGACTTTCAGGGCGATTATCTACGAATATATTCACTTACACTTGTTTCCAATGACCTGATTGATGTGCCACATGTTGAATTACGTAATTCAACGTGTTACGCAACAATAAAAAAAATGTTTTAGAGATTTGACTACATAACTACCGAGTACGTAGCGGCGTTTATAATATAATACATCTATATTTCAAATTTTATTTTAGACCCTATAGTTTTTGAGTAAAATGCCTGTGACATACGGACGGACATGACAAAACTATTAGGGTTCCGTTTTTGCCATTTGGCTACGGAACATGACGGTATAATGTATCGTACTATTTGTGCTACTCGTAGCTAGGCAGATACATAGTTATATAAAACCAAGGTTTCGTCGATTAGGTACCTATCTCGTTCTATTTTATGGCATCTTACCGCTCAAACCGTCCGTCTCGCTGGGGCTGCGCTTTTACATCTAATCCAAATGTATGTTAGACTATACAACTCTGGCTACCAGCCTTGTCAGTAGCAGAGAAGCTCAAAATGTACAGTCAGGTGCACAGAATCGAAATCTCTCCTGTATACAAACTTCTATGCAGGGGAGGTCACGTTTCTCTACAGCTGACTGTACAAACCAACCTAATGAATATTACTACAGATAAATTAATAGATATGCCTGGAACACTTAGATCAAATGATATAGAAACCAGTTTGTATATAAAGTACTTGGGTTGGATATGCTTGTTTTTGTAAGAAAGTATGGTGACTCCAGAAAACAATAGCTGATGTTCCTGAATTCTGAAATGTAAGTATATGTACTGCACACTGTTTCAGAAGGTTCTCAATTGTTAGGTAATGCTGTGTATTGCTGTAATAATAAGAAATAAATATTGTTTCTCTATTTTAATTTATTAATTAACTCTTAAATACTCTAGTATAAAATAAAAAATCAATCCTCGGTTCTTCACAATACATAAAAATTAAATTAAATTCAAAAAGCTGACTAATTGTGTGCATTATTAGCATACCTGTGATAAATCAAAATCGGTGCACATTCTAGGGATTTGATATTAAAAAAAAAACATGTTGATATATAGATGTGCTCATTGAAAATTATCAATTACTATAAAAAGGTTCGATATCACACCTCATATCAAGCTCTTAAGATAATAAATGTGTGCAGATGTCATTTCAAACAAAATTACAATTTACTGGTGGTGCCATTCATATGCTAGAGTAAGAATAATATATCAGCTAATATTCCGCTATGTTTGTTACAACATCCAAAATAATTGTAATTTTTGTAATCTCACATCAGCACCGTTATATTTCTGATCATTAAAATCACTTCAAACATCAAGTGTTGGTCTAACTTATAGTGCCCTAGACAGCCCAAATGTTACTCGTAATTAGTTTATATAGTTTTTATTTTAAAATGAAGAGAGAAAAAAATAAAAGCTTTATTTACTTTGTCTAGAATTAGCTAAGTGGTAAAAGTAATTGAAAAAAAACTATAAATTATTCAACTTTTATAATCATAGACCATTTATTACTATGTGAGATTAAAAACAACAGAAAACACAGCACTTAGCTTTTTCATATCACACTATATGTATTTCACTTCGGCTCTATTTATGTATATATTATAGCACTATTATTTCACTTTATCTGGTTGGGATAGTATAGTTCATAGCGTTTTCGTCATTCGTTTGTATTTCTAACTTAACTGAGTTACCCAAATAATTTCCTCACCTTTCACACTAAGTATATGTGTCAATTTATCTCTTCATAGGAATTGAATGGCTTCACAATTAACATCTCTTCATAGCAGAATTTCTTAATTTTCTTGGCACTTTGAAACATCAGTTAGAAACTAAGTAAGTAAGTTTTGTCGCCGGTTAGGTATTTATATTTTACCATTTTTACCCTATTTGGTGGGCGCAAGCTGCATCTATCAAGCCTGCGAGAAGAGCAACCAAACCTATTTCTCGTTAGCATTCAGCATTCTGTCCTTTATAGTTTATTTATAACAATAAAAAAGTAACTCGTTCAACTTTAAAACTTTAGATATTCAGAAACTTTGACGTCAAGTGAAATGTCAATTGACAAAATGTCAGAGCAGTAACGTTTTGTGTTCCGATACGTCCGTTTAGAAATACATAATATTTTTTTATTTCACTTCATTGGTTTTGCTTATTTCTTAACTTATTAAAAACAACATGTTTGCAGATTAATGTACGAAATACTTGCAAAATGGCGCCTTTTTGACAAATTAGAATGAGCTTTATTTTGACGTTAGCTCACACTGACAGGACAGAAGTGACAGTAATGACGGCGGCAGGCTTAAAGAAAAATCCAAAGAGGCCACATATTTCGGAAAATTAATTAAGAGTCGCATTCAAATAAAAACTATGCTATGACAAGGCCAGCATAATAATCTACATATACAGCAAAAATTGTTTAAATCGATTCAGCGGATCCTGAGATCCTTCGGGACACAAAACCCTCTCTGAAAACACTGGCTGGAATTTTAGAGATTTATTATATATATAGATAAATAATAAGGCGAATAGGGCCGAAGTGTTCTGAGAACGCAAACATGATGGTCCTGTGTTCGAATCTCGGTCAGGGCAATATTTGATGAGCATGAATATTTGTTTCTGGGTCATGGTTGTTTTCTATGTATTTAAGTATATGTCGCCGTCAAGTACCCATAACACCAGCCTTATGGAGCTTACTATGGGACTAGTACGGTTTGTGTAAAGATTGTCCCCCCTAATATTTATTTACTTAAAAACATAATTGACAGAACGAGCGAAGCGTCTTCGTTTCAGCTTTCGACATAAATTCTTTCGTATGTCTGTCCGGATGTTCTCCTCTACAGCCCGCATTTCTCAACCGATTCTCGTGAAATTTTGTGAGCAGATTAGATAATTATATAGAATTTGATTGTAGAGTCTGTTCTTGGAAATTATGAAATTTGAAAAATATATAAAAATAATTTGCAAGGTCTACAACTCACAGAGCCCCTAGTATTTAAATATGTACAGACAGAGTCGGGTGCCTTTCTACCAAAGATGTGATATGATGATATAATATGTTGCTATCTATGGATGCCTTTGAATCCACCTATCATTGACCGAGCGAGCGAAGCGTCTCCGTTTCAGCTTTCGTTTCGTATGTCTTTTCGGATGTTCTCCTCTACAGGTCGCATTTCTCAACCGATTCTCGTGAAATTTTGTGAGCAGGTTCGATAATTATACAGATTTTTTTGTTGAGTCAGTTTTTGGAAGGTTTACAGCTCACAGAGCCACTAGTATTCATCGGTCCACATAGCACTGGACAAAACGGGTTTTCGTAGCGTAGCTTTCACATCAACGCAGCACAGCTGCATAACACCTACCTGGTGGAAAGGCACCTTAAAGGTATGGCCTCAGTACACGCTCGACGCTGAGGCGTGCGGCGTCGCGGCCAAGCGTCAAAGCAATCTAAGAAGCGTCCACTTACACCTGCATGGGTTTCATTTGTTAAACATGGACGCCACGCCGCACGCTCCGCTCGAGCGTCCACTCAGTTCGCACCACAAATATCAGAGTAAAACAGATTTGCTCATTTAAGTTGAACAATTTCTGTACATCTGATCTATTTTCACAAATGCACAAATCAGAAAGTTCGAGTGAGACAGACAAGTGATATCTGGCGGGTCTTCATCTATCAGTGTCTCCGTCTTTATAACTGAAAATTGTACTGAACTGACGTTGTGATTTAATTTAACATCCTGGTGTGCTTTCAAGGGAGATAATTCGCTAACAGCCTAAAATGATCGTACTATCATCTGTCGCATTCTAACTCATTTTGGACAGCAGTCGTTAAGCCAAGTTAGAGGCCTTCGGGCGGCTTGAGAACTTCTAACAGTCAGTTGCCCACTCACTTGACAAGGGGTGTCGAAGTTGCACCACGTCCGTAGGGAGTACCCACCGGTCCCTACACGTGACCGATATACATTTGATAAAAAAATTGGCTGATTTCATCAAACTTGGAAAGGACCCCTGACGTTTGACCAAAGATTCTGATGACATTTAACACGGACGCCTACGCATGAAAAAAAAAAGAAACTTGGACAAAGTTGGACATTGGATAAGTGGAATGGGCCTCCATCAAAGAAGTTTGATCAAAGATTGGACAAAGATATTGGTTTAGTGGAATACTACCGGTACTCCACTCATCCAATATCTTTGTCCAATATACATTTATTTGATCAAAGAAATTGGATGATTTCATCAAACTTGGAAGGGACCTCGACATTTGATCAAAGATTCTGATGACATTTAAATCAATATGGCTACGCATGAAAAAAAAAACTTGGACGAAGATAATGAATAAGTAGAATGGGCTTCCGTCAAATAAATTTGATTAAAGATTGGACAAAGATATTGGACGAGTGGAATACCACCCTAAAGCCTTATTTACACACGTACGAGACTCGTATGCGAGTTTCACTACATTGCGCGGTTTGACAGATCGATTGAACTCATTATACCACGGTGACCCGCAATGTAATGAAACTCTCATTTGAGTCTCGTATGTGTGTACTGAGGCCTTAAGTCGGTGCAACCCAGCCTCAATGGTACTGACGTGTGTTGGCGCGCGAGCTGCGCGGCGAGGGCTGCAGCGCGGGCGGCGCGGCGCGCGGCTCGGGCGCCGGCACCACCACCAGCTGCACGCGCTCGCCCGACGCCTTCAGCGCCGCCACCGCGTCCTCGTGCGTCACGTTGTCCAGCTCCACGTCGCCTCGCTGCCTCGCAAATTACCACAAAACGTTAAGTTCATTCCCAGTGGTTCCGTGGAGGAACTGGAGACTTTTTTTTCTTTATGTTAACTTCTATTATTTAAATTTGTCATTTTATATTTATTTTCACTTATTTTTTACCCTTTGGACATTTTAATTTACTACTATATATTTGTACGCTTGCATGCGAGCTAGATACATTTATTTATTGAATCTAAAGTACATGTAATATTACAGTTTAACCCAAAGCGTTACAAAGATGCTTGTCGCCTCGATAAGGTCAGTAAACCATATAGGCGCGCACCGCTCTTAGCGCTGACTCATTTGAGCGGCGATCGTTGTTCACGCTATAGCCCCGGATTTTTTTCGAATTGACGGTCTGTAGCATGTTTATTTGTAAAAATCGAAAAACTAAACAAAAATACAAAATACGTGGAATAACATACCATTGGTAAGTGCTATTTTAGATTAGTTCATTACATTTTCTTTTTCAACAGTTATATCACAAAAATATCACATTCAAAAAATTTAAAAAGTCTACAGATCGACTACGTATGATGTTGCCATGAAATATTTAAAATAAATTGATTAACGGTCACTGAACTATTATTTAGGATGTTTCTTTGTTACACATACATCATAGATTTGTATAATATCAAAATAGACCAACCCCTAATACAATAAATACGAATCATAGGTTCATTGGACTCGTAATTTTTACTAAAATTAACAATTTGTATTTCTGCAATAAACAGTATTTTGATTCACCCATAAACGAAGTTAATCGTTTTAAAGGTAAAATTCTCATCTCATGATTTTATCAATAAATGCAAAAAAAGATGCATGAGTCCATCCCTAACGAGTTCACCGACGCTGTTGTTTACGTGAACGATTGTATTCCTACAGTAGCTTTTCGTAGTGAGAGTACCAATTAGAGGATTAGAATGCTAGTAGACAACTGGACGGATGTGTGCGGGAACCCAATATTTACTATATTGTGCAAGTAGTGGAAACGCACACATCTTCAAAAGTGGCGACAGCAGTACCGGACTAATTTCGCGGTTAGGGCATATCTCTTTCTTTCTATGAACTTCGTAGACTAAGACTGCATGCATTAACATTTTACCGAATTAATAACTGTAGGGCCTTTGCCAAAAGTATAAATTGCTTGATAGAAATGTGACGTTAGACGCATTCTGCATTTTATGGCCGTCATTTACCTGAACACCTGAGAATGGTACAATTTTTCTGTTAGTGCACTTCTAATCTATTGCTTACGGAGATAAGAGCCGATAATCAATTTTAGTAAATAAAGCTATTGTTCCTTTAAGTGGATTGGACAAAACTAAAACCCAACGACCATACACAATTATTCATAAACGTCCTAACCTATTTTAGTTAAAATGACACTAAAATTCGTTTGTCCTTATCTGTCACTTTGACATTTATGTTTGTGAGAAGGGGACAATAAAATGATGTCGGTTTTAGGACCAAGTGCGGAGCGTCGCGTTTATTTGCGCGAGGAGCATAGTTGGCAGAGCCATTAGTAACGAGCGTGCGGAAAAGCCGTGTACAGACTTGCGGAAACCGCGCGGTTCGTTATTTATATGAAAAACCACGCTGTCATGTCTGAACCCTCAAGGTTCATGTAATAAGTAACCGCGGGGGAATCGTAACCGCAAGGGAATCGCACCCGCGCGGTTCCCGCTTGTCTGAACACGGGCTAAATCACATTTTCCATAGTAAAGCTACAAGTTAGATTTGCCTATCGTCCGTTCGAAAAGTTTAAATTACCCTCCTGGTACCATATTGCTACAGCTGGAATGTTCCAGCTGCAGCGGTTGAACGTGCCGAGCGCGCCACCGCACTTAATGTGCACCCGGCTTTGGAAACGGTTTTGAGCCGAGTCCATACTGTGCCGTCTTGTTCAAGTAGCAATCATCGCTCCTCGGCGGTTACGATACCTATTGCATCAGCGCAAAGTTACTGCGCCAAGTTTTCTGATTACGCTTCCGTTTTTTAAATATGAATTACGGGGTTAAGTTAAAATAGGGACGAACGGTAACGATATAGCATCGCAATGTACTATTTTTGACCGGCCGACGCACATTAGACGATGCATAGCAGCGCTTTGGCTCCCGCGTGCTCTCCTTCACAAACAATCTCCATCATCTTACCACTAGTCTCTAGTTTAAATTAACCTCGTGATTCATAAGAATAGCATAGCCGGATGTCAGATGGTGCGCTAGAAGCGATTCGGCAGGCATTGTGTGAATAACATACTTTTTAGCAGAGTCTTTTGACTAAATATCATTAATCAAACCTACGCCAAATTTCCAATATCACTTTCGATTTATTTGCGATTATGAAAAAGTTCAACTGAATAATATACCTAAGTTATATCCGTTTATGAAGGTTTCTTTCAATTCGCCAAATTCCACATTTAGTCAACAATCGGAAATGGTGAAATATGAGATTGTAAACACACAAGAATACAAATGATAGCCCACCTACGTCAATCTAAACAACAATACAAACTGTATATGCTACTTATAAGGACAAGCATAATAATATAATTATGCTAATGTAAAGGTAATCCTAATACTGTAACTTAGCCTTAGCTCTTCATTAACTTGCAAGACACGTTACGACACAGAACGTGTCGTCTACAAACAACAAATTAAACACTTAGGTATGTGCATGACAATGCTTCTCAGTAGTCCAGCACGAGCATAAGGGAGGGTGGTAATATGCGATATTTCTTAATAAACTCCAAACTCCAGGAATATTTTTCTATGATCCTAAGTATAGATGTCTCTAGTATACTAGCATAGACTATCAATAATAAGTCGCCCAGTGAGCGTTTTGAATGGATTTTTTACACTTAATGAACACTCAAATCTGACCTAGGTATAGTCAAATCAGCAACTTTTTATATAACTTTAAAAAAGCTCCATTAGTATTATGGAGTTTGTAGGGAAATACACTAAAGTAACGTTACCATCTTCGATGGTCAAACAACGTCCATTTTCATCTTTATTTATGTATTAAAACTATTTAAAATTTCAGAAATGAGTTGAAGTGTGATGTTTCCAGAGTATTTTCTAGAGTTTTGTTTGAATAACAATTTGTGTCAATCTACCGTATTTCTGGTAACAAAACACAACTCAAGAGGAAATATCCCGCGTCGCCTTTCGGCAGCTCGAGATCTCTTCCACTTCTGTACCCTTGTGTCTTGAGTGTGGCGTATACTCACCGAGGTGTTCTTGACCATGAGCAGCTTATCGCCGACGCGAAGCCGTCCATCGCGGTGCGCGGCGCCGCCCGCCATGATCTTGGTGACGTAGATGCCATTGTCTCCCGGTATGTGCTGGTTGCCAACCCCGCCCGCTATGCTGAAGCCTAGACCCGAACCGCCTTTTGACAGCTCGATTTCGACCGCCTCCTCTTTGTTGCTTTGCGACGTGTTTGTGGTGTCTTCTGTGCCGGGTCGTCTTATTTTCTGATACAAAAAATGAACAACAAAGTTTTACTTAGAGCATTATATTAGAAATAACCAATTTCAACAGCCAGCAGTAGGTATACCACAAAGGTATCAGTTGCACATGAAATACTAATAAGACTGACCAGTCTCACTGTGCTCCCTGCCTTCTTTAATGCATCCACGGCTTCGGCGTGTGTGACATTTTCTACATTTGTATCATTAACCTGTAAAACAAAATTAACAAATTGAGATATATACACAGTTTTATAAATAATATAGTCGAGTTTACGCGCGGATAAAGGAACTGCCTTTTTAGGGTTCCGTACCAGGGTAAAACGTGACTCTATTATTAAGACTCAGCTGTCCGTCCGTCTGTCTGTCTGTCTGTCCGTCTGTCACCAGGCTGTATCTCATGAACCGTGATAGTTAGACAGTTGAAATTTTCACAGATGATGTATTTCTGTTGCCGCTATAACAACAAATAAAAAAAAACGGAATAATATATATATAATCCCATTACAGCGTGGAGTGCGACAGGGAGACGTCATTTCTCCGAAACTGTTCACCAACGCATTGGAGGACGTCTTCAAAACACTGAACTGCGGCGTTTTTACGTCACGCACAATGGTCCAACTTTCACGGACTCAGTGCGGAAAAAGGAGTCCATAACCATAACCATAACACTGAACTGGAAAAGACGAGGCATCAATATAAACGGCGAATGCATTTCACACCTTCGATTCGCAGACGACATAGTAATTATGGCTGAATCGCTGAAGGACTTGACGGAGATGTTGCAGAACCTAAGTGTTTCTTCCAGACGGGTGGGTCTGGGAATGAACTTTGATAAGACGAAAGTCATGTTCAATTCATTTGTGGACCCACTGCCAATCACCGTCGATAATGTTAGCATCGAAGTTGTTCAGGAGTATACCTACATACGACAGATAGTCCAACTAGGGAGAAACAACTTCGACAAGGAATCTAACAGAAGAATACAATTGGGCTGGGCAGCATATGGCAAGCTTCGTCACATATTTGAATCGCCACTGCCTCAGTCCCTCAAGTCGAAAGTCTTCGACCAGTGCGTACTTCCGGTCCTTACCTACGGGGCCGAGACGTGGACGCTTACAAAAGGCCTCGTCCATAAATTCCAAGTCGCTCAGCGTGCTACGGAGAGGGCTATGCTCGGAGTTTCTCTGAAGGACAGAATCCGGAATCAGGATATCTGACAGAGAACCAAGGTCACCGACATAGCGCTCAGGATAAGCTGAAGTGGCAATGGGCGGGGCATATTTGTCGAAGAGCCGATGGCCGATGGGGCAGACGAGTTCTGGAGTGGAGACCGCGAACGACTCGCCCTGTGGGACGACCTCCCGCCAGGTGGACCGACGACCTAAAGAGAGGAAGGGGTTGGATGCGGAGAGCTGAGGACCGGGTGTGGTGGCGCGAATATATATATATATATATATATATATATATATATACACACACACACACACACACATGACCTTTTTGCTGCAAATGAGTTGTACTGTACTCCCTTAAAAGGAATGTATTCAATAACCAGTCACCCAGTATATTTAGTATAAATAGGGTATATATGTATATAGGTAGTATTTTATAATATGTCAATAGACTGCATCTATTCCTCATTTAAAATAAAGAATCCCTTCCTCGGTTTTACGCCATTTGGTCCTTTTTATTTAGTAGTAAGTATAAGTTTTATAAGTATAAGTTTATTTTTCCAAAAACAAGTACATATTTCAAAGTTTACAAAGATTACTGGCCACATATGGGGAACATTATTCAAAATTGGAACATTGGCTCCTGCACTAGGCGAGGCCTGTCCTGCAGATAACCAATTCGAGCGTGAGTTTACATAAGACATGCAGCGCGGAAAAAATCAACATTTCTGATGAGATCGGAAAAAGGTTACTAAGCTTGACCTGATTCTAAAATAACATGTTATTAATAAAATTATTATTATTATTTTTATAATCTACATTGTACCTATCTACGATAATTCCTTCAATAGATTGGCGCAAGTGAGTGTGTGTGTGAGTGTGTGTGTGTGTATGTGTGTGTGTTTAGGAGTAGGTAAACACTTTCGACCAGTTATTAACTTTTATTAATTCCTCAATATCCTCGTAATTCAGCGTACTGAGCCATTTTTGGATTGTTTTCCTTGTTTCTCTGGTTATGCATTCTTTTAAAGACAGTTTCGCGCTTACCCTATTATAAACAAAAGGCTGAAGAAAACCTATAAATCTTTTAGCAAAAGCAGTCTTAGTACTAGGCACGGGAATTTTAAATTTCCGCTTTTGACGCATGTACGTAAGGTCGGAAGATTTCAAAATCCGTGCATGTTCCTTCATCGCTACGCTCAAAACGAACAAACCCCGCACACTTAGAACGTCCATATCCTTATATACCTGGTTTGTTGGGTACCAGACTGGTTTCCTAAGGATAACCTTTAGAACAGCACGTTGAGCTCTCTCTAGGAGTAGAATTGTTGTCTTAGCTGCCCCGCCCCAAGACGTTAAGCAGTAAGAGGAAACCGACTGGCAGATGCTGATATATACCATCCTGAGAAGTCTTCTGTCAGCCGAGTCGCGCAAGTTTTTAAAGACATAGATTAACTTGCGTATTCGATTGGCAGTGGCTATTATGTGCTGTTTAAAGTTAAGCTTTTCGTCGAAAGTGACACCAAGGTACTTTACGGCAGTGGTACGGCTAACAACCTTACAATTACATATCGGGACTAGAGCATTGCCAGAGCCACATGTATGAATTTTAATATCAGGGAAACCAGTTGGCGCCGAAGCCTTGGACTTGTGAAAGCATACAAGTTTAGATTTGGTAACATTTAGGGTCAGCAAATTATGTTGAAGGCTGCTAGCCACAACCGTCATGCCTTCTCTTGCAGTCTGAGCCACCTTACTCCATGTATCTTCATGGAAGATAATAGCAGTATCATCAGCGTAACAAATTATGTCAGCATGATGAATCCTCAGATTAGCAATATCGTTGACGTATAAGATGAAGAGCGTTGGGCCCAAAATGCTGCCTTGTGGGACACCGAAATCAATTTCCCTGGAGTTGCTAATATGTTTTTCAACCCTTAGCCTCTGTGTACGACCTGTCAGGTAGCTCTGAAACCATCTCAAAGCGTCACCTCTTATTCCTAAGAGCTCCATCTTTCTTAAGAGAATTGGGATAGACACGGTGTCGAACGCCTTAGACAGGTCCAAGAACACTCCCAAGCAAGCTCTGCCTTCATCCAGGTGTTTAGAAACAAGCCCAGTCATAAGCTCTACTGCGTCACTAGCCGATTTATTCGCCCGAAAGCCATACTGTTGTTCGGATAGAATATTATTTTTATCCAGAAAGCTAATTAACCGGTTGCTTACAATTTTTTCTAAGATTTTTGAAAAGGTACCAAGTAGAGAAATCGGTCTATAATTACTCGGATTGGATTTATCGCCTGCTTTGTGTATTGGTGAGACAGCTGATGATTTCCATTCTTCGGGAAACACTCCTTCTGACAAGCTGAGATTAAATATATGGGTAAGAGGAACTACAATCAGACCCCTTATGGCCTTAATAAGACGATTTGTTACCCCATCTAGCCCCGAAGCACTGTCAGTCTTTAATCCGTTTATTAAGGACACCACCTCGGCTTCGCTAGTAGGGTCTAGAAACAGGGATTGGACGGGAGATAAACTAACAGTGGTTTTACGTGCTAGCTCTTCTTCAGATTTATTTAACGTTGCTAAAATACTACTCGCAAGGGTTCTGCCAACACTCGAGAAATAATCATTGCAGTGATCCAAGGATTCAACGACAGATTTCCTTATTCGAGTGAGTTCCAATGGAATTTTCTTAGTCTTATTGGTATATGTTATATTTTTGATGGTATTCCATAGCTTTCTGGGATCATTTTTACTTTCTTCTAATTGTAAAGACTCATAATTATGTTTTAATTTCCTAAGGAGGTCATTGTGGAAGTTTTTGTATCGGGTGTAAATTTGTTTCAGAGTGGCATCGTTTGGGTTATTTCGACATTTGGCATGTAAAAGATCTCTATGCCTGGAGCATCTGATTAGGCCCGGAGTCATCCAAGGCTTAATAGCAAAATTTGAACGACTTACTGCGACTTCGGTAGTGTGTTTGTGAACTATATCAAAAAACAAATCGTTAAACATTTTAGCAGCCTCAACTACCGTGTCTGCGCTCTTGACGCGGCTCCAGTCTACTTGTTTTAGATCTTCCTCTACTAATTTGAAATCGGTTTTTATAGTCTGCCGATTTTTTCGGACCGGTTTTTCTATTTTTGTTTTTATTCCCGTGATCACCACGTCATGGTCGGAGACATCTGTCTTGCAAACAACCGATGTTGCATGAAAACGAGATGTCACGTTTATGTGATCCAAGCACGAGTCTCCCCGAGTAGGTTTGTTGACTGTTGGGGCAAGATCTAGTTCCGCAAGCGTGCAAAAATAATTTGCGATAGTTGTAAGCCGGGACGAGTCTTCAGACAGTGTGTTAATATTTATATCCCCTGCGACTATCTTACAAGGCGAGTTCTTAATAGACGCAATCGTGGTAGCAAGCGAATTCATGAAGAAACTGGTGTCGACAAAAGATGGAGAGCGGTAAATACCAACAACAGAGAAACTATTTTTCACTGATACTATGAGGCAGTCAGCTTCAGTTATCTTTGGCTCGGTTACTTCCACCGACCATTTGTTATGTATGTAAGCGACTACTCCTCCTGCTTTATTAGTACAGTTGTGGGTTCGGTACGACTTATAAGCATCTATTTGAGGTATGATTGAGCTATCGTGTATCCAGCATTCAGTTAAGATTACCACGTCAATAGCGATATTTAGTCTCTGCAGTATAACCAAAAAGTTATCAAATTTTTTTTGCAAACTCCTAATGTTTAAGGTTAGCACTTTGAGATCAAATTTATTGCTTATATATATTTTACATGACTCGGGAAAATCTACAGTTTGGCAAGTCGGTTCCTGGGAGTCAAGATCAGTTAAAATGTCTATGTTACCCATTGTCATAAATTTTGAATTGAGGATTGCTGAAAAAAATAACTTGCCTCCGATAATGCGAGGATCGAGCAATTATCAAGTTTGTGCATTTAACTGTGTCTAGAATGAAAGTGTGTAAGTATTTGTTAGTGTCATGGCACTTTGTCTGTGTGTGATGTGTGAGATTATTTTCTAGGATTAATAATACTAGTGCTATAATTATTTGCTTAAAGTTAGTGAAACAATATGATCTAGATTTATTCCTGAGGTATACTGGAGGTGGTTGGCACTGGAGCTGATTTACCGAGGATACTTGCGATGTGATGATGTGATCTAACGATGATTGCCTTCGCTTCTTCCCCTTTTCCCTCTCGCTTTTTGACGTAGATTTGACCCCACTTAGTCCAGCAAAACTTGTAGCCATCCGCTTTGAATTGGATTCTACATTCACGAAAAAAACTCCTATTTTCTCGCGTTAGTCGGTCATTGAAATATATATTCTGGACTGGACCTTCTATCTCAAGATCTTTTGTGTTCAAACGTCTCGATTTGGCAGTCTTGTAGAACTGATCTCGAGTGTGGCGGCGACAGAATCTAACTACTAGGGGTCGAGGGGGGTCATTTAATTTACTCTTTGGAGGACCAGCGCGAGCCACATAGTCCACGTCGGTATCGTTCAGTTTCATGCCAATCAAAACTGCAATGGTAAGGAGTAGATGATACGGGTTTTCAGCTGCTTTTTCTGGGACACCTGTTATTTCTATGTCATTTCGCAGTAACGCTTGTGATTGAAAATTAAGTCGCTCTTCCAGCGACTCGTCTGTCAGCTTCAGTTGACCACCTTTGATATTATTAATATTGTTATTTTCTAGAGTCTGTAGTCGGGTCTCGTACGAAGAAATTATTTCTGTTTGAGTGATAATATGCGCTCGGAGCTCATCGTTTGCCACTTTCAGCTCTTTTACCTCCGCCGCACGCTCTGCGTCTGCTTGGTTCATGCGAGCTTCGTATGTAGATATTATGGTACAAAATTCATCCATCCTGCTTTCGCAGCGAGTGACTGTTGAGATGGCTGCTTCAAAGCCGGTCTTCATAGTCCGTATTTCTTCGCCAAGCTGTTTAATTTCTTCCGTCAGTCTAGCCAAAGCCGAGGTATGATCTGACGAAACAGGGTTCAATTCCGGGCTGGCGGGCCGGGGCTTTCTAACTGTGACGTTTTGTGAGTATATATATATATGGGGGCTCCTATACAACAAACGTGATTTTTTTGGTCGTTTTTATAGATAATTGTACGGAACCCTTGGTGCGCGAGTTCGACTCGCTCTTGGCTGCTTTTTTTTCAAGTGACTAAATAAAAAGGACCAAATGGCGTAAAACCGAGGAAGGGATTCTTTATTTTAAATGAGGAATAGATGCAGTCTATTGACATATTATAAAATACTACCTATACACATATATACCCTATTTATACTAAATATTCTGGGTGACTGGTTATTGAATACATTCCTTTCAAGGGAGTACAGTACAACTCATTTGCAGCAAAAAGGTCATGTGATACCTTGCCCGAAAACAATAAGTATCTGAGATAATGACGATTTAAGACGATTTAATCGTATTAGCGATGATTATATACTCACTCTGATCATCTCTGGAGCATGCTAGAAGGGCCGGGAAGTGAATAACAACAAGGTTAAGTTGATTGACTCCTTAACAAACACCACATACGATCAGACGGTTTGGAGCAACCCACCCTTAATCTCTAGTGGTGAAACAACACAACCATGAAAGCGTCAGGCCACTAACCTGTAATATGGCGTCATTAATCTGCAACTGACTAGCGGCGGCGGCGCCCCCCGATATTAACTTGGTGACGTAGATGTGCGGGTCGTCCCCTACGTGCGGGTTGTCGGAGCCCCCGGCGATGCTGAAGCCCAGCCCCGCGCCGCCCGCCCGGGACAACACTACTGTCAAATACACGTTCCCATCTTCACCCGTGGTACGTTCTGGACCACCGCCTTCAATTCCATTTACCTGTAACTTTTAAATTGAGTTTTCTTCAGAAAGTATTTTATCAGAGCTCAAAAATACTAATAGAGTAGTATTCATATAATAGACTATACTTTCTCATAAAGTTATTTCTTGGCAACCATCCTTTAACCGTTTTACGGGTTTCGTACCCGAAGGGTAAAACGGGACCCTATTACTAAGACTCCGCTGTCCGTCCGTCCGTTTGTCACCAGGCTGTATCTCATAAGCCGTGTTAGTTAGACAGTTGAAATTTTTACTGATGATATATTTCTGTTGCCGCTATAACAACAAATACTAAAAAAAAAAAAATTTAAGGGGGCTCCACCATACAACTAACGTTTTTTTTGCAGTTTTTATAGATAATAGAACGGAAATCTTCGTGCGCGTCTGACTCGCACTTGGCCAGTTTTTATCAAACATGAATCAACAGTTGTCATGTCAACAATAGGAATAAAATTCTAAATTTGATAATTAAAAAAAAAAGTATTGCTATCAGAGCAGGCACCTGGCATATTGGCGATTGGCCGCGTATGCCAGATGTAGCTCAGTAGCTATCGGAACAATCAAGCTCAAGCACGAAATCCTTCACCACGTAGTCCCTCTTACAACGTCTTATGGAGTCGAGTAGCAACATATAAATAACTAAAGACTTAGGCTTCTTTTAACGGCACCAACGTCTCAAATTACATTGGGAAATTGTCAGTAACGATACGCCAACCCATACTAAACTAATTTTGTATTAAGCTGTAATGCATGCTAACGAAAGTTATAAATATCAATAAAATATACCAATAAAAAACTGACTCCAATTTTGTCAAAAGCCAATGCTTGGTTACCTACAGAAAATACCGAAATCAGCATATGCGTGCCTATCAAATTCGAGGAGTTCCCTCGATTCCTCCTAGATCCCATCATCAGACCTTCACCAAATTTATATAGAACCAACTTGGGGGTACCTTCTTTAAAACAAAAAAAGAATTATCAAAATCGGCCGACGTGGTCAAGAGTTATTGGGGAACATACATACATTTAAAAAAAACATCCCAACGAACTGATAACCAGATCCTTCCTTCTATTGAAGTCGGTTAGAAAGTGAAAAGAATAATCTTTCTATTTTATCCCTTAAATTTTAAATTTATTTTATTTTAGAACTTAGAGCAAGGCTTGTGACATAACATAATTTTAATGTTTGTAAACTGACAGTATATTAAGGACTATAAATAAATACATACATACATATTCGGGGACAATCTTACACAAATCGACCTAGTCCCAAACTAAGCAAAGCTTGTACTATGGGTACTAGACGACAATATACATACTTATAAATATAAATACATACTTAAATCCATAGAAAACATCCAAGACCCAAGTACAAATATCCATGATAAATGCACAAATAAATGCCCTGGCCGGGATTCAAACCCAGGACCTCTAGCTTCGGAGGCAGAGTCACTACCAAGTAGGCTAAACAGGCCATCAAAACTATGAATATAATTGAATCCCTAAAAATATATAAAGGGTAAAGCAGACAATCTCAGAATAATACATTTATAATTTCAAAATCCTTGCTTTACTACATTTCCAATGAAGGTACCAGCTTTCCTTTACACCAGATTATAAAATTCAAAGATACTTTAATGTGTAATGAAAATCATTGTAAATCTAAAACATTGGAAATCTGATTAACTATTCATCTGTTTTATTGGGAAACTGATTCATTTTCTATCTCAAATTCTAACCATTGCTTATAGGTAATTCACAGAGTTTCCAACTGCTCCAGATTCGGTGGCTGCATTATTGATGAACAAAAAATAAAAATGCTAGCAATCACCGCCTGCTACAAAGTGAAAATGGTGTCCAAATTTTGGCTCTCTGAGAATTACCTGTAAGTAGTTGTTCAAAACTTAGACTCACCATAAATTAATTTTGTATGAAGCAGTACCACTGCAAACAAAATGCTTAATTTCAAATTAAAGGGAGAAGTCAGTGACTAGAGTCATTGGCTGCATATGCCAGATGACACAGGTTCGAATCCTGCTTGGAGCACTAAATTTTTCACTTTAATTTGAAATTAAGATACACCATGAATCAGATTAGTAATACTACCTGTACTATTAGTAATCTGATTTATGGTGCATCAGATTACTAACAGTACCTGGGGCAACAGGATAATACCGAGTTTTCCTAAAGATAAGAGCCAGATTGATTTTACGCCTCTATAAACCCTTGAATTGAAAATTTCATCAAAATTGTTAAAGCCATTTCCAAGATCCCCGAAATAAATATACAAGAATTTGAAGAATTGTTCCTTTAAATGTATTAAACACATCAGATTAGACAGGTGCATAGTTAATCAGATTTAGGTGATATTGAGAACATAGTTTTTGGGTATAAATGCACAGAAAGACGAAATATATTGTTATACTATTTACCTGCTTCATTTCAGGTGTTGTAACATGAGCCTGTAAGCAAGAAACGAAAATTTAATTTTAACCAAAAGGACTAATAACAATAGGATATTATGATTTTAAAACACTTAAGATAAGAATGAATACCTTGTGAATCATCAGGTTTACGTACTTTAAAATGCCTTGTATGCCATTAAAATTGTTAAGGTAATCTATTAGGACACAATAACTTACCTATTTAAAAAAATTGTAAACAATTGGTGACAAAAATTACTTAGAATGTAATTACTCATAGCATTTCTATGAATAAAACAAAGTAAAATGTAGGATCTGAATTTAGACCAGTGTTAACAAAACACAGAACAGTTTATTATTATCAATCTCAATGATTAAATTAAAATGATTTTGTGTTCAAGCAACATCAGGCATGGTGCTGTGGGGTCACTAATTTGACACAGATTCTAAATTAAAGAATTCATAATCAATCTTCATAACAAATTCCATGACATCAAAACACATATATAAATTTCTATCAAGGAAGGAAATCTAGCTCAATCACACAATAAAAAATAAATTGACCATGTATCTATTAGGCAAAGGTGAAGTTCTTTTGATATAATTCAATAAAACATAGTAGACCACTCACCGTGTCGAGATTGAACAGGGAGGAAACCTTCCTTAGGAATCCATTATGTGATTTTTTCTTCCGCCTCTCAGTCATTTTGGAGGATACTTATGCATAGCCTTTTGGGTTTCTCAATTATACTATGTACACTGCATGCATTGTTAGTTACACACTCTGAGTCCACTTTCAGCACCTTATTTGAAGATGTTCGGCATGCACCATTCTCTACCTAAAACCCACATCTAACTTGCACCGAAAAGTTTACAGTTTGAACTTTCATACGAAGTGTGATACCCATTTGTAGTCTGGTTGGCTGTAGCACATCCTTAACATAAGTAGGTTGTAATTGGATTATTCAATATTGCAGCCCATTATCTCATAATCGTCCAGGTCGCCGAGCCGAGCCCTTTCTGATAGTGATTTTTAGTAGATAAATGTATGAGTACGATTAAAAGCGTGTCACCAACTTGCGTCCAATGACAGGATGGTATGAATGTCAAAGCGATGAACTTTAATTAGAATGTCCGTGTTACGTTATTAGTATGCAATTTATGTTCTTTGATAATATTATGAGCAGGTACAACATTCAGTGAGTAACACAGCGATTTGGAGCAAGCAAAACTAACTCGTAAGTCGCATTAGTCTCACCAAGAATCAGAAACGTTCCCAAGGTGTAAAGAAATTACTAAACGTTTATAAATAGATCAGTGTTTATTAAATGGCCTTACTTGCGACGAATACGAAATATCAGCAGAATGAATGTCAAAATTTTGTTTGTAATATCATGTCACAATTCATTTACGACGAACAGAATTCCTTCAGCTGATGCAGAGTTCATTAGTCATTGGCACAACGAAGAAATTTAACGGCACTAATCCACACAACGACGGAACTTTAGCGTACATATCGCCGAAAACTTGTACTATATTTTAGGTTATAAATAGTACGTCGGGACGCGAAACAACCGTCCGCCATTACCGACCACTTGTATGTAGCGTTTGCAGACGTCACGTCATCATCACATCAAGAAGAAAAAATAAATAAAACGGAACGGAACCTGTAACACCGATCGATTAAATTCGTTGTGTTACACACATACCCTGCTAGATGTCACTTATTTCAACCTTCAGCAAAGTTTTAAGACGTTGGTTTGAGGAGACTATTTCAAATTCGAAAACAAAAATGTTAAGATTGTGAAAAATATTATTAAAGTAAACTTAAGAACACATTCACCTTTGCCATAATAGATTACTTAATAAAGTGAATTTAAAATTTAAACGCATAAAATATACGAACACGAGTCACAGTAACTCGTTTCGTGTCCAGTAATCTATCTTCAGGCGTCAGGCATTTATAAAATTATACATCTATTTACGTACCTTTTTTTCTTGCATCTCTCCACTATCCTGGGCCATCGACTGCACGATTTCCATCTATGGAATTAATTAACTGTATATCAATATTTATTGTCTCCAGCTCAGGTAGACGGTTATAGTCAGCTAGTATACGTGATAGGTGGGATTGGACCGAAGACTATATAAGTAGTTGCAGTTTTCATCATCATGAAATGAAATTATGGTAACATGAACACTTAACTACTAGTTCAAGTACCATATTATAAGCATGTAGCAAATATAGAAACAATACCTATATACTGGTATCAAACGTACCTTCGCTGAATCCGGTGTGTAGCTACTACGATCTGACTTCCGATTGCTATCTTGAAAAAAGGCATTGGAGACTGATCTGTAATCGCTTTCTTCTGACTGAATCTGAAAAAGATTACAAGAGGAGGGTCAGTTGGGTCAGGACTAATATACTCGTACCTTATACCGGAACAATACTTTTTTACACCCCCCCTGCGTAAATTCATAACTCCGCATTTATAAAGAAAAACTCCGTCATAAAGGCACACCAATATCTGATTAATCAACGAAAGCAAAAATAAACATTGCTAACAATTTGCTTAGCTGATGTAACCACCCAATTAGTGAGCAGGTAAAATAAACAACAGAAAGTCAAGTCAGCAGCAGTAGCCAGACAAAACACAGGGAAACACCATTTAAAATGGAATAAAAAGTAGCAAAATAATTTCAGGTGTATGCATGTCTGCTACGTTACCTCATAGGTAGCTAGATTCGATTCTGAATAAAATGCTGCTTTCACTTATTTCATATACTACCAGAGCTACCCGGAGGACCTCTATATAAATGTAACACCTGACGCTGTTGACTGGGTGTGCAAACTGGATGTTGACTATTCTTATAATTTATAGATGTAATCTCCTACATGATTTATATACCGTACGATTAAATAAATAAATTCACTTGGGTAGGCACGTAATTTAACTGGCATACCAAATGCTACTAACGCATGGAGGTCGTGGTCAGCAATTAACTTTAGCTAAACCCTTTAAGACTCAATGCTCAAGTTTTTCGGGTGTTCGCAGTAGCAGGTCTGATGAGAATTAACTTACTTCCCGGCGCGTGCCATCTGCCTCCCACTTGTTGGCGATGCGGATGGTCTCAGCAGTCTTCTGCTGGATAGATTTGGTGTCATCGAGTAGTGTTAACTCATAGAATTCTTGAATATCTGAAATAAAATAAAAACTGTCTATTATTATATTCACCAGCATTCAGCTTCTAAGTACGTCGTTCAACCAACTTCTAAGAATTCCAGGTGGGAGCTTTCATTTTGCAATTAAATGTATTTTATGCCACACATGGCCAAAAAGTGACTTTTACCGCACGCTACGCGTACGGAAAAGCCGCTTTCTGGCCAAGTGTAGTAATAAAATGATGTACACAACACGAGAAGTAATAAATAATGCCTTCGATCGCTTATATATACGTCCCTCGCCTACAGCTTGGGCCACAAAATCTGCGATCTCGGCCTTTCTTTGCTTTACCACCCTAGTTGTGTAATGTACTATTCAGGGTTCGAAAATATCCGATATTTATTATATATATCAAAATATCGGATATTTGATATATATCCCATAGATATCGGATATAATAATAATAATAATAATTCTTTATTTCAGACAATATATATATCAATGCATAATATTTCGTAATTCATTTATTTATGTACAAAGAAAATATATACAAGAATAATTAACCAAAATAATATAAAAAATATTAGTGTCCGACCGAAACATGTTTTTTTGCCGAAACCGAAACCGAAGGTTCGGTTTTGCCTCTAGTTTCGGCCGAAATCGAAACCGAAACTTTTACTGACATGTTTAAATCGTTGAATAAAATGTCAGTAGGCCGTGCTTTTTAGACATATGAATCATATGATCGATGAAACACCTATAATCCGTGCAGGTGGTATGAATTAAACAAGTTTTTTTTAAATACCACGTCGGTGGCAAACAAGCGTACGGCCCGCCTGATGGTAAACGGTCACCGCAGCCTATGGACGTCTGCAACTCTAAGGGTGACACATGCGCGTTGCCGACCCTTTAAAATTTTATACACTCTTTTCTTGAAGAACCCCATACTGTAGTCCCTCGGGAAAACCTCGGCAGGGAGCTCATTCCACAACCGGAGCGTCCGAGGGAGGAAATTCCTCTGAAACCGTAGCGTACGTGACCATTTAGGTTCTAAGGTGTGAAGGTGAATGCCCTGCGGACGGCGAGCGGTGCGATGGTAGAAAGGGGCCGTGGGCATCATGTTGAAAAGTTCTTAGGAGCACCATCCATTATACAAGCCATAGGACACTCACAAGGAGGCAAAGTTTCTTCTTAAACTTAACGGTTCAATATCGCTCGTGAGTTTGGGATCGTCCACGATTCGCACAGCACGTCTCTGAAGCAATTCAAAAGGCCCAAGCTGGTATCCAGGTGCTCCCGCCCAGAGGTGACAGAAAACTCAGTGGGGACGGACTTGTGACTTAAATCCGTCAGCAGTCACTTTATATCCGTGTACGTGGCTCTTATCTCTGTTTCTGAGTCCGGGCGCGGGCGTAGAAACACCGCTCGCATCGCATTACAATGTAAACGCAGTTATCTAACTACCCTACAACAAAAAAGTGTCAGTGTTCTTGTAGTTTGGTTTTATATTTAATAAGTAGTTTGTTAGTGTACACTCACCGATTTAAATAATGTTAAAGCATGTTTAATTGTCTCATGTAAGTGAATATGTATTATTCTTATGAGAAATAAAGATCTTTCAACCTAAATCATAGAAGTCTCTGTCCAGGGGTGACGTATCGCTTCGCTCAATTGAGCACAGATTTTTAGATGCCAGCCTGGCTTTGTCTTCTACGTAGCTCCGAAACTAGACGTTGCTGGAAATGTCGACACCAAGGATCCCAATAACTCTCTGAGATGGAGAGGGCTGTGTCTTGGAATAGGCAAAAGTGAATGGGTTTTTCTTCGTAGTGCACGCGTATACTTGTGTCATGGTGGGGTTGAACAGGACCAGATTATCCTGGCTCTTATTCACGCCTTTTTTGAAGATTCCCATGCTGTAGACCTTTGCCTCGGCAGGCTCAGCTAGGAGATCGCAATGGCTCCAAGGTGTGGGGATGTGCTCGAAAGCGAGAGGTGCGATGATGAGCCGCGGGCATCATGTCATACATAGTCCTCGCCCAGGGGATGCCAAAACAATCAATTAGGAGTTACCCGCATCCAGCGGACCCACGCGACCTTAATCATGTCATCAGCCCACCTCAAGCCTCAGCAACCTACGTCATCCGGTACGTGGTCGCCACTCGAGAACTCGCTTGCCCCACCGATCATCGGTACTCCAGGCAACATAGCCCGCACCTGCCACTTTAGTTTGGCAAGCTCTCAGGCTATATCGGTTACTTTGATTCCGCTGCGGGTATCGTCATTTTTTAGATCTCGCAGAGTAACTTGGAGCATAGGCATAGGCATGCCCTCTCCATCGCTCGTTGAGTGACTTTGACCCTCCTTTTTCGGAGGTTTAGGTAGGTAGGTAAATGGCAACACGCACTGGTCAAAGACTTTAAGTATTGACGAGAGGATAATCGATACATGAAAGATATTCCGTCTCCCGAACGCCACCCAGCCAAGTCATTTTTGACAATTGATCTCCTTCTCGAAACTGCACCTGCCCAACTGAACCGTTTGTCCTAGGCTCAGGGACAGTACACAAATTTGTCGACGACTTTGAGCGTAGTCTCTGATATTAACTGGAGTACGTACTAGATACATGGACGTTAGTTATGATCTTCGTTTGGTCCATGTTCATCTTACGACCAACTTCTTCAGAGGCCCACCTTGGATCATCGAGTACTTAAGTTCTCCATGGTCTCAGTTTTAAAAAAGAACAACCAAACTCCTGTCCCATGCCTTTCAGAATGACTAAATCGAACAGCTTCTAAACTAGATATAGAATTAACTAAAATAATATTTTGATCTTTAATTTTAACAGATCACAATCAGCGAGCTTCGAAAGACTAATAAGAATTCACGATCCGAAAGTAGGTACAATTTTGTAAGTTTCGGCACGACCGAAAGGTTCGGCACTTTTTTGGCCGAAACCGAACCTTCGGCCGAAACATGATTTTTAGGCCGAAACCGGCCGAAACCGAAACTTCGGTCGGACACTAAAAAATATATAATATTTCTATTATAAATGTCAAAATACCCGATACTGATCGGGGTGACGTTGACTGATCAAAACCCAAAATAATACCTAATAAACAATAACTTGAATTGTTCCAAATGAAGTTCATTTCGACCTCGAGGTAAGAGTCGTAGGACCTCGTAATCAGAAATAGACTTTTTATTTTTAGGGGAAAAAAAACTATTTATTATGAAACTATCTAGTACGAACGAAATAAGGTGATTCCTAGAAATTTCAGTTCATAACATTGATTTAAGTTAAAGATTTTACTCTAGTAATACCTATGTGATAAAAAAAACCATTTTTAAAAATAAATATCCATTGATATATATCGGCGAATCCTGGTACTATTCTCAAACATGCAATGAAATTACGTCATTACGTGCGTTATATATAATTATGTGGGCTGACTTTGAGTGCACGTCGAAGTATATTTAACTTATTTCCTTAGGATAAAACAAAAACGTAACTAAGGACTAAAACAAATCAAAATAATGCTATAATAAGGGGTCGCCCCGAGGAATGGTCCCGAAGATGCTGGCATTTCCTCGCTAAATTGCAATACCGATGCGTCGAGCGAGGAAGCTGCCTGCTCTACGGTCTCCGGTGGTGTCAGCCAGCCTTTTAGATAAGTCTTTGAATAGTTCTTGGGTACTGGGACCCCACGGACCGAGGGTCTCGACAACGAACGGTACAAAACAGTATTCGGCGCCTAGACCCCTATATTTGTTCGTTTTTGACTTTTCGGCCGCCTCTGCAGCCGAACCAGCACTGATGGATGTTCCGTGAAGATGGGAAGGTGCCAATGTGTCGACGTAGGTGGCGTCCTACACAAGCACCCTACCCATCTTCCACGGAACTAATGACATCCCATTCGGTCTCCTGCCATGGTAAAATAGGTAAAATCAATTCTACATCCTGGAGATTTTCCACTTTTATCCGTTTAAGTTCAGTATTAGAACCAGCGCAATAGTGTCGCCATCGTCTGAGGAGGCCTGTCAATCGACTTACTACGAGGAAGTGATCTGTTCCTACACTGGTTCCTATATGCTCTGGTGTCTACCACTTTACTGGCAATTCGCTTATCCACAATCACATAATTTAACATACTCCTTACTAAACATAGTAATAGACACTACCAGATTCCATTCCAAACATACCTCAAGCAAACTATTTCCCCATTTTCATTAACTTTTTCATAATCAAAAATATTTTCTAGTATCAAAACTACAATTCCTACTACACAAAGTGTGACTAGACCATGATTTTTTGCATTTCCCGATAAAAATATGAGTAATATTTCAGTAGCCAGACTCTACAGTGAAAAAACTTTTCTAAGTTCTGACCGTAACTCTGCGGACGACCAAATCTAAATATCTGTGCAGAGTAGATTACGACTTTATTCAAACCCATACAATATGCAATGTCTACTGCCTGGCTAGTATGATAGCTTATACCGTCACGTTATATGGCCAAAACGTACTGAAACGTCACATAAAACGTGACGGTATAAGCTATCATACTAGCCGGGCTGTTGTGCTAATGTGGGACACGTTGTGCAGTTACGTTTGTACACTTTTTACTATATGAGGACGCAGCTGTAGCAACTTACAGCATAGTTAGTAAATAACTAGCCAAGATTCCTTACAAGAGTGCTTTAATTTAGGCCAATTAAATATGTATTTCCGCCAGAGGGCAATCGCGTGAGCTGTGGGATCGATCGGCGTACGGCCGCCAGCCCCTGGATGTAGTTGGCCACTTTGAGCTTTGGAGCGGTCGTGATGATTTGTAAAACAACGAAATTCCGTAAGCCTTTGTTAGTTTGTATATTCTAATAATTTTTAAGAAAAAAAAACCGACTTCAATGGGGGAGGCCGGTGAAAGATTATTATACTTAGATGGTGCACTCTTAGATTCCATACAATAAAATAAAAATGGTTATAAGTATGTTTATAATGGTAGAAGACTAAGTACCCTCAATTCCTCATGGAATCATGGAAACAGAAAACCTTGCTTGCTTGACAAACAAAACGAAGAGAACAAATCGCCAAACTTGAACTACGCGTCGTTGAAGAGTTCCGTTCTGATCATCATCAGCAGTTCCACTTCATCAAATGTCACTTTTATGAATGAAAATGCTTGATTAGTTCATGAAAATACTTAAATTACTATTTGTGTGCCTTTCAAATTTGAGGAGTTCCCTCGATTCCTAATGGATCCTATCATCAGAACTCGAGCATGACAAAAATCAATCGTGAAAATAGAACTTGCTTAATAAACACAGCTAGAAGGACAAATCGCCAGACGTGAACTTTTCGTCGTTGAAGAGTTCTGTTCTGATCATCATCAGCAGTTTCACTTCATCAAATGTCACATTTTTGTATGATAATGCTCGATTTGTTGATGAAAACACAAAAATCACTATATGTTTGCCTTTAAGATTTGAGCAGTTCCCTCAATTCCTCATGGATCCCATCATCAGAACTGCATTTTGACAAAAACGGGACCAACTTGGATATATATACTTACAATCAAAAAAATAATTTTCCAAATCGGTTAAGAAATGACGGAGTTATGGAGTAACAAACATTTAAAAAAAACAACCGAATTGATAACCTCCTCTTTTGAAATCTTGAAGTCGGTTAAAAAATAATTAAGAGGCCTGTCACAAAACACTGGATTTTGATAGAAGTTCGGAATATTCCCGCGCGCAGATGGAAATAACCACTTTTTATTAAATAAATAAAAAATCTAAAAGTATTGTTCTAGGCAACCACTGTGTGATCTTAATGTTATCTGTCATTTGTCATTATCGAATAACAGATGAGGGTAGGTAATGTAGGTGTAGGTATATTTCTAGGTATAGGTATATCTTATTAGGCCATTCGTTTTTATGGTTCCGTAGCCAAAATTTTGTTTACCTGTAAGTTTTTTTTGTAATGGCTTGTGTGCTAAATAAATAACTTCTTCTTCTTCTAAAATGGCTAAAACGGAACCCTTATAGATTCGTCGTGTCTGTACACTTATGAAATTTGGTAGGAAGGTGTATGCTATGAACCGCTATAGAAATCTGATGTGAAATCACGAAAAAAATATTAAACTGGGTGGATAGGCCTTCAAAAATGACATAGAGGTTTCAAACTTTTCAATTTAAGTCAACCGTTGGTGAGATATTATTAGCTGTGAAAGTCGTAAAAAGTGTCCCCCTCCCCCTCCAATTTCCAAACTATGAAGTTTAAAACTCTGAAAAAAATCAAGATGATGTACAGTTATAAATACTTTCAACGATTTTTGGTTTGAACAAGATAGGTTTAACGGTTTTTGAGTTATTGCTGAAAAACTGTCTTGCCCAAACAAAAGGGCGTAAGTGCCGTGCCTTTCCTATGAAGATACGACCTTTTTTATTTACTGTATTGTATAATGGTTTTAAATGTAGATTAGGAGTTGTCGGTACGGAACCCTTCTCTGTGCGTGACCCGACACGCACTTGGCCGGTTTTATAAAGTCTTCGCGCGCTCTTTTGAAAACTACTGTCGGTAATCGGGTAACATTTTAGTTAAAAATATTAAATACTACTCAAATTTGAGGCTAGGTCTACACAAAAACATTTTTTGGCAACTTTTCAGATAATCTACGGAACTTGGCACCCATTTAGATCTCAATTCTTTTGTCGGTGAAGACGACAACCACGCATCGCATATTGAAACTTGACTGTTATTTTCACATTTATGTTTTTAATGGGATTGTTTTTACTCGGTCTCTCGTTAAAACTGTGATTTATAAAGGTTAATTCCTAAAAATGTCAAGATTCCATCACTGCTGTTTCCTTACTAACGAAACGGAAAACAAAGTTGATCGACCCAATAGATACATTGTTTACATTTCATGTTTATGCTCATAAAATTTAAATGTAACTGTATCTAACTATAGAGGACACGCTACGCCGTACTATTCGGAAATCATACATCAAAATTATAGTAATTAATTTCTTTTCGTCATGAAATTGATAATAATATTCCCTCCATAAACCTAAATGTAAAAAATGAACCAAGTTCTTAGTTCCATTTAAAGCCATAAATTCTAGGAACAAAATCTTAGGCTGAATCAAGTTTTTTTCTAAGTATTTGGTAAGTACTAATTCTTATTTAAACCATTTACAACTTCATATGCAATATAAATATTTGAGAGCAAGTAAAATTGGCGTGAAGCAAACGGAATTACTTAAGTGTGTTAAGCTAAACTAAGTAGGTTTACCTTTTTAACCGACTTCAAAAAAGGAGGAGGTTCTCAATTCGTCGGTTTTTTTTTGTATGTTCACCGATTACTCTGAGACTAGTGGACCGATTTCAAAAATTCTTTTTTTTGTTTGAAAGGGTGTGTTTTCTAGTTGGTCCCATTGTCACCAAGTCTGGATCTGATCACGGGATCTTGGAAAAACCGAGGGACTCCTCAAATTATATACCAAAAGGATGGGGTAAGTAAGGCTACATCGAAGGAACTCCTCAAATTATATAGCAGGAGGATGGGGTCTGGCAAAGTTTGGAGTAGGTGTTTTTTTGTTAAAAATTTTAGTTATCTCCACTTAGAGAAACCGAAGGCCTAGTGGCTCTGTAAGCTGTGTAGACCTCGCCAAAATAGTGTTTTTTTTTTTTTAAATATTTCCAATAACTAACTGACTTGACACTAAAGTTCATAAAATAATCAAACCTGCTCACAAAATTTCACGAGAATCGGTTGAGAAATGCGCCCGTCCTGTACTGTGATAACAGTGGAAAATTCAGAAATCCAAGCGAAAATATTTTTGCCGAAGGTCAAAATGGAGACCTTCGTTAAACAATAAATAAATAAAATTAAAAATAAATATAGGGGGACAATCTTACACAAATCGACCTAGTCCCAAACTAAGCAAAGCTTGTACTATGGGTACTAGACGACGATATACATACTTATATAGATAAATACATACTTAAATACATAGAGAACATCCAAGACCCAAGAACAAAATCCGTGCTAAATGCACAAATAATGCCCTGGCCGGGATTCGAACCCGGGAACTCTAGCTTCGGAGGCAGTTTCACTACCAACTAGGCTAAACAGGTCGTCCAAAACAACAATGATATAATATTTATATATTTTGTATGAAAAATGAATTAGTTAAAAATGTTTTAAAACTACGACCAAGACCACCGGGGAATGGCCAGCAGCATTCCTAGAGTGCGGTGGAGATACTGCGATCGCCAACCCGCATGCCAAGCGTGGCGATTATGGCATCTACCCCCCATGAAATTGGGGGAGGCCTATGTCCAGCAGTGGACGTCCTAGCGCTGATATGGTGGATGGTGGTTTTAAAACGAAAAGAAATGTACCTAAGTATTATTTTGTGAAATTATAAGGAAATTATCGAAAGTAAAGAAACAGATGGTGAACAGAACGTATATATTGTTGCGTATATATTGTTAACTAGGTATATTTATTAACTAGGTATATATTGTTATTAACTAGGTATTATTGTTAACTAGGTATATATTGTTGCGACGCTTGTCTCCCAACAGTTTCGTTGCTATAGAGACAAGTCAGCACGATATTCGAATATTCGCCGTGTCATTACAACTAATCCGTGGCCCAGCGGTATAGACATTGGTCTATGGAGCCGACACTCCCGGTTTCAATCCCAGTGACTAAAAGTCTTAATGATAACTTTTTCACTAAGCGGAGAGTAGCATGAAAAGTTCTAGAATAAGTAACTGGATGGGAATATTCGCTGCTTAAGAACATTTATAGGAAAATGTATAGGATTAGAGAATATTCGAGAATCGTCGTTACAGCGCAAGTTTCTGGAATTAGGCAACGAAATTCGCGCTACAACTACTCGCGAAACAAATGAGTAATGAAATGAATATATAAATTATCGTCTAGAATGGAAAACCACTTCCACCACTTCGGTCCACTTCTGACCAATTCCCTGTACAAGGCAGTGCAGTGTGGAATAAGTGTTAAGTGGGGGATCGGAGAGGGAATCGAAGAGAATATGGAAGGGGAGTTGTTGTTGAAGTAGAGTTAAAGTGGAGTAGTAACAATGGACTTAAGTAAAATGTTATATATAGTGCACAGTATCGGTGAAGTTATTAACTGTGTCACGTACTAATAGGTGCGGATTCGGTCGACTTGTGAGTGTCAATTGAGTCTTTATTAGTACGCGGGAACTCAGTAAACTTTGTCAGTGTAACTAAATCGCTTAATAAACCTTTCGTCGGGCTACAGAGGTATTTTAACTCTATCCCGTACCCCACGCTCGTAACAACGTAAATTTGGGATTAGTATTTAAGTACGCATTAGTATAGTAACTATATAGGTCAAATAGACTTTTCACCACATTGGCTCATCCACCATATCAGCCCATCATGGACGTCAACAACTGGACAAAGGCCTTCCCCAATTTCATGGAGGGTAAATGCCATAATCGCCACGCTTGGCATGCGGGTTGCTGCCCATCCCACGGTGGTCTTGGTCGCAGTTTTAGGGCATACCCAGGTCCATTTTGTTGGTTCATAATCATGTACCTATAACGTCGGCTAAAAGTGTAAACTTTCTTCTTTTACAAACTTTCTTTATACAAAGCCCAAGTCCGATCTTGCATGGAGTATTGTAGTCACCTTTGGGATGGCTTGGCAACTTGCCGCACTCGACGCGGTGGACCGGCAGTACGGTAGTGGGAAATAAGCTGCAGAACCTAGCACATAGACGCAAAGTAGCATGTCTGTGCGTCTTCTGCAAATTGTACTTCGGGGAGTGTGCTCAGGAGCTCCATGACCTCATACCGCCTTCCCCCTTCTTCCATCGGACATCCAGACGTACGGCTGGCTACCATCCTTACCTGGTCGAAATTCCTCTAATTCGAACGAAGCGCTTTGCTTCATCTTTCATAATGCGCATTTCTAAGGTTTGGAATTCTCTGCCGGTGTCTGTATTTCCAAGTTCATATAACCTAGACCTTTTTAAGGCACGAGTGAATAGGCATCTTCTGGGTGAGCTCGCTTCATCGTCGGCCTCATTTTTGCCCCCTGGCTAGATGCTGGCCAAGAGCAATCTCATTTGTAATAAAAAAAAAAACTTTTTAAATACATTTCATAACATTTTTTCGTATTAGCCACCATTATTTAGCAAAAAAGATGCATCGCCTGAGAAAAACAATCAATTCCAAGAGTTTAAAAGTTACCAGCTAACTCCAATATACCCCCCTTTTCGTAAGAATTTTGATCGTCTGTATGTGTGTTCTCGCAAAATAGTACATTTCGATACAAGTGCGGCAAGTCTGTCATTTTGTACGAGTCCCGAGGTGTCGGCCCGAGCCGCAACACGAGGGTCAAGACACGGGACCAGTAAAAATGACACTCTCGCACGTATATCGAACGACGTACATTTGCGAAAAATATACAACATAACAAAAATAAAACACGAATTAAATTAGACTTTATTTACTTGACTACTGGTGCGACTCGTATCACGATCCGTATCACGTGAATATTGACGCAAAATACAAGCAATTTTGAAAACGGCGATAATATTGACACATCTATTGTGTTAATATTAGTCTTGTAAAGGTCCCCTCATGGCATTCTCATGGTAATACTCAATCAGCCAACTTTTTTAAAAGGATTTTAGTTATATTTAGAGAGCCCTGTAAATTGTCAAACGTTTAATTTTAATATTTTAAATTTATGAAATGTATAGTTTCAATGCCAAACGACGTAATCAAAAAAAGAATAAAGTGATTGAAAATATGTTAAAAAGATTTGAAGTTATTGGGGGTCAAAAGTGGCTCCAAACGGTTCGTGTAAAATAACACACGGCTGCTGTCCGCCAGTTCCTGGGGTGAACTTGGCTGGACACGCTGCCGCGTTTCTAGATAATCAAAACGCTTAGCTTTTATTTTGGAATTAGGGGAAAAAATAACCCAATGATATTTTTCCCGTTTTTTGGGGTTAAATATTTTAATCATATTTTTTGTCTCTCCTGTAAACTTCCATAATATGACGTTAGCAGGTTTACACTCTGAGCCGAAAATAAAAAAACGAGTATGTAATATTATTACAATAGAGTTTTTTTAGTACATTACACAACTAGGGTGGTAAAGCAAAGAAAGGCTGAGATCGCAGATTATGCGGCCCGAGCTGTAGGCGAGGGACGTACTTGTCCTATAATCGAAATATATTCCCATTAAGATATGTTTGCACCTAGTAACAATGTGTATATATTTCATTTAAGAATGCACATAACATATCTTGCTTCTATTTGTGAGTTTCTATAATTGCCTCCATATTTCTATTTAAGAAGTTAACATGTTTACAAAAGCTGTTGGAACTCGTAAAATAAATAAATAAATAACCAACGGTCGGAGTATCGCCCTTTTTGCTTTACGAACTTGGCCTACACGCTAACGTATGTTTATCTTTTCAAACCAAATGAATATGCGTCACATTTAATATTTGTAATGACGAATGACGGTCGACCTTTTTCCATTTTGGTTAAGAACGTGAAGGGCTTAGACCATTCACTTGTCTTGAATTATTAAAAATATGTGATAAAAATATTTCAAATAGACATTAAACACTTTCAATTTTAATTTTTATACTCATTAACTATTCAGCTATAATGCAGGTGTTTGTAGTTTTAAAATCTATGCCCGTGAGTTAATATACCATTGTAGCGCAGTGTGCATGCGTGTTTAGACATCTTTCCACAAGCAAGTGTGTGATGAAAAGAAAGTGTTGAAGATTTTAAGTATCCAAGTGTTTTTATATGCTCTACCTACCTACTTAATCTAATTTAATCTAATATGTTCAATATTACCAGTTGTTCTGTTAAATGAAAACATATTTCAAACGATCGCTTCCTTTCCTTCCTGAGGCAGTGCATAAATTAAACAATAATCAGCTACTTTTCCCTTTGTAACATTCATCAATTATCCAAAATTGACATTCAGCACAAAGCGAATTTTATATTCGTCGAGGAAATGTTAAATTGCACCGCGACAGTTGGATAAGTTAATTACAAACTGTGGTAATTAATGTGCTTACTTATAAATCGAGCTGCGGAAAGGAACAGGGCTGCAGGGGTACGAGTATAAGGGATCTGTTAATAAACTCGGTCGACCAGATCATCTCCACGACACCGTGGGACCTATACACTCAAACTAGCTGCATTCATATTTGAAAATGCAGCTAACTCAATGCTTCAATGTATCTTTATTTGTGCTGATAGTAGCTGGAGTTTGGTATCCACGCTCGCTGGATAATAATACTCGTGTTTTATATGCAGTTAATATTTACAGAGTATCTGCAATGATATTCGTTTTGTTCGGGATGTTGTCTATTCAGTTTGTTTACTTTTTTACGGTAAGTTAAAATATACTCGTACCTACTTTAGCACATCGAATAATTTCTATTGTAGTATTTATATTATAGTAAGGCTCCTATTTCAGCGTATAAAAGGCATCAGAGCATCGGATAGGCCCATCTGGTCCATAGGTGCTATAATAGGAAAAGTTATTGGCTGAAGCTATTATATGGGGCCTTACATTACCTACTCTTGATATTTTATATTGAGACTTACGGTCGTTAAATTTAAAATTTATTGTTTTAGGTTGTGGGTGAGGATCTCGGTAAAACTGTGGACGCGACCGCCCTGTTCACGTTTGTGGGTTACATGTACAAAGCTATTATTATAATTATAAACCGACAGAGGATTAACAAGCTACTTGATATAATTGACAGTAAATATGTTGCTTTATATTCAGTTTATATTCTCGTTATTAGGTAGCGGACCCCAGGCATCCTTCAGGATGCAACTGTACGATTCGCGTTATAAAATAAAATTAAAATAGTAGGTAGGGATGTACTTACGCATAAAAAAACTTAGAACTAGCATATAACATGTAGCTTATTATATATGCATGATATTACAATGAATAAATATAGTATATTGTTTAACGAGGGGCGTAAGCGGAAAATTGCGAACTAGAGTCTATTTCTCTGTCTTTTTTAATGACTCGAGTTTGTAATTTTCTTTCGCACGAGTTAACTCACAATGTTTTTCATCACATTTACGAGGAAATAAATAACTCCAGCTCCAATCCTAATTGAAAAAAAATCGAACACTTCACCTGGAGGTACACTGGAGGTATACTGGAGTATCACTCCATGATCGCTGGGGCGTCCTTGCGAGAGGAGTACGCAGTTTCTATATTTCAACCAATCATAAAGCAATCACAGAGCAGTATTCATGTGAAGCGCGGCTAACTAGATTTTCAGCTTCAATATTTTAAACAATCAGAGAGCAGTATTCTTGTGGAGCGCGGCCAACTAGATTTTTAAACCAATCAGTTCACACACAATTCACACAAACTCATAACTCCCTCGGGAGGTAAATCGGTTCTAACTGCTCTATACCCCTGCGTGCAATAAGGCCCTTTACGAGCAAATATGATGAAAAATAACTAAAAGGAGAAACAAAGAAAAACGCTATCAAATACCCTGAATTTGCTATAAAAAATTATGTCCTAAATTTACTACCCGTTCTATATACCCCTATACTAAGATCTCGTACCTTCGCCCGCCTCGAATCGACCTATTCAATTTTCCATAATTACAGATGAGACGGATAAAGATAACTTGCTACGAAATATGGCGGCCAACATGAATCTTTTATCTAAATTTTACAACGGGGGTGCTTGTCTGACGGCGGTGATGTGGAACTTGATACCATTTACAAAAGCCACACTCACATTGCCATTTTACTATCCTGACTTGCCACCGACATCACCATGGTATGTAATTATTGATGTATTTTAGCATTCTGTTTTCATGCTGAAATTATTTTGATCTGAAGTATCAATTATGTTCTGTGGAACTGACCCTGAATGTTTTTTTTACTAACGTTGATAATGTTGTGTGACTGAAAAACGTGAATGTTTGACGAGGTGGTAAGCTTAGCATGTAGTTTCCCTGCCTACATTTGCCTACGTAGCAGACGCTCAAACGCGCTTGAGTTAATCTCAGTAAGAGCGAAATATTGGCGTGATGAAATCGAATACCTCGTCTTGAATAATGTATATATCCTAGCATTAAAAGGCTCATATTATTTAAGAACATTACACAGGTATTAATAGCCCTTACTGTAGCTGCTAAATTTGTTCCCTAATATTTAAAGCACCTATAAGCTTACTCGTACTAAATATATATTAGTTGTTTTATAATCAGATAAATATATATAGGTCTACACAACGTGCTCGGGACGAACTCAGAGGATTATTTTTACCAGTGCATTCATGAGGTAGTGAGTAGGTATGGAGTAAAAAATTACATGAACCCAGATCCAATTACGCATTTTCTTATCATACATAACAAATAAGTTATTTCTCCTTGCCTATAAAAATATGCCTCAGGACAAGCCGGCAATACATTTAAAAATAACTTGGGCCGAATCCACCTTCTTTATTTTTATATTCTTTGGTCAGGAGCACTGGTAAAATATTTTGGAATTTTCCCGAAGTAATTTCTAAATTTGTAGGTTTGTTAGATGGTATGTTTATCAAGCTGTAATCCTGATAATCAACGGGGTTGCCCAAACGAGTGCAGATCATCTGTTCGGGGGCCTAATGGCGTTTGCGGCTACTCAGCTGAAACTACTTCAACGCAAACTCGAAACTATTGGAAAGAGAACTGAAAACACAAAGGCGATTGATGGTAAGTTTTGTACCTTGGTACTACCTACGCTAGAATTCGTATGTTTGCCAAAAGATCAAATTCGTTAAGGCGAAGGGTACGCCAATGCATTCTCCATACAAAGGTTGTGCAAGTTTTATTCGTTAGCTTTGGCACCACAGCATTTAATTTTATTGGATGTACGCAGAACTTGAAGTTGAAATTTTGCTTTATTAAAAAAATACGAAAAAAATAACTAGAAGAAATAGCAAACAGAAAAATAAGCATATTGACAAAAAATAATAACTGTAGCGCAAACACAAACGAAGAAAAACGTACACAAAGTTCGTATGGCAAGAGCTTGCCTACCCCTTCGCCTTAACTCAGCTTGTTACATTTGAATTTTCACAAGTTAATGATTCTTATTCTTTCACTAATCAAAATGTTCAAATGCAATTTTTAATACAAAGCGGAAAATCCATAGGTAAGCGGGTAGCGCCACGAATAAGTGGGAAGTGTGTTTTAATAGTGAACAACGTTATTGTTTTAGTCTTAACAATCCCATTCCTAACCCATCAGAACTCAATAAATTTCAATTATGATATGATAAAGAATTCAATACCATCATAGAAGTCAGTGTCATTACTCATTACATTGGTCCACCTTCAATGTATTTACCCACTATAGGCCGATTCACAAGAGCTGGCGCGGAAAATGTATGAATCTGTCATTAATTTCATAGACATTCCGCGCCAGCTCTTGTGAATCGACCTATACGAACATTCATTTTCATTTTGTTCCTGTTATTCGAATTCCTATTTCAAATCTAGATATTACATATTTTTCACAGCCGAAAGGGAACAGGAAGATTACAAGGAAATAATTTCGTGCGTCGAATATCATTTGAGAATTATAAGGTAAAAGTAACAATGTCCCGACGTAATTAATAGAATAATAATGGAGAATAAAAAATATAATTTTCTCAAACATGCAATGAAATATTGATGTTATGTTCCTTATAATTGGCTGCGAAGTATGACGTTTCAGGTGCGGCTAGGACAAGAGGTCGTTAATGCAATTTCATACAAATGTTGCAGGCCTAGGCCGGCAAAGTCCTCTTTTTTAATTTCCATTCCACATAAATTTGTGGCACAGGCATCATGACATTCTGCCACTATGCGTATTAAAAATAAAACTTTGATTTTTTTGTTGTTATATCATTGCATGTTTGAGAAAAGCACTATACATACCTCGGCGGGAAATATGGGGTTACCCGCCTGAGACCTATCCGACCTCGCTTCGCTCGGCCGTCTATATGTCTTCGGCCGGCAACCCCTTTCGTCCCGGCCTCTGTAGTAATGTACTATCTATTCATTACATTTAGATTCAGATTACACAAAATACGGAATTTGTTATTTTATAGGTTCGTCGATGAACTCACGGATATATTCGGAGGGGCAGCATTTGGGCAGTTTCTATTAGCTGCACCGCTATTGTGCTTATCTATGTTTATTATTATAACGGTAAGTTTTTTAACAAATACAACAATATTATTCTTCAAAGGTTATTGGAAATCAAGAACCACACGGTGTACAATAACTTAGCGTTCTTTTTACAAAAATAAAACCATAAGTAGGTAAAATTATAATTCACTTTAATCAATTTTATTGCATTCAATGAATTTAATACTATGCTAATGGCCAAATTAACGACGAGTGCGGCTCTAATCTAATACTCATAATCCGATTTCACCAATTAAACAGAGAGTCACATCAAACTTGTGTGGCTCGCTATTTACGAAGTTAACCTATAGGTAGTGGTTAATATGTACGGTTAGCTGCAAAAATATTAACAAATAGATATATAACGACTCTTTATCACTGATGATAGTGATGATAATAATGCTTTTTAAAGAGTTATGGGAAACATTAAGTATAGTAGTAATTTAGTCGTGTTTATACTTTTATTTTCAGAGCAGTGATGCGACTGAAATAGTGACCAAGCTTTTATATTTTGGATGCCTATCAGGACAACTGTTCATTTATTGTTTCTGCGGGAACATGATTAAGACACAGGTATAACATACACATAATGCCATTAATGACATAGTATGTGCTCATGTAAGTAAGTAAGTACATTAGACAGGTTCATCGAACTTGCTAGTCGGATTTTCTACTCATAGGCAGTTTTGGGCACACTGTGGAAAAGCCTTGATACCAACTACATTGCCTGCGCATTAGAGCTACGAAAAGGCTGGCACTGAATATAATACATTATATTATTACAGTCATATATGGCCGTTTATTGAAACAGTAGAATTCGTAGCACGTCCTTGTACTTTGTCAGAAACAGAAATAATGCCGCGTAGCACGTAGCGCTCAGCTACAGAAATATACACTTGCGGCTCATAAAATGGGACCTAAATATGTTTGCAAGTGGAATAGAAATTACATGCAACGTCAGAAAGCATTTTAGGTACTTAGATTAGAACAGACATAGTGGAAGTGACCCTTGTAAAAAACTGTTTAATGAACAAGTCCTTTAAGTACACATTATGATCTACTTGTAATCCTTGATTCGAGCTTAAGCAAGGATATTTGGGCTGGCTTGTCTATTTTCGTTACATATTTTTATTTTGTATGCAAAAAGAGCGTAAACAGCCAATGCTGACGTGCCACTAACTTATATAAACTTGTTTGATATTTAAATAGGCTTAACCAAAAAACCGATGTTATTATTTGTAGTAGAAAGATATACCTAATCGATTTCTTTCATAATTTGTGTATCTTATCTTATCTCTTAATAAGAGTGACCTCGTCGCGACGGCAGCATACAACAGTTGTTGGACGTCAACATCTGTGCGCACCCAGAAAGCTATCCAACTTCTCCTTATCAGAGGACAGAAAACACTTTCTGTTGTGGCGGGCAATCTATTCGAACTTTCTTTGGTCACATTTGGCGCGGTAAGCTAAAAATCACTCTTTATTATTTCACAAGGAAATAACCTAAACAAATCTTGTTTGTACTGTGATGGATGACTTGCCAAGCATAATATTTTTATTCCTTGTTTCAGTTATTGAAATCATCGTATTCGTTCTTCGCGGTTTTGAACAAACAACGCAATGATTTTAATTAATTTTACATAGGTACTTACTACCTATCAGCAATCAGATTAGAAAGTAGCAGAGGTAACTAACAATATCGGAACAGAGGCTTATGTTAGTAGTATCTATTAACGTGGTGCTGAGTAAATAAATAATGAAGTAAAAGTGTATTTGTGGTCTATTTGCATCTTAAATATTTGATAATGATTTTGATAAAAAAATGTCTTACTTTGAGCAATATGGAAGTTCCTTAAATTAAAACGTTCTGACATCCTTAAAGGTTTAAGATAAGAACGTTTAAGTTAATTTAGTTTAAGTTTAAATTCGATATTTAGTTTAAGTTTAATTTGAATGTATGAAAAGTTTAACAAGGTTCTATGGGATGACAGCTATCGGCGCCATATTTAACGTTGATCATGATCATTCTGTGATCGTAAGACAGTGCAGCCTGCCTAAATCTGATATAGGTGACCTAGTGTTGGCACGAGTAGAAAACTTGCACAAGTACGAGGGGTGTTCAATAAATTCTCGGTAATGACATCTTTTAAACCTATTTGGTAAACTTTTTAATAATGGCCGGTAAAAGTTATTCATTAATATTAAAAAAAAGTAAAATTCAAACGGCGATGTTCTTTTGTTTTCTTGCAAGTACCGAACAAACGTGATCGCTATGAGCGATTTTTCAATGTTGGTTAAATTAGAGCTCCGAGCGGTAATAAAATTCTTGACCAAACAGGTAAAAAATCAATAAGCTATAAAAAAGAAATGGATTATGTTTACCGTGAGTCTGCTTCTTCTTTATCAACAATTCAAAAGTGGTCAAGACAATTTAAGCATGGGGGAGAGAGTATCGAAGACGACCATAGAGCTGATCGGCCAGTCGAAGCTACTTCATCAGAAAATTTAAAAAAGTGGAGAAAATTATGTCTGAAGATGGTTGAGTAAAGGTGAAAGCAATAGCTCAAAGAACCAACCTTTCTATTGGTACTAGACACTATATAATTGATGACCATCTTAATATGCCAAAAGTCAGTGCGAGATGGGTACCGCGAATGCTGACACCGCTTCAGAAGAATACGCGTGTTGCTTGTTGTTCCGAATTTCTTGAGGTTTGCGTTGAAATTCCTGATAAGATACTCCAAAATTTTGTTAGTAAAGATGAAACGTGGGTTCATCATTATGACCCTGAGAGAAAACAAAAGTCCGTGCAGTGGCACATTAAAGGAACTCCTCATCCCAAGAAGTTCAAGGGGTTGCCTTCAGCTGCCAAGGTCATGGTCACAATATTCTGGGATTGTGATGGAATATTGCTGATCGATTATAAAGAAAAGGGTGTAAGTATTAAAAGAGAGCACTACGCTAATTTTCTATGACAAATAAGGGAAGCAATCAAACAAAACAGAAGGGGAAAATTAGCCAAAGTTGTTCTGCTTCTTCACAACAACGCCCCTGTGCATACTGCTCATATTGCCAAGGCTGCTGCTCTTGAATCTGAACTCGAAACTATTACATACCCACCGTCGAGACTTGACCCCGAGTGACTTCTATTTGATTACCAATCTCAAAAAGGATCCATGTGGAAATTAATTTTCTAACGATAAAGCATCGAAGACAGTAGTTTAGGAGCATTTTGACACCAAAGGCAAAAAATATTTTTATGAGGGGTTAAAAACTAATTGACCGGTCTTATAAGTGCATACCCATAGGAGGAATATATTGAAAAATAAAAAATAAAATACCTATAATATTCTTTTGTTTTTATTCTAATACCGAGAATTTATTGAACGCCCCTCGTAGGCACTGTAGATAATTTAGAGGCTAAGCTGTCTGCCCATACAGATGTAACATACAATAAGTATAGCTTCTACGTTTAAACTTAAAATGGATGTAGAATTGCTGTCAGAATAAAAAATATTATCAGCATTTGTGAGCATTCCTGTTCAGACTCTGATAGGAGGCAGATTTATTGAGCTATTCTCGATCACATGTAAAATTTACCTATTACAAACGTTTAAATGAAATATAATTTTGAAAAAGGAATCCATTTATTTATTTTTCACATAAGTATATTATTACTAGTATCCTCAGAGTCACTCAGACCTAATTTAATTTACCCATTTGAGAGCATGTTTTATTAATGCTAAGAAATTAAACTCAGTTCATAAAAATATTTTTCCCCTCACTAGCTCGGAAAGCCGTCTTTTATCCTTTGAAACAAGCGGGTAAAAACGCATTTTATCCACAAGTGGGGAAAGTAATTTGACCTTGGAGCGTGTTTGAGTAGCTTTTGACAGATAACAAAACGTAAAACGCTCATATTAATGGTTCGTTTGATATCAATTATCATTAAATAAATGGTTAAAGAATTTAATAAAAAATACCAAATTTAGCTTTATTTAATGATTTAAGTCGTAAACCTTAAAATTTTATAAGTAATATTTTTTTAAAATGACTTTGAGTATAATTCTAAACGCACAAGTTGAGTTGATGCAATTTCAAAACGCATCGTCAGAAATGTCATCATTGTCAATGTCAACTAAAATATACACAACTTGTCACCGACTCCGACTCGCGTAAATATTATACACAACTTTCAGAGTTTTCTGTTATAATATCGTAAAAAAATCAGTGATTCCTGTGATGGTGATCATGCCTGTGGAACTGTGTTTTTTGCATGTTGCACTTTCCTCGCCATAGTGAGGAGAAAAGTTTTGTGTTACACACGAGTGCAAAGTTGTATTTTACTTCTCGTGTGTTGAAACACTCGCTACGCTCAGGATTCTATTTTAGAACCACTCGCGACGCTCGTGGTTCAACTATAGAATCCTTTCGCTGGCTCGTGTTTCAATTCCACCCTCGCGGGTAAAATACAACTTTGCACCCTTGTATAACAAATAACTATTCCGCACGCTGCGTGTCCAGAAAACTCCACTTTTTGGCCAAGTGGTGACGTAAAATTGTGTACAAAACACGGGTCGTAAAACAGAAAGCCCTCTCGAATATTTATGACCCTCGCCTGCGGCTCGGGCCTCAAACATCTGCGATATAGGCCTTTCTTTATTTTACAATCCTTGTAATAGCTATTAATATAGTTGCTCAAAAAGTGGTACGGTGCGGAAAGTTTGATATTTCGCACTAGTGCTTTTTACATTTCCAATTTTTTTTAATTATCTATTGTTGTAGACCAGGGTTTCTTAAAGTGGGATCCACGGATCCCTTGGGGTTGAAGTAAAAAAAAAACATCCCCACTTTACAGGTACAAAATCTCCCCTACACGTAAAGTGAGGATGTTTTTTTTTTACTTGAAATGTACATATTTTACATTTTTGGTACGGAACCCTAAAACCGAATTGGCAGTTATGTATGACACGACACTCACGTGTTAATAAATTTTGTATAATTTTTGCTGCAACTTTTCTTAATTGTCAGTCTAGTCATTGATGTGTCATGTCAAAATTCTCAATTGTTTTACAGTATCCACTTATGCAATATAAAGTGTGTTACCGGCATGTGCGCATTATTAAAACTGATAATAGTTAATGATATATGTTCCATTAGCAATTGTTTGCATGTTTCGAATCATAATTAAGTATGTGAATTTATTTTATTAATTATTTTATTTTTTTGGGATTTGGGATTGTCCATCTTACACAAATCGACCTAGTCCCAAACTAAGCAAAGCTTGTACTATGGGTACTAGACGACGATATACATACTTATATAGATAAATACATATTTAAAAATAGATACAAGACTTCCAGACCCAGGAACAAATATCCATGCTAATAGATGCACAAATAATGCCCTGACCGGGATTCTAACCAGGGACGTCTGCCTCCGAGGCAGTGTCACTATACCAACTAGGCTAAACAGGCCGACAGTCAACTACAAATAAAATGTTCAAACATTAAATGTAATGGGAGTACTACGTAATTATCGTTACTCATAGCGCTAAAGCACACGGTATAAGGCATGTCGTAGTACGGGGGTAAAAAAACTGTATACAACCTTAAAAATAAACAAACCTGATATTTGTTTTTCTCTTTAAATGGATTAAGATGCACGAGAATTATCTGTAATGCTTTTGATATACGGCTAGGCACGTGAAAATGAAGCTCAAGCTTTAATTGAGGCTTTATCGAGAACCCTTCCCAAGTCGACGACAGCCACAAAATGCTATTCAGAAAATTCATGACAATAGGCCAAGCGGCCCTGGTCAGCCTGAACTAAAAAGGCCATGAACGGGATCGTGCCAGTGCAAGTTGAAGAAAGAATTCTCAAGCACTTCAGACAGGTCCCAACGTCAAGTACCCATATTGCTAGTCGAATGTTCGGTGTTAGTAACAAAACTATGCACAAGATTTTAAAAAGGAATACAAAAGATCCATTCAAGTATTAAAACGTGCAAAAATTACTTCCTGGGATTTTGCCAATAAGACACCGTTCCTACGATTGGTTTTTACAAATATGTGAAGAGGAAAATTACTTAAAATAATATGGACCGACGAAAGTAGGAGTATGTATATATGGGTTTTTATTTTAAATAAATAGGATGTATATTAAAATTGTTCCCATTAAATAATATTATTAAATCGGAACCCTTGGAATACTAATCATTATTGAGTAGTTCTGATGAATCTGTGAATCAAATAGTTGTTTCCAAGAGCAAATGCACGAGTTACTACAACCCAAATGGCTATAGGTGCACCTAAAATATTTGAAGAGTTCCCTCGATTTCTGGACACTATCATCAAATTCTGACCTGATGACAACGGGACCTCCCCAAAGTTATTATTGACCCCTATAACAAAAAAAAAGAAATTTTCTTAATCAGTTAATACATGATGGAGTTCGCAGGTAACAAGCATAAATAATAGCAAAACGTGAAAAATCACTGTTTTCCGATTCTTTATATGTATACACATAATTACCTAGCTAAGTGCCAAATTTCACCATTCTAGGTCAACTGGAAGTGGGTTAGGTTTTTTATTACTAGTCAGTCAGTCAGTGAGTGAGTCAGTGCCACCGCTTCCCACTAGTCTCTTCAGGTCATAGGTTCACCTGGCGGGAGGACGCCCCACAGGGCGAGTCGTTCGCGGTCTCCATTCTAAAACTCGTCTGCCTCATTGGCCATCAGCTCTTCGACAAATATGAAACATGCCCCGCCCAAAGAGGTTTAATATATAAACCAAATTTCATGTTTTTATGTTAAGTTTTCTTAAATATCCAACAGCTTTCATGGTGTTATAACATACTGTATAGAAAACTGCCAAGGTAAGGCTCAAAATGCGTTAAGCCGCAATAAATTAGTTTTACTGTAAACAATCTAGTGCCAGACTTGGCACCTTTTCAGATAATGGCACCCATTTAGATCTCAATTATTTTGTTGGTGAAGACGACAACCACGCATCGCATATTGAACTTGGCTGCGATTTTCACATTTATGTTTTTGATGGGATATCATTACTTTTTGTCAAACTTCATCAAATGGTGCTTTTCAAGAGCAAATGCACGAGTTAATATACAAAATAACTAAACCGCTATAGGTGCCGCTCGATTTCTTCAGAACCCTATGATCAGATTCTGACCTAATGACAAAAAGACCACCCCGGAAGTACTTATATACCGTTTCAAACAAAAAAGAATTTTCCAAATCGGTTAATAAATGACGGAGTTCTGAGGTAACAACCATAAATAATAATATAATAATAAAACAAAAAAATCACTGTTTTCTGTTTTTTAACCGACTTCAAAATTTCAAAAGAGGAGGTTATCAATACGGTTGTATGTTTTTTTTTTGTTTTTTTTTTAATGTTTTTTAGTCCATAACTCCGTCATGTCTTAAACGATTTGGAAAATTCTTTTTTTGATTGTAAGTATATAAGTATATCCAAGTTGGTCCTGTTTTTGTCAAAACGCAGTTCTGATGATGGGATCCATGAGAAATTGAGGGAACTCCTCAAATCTTCAAGGCAAACATATAGTAATTTTTGTGTTTTTATCAACAAGTCAAGCATTTTCATCCAAAAATGTGACATTGGATGAAGTGGAACTGCTGATGATGATCAGAACAGAACTCTTCAACGACAAAAAGTTCACGTTTGGCGATTTGTCCTCCTAGCTGTGTTTGTTAAGCAAGTTCTATTTTCACGATTAATTTTTGTCATGCTTGATTTCTGATGATGGGATCCATGAGGAATTGAGGGAAATCCTCAAATCTTAAAGGCAAACATATAGTGATTTTTGTGTTTTTATCAACAAATCGAGCATTTTCATACAAAAATGTGACATTTGATGAAGTGGAACTGCTGATGATGATCAGAACAGAACTCTTCAACGACGAAAAGTTCACGTTTGGCGAGTTGTCCTCCTAGCTGCGTTTGTTAAGCAAGTTCTATTTTCACGATTAATTTTTGTCATGCTCGAGTTCTGATGATGGGATCCATGAGGAATTGAGGGAACTCCTCAAATCTTAAAGGCAAACATATAGTGATTTTTGTGTTTTTATCAATAAATCGAGCATTATTATACAAAAATGTGACATTTGATGAAGTGGAACTGCTGATGATGATCAGAACAGAACTCTTCAACGACGAAAAGTTCACGTTTGGCGATTTGTCCTTCTAGCTGTGTTTGTTAAGCAAGTTCTATCTGCACGATTGATTTTTGTCATGCTCGAGTTCTGATGATGGGATCCATTAGGAATCGAGGGAACTCCTCAAATGTGAAAGGCACACAAATAGTGATTTTAGTATTTTCATGAACTAATCAAGCATTTTCATTCATAAAAGTGACATTTGATGAAGTGGAACTGCTGATGATGATCAGAGCGGAACTCTTCAACGACGCGTAGTTCACGTTTGGCGATTTGTTCTCTTCGTTTTGTTTGTCAAGCAAGCAAGGTTTTTTCATGATTCCATGAGGAATTGAGGGTACTTGGTCTTCTACCATTATAAACATACATTATAGCCATTTTTATTTTATTGTATATATTATCTATCTAAGAGTGCACCATCTAAGTATAATAATCTTTTACCGGCCTCCCCCATTGAAGTCGGTTTTTTTTCTTAAAAGTTATTTTATGTGTACACACACACACAATTACCAAGCTGGATGCCAAATTTCACCTGGAAGTGGAATTTTTTATTACTGTCAGTCAGTCAGTCAATGGTAAAAATGCCGTTTATTGAACTGTAATATCTCAATAACTATTTCACCTATATTTATGAAATTTGGGATTCTACTTGTTCTAAAGAATCTTAATGCATATACCAGATTTTTTATGCTAAATAGATTTGGAGTTATTGGAGGGCCAAAAGTGGCTCCAAACGGTTCGTGTAAAATAACACACGGCTGCTGTCCGCCAGTTCCTCGGGTGAACTTGGCTGGACAATGGACATGCCGCCGCGTGTCTCGATTGAGGAACGGAACGCAATAACAAACCAACGATAAAGATTTTTGCGTCATAATATTTGTAGGTTATTGCTTGTTAAGTTGCCTATCGCCATTATCTTTATCTAAGAGGTCGAGCGAGCAGTTCGTCAACAACATCTTTGTTTTTCCGCAACCGTTCACATAATTAAACTTAAATATAGGTACCTAGGTTCTATTCTATTTATAGAAAGGAATATATAAATGTTTAATTTTTATCAGTAAATACCACGATAATTACTCTATTTACGAAGAATGAACATTTAACTTCGTGGCTCTGTACAGTCAGCACTCAGCATCATAGGTATACACCACAAGATATCTTTATTAGCAATTTAGCATACGTGTGAAAACTGATACGATTATGGCATTTGTCCCACATGAAATTGGGGGAGGCCTATGTCCAGCAGTGGACGTCCTAGGGCTGATATGTGTTTATCGTTGTATGTGTGTATCGTTTTTTTCAATTGTTTTAGTGTGTATTGACTTTTCAAAAGTGCTGTTTTATAAGGCCTACTTGAAATATGAATAAATTGAAATTGAAATTGATATGGTGAAAACTGGGGGCACGAACCCCTTAAAAGTGAAGTAGAAAATATTTTTGCGAAATAAAATATCGTTCTTACTGTCAAGATCCAGATTTATTATTCAACGTTGAGTAACTAATAAATATTATTTGTTTGCTCTAGAATAAAAATAATGTATGACTATCATATGGTCTAAAACAAGCCATATTACCACGAGACTGTTATTTTCCCGAACGCAGTGAGGGTTTGTTCGTTAGAGGGGTAATATGGTTTTTGGACCAGAGTAATACATTCTACTTTTCACTTCGATTGCGAAAAAATAAATAGATGCATTACTTTTGTTAAGATTTCTTGACAAATGTTCACTTCCCAAACAGTCAATTGCCAAATGCTCATACATTTAATTCTTTTGCAAAGTTGTTTTGATTACAAAATAACTTAAAACTTTAGAAAACTAAATAGGAAACAGGACATATGTAGGGTCATGGTAATGAGAGCGGTTGAAACGCTCGGAGAGTTACTGGTTTACATAGACAATGTATTGATTGATATCGATATCGGCATCGATATCAACTATCAAATCCCTAGAACGTGCCCACAATTAGGTACTTTTTTATAACTGCACCTAGGGGAAGCGTGTGTTACGATAATATTTAACCACATTGGCTGCTCTCTGATGAGTAATGAGCTAATGACTACTCAGATGATAGAGTTTTCTTATTAAAAGGGGGTATACTATAATTTTACTAAAATCACAGATTAATATAATAGTGCTCCATAATGCAAATTTAAAAATCTGCAAAACTATGACTTAAAACAGCATAGCTATCCAAAGGGGGAACGCTGCCTGCCTTATGGGAACCCTTCCACAGGGCTCCGATCTTGTAGACTTTTCGTAGTCTTTTTCCGTAGTCAACTAGGAACCCTTATAATTTCGCCATGTCCATCTGTCTGTCTGGCTGTCTGTCTGTCCGAGGCTTTGCTCTGTTATCGTTAGTGCTAGAAAGCTGCAATTTGGCTATTATAAAGCAATAAATTAAACAAACGATTAAAAAAATGGTACCTCCCTTACCCTTAAAGAGGGGATGATTTTTTTTGCTTCAACCCTATGGTGTGGGGTACTGTTGGATAGGTCTTTCAAAATGTATACAGGTCTACGACAGGTCTTCATCAAAAAAAATTAAAATAAATTAATATTTTCGGAAATAATCACTAATGTGTCCAATCTAACTTTTGAACTATTGGTCCAATAAATAAAGACTTCTAACGAAAGCTATAGTAGACATGATCAGTTAAGCTGGTTTTAGTGTTTCTTCAAAGTTCTTAGTAAAAGATGTATTAAACGCAGCGAAGGTATTCCCTTTTGCTTGTTAACTTTTTATTAAGTAAAGTTCATTGGACAACTATGGAACCCTACACTGAGCATGGCCCAAAATGCTCTTGGCCGATTTCTTAAAATTAGTTTCAGTTGTTTATGTTTAAAATATCCTGTTTTCCATGTTTGCCGAATAAATGAATATTATTATTAAAAAAAACAATACTTAAAAAAGTTTTATCAATAAAATTGGCTGAAATTTTACTCCTATGATTAACAGTTTATCTAAAACCATCTTGTATATTCCGAGTGTCTGTGGGTACTTATTCATTTATTAATACTGATAGTACAAAGAAATATCACAATATGTCACTCTAACAAACTACATCTTTATTTTAGTTTGACTGTCCCAATCAATATACTTATTGACTATCTATGATAATCAGTGATTGTAACTTTTGTAGCATTTTCGGTGCAGCGTAGTGGTGTTAACGGAATTGGGATAAATGATTTAAATTCTTACGATTTATTAGCGTTAATAACGTTAATATTAACCTTAATTAACCTTTAAATTGTATTTGTCCATACCAACTCCGTTAACCGCTACACCGCTACGCTGCACCGAAAATGCTAAAAAGTTACGACCTAAATACTTATGCCGAGTACCTGAGGCCTTCGCCAGATTCAATTACCTACGTAACTAACTACATTTTTATACTAAAAAATGATTTGATGGAATAAGTGCAGTACGTACATTTCAAATGCGCGCAACAACAATATCTAGTTCGCTATTCTGAGCTCTGTAACGAATAAAACTTTGCCCATCATCTGGCACTTACAGCTTGAAAATATTGAATAAGCACAAGGAAAGCGCATAGTTCACAAAAATACCTCCCACTTTGTAAACGGGCTCAATCAATGTTCGATAGGATTCTGCATATGTGCTGAAACTGTTAGGCATTACAATTTTTAATTAGAGTGGGCCTAAAAGGAATTGTGTCAACTGGGTGTACTCGATGACCCGTGACCGATCTAGGTCATTCGGTCCATCGCACGGATTGCAATACGTTTACTTTGTTTCGAACGCATTGGATAGTTTGTGCTTTTGATTCGAAAATCATGTATGTTCAGCAGCATACCAAATTTAGGCATAGCTAAGCTCTACAGGAAAAGTTCAATCATACAGGTTGTCCCTAAAACTATCGCCAAAACTAAGACTAAAAACTAGCTAATAGCTTATAGCCGGTGATGCTCCGAATACGGGTTTCACCGAATAGATACGAACATTCAGCCGAATATTCGGTCCAGCTTTTGCCGAACCGAATATTCGGTTATTCGGTTCACCGTAATGCCTTCATGAGCTGTTCTAAGACAGACTAATTTGGTGGTAAAACCTTCCATCTATAATAAGGTAGAACTCTTGTTTATTATCGAAGTGAAATATTGATTATACGTCAATTTAGTTAAATAACAAATATTTAATCAGTTAGGAGTAATTATTACACAATTCAGTGATTAAATTGTGACAATAAATTGGGGCAATTCGTAAACAAAACCCTTTAAAATTGCTCGGTAAATATTCGGCATTTGAACCGAACAATTCGGCCGAATACCGAACATTAAAAATATGCCGAATAACAAATAATAAAATAACCGAATATTCGGCGCACATAGCTATCATCTAAAATTTAAGAATCCTTAATGGGTTCCACGTTGATTTTAGAGACCAGACATATTATACAGACAGTGAATATGTAATATAAAAAGCGGAGAAGTGCGTGTCTACCCGCGACATTATGCGGATTTAAAACATTGAAAACTTATATTTACTCTATAAATATCTAAGTAATCGAGAAAAATTGTACGAAGATTTGCTTTTTCCAAGTACATACTACATATTAATCGCTAGCTATAATGTCAACTTAGCTGTGATAGTATTCTTTTAGATTCATTATACTTCCATGATTTTTCTACATAGGTACCCCTTTAGCTAGTAGAGACGAGACGGGGACACTGGACTCCAATGAAATTAGCACTTTAAAAATAAATATCACGCAAACTAATAGCTAAATCAAATAGTAAAGAGCTCATATTATTTTTTAACAAGTATCTGACGATACTAATATGAGTATATATGAGTCTTGAAAGGGAAAAAAGTGAATCCTCACTTTACATGTAGGAGGAACACCAAAAACATGTTTTCACAAAATTGTATCAAGCATACCGCTTTGTTGATTGATACTTGTATGTAACCCTCATGTAACCCCATACCAAATTACAGTTTTCCAGTAGTAACGTAACTTAGCTAAGCCGCGGTCGGACGGACGGACGGGCAGACGAACATGGCGAAACTATAAGGGTTCCTTGTCAACTACGGAATCCTAAAATCCAAGGTTCTCGTTCAGATCTTTTTTAAACGTTTCAGGTTACGGGCCAGTGGGTACCAGGGTACATACTCATTTATATATATTGTAAGTAGTTACATAAACTGAGGTTGGGTTGGCTAAGTTTTTTTTATACGAGTACAAAGAGCGCTTAGTTTGGCCAACGTACAGCAATAACGATAAAGTTCGCAATTAAATAAGGCAATGACCTTTTACCCAAATAAATGTAGGCCAGAACAACAGCGAGTCGTATAGAGTCGAGATCAAAAATATTTGATATCGTATAAGTTTAGGTACTTACTTAAGATAATGATAAAATAAATGTGTACCTACGATGGTACGCAATACACATACGTTGTTGTCCGATGCAATCGAGCTGCAGCACGCAGAGAAGCCGCGTTATACCTATTTGGTACAAGGTATCTTAACACTTTTGCACCTTATTTCTTGGTAATAAGGCTTTAAATGTGTACGAATCTAAGAGACTAAGACTGTATACATGATCTTTACGTACCTGTACATACATATGAGCAGCTGCAATCAAGTACACCAACAGGGCAAGGTTAATCCCGTTGCCGTTATAAACAAATCCTTATTCTTTTCAATGTCTTTATAAATGTTCGGCTCCTTTTCACCAAACTGTGTCGAAATAACGGTTTAAACTAAATTTAAACTTTAAAAGTGTGTGGAATAATCTTCATATTCTTATACTAGCTGTTGCCCGCAAGTTCGTCCGCGTTTTCGCTCCTATTGGTCGCAGCAGCGTGATGTTATATAGCATAAAGCCTTCCTCGATAAATGGACTATCCAACACAAAAAGAATTTTTCAATTTGAACCAGTAGTTCCTGAGATTAGCGCTTTCAAACAAACAAACTCTTGAGCTTTATAATATTAGTATAGATTCTATTGACACATATAATAAATACAGCGAATCATTTTGTACAACCTCAAACTTTACAAGTTATTAGTATATGCCCTAATGAATGTTTTCTCAAACATGCGCCTAAATGTATGCATTAATGTGACGAAAAGAGGACTTGAAGTTACCTATTTATGGCTCCCTACATTACTTCTTGGCCGATGGCGGCGTTGGATTGCTGGACGAGTTTTATCCGGCCTCGTCTACGACTCGGCCGTTTATCCCAAACTCGTCCAGCAATCCCTTACTTCACGGCCTCTGCAGTAATGTACTATTTTTTAAAAAGGTAGGTAAAGGTAGGTTAGGTAGGTAAAGGTATATTTTTTTCCTTATAAAATAATTCAGCACGCAATTTCTATTTATCCAATGAAATAATATTTTTAATGTACATAATCTGGCTGTTGAGTAGGCATATTAACAATAATAAGTAACCAACAATACTAAACACGCTTCTTCCATGTGTCAAAAATACGTGTAGGTACACTAGGTACGCAATACATTGCTGCTGTAAATATTTTCAAAAATTAATTATGCTCAAATTCATAGCATTAAAATCTATGACTGGTTACAGTTATGGCTATATCTAGACACGCAGCAGCGTGTCCAGCCAAGTTCACCCCAGGAACACGAACCGTTTGGAGCCACTTTTGACCCCCCAATAACTCCAAATCTATCTAACATAAAAAAAATGAAATTTGGTACTTGTATTAAGATCCTTTAGAACAACTAGAACCCCAAATTTCACAAATATAGGTTTAATAACTATTGAGATATTAAATTCCAAAAAACGGCATTTTTACCACTGACTGACTGACTGACTAGTAATCAAAAACCTAACCCACTTCCAGGTGACCTAGAAGCTGAAATTTGGCATGCAACTTGATAGTTGTGTGTGTACACCAGAAAAAATCAGAAAACAGTGTTTTTTATTATTATTATTTATGCTAGTTACCTCAGAACTCCGTCATTTATTAACCAATTTGGAAAATTCTTTTTTTTTTGAAACGGTATACTTCAGGGGTGGTCCCATAGTTATCAAGTAATAATCTGATCACAGGGTCCTGGAGAAATCGAGGGAACTCTTCAAATATTTGAGGTCCACCTATAGCGATTTGGGTATTTTGTATAATAATAATAATAATTCTTTATTTCAGACAATGTCCATATACAATAATAATTACATTTAAAAATTCAATTTCATTACATATTAAGTGTTAGTAAGTATATATTCCATCTAATTAATTCTAAGTCTAGGCTAGGGTTAGGGTACACAGGACATTTTGAGGACAAACACTATTTTATTGCTTACATGTATATTGGCTTGCCTGTCAGTACATGTATCATGTGGCAGTGGTTCAGGTACTGACAGTCAAACCTTGCAGCAAATGCCCTCAGGATGCCGTTGGAGCTGCCCCCCACCCTGCGCGCCAGAGATGTGTATCGTTTACGCATGGTGGTGTGGAAACAGTCCACTCTTGCTTCAGCAAACATCCCCGACGCACTACAGTACCGAGGCAGCCTCATCAGCATCCTGAATGCATCATTGTACTGTACACGAAGGGCGCTGTATTGCTTTTGCGTATATGAGACCCACAGACTGCTCGTGTAAAATGTTTGTATAGTAACTCGTGCATTCGCAGTTTAAAAGCACCATTTGGCGAAGATTGACAGAAAATAATGATATCCCATCAAAAACATAAATGTGAAAAAGGGAGCCAAGTTCAATATTCACCGACAAAAGAATTGAGATCTGTATGGGTTGCCAAGTTCCGTAGATTCTCTGAAATGGTGCCAAGTCCGGCACTACATTGTTTACAATAAAAATAATTTACTGCGGCTTAATGCATTTTGAGCTTTAACTTGGCACTTTTCTTAATTAACCAACAGCTTTTATAGTATTATAATATACTGCATAGAAAACTGTTTACACATTTATGTTTTTGATGGGATCATCATACACGCTGTATATCGGACCATTTTGTACGTGCCACAAAAACTTCTGTCTGGTAATCGCTATTATTATTTGATCAAATTCACTGGTGTAAAATATTAGCAAGCAACCAATTACACTTCATTCACTTTAGGTGACAGCACCAGTAATGGACAAGGACCAATGATGCACCTTGACTCTTATTTAAAAGAAAATAAGAGTTATACATTTTTCATACAACAATCAATTTCAAACCGTATGATCGTTGAATTAGGAATGAAGTGTCCATTTTACTGGTGCTTGTGAGCTTAAAGTGTCCAACACTGGTGGCGTCACCCTTTATATAAAATTCATGTTGGTAATCAATCATTGTAATGTACGCTATGATTTAATTCAAACTGGTAACAATCCTCCGATCTTCCAGTTCTACCTTAGATATATTTAGTTCATTATTTTATTGCGGTTTAAAATTATATAAGTAGGTTTGCGTGTATTGTAACTACGACGACGTGTCGTGACACTACAAGTTGATACAATAGTTTTTTTTTGTCCGAGTTTTATATGTAATTGTACTAATATAATTACAATGAATGAAAGACCGCGACTTCGCTTTTTGGTAAATTCCGCCAGCTTTGATATTAGTGTAATAATACTTTTACACGTCTACACGTGTAACAAATTAACAATGTATAGCCTAAATCAAAGGAACATTTAAGTTTACTTTTTTATATACGTGGATTAAACTTGTCTCCAATTATTCCCAATTTGAAATCGATAGCATAAGTTACTAATTTCCTGAGATATCAGGTGAATTAGCGCGTAGTAACAAACAGACGGACAGAATCGCAAATAACTACCATGGGGACAGAACCCTAAGAATACGTACAGTCAGCGTCAAAAGTAACTGAACAAAAACAAGCTATCAAAAGTAATAGTCATGTGTAGTGTCTAAAGATACACATCATTTAACATTTCAGAATTATCTGACATTTTTAGTGTTCATCATAATAAATGATCATGGCAATGATGCATAATTTTTAAGAAAAAAAAACCGACTTCAATGGGGGAGTCCGGTGAAAGATTATTAATCTTAGATGGTGCACTCTTAGATTCCATACAATATAAAATACAAAAATGGCTATAAGTATGTTTATAATGGTAGAAGACTAAGTACCCTCAATTCCTCATGAAATCATGGAAAAACCTTGCTTGCTTGACAAACAAAACGAAGAGAACAAATCGCCAAACGTGAACTACGCGTCGTTGAAGAGTACCGTTCTGATCATCATCAGCAGTTCCACTTCATCAAATGTCACTTTTATGAATGAAAATGCTTGATTAGTTCATGAAAATACTAAAATCACTATTTGTGTGCCTTTCACATTTGAGGAGTTTCCTCGATTCCTAATGGATCCCATCATCAGAACTCGAGCATGACAAAAATCAATCGTGAAAATAGAACTTGCTTAACAAACACAGCTAGAAGGACAAATCGCCAAACGTGAACTTTTCGTCGTTGAAGAGTTCTGTTCTGATCATCATCAGCAGTTCCACTTCATCAAATGTCACATTTTTGTATGATAATGCTCGATTTGTTGATATAAACACAAAAATCACTATATGTTTGCCTTTAAGATTTGAGGAGTTCCCTCAATTCCTCATGGATCCCATCATCAGAACTCGAGCATGACAAAAATTAATCGTGAAAATAGAACTTGCTTAACAAACACAGCTAGGAGGACAAATCGCCAAACGTGAACTTTTCGTCGTTGAAGAGTTCTGTTCTGATCATCATCAGCAGTTCCACTTCATCCAATGTCACATTTTTGGATGCAAATGCTTGACTTGTTGATAAAAACACAAAAATCACTATATGTTTGCCTTAAAGATTTGAGGAGTTCCTTCAATTCCTCATGGATGCCATCATCAGAACTGCCTTTTGACAAAAACGGGACCAACTTGGATATATATACATACAATCAAAAAAAGAATTTTTCAAATCGGTTAAGAAATGACGGAGTTATGGAGTAACAAACATTAAAAAAAAAAAAAAAAAAACATACAACCGAATTGATAACCTCCTCTTTTGAAATCTTGAAGTCGGTTAAAAAGTAAAATACCAGACATTTCCCAAAAGAATCGAAAACAACGAAATTTCAAAATTAACGGATAGTGCACAAATTCACAATAGAATGAACGCATTTGACGCCTTACAATATTTTCTTTTGAAATTTGACATTCATCGAGAAGAGATCAGTAATGTCATGCGATACATTCGTCCCTTTCATTTCGGCTCCGACGTCATCGAGTCTTTATTTGTTCATTTGGGAATCGCTTATTACACATTTTTATATGTTTAGACTTTACTAGACCAAATGTAGAGTAAGTTGTGACAGATAATTCAATGTAGGTATTGTAGGTACCAAAATAAAATAAGAAATTAAATATTCGCTGAATGTTATGTGACATGATAAGCATGAAATGAGCGTCGTAGTTCAGTTCCTTTGCTTTTTATGCAAAAAAAAACTTGTATGCTGCGGCAGCCCCAAGGGTGCCATAGAACCTCGGAAATTAAAGAAAGCCCTACTTTTCAGATGGACTTGTTTAAATTAACTTTTCAGATGGACTTGTTTAAATTATCTTGTGTATTGAAATATCCAAAATAATATACAAAGTCACACGCACAGTCTACAATTTTTAACAGCTTACAGGTAAATAAAAATATGTATTTTCTTGTTTATCTGACTGCTCTGTTATTAAGCTGTGATACGAGTAGTCTGTAGAACTAATTTGACTTGATAAATGTGCACATATTTCTCATCGAATTGGCGCACGGATATTTTTGGCTAATAGATCGTACATATATTTATGAATTCGACTGAACAAAAATTACGATACCATTTGACTGCAGTTTCTACGAAGTTCGGAATTCGTGGTGGCCCTCCTGTATAGACATGTCGATAAATATATATATATATTTCGGAATTTAAGTGTGAGAGATATGATACAAAAACACATACACATTTTTAAAGTGACCGTATCTTGTGTTTGGACTTATAAAAAACCGGCCAAGTGCGTATCGGACCTCGCACAATAAGGGTTCCGTACCGACACCTCCTCCACTATACATTTATTTGACATCCATGACAATTCTTGCAATCATTACTCAAAGAGTACATCTCAGCGTCTGTCAAATTAAACCAGCTTGATAGAACTGGTTTTCCACGAGGCAGCCTGACCCTGACAGAACTGGTTTTCCACGAGGCAGCCTGACCCTTTAATCACAAAAAGGTCGTATCTTCATAAGAAACTTACGACACTTACGCCCTTTTGTTTTGGCAAGACAGTTTTTCAGCAATAACTAAAAAACCGTTAAACCTATCTTATTCAAACCAAAAATAGTTGAAAGGATTTATCAATGTAACATCATCATGATTTTTTTCAGAATATTAAACTTTTTACGACATTTTTTACGACTTTGACAGCTCTAGCTGTCAACGCTATAAGGTGTCTCACCAACGGTTGACTTAAATAAAATATTTTTTTGAAACCTCTATGTCATTCTTGAAGGCCTATCCATAAATACCCCACACGCCTATGTAAATTGAAAAAAAATTGACCCCTTCCCCTGTTACATGTATGGGGTGCCCCCCTAGTTTAATATTATTTTCATAATTTCATATCATATTTCTAAAGCGGTTCATAACCATACACCTTCACACCAAATTTCATAATTGTAATGGTCATATTCTCCGAGTAAATCGGCTGTGACACACGGACGGACAGACCGACAGACATGACGAATGAATAAGGGTTCCATTTTTGCCATTTAACTACGGAACCATAAATAGGTAGAAAGAATAAATTATACAGCAGTCAGCGTTATTAACTTAAATAAAATCACAAATCAAACGTACAAATTATCATGCACAAAATGTGCACAAAATATAAAAAGTGACTCGACAAAAAAATCTGTATAATTATCGAACCTGTTCAGAAAATTTCACGAGAATCGGTTGAACAATGCGACCATCCGGACAGACAGACAGACAGACATACGAAAGAATTTTTGTCCAAAGCTGAAACGGAGACGCTTCGTTCGCTCGGTCAGCAACCAATTTGATTAGATAGCTTCAAGAAAATCAAATTGAACATTTTTTTTTAATTTTAGAGCAATTATTTATTTGTATGCATTCCAAAGAGTTTTTAAAACTTTCAAGTACTTATGGAACAGTATTTTCAGATAATTATGAAATGACACATGGTCTGATAATTATGACAACTATGTTGTGATCTATATTTGAAATTTAAAATTAAGTTTATTTTGAAGTTAGTGCACGTCATATATTTTTGACTCAACGATTGTGTCAGACAATTCTGGCCATTTAAGCCGTCACAATCATTTGATAATTTCATATGCTAAGCTACTTTTGATGCTGACTGTACCTATCCCATACCTTCTTAATAGTTTACCAGAAGATATCAGGTGTGAAAGAAACAAGAATAAGTTCAGTAGACTGCAAAGGAAGACCTAGACTCTGGGCGATGATTCATTAGTAGGCTCTTGAACTTCCAATACCTACATCTTGTAATTGTGTAGGTACCTACCTACTGTAAGTAATTAAATATATTAATGCCTTATTAAGAGACTGCCGACAGTGTTGTGGGGCAGTACTATGTATGTATAAGTTCCTACCGTTGGGATTATTAATAAATAAATAATACCTAATAAAAAAAATCGCACTATATGGATCGGTATATTGTATTGGTATTATGATACCGTCTGAATATATCATGATTAAAAGCATTTTTATTTTTATTAGGTCGTTATTTATTGTGAGCGCGTTATTTATTGGTAAGTAGGCACATATTATTGTATCCATTCATTGCAGTCTAAATATAATCGGATCAGTTTCACAATGGCAGTGTCTCGGTCGGATCCAAGAGCATACATACATGACGTGTGGTCACGCGTGTTTCGTATATTTATAGACACGCAATCGGTTCATATCACTGTTTTCAACCGATTCGTTATACGGTTTGAAGGATTCCATTTAATTTACTTAGTGGATATTATTTGTATATGATAGGTATTGGTAATAGCAAATAATCTAGAAAGATAGTCCTCTGACATGCTGGATTTTCAGTCAGGGGATCAACATCTCTATTGTCAATAGTTTACCAACATAGGCTAAAAATAACTAACACCGATTGCATATCAGTTGCCCTTGTCAAATAAATACATTATTTTTTTGCAATGATAATAAAGTCCTTTGCATCCATATATTGTTTTAAAAGTACTCACTGTGGATTTATGTTTGCAGCTGACTAAACTCATTCAGTTAATAGAACAGGTAATGCTCATTGATAATGGTTGGAAACCGTTAGAGTTCGCCGTAGACTAATCGGAAAACATGAAATAAATACATGCTAGCATCTAATTGAGATAACCCAGTTCGATAAACGTGGTACCTACCTGATGAAAGTGGGTAGATAGGTACTAATCATTTTAAACTGTTATTTAACAAGACCTAAATTGGCTACAGTTTAATCGTATTTTAATAAAAACTATTAGTTTTGTCAAAGCGAAAAAAAATATATATAGGTATATTCCATTATACATATAACGCTTCAAAAAAAAATTGTGAAATTGAAAAATGAAATGAAAAAGTTAAGTCTGAAAATCCTCTAACAGTTCCATGCTTTATTTTTATTTACTTAGTCGATCATAATTAATAACACAATCATACAAGTTTAATAACACAATCATACAAAGAAGTTTGTTGATTTATATTATTACGTGTTGTGTGTTTTCTTATTAATACCTACAGGGTGTTTTTATTGAATTCCGTTAGTTGCGAGAGTACTGAAAATAAACTAATGTTCTCTAAGTCACTAATACCCCAATTCGTACCATTTCGAAGATATTCAAGAATTCATTTTCGTTAATTAACACCCCTAGTATATATAGTATAAAAGATCGTTAACAATTAAATAGGTAATGTTGACGTGCGTGTCATTCGAATTCCGAATTGTCATACTTTTTTGCTTAACTCCGCGGCCGTTTTTCATTAATCCTCGGTGATATAATTAATTATTTTGTATGAAAATTAATTATGCTACGTCGTTTCTATGGCTATACACGGCTATATGCTAGAAGGAATGGAAATCAATAAAAACAAACTGTATAGTCATCAGTTTTCAGATTCATGATTTGTAGAACGTCCGCGGGCGAAATGCACGGCATATAATATATGCTGTATAATTTGTATATAATAAGAAAACGCACAACACGTATTATATAAATCAACAAACTTCTTTGTATGATAAAAAAAACGTTCTACCACTAGTAAGCAAACAAGACAAACATTTAGGTGTTGTTCCCAATAGTTGACAGCTATTGTTCACATCATTGGGTACCTTACCCCAGATTTTAGAAAGTTCAAAATAGTTATAATGTTGACATAATTAATTTATGTTTATGTTTGTGATGATTTCAGAAACAATGCTGGTATAGTGCCTTTTCTGGTGGTAGTTTACTATTCCTGAAAATAGGAATTGCTAGGTCCGCCAGATCACTGAAACTCATACATAACATGTTCCGTGAGTCATATACGTCACCAAAGAGTGGCATCGCATCGAAGCCTATTCTTTAATTCATGCCAATTGGCAAAAGGTTAGGCACAACATCGGTGGCTGACACGTACCTACATAATTTATATTTGTTTTCGCGGTAACTTGATAGAGTTCAGTATCGTCGCAATACTGCTTCGTCGTCATTGATATGACGAACAAAATTGATCTATTTTATAAGCCACCATATTTGCTCGTCATGCCTAGTTATAATATAGTTTTGTCCACAACAAATAGTACTTGCTGCCATGAAACGTGCATGAAACCTGTAGTGCTAGCTGCCCAGCACTATAAGTTTTATGGTGGTGAAAATGTACAGTAAGCTGCAGATAACCGTGCATAGAAGTTTGTATGCAGGGGTGTCAGGTGTCTCTGCAGCTGACTGTACTAAAACGTTTCATAAAATATGACCATCATCATCATGTCAGACGTCCACTGCTGGACATAGGCCTCCCCCAAAGACTTCCACAATGACCGGTCCCGCGCCACCCGCATCCAGCGGACACCCGCGACCTTCACCAGGTCATCAGTCCACCGTGTGGGGGGCCTGCCCACGCTACGCCTTCCGGTACGTGGTCGCCACTCGAGAACCTTTCCGCCCCAACGGCCATGGGTTCTACGTGCTATGTGCCCCGCCCACTGCCACTTAAGTTTAGCGATTCGGAGGGCTATATCGGTCACTTTGGTTCTGCTGCGGATAGCCTCATTCCTGATGCGATCACACAGAGAAACTCCCAACATAGCTCTCTCCATTGCCCTTTGGGTGACTTTGAGCCTTTTTATGAGGCCCATAGTAAGCGACCACGTTTCAGTGTCATATGTCATCACTGGCAACACACACTGGTCAAAGACTTTCGTCTTGAGATACTGCGGAATATTGGACGGAAAGATGTGCCGTACCTTCCCGAACGCTGCCCAGCCGAGTCGGATTCGACGATTAACCTCTTTCTCGAAGTTGGACCTACCTATATGACCATGTTCGGAGTAAATGATGATTATTATTTGTATGTCTTTCCGCTCACGGGACAATGGTTGCAACTAAAAATTTGATATCACTCAAATGAATTGCTGAATCTAAAACTGTTTAAAGGAAACCCACGTTACTTTTAAAATAGATATCAAATGAACATAGGTGGGCATTAACTCGTTAATCCGTTAATCGGTAATTAACGAAGTTAACAAAATGCTTTGCGGATTAACTCTTAAGTTAACTCCAAAAATTGTTAACGGACTCATTAACTTCTGTTAACTGTCCATAAGTTCGTTAATCGTTAACGAAGTACCTACTATTCGCCAAAAGAATAGGTAGTATGCCGCCAAACACTTTTTGACTAGGACGTCTATCGGGTGATGAACATCCGTGGCCGATTTGTGCGATTATGTTAATTTTGTGTCCGAATCAAGGGTCTATAATATAAGTACTTTATGCATTTATACGGTGCTTACCTGAGCCTATACAGTATTGGTGTGGTTCATTACTTTCAATAATTAACCGACTTCAAGATTTCAAAAGAGGAGGTTATCAATTCGGTTGTATGTTTTTTTTTTGTTTTTTATTTTTTTTTAATGTTTGTTACTCCATAACTCCGTCATTTCTTAACCGATTTGAAAAATTCTTTTTTTGATTGTATGTATATATATCCAAGTTGGTCCCGTTTTTGTCAAAAGGCAGTTCTGATGATGGGATCCATGAGGAATTGAAGGAACTCCTCAAATCTTTAAGGTAAATATATAGTGATTTTTGTGTTTTTATCAACAAGTCAAGCATTTGCATCCAAAAATGTGAAATTGGATGAAGTGGAACTGCTGATGATGATCAGAACAGAACTCTTCAACGACGAAAAGTTCACGTTTGGCGATTTGTCCTCCTAGCTGTGTTTGTTAAGCAAGTTCTATTTTCACGATTAATTTTTGTCATGCTCGACTTCTGATGATGGGATCCATGAGGAATTGAGGGAACTCCTCAAATCTTAAAGGCAAACATATAGTGATTTTTGTGTTTTTATCAACAAATCGAGCATTATCATACAAAAATGTGACATTTGATGAAGTGGAACTGCTGATGATGATCAGAACGGAACTCTTCAACGACGCGTAGTTCACGTTTGGCGATTTGTTCTCTTCGTTTTGTTTGTCAAGCAAGCAAGGTTTTTCCATGATTTCATGAGGAATTGAGGGTACTTAGTCTTCTACCATTATAAACATACTTATAGCCATTTTTGTATTTTATTGTATGGAATCTAAGAGTGCACCATCTAAGATTAATAATCTTTCACCGGACTCCCCCATTGAAGTCGGATTTTTTTTTCTTAAAAATTATATGTATACTGTACGAGTCTCGAATATGGGGTCATGGATTTTAGCCCTGGCTTGAGCCAAAGATTTATACGGAACTTCTGTACGGAATATCATTTGATGTTTACAGGTAGCTTTTCAGTGAAGCGCTCATAGCAAAGTGGTACCTGAACGACTGTATTGATTATGTGGGTTTAGCAATTTTGCGGCTTTGACTGATCTGAGCGTTTACATGCATTTGAGGGCACGCTAAGTCGTTGATCCCGCTTTTTGTCTATGACTAAGGTTCTAACAGTCAACTTGCCTACTTTCTTATTTAGCTTGGCAGGTCAAATGGCAGAGGTACTTTTTAAAACGCCTAGTGGGAATTAATTTTCATGTGGCGGTCTTCTATATGATGAAATTGGGATATCGTTAGGATGACGAAGTTATAGCTGAATATGACATTATGGTTATAGACATTCCTTCCTTAACCTATATTAATATTTATTATAAGTAAATTAATAACACAAAGTCGTATAAGACGAGTTAACGGAATAACGATTAACGTTAACTTCCGTTAAATCTTACAAAATGTAACGCTTTAGCGTTTAACGAAGTTAACCGTTTGATTAACGGTGCCCAGCTCTGCAAATGAAAGCCTTACGATGGGTATTGCAAGAAAAAATGCATCATCTTTTTACGTGTAGGGGTGCCCTAAAAAAACGATTTTAAAGGATTATTATAGCGTTGTGTTGGCGTTATTCATACATATACCTATGCCACGTGACGGTTACTGAGCTAAGCCGTAGAGAGATGGACGGACGGACGGATGGGTCAGGTTTCTCTGCAGCTGACTGTACTAAAACGTTTCATAAAATGGTCATATTTTATGAAACAAAAAAAAAATGTTCGGAGTAAATGATGATTATTATTAATATTTGTATTTCTTTTCCGCTCACGAGACAATGGTGTCCCGGACCCAAAGGTCCGGTCAAACGAGGCGTGCGCGGGGCCGAAGGTACCACATAGCCAACACGTAGAGACCCTTTTGACAGCAATTTACACACACACACAGTATTATTGGTGGTACACAGTATTATTATTATTACTAAACCTATCTAATAAGTATATAAATCGTTGGCTAGTAGCCATAGTACAAGCTGTGCTTAGTTTGGGGCTAGGTAGATTTGTGTGAGATTGTCTACAATTATTTTTATTTAGGTACTTATTTTCTCGTGTTAAGCTGGGCTGCGGTTAACTAAATCAAAGATAAGTAAGCGAATTGCCAATTAGATTCATCATTGTGCTATCTAGACACGCGGCAGCGTGTCCAGCCAAGTTCACCCCAGGAACTGGCGGACAGCTGATGCCGTGTGTTACATATATTACACGAACTGTTTGGAGCCACTTTTGACCCCCAATAACTCCAAATCTATCTAACATAAAAACATGAAATTTGGTACATACATTAAGATCCCTTAGAACAAAGAAAAGAAACAAACAAAGAAAACAAAGAAAGAAAAGAGTTTTTTCTTTAATATCCAACAGCTTTTATGGTATTATAACATACTGCATAGAAAACTGCCAAGTTAAGTCTCAAAATGCATTAAGCCGCAGTAAATTAGTTTTACTGTAAACAAATCTAGTGCCAAACTTGGCAACTTTTCAGATAGGTAATCTACGGAACTTGGCGCCCATTTAGATCTCAATTCTTTTGTCGGTGAAATTGGCTGCCATTTTCACATTTATGTTTTTGATGGGATTGGTTTTCTCTCGTGTATATCTGACAACTTGAAAAGATGAAAAACCCCCGACATTTTAATTTCAAAGTTCAATATCTCAAAAACGGCTGAACACATTTCGATAGAACATGTCTAAGAACCATCGATATTTTTTTATGCATCTGTTTTTATTTTATTTAAGTTGTCTAAATTAAATAACTGTGTGTCCCCAGTGGACTCCAACAAAAATTAGCACTTAAAAATTTATAATCACTCAAAAGAATTCATGAATCTAAAAATAATTAAAGGAAACCCACGATACTTTTTAACTAGCTATCAAACGAAAGCCTCACGATGGTTATTGCAAGAAAAAATGCATCATCTTTTTACGTGTAGGGGTGCCCTAAAAAAATAAAACCTTTTTAAATGTAGTTTGTTTTTGTTTTTTTTAGCTGTCATTATGACATAATATGGCGGCAAATTTTATTTGCTTACGCGTACCAATTGCACATAATTCGTTATTTTGTGAAGCAAATCGCTCAAAATCTGTCATTATGGACAAAAATGAGTTACGTGCCGTGATTAAGTATCTCTGTCTGAAAAAAATGTCCACTAAGGAAATTCATTTGGATATTCAGCAGACTATAGATACTAATGCTATACCATATTCCACGGTTGCTTACTGGGTTGCCGAATTTAAGAGAGGTAGGCCCAACTGTGAAGATGACCCTCGCTCCGGCCGGCCTTCCACCTCGGTCACTGATGACAATGTGGCGAGAATTAAAAAATTGGTATTGGAAGACAGAAGAATTAGCATCAAACAGTTAGCAGAGATCCTACACATCTCTTTTGGCAGCGTGCAATCAATATTGACGGACATTTTGGGGTTTAAAAAAGTTTCCGCTAGATGGGTTCGCGAATGTTAAATGAGGTAAACAAAGAACAGCGTGTGGAGGTTTCGAAGCGGAATCTGGAAATCATCGAACGTGACCCGGATGCATTTTATCGCCGATTTGTGACCATGGACGAAACATGGCTCCACCATTTTGATCCCGAAACAAAAAAAACAAAGCATGACCTGGAAAAGACCATCTTCGCCACCTTTAAAAAAATTTCGAGTTTTTCCGACGGCGGGCAAAGTTATGGCCTCTGTATTCTGGGATGCGGAAGGAATCCTATTCATTGACTACCTGCCGAAAGGAAAAACCATTACAGGTCCCTATTATAAAGAATTGATCCCGAAAGTGCGGCAGGCGATCATAGAAAAACGCCGGGGAAAGTGGTCTGCGGGCGTACTGTTTCACCACGACAACGCCCCAGCTCATCGCTCAGAATTGGCACTCACTGCTATCCGCCAAGCTGGCTTCACGCTGCTTGACCACCCGCCATATTCTCCGGACTTGGCTCCTAGCGATTTTCACCTATTCCCGAAATTAAAGGAGCACATCCGCGGAATTAAATTTCGAGATGATAACGCCGTAGTGGGTGCTGTAGAGGAGTTTTCGAGTCCCAAGGAAAATCGTTTTTTTTATGATGAAATAAAAAAAAATTGAGAAACTATACATAAAGTGTATAGAACTACAAAAAGACTATGTAGAAAAATAAAAAGTAAGAAAACATTATTTTTTTGTTTTTCACCCTTATTCTAAAAACTTTTTGATTTACCCTCGTACATATACCTATGCCACGTGACGGTTACTGAGCTAAGCCGTAGAGAGATGGACGGACGGACGGATGGCGAAATTGTAAGCTTTCCTTGTTTACCCATTTACGGTAGTGATTCTTGGAATCGCAATTCGATACCGATGGTCACCTTACTCGGTTCCCATAGTATTATCGTTACAGGTTATGTTATAATAAAAACGGTTTTGTAAATTATTAAATACGTCTTCTTGCCGTTGCGTGTCTGTCGAACAAACTAAGAAAGACGTAGGTCTTCTATATGCATATACCTACAAATGCACAGCATCTAGCTCCAACTAAGCCACCTTGAATTAGCACCGCCTCTGATCGATATGTGTCGATGCCTAGATGTAACGACCTGCCTTTATTCTGTGAAGCCGTTTTATGCATCCATTGCACTGGTTTATTTTAGAAAAAGAAATGGGTACCTACTTACATTATTACGGGCTGCATGTAGCTTTTCTATCACGCAAAAATAAAAAGTTTGTACTACCGTGATGCAGAATAATAGTCTTAGTAGGATAGACCAGATAGTTCAGTTAAAATACTTTATGTTCAACCTGTACCCGGATCATGATTCGGCTAACCATGGGTAGCGATCACATGTATCATGGCATTGACAGAGACAAGACAAAGGTCCAATCGAGATCACACAGACTTACAAAACTGCTAAGACTGACGGAAAGCTCATGAACGATAAAATGGTGGTTGACAAAGCTTATGCTAGGCTTATTTCGCAGACAAAAAATAGCACTGACTCAGTTCAAATAACATCCAAAATTACGACACATTGGTCATGGGTTAACATGTCGTATGTGGTATGCGAGCACAGATGCACAGACCATATAGACGCCGCAAACGCGCTCAATAGTATGGAAACCGAGCGTGTCAATTTTTACGTGCCTACTATGACGTCACGTAAGCAATTCAGTGATGTCCAATACTACCGCCCCGTTAAACCGATCCAAAAGCACCACCGTCGATTTAGTACTCACTCAGTAGGCCTTTGCGGTGAGAGGACGTACGCAGCTAGGGTTTGCAATATCCGCCTAGTTTTTTAATATTCGGATAATTGAATACTTCAATATTTATTATCCGAATATTCGGATATTTGAATAATTTCGGATAATTTTGGTATTTTATAAAATAAAACAAAATTAGCGTATTTAAAGGTGTGTAATGCATAAAATGCGTGACGCGATGCGAAACAATAACAGACGAGACAACCTACCTTCGTACGTAATAGATATAGACTGACTGAGCGAATGGGTTCGGTGTCGGCCGCTCGGCCGGTTCGTAGACTTCGTAGGTAGGTAATACCAATAATTATTTTAGTGACAGGTAGAAAATCCATCTTATCTGCAAGTGTTTTCGTTGCTCATTTAAATACCTAATCATAGTAACATTAGTAACAATTCGTGTCTGCTAGATTAAATCAATATATTATGTAATTTATGTAAGTTGGTATTCAGGTACTTAATATGGAACATTTGTCTAAACACCTTATTTTGGCAATACAGATGGACATAAAACGTCATTAGTGTTTTTTCTCGTATTTTTTTTTTAATTTTTCCTGCTTATAAATGATTTTATTAGTGTTTTCAAAATATCCGTTTATTCGGATAATTCGCGGTTTAGTATTCGGATAATTTTGAATATCATTTTCGGTGGATATTCGGATAATTGAATATTCGGATTATTCGGATTGCAAATCCTATACGCAGCCTAGCCTACCCGCTTTAGTTTACGTTCTGCATTTTACTTCAAAGTTCAAGTAAACCTATGAATTTACGTTAATATGTCTGTTTTAATCATACAAAATGTTCCGTGATAATAAATCGATATTTGTATGACTGATTTTCTATCGATTATTTTATCGATCATACTTCGAGTTTATAGACGGACAATGAGAAAGTGATTCTAAGATTACTAGTGGCTCTGTGAGTTGTAGACATCGCATTTTTTTATTTCAAAATTTCCAAAAACTGACACGATAAAGAAATTCTGCTCACAAAATATCACGAGAATTGGTTGAGAAATGCGAACGGAGACGCTTCGCTCGCTCGGTCAACAAGTCAGAGATTTTTTTACACGATTTTCCAAAAGAAGGATTGCAATGTTTTTATTATACTTATATAGTGCATTTTTTTGGATAGCATTCAATACGTGAAATAGTGTAATAACTAAGTGCTTGGTGGTTATTAAATAAATGCAATTAAGTAAATTATTGCATATTCTTCTTCGCTTAATGCCCTGATACCTACATATAGTAAACAATCAAATAAATATTCTACTAAGCACTTTATGCAAGAAGATCCCTGCTTCTGTGACGCTTAAGAATCTATTGCTAAAAAATATTATTAAATTAAAACTATTAAATATTTTTAATGTAAAAGAATAACATTATTGTATAGTAACTAGCCGTAATTATCATTGCCCGTCACAAAAATCGATTATAAATCGAATTGCACAGTGATATTGCATGAAACATCGCAGTGTACAGCACTACTCACTTTAAATCGACAGATAATGAGAAAATCCCTACTACCCTGCAACGTGAAGATTAACGAAATAATCGTTTGCTTCACTGTCCATTGCGGCCTACAAATAACAGTCCTTAAGTATAGTTTAAAGTAGAAGCCGCAATGGATGGCTTACTTCGAAAATATACTATGCGTGTAAATATTTTGGTAGAAACGACACAACATCACTCCAAGTTGAAAATAATTAAGTTTAAATTAAATAAGGCGAAATTATTACAAAAAATACTTACTTATGAAAGGAAACGTCACCGTTTACTCGACTAACCACTCTTGTTGAATTTGAACAGTCAATTACGGCGCAGTGTGGCATTTTCTAGTGCAGCAACAAACGTCTGACAGTTAGAACGACAGGAGCGTGATTGAGCGGCAAGTGGTGCACCGCACCATTTAGATGCACGCGAAGTACATACATTGGGGGCATCTAGGTTTATCTAGGTCTGTGTATGCGAGGTTAAGCAATGACGGGCGGGGTCAGTCCTTGGATGGGTGACCGCTTTGAGTGGTTACTAACTGAGCGCTCCCATGCTTTGGAAGGCACGTTAAGCCGTTGATCCCGGCTGCTGTCTATGATAGCAGTCTTTGAGCCAAGTTACAGGCCCTCCGGGCGGCTTGAGGACGTCTAACAGTCAAGTTGCCCACTCACTTGACAAGCCTAATCCCAATAAGGTCTAGTTTCCCCCTCGGGTTGAATGGTCAGATGGCAGTCGCTTCCGTAAAAACTAGTGCCTACGCCAATTCTTGGGATTAGGTAGCGGACTCCGGGGAATATATTGTAATACTGTGCTCCAGGCATCCTTCAGGGTGCAACTGTACTGGGAATAACGCTAGGCTGATGATATTAATGGGTCTGGTTTTTGAAGCAATTAATGTTGATAGTAAGTATTCCCAAAATTTCGACGTCTGTCATGGCCTTTGGATGTAATGAAAAATACTTACCTTGATTTGTGTCAACGGAACAAACTGAGCAGCGTAAAAGCGGAACGACGATAAACGTCGTAATAACAGTACTTGTTCTTGTGAAAATCTTATCTGTGAGACAGGCCAGCACTAGCAGCGGACGATATTTAACGTGGACACCGATGGGTGTCACCACCTTTCTCAATCGACTACCAATACGTAGGTTAGGCATAAAATGCAAGTTTTAGGCTTTAGACTATTTTCCCTAGAGTTCCGTTCTGACTACTTCAATATATTTTATACCTACTCCTGAAGACTTGTTTTTCATTGTGTAAGTGCAATTCCGAAGTCGCGTTAGCCCTAGCTGGATCTGAATTAATGAACAAACAGCACATATATGAAAACATCACTTACCAAGAAGAGCTTGAAAGAGGCGTGACTTGAAAATTCTGATGACTCTTTCGATCGCAAGTCGTAACTGCCGGTCATTGGGTTTCACGAGTTTATTGTGGTAGTCTTCCAGCAGTTCCAATGCTCGGTGGGCTTCTGTAAGGACAAATAATGGATTAATTGTAAAAAAAACTATGGCACAGAATTGCGGAATTACCGTGTTTACCACTTTTGTAGCTATAGGTTTAGAAATGAAGCCGAAAAGTAGCGTTACTTATTCTGTGGCGTCAATACAAGTATACTTAAGGTACTTAATCCAGGAATTCTTTCTATTTACAGCTCTTTTGTAGGGATTAGGTACACAGGCTCCAGGCCGTCTCAGGGAGAATAGCCACCGTACCTATACATTAGAAACCCGACCAAGTGCGAGTCGGACTCGCGCACCGACTCCGAGGGTTCCGTAAAAAATATTTTTATTATATGATGTAACAAAAAATTTACGGTTTTCGCAATTTTTCGTTTATCTGTGCTATAAGACGTTGCTTCAGTACCAAATTTCAAGATTCTGAGTTCACGGGAAGCGAGTTGCGAGTGAGCGATTTGCGGCATAAATGGCTGTATCTTTTGATTGTGTTTCCTTAGAAGTTTGATTTTTTTACAGCTCCAAGGGACAGTAGACCTTAGTATTTGATATATATTCCAGGTTGATACCTACACGCGTTCCTGAGAAAAAGGGTCTTTACAGACAGACGGACGGATAACAAAATGATCCTATAAGGGTTCAGTTTTTTCATTTCGAGGTACGGAACCCTAAAAATCGGACAAGAGGATTCCGTAACAGACTTCTTGTAGGTTTCCCTGTAATGGTAAACTGTATTAATTGTTTCAAAATTTAAGGCGCTTTAGTTTCGGAGATAATAATTTACTACTCAATTAATATCTTTAAACGAGCAATTCATGTATAGGTAAAAAACTTTAGAAAATTACCTATTGTATGTAGTTGTAGCGTGTTCGAATAGACATTACATATTTAAAATGTGCAACACAAACAAAACGTCGAACACATCACAACTACACATACAACAGGTCATTTTCTTAAGTTATTCACCTATTACGAGTAGTATATTTCGGGGTACTCGGAAACAGCTCGTTGAAATTTACAATACAGGGATTTACGGGGCTACAACTTAGATATAGACCTCATCTTCGGAAAACTCGTATTCTTCGGATAATAACGGGAGATGCCAAGCAAATCTATATACTTATGATCATGTTGTTATGACTATAAAATTGGGCCCTACAGAAGTTTTGAAGTAAGATTGAAAAGGCATCTTTGTCCCAATTGATCGATGATAAAAGCCCGCCAGACACTATCAATAATAATGTCAGCACGGCTAGCACAAGATGGCGCGCGAGCTATATCGCGCGCGAGATAGACTATCCGTCTCTTTCCGCGTGTACCGATTAGATAGAGGCGGATAGTCTATCTCGCGCGCTGTCTTGTGCTAACCGTGCTGTATTTATTACATATCTTACTCTGATATGCGAAATAGTGTCAATATTACTGATAGTGTCTGGCGGGCTTAAAGGACCAAAGGCACTGTAGGTAGCTAAATGAGTGATAGGTAGGTGAAAGGAGGATTAGACTAGACTACATTACTACGAGTAGTCAGCATTAAAAGTAGCTACGCATATGAAGGGGTCAAAAGTTCTTTTTCTCGTGTACTAAATACTTTCGAACTTTTCTAATGCGTATTTATTTTGAAAGTACTATATGCCGTTGTTGTTTTTCAAGGTATTTAGTATGGTGGTGGTGAGTTTGCAATATTAAGCATTAGTGGTTTCTTTACGAATGAGAACCCATCAGTCAGCAACAGCAGGGGCAGGTTTAATGGGACTATAATTGTGGATTATGACATGACAGGTGATTTCGTGGTTGAGTCGTGTGTTAGTTAACTTCGACCAGTGTTTTATTAACCGAGCGAGCGAAGCGTCTCAGTTTCAGCTTTCGACAAAAAATATTTCGTATGTCTGTATGTCTGTCCGGATGTTCTCTTCTGCAGGGCGGATTTCTCAACCAATTCTCGAGAAATGTTGTGAGCAGGTTCGACAATTAGATAAATATAATTTTTTTGACGACTCAGTTTTTGTTTTTTTTTGAGAGTTCTAAATTTTTGTGAGCTTACAGAGCCACTAGTAATATAAAAAAGGTGCTAGACTGGTTGTGAAGTGTTTTATGCTCGTTTAGGATAATTGTTAGGCGAATAAAAGGACCAAAGATGTCCATCCGATGCCTATATACATAATGGTTAGGATATGAGATTATAAAACAAGATTTCCCAAAGGGCTCACGTTTGGTGGGTACCTTAGGTATATTGTATGGATTCAACGCGCAAATATAGTTTCTAATCTATATACCGATCAGCTACACCGATCAGGAGCAACTTTGAAGAGTTGCTGCAATACATAACGTAACAGCCTAATTGAGCCTACACTCAATTTCCAGGTAGGTATAAGTCTAGAATTAATAGTAGGTAGATACGTATTTCTTTCTTTTTATTTCATAAAATAATGTATTTAAAGGTTAAGGAGTGAGTGGCAATGGCAACACTACTGTCGATACGGACGGATCAACAGAACAGAAGGGTGCTATTGTTTGCTTGCGCAACCAACCCCTGCCACTGTTCTTACTAGAATAATAATAAAAGCACGCATGCACATGCACAATCGGCCCGATACATAACTAAAGTATATGCACTTTATTGGTTAATGTTACACTAAATTCACCTTGCTTACGAACGGGCATCACGGCACCACCCCTCAATGTAATTTTCCGAACCTATAAAATACACCTCCGAGAAAAACAAATCAACTAAAAATATTTCAAACCAATAAACAGAAGATAGGGTACATGTTAAACAGTTTTAATCACAGCTGGAAACATTTTTAACGGCACATATGGTTCGCACAGTGAAAACATTTAGAAGATAAAGCGCGAGATGATGCGCGGTAGTGATCCTGCGAAGGCCCAGCGACTACTACGCCCAATGGGATTGGTCGATTTCCACCGTGACGTCAGGGGGTGGAAGCATAGACAAAGGAAAACGTAGACGTGAGGGATCGGAATAAAAAAGTTTCACACCGCACTTGATGTTCTATCCCTCGTAAAGCGTTTCTGGTAAAGTCGGTGCATTTATTTATTTAAATGAAAACCTACATTAGGTAGTCGAAAAATAAATCATAAATATAAAGTTTTGTAATTGACACTTATAAACCTTAATATTTAAAGTATTCATAGAATTGTGTGTTCTAACCGATTTATTTAACTGGACATCCTGTATACTCTTTCAGCTACCCTCCCACTTTTAGTACAACCTAACCTATGCGATAATGGTAACGCAAGCTATATAAAAATGGAACGTATTATTGGACGAATATAGGTATTGAATAAATTATGTAATAGAGATCCCATCAAAAATATAAATGTGCAAATGGGAGCCGAGTTCAATATTAAGAATATGCGATTGCTTGGTTGTTGTCTTCACAGACAAAAGAATTGAGATCTAAATGGGTGCCAAGTTCCGTAGATTCTCTGAAAAGTTGCCAAGTTTGGCACTAGATTGTTTACAGTAAAACTAATTTACTGCGGCTTAATGCATTTTGAGCCTTAACTTGGCAGTTTTCTATGCAGTATGTTATAAGCTTATAACACCATAAAAGCTGTTGGATATTTAAAAAAAATGCCGCGTGTCTAGATAAAGCTGTTGGATATTTAAGAAAACTGCCAAGTTAAAGCTCAAAATGCACTAAGACGCAATAAATTTCATTAAGAAGCCGCATTAAAGTTTTACTCTAAACAATCTAGTACCAGACTTGGCACCTTTTCAGATAATCTACCCGCTCATATGACCCTGGGTACAAATATTACCCAATTAGAAATTTCACTTGCCTGCCCTGGTGTTCTGAGGACAAAACCGTTGTCTGCACCGACATTTTGGATCAATGGCAGCCGGGCGAGGTGTGCTTTTCATCCACAAAACAAACCATGAAGACTTGGTTTGAGGTATTACTAATGTTTAGCTATTTTGTCAATAACATAATCAACTTTATCACGGTATTTAATTATTTCAAAAAATTTAAGCGGTTGTTTGTAACGCTTAGTATAAATACAAACGACAATGTATAAATTTCATCAGAATCACTCTTCACATTAAACATTCACAGATTTATTTTAAGATGCTCTCACTGTTATATATTTGATGTTAAAATCACTATTTCCGCAGAAATACAGTAATTTACGCTCCAGCAAGCGAACCAGTGGATACTTGGTTTGAAACGCGCGCCAAAGAGAATATAATCACTACGTACGCGCGCCACAGACTAAAAAATCTAGCGAACTATTGGTCGAATGTTGGTGGCATGTATGAATAAAAGTAGGGCAAATTTATATGGAAGACGGAGCGAGACAGAGATTACGGATGGGTGTATAGGGAAGACGAGGAAAAATACAGTATAACAAGCTAGGGCTATGGGATAATAAAGTACACGCGGGCAAAATACTCCTTTTTGATTTTGGGTATAAAAAGTAACCGCGGGCAGACAAGTGTCCCCTTTTCAAAATCGCGGGTCATAGTGAGCGGCTACGGAACAAGGCACCCATTTAGATCTCAATTCTTTTGTCAGTGAAGATGACAACCACGCATCGAATATTTTTAATACTGAACTTGGCTCCCATTTTCACATTTATGGTTGTGGTGAGATATCATAATTTTTTGTCCAACTTCACCAAATGGTGCTTTTCAAGAGCGAACGCACGGGTTACTATAAAAATACCCAAATCGCTATAGGTTTACCCAGCCTAAGGCTCGGTTGCACCAGCTTACGATAACTGCCCGATCAACGTTAAATATGGCGCCGGCAGCTGTCATCCCATAGAAACATGTTAAACTTTCCAGACAGTCAGATTTTAACAAACACCGCTTACGATTACAGACGGTTTGGTGCAACCCAGCCTAAGGATGAAATGCCACAATCGGGCTAAAGTATGTATCAGTCTTATGGAACTGATGATACGCTAATCCTCCTTCTATGATATCCTCTTTCTACGATATTTTTTGTGTAATTATTTTCTTGCAATAGTTGTAATCGAAGTGAAAGTAGATTCCTGGTAATGGTAACCCTTCAAGCTATTTTCTAACCATCTCGTACTAATATACTATTACTTATTCTGTGCTAATATGGCTTATTTTTTTTACCCTGTCATACTATTGTACCATTGGTAACTACTTCTATTGAATAAGACAGGAGGAGACTACCCTCTACCCTACTCTAGCAAGAGTTCCGAATTCCTCCGATTTCCGAGTTTCCGAGCATGTTATCGAGATGTTATCTCTTTCTAGAACTAGATCAACAGGCAACTCTTGTAAATTAAATATTGCCAGCAGAATAAATATGCGTTTTGTTACATTTTTAATGTGTCTATATTGTTATAGTTTCGTTACGATAAATATAAATCAGGAAACAAAAAACCTCATGCTATTTAAATAAATTGTCAAGTAGCTAGATTTGCTGGTATTGATTGAGATAAGATAATAAAGTTATTTGTGAGTGTCGTGATGTTATAATTCAGCTTCAAACATTTAAACTGACCTTATTTAGTGTAATCTCTTCTTCAAATTGTTTAAGGACACATGTTGAAAATACAATTGATTAAGTTGCGTGGCATGTCACTAAACGCAGCGACTTTGACAAATCGCTTGACCTTGAACGGCCTGCGCATTGGTGGGTGAAGCAAGCAAGAGAGAACATCCATCAGTCTCGATATATGTGTGATCAGCAATATATCTACGTAGGTACGTAGATTTTTTAAGATAGTAGTCAAATCCTATCCGGGATAGAGGGGCACAAAGATGCCTTTATTTGGTAAAAAAGATTTTGGCAGGAAATCAAAAAAAGAAGCCCGAGACTCCGAAAAGCAACCGTCCATCGAAGACAAGTATGTGGTTAAAGATTTGTTGGGGACCGGAGCGTTTTCCGAGGTGCGTTTGATAGAAAGCAAAGATAACGGGCAGTTGTTCGCGTGTAAAATTATCGATAAAAAGGCTCTTAAAGGAAAAGAAGATTCATTAGAAAATGAAATTAGAGTGCTGAAGAGATTTAGTGAACAAGGGAAGGGCGAAGGAGAAGAGAAAAAGATGTTTTCGCACCCGAACATTGTCCAGCTGTTAGAGACTTACGAGGATAAAAACAAAGTGTACCTTGTGATGGAGCTGGTGACGGGTGGGGAGTTGTTTGACCGTATCGTGGAGAAGGGCTCGTATACGGAGAAGGACGCGTCCAACCTGATGCGGCAGGTGCTCGAGGCCGTCGACTACATGCACTCGCAGGGCGTCGTGCACCGCGACCTCAAGCCCGAGAACCTGCTCTACTACAGTGCTGATGAAGACAGCAAAATTATGATCAGTGACTTTGGTCTCTCCAAAATTGAGGATTCTGGCATCATGGCCACTGCTTGTGGAACCCCAGGCTATGTAGCCCCTGAAGTGCTCGCCCAGAAGCCCTACGGCAAAGCTGTGGATGTGTGGAGTATAGGGGTTATATCATACATCTTACTTTGTGGGTATCCCCCATTCTATGATGAGAAGGATGAAAATTTGTTTGCCCAAATATTGAAAGGCGATTTTGAGTTTGATTCTCCTTACTGGGATGACATTAGTGAGTCAGCAAAGGATTTCATAAGGCATTTGATGTGTGTGGATGTGGAAAAAAGATATACTTGCAGGTGAGTAGTATTTATCACTTCTATTTTTCAACTTTATTGCACAGTAATAAAATATACATGTTACTAAGGTGCATTCCTGTAACATAACACAACACACACACAGCATAGCACAGTATAACAGCATTGATTGGAAATATTGTGATGTATTATTGTTGTGTTGTGAGCATTTTTGATTGCTGTTGTGCAACAGACACAGCAGGTCATCAAATTGTTTTTTTTTGTGCTACATAAACATTGCACTTAAATTAAGACATTCTTATTATCTTTAATATTCATTTTGATAACATATTTGTTATACAAAGTAACAAACATCGTACAACAAAATTCCACATAAATAGTCTATTACCATAATTATAAAGTATTATTTAAGCATACATTTCCAAGTGTCATCATTATACCTTGTTTGGGAATACATCCCTATCCCTAGATTAAGGTTACATCTTTTGCAGGTAATAGAGTTTATACTCATTCTGAGAACTGACATAATTTCAATGAAGGCATACATGCAATACACTATTTTAATCATATGCCATAACCATATGCATAGGGATACATAAAAAAGGGAATTAAATGAGGAATTTCAAAATGACTCAATCCAATGTTTTCACACAATATGGACTTTTTGGGCTTATTTGACTCAGATTGCCAAATGCTATCGATTCTAAAAGAATAAAAAAGTGCCTCCAAATTTACATAGTAAAATTCAATAAATTTTGTTGCCATTATATACAGGGTGCCCACAAGGTAACTAAGTGAATTTTTTTAACCTCACCTTCCTCACCGAACAGAAAGTTAAAAATGCCATATAACAGGGTTTCCCGAACTATAGGTTGCAACCAGCCAGCGAATATTGAATGGGTCCTGCGGGCAACTGTAGGAGTATATCGAGCATTGGACGTCCGTTGGCTGAGTTGGTGGTGGGTCCCGAGTTTTTAAACTTGTATTAGATGGGTCGTAGCTCAGACAACTTTGGGAACCACTGACATATAATGCACGCTGGATTTGACTTAGTTTTTGAGGTATTTCCATTTTTGTGTAAAAGATTTGTAATGAAATTTCCAGTACAAAACACCCTTATGATTGTGACACTGCAAGACTGACACATTTAAGTTGACTGCAAAAGTCAAATCCAGTTGGTTTATGTAACTATCATTGTTTAAGTGTAAGCAGTAACTGATAAGCACATGGCACACGGGTAACAAATGTTCGATAAAATTGAAAATGTAGAAGACACATACTAAAATGTATCTAAATGGAAATGATATTGATCTCTCCCATGCTTTGGAAGGCACCACCACCACACCACATCAGCCCTAGGACGTCCACTGCTGGACATAGGCCTCCCCCAATTTCATGGGGGGTAAATACCATAATCGCCACGCTTGGCATGCGGGTTGGCGATCGCAGTATCTCCACCGCACTCTAGGAATGCTGCTGCCAATTCCCCGGTGGTGGTTGGAAGGCACATCAAGCCGTTAACGTCAGGTTGGGTGCTGTCTATGACAGCAGTAGTTAAGCCAAGTTTGGGTGGCTTAAGAACTTCTAACAGTCAAGTTGCCCACTCACTTGACAAGCCTAATCCCAAAAAGTTCTATTTTCCCCTTTAGGTTGGAAGGTCATCATTCGCTTTCGTAACAACTAGTACATACGCCAATTCTTTAGATGTATTATTTATTTTTCGTATGGCAATCATTTTGCACTGTGAGATCTTCGAGAAGACAGTATGGTTAGGGTGGTATTCCACTCATCCAATATTCATTTGATCAAAGAAATTGGATGATTTCATCAAACTTGGAGGGGACCCCGACATTTGATCTAAGATTCTAATGACATTAAATCAATATGGCTACGCAAGAAAAAACCTGGACAAAGATATTTGATAAGTGGAATGGGCCTCCATCAAAGAAATTTGATCAAAGATTGGACAAAGATATAGGAGGAGTGGAATACCACCCTTAGGGTGGTATTTGCAAGTTTGATGAAATCATCCAGTTTCTTTGATCAAATGTATATTGGACAAAGATATTGGATGAGTGGAATACCACCCTTACCAATTCTTTATATTAGGTAGCGGACCCCAGGCATCCTTCAGGATGCAACTGTACTGGGATAACACTAGGATGATGATGATAATGAAACAACATTTAACATAATTTGTAATTTTATCCCCTTTGCATGTATTTTTTTTAAACTCCATGAGATATGCTGGAAGTACCTTCTTTCAAATAAAAAAAAAACGGTATTTATTCGGTTCACATGATAAAAATATCCCTGATAAACCAATATATATGTCTACATGACATTTACATTTTAAGGAAGGAAAGTTCAAATTAACAGAATGGTATAGAATAGATGATCATACAATTTTGTATTCATGTGTGGATGAAACTCCACTTATGGCTGTTTAATAACGAGACATAGGTGCAACACCTCTGCGACCTTATTTGTGTATTTTTTTATAACTCGTCGGTGGCAAACAAGCGTACGGCCCGCCTGATAATAAGCGGTCACCGCAGCCTATGGACCCTATATGTTATGTGAGTATGTTTTAATTGGAACCTTTTTGTCTTAGACATAAAGAAGCCTTGTGTGAAATTTTGTTAAAAGATCTTACCTAAAAAGGTTAGTTTGACAACACTTTTCAAACATGTTTACTCATAGTAGTTACTTATAACCATGATCAATTGCCGTTATTGCCAAGTACAATCCGAATCCGTCATCAAAAATAATTATAACTGTAGGTACATACATTAAACTTGTTATTAAAACAATCTATTCAACCACTCCATTAATCATCTCATAATAACGAATACGAAGCTGCCTACGATTTACTTTACGAACTACCAATTCCCTCATTTCAAAAATAAAGTTTCTCACATAATACAATCCATTTCAGGGCATATTTCTAAGAATCTCCCCTTATTGCTTGCCTATGTTATACTTATATACTATCCGCAGGTAATATCCGGCTGAGCAAATTGATGTATTCTGGCATCAGTAGTTTCATTTGTAATGAAACGTAGGTCAGGTCAATGTAATGTAGACGTCTATATGTTTACATTACATTAGCTGAGATGCCGAGCATATCTCGGCGAGACTGCGCAAGCACTATGGAAGGTGGGAGAGGTAGGGCACAGCGGTTGCGGAATGACATCTTACTTATTTTGGAGCAGCCCAACTAGGGAACCTCCAAGGAGGAGGTTTGGAGCGTTTAGAGCGCTTTCACATAGGTGTTTTTGTCGCGCGACTGTAGCGCTTTTAAGTCGCGCTGCAGTAGCTCGACTCGTATCAATAAATATTTAAGTAGCGCAGCTGCAGCGCGACTAAGAAACGTTATAGTCGCGCGACAAAAACGCCTATTATGTGAAAGCGCTCTTAGAGTTGTCTCTAGCTGTTGGCACCATGAATCCTTAAATCACTAAAAGTCGCGCTTGTGATTTCTTTGGAAGTGGAGTCGCAGGTGCCCGTTGACTATAGCTATTGCAGATGTCTGCTTGTCATCAGATAGGTCGTATGCTTGCGTCACCCTGTCGTGGTATAAAACTATAACTTATTTAATTTGTTTTACAGGCAAGCCCTGGCTCACCCGTGGATTTGTGGCAATGAAGCAAGCAGCAAGAATATCCACGGCACTGTATCTGAACAGCTTAAGAAGAACTTTGCCAAGTCCCGCTGGAAACAGGCGTATCACGCGACTACTGTGATTCGGCAAATGCAGAAGATGGCGCTCAGTAGCAGCGGTTCCAGTCGCAGCACCAACTCAAGTGCCCAGCTCAAGCAATAGCTGCACCCCCATGACACGGCAATTCCCTATCCCTACTGACAAAGGTACTTAAGATTTATTTCATTCTTATTTAATTCGGTTGGTGTTAACAAGCGCCGAGTAACTCCATCATGCTTATTCAAATTGATAAGTCTGTTACATTAATTGAAATTCATTGTCAAACCAGTTGTCGGCAGACACGTCGAAGATCTGTGTCATCACTACATTTATAATGTTACTTATGGATCTACAAGTACATTCAACTGGTGTCTCGATACTGGAATGAATGTTTAGCATATTTTGATAATGATCAACGAACTGTCATAAGACATATTTCGGCTAGTCATTGTATCTCATCTGCTTTGAAAATATTAAAAAGTTATAAACATCTTATATGCAATAAAAAATTGTTACTACTACTACTTACTTAATGTGTTAATTTCCAAATAGACGAGAATTATTAATATTATAACATTGTTCACATAGTCTTTGAACTTAATTAAAATATCAATTTTGTATGTTAGTTTCTTATATTAAAACAAGGAATTGTTCTAAAATATAGTATGTATTCGATTGACAAATTGGATTCAAAGTCATGATTTTAATAGAATTAAATTGAATTTTAACTGCCAAAATTAAATATGGTTTGACAACTTCCGTGAATCTCTGTTAGTTAACAGAATAAGTAGTTAAACATATAATGATGTTTTCCTTAAAGATACTGATTAATAACTATTGCTTAGGTAAGGTGATAATCACTGAATAATCGTAAGGTCTGTTGCAAAATTGATTAGAGATAATTGATATAAAATGACAAAATATTTACAATTATAGATATGGTTAACATATTTCGATATTGATTTGTGATTTCGATTCTTCTTGATAGTTGTTTTGTATTTAAATATAGGTATGTCGGGCAGGGTGGATATTTTGAAATAAGATGTTGCAAATCTTTTATTGATTGAACTTAAATACCTGATTATTCAAGGATTTCATTGGATAATTGGTTTGTAATGATAATGCTTTGAGAGCTGCACATAACAATTATATTTTTATAGTTACAATTACAATAGATTTGTCAAATGGCTTGTTTACTTTGGGATAATGTCGAATTCGATAATAAATTCCGTGTAAACTGGCTTTAAAGGGTCGCCTGAAGCTCCCGTCACAGCTATAAATGTATTTTATGAATTAGTATCACTTGTAACATTTAAGTTTCAGCAGTCACCTTCCCGACTCCTCTATGCTATCTCTAGTGTAAGTTTTATGATTCTAAACTTGAATCCTTCCTATTATATTTTATCATTTTCTTATACCTAAATACCTATATCAAATACATGTATTAGCGATTGTTATACAAATACTGCATTGTTGAATTTAATGTTCTTATAATACTCTGTAACCGTGACTAAATAGTTGGTAGTATTCCCCTATGATATATAAAGGGCATTTCATACGTTATGATAAGAATGGGCCTAATGTAAATTTATTTCAAGTAGCAAGATTGAATGGAATCTTGCTTACAGACTGGCGACAAGAACCGTGATTGTATATGCTGTTGGTTTTGTATAAAAAGCTTTGGCATGCTTAGCGCGTTCTTTTTGCAAGACTGAAATATTTTGACATTTTTGACGCATAATTCAATGCTCGATTGGTATACATGTTTACGATTACGTTTTCCTGCTCTCTTTCCTGCCCAAGTATGAATCTCATATTCAGGAGTTCTTCTATTCTTATTATGTTACATAAAATGACGCATGTATTTGCGTTGTAGGAATTCCGCTTTATATTATTTATTACTATCAGCTGACATATATTTATTGTATCTATTATTATGACGTTATGGATATCATATCAAAGGGTTTGACATTCCGATTAGGATAAACATGGTAATATAGTACTTATATGGCTTTATTCTAAATTTAAAAATACGATAACATTCCAATTTTCAGTATTGTACAAGTAAATAATTCATAAAAAAAAACAGTTTTTATTCAAATGAATTATGTATGTGTTCACAAATTCGAGTGTAGGTACTTATCATAAAAGTAGTTTCATAGATTGTTGACGCAGGGTTACGTCTTTCGGTTTCATGTAGCGTACACAAAATAACGAATTTCCGTCCGTGCTTTTATTTCCACCATTATAATTTTCAATATGTGCTCACTAATACTTACTCAATACTTTATATTCTTTGCGTTATATTATATCTATTAAGTATATTATTGTCTTATTTGTACAGCCGCATAAGAGGTTTATTATATTACGGAGGCACTAGAGACAGACAATCATTTCTATACTTAGTAGGGATTAGAGCGCCAGCGGGACAAGCGCGCCTAACATACCATACAATATCACAAAATTTACAAATAAAATACAATTAATGAAGTTTATCTACACCTAATAGTAAATCCTCTTTAATGTGCACATAAACATCCGTAAATACCAGCTTTAATGTATACAATTAATAGTCAATATGGTAGCAGAATACGAGCATTGACGAGTGCCTCTTTTAAAAATAAAAATAAAGTTGTCTAATAATGTATGAAAATACATTTTAATTGTCCCACCAGACACATATATAATGACTTGTCTATAGTATCCTAGGTATGGACTTGTATTTATTTGATTAAAAAGTTCATTGTTTTAATACTGCTGTCAGTCATTCAATCGACAGATTATAATGCAGAAGAATAAAAAAAAAATCTTTATATCGTGTAGCAAACTAAAACAAAGTTTGATGTAAGATGTAATATGTATGGCTATATGTGTAGATTTCGAGATATTGTATGTTAGGCACGACTGGCCCCCTTGCGTACTTGTCCCGAGTGACCCTATACTTACATGTATATATTTGTTTAATGACGCGACATTCCTGATAGACAGGATTTCAGAGATAAGAATGCGATTCGATATGTTGTTATTATTAAAAGTGAACAGAAAAATTTATACGTTTCGTATATCCGAGATGCGTTCACCAACATTATAATTTGTTAAAATCATAGCTACGTTATTTTGATAGCGAACGATTAGGCAGGACATTAAGGCGCTATCTCACCAGTTAACGAGGACTGCACCACACATGCCCTTGTTTTGAAATGAAAATTTGCAACACAGTTGCGTAGTGCGTGTACACAGATGGGATTTTCCACCTTTAGTAATGACTGAAAAATAGCGACGACGACGTGATATAAATGTGTACTTATAAGTACAGTACTTCGAATGGTAGTTCCAAATGTACATACGTACACTTTTTAATTACGCTGTTGAGACTTATAGCCTTACTAGTCTTATCTAGCACTAAAAGTGAGACTTGATGTGGACCCTTGTATAGGGGACCTGGACAAGCAAGTTTCACGTTTTATGAGTGGCGTAGCTATGGAAGGCGAAAAGTATCGCTGCGGGTGTCAATATGACGATTATAGAATATAGAAGACACTCGATAAAGACTGGCGTTGTTAAGCAATTTTTGGTGTTTCGATTACTTGGGATTATCTGCGCTGTGTTTTGAATCATTAAGTCAGCCACTCTTCAGATTTTCATAATTAAGTAGAGAATGTTCTTTGCAATTTCCATCAGAGAGGCCTGGCTGCAATTTGCTAGATGCCAAAGAAATTTGGACCGTCTATGACAGTAGTTAAATCTCATATTTGAATGGAATCATGGATGCTTGCTTCCACAGCCGATTCGGTCCGACTAAGCCGGTTGGGGTTTCAAATTAAATATGAAATGTAACTACTTTATAGATGCTTCAAATTGCTCTGGGTTCTAGTAAAATAATGTTATAGCCTAGAAACCCGGTAGGAATTGTATAGAACCATGCAGCTGAATAATTTACTGACATGCGAATATATTGTTACTTGAACATAGATAGGTTTTTATACAGATAGTCTTCATGTTCGAATCCATGCAAATGCAATCCTACTTATTAAACAAACCTTAATATAAGTGTTATTTAGAAGCTTACATATCCTGTCTGTTGGTCCTGTTCATCGAAATTACTAGTAGCATCACTCTGGATTTAAATGTATAGATAGATATTTTTGAAATTTAGGTACAACCTCAATGTATGAATTGCATGCCGTTAATATAATAAAAGTAATGCTTAAGCCATGTCGGCGTGTAGTAAAACGCTAGATTGAAATAAACATGTATGATGAATATTTACTCTTATCACAATTTTATTTATTTATTTATGCATCGCTTTGGAGGCGCATAAGCAGGCAGGTGTGTGTTAAAACAGTTTTGACATGTGACTTTTATAGATTTATCGCGGTAAGTTAATAAGGTGGAATTTTTTTTCCACTTCTTGACATGGCTGATTTTGCCTCTCTTGTAGCGATATATATATATTAAAAAACAAGACCCGATAAAAAAAAAATTAAAAAAAAAAATTAGTTATGGAATTTTAAGGTTTACGGCTTAAGATCTGTTTGGTGACAAATAATAGTACATTACACAACTAGGGTGGTACAACAAAGAAAGGCTGAGATCGCAGATTTTGCGGCCCGAGCTGTAGGCGAGGGACGTATATACAGGTGTGGCCTGTAATAGAAGCAAAAAATTAAACGGCTATTGAGCTCTACAGCAATTATTTCCAAATGGGTTTAATTGAAAAAAAGAAAATGTTTTTGTTTTTTTTTTTTCTCAAAAGTGGCTTATATCCTCCTTTTTTACTGTACTGGAGTGATATTAATAACTTTTTATACGAAAAGCACTGAAAATTTATAAATCAAATCCCAAAACTATCCTTTTAAACCAAAAATGCGACAACGATTATGAGTCATAACTTGAAGCAACCTCAAAATCAGCATTGACTGCCGCGCTATAATCTCTGGGTGCCAAGATCCATTGCTTGGGAGGTCATAACTTTAAATCAAAATTTCTTCCAAGTGAAAAAATATATTTTTTTTTGGACACAAGAGGTTACTGCAGATGCTCTAAGGAAGAATCCTTTAAATTTATTACAGGCCACACCCTGTATATGCGATCGAGGGCTTTATTTATTACCTCCCGTGTTGTGTACGTCATTTTATTACTACAATTGGCAAGAAAGCGACTTTTTGGCCAGGTGTGGCATAAAATAATGTACCTATTGTTAACTATCATGTATAATTTTGGGGCTTTTGATTTGCAATGGTATAATACATTAAAAGGGGCATTTCAATTATTACTATATGTTGATAATTAATGCTTTTGAACTTGGCATAATAATTACTTACAGCTTATTGTTGTGAAGCATTGCACTGCTTTAAAGGTCCTTAGTATATAAGAGTAGTGATGTTCGATAAATAATCTTAAAGGTATCTGTAAATGCGCCTTAATAATCTGTGTAATTTTAATAGTTCTATCTCTCTTTGGTATTTTAATATTATGTAACCAGGGGGTGTCAGTGTCACTCATGTAGTATCATGTTTGAAGAGGCTCATTTCTGTTGCATTTACATACATACCTTTTTAATCACTTATTTACGTCCCATTTATTTATTCTCTTGACATTATTTCTCATTGAATCTGATAAACGAATAATTCTAGATCTGAAAATAAAATGTGTAGGTATAGTAAAAATATATATTCATCAGTCTCATTTGTATGCATTTTAGCATGAGAATTTTATGTGGCTCTCGGTTTCTTATAAAAGAAATTTAATAAAATATGTTGACCCAAAACTCGCATGCATTCCTTAGTGGATATGTAGGCAGGCACTGGACTATGGAATGACCTCTATTCTAGGCACCACCGGAGATACCGTTGAAAGAGTAAACTGGAATCTATGTCATGGCCTTATGGCGGTCTCATTTATATGAAAGAGAGTTTATTCGTATGTGGCCATATTTTTATTTTTAAATTTTTTTATAAGTTGACTTGTAAAATTAATTAATTTAGTGGTTTATAAGATTGTGTAATGATTATTCATAACATTGTGCTGGATTCAGATATATCTGACGTGATGCTCTCTGATGCCCTCTAAAGCCTGTCCCGATCAATCGATCAAAATAATTATTGCATGGTTTTGACATGAGTTATACAATGATGTTCAACAATTTTACAGGCCGTCATGTCCTGCCCCAGAGAGGCGTACAATATGTATTTAATCTTGATACACTTACAATAAATCATATTACACTCAACATACTCCCTCAGCCTTTTGGCAACTTAGGTCTATCAGGAAAAATTACTAGGTATAAAAATGTCTAAATACGATCGTCATTTTATAAAGCGTATTTAATACGCTTTATAAAATGACGATATGGAAAAATTACAAAGTATTATAGGGTCGAGGAGTAAAAATGTCGAAATAGAATTTAGTCGAAGTATTTAAATGACTAATTTCACTCTGCCTTAAAATTGACGGGGCTCCTATTTCTGCGCAGTTTGCCCTTCGGGCATCTGAAGATACCTAACGAACCTAACCTACCTAGACCTGGGGCCGTTGTAGATCACTTATAGTAGGACTTTTTTAAGAATTACGAATCTGGACATTTTTACTTTCGGACCATTGTCAGTTCGTCTTTTCTGCTTCTCGGCATTTTTATACTCCGTCAATTTTTAATTATGACTTTTATTTCTTGACAACAAACATCATTTCGTCATTATTATACCTCGTCATTTTTCCTTACCGGCAATAGTTGAACAATCGTCCCTCAGGTGTTTAAAAATTCAGAGATGTTATAACTTATAAAACATTGGTCAACAAGCCAGTGACTAGACACATAATTTTCTTTTAAACTAGTGGCGTAAGAACCCAGTATGAGATTCAACATCAGAGCGCATCACATGCATGTGAATCTAACCGTACTAAATGTATGAAGCCGATATCGTTCCGTCGCACCCGACACGCGGAGTCAGACAAATGTGGAACCGGCTTAATTTTGATGCTGAATTAACTGGTGGGATTTTCAAATAAACTTTATCTAACTTTCCATATTTGTAGGAAATTCCCGCCATGCCATATGAATTGAATTGTTATAATTTTTTTTAATGTATTAAGACAATCCGAATTATTTTTATATAATATTTTACGCACAATGTTTAAATTTAAGTATAGTATCTGTATAATTTTATAGATAATCTTTTATATACAATTATTGTTAATTTGATATAAGGATACATTTGAAATGTAGTTATCATCTTCTTTTCCGTGCACAAACAAAACTCTTTCGATTTTCTTTCGATTGAAGTTAGGTGCAAAATTTATGAGCATATACTTGATTGCCTAATAATGGGTAACAATTAAATTTGGTATTAAACAGCTAAAGATTTCCTCTTTTATAACTAGTGATCGGACACAGGTAGCAATATTAGACAAAAGTGTAACATGGATGTGACTTAATTTAAATTCCGTGTATAATTTCTACGTTAAAAATGGATTAATTTTTGTTATCGAATGATGATCGCTTTACAACTTCGCACCGCACACGCATCTTAATGTGGAGATGTAATTTTCTTTCTACATAAGAGGGTCATCTATGTTAAACATAATCATTGAAAATATCTAACATAGAATAAATGTCGAAATAACTACAGAAATGAAATTCAGTAAGTTTTTTACAGAAGATGTATGGTTTTATTTTTAACGGCCCAGGCTTACCCATGTTAGTTATTATGTTTGACGTCCAAGTGACATAAATTGCTACCTGTCGCCGATCATTATTTATAACTACACCTAATAGGGTTGGCTATACCTAATAGCGGTTCAATCCTTTCTGTTGACTTACTTTTGCTTACAATAGTATGCATTTTATGTGTTGTCCATGTATTGCCATTAGTGCTATGTAACGCATTTTAGCATATGTAATTACACTGCACCTGTCGGCCCCGACCCGACATCCGCTACGATACGCAGTTAGTCATTGCTATTATCTAGTGGAGGCGCGGAGTAGTCACCTTCGGGAACACTATTATGTAACAGACTAATTGTCCGAATTATCATCTGGTAATAGCGCAAATTGACGCTATTGTTATGTACTTGTTTTGGAAAGGACCATGCGTCAAAATGGACAAAAAACCAATAGAGCTGAGAGTTAGGTCATTAAATAGGTTTTTAAATCTACTATTAGCTCGTATTCACCGTCACTAAAGGATAAATTGCGTCAAAATGGTCCTGAGCTGAGAATTAGGTCAATAAATAGATCTTTAAATCTACTATTAGTATTGTATTCACTTTGACTAAAATATGAATATCTCAGTTCTGCAATGGAACTGAACTTGGTGAAATGAAGTACTGTGTGTACATTACATGTACATGTAAATCTCTATTTAATGACATAATTCTTAGCTCTGTTGGTTTTTGGTCCACCTTCCATACATAGTTGCCCTTGGTCCTATGTTTATTCTGTTTCATTGTGCCAAATCCATATCATGATCAGTGATAGAACTTGTGTTCTTAATATTTGTACTTGTTACACAGTGTATCATACATTTATCTTGCCGCAACAGTTAATGTGGATGTTAAAGTTCCTCGTCACTTAAATAATCCTTCGTTCGTTAAATATAGTGCTTAGTGTAATCGTAATCATATTTGCTATTTTTCGACGGTTATTACAATAATTATGTTCTTAGTTGACACATTTTAGTTTGTAATGAAGCACAATAGCTTAAGGACTGGGAGGATAACGACACCGTTTACAGAACTGGCCCTCATCAGGAAGGGCCATGGTTGTGAAAGTTCTGCTAATATCTGTTTTTATTTCATTTCAACATTCTATAACAGAAATAGCGAAAGATATTTTGTGGGTCAAGATCTGATAACTATTAAATTACTACTATCTTGTGATTTAGATTTTATACTTCTTGTTCAAAACAATCAAAAATTTATTAGTAGATATTAGATGTTAGGTATATTTTCTGTGTCATTGTAAATAAAATGCCAACTTGTTGAAGTATTGTTTCATTGAACGCATCACCAAGATTCCATCACAGATGAGAAAGGACAATGAGAGAACACTTATGAATAAGTATTGATTAATATTTATTATTTATACAATAGAATAATTTATGTCAGCTGGCAGCGCTGGGAATGCTCAGTGGATCTCCTCGCCCAGAAGCGAGAGCTGTTTGAGGAACTGCGAGGCGTTGGGGAGGGTCGTCGCGCCATAAATGATTTTCCTGGCAGTTCCACTCGTAGCTTGTTGCTGTAAAAATGTATCACACTTGTTAGTTTTATTCAAAGTATGATTTTTATACAATGACGGTGAAAAACAGCTTGGGATGCCTGATGGTAAGCAGATACTGTAACCTATGGACACTTGGGACTCCATATGGGAGGTATTCCACTCATCCAATATCTTTGTCCAATATACATTTGATCAAAGAAATTGGATGATTTCATTCAACTTGGATGGGACCTCGACATTTGATCAAAGATTCTGATGACAGTTAAAGCAATATGGCTACGCGTGAAAAAAAAAAATTCTTGGACAAACATATTGGATGAGTGGAATGGGCCTACGTCAAAGAACTTTGATCAAAGATTTGACAAAGAAATTGGATAAAGATATTGGACGAGTGGAATACCACCCTAATAATCAAAACGCGTTACCAACACTTTATCGACTTGATAATTCTTAGTTACCCTTTTGAATGCTATCTATGCCTTAACACATTCGGCGCCGACAAGGCAATTATACATACAAAAATGAGACGGTTTCGTGTCACCGGCACCGAATGTGTTATCTCGAGCTTGTGTACGTCTTCAGAAGAAACATTTTTTTTCGCTTGGTCTATAGCTTGCGGCCACCAGTTTGAAGGTACTAAACATCAACATGTACATTTCTATTACAACAAAGTAGCTACAGTAGAAACTCGTAACTTCGCTTATGGCGCCGGCATATCTTTGTCTGGTTTCATTTTATTTATTTGTTATGTCATGTACATGAGATGATACATTTTTACAGAAAGGCTTCCATGACACCCTGTTAGGGCACACAAATGATCTTATAACTAACTTAATTCTATATTTCAGTATATATATATGTATATATAGAGTAATATAAGCAAATAATTTAACAGGGGATATTTTATGTGTCATATGGGGTTAAAGTTGAAATAATTTATGATGTCGTAAGTTACATACTTACGAAGTCTCAATTTACAATTTGTTATGTAGTTACCTACTTTTGTGATGCGACAAGGATTCAGCATTTAAGAACTCCTCGACTGACCAAAGTGTTTCATCCTTAAGGTGCTGCTTGGTGCCTTACAATCCTTGAAAGCACAATGCCCCTCTTAAATCAAGTAGAGCCACTGCTATATCCAACAGTAAAGTTAAGCAGTTGGGGTACTACATGTAGTTCCCTCCTCCGGCCACGGACATGCCCGCGTCCGCGCTTTTCGCGCCTCCACGGCCAGTGGTATACGGCTTAGCAAAGTCGAGCAGGTTGTGATACACTAACTCGATGCAGTTCCCTCCGACCACGTTCCTGCCCGCGTCCGCGCCTCCATCCGACCACTATAGGACAACCTCGCCACGCCAGCGGCCACTATACACACCTTAGTAAAGTGGAGGTGGTTGTTGTACTCGAAGTAGTTCCCTCCGATCACGTTGGTGCCCGCGCCCGCGCCTTTCGCGCCTTCACCGGCGGCCACTATAGGCACGCCACGCCAGCGGCCACCATACAGACCTTAGCAAAATCGAGCAGGTTGTGGTACTCGATGTAGTTCCCCCCGCCGACGACGAAGACGACGGCGTCGGTGGGCGGCGGCACGCGCGCGAGGCGCGCCCGCGCCGCGGCGTCGGTGCGCGCCGCGCGCGGGTCCAGCCACGTCAGCTCCGCGCTCTCGCCCGCGCTCAGCGCGGACTCCACGCAACGGCTCACTGGCAGCTTCTACGTGTCGAAAGTGAACTTGGTCATTGATCTACAGCAATTTAATATTTATTATATAGAATATTAATAGCATCAATAAATTGATATAATAAAATGTTATAAATGAGATTTGAAAGTGCTTGTTGTTCGATCAAAGTCAAAATATTCTTTATTCAAATAGGCCTAGTATTTGAATAAAGAATATTTTGACTTTGATCGAGCGAGCGAAGCGAAATGTTCAGCTTGCGCAAAAATGCTTTCATATATTTGTCCAAATACTCCAAATGTTCACCTCTACAGGTCGCATATCTCAACCGATTCTCGTAAAATTTTGAGAGCAGCTTCGATAATTATACGTGATGTTCTCTGTTAATTAAATTATATTAATGATATGCCCTAACAGGGCCCATGTGAGACTGACAATATTATGTAAGATCTGTAATATTATTTGTCTATTCACTTTTTTTGGGAATTATTGAAAATAAATATCGCGAGAGGTTACAGGCCGCAAAGCCATTAGTATTAAAGGGAAAATATTTATTTTATTCAGAATTCTGTCAACTTTTTATTGTCGACTATGCCAAAATATTTCCACAGCCATCAATCAATATTCGTTGAGAGGTTTCCAATGGGCTCAAACACGCACGCTTTGTCTTGTGTAGTTAAGAAGTTGCTACGGCTAACGCCTCTCTCCAACATCAGATCAGCTCGTTGGTACCATAATATTGCATTGTCACCGAACTTATAATGTATGCAATAACCTAGACCTTTTTAAGGCACGAGTGAATGGGCGTCTTCTGGGAGAGCTCGCTTCATCGTCGACCTCATCTTTGCCCCTTGGCTAGATGCTGGCAAAGAGCAATGCCAATTTAAAAAAAATGCAAAATTTCAGCTCAAGCGGTTGAGGATAACTGCTTTAAAATTCAGTTGCTAGATTTTACCCAAACAAACGTTGCAAATAATATAAAAACATGTAAAAAAAATATCGCAATTTCATACTTCGCCATGCTACAAATATGCACATTTTCACATATCGTTTCCACTACACCACAAGGAAATAGGTAAACGTGTGAAAATGCTTACGTGTTTTTTAACCACCAAATTCTTCACTCCTTCCATTACAAAGGATGACCCCTGAGAAACCAACTTCGAAAACATAGATACTGTTTTTGTACCTCCTCCTTCATACTGGCCTGAAATTTTTGTGAAGCCCCTGTAAACACAAGAAGGTATATAAGAATACGATTTAAACATTACAATCAAAAATTACAATACAATGTGTGACACTAATCAACATTAGGTTGTAGGAGTTTTCCGCAAATCCAGAAGTATTGCGTAAGTTAGAACATAATCTTGGCATAGTTTTAGCAAATAAGGCGATTTGAGAAAAGTTATGTTATTTATTACAAATTGAAGTGTAGGGCCTGAGTGCAATGCATATGTTTTAAAAGGGCATTATTTGACGACCTGTTTAGCCTAGTTGGTAGTGACACTGCCTCCGAAGCTAGAGGTCCCGGGTTCGAATCCTGGCCAGGGCATTATCTGTGCATTTAGCACGAATTTTGTTCTTGGGTCTTGGATGTTCCCTATGTATTTATCTATATAAGTATGTATATCGTCGTCTAATACCCATAGTACAAGCTTGGCTTAGTTTGGGACTAAGTCGAATATTTATTTAAGCCCCCAATATTTATTTTAAAAAAAGAACGCTGGACGCCCTGCCCCGCTGCACGCTCAGGCGGAGAGGGCACTTAGGCCGTACACTAACACTTTGTGACATCGGCAGAAGATTTTGAACATTCTTGACATACTCACTTCCATCGTCGCATATACGAAATAGGGTTGACATCACAATTGGCCGCCACCAAAGCGGCTTCCAGCTTCTTGTAGTCTTCTTCTGGTATTTGAGAAGTGCACAGATAGTAAATAATGAAGAGCCTCATCTTGTCCTCTGGCGTCCCGGCACTGGGGTCAGCGATCAGGTCGATAACTGCCTTGCATTCTACGGCACTGCTTTTGCTCATTATCTTCTCTTCTAATTCGAAGAAGGAGTCCAGACGCCTTGATTTGATTGCGTTTAGGATGGCTGTAAATAAAACAAACCTGAGATATTTCATTGTGTATCCTGCCACTCCCCGTTAGTCGCGCGTGACCGTCCCATCGGCGGCAACTGACGAACTTGCACCCTACTTGTATACCCTTATGAACGATTCACACCCAACGGCCGGAGTCGGCGCGCACGCCACCAGAGTCAAAGGAATTCGAACTCTCCATACAGAAGCTAGACTTCGTATCCAAACGGCAGCGGCAGACCCGGCGGCAGCCGACGGGCTGCCCGCAACCTATTCAAATATTAAATTAACTTCTGTATGGAGGGTTCGAATTCCTTTGACTCTAGTGGGGTGCGAGCTGACTCCAGCCATTCGGTGTGAATCGTTCATTAAGGTCTGTGCCCACTGCAATTTATCATATCATGTAGTAACAGGACCCGTGCCGGACAATCAATAGCTATTTCCCGTGGGTATATAGGTGCAATCGTAAAAAATATGCATATCTACCAGTCGCCTCTTCTCCAAGAGCTGACGGCGCTGAGTGTTGTTGCTCACCATAGTCTGTCGGCGTCTAATGACATTGAACTTTCAACTTGTTCACATTCGCTTGAAAATAGTGGATTTCTTCAGTGTGAAAACAGTGGATTTCTTTGAAATATCTTTATTACCTGTGGCAATAGTGGTATGCATATCGATCAGTCGCTTCTTCTCCATGAGCTGGGGCAGCGAGTTGACAGCGTTGGTGAGGCGCTGAGTGTTGTCGCTCACCATACTCAGCGCTATGTCGCTGTCGGCGTCTAATCCCATTGAACTTTTTAGCTTCTTCACTTCTGCTTCAGAATTCCTGTAATGAATAAGAATAAGTAAAGTTTATTCGAGGCAAAAACAACAGCACCATGAGATTATATCACTTCTGCTTCAGAATTCCTGTAATGAATAAGAATAAGTAAAGTTTATTCGAGGCAAAAACAGCACCATGAGATTATAAAAGAAAATGAAAACATTGTATTGTTAAGAAACGGTTCCATCACAGCATAAAGCCTGTCACAAACTGGGGCGGCCTAGGCCGCGCGGTCGCAGGCCGCTGCAGTGTGTGACACGCTTGATGCAGGCATCACTGCCAGCGCTGAGTGGCTAACCATAAACGAACTCCTTAATTTGGCTGTGTAATTGTTTATTTGCCTCAATGTCATATCAAAAGTGGAACTATGACCAGGACAACAAATGATATCACTCTCTGTCACTCTTATTCAATTTAATATGTGGCCATCTCGCTCGGTCGTGGTATTATTATTTGACGTCTTCTCTGAGAACTGCCAGTCTGACTTATTTGAAACTTCCATTTAAATTGCAACTGTAAGTTTGTTTTATACGGCAAAGTTGCACCTACCTATATTTATCTAAATCCTCCTGTATAGCCTCTGCTACTGTGGGGAAGGGGCTCCCTTTATGTTCGGTCCAAAGAGGATCCTTAGAGTCCAAATCACAGACGCGAATCTTAGTCTTCTGGCCAGGCACTGCGGAACTTTCTGGTACAGCAGCTCTAAAAAAAGATTTTGACCACGATGGCCGATTTTGATAATTATTTTTTTTGTTTCACGGCAGGTACCCCGAAATTAGTCCCATATAAATTTGGTGAAGGTCTGATGATGGGATCTAGGAGGAATCGAGGGAACTCCTCGAATTTGATAGGCAAGCATATGCCGATTTCGGTATTTTATGTAGGTGACCAAGCATTGGCTCACGGAAACCACAAATTGTGGCATAGCAAGTACAAAATTGGAGTTGTTTTTTTTGGTATAAATTATTATTAAATAAATAAATAATAAATAAATATTAGGGGGACATTTTTACACAAATCGAACTAGTCCCACGGTAAGCTCAACAAGGCTTGTGTTATGACTAGCTAGACGACGATATATTTAATAGATATATACTTAAATACATAGAAAACATCCAAGTCTCAAGAACAAATGTCTCTGCTCACCACAGAAACAAATGCCCTTACCGGGAATCGAACCCGGGACCTCTAGCTTCGGAGGCAATGGCACTACCAACTAGGCTAAACAGGCCGACATTATATCTCATACAACTGAGGAAAAATATCCCTGCTGTGTAGTGCTAATAGTGGTTACCTCCAACACATAATAATAGTATTTTTAAATGTAAAAACAAACAGAATATACCTGTTTAATGACAAATCCAACACATCATGTGCCAAAGCTTGGTAAGTCCATGTATGATGCAGAGGTGTAGCCATATCAATATTTCTATCCAACAAAATAAGCATTGGTCTAGTAAAACTGAATGAGCCAACTTGACCAGTGTTGCCATGGAACAAATTGTTTCTGGCATCCCATAGATTTTCCCTCAACTTTTTGTCTAGTTTTGTTGCTACCATTTCTGCTGCATTGCCTTTGCTACTTCTTATGAGGGGTACATTACCTGAAATATTAACGGAAATATACTGATTGTCTGTTTACTCTACTGATACAATATCTAATCAACTCCCGTCTCTCACACAGTGCCAATGAGAAAGAGGTGTATTATGCATGACACGGTCAATTGTGCTACCGCCACACTAACATAAAACACGGGAAATACTGCATTTAGGTACAGTCAAGGATTGAAAAAGTTCGTTACTTTTCGACTCTATTTTAATGCTCTTAAGGTTGAAAAGTGACGAACCTTTTCATTCCTCGACTATACAAAGTTGTCATGCAATTTATTATTTATAGGGTTCCGTACCCAGAGGTTAAAACGGGACCCTATTAATAAGACTCCGCCGTCCGTCCGTCTGTCTGTCTGTCCGTCTGGCACCAGGCTGTATCTCATGACCCGTGATAGTTAGACAGTTGAAATTTTCACAGATGTTTTATTTCTGTTTTAACAATAAATACTAAAAACAATAAAAATTTAAAGGAGCTTCCATAAAAAACAAACTTTTATAAAGTTGCTTGTTGTGTTCTTCAGGCGCTGGGTTTCAAAATGTATGGGAAAACTAAAATTCGACTCGCACTTACCAAAATTCTACTTGATATTATTTCACGTGTTGAAAAAAATTCAAAATATATTATTATTTACATTTAATTTAAAAAGGTTATAATGAAGTGTCTAATATTGTATAGGTACGGAACCCTTCGTGCGCGAGTCCGACTCGCACTTGGAAGGTTTTTAAAAATAAGGATTTTATTGGTACAGTTTATTTGACTTTTTGACGACAAAGAAAAAACTACCAAACCCTAAAAAAATAGGCATCTTTTCGTAGTTTCGGTAAAAACAATAGCAATTTATTGTTACAAATTGATGGTTTACTATCCATTAAGTGACAACATGTTATAATTTTTAACATGTGGCAAATACGCAATGATGGGTTGTTTTATAAATCGATACCTAGTTCACAATCGTACCAATTACCGTATTTTCCCGTAATTGTGACGATTGTGAACTAGGGTATCAGAATGATATTCTACATACCTAAAGTAACAAACACAGAAAACAAGCTTTCAACAATGTTATCCATGATAGCCTCCATCTCAGTATCTTTAGTGTCACCTTTGTTTATTGCTGAAAACAAGACACACATGTCCATTATTATTACTTATCAGTTAAGCTTTATGAAATGTTATTGACACATTCAGTTGAGCACCATCCATGATTTACACTTTATATTTGTCCAGGCACCAGCAATAATATCTATAACAAAGCACATAGGCATATTTTGTCGAGTTTGTTTTGGAGTTTCTTCTTGGCAGTGGCCTTCTTTATCAGAAACGCTAGTAGTTTTTTGACTTAAAAGTGCTGTTGTGCATACTTGCAAAATAAAGTTATTTTTTTTTCGATTATCTAACTAATTAATACATATATCTCATTAAGTGAAATGTAAATTACTTTTGAGATTAATAAAAATTCTTTAACCACAACTGTAATTGTAGAGCCCTTCGGACATCTAAGATACTCAATAAGGCTTGTCTTATGAATACTAGATGACGATAAATTTAATAGATATATTTAAATACATAGAAAACATCCAAGTCTCAGGAAAAAATGGCTTTGCTCACCACAGAAACAAATGCCCTTGCTGGGAATCGAACGGGATCTCCAGCTTCATAGGCAGTGTCACTACCAACTAGGCTAAACAGGCCTACAAACATCTACATATACCTGTTCTAGTTATTTTTTTGGTCTTCTCTAATAATAGATGCTTGTATACAGACAATGATAGGTGAGAATTACTTATCATTAGTTTATAAACTATAATGTTCAATGCTTATATGCTTGCTTGGTTTGGTAAATATTAACGCTGGTACATAATTGAAATGGCCAATATAACTTTTAAGTTAAATAATTACCATAATAAGACAATGGATCTGATTGCTGATGTTTCATAATAAACAGATCTTCTTCTAAACAAATGAAGTTTAAATACTGATCATACACCTTGTGTATGTGCATGACAGAGTTGGACTGTATGGCGGAGGCGGCTAAGTCTTCTAATTTCTGCCTTGTTATAGGTGAAATAAAGTTCAAGTGGTACTGATCATAGATTCCATTGTCTAAGTCCTGGCTGATACGACCAAGGTTCTCTTCTGTAGGTGCACAGAAGTAGACAGCAGGCACCTCTGGAATGTTGTCTCTGTCTGAATGAAGCTGACTGGAAATTACAACATTATCTTGCTTGAATATTGAAGAATCATTTCGATATTTGATGGCTGCTTAAAGTTTAGTATTATTTACAACTCATTAACTGCCAAATATGATTTCTATAGCTCTCAATAGGTTCATCTACTTTAAATTATAACATACTTAATCATTTTGTAGTGGTTTGGTATTTTATAAAAAAAAACTTGTGCATTGAAATTTGGAAGTCATATAGCATGATTATATCAATGATTTGTTTATTAATTCCAATAATGCAAAACATATATACTTACACATGAAGCGTAACACCCAATTCCCTCAACTCCTTGATCGAAATTAGTGGAGAAATGATGTCTTGCCCAATTCTATCATACACCAGCACTTTCCAAGTCGGCTCACTGGCAACGCTCTTCGTTAGGGGCTGATTCAGATTTAACATCTGTTTCAACGCATCTAGAAAAACATACCAAAGTCAATCATAAACGAATAATAATTATCTATACTAATATTATAAAGCTGAAGAGTTTCTTTGTTTGAACGCGCTAATCTCAGGAACTACTAGTTCGAATTGAAAAATTATTTTAGTGTTGCATAGTCCATTTATCGTGGAAGGCTTTAGGCTATATAACATCACGCTGCGACCAATAGGAACGAAGAAGCGGACGAAGTCGCGGGAAACAGCTAGTGTTTAATATGAAGTTAAACAGTCAATTAGAACTTACTGAGTTGGCGTTCTCTTAGAGTTGTCATTGTCCTGTATTGAATACGTTTCCATCAATTTAACATGTATAGCAATATAATTCTCTTATGTGGAGAATACAATACGATCTACCATCAATTTAATTTTAATTTAAAAGCACAAGATTGTATTAGTAATCGAGCTACACGAATACTCTATTCAATACGTCAAACTAAACGTCAAGTTGACGTTTTAACACGTAGTCAGCATGTTTCGTTCAGAAATAAAATATAATTTTACCGAACACAAGGAAATATTCGCATATCCTCTAGAAATAAACGTCATACAGCGTAATTTTACTTAAAATGTTCATCTTTCCAGTTATATACAAGTTTACATGTACATTATGAGAACACATCTGAGGGCCTACCGCCAACCAAAAACGAAATATCTGTCTCTCTGTCGCACTTTTGTATTTGAGGGACAGGGAAAGAAATACTTCGTTTTCGGTTTACGGTAGACCCTCAGCGCAAATCTCTCGGTTGTAGAAGGATGGATGATGCAGTGAGAGTGAGTGGTTACTGCTTCCATGCTGTGGAGTGAAAGGTATGTTCGGTTCGGTAAGGTGTTGTTGCTTATGACCATTGATGTACTATTATAGAACTAGATTCACGATCAGCCCACAAAAATGGCCCCCATGAAAGTACCGCCCGCACGACTCGGGCGGTACTTTCCTGTTTAGTCGTGTTTGGACCGCAGCGCAGACAGTGACAGTTGTCCAACAATGACTAAATCTGCTGTGAAAACTGCTTTAATAGCTACAAAAAAAAACAAGGAAAAAGACGGAATATACTTCTTTAGGTTAGTTATTTTGATAACGTTACAAAATTTATGTAAAGTCCTGGTAATTTCATGGTTTTGAGTAAATAATTTTTTTAGTTCAAAAGAAAGGTTACAAAGAAACAATATGTAAGGAGTCGCTATTGGGTCAATATTTTTATAAGGAATAAATTTGTGTTTTTTATGTTTTAATTCAAGATTTCCACAACATCCTCAGCGACGTTCAGAATGGACCGCTATTTTAGTGCAAAATAATCGTGACGCACTCTATAAACCAAGCCACACGAGTGTTGTGTGTTCGGCCTATTTCCCTATTTTCGACATATGCAGGACCAATAAAGGCGTAAATCGACTAACTGCAACTGCTAAACCTGTCTTGAACGTAAGTCCGTTCGTTCCCGACTCAAACTACATTATTCAAATTCTGTTTTAACATATAATTTTAGCGTGAAAAATCATGCCGAGAAAAACATTTTCATATAGTTATATGAATTGATGTAATAAAAATCAATTTAACGTTAATACATTTAAATAATTCATCTTTCAAGTTCATAGTCGGTATCTTTGTTTTATAGATGTCCGACATATAAGCGATCATACTAGCCCCACAGAGATATATGACGATGACTTGCAAAGCAAAAGTTGTAAAATTACAAATGCTGCTCCAATGGCAGAAGTCAGTACTTTTGAAATAACTACCTATAGTCTTGCTCAAGAGTTTCATGAAGGTAAACATCTTAATCTCTAACACAGAAAAAGAACAATCACAGAATGTGTGTGAATGTTGTAATGGAATGTTTTATTCATATATTTTTTTTGTTCAAAAATATTACGAGGGTAAAACTGAAAGTTTCGGGAATAGAAGAAAATATGCAGTATAAGTGAGTTTATTTATTTTTATTGTTTTTCAAAATATTCTCCTTTGTATTTCATGCACTTATGCATGCGTTCAAACCAGTCCATAAAGCACTTTTTGAACTCTGAAGTAGGGGTCGACAAAATGGCTATTTTATAGGCCTCCACTGCTTCTTCTGGCGTCTGAAACCGCTGACCACGCAGTTTGTCCTTGATTCTGGGGAATGTAAAAAAGTCGTTGGGACTTAAGTCAGGGCTATATGGAGGGTGGTCCAATATTTCGACTTTTTCACCGTCCAGGTACTCAGTTGTTGTCCGAGCGGTGTGTGGGCTGGCGTTGTCGTGGTGAAGGATGATGCGACGACTAGGGTTTGTTTTTCGGAGTTCAGCAAAGACGTTCGGCAAACAAATAGTGGTGTACCAATCAGCATTGACTGTTCTACGATCCTCAAGAGCCACAGTAGCTACGTGACCAGATTTAGAGATAAACGTAGCCACCATCTTCTTAGCCGTACTGCGAGAACGAACAACTTTTGTGGGTTTGAGCTCGTCTTCGAAGACCCATACTCGGGATTGGTTTTTAGTTTCAGGCTCATAAGCGTATATCCACGACTCGTCACCTGATACTATGCTAAAAACAGCATTTGAGCGTCCCTTGTTAAATCTTTTCAAAGTTTTGCGGCACCAATTGACACGGACTATTTTCTGCTCGTCAGACAATAGGTGAGGTATCCAACGGGAAAATAACTTTTTCACGCCTAATTCTTCTTTTAAAATAATTTGTATTTGACTCATTCCAATACCCAGGTGCTCTTGAATTTCCCGATATGTCACATGTCGGTCTTCATTTATCAGACGACGCACAACATCGACGTTTTCTTGCGTGACTGCCGATTTTGGTCGACCTTCACGCACTTCGTCGGTGAGGGATACACGGCCACGTTGAAATTCTGAATACCACCTGTATATTGTAGTCTTTGAAGGAGCTTCAATATTAAAAGCAGCAACCATCCGCTCTTCACATTGTTTTTGTGTTAGTCCACTTTTAAAGTCATAATAAATCATAGCTCTGAAATTTTCACGGCACAATTCCATTTTAAGCAGTGACTCGACGACTTCAATAAACAATTGAAACCGAACCATACTTTTTTTTTTCTAAGTGGCCAGTGTGTTGAGATAAGGAAACTTCAGAGATTATAAAAAGGTATAATACATGTTAAAAATAAATTAATAAGTATTCGATTCCTGCCACTTTCAGTGCAAGCCTCGTATTAATATAAAAATAATTTAAATAACCAAAGCGACTCCATTAGGTACTTTCACTGTTCACTTTTGACATTTATAAAGTAAACATTGGTAGCCAGTATACGACAGTGGCATTTTACTAAAAAGTTTTTACCATGTTGGTTCTTATGTTTGCAAATTTGACATTTGACACTAATGTCTGTAAGTTCTTTTTTGTATGAAGTTTTTATCTTGATTCCGACTATAAAAAAGCGTTACTATCGGCTATTGGAATGTAACTGTCAGTGTCATCTTGCGCCACATTTTTAGTTATTTATTGTTAAGGCATATGTTCTCTATGCCATTAATGAACTTTACTATTCGGACAGATTACCAAGCAACGTTGTTGATTGTATTGAAAGCTGTCTATATTGGTAAAATATTCTTCCTTATGTTAACTATATAAATAAAACGAACATAACCAATCGTATCGTTTGCATTATATCTACGGCAAATTGAAGATTTTGAGTTTAACTTCTTTAAACTTCACTTTTATGTTCGGCATTGTGTGTCTATTTCTATATCTTATGTCAATGCTTATGACATAAGCCAGCCGTTAAACCAAGTTACAGCCGCCACATACGCTGCTCTGCCCAGCTTGTATGATAGCTTATACCGTCACGTTTTATGTGACGTTTCAGTACATTTTGACCATAAAACGTGACGGTATAAGGTATCATACTAGCCGGGCTGCTCCTACAATATATGCCCCTGCTAAAATAAAATAAAAAAGTTTCCAAAGTATATCGTGTGATATCTATATCAAATAAAAGGGCTTGTTAAGAGCATCTATCTCATACACATTTTTGACAACGAAAATTGATCCGAAGGGGCGGGGGGGCGTTATCTCCGAAACTACTGAACCTACAATTTTGGAAAAATACACAAAATAGTTATATTACAGGGAAACCTTAGGTCTAAAGGAAACCTTAGGAAGTCTTTAGTTCTAACAGTTTTTGATTTATCTCTGAAAAACTAACATGCTTAAACATAAGAACGTAAGTGCCGTGAGTTTCCTATGAAGATACACACTTTTTAAACTACGAGTACAGGATAGTGGTGTTTTAAATGTAGTGTAGTAGTAGGCACGGAACCCTTCGTTGTGCGTAGTCCGACACGCACTTGGCTGGTTTTTTTTAATACCACGTCGGTGGCAAACAAGCATACGGGCCGCCTGATGGTAAGAGGTCTAGGTACTGTGGCATTTTATATTGTAGTGCGGGGTGAATCAATCGGGCTGGATTCGGTCGCAGCAAATTAAATAATATTTGGCTTGAGAACTTCTAACAGTTATGTTGCCTCTTTCTTCACTTTAACAAAATCAAAACAAATCCCAATGAAGTCTAATTTCCCTTTGGGCTGAAAGGTCAGATAAAAGTAGCTTAACTACTCAAAAACCAGCCAAGTGCCTGTTGGACTACACACAATGAAGGGTTCCATACCTACTACTTACTCACATTTAAGAGTGCGCAGTACGCTCGGTTCTCCATACAAACGTATTTACGCTCTCATTTTAAAACGCCATGCTAGAATAACATGAAACTTTGTATACACAATAGGATCTGGCATATCTAGGTCGAAAATTAGATTCTGTTCCTTGAAATAATAATAGAGAAAAAATACAGCGATTATTAAGGTTTTCATACAAGCCGTAAAAAACTCATAAATCCGCTGTATTTTTTTCTTTTACAATTTCTAGCAACACAAACTAATTACCGGCCTAGATATGCGGGATCCCATTGTGTATACAAAGTTTCATGTTATTCTAGCATGGCGTTTTAAAATGAAAGCGTAAATACGTTTGTATGGAGAACCGAGCGTACTGCGCCCTCTTAAAACCACTATCTTGTAGGTACTTTAAATTAAAAAAGGTCGTATCTTCATAGGAAACTTTCGAAAATTGATAATGTGTTGATAACGTTTTTTTTTATATTGAATTCAAAACCTATCGGACCTTTAGAGTTCTTAAGGATGATTGAATACATATATAGAGTTTTTAAAGATGATTTACAGTAGGTAGGCCGTTCCGTGTCCGGGTCGGCCCGTTTTCTATGACAGCAAGACGCCGGCCGTTGCGCGGCCGGGCCCGGTGACGCTCGGAAGCGTCCCAGCCCAGTCCTTTTTAGTCAACACAAACGCTTGACTCCCGATTGGCCGATTAGCTTCGGCCGACTTGGCTGACGCTCGGAAGCCGCCCGGTCTCGGCCCGGCTCGGAAACGGAACGGTCTAGTGGGAATCATCCTTTATAAGTTTGGGTGAACGGTCAAGTTTCGTCTATTTTCGTAAGTAATTTGTTAACTATCTATCACTTAAGTATAAAACATATATATTTAAGATCCTCACATTGAGACCTTTCATTTGATATGTCACACGATATAGCTGACAAAACATTTTTAAATATTTTCAATTTACCCAAAAGAGGCCCCCATGTTTAAAATTAATTAATTTACGTTACACTTTCTATTATGGGTCATTGACTTACATAGGTAGGTGCAACTAATTTCAACTCAATCGGGCTAATCGTTTCGGAGCAAAGTGGCTGCGGCAGATAAGATAAGGGACGGACGGCCGGACGGACAGACACATGAGTGATCCTATACCTAAGGCTTCCATTTTTCCTTTTGAGTTATGGAACCCTAAAAACTAATGCTTACCTACACCAATGTTTCGGATTAGGTTATGATCGTACCTCGGCCTTTTGTCTGGGCCAGGACGGACTTAAACTGGATCTTATCTTGTCTGAGATTAATAGTCAAAATTATATAAACTATTTTTTTTTGGAATTGATATACATTAACACTTGTAATTCTGATGTTTGGTAGTTTGGTACTACTTAATTTGAATCTTTAGATGTTTGGAGTTTTGGTACTCGACTACATGAAGCAAAAATGACTGATCGGATTTATGACCTGAATAACTACAGTGAAACCTGGATAAGTGGGACTGGGTAAGTGAGGAAACTCTATAACTGGGACGCATGCTGCGGTCCCGACACTTTACCACTGAATTATCTCAGTTAGTGGGAAAATGGAGACCTCTGTAACTGAGCCGACTCCTGTCGATTTTTTCGTCAAAATTACCTCTATAACTGAGACAGTGAGTGTTCTTGACCTCTTTTATTGAGACTATGTTTTAAAGACTTATTGCTAACTTGTTTCTCTTGAATTTTATATTGTATTAACTTCTATTACTGAGATGATGTCAACTTCGAACCTCTTTGACTATGGCCCTTCTCTCACGAGACGATTCAAATGCTACGCGACTGAGATGCAAACCATGATCGCCTACTGGTATGCTGCTCGTTTCCGCACACGGTGCTACGAAAATGAGAGTATTTTGGATCATTTGCGGAACAATATTCGTGCGACGGTGTCTAGTGAGGATGAAGACAATCTTCTTCTCTATTTATATTGCGAAAACATAAAACAAGATTCTGGGACACCCTGTACCTATTACTGACCTGATAAATTGTTTTTTTTCCAATCTCAATCCACGCCTTTTCTGTTACATTTTTCTGACATAGTCTGGCAGGTTATAATTATAAAACATTGATATTTTTTCACCTCCTGATCGAAATTAATTTTAAAAGCTTGTTCCGCCGCCATTTTGTCTCGACTCTGGACTCGAGTCGCATGCGACCAGCAAGACAGTATCGTGCGACTGATATGATGATAATATATGATGTGATGATAATTATTATTATGTTAAATGTGACCTAATTTGTTCGTTCGTTTTATTATTATTTTATTTATTATTTTAGTTTCCTGACATGTTTAATTATTATTGCCACTTAAGTTTTTATTTAATATCTGTCAGTGTTAATTGTAGTTTTATAAGTTGTATTGTGTTTTAATATGGGCACTGCCTGAAATAAAGATTATATTATATTATTATAATATCATACGCGTCGTCGGCGCGTCTCGTCCTGTGCGAAACGAAGTAACTAAATATGACGGGTACTGACAAGCGACGCGTTGGATACGCGTACGAAACAAATCGCTTGAGAGTAGCCTCGTGAGAGAAGGGCCTAAGACCTATAGATGGGCAGGACGCAAACAAATCTGTTCCGTTGTCAGTCTACCCACGGACTTTGGCTTATTGTGCATAATGAGAGTGGGCCTATGATTAAAGAGAAGGCACAAGATTTTTCGCAAAGGATCGGCATTGATAATTTTTGTGGTAGTGATGGTTGGTTGGACAGGTTTAAAAAAAATGGTATAGTTTTCAAAGCAGTTTGAGGACAAAGTAACGCTGTTGATGTCAGCAAATGTAGTCAATGGATAGAGGACCTTCCAGTTCTTCAAACGGTTGTTTTATTTAATAATCTTACCTCTATAACTGAACTAACCCGTATTCTGAACTATATTACTGAGACCCTCTTTAAATGAGAAACATATTTTTTTCAACCTGGATATCTTAGAAAACAGTTTACATTTAAATGTCACGAAAAGAGGACTTGAAGTTACCTGTTTATGGCTCCCTACACCCTACATTACTTCTTGAATGTATGAAACTAACATTATTGTCCGCTGCTCTAACTTTTTAAATTTGCTTACTGAAATCAACTGATAAAGGAAATATCACACAAAGCCAACCGCCACGATTTTGTATATATATTTTTTAATTTGTTATGTAAATTGGTATTTTTTCAGGCTTTTTTATCGTTCTTGTATTTTTGTATTTTGTTGTTTTTTTTCTAATTTTTCGAGTATTTATGTATTTTTATTACTTTTTTCGTTTTATTTTGTAGCGTTTTTTGTTTTTTGATATTTTTGGACTTTTTAAAAGTTTTTTGTATCTTTTTTGTAAGTTTCGTCATTTTGCTGTTTTTCCATGTTTTTTGGTATTTTTTTAGTTTTTACGTGTGTTTTGGTATTTTTTAGTTCTTTCGTGTTTTTTTAAATGGTGCTTGTATTTTGTAGCATTTTTCGTGTTTTTTATTTAATTTCCGTTATTTGTCGTGATGCTTTGCTATTTTTGGACGTTTTGAGCTGCGTACGCATTTGAGGGGCTCGGCCCGAGGCGTGCTCGTCCCGAGCGACGAGCTGCTCGCGAGCAAAACAATTGCACATAAACATGTTCGAGTGAGGCAGCTCGCTCACGGCGAGCCGACATTGTGCGTCGCACAAAATGGCGTTGGACTCGATAACAGCTGTTGCTGAACTTGCTGAATTTTTAACAAAAAATTTGCTGTGGTGTAATTCATGTTTTGCTCAAATTCGTACGCGCCTCACGAACAAACAAGTCAAAACGTGTACGTATAGCCGCAACGCTCGCGCGCTGCTCGCGGCACGCTCAGGTACACGTCCAAATTATACGAGCCACGCACACCGAGGCGCCTTTGAGCACGGTCAAAAGACTGATATGACTCCGGCCGGCTCGCCGCGAGCTGCTCGCTCGCTGCACGCGCACGGCGCGCGAGGCGCGTATGCATTTGAGCAAACATCCGAGCCGTGCGTGCCTCAACCTGAGGCTGCCTCAGATGCGTACGCACCTTTGTATTTTTAAGTTTTTTTACATTGTAGTTTTTTATTGTTTTTTTTTTCTAACATGTTTGAGAAAAGAACTATACAATCCTCGGCCGGAACAGGGATTGCAGGACTCGTTTTATCCGATCGTTTATCCCAAACTCGTCCAGCAATCCCTTACTTCACGGCCTCTGCAGTAATGTAGGTACTAATATACAAAATCGTGACGGTTGGCTCTATGTAATATTTCCTTTATCAGTTGATTTTAGTAAGCAAATTTAAAAAGTTAGAGCAGCGGACAATAATGTTAGTTTCATACATTACTTCTTGGCCGCCGGCCAAGAAGTAATGTAGGGAGCCATAAACAGGTAACTTCATGTCCTCTTTTCGTGATATTAATGCATAAATTTAGGCGCATGTTTGAGAAAACACATTTCATTAAAAGCTGAACGACAAGGGATCCACAAAGGGGCGAAGCCGTGGATAAATAGCGTGACCGACGAACACGGTAACAAACAAAACAACACAGTCGTGACAAAATATTAGATACGAGGGCTGCCTTTTAAGTTCTGTCGTTTGCAAACCTCCCGTGATTGCATAAAAAAGAACTAGTGACATCTTTAAATATTTGAATTTAGAATTCGAAAACAAAAGAATGACTCGAAATCGGCCCAACCGTTTTAGTACAGCGTTCGTTCAAAGTTGACAAGTCAGTTGTGAAAATGGAAATTTCGAAGGAAAATTTACGTTACGTGCGATAATTTTTTACAACTTCAAAAGGGGCTTAACGCGACTTCAGTGCTTCGAAGAGTTGACTACGGTTTTCAATGATAAAGCACCATGCCTCCGGACTGTAGAACGCTGGTATTTAGAATTTCGACGTGGTTGCTCTAGTCTTGGTGATAGACATCGTGAAGGTCGACCAAAAACAGCTGTAACCCAGGAGAACATTGATGCTGTACGGCAACTGATCGTCGAAGATCGCCATGCGACATACCGTGAGATAGAAGCTTCCTTAAGTATTTCAGGGACCAGTGTTCACAGTATTTTGCATGATCACTTAGGCGTAAAAGAGTTGATCTCACGTTGGATACCACATTTACTCAGTGAAGACCAAAAAACGGCTCGCGTTCGATGGTGTCCCGATTCTAAACAGCAGTCGACTGTTTGGGTGTTCCAAGATGAGCCAAAACCGACCAAAGTAATACGCTCACGGAGCACTTCGAAAAAAATGGTCGCCACGTTTGTGGCGAAAAGTGGCCACGTTGTCACCATCGTGCTCGAGGGTCGTAAAACGGTTAATGCTGACTGGTATACCACTGTCTGTTTACCAGAAGTCATCGGCGAGTTTAGAAAAAATAACCCAAGACGTCGTATAAGACTGCACCACGATAATGCGAGCTCGCACACCGCCCGGCAAACAATTGCGTTTTTAAAAGAGTAAAACGTTGAAATTCTGGAACACCCGCCGTACAGTCCAGACTTAAGCCCTAAAGATTTTTTTACTTTTCCAAAAATCAAGCAATGACTTCGTGCTCAACGGTACCAGACGCCTGAAGAAGCGGTTGAGGCATACAAAACGGCCATTTTGGAGACCCCGACTTCGGACTGGAATAAGTGTTTCGAAAATTGGTTCGATCGAATGAAAAAGTGTATTACATATCACGGTGATTACTTTGAAAAACAATAAATACCATTTAACACTTAAATTGTCTTTAGTTTTTCCAAACGCCACAGACACAACTTAAAAGGCAGCCTTCGTATTTGTACCAACTTCTACCACAACCTCTATTCAGACCCGCAAAAACCCGCCTCCACCAAGCAATTTGTCTGTACTGAGTCCATCCCACCAATCACAGGTTACGAAGTACAACAGGCTCTTCGGACCATGAAGTTTGGAAAAAGCCCTGGAGGAGACGGGCTCAGCACAGAATGCTTAAATCTCGGCAAAAGTGTTTTACTACCCCACATAACTACAAACAGGAAACATAACCAAACAAATGACCCACGCAAACATAATACTTCTCCACAAAAAGGGAAATAAGAGTGACATCAACAACTATCGACCGATTAGTCTAATATCGCACCTATACAAGACGTTCATCAAAGTGATAGAGTGTCGCATTGCTGGCCAACTCGATAAACATCAATCCCCCGAGCAGGCCGGATTTCGTCCAGGCTTCTCGACCACTGACCACCTACACAAGTACACCACCACCACACCACACCACATCAGCCCTAGGACGTCCACTGCTGGACATAGGCCTCCCCCCATTTCATGGGGGGTAAATGCCATAATCGCCACGCTTGGCATGCGGGTTGGCGATCGCAGTATCTCCACCGCACTCTAGGAATGCTGCTGCCCATTCCCCGGTGGTCTTGGTCGTAGTTTAAGGACATACCCGGGTCACAAGTACACACCCTTAATCAAAGCATAGAAAAATGCCACGAATACAATAAACCCCTCTATCTAGGCTTTGTAGACTATGCAAAAGCTTTCGATAGCATTACACATAATTCCATAATTTACAGCACTCCGTCATCAAAATATCGAATCCACGTACATAGATCTACTTAATTCCATCTACGACAATAGTACAGCAGATATAAAATTGCAATCTTCTGGTCAGTCGTTCCAAATCGAAAGAGGTGTTAAACAGGGAGACCCGCTATCGCCGAAACTATTTAGGTACAAGCACTCTGGAACAAATATTTAAATACTTGGCGGTCCGCTGGGAAAACAAAGGCATTGTCATCGGCGAGAGATTAACGAATCTCCGTTTTGCCGATGACATTGTACTTTTTTTTTAATACCACGTCGGTGGCAAACAAGCGTACGGCCCGCCTGATGGTAAGCGGTCACTGCAGCCTATGGACGCCTGCAACTCCTAGGGGTGTCACATACGCGTTGCCGACCCTTTAAGAATTTATACACTCCTTTCTTGAAGAACCCCATACTGTAGTCCGTCGGGAAAACCTCGGCAGGGAGCTCATTCCACAATCGGACAATCGGAGCGTCCGAGGGAGGAAATTTCTCTGAAACCGTACCGTACGCGACCATTTAGGTTCTAATGCCCTGCCGACGGCGAGCGGTGCGATGGTAGAAAGCGGCCGTAGGCATCATGTCGAACAGTTCTTCGGAGCTCAACCCATTATATAAGCGATAGAACACGCACAAGGAGGCAAAATTTCTCCTTAAACTCAACGGCTCAATATCGCTCGTGAGCTTGGGATCGTCCACGATTCGCCCAGCACGTTTCTGAAGCGAGCCAAAAGGCCCAAGCTGGTATCCAGGTGCTCCCGCCCAGAGGTGACAGCAATACTCCATATGGGGACGGACTTGCGACTTGTATAAAAGAAGTCTCTGTCCCGGGGTGAAGTATTGCTTCGCTCTATTGAGCACACCTAGCTTTTTAGATGCCAGCTTGGCATTGCCTTCTAAATGGCTCCGAAACTGGACGTCGCTGGAAATATCGACATCAAGGATCCCAATAGTCTCTGAGATGGAGAGGGTTGCATCTTGGAACCGCGGGGCTACAGTGAATGGGGGTTTTTTAGCAGTGAACGCGCATACTTGTGTCTTGGTGGGGTTGAACTGGACCAGATTATCCTGGCCCCACTCAGAGACTCTGACTAGAGTGCTCTCGATTTCGGACACAAGTTGTTCGCGACTCTCTAACACACAGGAACGAGGAATGTTGGCACGGCCCGTGTAATGAGCATCCCCGGTGCTGTCATCCGCATGACAATGGATGCCGTCATTAGATAGCATGTCATTGATATGCAGCAAAAACAGCATCGGGGATAGCACGTAGCCTTGTGGGACGCTTTAGGACGATCTACTACGGCTATTATGCATCTGCCGGACAGAAAGCTGGCAACCCACTTGCAGAAACCCTCGGGCAGTCCATAGGATGGTAGCTTCGACAGAAGACCTCGGTGCCAGACCCGATCGAACGCCTTCGTATGTCTAAGCTGACCACTAAAGCCTCACCCTGACTCTCAATGGCAGAACCCCACCGGTGAGTAAGATACACTAGAAGGTCACCAGTCGAGCGACCGTGGCGAAAGCCATACTGACGGTCACTGATCAAATCGTGTTCTTCTAGCTAGGTATCTTAGGAGCTTTGTGTTGATGACTCGCTCCATCAGCTTGAAGAGCAGGGAGGTTATAGCTAGGGTTTGCAAAATCCGCCTAGTTTTTTAATATTCGGATAATTGAATACTTCAATATTTATTATCCGAATATTCGGATATTTGAATAATTTCGGATAATTTTGGTATTTTATAAAATAAAACAAAATTAGCGTATTTAAAGGTGTGTAATGCATAAAATGCGTGACGCGATGCGAAACAATAACAGACGAGACAACCTACCTTCGTACGTAATAGATGTAGACTGACTGAGCGAATGGGTTCGGTGTCGGCCGCTCGGCCGGTTCGTAGACTTCGTAGGTAGGTAATACCAATAATTATTTTAGTGACAGGTAGAAAATCCATCTTATCTGCAAGTGTTTTCGTTGCTCATTTAAATACCTAATCATAGTAACAATTCGTGTCTGCTAGATTAAATCAATATATTATGTAATTTATGTAAGTTGGTATTCAGGTACATAATATGGAACATTTGTCTAAACACCTTATTTGGGCAATACAGATGGACATAAAACGTCATTAGTGTTTTTTCTCGTTTTTTTTTTTATTTTTTCCTGCTTATAAATGATTTTATTAGTGTTTTCAAAATATCCGTTTATTCGGATAATTCGCGGTTTAGTATTCGGATAATTTTGAATATCATTTTCGGCGGATATTCGGATAATTGAATATTCGGATTATTCGGATTGCAAACCCTAGCTTATAGCGATAGGCATGTAATTCGATGGGTCTGATCTATCCCCTTTTTTAGGCATATATATATAAGGAGATCCTTACTAGCTTCAGCCTTGGTCCAAGCCCTGTATGCGGCCTGCTTATGTGCTCTAGCATATTTACAGGGCCGATTAAACCAAGGCCGCTTTTTCGCTCCTGCAGCTACCAGCGAGTTGGGAATAAAGCATTCCATACCCGCCAGGATCGTCTCAGCGACAGCGGCTGCACAGGAGTCCGGATCTTCTGATGTGAAACAGAGCTGCCTCCACGGGTACGATGCGTAAAATTCACGCAATCCATCCCAGTCTGCTGACCTATACTGCCACATGCGCCTTAGGCTGGTTGGCCGTGGTGGTTCCTGCCGCACACATGGTGCCCGTGTCCGGACGAGGCAGTGATCGGATGAGCCGAGTGTCGCATTCACTGGGATGGAATACCCGTCCGGACGTGAGTCAGCAGAAGGTCCAGTAGAGAGCTAGTAAGGCCTTCGACGTCTTGTATTCTTGTGGGAGAACGTACCAGTTGCGAGAGTCCATAGGCCAGAGAAAATTCGTGAGCAGACCTACCCGCGTAGTCGGTGGATCGAGAACTGAGCCACTCAATATGGTGGGCGTTAAAGTCCCCTAAGATCACCAGCTCCGCGGAGGGGTACTGCTCGAGAAATTTGTCAGTCGTCAATTGCAGGTACTCAAAGAGCCGAGTTGTGCCCATGTCACCGCTATGAGACCTGTAAAGGCACGCGTAGACGCGGGTGTGGCCACCGCAGTCAACGTGCACCCACAGTACTGACAGGTCTCTGTCTTCATAGGCTTGGAGGCGGCGACAGCAGACACCCTGCCGAGCATACATGCATACACCGGCACGTCTCAAGAACTTATGTTCGAGCGTGTATCAGCCGGGCAGGATATCTGTGTCTCCGTAAGGAACAAAAGGGTCGCAGATTCTAGGTGGTGGTGAACTGCGTCTAAATTTGAGTGAAGCCCCCGAATGTTACAGAAGTCTACTTGTGTGGAGGAGGGAACCGCTGAGAACGTATTACTTTTTTTCCTTGTCATATATATTCGGATGTGTATAAAGGAGGATTCGCTGTGTTGACGGCTGAAGGGACAAACGCACGGTACAAACCTGACAGAGGATGATGCAAGTAATCCAGTTAGTGGGCGCGGCGTACGGAAGGGCCCCCGCTCCCCTCCTGTTGTGGCAGCCGGGTCCACTCCGGTCTCCTTCTCCAGCACGACTACCACACCAGGAATTATGCGCGAGATTGGCGGTTCAGCCTCCCAGGGTGGAGATTAAGTGACCCCTGGGTTCGGGGTTGACTAACCTGCGGGCGGCCAGCGGTCAGCCGTTTCTCCGGGTCTGCCTGATCGCCGCACCCACTCTCCGGGTCTACACGAACCTAAGGCAGTGTTGTTAATCCCGTAGGTCCCCCGTCGTCAACACAGCGCATCCTCAAGGAGCTCTGGAAACCTTACTCACCATCAGGAACTCAACACCACATACCTACTGAGTAAGTAGTGGCGCTATTATGGCTGTGATCTTCTGTAAGGTGGAGGTACTTCCCCAGTTGGGCTGCTCCAAATACGAGCGAGATGACATTTCGCTATGCCCTACCTCCTCCTATTACCTACCTCCTACTATTCTCTTCAATGGCCCAGGAACTCCAAAAAATGCTTCAAGACCTAAGTTTGGCAAGCGTTCAATCTGGTCTCGTAATGAACAGATTTAAGACCCAAATAATGACCAACAGCAGGAAAAGTAGGGTTGAGGTAGATGGGCAGTCAATACAGCATGTCGACGAGTACACATATTTAGGCCAATTAGTTTCCTTCAACCAGAGGCAGGATAAAGAAGTCGATAGACGGATCCAAAACACCTGGAGAAGCTATTGGTCAATTAACGAGCTGCTCAAGGGAGATCTCCCTTGGACCCTGAAGCGAAGGCTCGTTGATATGTGTATTCTGCCTGTCCTAATCTACGGCGCCCAACATGGTCACTTACGGAGGCACAAAAGAAGGTTTACCAACGAGCTATGGAGCGTAGCATCCTAGGAGTGATAGTATTTTTAAGAGTACAAAATGCGTTATTGTTTGCGGTGATTTTAACGTTAACCTACTTGAGAAATCGCCCACCAGTGTGAGTCTAGTGAATACCTTTAAATCTTTTAACTTAGTGAACTTGTTTTGTGAGCCTACTCGAATTACAGCCACCAGCGCGACATGTATAGATAACGTTTTCAGTAATAAGGATGCGATTAGTAAATTTATTATAAATACCTTAAGTTCTGACCACTGTGGACAACAGGTCTCCTTTAGCGGGAAAACCGACAACGCTCCACGAGACACTATGTGCAGACCTATTTCTGAAAAGAGCTTAGATTTATTTAATCGTAATATTACGAAAAGATTACATTATCTTCCACTTACTGAGGAAAGCCCTGACCGTTTGTGTACTCGATTGTTTAATTGTATCAAAACGGAATTTGATGTCTGTTTTAATTTGAAGAAGATTCAAAGCAAGGTCAAAGCTAAATTTAGCGACTGGGCTACGCCAGACATTCACGAGAAGAGACGCCGACTCTATGACTTGTATGATTCGCGAACTACTGATAAAAGGCCGGAATTTCTAGAGTACGTCAAAAACTATTCAAAATCTTTTAAGATAATGTGTGTCGCTGCTAAAGCCAATTACTTGTCAAAAAAGATCCAGAACTCCAGTGACAAGATTAAAACTGTATGGCAAGTTATCAACAACGAAACTGGGAAACGTAAGATAAAAGATCCGCACTTCAGCCTACGAGTCGATGATACTCTAGTAAGTTCTGACCACGAAGTAGCAAATCATTTTGAGCGGTTCTTTTCTAACGTACCCATCGAGACCACGAAGTCTTTGAAGTCATCACCAAATGTCGCTGAATCCTTATTGAAAGAAAATGTTACGGAATGTACAGAAATCTTTAGCTTCACTTACGTAACCCCCCATATTCTAATTAAAGCATTTAGATCATTAAACTTAAAGAAGACTGAAGATCTCTGGGGCCTTTCAGTGAAAGTATTACATTCCGTTGTAGAATCAATCGCACCTTTCTTAGCTGATATTTTCAATAAATGTATTGATACTGGAGTTTTTCCTAACCTAATGAAGCACAGTAAAATTATCCCGTTGTTTAAATCAGGAACCAAAACTGACCCTACCAACTTCAGACCAATCTCAATACTACCGGCATTAAGCAAAGTTTTTGAGAAACTTATTCTTAATCAGCTTGTGTCCCACTTTAATCGCAATAACCTGCTCAATAGCAATCAGTTCGGATTCACTAGAGGTCGTTCTACCACTGATGCCGGTGTGGTACTAATTAAACATATTTTTGATGCCTGGGAAGAGGCTCAAGATGCTATTGGGGTGTTTTGTGATCTGTCGAAGGCATTTGATTGCGTTAATCACGAGAATTTAATTAGAAAGTTAAGTCACTATGGGATCAAAAACGGTGCTCTTGACCTTGTTACATCGTATCTGTCGGAGAGAACACAACGGGTAGTGATCAACGGGACTCAATCAGCAGGGACAACGGTTGCTCTTGGAGTTCCTCAAGGATCTATTCTGGGACCATTTCTGTTTCTTGTTTATATCAATGATTTACCAAACCTTGTGAAAGATAAACATGATATAGTGCTATTCGCAGATGATACGTCGTTTATCTTCAAAGTAGGCCGCAAAGAGAAAAACTTTGACGGTATTAATGAGACACTAAGTACTGTTGTGAACTGGTTTACAGCAAATAATCTACTCTTAAATTCCAAGAAAACAAAGTGCATCAAATTCACTCTGCCTAATGTCAAGGAGGCAAACAATTCCAAGATCAAATTGAAGTCTGATGAACTGGAATTTGAAGAGAGAACAGTGTTTTTAGGAGTCACCTTAGATTCAAAACTGCAATGGCACGCGCATATTGCCACTCTGGCTGGCAAACTTAGTTCTGCGGCCTATGCAGTAAGACGTATTAGACATTTGACTAACGTTGAGACGGCCAGGCTGGTGTATTATAGTTACTTTCATAGTGTTATGTCCTATGGAATCCTTTTGTGGGGAAAAGCGGCAGACATCCAGACCATCTTCGTGCTACAGAAACGAGCTGTACGCTCCATTTACGAACTAAAGGCCAGGGAATCCCTCAGAGAAAAATTTAAGGAGGCAAATATTCTTACTGTAGCATCTCAATATATTCTTGAAAATATTATGTATGTTCGGAAAAATCTTCATGAGTTCAAACTTAACAGTGATATCCACGACTACAACACTAGAAGTAAACACAAGATTGCAGTGAAAGCCAGTCGTCTCCGGAAGGTTAGCACGTCGTTCGTGGGGAACTGTATACGATTTTATAATAAAATACCCACCGAAATAGTTAATCTGCCACTGAGTAAATTTAAGTCTCATATTAAACGTTATTTGCTAAGCCAGGCCTATTATGCTGTCAACGATTTCTTAAATGACAAAAATGCTTTTAAGCCAGTGATAGTATAATCTTGTTAGTTAAAAAATATATATATACCTATGCTTCACTTAGCCTATTTCCTTGTACAGCTCTTTCGTTGCGTTTTATGAAACATGATGCTGTTTCTTGCCGAACAGTTGTTTTAATCTTTTATATTATTTATTAATGTCCGGCAGCCTGAATATGTCATGCTCGCTTAAAAGGCTTTGCTTACGGTGGCGTCGTTGATCGGGTCGCCACCTTCCCTAACAAATGGTCGAGGGAGGCGATGGCTGAGATACGCGTCATACTCGTGATCGGCTGCTGTTTGTGGAGTCCGGTCTGTTCATGCTTGCAAGGGCATGATTAATACCTTAATACTAGTGTTATTTTATTGGAGATTGACGAGAGACATCATCCTGTTTTGGATTAATTTTATTGTTATTGACGCTTAGAGACCTTATACATCTCTGAGAATATTAAATTACTTAAGTGCTATTTTCATTTACTACTTATTTTAATTTAGACGCTTAGAGACCATGTACATCTCTAAGGACTTAGGAATAATGGACGCTCAGAGACCATATACATCTCTGAGATATTAAATTTATTGTATATACTTTTGTGTATTCGGACAGAGACCGTATATATAGGTCACAAAAAATTTTTTTTTATATAATGTCTTATAAGTTAATTTTAATTGAATATTGTGAGTTTGTTTATCACTATAGTTTTAAAATCATTATTATTATTGTCTACTTTTTTTTAGTTCTGCAATTCTGTTTTGAAAACATTATAATTATCATTGTCAATTTATTTAATTGTATAATTCATGTGTTGACTTGTAAAAGTGCCCTTGTGGCCTATTTGCAGAATAAAATTTTTGATTTTGATTTTGATTTGATTTTGAAACGGATCGACCGGGTTCGAAACTCTACGCTACGCTCAAAAACCGGAATTGCTGACGTTGGAGTCAAGACCGCCAAGCTGAAATTGGAATGGGCCGGTCACGTCTGCCGCATGCATCCGCAAAGGTGGGCCAAACTAGCCACGGAGTGGGTGCCGAACGATGGGTGGCGACGACGTGGCAGGCCGCGACGGAGATGGCGGGATGACCTGGACACATATCGCGACGATTGGCCAGAGATTGATCAAAACCGGGACGAGTGGAAATTAAGAGGGGAGGCCTTTGCCCAGCCGTGGGACACTTTGTAGGCCTTTAATAATAATTTTAATAATAATAATAATCAGTACTTTGTTCGTTCCTACCTAATGGATAGTAGTTAAGTACCTATCACATGTAAACGAAAACAGTATAACTATTCTGAAACATTCCAAACTTTTTAAGTGCCAAGCGATGTCCTGCTCGTGTCCTCATATTGAAAGTTTATTCCCGTCTTCTTTTAACCTTTTTTATCTCGTCGCGTATTTCCTATTTTTAGGGTTCCGTAGTCAACTAGGAACCCTTATAGTTTCGCCATGTCTGTCCGTCCGTCTGTCCGTCCGTCCGCGGATAATCTCAGTGACCGTTAGCACTAGAAAGCTGAAATTTGGTACTAATATGTATATCAATTACGCCGACAAAGTGGTAAAATAAAAAGTGGAAAAAAATATTTTATTAGGGTACCTCCCCTATACGTAAAGTGGGGAGTGATTTTTTTTTTCATTTTAACCCTAACGTGTGATATATTGTTAGATAGGTATTTAAAAATAAATAGGGGTTTATAAAAATCATTTTTGATAATGTTAATATTTTCGGAAATAATCGCTCCAGAAGTAAAAAAAAATGTGTCCCCCCCCCCTCTAACTTTTGAACCATAAGTTTTAAAAATATGAAAAAAATCTCAAAAGAAGAACTTTATAAAAACTTTGTAGGAAAATTATTTTGAACTTGATAGGTTGAATAGTTTTTGAAAAAAATACAAAAATAATTTCTGAACTAAGTTTGTAATTTAACCGTATAAACAGGTGTTTATTGTACCTGTCATTTCTACAAAATCACAATGAAAAGACGTGCTTTTTAGGGTTTTGTGTTTCTGTACTTAATATGTCAACTTAATGTGACGGACGGAAAACTACGGAACCCTACACTGAGCGTGGCCCGACACGCTCTTGGCCGGTTTTTATTTATCGCATGCATCACAGGGGTCGATCAGAAGTTCAAGTTGCGCATTCCAATTTGAAATCAATGTGTTGCGCGCTCGTCTCCATGGGCGTTGAGTGAGCTAGCGTGTCTGACGAAGGCGCAATTAAAAATCATACTTATATTTAATGGCAATGCGAAACTTAAGTCTCTCGTCGACCCCTAGATATTCAGAATTCATTGTACCCCAAAGACGTTTGCGATATTGGCGGAGGTCGATTATAGTATGGCTACGGAATGGCATGCATGGATTCAATAGAAATTCCTCTTACGCTGCTTGCCGATGTTGCGATGTAGATGCTTGGCTCGCAAAATGCTGTCTATGCATACGAGTATTTCTCGTGTCTGGTTTATAGTATTGAAATATTGAATGCTTTGAGGGGATAACAACGACGATGTACTTTTACTTGCTCTTTTCTCATATGAATTTCTATTTGATACGTTCACTGCCAATGATTTGCTGCGAAAAACCGTATGTAGAGGAAACCGCCTACGAGACAAGCACCTGCCTAGCGGTTTCCTGGCACTATAAGTGGCGCTTTTTTTTCAATACGAGTATGCATAATAGCATAAGTAAAAACTCCGTACCTGTTTATGTTTTAGTAATGAAATCTGTAGACTTGTTATGCATTACAGGTTTCACGGAAATTTAGATGTACGATAAGAAATGGAAGGTTATAAAATTTGTTTAGATTTGGTAAGTACCACCAATTAGTTCAAACATCGGATACTATACCTATACAAATTGTTACGGGTTAATATCGCTTATGACGGCTATGATGACTGGTGTTTTTTCCGCATTGACATATTATAAGCCGAGAGGCTATAGAGAAAGCCGTCTGCGGAGGTCGTCGAGCGATGGTCACGGCCTGCACTTCAATATTCTTGAGCATGACATGCTACCTCGTTCGCACGGCCGGTTTGGTGGTAAAGAGTGAGAGGGAAATGAGGAAAATAGTTTTAATTTTCGACCTCCGGTGTAGACCCCCAGACCGGTACTGCGACGGCTGATGGGCCCGGGCGCAGCGGCCGGCGCGCAGTGCGCCCGCGACGGTGAAAGGTGCTATGTCGCGACTACACGGAGGGAACGCTCTGCGGATCGCCATGGCCGGCGTGCCGATAATGCGAATATTAGTTACGCTTACTTTTTTCGTAAACGGTTAGTGATAAATTTCCTTAAATATTTTTTATTTAGTTGTTTAAAATTTTAAATTCATAAGGTTACATGTTTAATGGCAATAAGCATCTTGGTGTTCGTAATGCGTAATCTTATGCAAGCGATTTAACGTAACATTGACGAGTGATCAAATCGTTAACGTAACTATGATGCCGGAATACAGTGAAAGCTATTTACGTGTAATTCCGCAAATTTGTTAATCGTCGGATGTGAAGGTGACATAACACTATTTCGTTGAACACTGGTTAGTTTCTATTAGTGTTTGTTTTAGAAAGTGGATAATGTACTGTATAACACACATAAGTAAATTGTGATTCACTGTGTGGCTCGTATTTTATGTTGTCCACGTCCTATCTTTCACTTGACATTGACGCTTGTGAGTGCTTCGAGGATATTGACATTGCTAAGTGTGAATTGACGGACTTTCAATTACCTACATAAGTACCGTAGCAAGTTAAGTTCATTTCAAATAACGTCTTAAATATATATTTCTTATTTTTAAACAGAACATTCACAGACACGTAATGTTATCTATCTAATCATGCATCATACTTATACATATACAGAGTGTTTGATAACAGGATGCAAAGACTTTCAGGGATGATAGAGGAGGTCATTTTAGATATTTTAGATACAACTTGCTTTAGTACAAAGTCTCTTAGTCTTAATTTTTTTAATGTTCCCTTTTTTCTGGCTTATCGTTATTTTTCAGTAGCTGTAGGAACTAAGGAAGATTTTGAAATCAATTGAATTGGGACTAACGACTTTTTACTGCCTGTATTCACATGATAAGTATTACAGCAAACACCCTGTATAAGTATGATATGAATACTATACTATTAAAGCAGCAACATTTGTATACATTTTTATTTATTTGGGGCAAAAAAATTGATCTAGCTGGTCTCATCTTCCGGAAAAATCGTATTCTCCCGGAAAACACGACTAATTCAAACAAAATTTAATATCTTAAACGAGCAATTCTTTTATATTTATTCCGGGGATCTCAGAAACGTCTCTAACGATTCCAATGAAATTTTCAATACATGAACTTGCGGTCTCAAAAACAACAAGGCACCCGGTGAAGACGGAATTACAGCCGAACTCGAAGGCTGGTGGAAAACCGGTCCTTACGGCCCTTGAGAAGTTGTTCAACTCCGTCTTACCGGAAGGAAGAACGGCAAAGGCATGGAACGGAGGTGTGGTAGTGCTATTCTTCAAAAAGGGCGACAACGTTCTGCTAAAGAACTACCGTCCCATCTCACTTTTGAGCCATGTCTATAAGCTGTTTTCAAGAGTCATTATGAACTGTCTCGCACGCAGGCTAGATGACTTCCAGCCTCCCGAACAAGCCGGTTTCCGAAGCCGCTTTAGTACCGTAGACCACATCCATACGCTTCGTCAGGTTATACAGAAGACTGAGGAGTATAACCTGCCCCTCTGTTTAGCGTTCGTGGACTACGAGAAGGCCTTCGATTCGAACGAAACCTGGGCTGTGCTACAATCTCTCCAGCGGTGCCAAGTTGACTACCGTTATATCGAAGTGCTGAAGTATTTGTACGAGAACGCCACTATGTTAGTCCGACTCCAGGACCAAAACTCGAAACCTATTCCATTACAGCGGTTCATTCGGTTTGCTGAGGATATAGTAGTCTTGGCTGAGACCATGGAGGATTTAAGTACGATGCTCAATGACCTCAGTAAAGCCTCCGAGCGAGTTGGTCTAAGGATGAATATGAACAAGATTAAGATCATGTAGAATGCCCATGTCGCACCTACTCCCGTTACAATCGGACACTTTACAATCGAAGTTGTAGACGACTACGTATACCTAGGACAGACTGTCCAGTTAGGTCAGTCCAACTTCGAGAAAGAGGTTAGTCGTCGAATCTGACTCGGCTGGGCAGCGTTCGGGAAGCTACGGCACATCTTTTCGTCCAATATTCCGCGGTGTCTCAAGACGAAAGTCTTTGACCAGTGTATGTTGCCAGTGATGACATATGGCACTGAAACGTGCTCGCTTATTATGGGCCTCATAGGAAGGCTCAAAGTCTCCCAGAGAGCAATGAAGAGGTAGCCCGCCAGCATAGCTGCTAGGAGTATCTCTGCGCGAACGCATCAGAAATGAGGCCATCCATAGTAGAACCAAAGTGACCGACATAGCCCAACGAATCGCTAAACTTAAGTGGCAGTGAGCGCGGTACATTGCACGAAGAATCGATGGCCGCTGGGGCAGAAAAGTTCTCGAATGGCGACCACGTACTGGAAGGCGCAGCGTGGGTTAGGCCCCCCACAAGGTGGACTGATGACCTGTTAAAGATAGCAGGAGTCCACTGGATGCGGGTGGCGTAGGATCGGTCACGGTCATTGTGGCACTCTTTGGGGGAGGCCTATGTCCAGCAGTGGACGTCTTTCGGCTGGTATGATGACGAACTTGCGGGGGCGAAAAATCGATCTCACTTTCGGGAAAACTCGTATTTTCCGGAAAACCACAAAAGATGCCGAGCAAAGCTGTCACCCAGATACCGTGTTTAGTACTCGTAAGTCCTATAATTTAATTAAATTTGAAACTTTTTAAAATTGGCCATCTCATTAACAATACAATATCGGGTATGATTATTAGGTCCCAGTTAATTTCCGTATCGTGCAACTTAAAGTTGGCATTTAAATGGTTCCAAAATACATTTTATTTTTCCTTGACTATTACCGGTTCTCTCGCTGTTCAAAATACACGATTGATCAAACTGGATTAACAGCACTATTAATTCACGTAACGCCAATATATCTACTTACTTACTTATGGTGACATACTTCTTCTGGAATTTATTCTACGACTTGCTGGTGTATTTAACATAGATTCCAGTAGAAAAGTCGAAGCTAGGTACTTCGTAAAATCGGTCAACTATGTAACATAAACGTATACTCGTACTGTGTCAGCTGTCATTTTATTAGTTTGAGAAGCCCATTCCCGAATTTTTAGGATAAGATGTATTCAAGCGCAGTAATGACAACACGCGCCGAGGTGCAGATTTTGTGACCGGGTATAATAGTAGTTTGAGTAAAGTGATTGTAGATATACCGAAGTAACACAATATATTAGGAGGACGTAACACAATATATTAAATATTTTAGTTTGCACGCTACCTATTGCTAAATAAAGTACATAAATACTTAGTTTTTGCACAGAAGTACCTAACAGTTAGTCTTCCTTTGTCATTGAGTTTTAGTGTCCCATTCAATCCCAAAGATACCGAAAGAGATTCCTTATGGGGATAATTTCGGCTTCGTATACGACATATATCATGTGTATTTAAAATAAATAGTTAGATACATAGTTACAACACTTTTATAGGATTTTTGTATGTTTTGATTTTAGACTTTTATGCTACGCCACAAAATTCATGTAAGTATGGCTAAACAAAGGTATTAGTAACCGCCTCATAATAATAATCATGCCCAACTATCTAACAGGACATATCATTGTTACGGTGTAAATCATTTAGCATACCTAATTTAACTTTCTCTTTTAAATGTACTGTCTGTCGAAAGTTAATAGTTTAGAAAGAATGCAATTAATGTAACGCATTAGGCACCTAACTATTACCTATATTTGATTTCAAGTCATTATTACGCAATTAGGTGTAATTTGTCATTAATTAATAAGAGTACGTATAAAGATGATTAGCTTAATACTATGAGGCTAAATTTTGATCGGACTATTTAGAATAACGTCGAGGTATTCCATATTGGACTATACTCTGGTTTAGTCAGCTGATTTAGTTCAAAATAGTTAAATGTACCTAATAAAAATAAACAGTACTTATTCTGGTATTTCCGATAATAGACTCGGGCCGATCGTCAGCCAATAAATATGTTAACACTTTCACAACTAAGCTCAAAATCCCAAATATTTTACATAACTACTTATATTCATATCGGTGACCGTTTATTATATAACAGAATTTATGCCTTTTTGCCATCTTCATGTCCAAAAAGTCATTCGGCTGACACGGTTGACAATTTTGATTCGATGGGTCTAAGCGTATATAGATGAAAATAAAGTTGAATGGTAACGTAATATAAAGTACAATTAATATATAATTTTATATATGTGAGGTTCATAATGTTCCGTTCACTCATTTTATGTTCCTTGCTATATTTAGATCACGTACTGGAAACTGGAATTAGAGCTGGTGTTCGCTCGTTAGTTAATTTATTTCTATTTTAGTTTCATAACTAAAGCATTAAAGCAATATTCAATGCAAAGTATTTCTCAAATGAGTGAAGTGGTATAAGTAGTTTTTCTGCTTCTTTATTTTTATGAAGTCGAATTTGTAATATCCAGTTAAACCTGTAATATGAACAAAGTTTCCATTAATTCGATAATTAGATAACGAGACTACGAGTAGATATATCACAGCAAGATTCTAATTACTACATCACTTATGTCATCATGCTTACGTCTTACTTGCCACCAAGGCTAGTAAATACGTGTAAATACTGAAGACTGCCGAACATGGTTACTAGATGACGCTGTTTTATGTCTGAGCAAAAAATAGAGTCGGCAATATAAGTTTGTATACAAATTGTCATTAGGTATGGTATTAATACAGACACAAAGTTTCCTTGCCATAGGTGCAGTGACAAGTATCGCACTCCCATAAAAAGAACTCCCTTTTACACTTATGAGTGATGATTAATTAATTTATTTAAATATAAAAAACTGCTAAAAACGAAGGCAAAAATAATAAGACAAGGGAACTGACAAATAGAAACGGCGTATGGAATCTAACAAATTTTGCGGGCACATTCATTAGTGTGACTGTGTGTCACAATTGATATACCTAAAATTTCTGAGATAAAAACTATCGTATATCCTTTACGGGGTCTCAAACCATCTCCATATTAAATTTCATCTAAATAGGTTAAGCGGTTAAAGCGTGAAGAGGTAACAGACATACAGTAACTTTCAATTTTATAATATTACTAGCTGTAGCCGCGACTTCGTTAGCGTGAAAAAAAATCGTCACATGGACATACTTAAGTATATTGCTCTGTATGTGATTACTACCTATGTGATTTTGTGTTCCTGATGGGGAGTATAGCGCCAGAGCTCCCGATGCACTGTGTTAACATAGGCACAACAAATGCTCAAATAAATAAAGGGTCGACAATGCGCTTGTTATTCTTATGGGGTCTTAACTATATGCTACTACCGTCGTAGTGTTTAAAAAAATGGTCTTGTATGGCATTAAGTACCTAATTTCAACTTTGCTCATTTATTGTATTACATACTGTGGGACTTTAGACGCAGATTTTACCTATCATACTTCACAGCTAGGTAGCTATGTGATTATTAGGGATGCAGTGCTTTACTATTTTGCAAGTAGCAGTTTCTTTATGTTGGTACTTGACAGTTTTAATCTAAAATATATCGACCTACTAATAGGTACTATACCATTTGCCTGCGACTTAGTTAGGGTGAAGTTCGAATTTCCGCATAGGTACACTTACATGCTCGTCTTCAACCCTCTGAGGGACGTTTTTAGGGATAAAAATACCTTCCTTCCTTCCTTGGTTCATAGCCATAGCGTTAACGTAATAAATCACACAAAATTAGGTGGTAATAGCTAACCAGTAACTACAATGACTATTTCAGAGCGACGCATCTTACTCTCTACTTTGCATATGCATTTACGAGTAGGTATTTTGCGATTACGTGTTTCTGATTATGGAGTGACCGAACGAGGTCTAAGGAACTTCATGCCCGACCTCGAGTTTCGCGTGCAGCGGGACGGGGCTTGCGGCGTCCATGTCAATCTTTCAACACATGCGAAACGCTGCCGCCCCGCTGCACTCTCCGCTTCGAGCGGGCACGGATCCGACTATGCAACGAAGAGGACGGCTTGACCAGGCATGACGGTACGATGCTATAAGATAGAACCAGCATGATAGCTTTTATCGTCACGTTTTATGCCCGAAATGTAATGAATAAAACATCACATAAAAAGCGGCAATGGGTTCCGTACCCGAATTTAAAATAACCATACTATACTGTGAGTTAAAAATGGTAACTCACGGCACTCACCTTTTGTTTAGGCGAAATTAGAGGTTGCAGTTTATCAGCGATAACTTAATAACCTTAACTTATTGGATCTATAGTTCTTCGGTGTAAGTATTCAATTGTCACTATGTTTTCGATTGCACGATCGAAATTTTTAAAGATCGAGAGGGGAGGGCACACAATTATTGTGACTTTCAGGGCGATTATCTACGAATATATTCACTTACATTTGTTTCCAATGACCTGATTGATGTGCCACATGTTGAATTACGTAATTCAACGTGTTACACAACAATAAAAAAAACTGTTTTAGAGATTTGACTACATAACTACCGAGTACGTAGCGATGTTTATAATATAATACATCTATATTTCAAATTTTATTTTAATACATCCTATAGTTTTTGAGTAAAATGCCTGTGACATACGGACGGACATGACAAAACTATAAGGGTTCCTTTTTTGCCATTTGGCTAAGGAACATGACGGTATAATGTATCGTGCTATTTGTGCTACTCGTAGCTAGGCAGATAGATAGTAATATAAAACCAAGGTTTCGTCGATTAGGTACCTATCTCGTTCTATTTTATGGCATCTTACCGCTCAAACCGTCCGCCTCGTTGGGCTGCGCTTTTACATCTAATCCAAATGCGTGTTAGACTATACAACTCTGGCTACCAGCCTTGTCAGGAGCAGAGAAGCTCAAAATGTACAGTCAGCTACACAGAATCGAAACCTCTCCTGTATACAAACTTCTATGCAGGGAAGGTCACGTTTCTCTACAGCTGACTGTACAAACCAACCTAATGAATATTACTACAGATAAATTAATAGATATGCCTGGAACACTTAGATCAAATGATACAGAAACCAGTTTGTATATTAAGTACTTAGGTTGGATATGCTTGTTCTTGCAAAAAAGTATGGTGACTCCAGAAAACAATAGCATATGTTCCTGAATACTGAAATGTAAGTATATGTACTGCACACTGTTTCAGAAGGTTCTCAATTGTTAGGTAATGCTGTGTACTCGTATTGCTGTAAAATACCTAATATATAAGAAATAAATATTGTTTCTCTATTTGCTAACAATCACAGCAATCGCCAAACGTGAACTATGCGTCGTTGAAGAGTTACGTTCTGATCATCATCAGCAGTTCCACTTCATCAAAAGTCACTTTTTTGAATGAAAATACTCGATTATTTCATGAAAATACTAAGATCACTACTTATATGTGTGCCTTTCACATTTGAGGAGTTCTCTCGATTCCTCATGGGTCCCATCGTCAGAACTCGAGCATGACAAAAATTAATCATGAAAATAGAAGTTGCTTAATAAACACAGCTAGGAGGACAAATAGCCAAACGTGAACTTTTCGTCGTTGAAGAGTTCTGTTCTGATCATCATCAGCAGTTCCACTTCGTCATTTACAATAAAAAAAAGAATTTTCAAAATCGGTTCAGACATGACGGAGTTATGGAGTAACAAACATAAAAACAAACATACAACCGAATTGAGAACTTCCTTTTTTGAAATTTTGAAGTCGGTTAAAAAGGAGGAAATAGTTTTCCTTAACTCATATTTGCCATAATTAATCTCAGGTATTGCAAAATATTCCCCACATTATTATAATTAGAAACTAATATGTATTATAAAGAGGAAAGATTTGTTTGTTAGTTTGCATTGAATAGGCTTCGAAACTACTGAACCGATTTGAAAAATTTTTTCACTGTTGGGAAGCTACACTATCCCCGGGTGACATGGCTATATTATATTTTCAAAAAAATAGGGATCTTACTAAAACTCCAATAATGTAACCCAAGGTGTATACAAAATACCTAAAATATTCTTTACATCGCGTGCGCTGCGAAAACTATTTATGATTCAATAAAATAATGTATACTAATTATATTATTTATATATTATAATTTTATAATTAAAGTTAAAAAATAATATCTATTTTATAATTTTTGTTAAATACCCGTGCGAGGCCGGGCCGGGCCGCTAGTTAGAAATAAACGCGCGTAGCATTTGACATTTTCTTGGACCCAAGCTACATATGCGCCTTTTACCAAACGGCTTTAATAAAACAAAGTAAAATTTAATCTTAAAGTAATATTCATATAAAGGCAAGAATTAGTTACATTTTGAATAGAATAGAATAGAATATTATTTATTGTATTCGTCATACATTGTCAAGTCAAGAGCATAATATCCATTTATAATAAACAACTTAGACTAAATTTACAATAGAAATTAAATTAATATTATCATCATTTGATTAGGTTAATAACACTTTAGCTTTCTATTTTCAGTGAACTGTCAACAGAAAGAAAAGGAGGACTTTGTCTGCCCGGAGGGCACGACGGGCAACGGTAATTTCGCAGATCCAGCTACCTGCAGACGTTTTTATCAAGTAAGAATCCTGAAATCGATTTAAATCATTCTTTTCAGTTGTTCATAAATTGATAGTCCTCCGAGACATTCTGAACGAGGTAATCCGTGAAAAATCGCCTCGAGTAAATCCGGTCGACGTCCGTGACTGACGCGATCTTACTCGTAGCTTTCTTTGAATCAAAGACGACTTAGGCGATGGTTTATTCTTGGGCCTAGAGTACACAGGCACGTGGCGCGGACTTTGACTTGTCTAATCTTTTCTATAACTTATACCAAAGTAAGGTATGTTTAAGAAATACACATAGTTAGAGCAACCTGATGGATTTGAATGGTTTAGTACAGTCAAAAGCAAAAGTAAGTTAACACTTTTTCATCTCATTCCATTGTGATAATTTGAAAAAGTGTTAACTTAATTTTGCTCTTGACTGTACTACTCGTAAATACTTACCAAATGGAATGCAATACAATCAAAGGACTAATACCCAGTTCCATGTTTCATATTATGTTATGAATTGGTACTAGCTACGGGACTCTTAATTAATCAAAATTTAAATTTTCAAATTCCAAGCCCGTATAACATCCCGATTCAAAATAAAATTATGCAAACTTCTTTATTTGCTTAAAACTCGTTTATTTCAATGGACCTGCGCTGTGGTTAGTCATAACAAACGCGAGTCGAATATATAAGCAGAATATAGACGCGAGCCTTTTTAAAAATACATAAACTTAAGTCCTATATGTTTATCTACATTTATATTCGGGGTCCATGTAAGCGAACGGAGATGTAAACAATTTGACATTATGATTCATCGTGCCTACTTGCCGGGTTCTTGTCGCCATCTTGGCGAGAATCATATCTATTTCTTTTGCTAAATTGTTTACTTCGTTATTTCTTAATTTATTTATTTTCTATTTTAACAAACAAACAAACCATTCCATACCATACTAAATTTCTATAAATTTGGTTCCTGAACCTAGGATTCAGGGAATGGAGAGACATATTTTTTTGTACAATAATAACGAAGTTCAGGAAAAACTAATATTTACGGCTAAAACCTAAAATAGCTTACTTTTACGTAGATCATTTAGTAAATAATTCGTACATTCAAAACAAACTTAGAACACACGGGCACCAGCTCTTCATAATGAGAGGAAACTTTAAGAAAAGATGCACAGACTTCAAATACGTATACAGGGTGTGTGGCCTGTAATAGGAGCAAAAAATTTAAAGGACGCTTCCTCAGAGCATCTGCAGTAACATCTTGTGTCCAAAAATATCTTTTTGAAATTGGGAAATTTTTTGATCTAAAGTTATGAATGAGTAATGGATCTTGGCAGCACGAGATTATAGCGCGGCAGTCAATGCTGATTTTGAGGTAGTATCAACTTATAACTCATATATCGTTGTTGTATTTTTGGTTTATAAGGATATTTTTTGTATTTTTATTTTTTTTGTTAATTTTTATTGTTTTAAAATAAATATTTATTATTATGAGTAAAAAGTACACGTAAGCTATATTTGCATTAAATTAAATGCAAAAAAACTTATTTTTTTCAATTGAAAACATTTGGAAATAATTGCTGGCGAGCTCAATAGTGTACCGTTTAATTTTTTGCTCCTATTACAGGCTAAAACCTGGATAATTATGTACTCTTCAGAGGGGCTAGTATGATCGCTTATATGTCGGACATATAGCATTCGTCCCATACTGTCAAGTATGTAAGTGCGAGAAGGACGAATGCTATATGTCCGACATATAAGCGATCATACTAGCCCCACAGGGCGCTCTAAAATGTCTGATCATTTACGCCTTGACAATAGAATCGTGTTCAGAAATTTGTAAGCACCTAGTTGAGCGAATTCACATCATCATCATCATCATTACATTATGATATGTCGAAGGACTCCCCGAACTGTACATACTTACTTACCTCTGAGGGAACGTGGACATTAAGAAAAGGTTTAGACTATTATTTATGATGTTTTTTTGGGCGAGTTATTCAGACACTCTTTTTTATTTCAGTGCGTCGACGGATACCCATACTTGAACAGATGTCCATCCGGATTGTATTTCGATGACATTAGCAAGTTCTGCACATTCAAAGCGGAGGCAAGATGCGGTCCCATTGCTACAAGTGAGTACTCAACTTAAACGATTCATTTATGCGATATTACGATGCCAATCGACTGCCTGAAGTCACTATATTAAGAGAGATATTTGGTCGTACATATGTCAAGATCCCATGCCCGAGGAGTAATTGTCTCAAACCATACAGTTTGTACCATTTAGTGGCATGCAGACATGCAAATTGTTTAATGGACGCAGTTTGCCTTCATTTCAGTCTAGTGCCGTATTGCAAATGATCTGTATGTTGAAGGTGTTTATGTTTGAAGTGCTCTTTGATGCTTCACAGATGATACGCACCTGCAAGACAGTAAATTTAAGTAATACGTCCTTTGATGTGAACGCAATATTAGAATTATATAAATTAGGTAGGTACATTGATGATATCTGGTGGAAAATACGAACGAAATATTTTACGTAAATTACCAATTACGTATTTGTACGTATATTTTCTTTGGGTGTGAAGCTAGCAAGCAATTGTTAGAAGCTTATTCTTTGTATCATCATAATTTCTTATAAAAGATGTCGTAAACACAGGCCACTGAACATTAATAACTACGAGTACCTTTGGAGACTTGCTAATTGGACTACAATACCCTCTTATTTTCGTAATTTGTCTAGAGGTCGTTAGTTGGAACCTTAGCTACTTAGCACTGGGGTTTTCATAGGTATAACAGTAGCTTCTCGGTGAAAGAAAGCATCGTGAGGAAACCATCACCAATGGCTAGTTTCCCCTCTGGGATCGAAGCCTGGAATCGAGTCAGGCAGAGCTTCTAAGAGAGCGACTGCGCTTTCTTAGAAGTCTTCACCAAATTTTGGGATTGCGTGCCAAAGCAGACCCCGCGGGCACCTTGATGACTAAATTGTAATGAAAAACTTGGTACTTACTTGCAGCTCCAGCCCCCATAACAGAAGCTGCTTTGGACTTGGCCAACAAATGTGAGCCCTCTGAATGTGAGTTGCCACAGTGCTTTTGCTCTAAGGATGGCACGATTATCCCCGGAGGTTTAGATCTCGAAGACGTGAGTACAGTTCAGCAATACCTACATAATGTGTAGTTATTATATGTTAAAATACAAATGAGTCAGTTTTTCGGTCGATATCGCTATAAGCTTGCATGCCTAGGCGTAGTTTGTGGTCGAGCGACACATGCTGCGACGTGGTACCACGGATTATGTTTATGTAGGCACTTGTTATCGCGCCGTGCAGCGTAAGGGCACAAGAATGAGCAGATAAGAGTAAGTTCTCTAAATACGGACTACCATAAGTATCGATTAAATGAAATAAAAGACAGAAGTTAAACAAGTGTTAAGTCCTAATGTCAATGAGTCGAAAATCTATCTAGTTATTACATCTTATGCTAAAACTGCATTCACCCAAAAAATACATCATATGTGCCTAAAATTTCAAAATGGCGATCACTGACACGCATGGACATGTAGTTTCGCTGCAATTGACTGGCAGAAGGGCGCGATGCCAGGCCATCGAAAACGACCAACTTCACTACGATGCAGTGACATCTAGAGAAATATTGTCATGGTCCATATTATGTGACTAGTCCATATTTAGGGAACTTACATATTTTTATTATATTACTAGCTTTTGCCCGCGACTTCGTCTGCGTAGAACTCATTCTCGCTTTAGAATTATTTGTTTTCCCATACATCTTTCACCCTTCTTTACAACCCCTTAAAAAATGATTACATTCAATATGAAATGCTCTTTACCGCACACGGCAAATTTGAATAGGGATCCTTTTTTAAAACGAATCATCATCATCATCATATCAGCCGAAAGACGTCCACTGCTGGACATAAGCCTCCCCCAAAGAGTACCACAATGACCGTTCCTTTGCCATCCGCATCCAGCGGCCACCTGCGACCTTTACCAGGTCATCAATCCACCTTGTGGGGGGCCTACCCACGCTGCGCCTTCTGGTACGTAGTCGCCACTCGAAAACCTTTCCTCCCCAACGGCCATCGGTTCTACGTGCAATATACCCCGCCCACTGCCACTTAAGTTTCTCGGTTCGGAGGGCTATGTCGGTTACTTTGGTTCTACTGCGGATGGCCTCACTTCTGATGCCATCACGCAGAGATACTCCCAGAGACAAGACATGAAGACACACTTCGAGAAAGGGGTTAGTGTATACACAAAGTTCAGTCGCGCGTGGAGGGGTCCATTAAAATACTACAATTATAGTACACTACTATAGAGGCAGGGAAACGAAGAGTTGCTGGCCAAGTAGATAAAGAAGCGGATAGGGATACGCGGCCTGCAGCCCAACGTTTCTCGTCGAGATTTGTATAGTGCTTTTCTCAAAAATATGCAATTAAATAAAAAAATACACCACTCAAAAAACAAACTTAACAGACGCCATGTTTGACATTAAAATAAAATAAAAATTACTTCCCGGACTATTAGGCCTTCAAATTTGTATGAAATTCCTTTATAGTTCTCCCGAGTTGTTCCGGCTGCATAGTGATTTCATTGCACGTTTGAGAAAGATATATTCTTCGCCGCCTTCTTTTCCTATACATTATCTATAGAATACTTGTGTCGTAAAGTAAAAATACTACAACAAAATACATAGTTAAAATGGGAAAACGGTTGCATCCGACCTGGATTTACGACCCGATTCGTGTCTTTCAACTCCATTTCTTCCGTACGCATATCATCAAATCAATCTCACATGTTTATTTACTTTGGTTTATCGTGTCGAGAATAACATCGCAAACACGAAACCTAAACTGTCGAAACAAAGTGGTGTTCAAATGTATTTTGTTTCCAGACTCCCCAAATGATAATGCTGACGTTCGACGGCGCCGTCAATTTGAACAACTTCGAACTGTATAAGAAAGTTTTCAACGATATAAAGAACCCAAATGGCTGCCCCATCCGAGGGACTTACTTCCTATCTCACGAGTACAGGTAATTTTGTAATACAACTTGCGGCGGTACGAAAGACGTATTGGAGATTGTTAACTTTGTACTCAGTTTTACGATATGAGCAGTAAGAACGCGTAGGTAGCTAACACAGTGAAAAGCTCTGAGGTCAGATGCTCCCAGGAGATTTTATAAAATCTAGATGTGAATGTGGTGTTTTACTTTTGCCATAGTTGAAAAGTTATATGTAACACGGGTGAAAATACTTACTACTGATGCTAAAACATATCCTGAACGAAACTTCAAATCAAAAAATAAGGGCAGCGCACTTCTAATTATTCTGGAGTCGCAAGCAATGCAAGCATGAATAACTTCAATAAACTACGATGTTTCCTTACTTTACTACCAGGCAGGCCGTAATCAAACAATACCTACCAATGTTGTACTCATAGTGTAAAAAAATCTAGCGTTAAATAGGTCATTTCTAATATTTCACTTCTGCAAAAAAGTTTATGTCGGTTTCTTCTCATTTTGAAAATATTAGAAAAGAACTGACCTCCTTCGAGTGAGAGCGTTTCCCAAAAATATTGCTGGTGCCGTGGTGAGAAATGATTCAAACGAATTGTAAAATTCTGTATTTTCTGAAAAACTACCTGGTTTCGTCAGCCGCTAACAATCTCAAACCGTTTAATAGCAACGATTTCCAAAGAATTGGGAGGATTTTATTTTCTAACGTCGACCATAACAACAATGGTTTCCAACCTTCGCACAATTTTACTCTAACGAGGCGTTAGTCGCATCCTGCCTTTGTGTAAACTAGTGTAAAGACGTTGCAGAACGTCTTAAAATAACCTTTTTAAAGTCTGTCAGTAACGAAAAGTGTATTAGGGAAGCAATTTCGCCTACAGTGTCCGAGGCGCGTCCACGTAATAAAGTGCCCGCATGGAAAATGATTAAAGCAACCTACCGGGAAGGCTCGTGAAAAGTCTCTAATGTTATGCATGAAAGTAATACTGTTGGGAATATTATTATAACTGGTGTGAGGAGAGCTAGGCGTAAGTTTAGTGTAGGTATAATAGATGCCTTTTTAGGGTTCCGTAGCCAAAATGGCTAAAACGGAACCCTTATAGATTCGTTGTGTCTGTCCGTCCGTCCGTCCGTATGTCACAGCCGATTTACTTGGAGACTATGAGCACTACAATTATGAAATTTGGTAGGAAGGTGTACGCTATGAACCGCTACAGAAATATGATGTGAAATTACGAAAAAAGTATTAAACTGGGGGGGCGCCCCATATATGTAACAGGGGGGTTAATTTTTTTTTTCAATACACATAGGCGTGTGGGATATGAATGGATAGGCCTTTAAAAATGACATGAAGGTTTCTCATAAACTTTTCCATTTAAGTCAACCGTTAGTGAGATATTAGCTGTCAAAGTCGTAATATGTGTGTCCCGCTTAAACGCGCGCCCTCTATTTTCCAGACTATGAAGTTTCAAATTCTGAGATTATAAATACCATCAACGATTTTTGGTTTGAACAGGATAGGTTTAAAACGGTTTGTGTGTTATTGCTGAAAAACCGTCTTGCCCAAACAAAAGGGCTTAAGTGCCGTGACTTCCCATACTAGATACAACGTTTTTGAATAGATGTGTTGTATAGTGGTTTTAAATGTAGATTAGGAGGTGTCGGTACGGAACCCTTCTCTGTGTGTGACTCGACACGCACTTGGCTGGTTTTTTTAAACCTGTCTTCTAGTTATGTTAAAATATGCCATTGTTTTAAGGGTATATTTGCCTAGCAGGTTGTATAAGTGAAGTGATTATTACTACAATTATGCTCGCGTTCACACCTTTTAGAGGTTACATTTTCAAATTTTACATGGTACTTGCCAAGTCCTCGCATGACGAAGTTACTTTTCCGTAAGTTCTGTAATAATTTCCTACATACGTATACCTAATTTTATCCTTGAAGATTGTTTAAATTTTTAATCAAACATAATTGTTTCAGCAACTACGCAATGGTCCAGGCTCTAGCCCACGAGGGTCACGAAGTAAGTCACTTAGATCTAAAACACCGAAAGATACAGACAGAGATCACAGAGTAAGGCCCGTATCGAAAAGGTTTTTTACAGAGTATATTTATGATCGGATCCGGGTATGTCCTTAAACTACGACCAAGACCACCGGGGAATGGGCAGCAGCATTCCTAGAATGCGGTGGAGATACTGCGATCGCCAACCCGCATGCCAAGCGTGGTGATTATGGCATTTACCCCCATGAAATTGGGGGAGGCCTATGTCCAGCTGTGGACGTCCTAGGGCTGATATGGTGGTGGTGGATATTTATGATATCAATTAAACTACAATGAACAGCAAGGATATTTTATTTTAGTTATATGATGTTTAATGTCTGTTTACAATAAATATACACATTTTATGGTTTGAGGGTTTTGCGGCTGAATAAGCGGATTTTTTTCTTCAAGCCTGCCATTAAGTTTTGCACAGTGGTTTCGGTGACTTTGTTGGCGTGCTTTTTCCACTTCTTTTTAAAATCTGTCTCTGATGTTGCTGGAGCACAGTTTTTACGCAACTCTGCTTTAACTAATGCCCAATACCGCTCGATGGGTCGTAGCTGAGGACAATTTGGAGGGTTCATATGTTTGGGCACACATTGCACGTTGTTTGAAGCCAGAGACTCTTGTGTGGCTCGGGCATAATGTGCAGTAGCCAGATCGGGCCAAAATAACACATTCCCTTCATGCTGGCTTATAAATGGTAAGTAAAATCAAACCTTTTATACATTTCTGGACATAAATATTTGCATTTATGGTACCTTTTGTGATAAATGACCCAGTGCGTTTTCCACAGGAACATATTGCTTGCCAGATTAAATGTTTTTCCCCAAACTATTCCATAAAAATATATTTATTTTGATCGCTTATATCCGCCTTATTTTCGGTCTTAAAGTTTATAGGTCTTAAAGTTTTGACGCACTTTTGCTCTCTGGACCATAGATGTACTAGTTTTACATTTTTTGGCCACATCCCGCACTGATAAACTACAATTATTCTTGTAAGTAGACACTATTTTTTTTCTATTTTTTTATTTGAAGCTTACCCGTCGGGCGTCCACTTCGAGCTTTGGCTTGAATCCTATATTCTTTTAAGTACCGATTAACAATATTTCGCACCGTCGCACGACTTATTAAATATTCACCATCTTTCTAACCGCTGCAAAAGTTGAATTAGGATTTTCAAGGTACGTCCGCAAAACGGTTTCTCCGAATTATTTTATCGTCCTGCATTTTAAATAAAAACATTAGCTAGTATTTTACTAGTATGCAGACTCTGTAAAAAAACTTTTCGGTACGGGCTTTACTTGCCCACCTACAATTAAAAATGTCGCTTCTTTATATACCGAACACACTGCACTCCTGAGCGTCCTCTTCTTATCTCCCGTTCTTGCGTCTCATTTTTTATGACTCTTTTTTGTAGTTACGTTTTTAATTTAAACCCTCTCCAATTTTATATACAGACGTATATACATTCGGTGGTCTAAAAGTGAACAGCCATAAAACTTTAAGCAATAAAATAAAATGTGCCACAATGGCACTTTGTATTTCGACTGGTCACAAGTCACAACGAGAATGAGTGAATAACATCCTAAGCGTAGCTTCTTTAGAGTTTAAAATGAATTAAATGCTCAATTTTTGTATGTTCCGCAAACGAATATGTTTCAACAACTACCGTCGAATATTTTTTGTTGCATTTTATTTTATTTTATTGACATTGAACTTTAGTGCAAACGTTAGCTTTTTCTTTACGTAAGAAATTACTTATGAACTTTTGCAAAAAATGAACTAAGTATCTGATTATCTTTGAGGCTGTTCATTATTAGACCACCGAATAATATGATTATTGGTAAAAATCATGATCTGTTCAGTCAAAAACTACCACATGATCATACATAGGGGCTTTGAAAAAGCTACCTTAAAACTAAATTTAGCTTTCATGTGCTCCAAGTTAATGTGTTAGATAGAATGAGTATGCATATCAAATGTTAATTTAATTTAAATCCTTTCAATTAAGTTAGTCAGATATCTTGATTAATTTTTTATAGAAATTATGTTCTTAAACAGATAGCCACCGGCACCATATCACAGCAGCAGGGTCTGCAGGACAAAGGCTACGAGGAGTGGGCTGGTGAGATCATCGGCATGCGCGAGATCCTGAAAAAGTTCGCGAACGTGTCCCGTGGTGACGTCATTGGCGCGCGCGCGCCCTTCCTCAAGCCCGGCAGGAACACTCAGTTCAAGGTTAGTCCACACTCAACATCTTATGTTACGTATACCCCGAAATGGACTTGTTTTTGTCATGAGTCCAATAGCGTACTTGACAGACGTAATTAATGATTGAAATTAAAATAATTATTGCTGAAAATGGGTAGCTAGTTTAAATTGTTAGTTATTGACATAAACAGTTCCAACATGCACTGCCTCTTCGGCGTGCAATATTTATGATAAAACTAGCTGTCCCGGCGAATTTCGTTCCGTCCCTGACCCGTTTCGTAAAATGTTTTTATTTTATCGTAAATTTTACCAATATTTTAATAGTTATTCTGCTATTCGGAGCTAAGAAAAATAAAAATAAAACCGGCCAAGTGCGAGTCGGACTCGTGCACGGAAAAAAGGCTAAAAGCTGGTGCCATTAAACACTTGTTTTATTGAGTTTTTTTGTTGTTTTAGCGGCAACTACTCTGTTGTATGGGAGCCCCCTTCATTATTATTATTATTTTGATTTTAGTATTTGTTGTTGTAGCCACAATAAAAATACATATTACGGTTCTTGAGTCTATAAAAGGTGCAACTAACACGACTTTGTTTTATATACAGGGTGATTCAGGAGACGTGAGCAGGACCAACACTACATACATAGTAAATGGCAATGAATCGTTCACCATTGTATTTAAGTGAAACACCCACACCTATTTCCTGTATTGTAATTTTTGTTAAGTTAAAGTTTAATTCTCTACAATCATGGTCACCCTACAACAACTGGTTTATAAAGATTAAACCCCTTATTCATAAAGGTCCATCAAGCCTCTATTAGTTAACAAGCCGCTAAAGTTGGTTTGTCTTTATCTGTCACTTTGACATTTATGTTTGTCAGAAAGGGACAAAACAACTCTTAGTTAACAGAGGTTTGTTAAGTTTTATGAATTAGGGGGTAAACCTCTAATTGTTATGACAGCACTTTGATTACGAAGAAAGTAAACTATCACATTGAGTGAGATACGATATTTCAAAAGTAATCGAACTCAGATGACATCCAATTTGACACGTATCACTTGACTGAAGTATTCTGATTGTAGAGTGACCATGAATTTCGTAAATAATTTAAAACATTTTGTTTTTAACACCAAAGATAAATGAACGTTAATTTCACTAATAGTGGCACGAAGCAGTAGCTTATGATCTACTGAATCCGTAGTGTTGATCTTGCTCACGTCTCCCGAATCACCCTGTATAGATAGAAGATAGATTAAAATTCATGAAATTATTAAAGAATATAAAAACACCAAATAATAACACAATTTAATTAATTTAAACTGTACCTAAATAACTATAGTTATATTTCAATAAAAATGATAATATGTATTATGTTAATAAGTTCAAGTTTTCTTAATCTGTGAAATGACGCCATGTTGCTAGTGACGTCATACCGCTATAGACAGTTGCTGTCAAATGAAATAGCAAGACTTCGAAGAGGCACGCGACGGTGTTAGTTGATTTATAGCACTGTGACGTAACACAACTACCGGATAGCGTTATAAAACGAAAAAAAAAAAGATATTAAAGACAAGATAACAAAGGGAATAATAACAAGATAACAAAGGGAGAGTAAGCCAAACAAAGCAGCTGTTCGTGCAAAAATGTAATGACAAATAGGAACATGAATATAGACAATAGAGTTTTAGAAAAATATACAATATAAACCAAATAGGTACGAAACCTCGACAACGTCCCCCCCGTGTAGCATAGCTACACAACTACGTCTTGTAGACGAGCTAGCTTCCTGACTGGTCTTCTGAGATTGCTCCCTTTTGTAGCCACATCAGCTACTCTCACAATTCCATCTCTGCCCGGGAATAGCTCTAGTATACGGCCTATGGGCCACACTCCTCTTGGTAAGTCTAGATCGACGACTAGGACATTAAAATTTTCGAATAGAATTTGAAAGTTAATACGGGTCATTAACTTTCAAAACGTTCGAATTGGCTTCGGTTGCTCTGTCTTGGTCTCAAGCTGGGTAAAATTCTTTGAGCCATCTTGTCCAAAAATGCTCAGACAGTCGCAAAACTTTCTGCCACTCTTTCCTCAACGGAAATACTTATATAATTATGCTATAATTTGCATGACAAAAAAAACATCTCCCCTTTACGTGTAGGGGAGGCACCCTAAATATTTTTTTATTTAAAAATTTGTCCTATCGTTTTATCGGCGTGATTAATATGTGTATCTATGCGGAACTACAGCTTTATAGTACTAACGGTCATTGAGCTAAGCCGCGGACAGAAGGACGGACTGAGATGACGAAACTATAAAGGTACCTACCTACCTTGTTTACAACAAAATTCTAAAAACGGTTCAACTTTCGGTTCGTATTAATTGTCATTACGGGCGACATGTTTCAAACCCCTCGGAAGTCCTCCAGGGTGAGTGTTCTCGCGGCGGTATGACTCTGCGCACTTTATCATGTCTCACGAAAGTTTAGAATCCAATGTATGTAATTTACCAACGTTTTTATCCACATACATACGTACCTGCCTAATAGTGGTTATTCAATTCAGTGACAGAGGCTTTAACAAATAATATAACAATAGTATGATGTCAAAGGAATTAAATAATTTATTCACTCCGTACTTACAACAACACTCATATGAATGAAGGTAGGTACTGCGTACCCTTATGAATCATTTAAGCCCGGTAGATTTTGAAAGGGGGTGTTTCAAGCCCGCTTGGTTATGTGTTCATCTGAAAGGCGCTGAACTAAAACCTGAGCTCAGCACAGGCGTTATCTCTATTTTCCACGCGAAGCGCCAACTTTAGGGCTTCAATTGTTTTCATCGCTCATTCTATAGTTTCCCGTAATTCTGAAAGTCGAAAGCAATTAGGTTTGACGTTTGTAATGCTTCTCTTGGGCTTATATTAGAAGGCTGTAACTTAATTTTGTTCTGATTAACTTCCAAAGAAAGTTTCTTTGGTTTCCACCTGATTCCGAAAAGGTGAAGTACCTATAATTATATACACTCTTTTGAAAGAAACCTCTTTCTTACCTTGCGCAAATTTAATAGAGCTTTCTTCGGATTTCGGCAACAGAAGGCGATTGTTTATTATTTACCTAATATGTGTGTAACGCTACCTTTAGTTAAATTCCCGATTGTGTTTAAATAAATATAGATATTTTTGCAGTTAAATGTACTTAAAACAATTTGAACATTTCAGTCGTGGTCAACAGTCCATACAAACGCAATTAGCTATGTGGGTGGCCCAGGAGCACATCATTGTGGCACTCTTTAGGGGAATGTCCAGCTGCGAGCGTCCTTCGGCCGATATGATGATGATGAAGATTGACAGCTAGGTTTCAAATGTATCAAAACACAGCCTCCTACAACTCTGGTGGATATTCGCACTAAGAGACAATTCACACCAAACGGCTGGTTTCGGCGCGCACCCCACCACAGTCTAAGGAAATCGAACCCTGCATACAGAAGTCAGACTCCGTATCTAAACAGCAGCGGCATGGCTGCTCGTGACCACCGCCACTCCATTCAAATATGAAATCTAACTCTTGTATGGACGGTTCGAATTCCATTGACTATGGTGGGATGCGCGTCGATACGGGCCATTTGATGTGAAACGTCCCTGACACAACACAACGAATCTTCATTTCAATAAAGGGTCGGCAATGCGCTTGTGATACTTCTGGATTCGCAAGTATCCATAGGCTACGGTGTGTGTTATACCATCAGACAGGTTTAGCACCGCCTTAGTGATAAAAAATTAAACTGGAGAAACGCAAAAATAGATTGATGACTACGCGGTTAGGTTGCTGACAGGTTCAATCTAAAGTAGCATTGTGCATGTGGGCACCAGTCCCTTTGTCCTTTAAATAAGTTAACGATTTCAATCTAACATGGTCAATAATATTAGATCTACTGTTAAAAACGGGGTATATATCAACCATGTACATATATACATTTTTTTAAACTGGCAGCCGTACTTGTCTTCTCGAAGATCTCACGGTTCGTAAATAAATGCCATACGATTAAATAAATACTAATTATTTTTTATTGAATTTCCGATATTTCGGCACTGTTGCAAGCTTCATATTCATGGAACCTGCATAATTACACAACTAATAACTAACAAATGATATACATACATCGTATATACCCATCGTATATTTTTAATTAAAAGTAATTTTTAAATGAGTATTTTTTTCTTGTATAGGTATTGGAAGACTTCGGGTTCGTGTATGATAGCTCGATCGGCGTGCCTCCGTCTCCGATCCCAGTGTGGCCCTATACGCTTGACTACAAAATCCCGCACGAGTGCAAGTCCGGCACTTGTCCCACCAAAACATTCCCTGGTAAACACAAACAAACTTTCCATCATTGATATAAGATTGTAGTAGGCCTGACATCTCACTCGTACGTCATTGTCGCTTAGAAGTTTCTATGCACGTTACTTTACTATACAGCCAACTGAACAATACTTCATGTCAGTCTCGACTCATACTACTTCCTTACATTGTAAAATATTGTTTCTGTTCCCGAAAGTTTAGAACATTGGAGAATATTTTGTGGCTTTTAGACACGAAGTTTTGCCTGTGCCAAAATTGTGGAATTTAAATCCTTCCAACTACTTACTCGTAACTAATATGCCATACTACAGAATAAGTAAATAGTACTGCCATAACTAATTATGTAATTAGGTATAAAAGGAAAGGCAAATTCAGAACTAAATCGGAGCTCGAACTGTCTAGAAAATGGAATGAAATAATAGATGCAATTCGATGCTATCCCCCATAATCAATGTGTGTATGGCACCTTGATGAAAAGTAATATAGTAGATACATAGCTTAAAGCCCTTGTCAATGCAACACAGCTGGCATCATCTCTAAGACGCTAGTATCCAAATTTATACCATTCCGAAGATATTATCATTATATATTATTTGTTCGCTTGTTCCCGTAAAAACCTGCAAATTACTTGCAAGTAGCCCCTTAATTAATGATTAAGAATATTTACGTGATACGGCTTAATGTATCCGATTAGGAATGTTGTGTTCGACGTACTTACGTTGCTGTCAAATATTCACAGTAAGGTACGTTGTGAGTTTCAGAAACCGCACATTTTACTAATATTGCGATCCTTTATCAGAACTTGTGAAAAAAATCGGCAATAAACAAATGCCTACCTACTTAATCTAATTTGAGGCCGAATTCCGGGCTTTGTGAGTAAAATGGAGCCAATTTACCTTTTTGATTTTGTTCATCTCTAAGTAACTTGCGCTTATCTTCCCGAAAGTCAATGAATAAAGTACGCTACAGTTTATACATTAAGGTGTATTTTGGTTCGCAGGGCTGTGGGAGATCCCGTTCAACGCCCACTACGTGGCGTCGTTTGAGGGCGGGCACTGCCCATATTTGGATCAATGCGTTCTTCACAACCATGACTCTGATGATGTAAGAATAATTTTATTTTCAGTTGATTATTTTTGAGTTGAATAGATAATTTCATCTGATTTTATTACAGTGCCTAATGCATATAGGTTATTTTAGGCAGACATAGCAGACTTTTTATATGTCAGTGGTTTAAACGCAATTTAATATTCATTATAATGTCCATTTTAGGTATTAGAATGGCTGCAGGAAGACTTCAATAGACATTATGAACAAAATCGAGCTCCGTATATGATGTCTTTCCATACAAATTGGTTCCAAATTAAGGCATTAGAGCGAGGATTACATAAGTTTTTGCGATGGGCTAGCGAACTGTAAGTATCTTATCTGCACGTTTACACAAAAAATTAGGAATTTATTACTATTGAAATAGGTACATATTTCATAAGTCGCAATAGAAAAATCGAGTATACACAAGAGGATTAAAAATAATTCTTAGCCCGATTAGGTTTATCTCTTTCACATTCAAATCGAATTTTATTGTATGTTGTGCTCTATTTTCTGTTCTGACATGTCGGTGCGGAGGCGGTACGATATCAGAAAGCTGTCAGCTGTCAAAAGAGTCAGTACGGTTTCTTTACAGTGCTCCTACATTTATATGAGTGCTTTGGTGACGGGATGCGTGGAACCGGGGCAATACGAGTATAGCAGATCCGCTCCCGCGCGTTATATTCCTACTGCGCGAATGAAAGACTGACAGTATCCCGTTAAGTGAGTAAATCTGTGCAACATCAGTGAGCTCACGACAAAGAACAAAATACCACATACCGTTCCCACCCCGCTAAGTCAGGAAGTCGCCTAAGTCGCACAAAACACGTACAATTAGGATACGTAGCGACGTCTAAAAATTAACCTCCAGACTGGTTTAAAATTAGTTTTTTTTTTAAAGATAAGTTATATTTAAAATATCTTTAAGTCATTTAATGTTATATTTCCAGCCCTGACGTATGGTTCCTAACTATGACGCAAGCGCTCACCTGGATAACAGAGCCGCAGACGAACAAACAGATGAACAACAAGTATGAGGCGTGGCGGTGCGACAAGGAGTTGCCGAAGGCGCCCTGCAACCTACCCAACAAGTGCGCGTTGTCATTCAAACATCCCGACCTTAACTTCACTGACACTCGGTACATGGAGAGTTGCAGTGAATGCCCGAAACAGTAAGTAATCTGTTTTATGGAATATGACATAAGGAAAGTTTTTTCTATTGTGCCACATCATCGTCATCGTCCTAGCGTTGTCCTATCACAGTTGCATCCTGAAGGACGAACAGGGTCCGCTACCTAACCCCAAAAAATGGCGTAGGCACTAGTTAGCAGTGGGAAACTAGACCTTATTGGGATTAGGTTTGTCAAGTAAGTGGGCAACTTGATTGTTAGATAAGAAGTTTGCAAGCCGCCCGAATTAATGCCTCTAATTTGGCGAGTGACTCGTATTTCATCTGTGTCTTGGCTTAAAGACTGCTATCATAGACGTCAGCCGAGATCAACGGCTTAGAAACGTGCCTTCCAAAGCAAAGGGAGTGTTCAGTTAGTAACAACTCAAAGCAGTCATCCATTCAAGAGATAACCTTTTTTTTTGTTTAGGGGGGGGGGGGGGAATGCATTACGCATACCACCCGGGTGCAGGGGGTGACCCGAGTGGTTATGTGGGACTCCCGTATAGGCTGATGAGACCCACGGTGTACCCGCTAACCCCCCCCCCCATCTGCCTCGCCGCCTTGTGGCGAGGTCACGGGAACGCTTGCGCACACATCCGCGACCCCGCCGGCGGCAGCCGCTCCCAAGCGGCTCCTTGGCGGACGCCCGCAGGCCCTCCATGATAGGCACGCCAGATGTTTTGGCGCGCCTTCCTCCTCCTACTCCACTCTGTGCAGTAGCGGACCCCCCTGAGTCCGCTACTAGGAGGTCATGGGTGTCGAAAAACTTCCGGCACCCGGTGGCGGAGCAGGTCGGTGGTTCCGCCACGAACCACACCTCGGCCGCAGAGGATAGGGAAAACATTTCTCTTCCTCTGCGGCCCTACCAACGCCGTTTTTGCAGAACGGCCCCGCCAAGTTCGTAGGGGGTAGGGAGAGTGGCGCATCGAAATACCAACACGCCTCTCCCCCTGCGATCCCGCCTCGGCCACAAAAGATAGGGAGAACGGCTCACCGCAATACCGGCACTCCTCTTCTTCTGCGGCCCCTCCTCAACGCATCCTCAGCGGACTACCCAAGCCCGCTGGGAGCGCCCTCCTCGGGCCAGCCGGCAGCCCAAACAGGTCGGCCCTGGGTGCCTCTTAGCTTCACCGTCACGTGGATGACCAGTCCTCCACGGTTACTAAGCCCCCCCGCCCCGACAAGGCGGGCCACCCTCGAGGGGGATTCAAGAGATGACCTGGGGCGACGTTGTTTAACCTCGAATAAGGCGCCGCTGGGACATGAGCGCCACCACATGTATAAGTTCTTCAGCAAGAAATGTTTATTGATTAGTAGACGTAAGTAATAAAACTAATAAAGAAAGATATTTGTTGTTACGGAAAGATTCTTCCGTATGCGTATGCGTGGCACCCATCACACTTGGTGGGTTTCACTTATATCGCTATTACAAAAAAAATATCGACGTTCCCAACTCCCCTTCCCCTCAGATCTTGCACCACCATGGCATTTCATATACTTATCACTTATATTTTTAACTTTTTGAGTTATCTACTTGTCGACGGAGAAAATACTCGGTTCTCTCTTATGTACGCCAGCCATGCAACTTTTTGAAACGACACGACATCAGTTTTTTTTAGTTGGTATATAACTAACTGCGTCTTGGTCCTCTGCATTCCTTCTATCTTTTTTTTCCATTACGGGTTTAAAAAAGTTCTTGGGCCTTATCAAATGTCCAATATTTTTTCTATTTCCTTATTATTCGAAACATCACGGCCTGTTTAGCCTAGTTGGTAGTGTCACTGCCTCCGAAGCTAGAGGTCCCGGGTTCGAATCCCGGTAAGGGCATTTGTTTCTGTGGTGAGCAGAGACATTTGTTCCTGAGACTTGGATGTTTTCTATGTATTTAAGTATATATCTATTAAATATATCGTCGTCTAGTACCCATAACACAAGCCTTATTGAGTTTACTATGGAACCAGTTCGATTTGTGTAAAAATTGTCCCCTAATATTTATTTATTATTATTATTATTTATATTTATCATCATTTTATCTTTCACCCTACAAGTACAACATAAAACAAATATTCTTCACTGCTCATTAAAAATACTTAAATACAAGAAAACAACATTAAATTAAATAAAACAGATAGACAATTACCCTACGTAACCTTATTCGCCGTTGGCCTTAAATAGCAAAGATAATATGGTTTTTCTACTCTTCATGTAGTTACAGATGTAGTGCAAAATGATTTTCTTTCGGGAAAACTCAGATCTCAATCGGAATACGGTGGCACCCGAACTGTCAATCAATGATTATATTAAATGAGTGACGTTTTCATATCCATTATTATGGAAAATCATATTGCACTACATCTGTACTTCTTGTATGTACAGAATCAATCTAAAATCATTCTAAAATGATAAAGTATTTCTTTTATTGAGAAAACCCATAAGTGGAAGTCTATTATTTATAACATTTCTTGGCTAACAATTTTTTACTTATACCTATAATAAGTTATCGAGTAAATCTGTTAATATTTCGGTACAGTACAAATAAAATGAAAACATGAGATTCGTCTAAAACATGTCTAAAACAAGGGGCGTGGGTTGAAAAATATAGCGGCAAATTGCGGAAACAGCTAAAATTCCTTTCAAAGGGAAAGTAATAACTTTGTCTCGGTACAATATATTTTTGCGACCAGATTGACATTCTATCCATAAAACTTTCCCGGAATTTTAGGAATATTTTATACGGAATATGTAATTTGTATACACGAAGGATATAATAAAAGTATTATGTTTACTTTCTTTTAGAAAAAAATGCGGTACACTGTCGTGCTACCCTAAATTACCAGTTACTGGCTTAGGCGCATAAAATTAGCAAAACCTGGACATAATTCGATATTTGTGATTTTCTTTTTCTATGTATTAAAGTATTGTTAGGTATAATTAAAATAAAAAGAATTAAACATTTTAAGACTCCGCTTCAATATAAAAAAAAAAAAACAAAAAACAAATTTTTTAACACATTTTGATTTCGTAAGTAAGCCATATATATAATACATAACTTTGTAAAAGTACCTGTATTATGATAAGAAAAAATATAATTTAATCAATTATCGTGGATATTTTTTGTTTAATAAGTTCTTATAGTACTAATAAAATGTTGACGGCATCCAATAATGACCCATATTTGTGACTTTAGAGATCTGCATTTGGTGGTAAATTATTAAAAATAAAACAGCTTCTCTATGCACATAACTACGTCAAAGGTGTTTAATTGATGCCGTTATCATTTTATTATTAAGTACTACAAGAAACATGTTAAACAAAAATATTCACGATAATTGATTAAATGACATTTTTTCATAAGAAAATCATAAATTCATAATACAGGTACTTTTATAAAGTTATTTATTATGACTTACTTACGAAATCAAAATGTGTTAAAAATTTAGTTTTTTAACATTGACGAGGAGCCTTAAAAATGTTTAATTCTTTTTATTTTAGTATAACTAATAATACTTTAAATCATAGAAAAAGAAAATTACACTTATCGAATTATGTCCAGGTTTTTCTAATTTTATGCACCTAGCTAGAATTTATTGGAACTAATTCACAAGTTCTTATATTAAGTTGACACCGTAATCATAAATCTTGAATTCATGTCGGTGTCACCCTGTGGCAAATAGTGTGACACGTAATTTTTCGAACGTACGAAAGGTAGATGTGACTGTCATTTTTACTATGGAAAATGTCACGCTCGAAAACGTTGAGTAACTGGCCTGCAGGGCCCACAACGCAGAACCCGGCCGAAAACCACCCCTTCCAAGCTACGGCACTAATTATACAGGATGGTTTTCGATAAAATATTGTACATATTAAAATGAGTGAAATTTCATTTATTTTGTTTTGTTCTTATGTAATTAATAATATATGTATTAAGTTTATAAAGTTAATATATAAGATTAAACGACTAATAAACTAGTGACTCTCTGTGAACGGTAGACCTTGCAATTTTTTTTTTCAAATTTCATAATTTCCAAAGACTGACTCGAAAAAAAAAAAACTATATAATTATCGAACCTGCTCACAAAATTCCACGAGAATCGGTTGAGAAATGCGACCTGTAGAGGAGAACATCCGGACAGACAGATAGACAGACATACGATATAATTTTTGTCGAAAGCTGACACGGAGACGCTTCGTTCGCTCGGTCAATAAAGTTTGACACTCAAATAAATACTAATAAAAGTTAAGATCACACCAATTTGATCGGCGAAAATATTTTTAATTGTTATTTTCAAATAGTCGTCAGTTCTTTTACAGATATGTATTTACAAATATTAATAAAATTTTGGGTAACATGTAATTGAGAGAAATAAAGTTGCTGTGTGGATGGATTGATACAAAGGGCAGGTTTATTGATTATCAAGGATAATAAACAACCATCCGAAACAAAAATGCTGCAAAAAGTAGTTTTGTTTGTGAAAAAATCCTATTAAAACATCGTTATTTTCCATCAGAAAGACCCGTTATTTTCATAAATTTGCAGACCTTGTTACCCTTTTGAAGCTTGTTATTATAATAATATTGTTGTATGCTATTTCTTGCATACTTTTCTTCAATCCTAAAAACTTTTCTTTTTTGGCAACTTTGATCCAATGTTGTACAGGTGCAGTGCCTATAATCTAACAAAAAAGTTTAGTTGAATATTTTTATGATGAAATACGTATAAATATGGTTATATTTTGTTTTATTATATCAAATATCTACATAGTTGTCACACGTTTCCTCGTTTCAATCTCTGATACCTATAGGTTTGTAGTGTTTGTACTATTTTTTTTCTTAATAGTTGGCATATTTTATTATATTTGTTCGCTTCTATTGTGTCGGATGAAGATTGAAAGTTTCAAGTATTGGGCCAGTGCTCAGAACTGGGTCATTTTTTGTTTTACTTATTTAAACTGAATTTGACTTGTCTACTTTACTCGTAATAAGAAAGCCTTCCACATCTCGCTACCGGCACTAACTCATCTAGATTAGGTTTTTTATAATGTGTTTGTACTTTTATTTTACTTTTATATAAATACTAGATGAAAGCCCGGCTTCGCTCGGGTGAAATAAATAAGAAAGAAATAAACAAAACATTTATTCGTGACAGTTATGCAAACGACGAAAGAAATAAGTTAGGTAGTGTACAAAAATGTATAAAATAAAAACATTACAACAACGGATTATGATGAAACTTCGAATCGTATAGAAATATAGTCTGTAGTCTGGTTTGGGAATAAAAGTATGGAATGGAATTATATGGAATTGGGAGTAAAAGATTACGCAAACGACGTCACGGGCAAAGGCTAGTATCTTTGCAAGTTATTCCTAAGCATTTTTATAAGGGTAGTATTTAAAGGCACATAAAAAATTTGACACCGTAATCAGTACTGATTTGTAAAGCTAAAATACGAATCGTTCATTAAAATTCAATTCAGATGTGCATTGTTAAATATTGATGTGCCAACCAGTATTTTTGGTGCGAAGACAGAGCTGCTAACGCGAAAAACAAATGAAGTTCGTGTATCTCCCTCTCTGTCGCACTTGCAAATTCGAGCGACACAGAGGGAAATACACGATGTTCGTTCGTTTTCGTTTCGCGATAGCAGCTCTCTATTCTCCGCCAAATTCTATTCAGTGGGGCCCTTTACACTCAATATTATCGCGATTTTTAAAATTGTATGGGGCCTGTTAAACGCTTAATACTATCACAATACTGGTGTGTCAATATTATCGTGGTTTTCAAAATCGTATGGATTTTTCTTCAATATTCATTGCACATGATATGGATCGTGATATGAGTATATCGCGTGATAATAATAACCATGTAATAGGCCCCTATGGATGTTGCTTCAATATGCAGTGTTTCGCGTGATAATAATAACAGTTGGTAATATTTTCTCCAATTAATGGAAGCTATTTAACAACTTGTTCCGTTTTGTCAAAGGTATTTCACATTCCGATACGCGCACCATCCAGGAATAGGAGCCGTCAGACCAGAGAGCCTACCGTGATCTGAAAACGAAGTATTTCCCTCTCTGCGCTCGAATATGCAAGTGCGACAGAGAGGCATATATATTTAGTTTTCGGTTGGTAGCACTTTAGTCCAAGCGCGGCGGACGGTCGAAGAAAGTCAAAGAACATTCCGTGTGTTGTCTGTCACACATATAATTTTTTAACTTCCCATCGACCATAACTTGAAATTAGGTGATAATGTTTATTATGAAGTATATTTTACCAAAAATATCAATATATTGATAAATCACATTTGTTTTTTAGTTGTACGGAACCCTCAGTGTGCGACTCCGACGCACTTGGCTGGTTTTTATTACATTTTGAATTTTATTTCTCTTATAGTAAAATACCCTATTCGTTTTATTTTTCGTTTGTTGATGCCTGAGGGCCTACCTTATTCGTTTGTTGATGCCTGAGGGCCTACCGCGAACCAAAAACGAACTATCTTCCTCTCTGTCGTTCGAATATACATGTGAGAGAGAGGCAGATACTTCGTTTTCGGTTCGCGGTAGCGCCTCTAACGTCCGAGCGCGGCGAACGGCATGAGCTGGGGGTCTACTCCGAAATTCAAAATCCTAACTTCGTATGGTGCCGTCCCTTTCACTCTCCTGTCATAGACTATATGAGTGAAAGGAATGGCACCATACGAAGTTCGGATTTCGAATTTCGGAGTAGACCCCCAGTACCACTAAGTTATAAGATAGAGCGAGATAGGGATAGAATTTTGCTAGACGTTTAAAAGCCATAAGTCACCTAGTAGTTTGTCACAACAAAATAGAGACGCAGCTTTAAGATGGCGGACAGACTCAGCAAACATTCAAGTGGTGTCCTTTACACGATTAATATTAACACAATACTGGTGTGTCAATATTATCGCAGTTTTCAAATTTGTATGGATTCTGCAGCAATATTCACGTGATACTTATCGTGATATGAATGTATCACGTGATAATAATAACCATGTAACAGGCCCCATACATTCGCTTGAAGGCGGTTGTTGTGACAATCAGCCTAGCTAGCACGATAGATGATACCGTTACGTTTTATGTGACGTTTTTAATACATTTCGCCCATATAACGTGACGGTATAAGTTATCGTGCTAGCTAGGCTGATAGGTGTATAGAACGCTTGAAAACTACAAAAACAAAACGCTGCAGACGCGGCTATCCGAATCCACGCCCAGCAACCTGGCCAACACACCGGACGCAAACATAGTTTACAATTTCCGAACGTACCCAACCCGACGCTGTCAACAGTATCTTCTTAGTAGTCTGTGCTGTCAACCAACAAATTTAATATGGCGGACCTTTTGTCGTAAAATTAACACTTTTTAATGCAAAATACGCGACAATCCGAATTTTGCGGATACATATGTTCAACTCAAAAATCGTTATTTTTATACGTTCTTCAATTTGAGACAGGTCTCGTTCGGGTCTACCGTACCCCTGCACGAAATTATTAATATAGATTGTAAAAGAAACCTAGCTTAAGTCTAGAAATGAAAAAAGAGATATGAAGCCTTAAAAGTGTAGTTAGGTTTTTACTTTTTAGATTTAGATTAGTTACCTGCATAGTCGTAAATATTTATTTTGAAACTATTGTTAATTTTAAGTTCGTTGGATGCATATTCCTCAAGTTTCTTTGAAATACGGGCTTTGAAATACGAATATGACGCCATTGAAATTATTAATTAAATTTTCAGGTACCCGTGGTTGGGAGACTCTGGCGGCACAGGCATTCCAGGCAAAGACAATTATTTACCCGACAATTTCGAGAGGAAATAAGGTGTGCACTAGTCTTACAGCAGGTTGTATAAAAGTCCGCTATATGGTGAAGTATACCTACTGCAAAAATAAATACGAATAATGTTAGTCGTGGAGGAATAAAGTAAGGTTTCGAATCGACCTGATACTTGTATTAATTAATACTTAATTTTGAGCGGACTTTTGTGTAGTCTGTCTTTTAAGTATGTAAGTTACCTACTTTAGATACATTTGTGAAAGTGAAACCACGAAAAAAGGCGACCCATGTTCGTCAAATGTTAATAAATAATGTAGATTGTTTCAGATCGAAAATAGTATAAAAGTTTGTCTTTTACTATTTTGTATTCAAGTGCCAAAATAAATGAATAAATGTGACTTTATACCTATTCTTATACCTTTAGTCGTGAAAATAAATACAGACTGAACCGTGATCTAACAACTCGTACTAAAAAGCAATCATTTATTTAAGTAATATCAACCTTTGGTTAGAGCCCTATCAAACACCTCCATTTACATCTTGTTATTCGAACATCTTAAATAATTATTCAGAATAATAAATTATGTACATAACTTATATTATTGTTAGTCTAAACGAAACCAATTGTGTAACAACTTTTCTGGACTACCTTGGTGCTTTTTGAATGAATTATAGGAGTAATAAATTTTATATAAAATACTTTCAGAGTTTTAATCCCAGAGGCAAGTCATACTTAGAATGCTAATCGTTATGTTAATTAATTTACGAAAACGGTTTCGCTAATCTCCGACCTATTTAAGTATTCATACAAATAAAATGCTGGGTTCGTTAATTAATGGGCCCAAGCAACCAAACGTCGAATTAGAAACTAGTAATGTGGAATTTAACGTACGATTACAATGTGCCAAGTGACAGAAAAAACAAAATAACTGTTACACTTACGGCTATGAATTAAAAGTGCAGCGGGCGTATGATGGTTGCCATTTTATTACTTACCGTCGTGGATAAGACGCCTGTCACTCTCGCACTCGCATACTTGTCAGAACGTGACGAATGTCGTATCCAGCGTAGGCCCGCAGGAAAACATCAATCTTAAATACGAGTATGCGTAGGTGCTTAATACCTAAAAAGTAAACATTGACGTTGACGGTTCAAGTGAGGAAACTTTTCTCAAAGATAATTTCTATAGTTTGCCAATCGGCACACCCTCAATAATAGTTGCCAACCGCTCGCTCCTGTTACCCCTCAATAAATTATTCAGTTAACATCACCTCAGTCAAGTCAAAGAAAAGTATTTCAGTCATCCAGTCTCAATGTTTCTAATTTGTTGTTGGTACGGTGGGCCTCAACAGGGGCTTAACACCTTTGTACCGTGTCGCTCTAACGTCATACTAAATTGTCAACGGGTGAAAGCGACAAAGTCCCAAAGTGTCCATCAACTTATATGGCTGACTGTACATTCTCGTTATGGAATCAGTTTGCCTCAGGTATTTTCGAATGTTCACAGTACCAGCTAGCACTACTAGTTTGGTCGTAAAGGAGCCACATTTGATAACATATATTAAAATACTATTTTCATAATATTGTGTGACTTTGTAGGTCTCATTTTGTTCACAAAGCACAGAAAATAATGTGATCTTCCGTCAAACCCTTGATCCATTTTCCCATACATCCTTGATCCGTGTTATTAATAAACTATATGCTCGCAGCGTCTGATGTTTATTATCTGAAAGAGAGTATCGGCATGGAATAGTGGCGGTTGATACGTCGTTGGTTGCCGATGCGGGCGAGGCTGTCTGGCAGCCTGAGAGCCGACACAGATTTAATTTGAGATTGCGCTGCGAATGGCGGCTCGGAAACTTTCTCCATATTCACATGCATTAGCTGCTCTTACTGAGATTTGTTGTTATATTCTGTTCTGATATTGCCTTCACCTCATTTTGTTCCGCGCATGTCTGATATGGCATTGACGTTTTGAGGGTACCTATAGATGATTATGTGAAAGTGTCGTAATAATATGAAGTTCCGGTTTTGCAGATCTCGGTAAACGTAAAAGTACGTCTATAAAAGTCTCATTTCTATCGATGTAGGACATTTAAGTTGTCTATCTTTCTTTCTAGATACGATTAAACAACCCGATACGACGATACGATACGATACAAGTTGGGACTAGAAGTAGACTGTCTGAAGGTTCCCTATTTAAGAAATACTAACATGATAATCTTTGTTGGCAGGCAAAAATATAAAAAAGGCCCCTAAGATATTACATTACTTCTTTATTGTTGTCCGCTTATTTGTTCACACAACGCATCACATATCAATGTTAGCATGACCCGCAACGCAATGGCCGCAATGCAAGCAAATAAATGCGAATATATTGACACAGGACACGACATATTCATCCCGTGACAGGGTCGACTGACTTCCTGGAACTTTACCTATTTTTTATGAAATATCCTTTTCTAACAAGTAAAGTTATAAATATACAATTATTTATTATCAGGTAACGAAGGCCCACAGATAAATACTTTATAATTAACATACTCGTACATAAATTCTAAAAAGGTTCTCACCGGCTACCGGGAACTCGCCGAACATCTGGTATAATTAGTCTAAATAAGGTTATTTTACCTTATTTATACCAATTATACCAGATCTCGCTGCCTACCTGTTACCTTGACCTTACACACAAATCGTCGGTTGTACCGTATGTGGACCTGAATGCGTTGTAGTGTTAAATCAAATGGCTCCTCTACATGATGGCCCATCCTATGGCCCAGCGCTATGGCCATGCGATGGTTGAACGCCACTACACGATGGCGACATTCAGTTGTGATCGAATCGTTTTGCGAGATGGACGTCGAAGCGTTAGCGTTATTTTTAGGGTTCCGCAGTTAACTAGGAACACTTATAGTTACGCCATGTCCGTCTGTCTGTACGTCTGTCTGTCCGAGGCTTTGCTTTGTGATTGTGCGTCCGAGAACATTTTTCCAATTTCTGCAATTTGTACATTGCTATGTAGATATCAATAATGTGACTTAATGTAATTGAAAATATTTGACATGTAATTTTATAATTTCTAATTGTTTCTATGGGATTTTTGTTTTATTATGTAAATGATAACTTAATAATTCGTACGCCAAAAAGCATGTCATAGAACTGCTACCTATTTGTACTGTACACCTATTTTATCACATATGATGACGAAATAAATATATTTGTATTTGCTATAGTAGTCGTCAGTTAAGAAGTCAATCCTGACACCTGTCATTTCCATACATGACAGATGTCAGGATTGACTTCTTAACCGCCGACCGCTATAGAAAGCTGCAATTTGGTGTGGATATACATATAAATCAATAAAACGGACAAAGTCGTAAAATAGAATCTAAAAAAAACATTTTTTTAAGGGTATCTCCCCTACACATAAAGTGGGGATGATATTTTTATTTTGCTTCAACCCTGTGGTGTGGGATGTTGTTGGATACGTCTTTCAAAACGAATAGAGGCCTTCATGAAACATTTTTTGATAAAGTGAATATTTTAGAAATATTCGCTCTAAAAGAAAAAAAAAGTGTCCCTCTCCCCCTCTAACGTTCGAACTATGGGTCCAAAACTATGAAAAAAATCATGAAAGTAAAGCTTAATAAAGACTTTCAATGAAAACTATAGCCGAAATGATCAGTTTAGCAGTTATCGTAAAAAGTCTTCCCTTCTTAGTAAAAGACGTATGAAACGCTGTGAAAGTATTTCCTTATGCTTGTTATTGATTTTTTAAAAGTAAGTTCAATGGGCAACTACGAAACCCTACACTGAGCAAGGCCAAACATGCTCTTGGCCGATTTCTATCCTTGTGGTATTTATGTTTGGGGTTCCATATTACGCTGTTTCCCCGATATAATTCCAAAAAACTTTCGTGTTGAGGTCACGTACACGTCATTTTCGATAAAAAAAAAATACATAGCACGAACGTCCACACTCAACCGCGCACTGCGGAATGGGCCGCGTGTAGATGCCTACCACCATCGCTGGCCCACTCCCTTTGATGTGCGGCCGAAAAACCGACACCGCGGCGTGACCGCGGCCATCCCATCGCCATCCCGCCGCGCCATAAGCCATCCGACACCACTACCCCCTCTACACGCTGGCCCATCCTAGTGGGCCAGCAGGATGGGCCATCATGTAGAGAAGCCAAAACATGTTTTGTTCTTAGGTATATTTTTCGAAAGTTCTACAAACAGTAATCAAAACGTTTACGCTATATATAACTGCATTAATTTAGTACTTTGCAATTATTTCACTGTATTTTATTTTGGAAATCCATAAATCTGGCTAAATGTGTGAGTTTTGAGTTTCTATAAACGCAATTTTAAGGATTGCGTGTAAACAAGGAACCCTTATATTATAGCTTCTTGCTTCTTGAAAAAAAGTTTTATTGGGGCATCTACACATAAGGTGGGGATGCAATTTTTATCTTGCAAAACTCATTGTGTGGGTTTCTTTGGATAGCTCGTTTAAAAGTAAATAATGTGGCGTTTCATTAACCTTTTTTTTGTGTCGGGATCCGATTGAGTAATATTAAACTTTTAAGTACTAGTTTTTTGTTGGACTCAAGTCACTCAAGTGTCCACTCCACCATGCAGTTAAACGATTGCATATACAGCGTGTAAATTTAGCGTGATTGGGTATGTAGCATGTACAGCGTGAATAAATCTAAATCAGCGTAAATCTTATATGAGCAAATCTTGACATGGTAGTTAGTATAGGATAGTATAATATAATTAGCTAACTTACATACGTTGAAAATAGCAATAATTAAAATAACCATACAAATAATTGGGCCCACAGTGTATCGAAAAACATTAACGTTAATGCTTGTTAACAGGTATACTCGTATATGTCAACTAAACATGTCAAGTTTCGTCCGTTTTAAGTTTAAATATCGATGAAATTTCCAATCGAACATGAAAAATTTATCACCCCGGGCGGGATTTGAACCCGCGACCTCTGGAATTCGTCCATCTCAAGTTGCGTCATGTGGAATCAAAAAATTCTTTAAAATTAAAAATAGTATTAATTTCTGAAAAGCGCGCATTTCGTAATGTCTTCAGTAGTAGGAACGTAATAGTTAAGCATGTATGCAGTATGATGTTCCTTGGCAATAAAATTTGCAGTCTAATATGTTGTGACGTGTGTGTGGCTATCATGTAGATATAAGAAAAATTAAGGTAATTAAAAGCTAAACACTTTAAATAACAATTTATTTCCATACCCGTTAAATATTTTGTAATTTCAATCGTGCGAGTATTTTGTGTAATTATGACTCGTATCGTCTGGCAATTCCTATGGTATTCCCTGCGTCAGATGAATAATAACGAAGATTCAGGGCTTCGGAAATGGTCACTCATCCCTGGTAACTGGAACCAGTAACTGGATAGCTGCTCACTTCACACTCCAGGTCACGGGCAAGTTTTCTTCCCGAACGAGTTCACAATCACTCGAGCATTACGTACGAAAAGTACGAGTTAGGAATCGCTTACTGTACGCAAATTTTCTAGTACCTCAATAATAAGTGCTCCTGTTATAATTGGTGGCACGTCATATTTAATGTCATATTTCGTTCATTGACTACAGTTTTCAAATCAAAGTTATAACCTCTCAGAAATAAAATAAATTTAGTTACACCAAAAAGTATGCTACAATATAAAACAATGGTTAAAAAATTTCCGAGGCTTTCAGTTTAAACGTGAAATTATTATATGCCATTTGACTTTTAAATTGTTAAAATAAATGTAAAGAAATGCCTTAGGATCAAGTGATTTTTTTCTATGTATTTTATCAACACTGTCAACTACAGACTATTATTGTTACATTAGAATGACAATACAACAAGTCAAATGCTTGTTGATAAATAAATAATAACATTCAATAACTGTGAAATATCTAGTAGTTTAACACTAAAATAACCCTGAAACATTGTGTGTGACATCTTTGTACAAATCATACTTAACAGTATGTAAGTACATCATTAATAGCACAGCTATTGTATCCTACTTAAATTGCATGTTTGCGTTACATCGCTGCTTGGTAAATGTATAAAAAATAATTACGGCATCCTAATTAGATGTAACGTGAAAAAAACCTCTTAATGATTACATTACCATGCCCTATGTGTAGTTTATTTGTTCACTTCTATTAAATATACGCGCTACTATACATTTAAAAGAAAAACGAATACAACTAAGTAGACCGTTTAGTAAGTAGTTAAGATCTCAAGAAATGTTCTTAAATAATTTTTAAGAAAAAAAAACCGACTTCAATGGGGGAGGCCAGTGAAAGATTATTATACTTAGATGGTGCACTCTTAGATTCCATACAATAAAATAAAAATGGCTATAAGTATGTTTATAATGGTAGAAGACTAAGTACCCTCAATTCCTCATGGAATCATGGAAAAACCTTGCTTGCTTGACAAACAAAACGAAGAGAACAAATCGCCAAAAGTGAACTACGCGTCGTTGAAGAGTTCCACTTCATCAAATGTCACTTTTATGAATGAAAATGCTTGATTAGTTCATGAAAATACTAAAATCACTATTTGTGTGCCTTTCACATTTGAGGAGTTCCCTCGATTCCTAATGGTCTAACTCGAGCATGACAAAAATCAATCGTGAAAATAGAACTTGCTTAACAAACACAGCTAGAAGGACAAATTGCCAAACGTGAACTTTTCGTTGTTGAAGAGTTCTGTTCTGATCATCATCAGCAGTTCTACTTCATCAAATGTCACATTTTTGTATGATAATGCTCGATTTGTTGTTAAATACACAAACATCACTATATGTTTGCCTTTAAAATTTGAGGAGTTCCCTCAATTCCTCATGGATCCCATCATCAGAAATCAAGCATGACAAAAATTAATCGTGAAAATAGAACTTGCTTAACAAACACAGCTAGGAGGACAAATCGCCAAACGTGAACTTTTCGTCGTTGAAGAGTTCTGTTCTGATCATCATCAGCAGTTCCACTTCATCCAATGTCACATTTTTGGATGCAAATGCTTGACTTGTTGATAAAAACACAAAAATCACTATATGCTTGCCTTAAAGATTTGAGGAGTTCCCTCAATTCCTCGTGGATCCCATCATCAGAACTGCGTTTTGACATAAACGGGACCAATTTGGATATATATACTTACAATCAAAAAAAGAATTTTCCAAATCGTTTGAGAAATGACGGAGTTATGGAGTAACAAACATTAAAAAAAAAACAAAAAAAAACATACAACCGAATTGATAACCTCCTCTTTTGAAATTTTGAAGTCGGTTAAAAAGCAAACTTTCGTAGAATCTCTAGATTACATAGATAAATTAATTTTGTTAAGTGGTTCAAACGCATGGCATAAATTAAGTGTGTAAACTTTAAATTCCACAGAATGTACTCGTAATGGGTGTACAACTACGGAACCCTACATTGCCTGTGGCCCAACACGTACTTGGCTGGTTTTGTATCACTATTTTCTGTGGGGATATGGGAAGTCTCCATTGAAAAGATTATCTGCTTTTTTTGTTGTATGTCATCATCATCATCATCATGTCAGCTGAATGACGTCCACTGCTGGACATAGGCTTCCCCCAAAGACTTCCACAATGACCGTTCCTGCACCACCCGCATTCAGTGGACACCCGCGACCCTTACCAGGTCAACAGTCCACCGTGTGGGGGGCCTGCCCATGCCCACGCTACGCCTTCCGGTACGTGGTCGCCATTCGAGAGCCTTTCCGCCCCAATGGCCATCGGTTCTACTGCTATATATACTATGTATGTGCCCCGCCCACTGCCAATTAAGTTTAGCGATTGTAATTAAATCCTCCATGGTCTCAGCCAAGAGTACTATATCGTCAGCAAACCGAAGGTGAGTGATGTAATTCCGTCTTCACCTTGCCTTGTTGTTCTTTAGCTGTTTAAGAGCCATTCTAATCTCGTACAGGCTTATGTCCGGGATATCTTCGGTATAGTGCCGGGTATCGGTATAGCTGCTAGTTGATGTGTACAGCTGTCCATAAAAGCACTCTATCTCACTCAGAAGCTCAGGTTTGGATGAAACGATTCTACCATCTTCAGTTTTTAATCTGGCTAGCTGGCTCTGCCCAATAGACAGATCTCTTGAGAACACTTTAGATCACTTATTCTGCTTGATGGCCTCTTCAATACGAGATTGCGGGTAAGGGACTTGGAGATTCGTTTATAGAGTTGCCTGTTTAATGTCGCATCGGCTGAAGACTGCAGAATTATTTCATTCCTTTCCTCGATGAGCCTCTGAGCGGAGATAGAAAGCCTTTTGGCTCTGTGAGTCCTTTGGGCCTTAAAAAACTTAGATCCAATGCTATGGACAGCTTCCACAAATCCGTTGTTGAATTCGTCCACATCGCCGCCTAGACAATCAAAACGGTTATGGAGTTCCAGCTAAAAACTCTCGGGTTTGGGATTTGGACTGCTGCTGGACAGAGCGTAGATTTCATCAGTCGAGAGCACTCTAGCTTGACGCATATATTCATACTCATACTCATACTTTGTTAGTAACACAGATTACAGGTCAATATTATTATATAGGACATTCCCTTCAATTAAAAAACAATTGTATTCAATGTGCCTCTTACCAGACGATGATCACTTCCAGTTTTAACCGTATTGATCACAGCGACATCATTAAATATATGCCTCTCCGTCGACATGATGAAGTCAATCTCGTTTTTTGGTGCACGCTCAGGACTCATCCAGGTCCACTTCCTGTGCTCGCGTTTCTTCGTCGTCGGAGTGTGCCGAGGTCGGCGCGTACACCTGTATGACCTTCAACTAGTATCTTTTGATACTCTGAGTACGCCACCCTAGCCGACACACTCTCGATCTTTATCACGTTGTTTATGAGGGACTTGTGGACGATGAACCCGACACCTCCCGGAAATAGAGCAAGCTGCCGGACTTTAGGGTTATCGTGTCCTCCCCCTCTCTTCGGACTTCAGATAACCCCACGACATCCCCACGCAACTTGCTAAATCCTTCCTCTACTTCCGCTATCTTTTCTTGGCCCCGCTAATACATTGGCCGCTACCAAAACCAGGGCACCGGGGGCCGTCGGAACCTCGGGGCCGTAGCTTTTTTGTCATCTTCATAGGGGGTAAATGCCATAATCGCCACGCTTGGCATGCGGGTTGGCGATCGCAGTATATTCACCGTACTCCAGGGATGCTGCTGCCCATCCCTCGGTGGTCTAGGTCGTAGTTTAAGGACATACCCGGGTCCTATGTCTGTTGTATGTAATTTCTCACAAATGTGATGAAAAACATTGTGTGTATCACATTAATCCCGGGATTAAAAAAGACTTTCGTTTTCAATCCCCTCCTTACTACTATATTTTATGCACAATGTAGTTACTATTAGATATAACTGTAATAGTGATGAAGACCGCTGAGCTAATGGCGTATTAGTTGAAGAGCTGTTTCCGTAATGCGTTCCGTATACCACTCGTCTCAATTCTATGCTAGTATTAGGTACAGGAGTGCCCCCCGATCTTTCGAATCGGTAATCCATCAAGCTGGTGAATGTCCTACGCTAATGTTCTCAGTCTCCTAAGCAAAACGTAAAATACTAAAGTAACTCGTACCTAATTTAAACTGTGTGTTTTCGTTATTTTCCAGCTATAGCTGTAAGAGCGTATTAACTAATTTTCTTTAAGATGTTCAGTTTCCTTTTGAAGTCTTGAATGTCAAAGGGAAGTCGGGTACAACCCGGTCTCATGTTTTACAGAATTAACGTTAAAGATCAAACTAACTTTCGGGTTAATAAGTGACTAAGGGACAGTCCGTCATAGGGATCAAAGGGACTAAATTAGCCCTTTCAAAATAGGGTGAGAAACTTTGAGTGGTTATGAAACGGTTATATCATTTAATGACTACCTAACGGCACACTACAATCAGGCAAGAAAAGTTTCCTACACTATTAACGTGCTGCAAGTAGAAATTTTCATAATTTGTAAATATAATTTCATTTATAATCGCGTATCAAGCATTTCTGAATCGTCTTTGAGTAAAACAGACAAGTGTTTATTTATTTTTACATAATTATACAGGCTCCTAGCACAGGCCACAACCTGTATGTAAAGTATGTATGCGTACGTACCTGTTTTGGGAGGAGAAAACCTGCGACCTAAGAATTACACATGGGTTAATTGCTGCATATTTCAGGCCACTAAAAACTCCACGATACAGCGGTCGCCATCTGTGTTCTCAATTTCTCAATACGGAGTCCTGGTAGTTATAATGAAGTCATTGATGAAGGTCCTGTGGACAATATCCAACCTGAATGTTTGTATGTATTTGTTAAACTACTATTTGAATAAAAGTTTCTATCAGGTAAACTAGGTCTTAAATTAGCTCCCTTGACACAATAAAGACAGATCTCCAAAATGGCTACTTTCCAGGAGAGGTAGATTTAAAATACCGATGTGCATTTCATGGACAGAATAAATTTATATTGACATTATTATAATTATAGGCATTAAATTAGAACCGAATTTACTTATTTAATACTTATTTATTAAGAATACTTAGTATGACAAGGGGAGTTGGTGCACACAACTCAGGTATAATAATCTCCATCGAACCCCGCATTGTCTAGGAAGCTGATGCAGCTGAAAAGGCCAGCACTGCGTCTCCTAACAGGGGCCATAACTGGCCATGCCTTACTAAACAAGCACCTCTTCACTTTAGGTTTTACAGACAGCCCTTTCTGCAGAGCCTGTATACAGGACGAAGAGACAACCGCCTGACATGTCCTGAGGTTGCAGCATATAGGACAAAATACCTCGGCTCCCCGAGGTCACTACCAGAAGTCGTCGGCAACATCAAGGGTCTGCTAGGCTTTCTGGTAGAATTGGGTTGGCACGTGTAGCGTCAACAACCCATCACGCAAAATAGGCGCATATATGACGTCGAGTTCTCGAGTCGGAAACCCAGCCCGCGTAAACTTATAACCCTATAATCTCCATCAAGGTGAAACGGGGGATTTAAAATAGGAGAAATACGTTTTGAATCTAGGTAACTGCCATGGGTATAGACTGAAATAGTGCGGCAGACGGATTATCTTTAATCCACTTGGAGCCACTTTTTTATTACCTTTTTTAGTCTCTTAAATCCTTGAAGGATTGTTGAATATAGAGCTAGAACAGACTTATAAATCTTATAGTAGTGATAATACTAAGAATAGACTAAGGAGCTAAAATAGGTATTTTAAATAGAGGTTAGGCGGTGGGAAGCGAATTTATGAATGAATGCCTCGTGCCTGCTGAATTTTAGTTTTAAAATTCGTTGGATTAACCTGATTACCAGTAATAGTAGATTGTGTTCCCTTGCTCCCTTAACAATCGGACACTTTACGCTCGAAGTTGTAGACGATTACATATACCTAGGACGGACTGTCCAGTTAGGTAGGTCCAACTTCGAGAAAGAGGTTAATCGTCGAATCCGACTCGGCTGGGCAGCGTTCGGGAACCTACGGCACATCTTTTCGTCCAATATTCCGCAGTGTCTCAAGACGAAAGTCTTTGACCAGTGTGTGTTGCCAGTGATGACATATGGTACTGAAACGTGGCCGCTTACTATGGGCCTCATAAGAAGGCTCAAAGTCACCCAAAGAGCAATGGAGAGAGCTATGTTAGGAGTTTCTCTGCGTGATCGCATCAGGAATGAGGCCATCCGCAGCAGAACCAAAGTGACCGATATAGCCCTCCCAATTGCTAAACTTAAGTGGCAGTGGGCGGGGCACATAGCACGTAGAACCGATGGCCGTTGGGGCGGAAAGGTTCTCGAGTGGCGACGGAAGGCGTAGCGTGGGCAGGCCCCCCACACGGTGGACCGATGACCTGGTGAAGGTCGCGGCTGTCTGCTGGATGCGGGTGGCGCAGGACCGTTCATTGTGGAAGTCTTTGGGGGAGGCCTATGTCCAGCAGTGGACGTCTTTCGGCTGACATGATGATGATGATGATGAGATTGTGTTACTGATATTAACTAGATTTTCCCTAAGGAAGGAAGAGAAAAATATTCGTGGGATAATATCAGTTTTAGACCATTAGACCAGAGTTATACACTCTACTTTTCACTTCGACTGCGCGAAAGTATTAAAATACTTAAGCTAAGATTATCCTCCACAAAAAAACGAATTAACAGCAAACATACATGTATGATTTGGTGGCAATGGCAGCCTGTTTTTTTAGGGTTCCGTACCCAAAGGGTAAAACGGGACCCTATTACTAAGACTCAGCTGTCCGTCCGTCCGTCTCCAGGCTGTATTCTCATGAACCGTGATAGCTAGACGGAATTTTCACAGATGATATATTTCTGTTGCCGCTATGACAACAAATACAAAAACAGAATAAAATGAATATTTAAGGGAGCTCCTATACAAAAAAACTTAAAAAGATGCTCGTTGTCTTCATCAGGCGCTGTTTCTCAAAATGTATAGGAAAACTAAAATCCGACTCGCTCTTGACCAAAATTCTGCATGATATTAATTAACGTTATTATTACTGTTCAAAAAATTAAATAAACATTACTAATTAAGTTAAATTAAAGAAAGTTAAAATAAAGTGTCTGATGTTGTATAGATGTAATATTGTACGGAACCCTTCGTGCACGACTGAAATGTTGAAAATAAACGCCACTTGGCCTTTTATTGAGCGCTTCGAAGCGTTGCTCTAACGATTTAATAACTTCTTTATTTAGTGTGAAATAGCTTAAAATTTGAGAAATGAATTCTCTTTCCTAATTGGTTGATTGTACCTATTCTAGTTGGTTGATATCAAATACAATTTTGAAGTAGTTAAATAAGGTAATATCGGTAGATTTAATATGGTGTAATAGTTTGATTGGTCAGATTATAATGTTTTGTAAATCATAATATTTACACATATTCTCCCTAGGCGCTAATAAATGTACTACTTTAGCTACAGCGGATAAGCCTAATATGACACATTTTACGAGTACCTATGAGAAGTATTTTTTTATACTATCTACTTTTTTATAATATTTATTTAATTAAAGATAATAAACATAAACATGTAACGGTAACAAAATGTGGACTGAATAGTCGGATTTAGGGACAGATTTACGAATGAAAAGCTATTCTTGTTGAAGAAAACAAAATCCCTAGTTTATTAGCGCGTTTACGATAAAGAATGAAATAAGTATCAGTATTGGTAATATGTGTAAGAAGAACAAAACATTGCAGTGTTGGAACTATAAATAAACATATAAAACCTGCGTAAACAGCAACGTACGAGGGTAATAAGGCCTAAAGATATATTATCAGCATGGCGCACGTTAAAGCTCCTCAAGCATGCAAGAGAGCTTCATAAAATATAATAAGACTATTACCTAGAGGCACGCTGAAAACAGGTCAGCGGCGGTGGCCGTAGGAAAACACATGCACGTATATTAGACGCCGAGTACAAAGTACGAGCCTGTCCTTCGCCTGGCGTGAGGCGTGAAATCTTTTACAGACTCTTAAAACCCCTATTGCGTTGATATAATGATGCGGCTTGTTAGTCATGCTTAGATGACATTTTATGTTGCGTAGCGTTTACGACGACAGTTCTTCTAAATATGAGACGCAAAGATACAACGGCCAACAACGTAAACGAAGTTGCGTTACATTTCGTTTAGCATAACAAGCAGTAAGACTAGGAACTAACATCAAACAGGATCTTGATGTACGAAAGGGCTTAATTAACTTGGCACAAACAGCGCCTTAATCACAATCGATCCAATAAGACCGTTCATTATTTCTCTTTATCAACGAACGTAAGAAGATAAAAGCAGCAACTTATTCTTGCGGACGACATTTTTATGTCGTCAGAATAGGGAAATAACGAAGTCATAAATGAGAGTCGGACGATAAACAAGCTATAGCCGTTGCGATAAGAGTGGCCTCTCTGCGAACTGATGCAATAGCGATTGGAGGATAAAGCCACTTACCAATATATGAAATGCTTTTACACAGCGTAATTTTATCTCGACAACTACCTACATTAAACAAAAGCTTCTTGGTCAAAGGTGTACTTAATTTAGTTACAGTCTAAATGAATATAATTGATGACACGTGCTGTATTTTGAAGCCACTAATAGTGGCAAATTGCTTATAAGCAACTAGGGTACCCACATATTAATAAAATAAGTTTCCATAAAAAATACTAATAAATATGAATAACTAGCGTTTGCCCGCGGCTTCGCCCGCGTACTAAGCGTAATTTTTAACCGTCTACAAAAAAGAGGTTCTCTGTTTGACCCGTATGTATGTATGTATGTACGTATGTAGGTATGTATGTATGTTTGTCCACGATTATCTCGCGTTTGGCTGAAGATGCGGTTTCCAGAAAAGTAGTTGTTACATTCTGGGGGTTTCGGTTTGGTGGTTGTGATTCATTAACAGATGAACAGATGAAAATGATGATTCTGAGAACCGTCCTACTGTAGAATTTCATTTGAATTTGGCATAAATGAGGATCGAAAGCTATTATACATTTCCGAGAGGCCGAAGGGGAAAGGGCCGATGAAATAAAAGCATGTCTTAAATGGCCCTTAGTAAAAGTATCTGTGTACTACAGTAACACCAATAGAAGGTCTGATAACGACCAAGCAGCGGTCATAAACTCTGGTCCTTTGAAGTACAGAAATACGGCTAATTCAATATCAGGTGTACACCTTATTTTTCCTGAAATTTAATTTAATAGGTAGGTTCTGCCAGTTCCCATTGGAGCATCCAAAAAGAAAATTTGGCCTCACTTCCATTCGCACTCCTTACTATTTGCTCGTATACGGACTATCATCATCATCATCAGCCCACTGCAGTCCACTGCTGAACATAGGCCTCTCCCAAGGCGCGCCACAAAGTGCGGTCCTCTGCTTTACGCATCCAGTCGCTTCCCGCCCTCCGACATACGTCGTCTCGCCACCTGGCCGGCGGGTGACCCACACTACGCTTGCCTAGGCGCGGCCTCCACGGACGACGGACTATGAATCATAGTTATTCCTGACTAACCCCTCTAAAGCTATCACATCATACCCTAAAATCTGTTAGGATACGCGGGGCTCGTTTTCGTAATCAGCGACCCGATAAACCATAGAAACAATACCCATATCGATTTTCAGAATTTGTCACCTCATTTCCCCCTTTTAGGGGTTGATTTCTCAAAAAACCTGAAACGCTTGTTTACTCATTTATCGTTAGAAATACTCCTGTGAAGTTTCGAATAAAATAGTCCAACTAATCTTGTTTCCTCATACAAACCCCCATTTCACCCCCTTAGGGGTTGAATTTTGAAAAATCCTTTCTTAGTGCACCGCTAGACCTTATAAGGAACCTACGTGCCAAATTTGGAATTTCTAGGACCAGCGGTTTGGGCTGTGCGTTGATACATATGTCAGTCAGTCAGTCAGTTTCTTCTTTTATATATTTAAAGATATCTGCTAAGGACTTAATCCAATAGTCATTTGAATAGCGCTGTGAGCATTGCGTCGTCTGCATGGAACAAGTTTCAAGTGAACGGGGATCTTGGAAGCGCAACGTCAAAAGATGGCTGGCGCGTGTCGACCCAGCTACGAGAGAGCTCGGAGAAAATGTCCAAACAAGAAACCTTTTCAAAGACTGCCTTATAATTGAATAGGTACGTCTCTAGTCACTGAAGATGAATATTATTTGCATTACTTATTCGAGATGCTATTTACGTACTTAGTGCATCTAACTATAGGTTGAATGTAAATGTAGTTTTCTCAAACATGCGCCTAAATGTATGCATGTCACGAAAAGAGGACATGAAGTTACCTGTTTATGGCTCCCTACATTACTTCTTGGCCGGCGGCCAAGAAGTAATGTATGGAGAATGTATGTCCGCTGCTCTAACTTTTTAAATTTGCTTACTAAAATCAACTGATAAAGGAAATATTACATATAGCCAACCGCCACGATTTCGTATATATATTTGTAATTTGTTATGTAAATTGGAATTATTTTTAGGTTTTTCCGGTTTTTTTATCGTTCTTGTATTTTTGTTATTTGTGTTTTTTTTTTTTGAGTTTTTCGAGTATTTATGTATTTTTTTTTAGTTTTTTCGTGTTATTTTGTAGCGTTTTTTGTGTTTTTTGATATATTTGAACTTTAACTTTAAGTTAGAACGTTAAGTTTTTTCGTATTTTTTTTGTACTTTTAGACATTTTTTTTCCGTGTTTTTTGGTGTTTTTTTTGGTATTTTTTAGTTCTTTCGTGTGTTTTTAAATGGTGCTAGTATTTTGTAGCATTTTTCGTGTTTTTATTTAATATCCGTTATTTGTCGTGATGCTTTGCTATTTTTGGACGTTTTGTATTTTTTAGTTGTTTTTTACATTGTATTTTTTTGTATTGTTTTTTTTCTAACATGTTTGAGAAAAGTACTATACAATCCTCGGCCGGAACAGGGATTGCAGGACTCGTTTTATCCGGCCTCGTCTACGACTCGGCCGTTTATCCCAAACTCGTCCAGTAATGTAATGCAGTAATGTACTATTGTAGGTTTGGTAGGTAAAAGGTATCACTATCTCCCCAGAGGCAGCGACCTCGGAGAATGTATATATTATTTAATTTGTATTTAGTTTTAGCGTATATAGGATTTTTAAAGTACGTTTTATTAAAAAAGAAGTTTGCAGGTATTAGTTGCATATTGAAAAGGTATGTTTTGATTTCATAATAATATCATCAATAAATTGCTCTAAATAATTAACTTATTAAAATGTTATAATTGACGATTAGAAAGTACTTGTTGCTAGGCCTTTTTGGAAAAAAAAATATTTTGACTTTGACATATCTTGCCTTCTTACACAATTACGTGTTTACATGATTGACACTTTTTAAAGATGTGAAAATGAACTTGCGAATAAACATACTTTCAAAAACAACTAAAAAGCAAATTATAGAGCGAACTGTGTTGTTCCTGTCTTGTGTTCGCATTCAAAATTTACAGATGTTTCGTATTCTCGACGGCTCTACCTAGCTTTGAGCTGTCCGGCTTAAGTTTCGCATGACTTTTGCGTTTTCCTGCAGAAAAATAACATGTTTCATCTGATAAGAGGCTGTCGTCGGCGTGACTCGCGCCGCCTCCAATAGTTGCGCGGACATCCTTTGTTATTCCTCTTTGTTTTTATTGCTCACAGAGCTGGAACGTTTGCTCTCCCGAAAGCCTATTAATGTTATTCTAGATAATGCGAAAGTTGGAAATTGTTTGTTCAGGGTATAATTGGTCTTTGACTTAGAAATGTCCGGACAGTCAGTACAATAAACTAAGTTTATGAGAGCGACTTTCATTTGGGCTTGTGAGTTATATTTGTTAGTCCATGTACGCAATAAAAACAAGTTCGACCTCTAATTGTTCATCTGAAGCACCGAACAAACAAGTAGAGGGTAAGAAAGCGAGCTACCGATTCGTGCCAACGAAAGAAGTGCTTTTTCACGCCGCTTTGAATCTTTTCAGGCTTAGAAAAGGGGCTGAATATCTAAAGCACAGTTATAAGCAGAGTTTGCATCATGTCAATGACTTGCAAAAAGTTATTTTTGCTGAGAACATTAGGTACTAAACATACATATAATCTCAATAAACGTAACGTTGTACTCGTACCTACAGTAGGTATTTATTTTGTTCTTAGTATTGAATCAAAGCACAATGGTATAACAATGGTTCATACAAATACAAATACAAATAGTACATTACGATACAAGGGTTGTAAAACAAAGAAAGGCCGATATCGCAGAAGTGTGAGGCCCTCAGAACATAAATAATTTTTAAGAAAAAAAAACCGACTTGAATGGGGGAGTCCGGTGAAAGATTATTAATCTTAGATAGTGCACTCTTAGATTCCATACAATAAAATACAAAAATGGCTATAAGTATGTTTATAATGGTAGAAGACTAAGTACCCTCAATTCCTCATGAAATCATGGAAAAACCTTGCTTGCTTGACAAACAAAACGAAGAGAACAAATCGCCAAACGTGAACTACGCGTCGTTGAAGAGTTTCGTTCTGATCATCATCAGCAGTTCCACTTCATCAAATGTCACTTTTATGAATGAAAATGCTTGATTAGTTCATGAAAATACTAAAATCACTATTTGTGTGCCTTTCACATTTGAGGAGTTTCCTCGATTCCTAATGGATCCCATCATCAGAACTCGAGCATGACAAAAATCAATCGTGAAAATAGAACTTGCTTAACAAACACCGCTAGAAGAATCGCCAAACGTGAACTTTTCGTCGTTGAAGAGTTCTGTTCTGATCATCATCAGCAGTTCCACTTCATCAAATGTCATATTTTTGTATGATAATGCTCGATTTGTTGATAAAAACACAAAAATCACTATATGTTTGCCTTTAAGATTTGAGGAGTTCCCTCAATTCCTCATGGATCCCATCATCAGAACTCGAGCATGACAAAAATTAATCAACAAACACAGCTAGGAGGACAAATCGCCGAACGTGAACTTTTCGTCGTTGAAGAGTTCTGTTCTGATCATCATCAGCAGTTCCACTTCATCCAATGTCACATTTTTGGATGCAAATGCTTGACTTGTTGATAAAAACACAAAAATCACTATATGTTTGCCTTAAAGATTTGAGGAGTTCCCTCAATTCCTCATGGATCCCATCATTAGAACTGCTTTTTGACAAAAACGGGACCAACTTGGATATATATACATACAATCAAAAAAATATTTTTCAAATCGGTTAAGAAATGACGGAGTTATGGAGTAACAAACATTAAAAAAAAAAAAAAAAAACAAAAAAAAAAACATACAACCGAATTGATAACCTCCTCTTTTGAAATTTTGAAGTCGGTTAAAAAAGGGAGAAGTGCCCTTCTGCTTCCTGTCAACGTAAACCAATGTCTCCAGTTTTCTCCGACCAAGTCCACACACACACATTGAACCGTGTAAAAACAAAACCTCGGGCGGTGCCGCCGAGTTTACGACATCATGCAAACAAGCGCTGCGATTGGCTTTTCTAAAATGGCAATGAACACTAGAGGGAGACAAACGTTAAATGATGTTTTATCGACATCGATCTTTAAATTATTATGTTAAGATATTGATGACTATTGAAATAGCCAGTTTAGATGGTGTTCATATAATCACCAATAAAATGTATAACATAGTAAAGCATTATAGCGGTACATACATTAAAAAAAACACGAATACGAACTGAGAACAGTGAGAACCTCCTTTCTTTTATCGAAGTCGGTTAATAAGATCAAGTTGGAAGTTTCTTTCGGAACAAAGTTATGTTTATTAAATATTGATTTGTGAATTTACCTTTGATAGGAAATTACTAATTCAACATTCTATTCCTATTTTATCGATGACGCGTAAACTGCAATTTTAACCGGCACCACTCTAGTAGGCGGAGCCAAACGGGGGGGCCAGCGCCTGCGCACTACTAAATAATTCACGCAGCGACAAAAGCTACAGCGGCATGATACATTGCGCCGTGGCTTAACACGGTACGGTGTGATTATTGTACAAAACGTTCAATGTACAACTCGCAGAAAATATAACGCTTTTTTGCCAGTGATGCTGATGACATATGGTACTGAAACGTGGTCGCTTACTATGGGCGTCATAAGAAGGCTCAAAGTCACCCAAAGAGCAATGGAGAGGGCTATGCTGGGAGTATCTCTGCGTGATCGCATCAGGAATGAAGTTATCCGCAGCAGAACCAAGGTGACCGATATAACCCTACGAATCGCTAAACTTAAGTGGCAGTGGGTAGGACACATAGCACGTAGAACCGATGGCCGTTGGGGCGGAAAGGTTCTCGAGTGGCGACCACGTACCGGAAGGCGTAGCGTGGGCAGGCCCCCCACACGGTGGACTGATGACCTTGTGAAGGTCGCGGGTGTCCGCTGGATGCGGGTGGCGCAGGACCGGTCATTGTGGAAGTCTTTCGGGGAGGCCTATGTCCAGCAGTGGACGTCTTTCGGCTGACATGATGATGATGATGATGAATCTTGTCTAGGTTAAAAAAGTTATCCATCGATTTATTTCATAATTTGATTTACAATAAATAATAGGTACCTTACCTACTCCAAAAAAGATGCCGTATATCGAGATCGAAATCTTTTACCAACATATATTCATCTCGGTCACTATGTACTATGGGGTGCAGTGAGCGTTCGAAATACTTCGTCCCTTTTTAGGGTTCCGTAGTCAACTAGGAACCCTTATAGTTTCGCCATGTCTGTCCGTCCGTCTGTCCGTCCGTCCGCGGATAATCTCAGTGACCGTTAGCACTAGAAAGCTGAAATTTGGTACTAATATGTATATCAATTACGCCGACAAAGTGGTAAAATAAAAAGTGGAAAAAAATATTTTATTAGGGTACCTCCCCTATACGTAAAGTGGGGAGTGTTTTTTTTTTCATTTTAACCCTAACGTGTGATATATTGTTAGATAGGTATTTAAAAATAAATAGGGGTTTACTAAAATCATTTTTTGATAATGTTAATATTTTCGGAAATAATCGCTCCAGAAGTAAAAAAAAATGTGTCCCCCCCCCCCCTCTAACTTTTGAACCATAAGTTTTAAAAATATGAAAAAAATCTCAAAAGTAGAACTTTATAAAAACTTTGTAGGAAAATTATTTTGAACTTGATAGATTGAATAGTTTTTGAAAAAATTACAAAAATAATTTCTGAACTAAGTTTGTAATTTAACCGTATAAACAGGTGTTTATTGTACCTGTCATTTCTACAAAATCACAATGAAATAACGTGCTTTCAAAGGTTTTGTGTTTCTGTACTTAATATGTCAACTTAATGTGACGGACGGAAAACTACGGAACCCTACACTGAGCGTGGCCCGACACGCTCTTGGCCGGTTTTTTGATGAAAAATTCCCCTAAAAAGTACAAATCGAGAGGAATGCGAATGATTTGAATTCCATTAGGATATTTTGTTCGTTAGATCACGTTTTAATATCAGACTTTAAAGAGTCGTAAAAACAAAAACTAGCATTGCGTTTTAAAATGAAACCTGAAACTTATTACGTATTGGGATTTGAATTTAATGCAACATACGATTATGTGTTAGGCGATTTGTCGATTCAATTCAATCAGGAGATTTGTCGTTGAGGAGGCGGTACAGTATGAAAAAACTGTCAGCTGTCAACACATCAACGTTCGTCAAGTCAGTAGGTACCGCTTGTTACTGTGCCCTATATTTAAATGAGTGTTTTCTGACTGGCGTGGGATGCGCTGAAGTAGCACACGAATGCATTACTAGCGACTTACTAGCGACGGCCTGTTTAGTAGTGTGTTGTTTGGTAGTGGCACTGCCTCCGAAGCTAGAGGTCCCGGGTTCGAATCCCGGTAAGGGCATTTGTTTCTGTGGTGAGCAGAGACATTTGTTCCTGAGAGTTAGATTTTTTCTATGTATTTAAGTATGTATATCGTCGTCTAGTACCCATAGTACAAGCTTTGCTTAGTTTGGGACTAGGTCGATTTGTGTAAGATTGTCCCCCAATTTTTATAATTTAATATTCAGAGACGAAGCTAAGAAATAGTAGAAAAATAAAACAAAATGTTGCGTAATATTCAGTTGATAGCTGTTGCAATGCATTTTGCGGTGTCGCCAGGTCGCGGCGTGGCCGGTCCGCGGGCGGAGCCGGGCGGCCGTAATAGCGGCCCGCGGCCCGCACTCCGACCGCTGCATGCTGCATTATGAATTTGTACTCTTTTGTTCCCAGGTTTTAATTCCACCGGTAAAATGTATTGTTCATGGAACAAAGACTACGGTGTCATTGTTGTTGGCCAAAGTTCATTTAAATTCCGTGCCCGTGAGAGGGAACAGTAGCAAATATGAATTCCTTTAGTCCTTTTGTCAAACTGTTTTTGCTCGCTTTCGAGTAATTCTTTTGAAAGCCGCGCTCTTGGTGTGGTAGTGGGGCTATTAAAATCTGTCCGTGAGCACTCCAGGCCTCTCTTTCAGTATTAAATGGATTGTGTGAGTTAGACGGGGTTATTTATAGGTATGTTGTTGATTTTAGTTACGTATATTTAAATAAATTGATTTTTACTTAGAAACGTATCATGTAAAACTATTGAATCTTGAAATCAAATATGGCAGTGTTTTTCCTGGACCTGCATGCGTTCATAGGCTACGGTGTCTCTTTACTATCAGTCAAGCCGTATGCTTGTTGTTGTTTGCCATCGTCGTAGTATAAAATGTGTCACAGTTACACAACATTTTTGAAGGTTATATTTACATGTTTTCGGATCAAGATTGAAATTGCTATAAACCAAAACAATAAGTACCTAGATGAAGTAAGAGGACTTTTGAGAACGGATTTGTAATTAAAACTGTGAATACGGAATGATGCCAAGCTTTAATACAGCGAGGCACATTTAAAATAGAGCACAATATCCTTCTTAACAATTCGTTAAACAGCAATCGAAGCTTGTGAAAGTTTGGTAGCGTTGAAAGAAAAAGAGCGCCTTGGCATTTTTCCAAGATTGTCCGATCTCATCACGTATATTGCAACAAGTTACAAGCTTTATGATATGTACTGGTAACCATCTAGAGCACTTTTTTAAATATAATTAATTGTAAAAAGGCTGCAGGGTCACTATCAGCATAACACTATGTCATTCATTAATGTAACGAATGTCATGATCAACAATAGCGTCTAGTTTGCGTTGCGTTAGTCGAAAAAAAAAGCACGATTACTTTGCTATGAAAAATGCAAGAATGAAGTATTTTAATAAAATTCTGTGCAGGTGGGGTTTTATCGGGGCATCCTCTAATCGCTGCGAGTGTGGTGTCACCCCACAAACCTTGGCGCACCTCACCAACTGCCCGGCTTGCCCATCCTCCTGCTCACAGGAAGAACTGGTCAAGGCTAACCAAAAGACATTAGACGTTGCTGGTTTTGGGCCAGCACAATTTAGCATAGCACAGCCATCGACTCGATAAGAAGAAGAACAAAATTTATAATTTTGCAATCATTAAAGTCATATGATTGATCAAATACAACTATTATACAAATTTAATAACGGTTTTTAATTAAGCGGTTCCACCTAGTAGCAATTCATTAGTGACTGATTGTGATATGCGATTTGGCTATATATGGTCAACCGCATTGATTTATGGGCTACTTCGTACCTTGTCACAGTGAAAATCAATATGAAAGCTACTAGAGATCTCATATTATTATCACTGTGACAAGGTACGAAGTGGCCCAGAAATCAAATTGGTTGACGTTGACTGTACATTTATTACTAACCTGTAAAATTTTCTCTCTTTAATCTAAACGTCTATATCGATCAACATCGAGATGACAATTATCTTAAATCACGATTACAATAAATACGAGATTGTGAAATTCAAATAGCTTGAAACATAATTGGATTAAGATAAAGTCCATTTTCATCATTCTCCCTTTAAGAGGCGACCTGCAAGGCCAAAGCAATTTTCTCGTGGGCTAACAGAAACTTGAAAAAAGAAAATTACACAATTTGCTAATGGGCATGCCTCGGATAATAATTTGGCGCAATTTTTCGTACGAAAGGAGATATTAATGAGAATTGAAAATATGACGTTTTGACCGTGAGTAATTTCAAAAAGAAATGCTAAATTTGTGTAAATGTACGTACCTATACAATTTAAAGATTTTTTTTTATTTATTTCCATTTTTATTTCGAATTTCTTCTTAAAGTGAAGTCTTCAATAGCTAAACAAAATTTTATTTACTTACAAAGATTAAGATACCAGTATACTTTTCGCTTTAAATTCAATGAAAGGAATCCAACCCATATGAATACTTACCGAATAGAGATACCTAATTGCTTAATATGTATTTGATGGGCTTCCAAATGCCAGTCTCATTTTCCTAGTTTATTAGGGAATAAATTGAGTTTGTAATGTTTTAAGACTTACTTGACTAAAATATAAAATTCAATGCTAAGTTTTTTAAATAGTCTTTTTTAAATTTATCTAATTGTTCGCTACGTCCTATTTAGATACGAGTACAATAGGTACATATAATTATCACACGTTCTCTCATAACTTATCTCTCTGATACTATATACGATATATGCCAATTAAAATATAGACCAAATAAAATGCAAAAAATCTCTGTATCCGTCGGTCCTGTGCTGTTCTGTTCTTATTTATTCCTTTTATTTTTAATGCGAGGTTCGCCACAGAATAGTATAACAGCATTACATAGTTTCGCTTGGATGCTCACGCCAAGTCGAAGTAAAATTACATTTTTAATTAAACAGGTGACAGTCGTGTAAGAACTTACATGGTTTACGTGTAAAAATATGAAACGGTGTTTTAACACGTGTTGAGGCTCTATACATCTCTGTATAATTGGATTCGGAGACACTATACAATACATCTCCCGTTAAGTATTTGACCAGGTATTAGTCTCTTGTTCATTACCACTGTTGTCATATCAAAATGCTATATTATTTTTCTTATTGTATGACTCTAAAAAGGCTCATCGAGGTACTTACTTATTAAATAAACATTCGATTTTGATTCTACCAGTTAAAAGGCCGTAAACGCACTGGTAGGGCGATTAGCATTGCGGCGGCCATTTCAGTATGAGTACTCTAACACTTCAAGACGCCCAAGTTGTTCTAAAGATAATCTGAAATCACCGTCGCGTTGCCAATCGCCCAGCCAGTGCGGCGTGGCCTACTCGTAAGAAGCTGCTGATGAGAAAAACAGTTCACAAAGTCACTACTTTGTGAACTGTAGACCTCACGATTTATTAAAAAAATTCAAAAGCTACAAAAAAAACTATACTTATGATTATTAAACCTGCGTACAAAATTTCACGAGAATCGGTTGAGAAATGCGACCTGTAGATGAGAACAACCGAAAATTCAGAAATCCGGACATACACAAACAGTTTTGCCGAAACTGAAACTTCATCGTTTCGCTCTGTCAATTAGGAGAACGATTCGAGAGACAAAACGTCATGGATCGATACCATTACATATTGAACAACGGTGGGGGTCAGTTTTTCTAAGGTCGTATTACGGTTCGGGGGCTAAAAAGGCGTTTGGGGTCAACTGGGCTGTATAAATGCACGATTTGGCGGCAAATTTACAACTTTTTCTCTACTCCGGGCTTCGGAAGGGGCAGTAAACTGAGAAGCAATCTCGCGGCGGCAGCCGCCGAGTTATTTCGCAGAATATTGCCGGGCGCGTGACTAATAAAATGACAAATAGCGGACATGTGGTCTCTATACGAACATACAGATTGCGCAACTGACGAATTTTTGTACATAAAAATGTATTTTTCTCAAACATGTGCCTAAATGTATGCATTAATGTCACGAGAAGAGGACATGAAGTTACCTGTTTATGGCTCCCTACATTACTTCTTGGCCGGCGGCGGTAGTATGGAGAATGTATGAAACTAACATTATTGTCCGCTGCTATAACTTTTTAGATGTGCTTACTAAAATCAACTGATAAGTAAATATTACATAGAGCCAACCGCCACGATTTTGTGTATATATTTTTAATTTGTTATGTAAATTGGTATTTTTATAGGTTCTTTCGCTTTTTTTATCGTTCTTGTATTTTTGTATATTGTTGTTTTAATTTCACATTTTTCGAGTATTTATGTTTTTTTAGTTTATTCGTGTTATTTTATAGCGTTTTTTGTGATTTTTGGACTTTTTAAAAGTTATTTCGTATTTTTTTGTACTTTTCTACATTTATTTGTTTTTCCATGTTTTTTGGTATTTTTTTGTTTTTCCATGTTTTTTGGTATTTTTTTAGTTCTTACGTGTTTTTTGGTATTGTTTAGATCTTTCGTGTTTTTTTTAAATGGTGCTTGTATTTTGTAGCTTTTCTCGTGTTTTTATTTAATTTCCGTTATTTGTCATGATGCTGTGCTATTTTTGGACGTTTTGTATTTCTTAGTCTCTTTTTACATTGTAGTTTTTTTGTAGACCACCGGGGGACGGGCAGCAGCATCCTTGGAGTGCGGTGGAGATACTGCGATCGCCAACCCGCATGCCAAGCGTGGCGATTATGGCATATACCCCCCGTGAATATGGGGGAGGCCTATGTCCAGCAGTGGACGTCCTTTGGCTGGTATGGTGGTGGTGGTGGTGGTAGTTTTTTTATTGTTTTTTTTCTAACATGTTTGAGAAAAGTACTATACAATCCTCGGCCGGAACAGGGATTGCAGGACTCGTTTTATCCGGCCTCGTCTACGACTCGGCCGTTTATCCGAAACTCGTCCGGTAATCCCTTACTTCACGGCCTCTGCAGTAATGTACTAATAATAAGGTAACATTAAAGAACGTATATACACAAAAAGACCGAACCCGTTATAGTCTCATAATTTAATCTCATCATTTTAATAGAGTAGATTGTATAGGTAAACCGTAATGTGGATGAGAGACGAGGTGGAGAAAATATATAAACAAAGATTATCCACCCAAAATTAATAATAGATTCAACGGCGAAAATATGTATAAATTGGCGATGGAAACATGCTTTTTTTTATACAAACTGCTTTGAAACATACAAAATGCAGACACCGCTAAAAACGCCACTGACCTTCCATTAAGCGCTTCAAAGCGTTGCTCAAACGATTAAATCACTTTATTATTGACTGTGAATTAGGCTAGTGCCTATTTCACAGTCATTTTGCTTATTTATACTACCTAGGTATATACAGGGTGACATCGGAGACGTAATCAGAAGATAATTTTTCAGACTCTACACATGATCGCGTTTTAAATGCAAGACGTCGTGTGGTGTAGGGTGACCAAGTTGTATGAAACAATTTTTTCTGTTATTAATTTGAGAAATAATAGTCAATATCGCAAGTAGTAACTGTGATTTCATCTTTATTGAGTTTGTCTTTCAATACTTCATCGAGTCAAATTGTTTCTGATCACGTCTCCGATGTCACCCTGTATACTATATAATTAATATTATAAAGCTGAAGGGTTTGTTTATTTGTTTGAACGCGCTAATCTCAGGAACTACTGGGTCGAATTGAAAAGTTATTTTTGTGTTGGATAGTCCATTTATCGAGGAAGGCTTTAGGCTATACAACATCACGCTGCGTCCAATAGGAGCGAAGACGCGGACGAAGTCGCGGGCAACAGCTAGTTTAGTAATAAAGTTTTGAGAAATGAATTCGGTTTCCTAATCATGTAACGTTTAATATAATAACAACATAATACAAAACAACAGTCAATGTCAAAAATACAGCTAAAAGCTGATTGGACGATTATGGTTTGGTTGATACCTAATATATTTTTTTAAAGAGTTTTATAATTAGTGTATTTAATGTACTATATTATAGGCATTAAATGTACTATAGCCTCTCTTGATAAGTCTAACATGAAACTCATTTCGAGCATGAGAAATGTTTTTTCACCTCACCAGCTCGGAAAGTCTAACTTTTTATCTTATGGACCATGGAGCATAGAGTTTGCACCGAATTGTTATCGGTGTCATTGTATATCAGCGACTATGTAAATAACAGATAAAAGTACAGGCGTAGAAAAAATGTGTAATGCCTATTCGAACACAACAAAACTACATGCATGAGGGGTCTTTGTTAAGGTTTTTACCTACTTATATGAACTGTACGCTTTTCTGCCGCTTGGCTCCTATGTCTCGTAAGGCAAGCACTAGACGAGATTCTCAATTCCAACCTTTGAATTGTGCAGTCCCGTTACCTGTCGAACCCGATCCAATCTTGGAGCGCTGTTCGCATGTGTTAGTGATGGTCTCAGATTTATGTGTCCAACCAATCATATGGGCAGGTTAAGTCTCGTAACTTACTTTTGTAACCCAACTCGAAACGGGTTAGAAAATTAAGGAGTTCGGAAAAAAAAATAAAGATTTAAATAGTTAAGCAGAGTGACAGATAATAATTGCCACTTTTTTAACCCTACAGTGTAATAAAAAAAGAATTATAATTTTAGAAACGCATCCTTTCATAACTTTTACTTGAAAAGTCACATCAGCACCTTGATTTATATAAAAATAACTATCTGTTGCCCGCGACTTCGTCTTCCTCTTCCTATTGGTTGCAGCGTGATGTTATATAGCCTAAAACCTTCCTCAATTAATGGACTATCCAACACAAAAATAATTTTTCAATTTGAATCAGTAGTTCCTCAGATTAGCACGTTCAAACAAACAAACTCTTCAGTTTTATAATATTAGTATATATTGTATTGTGTAACAAGGGTCTAAAATAAGACTACGAGATACTACTACGAGATGATTAGGTTGAGTTATACACTCTCCTTTTCAGTTCGATTGCGAGAAAATGTATAAACAAATATTATCCACACAAGATGAATAAATAATTCCACCCAAAATGTATAATTAGGCAGAAGTTTATTTAATAAACAGTTTTAACACATACATTATAGACGCCACTCACCTTCCATTGCGCGCTTCAAGAAGTTTCTCAAACGATTTAAATTTTTTTTTAATCGTATGGCATTTATTTAGGAACCATGAGATCTTTGAGAAGACAAGTACGGTTGCCAGTTTTTGTTGCACTTTTAGCACCACCCAGGGGTCACGTGTAGGGTAACGGTGGGTACTCCCTACGGACGTGGTGCAACTTCGACCCCCCTTTGTCAAGTGAGTGGGCAACTTGACTGTTAGAAGTTCTCAAGCCGCCTGAAGGCCTCTAACTTGACTTAACGACTGCTGTCGTAGACAGCGGCCGGGATCAACGGCTTAACGTGCCTTCCAAAGCACGAGAGCGCTCAGTTAGTAACCACTCAAAGCGGTCATCCATCCAAGAACTGACCTGCGCCCACATTGCTTGACCTCGCATACCGCACGTAATAATTGTGAAATTGGGACTAAAAATCTTAAAGTTTTAATAATTATAAATGATTGGGCGATTCCTGATTAGTAAATTTTAGTATTGTTGTATTCTGGTTGGTTGATATCAAATAAAAAGTATTTTTTTACGAGTTAAAAAGTATTTCGATAGGTCAAATTGAAATGTTTTGTTACACATAAAACTGGCAACCGTACTTGTCTTCTCTAAGACCTCACGGTACGAAAATAAATGCCATACGATTATTATATAAATATTTTTTCTAACGGCTAAGTGTACTAACTACTTTACTCCAATATGCCACACTTTGTGTGGCCACACAAAGTGTGGCATATTGGAGATATTAGAGAAGTGAACATTGACACGTATTGTCTTAATTACTGCCGTTCAGCTCGATGGTTCTGCAAAGAATGCCCGTTCAAACTCCCTATTACCCACCATGTCAAATGGCAGAAAAATATGTATCGTTGATTGGTCGTACGGAGCTGTCAAAACCTAGCACCAATCAGGGTCAAGCAAAACTCCCATTGGTTAATTTTTACCAATTACATGTAACTGCAAGTAAAGTCCAGTATTGCTAGAACAATTTCAATTCTTGTCATCTTAGTGTTGTATTCATAATAAGCATGACATATGACATGACCGGTAAATATCACAAACGATGATGATATAAGTAAAAAAAACACATTTAATTTTTTATTTCAAAACATAAATCATGATTCATGACATTATTATATTGTTATTTTTTATTATGATCTATTCATAAAGTGATCTCATAGTATGAAACATGGGATGGGGAAACTTGCTGGTACACATAATCATCTGTAAAAAAGGTATGGACTACTTAGAGAGGGTTGCACCAAACCGTCTGTAATCGTATGCGGTGTTCGTTACAATCTAATTAAGGTGCATTCCAGGAGAGTGTCCCTTACGACACGCTTTTCTTCTTATACTTCTGAAAATGCTGTGGGAGGCCGATTTTTGGTCTGATTATATTTCATGACTTAGGATTATAAATTTACTGCATTTTCACTACCTTTTTGCTTAGTAAAAATTAAGGCACAAGCCATACAGTGCAGCCGCGTGTCGTAAGCAACATTCCCGTGGTATTTTTTATTTTATTTATTTAGGTAAACAAACTGCAGTCACAACAAAAAGGCTTAGGTAGATTTTCTTAAAATTAAGATTTACAATATGTATGACCAACACCGTTCACCACTAACTAATTAAAAACCATTTGATCATTCGGAGTTTAACATGTGAGGAATGCACCTTGGATGAATGACAGCTGCCGGCGCCATGTTTAACGTTGCTCGGTCTGTGATCGTCAGTTGGTGCCACTCGCCCTTATAAAGTACTTAATCTCGGAGATGTCAAGCTTCTTTTTTGACTGGTTAAGTACCGAGTTGACATTATTTCCAAATACGGATAGATTTCATGTGAGTAATAAGAATTGTGTAAAAATTAAGCTATTATTCATAAAACTTTACAAACCTTTGAATTAAAATGTGGTTTGTCTGTATCTCACAAAACGAAAAATAATAAGGACAAACAAAAATAAAACCATCAAGATTCTATAGTCTGACAATAAAGAGTAGAAATAAATTGAGATCGCCACTGTGCTTTAACGGGCAACTTTTATACTAGGACTCGAACGGTATTGATACTTGGTTATGATAATAATTACATACATACATACATATAATCACGCCTGTTTCCCATAGGGGTAGGCAGAGATCACGGATTTCCACTTGCTACGATCCTGACGTACAACTTTCGCTTCATGAATAATAATTGAATGCAAAAAATATAGTACAATATATTCAATATTTTATAGTAATACTAGCATTTGCCAGCGGCTTCGCCCGCGTACTAAGCGTAATTTTTAACCGTTTACAAAAAAGAGGTTCACTGTTTGACCCGTATATATGTATGTAGATATATATGTATGTTTGTCCACGATTATCTCGCGTTTGGCTGAACCGATTTAGATGCGGTTTCCAGAATAGTAGTTTTTACATTCTGGGGGTTTCGGTGTACGAAGTTTGGTGATTGTGATTTATTAAAAGGAGCATCCAAAAATAAAATTTGGCTTGTCTTTCATTCGCACTCCTTACTGTTAGTCCGTCTGTTACAACCGAATTGCTTTTACTGGATCGATTGAATTGAAATTTGGCACAAACTATCAAGAATTCAAAGCGCTCGTGGCCCAGCGGCACCCGCCTACCGCGTGCGGTATGCGAGGTTAAGCAATGTGGGTGCAGGTCAGGTCTTGGATGGGTGACCGCTTTTATTAATTACTAACTGAGCGCTCTCGTGCTTTGGAAGGCACGTTAAGCCGTTGATCCCGGCCGCTGTCTACGACAGCAGTCGTTAAGTCAAGTTAGAGGCCTTCAGGCGGCTTGAGAACTTCTAACAGTCAAGTTGCCCACTCACTTGACAAAGGGGGGTCGAAGTTGCACTACGTCCGTAGGAAGTACCCACCGTTACCCTACACGTGACCTCTGGGTGGTGCTAAAAGTGCAACAAAAACTGGCAACCGTACTTGTCTTCCCGAAGATTTCACGGTTCGTAAATAAATACCATACGATTAAAAAAATATTTAAAGGTTGATTTAAATGGAAAAAATATCGAAACCTCTATGTCGTTTTTAAAAGCCAATCTATAGATACCCCACATGCCTATATAGTAACATTAAACTTTTTTTTACAATCCCTGGCATGCATGGAGTGCGAAATTTTACCTCAGATTCGTATTAAGAGACCTCTCGGACGCTCAGATCTCGATTTTGAACGAAATCGGGACAAAAAAAACAACATGGCCACCACTTACATAAATTTTACCTGGGATTCGTATTAAGAGACCTCTCAGACAATCAGAAATCGATTTTGAACGAAATCAGGACGGAAAGAAAATCAATATGGCCGCCACTTTTTCCAAATTTTACCTCAAATTCGTATTACGAGACCTGTCGGACGCCCAGATATCGATTTTGAACGAAATCGGGTTGGAAATGAAGAAAATCAATATGGCTGCCACTTTTTCTAAATTTTACCTCGGATTAGTATTAGGGGACCTCTCGGACGCTCGGATATTGATTTTCAACAAAATCGGGTTGGAAATAAAGAAAATTAATATGGCTGCCACTTTTTCCAAATTTTACCTCGGATTCGTATTAAGATATCTTTCGGACGCTCTGATATCGATTTTGAACGAAATCGTGACGAAAATGATAAAAATGAATATGGCTGCCACTTTTTCTAAATTTTACCTCGGATTCGTATTACGAGACCTCTTGGACGCTCAGATATTGATTATGAACAAAATTGGGAAGGAAATGAAGAAAATCAATATGGCTACGAATTTTTAAAATTTTACCTCGGAGTAGTATTAAGAAACCTCTCTGATGCTCAGATATCGATTTTTTAACGAAATCGTTAAAGAAAAGAAGAAAATCAACATGGCCGCCACTTTTTCCAAATTTTACCTCGGAGTCATATTAGGGGACCTCTCGGACGCTCATATATCGATTTTGAACGAAATCGGGACGGAAATAAAGAAAAGCAATATGGCCGCCATTTTTTCCAAATTGTACTACGGAGTCGTATTAGGGGACCTCTCGGACGCTCAGATATCGATTTTGAATGAAATCGGGACGGAAATGAAGAAAATCAATATGGCCGCCACTTTTTCCAAATTTCACCTCGGATTCGTATTACGAGGCCTCTCAGACGCTCAGATATCGATTTTGAACGAAATCGGTTTGGAAATGAAGAAAATCAATATGGCTGCAACTTTTTCCAAATGTTACCTCGGATTCGTATTAAGAGGCCTCTCAGACGCTCAGATATCGATTTTGAACGAAATCGGTTTGAAAATGAAGAAAATCAATATGGCTGCCACTTTTTCCAAATTTTACCTCGGAGTCGTATTAGGGGACCTCTCGGACGCTCAGATATCGATTTTGAACGTAATCGGGACGGAAATGAAGAAAATCAATATGGCCGCCACTTTTTCTAAATTTCACCTCGGATTCGTATTACGAGGCCTCTCAGACGCTCAGATATCGATTTTGAACGAAATCGGTTTGGAAATGAAAAAAATCAATATGGCTGCCACTTTTTCCAAATTTTACCTCGGATTCGTATTAAGAGACCTTGTGGACGCTAATATATCGATTTTTAACGAAATCGGGAAGGAAATGAAGAAAATTAATATGGCCGCCACTATTTCCAAATTTAACCTCACATTCGTATTACGAGACCTGTCGGACGCACAGATATCGATTTTGTACGAAATCGGGAAGGAAGTGCAGAAAATCAATATGGCTGCGACTTTTTCCAAATTTTACCTCGGATTCGTAATAAGAGGCATCTCGGACGCTCAGATATCTATTTTGAACGGAATTGGGACGGAAATTAAGAAAATCAATATGGCTGCCACTTATCCCAATTTTACTTCGGAGTCGTATTAGGGGACCTCTTGGACGCTCAGATATCAATTTTGAACGAAATCGCAACGGAAATGAAGAAAATTAATATGGCCGTTACTTTATTCAAAGTTTACCTCGGATTCCTATTAAGAGTCCTCTCGGACGCTCAAATATCGATTTTTATCGAAATCGTATCGGACGGCAATGATTAATAAAACCACTTACTTACAATACATTGAATCAAAAAAGGTCGTTTCTTCATAGGGAATTCACGGCATTTCATGCACCTTAAGATCTTATAAGGAACCTACATGCCAAATTTGGTATCTCTCGAACCAGTAGTGTGGACTGTGCGTTGATATGTCACTCACTCAGTCAGTCAGTTTCTTCTTGCAATTTGGCAAAAACTTTTAAAAGTTTTCATGTCCGCAATATAAAATTTCAAAATCAATGCCATTTTCAAAATTAACGACCCAAAAAACCATAAAAACGACACCCATATTACGGTGACGTCACGGACGACATACTGCATACACGCTTGCTTAATCGCTGCTTAACTAAAATTAAATAACGTGCACTTTCGCTCTTAAATTTGTATAAAATCTTTTAAATATCCATTGATTGTTGACGTCAATTATTCGCAAGTGAAACAGTGCAGTGTGGGGGACGTGATATACGTTTTAAATTGAAATCACACAAAAGATCGACACTCGATATTAAATGGTACCCACAGTGTAAAAAAATAATAATAACAAAATGAAGTGCGGGGCCTGTTCAAAGTTTGTGGGACGTTCTGGGTTGGCATTGTGCGCCAAGTGTGGTACTGAGTTTCACTGTGCCTGTGTGGGACTCTCGATAAGTTCTTTGGTACCTCCGGAGTGGACGTGCCCTATATGTCAAAGTGCTGTGCCAAGAGACAATCGCGCGGACACACCGGTGAAGGGACTTTCTGCCACTGCTCAGCCCGCCGCCACTCAGTTCGCCACAACTGAGCCCTCTCCCACCAAGTCCTACCTCGCCGTTGACCCCGTCGTGGCTCATTCCACTGCCGCCCAACCCGCCGCCACGCAGTCTGGCGCCGCCGAGTTTCCATGCGCACCCGGGCTTGGCTCGGCTTTAGCCCACGACGGGGAACATATTGCGCTGTCGCTAAGGCAGCTGGAACGACTGGTCCGCGAGGAGGTCGGGGCTGTCAGACGAGAGCTCAAGGAATTCCGGGAGGAATTCCGGGATGTCAGAGCCCACATCTCTGACTTCAGCCTTCGAATGGAGAGCCTGGAGACTCGGGTCGATGTCATGGAGAGGCAGGTGGCGGATGTTGCGTCATCAACGGCTACTAAGGCCCTCGAGGACGCTGTCGCGGCCCTCCAGATGGAGCTGAACGACAGAGAGCAGGAGCTCCTTGCGAACGACTTACAGGTGTCCAACGTGCCGGAGGAGCCCGGCGAGAGCGCCATCGGCCTGGCCACAAGGATCGGCGCCAAGCTGGGCGTGGAGCTGGACGCGCGTGACGTTGTGTCAGTGCACCGCGCTGGTAGGGCGCGCGAGGCCGGCCGGCCACGGCCCCTCGTGCTGCGCCTGGCGCGCCGCGCCATCCGCGATGACCTGCTGCGGGGCGCGCGCACGCGCCGCGGCGCCACCACCGAGGGCCTGGGCCTGGGCGCCGCACCACAGCGGTTCTACGTGAACGAGCGGCTGACGGGGGCCAATCGGCAGCTGTTCCAGCGGGCCCGCGAGGCCGCACGAGCCACGGCTTGGCGCTACATATGGACCCGGGACGGCCGGATCTTCGCTCGTCGGTCTGACGGTCAGCCGAGCGTCTGGTTGCGTCGTCTGACGGACTTAGATATTTTTAAAGCCGACGATGTTACGCAAACTAGTCCGTAGTTTTTGTTACAGTTGTGAAGTCCTAATAGTAAATGTTATGTTATTTTTATGTATTATTATGTCGTTATATTGTACCGTAAACAAAAATTCTTACCGCCCTGTTTTCGCCTTCATATATTTTGTACTTTTGAGTTTGGTAAATTTATTGTTATTATTATGTGTCGTCGCGGAAGTGGACCGACAAATTATTATGTCAGTACTGTCGTGTGATTCAGCCTGGAATAAATCATTATATATAAATTTAACTAATTGCTGTGTATATATCTATATCAGTCAAATCCAACCCCCTTGGAACCCAACAGAGGGAATGGTATTTCACGTCCTCCACGTGGGATTTTAAAATCATTGTTGTTTTCGTAATCAGCGACCCAATAAACCATAGAAACAATACCTACCCATATCGATTTTCAGGGTTGATTTCTCATAAAACCTGAAACTCATATTTACTCATTTATCGTTAGAAATACTCCTGTGAAGTATCGAATAAAATAGTCCAACTAATCTTGATTCCCCTCACACACTTCGAACCCCCATTTTACCCCCTTAGGGGTTGAATTTTGAAAAATCCTTTCTTAATGCACCTCTAGACCTTATATGGAACCTATATACTAAATTTAGAATCTCTAGAACCAGCAGAGTGGGCTGTGCGATGATATTTCACTCACTCAGTCAGTCAGTTATTTCTTGCAATTTGGCACAAACTTTCAAAAGTTTTCATGTCCACAACATAAAATTTCAAAATCGATGCCATTTTCGTAATGAACGTCCCAAAAAACCATAAAAACGACTCCCATATTAATATTTAGACATTTCATCCCCCTCGCACCCCAACAGGGGGGATGGTATTTCACGTCATCCACGTGAGATTTTAAAATCATTATTGTTTTCGTTATCAGCGACCCGGTATATCATAAAAACAATACCCATGTCGATTTTCAGAATTTGTCACCACCTTTTCCCCTTTTAGGGGTTAATTTATCAAAAAACCTAAAACACGTATTTACTCATTTATCGTTAGAAATACTCATGTGAAGTTTCGAATAAAATAGTCCAACTAATCTTGTTTTCCCATACAAACTTCGGACCCCCATTTCACCCCTTTAGGGGTTGAATTTTGAAAAATCCTTTCTTAGTGCACCCCTAGACCTTATAAGGAACCTACTTGCCAAATTTGGAATCTCTAGGACCAGCGGTTTGGGCTGTGCGTTGATATGTCAGTCAGTCAGTCAGTCAGTCAGTCAGTATATTTAGATATACATTTTAGTTATAAAAATAAATACGAAAATGAAAATAAATGATCTTTTATTGGTTTCGTCCAATTTATTGACTAAAAAAGTTATATATCAAAGTCATTGTTTTTGAGGACGCCCTTTTCTGTGCTTTGTGGGCGTTCAAAATTTGCCGTTATACTTACGTACTTCTTTCATTCACTACTTTCTTTACAGTACTGACTTCCCTGAAACAATGTACACTTTAAAGTTTTATGCATATTTATGATCATATCATAAGTGTAACTATTTGGTATTTTAGGTCCTACTACATTTATTTAGTAAAATTTAATCTTAACTGGCTATATGTACTAAATCGTTTTACACTGATAAAGTTGCAACCTATACAAATAATATACATATAAATTACTAGCTTTTGCCCACGACTTCGTCTGCGTAGAACTCATTCTCGCTACCTATAGAATTATTTGTTGTCCCATACATCTTACACCCTTCTTTACACCCCCTTGAGAAATTATTACATTCAATATGACATGCTCTTTACCGCGCACGGACAAAATTTTAATATAAATCCTATTTTCAAAACGAAGCATCATCATTATCATTTCAGCCGAAAGACGTCCACTGCTGGACATAGGCCTCCCACAAAGAGTAACACAATGACCGATCCTTTGCCATCCGCATCCAGCGGACATCTGTGACCTTTACCAGGTCATCAGGCCACCTTGCCATCAGGCCGTCTACCCACACTACGCCTTCCGGTACGTGGTCGCCACTCGAGAACCTTTCCTCCCCAACGGCCAACGGTTCTGCGTGCAATGTGCCTCGCCCACTGCCACTTAAGTTTAGCGATTCGGAAGGCTATGTCGGTTACTTTGCTTCTACTGCGGATAGCCTCATTTCTGATGCGATCACTCAGAGATACTCCCAGCATAGCCCTCTCCATAAGCCCTCTTATGAGGCCCATAGAAAGCGATTACATTTCAATGCCCATTATGTCATCAATGGCAACACACACACTTTCGTCTTAAGACACTGCAACAAAATTATTTTAAGAATATGAAAAATACCTGCTAAGTACGTTCATCGCGATAGTAAGAATAAAAACTCCCATTAATTTGGGGAAGAGGTTAATCTAACCCTAAAACAGTGAGTGTATTGGATTTACAACTCAAAAGCCACAAAAGATTAATAAAAAACAATAATAGCACATACCTTTGCGATGTTATACTTGTTCGTTTAACCATATAACACGAAACACAGTTAAATTAATTTTGTATTAAGCAGTAACGCTGCTAACGAAAATTAAAGGGAAAAATAACACAGTTAACACGAAACACAGTTATCTTTTGAGAGAACACACATTTAAGCGATCAAAATTCTTACGAAAATGGCGGGTATATTGGAGTTAGCCGATAACTTTTAAACTCGTGGAGTTTTACTCATCATGTGATTTAAGCAATTTGTTAAAATAACTCGCAGTGGTAGCTGTCTTTCTCAAGTGATGCATCTTTTTTGCTGCATAATGGTGGGTAAAACGAAAAAATTTTAAGAAATGGATTTAGCGGGTTTACATTCATAGCAAACGATATTATATAGAAATAATTGCTATTTAATTTCTAGTAGGCGCCCGTACAAAATTTTACCGCCCTTTCAGCCCCTAAATAACGATTTCCGGAATAAAAACTATCCTATGTCCTTTCCCGGGACTTTAACTATCTCTATACTAAATTTCATCTAAATCGGTTTAGCGGTTTAAGCGTGAAGAGGTAACAGACAGACAGACAGACAGACGGGTGACTTTCGCATTTATAATATTAGTATGGATATGGAAGTATGGATGGATTTTGTTCGTCTCATTTGCTTCCTTTAGGCGACGTCCTGACTTGGCAGGGCGGGTGGGATATGTCATAGGTATTTTGCTATTTGACGTGAATTTACCGATGTGAGATCTCCTCACTTGACGAAATACTGTCATTAATACGTTTGCGCAGTAGTAATGCCATGCGGAAGCTACGGCACATCTTTTCGTCCAATATTCGGCAGTGTCTCAAGACGAAAGTCTTTGACCAGTGTGTGTTGCCAGTGATGACATATGGTACTGAAACGTGGTCGCTTACTATGGGCCTCATAAGAAGGCTCAAAGTCACCCAAAGAGCAATGGAGAGAGCTATGTTAGGAGTTTCTCTGCGTGATCGCATCAGGAATGAGGCCATCCGCAGCAGAACCAAAGTGACCGATATAGCCCTCCGAATTGCTAAACTTAAGTGGCAGTGGGCGGGGCACATAGCACGTAGAACCGATGGCCGTTGGGGCGGAAAGGTTCTCGAGTGGCGACCACGTACCGGAAGGCGTAGCGTGGGCAGGCCCCCACACGGTGGACCGATGACCTGGTGAAGGTCGCGGGTGTCCGCTGGATGCGGGTGGCGCAGGACCGGTCATTGTGGAAGTCTTTGGGGGAGGCCTATGTCCAGCAGTGGACGTCTTTCGGCTGACATGATGATGATGATGAATACCATGCGCAGAAGTGGGGCAGTACTGCATTAGTATCGGTTGACACTGACAGCTGACAGTTTTCGCATATCGTACCGCCCCCGCATCGACAAGTCAGGAAGGCGCCTTATGTGATCGAGTAGTAAAATATCAAGAAGTGGTATTTACGCTATATGACATTTCAACATCGAACATTATTTACCTAATCTCAAATTATTTATAATAGTGTAATTATATCCAAATAATGATTATTAAGCCTCAGCATTTTCAAAGTCCTGGTTGGCCCATTTTATTAAACCGCCAAGTGCACCCGAAACACTTGAGAAGACTGCATTGCTCTAATACGCAGTAGAATTGACTACGCGTCCTTTCTATACGACAACAGCTGCCGTACTCACCTGTATAAATAGGATAAAGTGCAAAACCAGGCTTTGCGTGCAATTGGCGGTTTAATAAAATCGACGCCCATTCATGTAATAGAAAATGAGCTTTGCTTAAAGTAAGCCAATTTTATAACCGGTTTCGCAAGAAACGGCCTATGTCAGTCTCAACACACAATGCATTTAAGTCAACTCCTGCCCATTCTACCCGAAATTTAGAAATGTATTCGTTGCCAATATGGGTTAATAAAATAGATTTAACAGATACGGTAAAATACAATAAAAATATAATTAAGGAACCAAAACGCAGGTATGATAAAACAACTAAAGCCTCAATTTTACAGTTTATAGATAGTAACTATTCTGGAGAATACAAAATATATACCGATGGTTCAAAGGAGGATGAGGTTATGGGTGCCATATTCTGACCCGCAAAATGAAGTACATATTCAATTAAAAATAACTTCCGACTTGTCCATTATGCACGCGGAGTTGATATCCATTGCAGAGGCACTGTCTTATATAGACTCAATTACTGGCGATAGAGTCGTAATTTTAACTGACTCGAAGAGTGCGTTACAACATATGGCTCGCTGTACCTCGAGTTATCGAGGTCTGCCGATTGCCTACACTATGCTTGAATCTATTCACAAACTAAAATCCTCAGGAAAAGCATTATCTCTGCAATGGATACCTTCTTACATAGGCCTCCCGGGAAATGAAAAAGTTGATTGTTTGGCTAAAGAAGCTTGTAGGAATGGAACCCCATGCAACATATCGCCCTTTTTTTCTGAATGTACTAATTTGATCAAGAAACAATGCCGCCAAATGTGGAAAGAATATTTCGATGAAAGGTCAATGGAAAAGGGAATTTGGTACAAAACGATCCAACCAGAACTATTAAATACACCATGGATAGATTGATCGCTTAATCGTCAGGAAATTGTTATGGCATTAAGACTTCGTTCTGGACATATTCCACTGAATAAATTTGGTTTTATGATGCACAAAGTAGCCTCTCCACTTTGCTCAGAGTGTGATACCGTTGAAGACGTATACCATATATTAATGGAATGTGTGCGGAACGAAGCGTTTAGGAGTCAACTTAGGATACTATATAATACTTTCTCAGGAATGGGCGGATGCAATAGCGCACTGGCTGTCCCATTATCAGACGAAGCCAGGGCGCTGTTCAAATTAGTAAAAATAGGTCTCACTAATCGTAGTTAAGGAGAATTATGTTTTTGAACAAATGGAGCGCCATAATCGCTAAGCGATAAAGCTCTTTAAAAAAGATTAAAAAAAAGTCAATAGCTTTACATCTTTGCCTCGATTTATAAATATGAAATGAAGTTTTTAGTAGTACGTACCCGTTATATTAGCAGTTCGTTTGTAAACTTCTTCTAAATCCAGCAATAACTTTCCAGCTTCAAGCTTCGGAAAATCACGTTAAAAGCACCTGATATTTTAGTTCCCGTGCTTCACTGTGAATTATTTTATTCATTTTAACTTTATTTAGATATTCGAACAAAAACTGGGTAAACAACGGTAATACTCACCAGCAGCAATTCAATGTTTATTTACGGGCCAATATTTGACATCTTTCACATGACACCTGGTGCTGCCATGTAACGTTCTATGTTAGTTCCATTTTATATAATTTCTACTCTTTATTGTCAGACTATATGTCAACGTCAGTTGAATATTTTTACAGTACGGAATATTTTGACAAACGCAGAACCCGTAAGGAAATAGTTTCTATTGTTCAAGGGCAAATCAGACTTGCATTAACCTGTTTTTTGACACAAGGTACGGAGTGGCTTTTAAATTACCCACTCACCACCACCACCACCATCATATCAGCCGAAGGACGACCACTGCTGGACATAGGCTTCCCCCAATTTCATGGGGGGTAATCCCCGCGTATCTTTACCATCTCGTTACGTATCGTTAAGGTCGAACCTCACTCGAAATGTTTCGAATCGGTATGCGGTCTTAATAATGAGCGCTGGACCGGGCGGCACGTTTAGCAGCGCGTGCCCGGGCCGGTGCGGGGGGCAGCGGCGGTAGGGGCGGAGGCGAGAATCTACGGGTCTCACACAACACTCACAACCTCAGTGCTGAAGTCACTTAAGTATTTTACTGTCGTATACATACTCGTAGGTATAGCAAAGCGTTCGAGCATGCAAGGCTTGTTATTCCCGCCATTTTCGCTCACTAGTAACAGTAGTAACCACTTTGAGTAGGTCCGTTTGTCAACGTTATTTACGACGCACTGCAACTAACTGCGCCAAAATCACTTCCAGGGAGTGAAATAGGTCTATTATATATTACACCACTAAACTAACTATAATGTTTCAAAGCTTGAAACGAGAATTATGCTACCCTGGTAGCACTTTTAAGAAGCAAATCTTTATTCTCGTCTTTAAGTTAGGTATAATAACAATAAAGATTACTAAGTGTGTACTTATTGGAGACTCTTTCAGTAAAAAATCTGATCTCCATCATTTTAATACTAGATCATTATCATTCGCGTTCCCTTTTCCCATTTACTTGGGGTCGGCCCAGCATGTTTTTTTTCTTCCATATCTCTCTATCGCCCGTCATCTCGTTACTCATATTTCTTCCTCTTTCATTTAATTTTAATTTAATCGTATGGCATTTATTTACGAACCGTGAGATCTTCGAGAAGACAAGTACGGTTGCCAGTTTTTTTCTTCCTCTTCATATCGTCTCTCACGCAACCCATCCACCTTTTCCTTGACCTACTCCTCCTCTTACATCCCTCCACATTCATGCCTAATACCTTTCTTGTCCCATTTTTGACTTTCATCCCTCCGCCTAACATGCCCACACATTTTAATACTACGTAGACATAAAAAATCGCCACTAAAAACTTTGTGCTCGCAAAGTATACAAGTATTTTTCCGGTCAATGTGTCCGTTTTTGTAATAAGTTACCTGATGAAATATATAATTTACCATTTCCAGCTCTAAAAAAATACATGAAAAAATCATTGCGATCTAAGGCTAATTATTACAGGGTTGAGGACTATCTAACTGACAGAAATGCATGGCCCAAACCAGAGACCTAAATAGCATTGAGATTCATATATGTGTTGTGTATTGTCATTTTATCACGTCTCGGAAACTAGTTAACACAGTTCTTGCTAGAAAGCATATCAAACGATTTAATATATAGTCTAGAGGAAGAAATTTCCATGATTGTATTGTATCTCTAATTTCCATTATTGCCAAACTTTAATTTGGTAATACAGTTTCGAAATATTGTCTTGTTGAACTACGCATTTTAATATGTTTCCTCTTTCTTGTATTCATACTCAGATTTACTTCTCATTGTATTAAGCATATTAGAGTTTGTTTCGGCGTTTCTTCTCGGAAGTGGTGTATCCTAAAGGAGCCCGGGGTCTACTTTGGCACATACTAGTCACAAGTTTGCGGTAGGCACAAGTTTTATGAAAGCGACTGCCATCTGACTTTCCGACCCAGAGGGAAATTATACTGGTTTCGTAACTATGATTTCCTTCTCCGAAAATAAAATATTTCTCCTCAATTGTTAAACGGTCGATTAGCAACAAAAATATCGCACATACATCACTCAGAAGGAAAGCGTTACCAATAAAACGAAACAACAGAGCTATCAGGAGCAGACGCAAGCGTCACTGCTGCCCTGACATTGACAAATAAGCCATTCAGAAAAAGAACCCATTTTCCCTAAAACCCTTACTACGATCATTAGTAACAATTAAGCATTCTTAAACGAATGTTGTTTTATAGGCTTAACGTTTAAATATTTGCTAATGTAACGTTAAGGCGCCTTTAGGCGAATCTAGTTGACTCAGTTATATACAGATGCCATAGTAATGGTTTGTACGCGACTTTGGATAGAGTCGATATTATATATTCACGTTGCACAGATAGCCAGTTTGTAATGCATCCTTATTGAAATAATGTGGGCTGAGCATGAGAGAAGAAATTCATACCGTGGCATTTGCAGTTTTCCCCTACTAGTTTTGTATCGTATTTTTAATACGTGATATAACTAAATGAAAGCAGTTGAATTCAGCAGCGGGATCCGGACAGCAACATTTATAAGTAATCAAGAAATTAAACTAGTCTCAAAGTTAAAACAGCTTCTTTAGATCCAGATTTATTTAGAGTCATTACACTTAATATAGGTAATGTCAAAATATGTACCTACTTAAGTAGTTACTAATATTACAAAACCGGGCTCTATGCTCTTTATTAAAAACATATGTAAGTAGATGCTAATGAAGTAACAAAAAATAAATGAATATTACATAGGTATATTATACGTCATTGTGGAGATGCTTGGGGCTGGGGGAAGCGTTTGTTCAGCAGTGGACGTCTTTCGGCTGATGTGATGATGGTTGAATAAACCAGCACTGATGTAATTAAATCAAGGTATGCTAGTGAGTAATTTCAAGACGTGTGAAACGTCTTATTCATCAATAAAGTTTGCATCTAAGAAAACTGACATATTGTACCTTTACGTCTAATTACCCTACAACTTTGCTTATTCAGACTTTGAAATTTGTTGGGAACTCTCAGCGAGGCGTCGGAGCATCGCGGCAGATTACCCGCAACATTCAGTGTACGTAGACGTTTGCCACATTAATAACTTTAACACTTCGCCAATTACCGAGTGATACTGTTTGAATCTTATTAAATGCGTAACATAAGCAATTTGAAGTCACTTGGAACTAAATACCAGCTTGTAGGAGAGTTATGCTGCTCTTTCTGGGCCTCTCGCTCTGTTTTATTAAGGTGTATTATTAGAAGTTATGGTAGATCAAATTTGATAGTAGGTAAATGCATTCTTCTCTCTAAGCTCTGTCTCAACTTTTAAAAAGGCAACTTATAATAATAACTCTAGCGATTAATAATTAGCTAATGATAATCATTAATTAATTAATGTCCTAAAACTACGACCAAGACCACCGGGGGATGGGCAGCAGCATCCCTGGAGTGCGGTAGAGATACTGCGATCACACTACCCTTATGTGCCAAGCGTGGCGATTATGGCATTTACCCTCCCTCACACTGCTGGGCACAGGCCACCTCTGATAACCGAGAGGGAACCGGGCGTTATTCCCCACGCTGATCCGGTGCAGGTTGGGGACTTGCATGTGGAGTCCCCAACCCCAATCTTTGAATTTTTTCACACGTGTATGCCGGTTTCCAGAATATTTTTTTCTTCTCCGAAAACCGAACGGTAAATATCAAATAATGTTCCATACGTATATAAATTCCGAAAAACTCAATGGGATTCCACGATCGCCGCTTCATTATCGCATGCACTAAGCCCCCGCCTAGAGGTCTAATTAACTGAAAAAAAAAGAAAAAAAAAACACATTGATATTAAATTAGAATGCGAAACATAAGACTATACAACCCCTTAAGTAGAAGTTAACTTTTTAAACTCTGATTAGGAACTATCACAACAACATTACAGCCATTATTATCATTCAGTTGCCTATATAAATATTTTTGGTATTCCAGAATATTGAGAAACATATTTGTTTTAAATTTTGTAAGTTGAATATTGTTGTTAAATAAAACATACGCAACGTCGGCATAACGCACAAAAAATTCACAATATTCTCGCTAAACTCGACATGTAATAATGCCGCTCCGGTGGTAGGTGCAGTGAATACGGAATCGGGCCAAACGGAAGCTGTATACGAATTTAATCTCGCAGAGATGTGGTATCGCAGAAATTGCTGCAACAAACCCTCTGTTTACTACGATCGCTGGGACAAACTTACCTATACCGAGGCTATTCGTAGCAATTGGAAATATTAATGCTGCGTTATTACGCGTTGGATGGTAAGCGATAATATTTGCATGTAAATTTGATGGGACCGAATTATACGGTTCGTGTTCTTCATACGTTTATCAGTACATATTAATACACTTTGTAGGTATGGTAAATATGGAAATGCGTACATTAATAAAAATGTGGTTATGGTATTTCCACAGTAACTTTTTGTGAGGTACACACTCATTTACAGCTTAGGTTTAGAAGAGTGCAAGCGAAGTAGGTACTTAGCAATACATCCAAATACTGAACTAAAAGCATAAGAACACACTACAGCCATTCTTAAAATGAACGCTCTTCTAGTAGAGATTATTTCAATGTATAAGTTACTGTGAAAAAAATTCCTAAGTTTTGATCCTACGATTGTTTTAAATAATAAATAAATAAATAAAAAATATTGGAGTACAATCTTACATAAATCGTTCTAGTCCCAAACTAAGCAAAGCTTGTAAAGTCAAGAGCAAAAGTAAATTAACACTTTTTCACCTTATTACCTAGGAATAAGATGCAAAAGTGTTAACTTACTTTTACTCGTTAATGTACTATGGGTACAAGACGATGATATACACACTTATATAGATAAAGACATACTTAACTACATAGAAAACATCCAAGACCGAGGAACAAATATTCATGCTAAATATACCGACCGGGATTCGTCGACCACGGGAACTCCGGCTTCGTAGGCAGGGTCACTAGCAAAGTGGTCGTCAATAATAGACTTTTCGCTAAGTTACAATGCAGGTACAAAACTTGTATTATTAACTCGAGTAAAACTCCATAAGTCCACGAATATACCTTTTTTCCTTTCGGTTTTATTCAATAACCTTATAGTTTCAGAGTAACATGTTTGTGACATACGGCTGTCTTTCCGTACGTCGGTACCTGCTCGACTGACTTTCGTAAGAAGTTCCTTTTATGTTTTGCCTTTAATATTTATTCACGGAATCTCCCTTTAATTTAGGTACTTCAGCTGTTGTTTGACGTTTCTGTGACAGTCTGTCGCATGCTGCTCCCTAAAACATGTTCAATTAAATTGTCACGTTGACAGCTGATATGATAGGAAGAAAATGGAAAAGCTGTTACCGGACTATCATTTTAAACTTCACAAATAAGCATGATAAAAAAAAGCATGATGATACAATTTGATACAAGTTTCTCAGGTCTCTGGTTGTTAAATATTTCTTAAGTCATTTATAACAAAAATGAATTCAGCGTTATGTAAATTCGCACTCTGAAGGGGTGAAAAGGGGGTTGCAAGTATGTTTGGCGAGAGAGAGAGCTGAAAGACGTCCACTGCTGGACATAGGCCTCCCGCAAAGAGTGCCACAATGAAATCTAAATATATAAAAGAAGAAACTGACTGACTGACTGACTGACTGACTGACTGACTGACTGACTGACTGACTGACTGACTGACTGACTGACTGACATATCAACGCACAGCCCAAACCGCTGGTCCTAGAGATTCCAAATTTGGCACGTAGGTTCCTTATAAGGTCTAGGGGTACACTAAGAAAGGATTTTTCAAAATTCAACCCCTAAGGGGGTGAAATGGGGGTCCGAAGTTTGTATGGGGAAACAAGATTAGCTGGAATATTTTATTCGAAACTTCACAGGAGTATTTCTTACGATAAATGAGTAAATACGTGTTTCAGGTTTTTTGAAAAATCAACCCCTAAAAGGGAGAAATGTGGTGACAAATTCTGATAATCGACATGGGTATTGTTTTTATGGTTTATTAGGTCGCTGATAACGAAAATAACAATGATTTTAAAATCCCACGTGGAGGACGTGAAATACCATCCCCTCCTGTTGGGGTGCGAGGGGGATGAAATGTCTAAATATTAATATGGGTGTCGTTTTTATGGTTTTTTGGGACGTTAATTACGAAAATGGCATCGGTTTTGAAATTTAATATTGTGGACATGAAAACTTTTGAAAGTTTGTGCCAAATTGCAAGAAATAACTGACTGACTGAGTGACCAACATATCCACGCACAGCGCAAACTGCTGGTTCTAGAGATTCCAAATTTAGTATGTAGGTTCCATATAAGGTCTTGAGGTGCATTAAGAAAGGATTTTTCAAAATTCAACCCATAAGGGGGTGAAATGGGGGTCCGAAGTTTGTATGGGGAATCAATATTAGTTAGATTATTTTATTCGAAACTTCACAGGAGTATTTCTAACGATAAATGAGTAAACATGTGTTTCAGGTTTTTTGGGAAATCAACCCCTAAAAGGGGGAAATCTGGTGACAAATTCTGAAAATCGATATGGGTGTGGTTACTACGGTTTATCGGGTCGCTGATTACGAAAACAACAATAATTTTAAAATCCCATGTGGAGGACGTGAAATACCATCCCCTTTGTTGGGTTCCGAGGGGGTTGGAATGTCTAAATATTAATATGGGTGTGATTTTTATGATTTATTGGGTCGTTAAGTTCGAAAATGGCGTTGATTTTGAAATTTAATATTGCGGGCATGAAAACTTAAAAGTAGGTGCCAAATTGCAAGAAGAAACTGACTGAGTGAGTGAGTGACATATCAACGCACAGCCCAAACTGCTGGTTCGAGACTCGAGAGATACCAAATTTGGCATGTAGGTTCCTTATAAGGTCTAAAGGCGCATGAAGTGCCGTGAATTCCCTATGAAGATACGACCTTTCTTGAGTCAATGTATTGTAAGTGGTTTTATTAATTAGTGCAGTCCGATACGATTTCGACAAAAATCGATATTTAGGCGTCCGAGAGGACTCTTAATACGACTCCTAGGTAAAATTTGGCAAAAGTGGCGGCCATATTGCTTTTCTTCATTTTCGTCCCGATTTCATTAAAAATTGTAATCTGAGCGTCCGAGATGTCTCTTCATAAGAATTCGAGGTAAAATTTGGAAAAAGTCGCAGGCATATTGATTTTCTTCATTTTCTTCCCGATTTCGTTCAAAATCGATATATAAGCGTCCGACAGGTCTCGTAATACGAATGCGAGGTAAAATTTGGAAAAAGTGGCGGCCATATTGATTTTTCCCCTTCGGTCCCCGATTTCGTTAAAAATCGATATCTGAGCGTCCGAGAGGTCTCTTAATACGAATCCGAGGTAAAATTTGGAAAAAGTCGCAGCCATATTTATTTTTTCATCTTCTTCCTAATTTCGTTCAAAATAGATATCTGAGCGTCCGAGAGGTCCCTGAATACGGACTCGAGGTAAAATTTGGAAAAGTGGCAGCCATATTGATTTTCTTCATTTCAACCCGATTTCGTTCAAAATCGATATCCGAGCGTCCGAGAGGTCCCCTAATACGAATCCGAGGTAAAATTTGGAAAAAGTGGCAGCCATATTGATTTTCTTCATTTCCAACCCGATTTCGTTCAAAATCGATATCTGAGCGTCCGAGAGGTCCCCTAATATGTATCCGAGGTAAAAATTGGTAAAAGTGGTGGCCATATTGATTTTCTTCATTTTCGTCCCGATTTCGTTCAAAATCGATATCTGTGTGTCCGAGAGGTCTCTTAATACGGATCCGAGGTAAAATTTGTGAAAGTGGCGGCCATATTGATTATCTTTTTTTTCGTCCCGATTTCGTTCAAAATCGATATCTGAGCGTCCGACAAGTCCCCGAATACGGATCCGAGGTAAAATTTGGAAAAAGTGGCAGCCATATTGATTTTCGTCATTTCCAACCCGATTTCGTTCAAAATCGATATCTGGGCGTCCAAGAGGTCCCCTAATACGAATCCGAGGTAAAATTTGGAAAAAGTGGCGGCCGTATTGATTTTCTTCATTTTCGTCCCGATTTCATTCAAAATCGATATCTGGGCGTCCAAGAGGTCCCCTAATATGAATCCGAGGTAAAATTTGGAAAAAGTGGCGGCCATATTGATTTTCTTCATTTTCGTCCCGATTTCGTTCAAAATCGATATCTGTGTGTCCGAGAGGTCTCTTAATACGAATCCGAGGTAAAATTTGGAAAAAGTGGCGGCCATATTGATTTTCTTCATTTTCGTCCCGATTTCGTTCAAAATCGATATCTGAGCGTCCGAGAGGTCTCTGAATACGAATCAGAGGTAAAATTTGGAAAACGTGGTGGCTATATTGATTTTCTTCATTTTCGTCCCGATTTCGTTCAAAATCGATATCTGTGTGTCCGAGAGGTCTCTTAATACGAATCCGAGGTAAAATTTGGAAAAAGTGGCGGCCATATTGATTTTCTTCATTTTCGTCCCGATTTCGTTCAAAATCGATATCTGAGCGTCCGAGAGGTCTCTGAATACGAATCTGAGGTAAAATTTGGCACTATATACATGCCTGTATGCGAAAAAGTTTAATGTTACTGTAAAGGCGTGTGGGGTATCTATGGACATGCTTTTAAAAACGACATAGAGGTTTCGATATTTTTTTCCATTTAAATCAACAAGTACGGTTGCCAGTTTTTGTTGCACTTTTAGCACCACCCAGGGGTTACGTGTAGGGTAACGGTGGGTAATCCCTACGGACGTGGTGCAACTTCGACCCCCCTTTGTCAAGTGAGTGGGCAACTTGACTGTTAGAAGTTCGCAATCCGCTCGAAGGCCTCTAACTTGGCTTAACGATTGCAGCCGGGATCAACGGCTTAGCTTGCCTTCTAAAGCACGAGAGTCAGTTAGTAACCACTCAAAGCGATCACCCATCCAAGAACTGACCTGCGCCCACATTGCTTAACCTCGCACACCGCACGCGGTAGGCGGGTGCCGCTGGGCCACGAGCGCTCTAAATTCTTGATAGTTTGTGCCAATTTGCAATTCAATCGGTCCAGTAATAGCAACTTGGTTGTAACAAACGGACTGAAGTAAGGAGTGCGAATGGAAGTAAGGCCAAATTTTCTTTTTGGATGCTCCAATGGGAACTGTCAAAACCTACCTAATAAATTTAATTTTAGGAAAAAGAAATGTTACACGTGATATTGAATTAGCCGTATTTCTGTACTTCAAAGGACCAGAGTTTATGATCGCTGCGCGCTGCTTGGTCGTTTACAGACCTATTGGTGTTACTGTAGTACACAGATACTTTTACTGAGGGCCATTTAAGACATGCTTTTATTTCATCGGCCCTTTCCCCTTCGGCCTCTCGGAAATGTATGATAATAGCTTTAGATCCTTATTTTTGGCAAAAACAAATGAAATTCAACAGTTTGCCGGTTCTCAGAATGTATGCTGACTTTTCATCTGTTCATCTGTTAATGAATCACAATCACCAAACTTCGTATAACGAAACCCCCAGAATGTAACAACTACTTTTCTGGAGACCGTATCTAAATCGGTTCAGCGAAACGCGAGATAATCGTGGACAAACATAGGAACCTGTTTTTTGTAGACGGTTAAAAATTTCGCTTAGTACGCGGGCGAAGCCGCGGGCAAATGCTAGTAAAATAATATAATAACAACATTAAAATACAATAATACAAGTATGTCTTACTCTGCGGCTGACTGTACGTTCTACTTCCACTTAATTCACATAAAATTCTGTTATTATTTCGTGAAACTTTCCAGTAATCTAAAATTGACTATGTAAAAATATTGAAGGCCGTCTGAACCGCAAGATGTATATTAACGGTTTTTGCAAAAAAGAGTAATTAAATTCCGTCCGAGCGTCGGCAAGAGCTTGGCATATGCAATGTAGTAATTCCTTTTTTACACCTGCTATACAGAAATGGTCATTGCTGCCCAAGAAATTTTATGTTTTTAGCAGTGGTCGGTGTCAAAAACGGCCCTCCCGACACCATCATGACTTTAATTGTACAATCTTTCGCATCATTCTAAATTCAGTATCATTCACACTTCACAGCCCTTGCCGTAAATATATCGTTTGGCTTCCTTGAGACACAATCTTCTATTTTATTTCCTGGGGGGAAGGGACTATTTTCAAAATCCATACTAATATTATAAATGCGAAAGTCACCCGTCTGTCTGTCTGTCTGTTGCCTCTTCACGCTTTAACCGCTTAACCGATTTAGATGAAATTTGGTATAGATATAGTTTGAGTCCCCAGAAAGGACATAGGATATTTTTTATTCCAAAAATCGTTCCTTAAGGGGTGAAAAGGGGGTAAAAGTTTGTATAGGCGCCTACTAGAAATTGAATAGCATTTATTTCTATAATATCGTTTGCTAAGAGTGTACACCTGCTAAATCCATTTCTGAACATTTTTTCGTTTTACCCACCATTATGTAGCAATAAAAAGATGCATCCCCTGAGAAAAACAGCTACTGCCAGTTATTTTAACAAATTGCTTAAATCACATGATGAGTAAAACTCCACGAGTTTAAAAGTTATCGGCTAACTCCAATATACCCGCCATTTTCGTAAGAATTTTGATCGCTAAGATGTGTGTTCTCTCAAAAGATAACTGTGCTTCGTGTTATTTGTGTAAACGAAGAAGTATAATATCGCAAAGGTATGTACTATTATTGTTTTTTTATTTTTATTTCGTGGCTTTGAGCTGTACATCCAATAAAATCACCGTTTTGGGATTAGGTTAACCTCTTATCAAAGTTAATGAGAGTTCTTAGCAGGTATTTTTCATATTCTCAAAAGAATTTTGTAACAGTGTCTCAAGACGAGTCTTTGACCAGTGAGTGTTGCCAGTGATGACATAATGGGCACTGAAACGTAGTCGCTTACTATGGGCCTCAAGACAAAAGACTTTTGGATGGCTTTTGGGCTTGAAGTCACCAAAAAAGCAATGAAGAGGGCTATGCGGGAAGTATCTCAGCGTGATCGCCTCAGAAATCCGCAGTAGAACCCAATTATCTGACATAGCCCTCCGAATCGCTTAACTTAAGTGGCAGTGGGTGGGGCACATTGCACGTAGAACCGATGGCCGTTAGGCCTTTCGGGTGGCGACCACTTATCGGAAGGCGCAGCGTGGGTAGGCCCCACACAAGATGGACTGATGACTTGGTGAAAGTCGCTGTAGTCCGCTGAGTGCGTGTGGCGCAGGACCGGGCATTGTGGCACTCTGTGGGGGAGGCCTACGTCCAGCAGTGGATGTCCTTCGGCTGAATGATGATGATGAACATTTTTGCTCAACACCAAATAAATATGTATATTTATTTATTTCGTAAGATTTTATTTAGTTTCTTTCAAGAAGTTTCTTTATACATTAAGTAAATACTTTTTGATTTACCTGAAGATCTATTTACTATCTTTTTCTCGACACACTGCTCAATCCATAATTTAAAACGTTATTTGATTGCAAAATACAGTTAAGTTAGAAAAGTCATCGTAAAATAGATAACTTAAACGTTTTACCTCTCTTTTATTTTGGAATTAGGGGAAATAATAACCCAATGATATTTTCCCCGTTTTTCGGGGTTTAATATTTTAATTTCAATCATGTTTTTTGCCTCTCCTGTAATGTTCCATAATATGACGGTAGCAGGTTTACACTATTAGCCGACGATATATTACGAGTTACACGCGGACGGAGTCGCGGGAAAAAACTAGTATGTTATATAACTACAAATGTTCACTACACCAATAAACAGACACACATGCCTACAATTAATTACTTACCCATAGAGAAAAGTAAAGTATTCATCACCTCTACAATACTAAGATTTTGTTTGACAGCATGACGTCATGGCTACAAGTTATCCTCACAACTTGTTTCATCTGACCTCACCACTGACCCCTAGTATACTTTGACGCTGGAAGTCGTAATAACAACGAGTAATCGGAGGTCTGACTTAGACTGGAACGTCTGGGTTAAGGTGTGGTTAAGTGTTGTGAATAAGCTAAGCAATATGGCGGCTGTCGGTTTCGTAGTCGCGTCAAGTTAATTTGTCACAGGCGGACATCGCTGGCGTTTATCACACACAAATGAGTATTGACAAGCGCTCAGCCGAGTCGATTGGTACCATGTCAATACGTTTGTTAGTTATTAGCTTTGACCCGCGCTTTTGGAGGACTAAACCTCGGGAAGAGATATTTCGTCCTATAAAATGGCCAGTTTCATAACTTTTTAGGGCATAGGCAGATACTATAGACGTGTTAGTAATGGGTGATAATGGGTAATTAATAACCTGCTCTTTTTTGCATATAAGCTTATATATATATAAAATCTACCTCTAGTTTATTAATAATGTAATATATAGATGCAAGCTTATATTGCTGAGCCCTTTCGAGGTCCATTTATTTACTTTCTTGTAGGTATATATTATTATGTATGCAATAAACAAATGACTTTGACTTTTTGCTTCCTTTTACTGCGTATAAAATTATATATTTATTACTTATTAGAACTTGTTTTTTTACAATATATTAACTGCATTATATTTCTACTAGTCAGGAATTTGGGCATCACCATAGATCAGACGCTTTCCTGGTCACCCCATATTGCCGAAGTAAGTCAAAAAATATTTGGATCTCTCCACTCACTAAGGCGCTTACAGAATCCTCTGCACACCAAGCAGACTCTTGCCCAGTCTCTTCTTCTTCCACTTTTGGACTATGGGGACATTGCGTTCCTTGACCTCAATGAAGAGCTGCTTGACAAGCTTGAACGCTTACAAAATGTATGTATCAGGTATATTTTCGGTCTCCGCAAATATGACCACATCAACTTCCGATCTCAGCTTCAATGGTTGCCGATTCGCCGGCGCAGGATGTGCATATTCTGTCGTTGCTTTTCAACATACTTTTTAATCCTGCTGCTCCTCCGTATCTTACTGAAAGATTTAGATATATGGCTGACGGCAGTGGTCACCGTCTGATGTCTAGCGCCAACCTTACTCTTTCTGTACCGTCAAATAAGACGCGAACGTACTCTAAATCTTTCACGGTGGGCGCTGTGAAGCTGTGGAACGCGTTACCTTTGTCAATAAGACAGTCCCAGTTTGTTGCGTCATTCAAGAAAAATTTGAAGAAATTATGGCTCTCCAACGATCTGTGATTTGGTTGAGTACTATAATTATTTATATATTGTAATTTTGAATATAATTATTCTGTATATGTATTTATTATAGGTATATTTATTTATTACATATGTATTTATGGGTATTTATTTAGTTATGGTTAAGTATGTTTTAAACTGTTATTGTGTACATTAAAGTGCTTACATACATACATATACTAGTCAAACTTACAGCAAAAAAAACAAAATTATATTCGACAAGGTAAACTAATATTGAACTAATTTCTGTATTTAATGTAACGAGTATTATCCGCTTTAGTTATTCTAGATTAACTTTAATCGAATCAACTGATCTACATATCTCTGAATAATCAAGTTATCAGATCATTTTATCGGTTTCATAGGTAAAATACAGGTAATCCAAAGTGATTAGTACCAGGGGCCTTTCAGCTCGAAGAACGACTACTGATTCCTAATAACCCTACCGAAACTAATTCCAGCAGATGACACTGTGTGCACGGTTTCACCTGCCTCTCTATCGCACTTGCACATTGTGAGTGAGAAAGAGGCACATCTTTCGCGGTTGTACTTCTGTCATGTATACTTTACCTAAAATTCTGATGATGTGTTTACTATCTAAATTTATGGTTTAATACTTTAATTATTTTTACATTTCCAGCGGTCCAACGTACGCAAAACAATTACATAATTAGGTAATGATGACTCTCGTGCCCTGGCAACAGGGTCGGCCCTTAGTTTGGGATGCCACATGTGTGGACACCCTAGCTCCGTCCCACCTGGGCACGACGTCGTTGAGGGCTGGCGGAGCGGCCGCCGTAGCCGAGGCTGCAAAGCGCCGCAAATATGCAACTCTCGGCGATAGTTACATATTTGCGGCTTTTGCCGTGGAGACCCTGGGTCCGTGGGGACCGGATGCAATAAAACTTTTTAAAAAATTAAGTTCCATGCTTATCCGGTCCTCAGGTGACCGTAGGGCTGGCTCGTTCCTCGCACAGCGAATTGGCATTGCCATTCAGCGAGGCAACGCGGCCAGCCTTATGGGCACCCTGCCCAGTGGCATCGATTTAGGCGAAATATGTACATATAGGTTAGGTTCAGATAATTTAAGTTAGGTTTAGTTGGTTAGTTTAGTTTAGTTAGCTGATAATTATATTTTTGTGTTTTTTTTTAATTTTCATCTAATGTATACAATTTTAAAATAATAATGGTAATGTACACAACATTGTGACAACAACACTTGTACTAATTTAGCCTCGTCAATTATTTGTGCAAATGGATAGTAGATTAGAGTGCTAATAAAATGCTCCATAGGAATAGAAGAATGTATGTTTTCAACTTCTTCTACCTTACAAATTTCGAGTGAAATTTTATCGATGTGGAGTGTATATAAGCTTATAAAGCTTAAATATTTTGCGTGAAACTAAACGTTTGCACGGTACGTTGACATCGCTGTCAATTTAAAAATCCAAAAGTCAAATGGGTTTTTTTAGGTTAATTGTATATTTATATAATTATGTGTAGTTAATAACTATATATTACGACTTGCTGTTAATAGTAATAGTCTCAGTAAATAATTTCGACCCTGCAACGTGACGATAAAAGCTATCGTGCGGCTAAGCAGAGTGTAATGGATTCATTGAAAAGTGAATATCTTCGAATGACAAAGCCACTCCCTACATAATATAATATGCCACTGCTTACGTGTTAATTTTGTTTTATTATTTATAATACGGATAAATTTTGGTGCGATTGCTAATATCGAATGTTTGTAAGTAAAATTGTGTAATAAACGATATTTACTAAGTTACCTATTTTGTTTTATTGTCAGAAGAATTTCATGCCCATATATTTATTAAAAATGGTCTGAAATTGATGCAAAGTTTGCCAAATGGGTAATGTAACTATTATTTCATTACTTATTTCCTTATTTTTGCATTAGTTTCAGAAAGGGACTTGAAATGTATTTTGGTAGTTAGTACTACCATCCGCCGGACGGTCGTGCGGTTAGTTTTGTACTAATACCACTGTGGCGCTACAATCTACGTGGAGTATTTCACTGATATCTCTATCTCAGTCTATATATTGTACTTTGTGATTAGTACAACCCATGAAACCCTGTTTGGGCACTGCAACATACAACATAGGTAATTAAGACTTAACATTACATATCTTGTAAATTATAAGTATAACTACACCTTTATTTTGAATTCCGTGGAATTATGACAGCTGCCATAATGTGACTTCAGGATTCATTAACTTTTTTTTCTTAATGAATTATTATCCATTTTTAAATATCATAATTCATTTATTTATTTATCTAGTAGGGTTAACAAACAGTGGACACAATAAGAGCTTAAAATATATTAGTAAGTACCTTTTATCCCTTGTGCCACCAAAACATGAACCACACATTCATTTTAAAGAAAAAAAAGGCTCGGTCGGTTTCAGAAGTTTGGACGCTGATTTCAAGAACTTATAGTGTCATTTGCTGCTATTTTACAGTGATTGCTTATTTTTAAATTATTCTACTGTAAACGTGTGTTTATAAAAGGTAAACTGAAGTGAAGTTCACGATAACTACATAATAATCTTATACCAAAGGTTTGCAATATATGCAGAGCGTTTGAATGATATCTACAACAAATTTTTGTTTCCTCAGAAAAGTACGTTCTATTTTTTTATGTCCAAATTGTGCAATTTAAAAATCAATCAAGTGTTTTAGTGTATAATATATTATTATGTGTATTAATCCAAATATATAAACAATAACTCATGTTCCGTATTTATTTTTCATCTTCAATGCTGCACAGATTCAAGGAGTATTCTTTGGCCTGGTCATACCAAGAAACGGCAGAAATCAACGGAATTAAAAATAAGGGTATACTAAGGCTGGGTTGCACCAAACCGCCTGTAATCGTAAGCGGTGTTCGTTAAAATCTGAATGTATGGAAAGTTTGACAATTTTTTATGGGATGACAACTGTCAGCGCCATATTTAACGTTGATCGGTCCGTGATTGTAAGTTCGTGCAACTCAGCCTAAGGGCATTGTACAGATGAAGTGAAAAACTCTTTCCATCGGTTATGTTCGGGGTCCTATTCAACCATCTACAGTTTTATTCCTAAAGAACGATTTACTTACGTAATGAAAAACTTTTAAATAGGAATATTGCAGGACTTGATCATTCTCCTCTTTACCCTACTCACTTTGGAAATAAATTAATTTGTAAAAGACAGCCCGGGTTCCTTTTTCAATTAATATAAGAAATTAATAATAATTAATACTTATTTTTTCTCTATAGGTACAAACAGAAATTTACATGACGTAAAAATGTCATGGCCGCTACCAAGCCTGAGCCACCATGTTCACAATAGTACATTTCGATGCTAGTGCGGAAAGTATGTCATTTCTTCACGAGTACCGAGGGATGCCACGAGCCGCAGGCGAGTGGCAAGACTCGGGACGAGTGAAGAATGACATTTCCGCACGTGTATTGAACGACGTTTTTTAATACAGTTGCGAAAAAATAAGAAAAACAACAAGTAATATTTATAAAAACAATATCGAATGTTGCCTTTAGAAACTTGAAACATGCTTGCAGTAAGTAAAAACGCCTCTTCTTTGACAGGCGTTTCGGCAGCTATTCCGTTCCACTCAGACAACTTATTAAGAACGGTTTTTCAATATTCAATATTAAAAAATAAACGTGTTATAATGATGAAGAGGTAAGTAATAAAATATGAAATGTGTATATTTTTCGTATTCTGATATTAACAGTAGGTTTATATGTTGATTACGACGTTTAAAGGAAACTAATATTTAACACCCAGCAATAAGGAGTCATGCATTGGAACAAGCATAAATTTAAAAAAATTGGAAAAGTGAAAAGCACTAGTGCGCGAAAACCAACTTTCCGCACGCTAAACAGCTACGTAAAGTAGCACTTTTTGAGCAACTGTATTAAAAAAATATTGTTCATCCAGAAACTTATCATTGTGAATTTAGAATATACCAATTTTTTTTTTTATAAATAAATATATAAAGGGACATTTTTTTACACAAATCGAACTAGTCCCATAGTAAGCTCAATAAGGCTTGTGTTATGGGTACTAGACGACGATATATTTAATAGATATATACTTAAATACATAGAAAACATCCAAGTCTCAGGAACAAATGTTTCTGCTCACCACAGAAACAAATGCCCTTACCGGGATTCGAACCCGGGACCTCAAGCTTCGGAGGCAGTGTCACTACCAACTAGGCTAAACAGGCCGACACCGAATTACTGGATAAAATATGATTACGATGCACACATCTACAGACGACACTATATTTTTGTGTCAAATGTTATTGAGATCTCTGAGGTTGTAATTCGAACATTTCTACAACCAGGTTTCATTGTAAATTATTTTTAAGACCTGTATAGTAAGTAATGTTTGTAAAGACAGTTCATGTTTTATCACTTCAATGACCAATAAATAATTTATCTACGTGCATCATTTCACCAAGTGTATATTGACTACTAGCTTTTGCACACTTCTTTACACCTCCTTAATAAATGATTACATTCAATATGACGTGCTCTTTACCGCTCACGGCAAATTTTAATAGGAATCCTGTTTTCAAAACGAATCATCATCATCATCATATCAGCCGAAAGGCGTCCACTGCTGGACATAAGCCTCCCCCAAAGAGTGACACAATGATCGTTCCTTTGCCATCCGCAGTTTGGGCCATCGTGGGAGGCCTACCCACGCTGCGCCTTCCGGTACGTATTCGCCACTCGAGAACCTTTCCTCCCCAACGGCCAACGGTTCTACGTGCAATATGCCCCGCCCACTGCCACTTAAGTTTAGCGGTTCGGAGGGCTAAGTCGGTTACTTTGGTTCTACTGCGGATGGCCTCATTTCTGATACGATCACGCAAAGATACTCCCAGCATAGCCATCTCCATTGCTCTTTGGGTGACTTTGAGCCTTCTTATGAGGCCCATAGTAAGCGACCACGTTTCAAAGTGTTCACACTGGGCAAAGACCCTCGTCTTGAGACACCGCGGAATATTGGACGAAAACATGTGCCGTAGCTTCCCGAACGCTGCCCAGCCGAGTTGGATTCGACGATTAACCCCTTTCTTGAAGTTGGACCTATCTAACTGGACAGTCTGTCTTAGGTATAATATATAATCATCTACAACTTCAAGTAAAAGTGTCCGATTGTAACGGGAGTTGGTGCTACGTGCTCGTGCTTTCAAAACGAATGATTAAGCTTATTTCAGAATATCAAATGTACCGATTCTAGACGAATAAAGCCCGTAAAATATTACATGTACAATGATAAAAGTCTCGCTACGCAGTTCTTCCGTAAAACGTCCCAACAGAGCGGGTTCTTCATGTAAGTATGATGGCCGAAAGCCGGAAGCAGAGTGGCAAAACATACAAGGCGGAAGGCCGAGTATTCACACAGAGCGGGCTTCTTATATAAAGTTGAGGGCCGAAGACTTGAAACAGGGAGGCGAGACACGCGAGGCCGAAGGCCGAGCTTCCCAACAGAGTAGATTCTTTATGTAAAGTTGATGATGACTAACGGGCCGAAATGGAGTGGCAATACAGTGGGATCCTTATATAAGGCTGAAAGCCCGGAGCTGTGTGACACGCTAAGCTGTGTGTCCCAACAGAGCGGACTCCTTAAGTAGGGCCGAAAGCCTGAAGCAGAGTGGCAATGCAAGCGAGACCGAAGGCCGAGAGTCCCAACAGAGCGGGCTCCTTATGTAGAGCCGAAGGCCTGATGCAGAGGGGCAAGGCATGCGAGTCTAAAGGCAGATCATTCACACAGAGTTGTCTCCTCATGCCGATCATTCACACAGAGTGGCAAGATAGCCAACAGAGCGGGCCCCTTATGTAAGGCTGAGGGCCGAAGGCCCGAAGCAGAGCGGCAATGCACGTGAGGCTGAAGGCTGAGAGTCACACTGCCTAGACATATAAACCGATAGACAAACAGACACGAATTCTTAAAACTGTTGAAATGTGTTCTGTTTCGATGCCAAGGACCCTCCAATCGCTCCATTGATTTATCCAATACCTTCAATGTACAGATTTTCGACCCTCTACAGCTGTATTATATGTATACGGATAAGTATAGATCCAGGGGCCTTTCAGCTCGAAGTACGAATTTTTCTATGGAAATGTTATTTTAACTTGTTTGTACCAGATGTCACTTGGTGCTATCTCTATCGCACTTGCATATTGAAGTGACAGGGATGCAGCGGTCGTGCGGTTAGTTCTTACTAAATACACAACGGCGCTACGATCTATGTGGAGTATTTCACTGGTATCTCTATCTCAGTATATATATTGTACTTTGTGCATAGATTTAAGGTGCTTCAAGTCCAAGTGATCTCTTATATCAAACAGTTAATATAGTGTGAAGGGTCACCAATTACGTAAAAAATAATACACGACAAAATTAAATTGTACACCGACGATACAAAGACTGCATTGAAGCAGCTGTTTTTGTATTTAAGCATATGAAGACAAACAATTCCAAAGTATCGCAAATTTATTTTGATTTACACGCAATAATAGACCTAATTGCTAAAAGGTTATGCTCAAAAATAGCGTCATCAATCAGAAGGAATTATGATATTTCGGCTTTGACATATCGAAACGACAGCTTGTTTAAAATACGTCAAATACTGCTATGGCTTAAGTTAAATTTATTGACACGCCGTTACACTTCCAATGGGCTTAAACTTAAAGCTTAGAATGGCGATTGGGATTTAAATCACCAGTTTCATAGACCATATTTGCACCCCCGATTTCATCCCTTTGAGGGTGATTATCGGGACAAAAAGTATACTATAAGTGAATCCAGATTATATACTGTTTAGTATACAAAAAAATCACCTTGATCTGTTTAGCCGTTTTTGCGTGATTGAGTAACAAACATCTAAACTTTCGCATTTATAATATTAGTGAGATTACAAAGTTTTATATATACATATATATATATTTTGAATCTAGAAAACGGTACTGAAATTGGGGTTTAGAGTCACAATTAATTAATGGAATAAATCATAATAGTGTCCAAATTTGAAGAGACCGTGGTGGCTGGCGCGCACACTGGGCAGCGTTTGCGTTTCCTATTTTTTCATTTTCTATCTTAAGATTTCATAAATTTTGAATGAGGATGTTTTTCCTTTGTCGTCAAGTATATGCTTACCAATTTTCATTCCTGTAACTCATGGATTATAGGAGTTCCTATACAAAATTCAACCCCTCTTTTTACCCCCTTTAAACCCAAATTTGCACAATTTTTATAGCCTAAAACCTGACCGGGTATTTACTCGACAGATTAGTAAAGTTTTCATCAAAATCAGTTTTGCCGTTTTCACGTGATGCGCGTTCATATAAACAGACAAACAGATAAACAGATAAACAGATAAAAATTCTAAAAACTGTTGGATCGTGTTCTGTTATCAATTCTAAGTATCCCCAGCCAACTTTTTTTCGAATATCTTCTATGTACAGACTTTCGACCCTCTTCAGCTTTATTATATGTATAGAATAGATATTGAAGATATGTTCATTTCATGGTAACACTGTGGTAGTTTTAATGACGCAACGTTATAATTATAATGTGCGTGGCCTGTATCGCCCCAATGTTTTTTATTACAAAGCGGGGCTGTTGAATCGCATGCACTTGCTCTATATAAATCGTCCTTTAAATTTCTACAATAGGTCACGTAGAATCATGACCCGCACACTTTGAAGCTATTATCGGTATACCAAGTTAAGATCTGAAGATTGCTATAAATAGGTATCAAACAAGTGTAAACAGAGGCGGAGCAGTATCGGTATGCTGCTCGCGCCGCTGCTCGCTATCAAACGCTCTCACCAGCTGTACCGGCACGTGACTCTGAGACCCGTCTTTATATCTATTGCTATTAGTCTTTACAAAAACACAGACAACAAATACACAATAATTTGCGTGCATGGGGAGGCATAAGTACATAGCGGACATGATAATACTACAGGCCTAGCGCGAACTCAGCCAGTTATTGCGCCTGCCGCCCGTTCCCCCTCTTTTGACGTCTCTCCACTTTTGCCGCACGCCGCGCAGCCACCGTCTCAATTAAACGGCAGGACCTAATAAATTTAACTTATTACATTATTTATCCGAGGATGTCCGGAGCTAGACTAATAATAATTACCTAAAATAATTATTTTTTGGTAACTTATAGATGCCACGACATATTTTTATCAGATTCGGACAAAAGAATAGAAAAAAAAATCAATGCAAAAAATCCTCAATAATGATTATCTACAATAATGGTTGTGTGCTTATACAATGAACTTACGTAATACGTAATTGCTAGGCAATCTCCAATTCGTGTTAAATAAAGTAAAATGGCCCAGCTTGGAAATACATTAATGGTAAATTTACAGATCATAGCCTGCCTAACTAATTTCAAGTTGGCTAATAGTAACCAGATCCTGGGGAGGATGTAAACACAAAGTGAAATTAACGGGTCAGAGCTTTCATTGATTTAATTGGGGTATGTGCGCTGAAGTGATCGCTCGGCGGCGGAAGTATTGTGTAAAGAGTATTTTGGTATTTTTCGAACGTTATTGATTAGTAATAGGTACGAGTATGTACATAGTCATAGTACCTGGTGCACTCAAATTTTTATCTTGCTCACTCGCTAGTGTTAGCTCGATATACCGTGCCGACTTCGCCCGCGCACGCAGTAGCTTGAAAAAATATTATAAAAATGAATGCATTGTCTATTTGTTGAAGCGAGGTAAAATACAACTGACGAAGACATGGCCCGGGGATGCGTCGTGTTGAAGATGTAGGCCTGTTTTTTTTTTTTACTTCTGCTCACGGATCTGTTCAACTTATTGTGTGACATGCCTCTTGGAGCCTTTGGGCCGGACCCGCTCTGTCGGCTGAGGATCGGACGGTCATACGCTGGTTCTATGTCGGATAGAGTGCTGCCTTTTATGGGATGTTTCATGCGTAAGCGCTTTCCCAATTGACGCAGACCTCACGATGTGCAAGCTCGGCAGCTGAATCTCCTGCAAACTGAAGCACGCAAAATACTCCGATCTGGAGCTGACGTACGACTTCTTATGTGTCGCCATAGAAACTGCGGAACCCTGGAGCTCGAAGGCCTGCCTGTGTAATCGTTGCCACGAGCGATATTCTGGGTACCTTAGTTGGAAAGAACGATGAACGGATCCCAGAGGTCGTGGGTTCAAATCCCGCCCGGGGTGATCAATTTTGCAATTTTTCATTCCGGTTGGATAATAACTATACTATACTAACCAATACCATTAATAATTCTATAAATATAAGTTATGACAGACGGACAGCCGAAATCATATCATAAGGATTCCTATTGTACCCTTTTGGTACGAAACCCTAAATAGAGCATCTGGCGTTACTAAGTTACTATTGTTTCTTAAAACTACATATTATGTTGTACCTAATTAAAGAGACCTATCCTTTTATTGTGGCTTATAATGTACAATGCCTATGGATGCTTCTACTAAATATAATGAGCTTAAAAACATTGCAACGAAAATACCACACAGTTTCTATAACAACACGCCCCTATATTTATTAGGCATTCATACTTTCTTTGCGGCTTCTTCCCAGTAGGATGATTGCCGGTAATGAATACCTTTTAAGCCTTTTTCAAAACTCATCTAAGGGGCTTTGAAAGGAGCTTTCAGGTTCATTTCTGCTCGTTTCTGCTTGCCACGAGGTGACTCGTAACTATTTCGCTGGTAAGATACTAAAAGGACGTTATTCAGTATGTCAAACTGGAAGGCGAATGTTCTGTATAAATAATCCCGAATAAAGCCTTCAGACAAAATGGGCGACACAAGTGGGGGGAAGGAGATTTATCTTCTTGAATCTAATCTTGCGGATGGCGAAAAGAGCAGTTTCTACAAATTTTTTGTCTCAATTCTGGCGTCCCAAGCGCCGGCTGTATACATTGAGACAATTCCCTTCTGTCTACAGAGAACTCATTTGGTGGAAGCGGCGAGGATTGCTACTTAAAAAGTCGTACAAAATGTTATTCAATCCATGTCTCATTCTTATTTAACGTTTCGTCTTGGGTTTGTGTGTAGACAAATGTAAATTCAGGCTTATGTAGCTTGAAATTAGTTACATAAAGTGTGTTTTATTTAAATATATTCTCATTCTAAATTATTAGGTATAATGTAGCTGACATCAATAATATATTATAATTCTTAGTATTATAGGCGAGTACTAACATAAAAATAGGTAGTTAAAAGTTACGATTTAAATCTTTTGATCTCTTGCGAAGTTGATGCCTGCTTTGTACTGTCATATTATTATTATATACAAAGAATACCTTACTTGTATTTACCTTCGTCGAGTATTGTCAGATGTCTTCCTAACTCGAAAGTCCTCTGGCTAAAGAGCACGCATTTTCCTTAAGCTAATTAACGAAGTTTTGGGATAAAAATTACATTCAGTTTACCTTTTAGAAAATACCGTAATAAGTTAATTTGGACTTTATTTCTTTGTAGAGTTTTATGGCCCGCTGGATGTGGCGGACAGTAATGCTATTTCGAAGTCAATTAAGGTATAAAGAAAATAAATGTTGCTTTTGCGAGTACCTGAAGTGAGCCACGTAAGAAGCGCGAGTTTGCAGATAAATTGACTTTAGTGTCCATCAAAGAAAAACGGAACAAGTGCGAGACGGACACGCACAACGAATGTTTCCTATATTCTATCAATTAAGTAATTTAATCGAAACATTTAATGTCTTAATTTGCACTCGGGCTGATCTTTTATTTTGTTTTGCGCAAATTTGAAGTACATCCAAAGACTTTAATTTAAGACCCCTTAAGGTTTTTTACGAACTGAGTCCCAAATTAAATACTGTGCTTACCTATTAAAAATATGTTTCTAATAATAATTTTCAAGGTAGCATTTTCTCCCCATGGTCCCCTAAGTTCAAATGTTAAGGCATATAAACAGAGGTTTCAATGTGCATGTGTAGTGAACAGCTGACATGTCACTTGCATTTTGATTCCATTTATACCCTAAAATCCGTTTTGATGATTACATTAAAGTCCTAGTAATACATTCCGCATCAATTATATTTAATTTATAGTGTGTATTGGAGGGCAGAAGACCGAAAGAAATGGAGACTATTGGAGGAGGCCTATACCCAGAAAGGGGGCCTTAACTGAGTATTACGTGTGTATTTCACTCTAATGTAAAATAGATTAGTTTTTTTTTTTTATTAAAAATGGGATTGCTCTTGGCCAGCATCTAGCCAGGGGGCAAAGATGAGGCCGACGATGAAGCGAGCTCACCCAGAAGATGCCTATTCACTCGTGCCTTAAAAAGGTCCAGGTTATATGAACTCGGAAATACAGACGCCGGTAGAGAATTCCAAACCTTAGAAGTGCGCATTATAAAAGAAGATGCAAAGCGCTTGGTTCGAATTAGAGGAATTTCGAACAGGTAAGGATGGTAGCCAGCCGTACGTCTGGATGTCCGATGGAAGAAGGGGGAAGGCGGTATGAGCTCATGGAGCTCCTGAGCACACTCACCGAAGTACAATTTGTAGAAGACGCACAGAAATGCTACTTTGCGTCGATGTGCTAAGCTCTGCAGCTTATTTCCCACTACCGTACTGCCGCCAATGAGCCTCCTGGCTCTGCGGTCCACCGAGTCGAGTGCGGCAAGTTGGTACTTAGCCGAGCCATCCCAAAGGTGACTACAATACTCCATGCAAGACCGGACTTGGGCTTTATATAAAGATAGAAGCTGCCCAGGGGTGAAGTATCGCTTGACCTTATTTAGGATGCTCAGCTTTTTGGCCGCTGTTCCGGCTTCATAGTTAAGGAAATAAAGGCTTATTATTATTATTATTATAGTGTGTGTAGCATTGGCGTCTCTACCTAATGGTGTCACGTTTGATGTTTCACGTTAATCACGAATGATGGTCGCAATACACAACAGATACGTAAAAGAGCTGGAATGGCCAAAAGCGCAATGGCCAACCTCAGCAAGACCTGGAAGAACCGTAGCATTCGCCGTGCAACCAAGGTGTGATTGGTGCGGGCATTGGTTTTCCCTAACTTCTTGTATGAGGAGTCTAAAAAAACCTAAACAGAAACAAAATCGATGCCTTTGAGATGTGGTGCTGGAGAAAAATGCTTAAAATTCCAGGGACTGCGACGACAACAAATGAGTCTATATTAAAAGAGCTGAAAATCTCCAAGTGGCTCTCAACCATTTGTGAGGAAAGAAATCTCACATTCTTTGGACACATTATGCGTTCTAATCAGCTCCACCTCGTAAGCAGAATCATACTGGGCCAAGTCACGGGTAAACGCACCAGACGTAGGATTCCAACAAGGTGGTCTGGCTGGTCCTGCATGCCAATCGTGGCAATTATCCCCCCCCCCCACCCTGAATTAGGGGGAGGCCTATATCCAGCAGTGGACATCCTTTGTGGGCGTGGTGGTGGTCTGACAGCATCAAGAAGGCTTGTGGTTCCATGCATAAAGGAACTCACATGACCTTTGACCGCGTCGTATGGAAGGACATCGTAATTGGTCACGATCCTCAGTCATGATGGAACGAAAAAGAAAAAGAAGTAGATTTGAAATACTTCCATGCTATCTTCCCTTAAGTGTCAACTTTCTTAGAATCTTCCACAAGACTTGTCTTCATGTGGACGATGTTGAATTCAGATCAGACCAACAGTACTCCTGTGCGTTTTGAAAGTCACATGCAGTAAAGATTTCAATTTCATATATAGGTACGTACCTCTATTATATTGAAAACTTCATCCCGCTTCAAAGCTGCCGCTTCACTGAAACTTTGGAAAACATCATCTGCTAAGAAGGAGAAACACTCGACGAAACTTTAAAGTTTATTGTTTTTCTTGCCGGTGTTTACAGAAATATTTTGTAGAAAATAAAATAATCGTCATCATTTATGATAAACATGGAAAATACAGAGGGAAAACAAGGCCAGAGTTAGCGAAACCACTCTTGATCAATGTTACCCATATATTTTTATCTGTAAACATAGATAAATAATCCATGATCTTTGTCATAACTACAATTCTATACGTCACGGATTTTAGACCGCTTGGAATATTATGTTCTCCAACTATAGGTTTATTTTTCGTAGAATTTTTAATATATTCGTGTCAGACAAAAACTAAGAGCGATGAAGAATTATGAAACGTTGTGTTAAGCTTGCTCAGCCCTGGTGTTTGTTCTTTTTCGTTTTTGTATGGTAAACCTTATGCATATTCATAACAGGTTTTACCGGGACAGAACAAGATATATAAGTGATTATGAATTAAAACGCTGAGTACATATTTGTCATTTTCATTTCTAACTATAGATTGCCCAATCGTTTACTAATATGTGCATCTAAGTCGTCACGTCATCTGTTTCGGCCACCACGCCCCAGGACCATTTTCATTTGAACCTAGCAGTTATACGTGATTTATTTGGAGCACAGCATAGTGTGCTAGGTCCATCTTTTAAACATCTAAATGCTACATCGAAAAGTGTGGCCATTTTTCCATAAGACTTCTCGCTATATTGTAATCAGTAATTGTGATCTTGACAGCAGCAAACTTGTTATTACTTTGGTAACTGGAAATAAAAATATCCAAGATAACTACAACCGGTCTTTATACTAGTTATAAGTAACTAACTTCTTATAATTAGAGTCATGGCTCAGAGCAGGCTTGGGAACTTTTATTTGCAGATCTATGATAGTAGGTGGGTTAAGTTTTGCCATTCACAGCCTTCTACTCTCAGCACGCACTAGCAGTAAAAGTTGACCGCGAGCTTGGTAATAGCTAGGTGTGATAGGAGACCAGATTTACACTGGTTTTCTTAAGGTGAGCGGCCTCAGCGTCGCGAGTACCAGCTAAGTTGTAGAAGTCGGGCCGAGCGACGGCGGTCACGTAAGCCCGACTCCCTCCCTTCCCGTAGTTTCTAATTTGCTATCAAACTTACTTTTTATTACTTGGTAACTGGTAAACAACGTCGCGGGAAAATCTGTTGCCACGAACGTGATCGGACCTTCAAGAATGCTAGGAAAATTGAGGCTTTGTTAATTAATATTTGATTTCAGTTATTTTGGCTATACACCCACCACATACCTATAACAGACTTACATTATAGTAGATTCATATTTGTGGAAGTAAATGGTGAGACCAAAATTTATGGACCACACTACTCCTATTCTGTTTGACTAATTTCCGTGTCATGACGGAATCAATTAAATTGTAGACAAACATTTGGTCCGCCCCGATCCTCAACCAGTGGCCCAATGAGTACTTTATTTATTCAATGATAAATATTATTACGTGCCGCGGCCGCTGCAGGAGACCAACCATCGGATGTGCTGACTTCTGACCGAAGGGTGTCGTGTTTCGACGGTTCCGCGGAAACGTACCGAATGCTACACCGGAGACGACGAAGCAACGGGGCCACGCCGTTTCTTCGCCTAAATAGATATTTTATAAGCTTTGGTTTCATGGTGCATTGGGTCAACTGTAATGCCATATGAACGTTTGTAATAAATAAATAAATAAATAATAAGAGTCGATAAAAACCTATTCTCCAAAATGCAATGAAATATTGATGTTGTGTTCCTTATAACAGGCTGCGACGTTTCAGGTGCGGCTAAGATAAGAGGTCGTTAATTGAATTTCATACAAATCTTGCAGGCCTAGGCCGGCAAAGTCCTCTTTTTTAATTTCCATTCCACATAAATTTGTGGCACAGGCATCATGTCATTCTGCCACTATGCATATTAAAAATAAAAGTTTGTTTTTTTCCTGTTTATTTCATTGCACGTTTGAGAAAATCACTATACATACTTCGGCGGGAAATATGGGGTTGCCCGCCTCAGAACTATCCGGTCTATGTCTTCGGCCGGCAACCCCTTTCGTCCCGGCCTCTGTAGTAATGTAATATTCTTTTGAAACAGTACCTAATATATAAAATGTGTAAATAAAGGTGCATTCAACTTTTTCGACGAATTAAGATTTCGGTACAAGAGGATTAATGCGATACATATTTTTGCACTTGAATGTATAATTGGAATTATTTAAGGAGTCCGATGTTTTAAAAAGACTGCCATTGAACTAAAAACCAACTACCATACAATTAATTATTAACTTGGAACCTAGAGTACATACCATAAAATGGGGTGAGTGAATGGTTCGCGGGGGAGTTGGGTTGCGAATCCAGAATTTCTTTTTTCAGTAACTACTTTAATTTTCGGGCTCAGGTTGCTCTGAAAGTAATTTGATTATATTTTAGACATATTTTTTCTTCTTTTCGCAACACTTAGCTACCAAATCATACAATTTTGAAACACAAATTCACTGTCAAAGTTGATGCTCGGCGGATTTTTAGTTGAATTTAACTTTGTTTTTATGTGATGTTTGCCAAATTAAGTGTTCATCCACCTTTCGGATATAGTTTATGTACTTACATGGCTTATTGGAAACAGAAAAACATAAGTTATATTTTCTTTATTTATAATAGTTTAAACATATATAACGATTCAAGCGCATTTGAGGATTTTTATGGGGAGAGCAGGGATGTACTGAGGGGTGAAGTGGGTCGACAACGGGGACAGTTGGGTCATGAATGGGGAAAGTTGGTGTTACGAACGGGGTGTCCCGGGATAATAGAGGGGGGAGTTGGTGTTCGTAGTTCAGGGTTATCGATTTACATAAGTAGTCAAAAGTGTCTTAAGTTATGATTAAAATAATAAATATTATTTTAAAAAATATTGAAGTAGCGGAGGAATTAAAGAAATTGCAAATGAAATAAATATGTTATATTAAAATGTGCATTTTACTTATTTCATACAGTAATACAGGCTATTACCTACTAGTGTTTAATCGACTTTTATTCAACTCGTGAGTTTTTATTTTTATTTTATTATTAATATTTGTAAAGCCGGCTATTTAAACACCCCCGCGTTCCTTCTCACACTACAGCCCACCTTCTTCCCTCACCGCACTCCCGATATTTTATTTCGCTGCTACTTCACAATTTCTTTTCTTAATTGATCTAATAAACTATTTTATACGTCATAAAAATAAGGATCACAACTTACAGAAAACATTAGACCGGTTTAAGTAGGATCATATATATAACATAATTTTACTACGTTAATAAAAAATTCTCTTGACAAGTCAAGCTATTGTTTTAATCCGAAAGTGTCAACCCTAGCCTTTTCCCATCTCACCCCATTGCTAGCCCTTATAACCAAAACTACAGGGTGAGCTGGGTTTGCCTACTACTTATTATGTATTTTTAGTTGTAACTATGCAATGAAGCAACAAATTATCATCACAAACTAAAATTCATACTCCCGGAACACTTTTTCTTTGAATATATATATATATATATATGTATATATATATATCCTGTCATCTTAAAAACAGTACATTGTCCAAAATTAAATCCACCCTTAAAAAATGGTTTCCTACCCACACATATAATGACACTGAAGATATTTTACGATTATGTGTTAAGTGTACGCGCATCCACACGCACACGCACACGCACGCACGCACGCACGCACGCACGCACGCACGCACGCACGCACACACATACACATACACACACACACACACACACACACACACACACACACACTTGTACGCTCACTTAATTGTTACAGTTCCTGTGTCACTTTTATTTGAGTAACTATTATAGAATAACATGTAACTAGTAATAAGCTCCATGTGTTCCAAGATACAGGCCTTTGGAACTCACCGGATATTAATTATATATTATGTAACCGTGCTTTTTGTTAAAATAAAGTTATTCTTATTCTTATATACATAAATCAATGTGCCGCATATAAAAATAAACTTTTATCCAGGTTTGAATTTCGACCCAACTCACCCCATTTTACGGTACACTTCACGAAAAGCAAAATTTTACAGATCGACGGTAACATCAGCATTATTCACGAAATTGCCTTTATATCCGTAATATCACAAGCTTGTCATTCACATATGATGTAATAGTAACTTTTAGTAGATAGTAGTAGTTTTCACACATTAGTGTATTATGTTTATTATATATTTATGTGTAAAACAATTACCAAATATAGGTCAGGGTTCAATCAGATATATGTAAAACCAATTTTAAAATACACTTATGCACTTATGCTTACGTCAGAAGTTAGAGGAAACACTGAAGGTTTTACTTTACCTGATGTTTTGATTTCAATATGTTTTGCTGGCTCTATTTCAGGTACGCCTAGTTAGCAACGCTGGTCCAATCAGAAGACGAATAACGAAGGTAGCAACAGCGTTCATGAGCTTGCTAATCGCTTGCGTTTTTCCTTAAGAGAGGTGTGCGACGTGGCCATGCCCAGAGTACAACGAAGTCCAGCAAGGCGGCCAAGTCTACTGGTGGACTCCGGAAATCGGTGCACCACGAGTAACGATGAAGATATGACTAACGTTGTAGACGGGTGGGTTTGAACATAGATATAAATAGAAATCATACAATTAAGTACAATTAATTCTTATTGTGTATGATGATTTATTATGTGAGGTGTGCCATAAAGAGTATTTATATTATATGTATGAAAAATCATAAAATTAACACTTGGCGAAATAGGTTGAGCAGAAACATGAGCGCGAACACGAGCGAGGTTAGGCTTTTCATTTTAATCATGGTTTTCGCAAGGGGAGCAGTGAAATTGTGAAATCGAATCACGATTGCGGACGTGAGAAAAGTAATCAAAATTTATTATTCCTTTCTTCAATTCCAGCGACATTACATGAAAAGTTATTTTGATAAAAATTCGATTTCTATTCCAACATTTGATTCATCTTTTGTTAGTCTTAGGGTACGTTTTTTTCTCATCGAATGACGATTCGTGTTCAGCGGCACAAGAAATGTAATTGAAAACATCAACGATTTTTCCAAGTAGGTATTCGGTTTGTCCATTATCGGAATTCCACGGTGAATGTCGAAGTACCAGGAAAAGGAAGCTTACAAAAATAGCAATACTTTACTTAACTCACAAAGCGTAATGATTTTTGCCACTCTTAGCAGGGAGGGGTATAACACAACAATCCACTTTCGTACTAGCCAGCTGAAATTTTTAAACGTATATAAACCAAAACACAGCTTCGATAGGATGCTATTATTAAATAGGTACTCAGAATATATTGTTTTTGTTGATTAAAGTTCGTATTTAAGTACGTTGTTACTCGTATATGATTGTTGAGTATGATACGTTGCGTCATATAGAAAATGTGTCGAGTCAGTTTTTTTATTTTTCTAAATCATTTGATATTGCAATGATTTGTTGTCCTCCATAGGTCGCATTTCTCAATCGATTCTCGTAAAATTTTGTGAGCAAGTTCGATAATTATACAGACATTATTGTCGATTCAGTTTAGATAACATGATAAAAAAATCGCGAGGTTTACAACTCACAGAGCCACTAGTTTATATAGGTAAGTATATAGAAAATTTATTGTATCATTATTACTTAAGAATCATTGTTGGCTAGATCACAAATATCCCGGTTTTGGACAGAAATTATAAAAAGGAAATTATAACCACACAGAAAACTTCAAGCGTTAATAATAATAAATCCATTGCCCTTCCTATAGATAAATCTCGTTTATTTTAATAATAATTAATAAAAACAAAAATAATAATTAATAACAACAAAAATAATAATTAATATCCAAATTATATAACTTGCAAATATGTAAAAAGCAGCTTTGTATTTAGAAACCAATATCTACTCGTAAACAGAAATGATTAGATGTCAAACTTTTACAATATTCATATTAGATTGGTCTTTTAATGTGTCTTCTGAATACTATTCAGGTCCGCTCGGCAACTCTCTCGCTGGCAATAAACTCTGCGAGAAATATTTTCACATCGTTGTGGAAGTTAAAATGAAAGTAACTACACCCCGCAGAGCAATAGCGAACCCAGCACTGACGACTGATAATTCGGTATATTTCCACGGGTTCTATAATTTTATTCATGAAAAGCGGTACAAATCCTTTGAAATTCGAAAGGCGTTATAACAAGAATAGAGAAGAGTTTAAAATATGAAAATAAGTACTGGTAGTGCCAGTTGGCACCTTGTATTAAAATGCACAATAAAAAAAGGATTAAATGCACAAAAATCGCAGTTTTAACTACCTACTATAGGTAATATAAAATAATTTTAATTTATTTTTTATACCTTACGATTATTCTACTAGGTTAGAAACTAAATAATTATTAGGCTGTCAAGGGCCAAGTAGGTACTAAAAAAATGTATGGCATAAAACTTTAATTTAACCTAAGGAAGGAGTAAGTCTAGAACATTGAAGGCTATCGTGTGCTTATAAGAGTCCAAGACCCCAGTCAATTTGTATGGTTGTGGAAGTGTGTACCTGTTAAAATCTTGTTTTATTTAAGGAGTTCTGCCGATTCCTCACAAGTCCAACTATCAGATCTAGTTCTGGACCTGACTACTGTCCAGGAAAGATCGAATATGGAGTTTTTTTCGCAAAATTTAGTAGGAATCTTATAAGTATTTTTGACTTGGGTGGACATCCGCCATCTGCTACATTTTACAGCTATGACGTCATCAACTTGTATGAAAAAAAAATTGTCTTCAGAAACCTATGGAGTAGGGCCATTAGCTGTTTCAAAAAATAGGTATACCATAACATTATATTTAGGCCAGTGGCCTTGTAAAAAATAGAGCATATTTCAAAAACAATAAGCTTGAGCTCTTTCTCACAGAAAATGTTTTTTTCTTATAACTGAATGCCTGTTGTCAACTTTGTTAATACTGCCAAATCTATACACATTTTACTCTTGTATTTGTGGTGCAATAAAGAATATTATTATTATTAATGCATTGTTTTATTCAAATATCTAACGAAATGACCGAGTGAAGCGAGCTATCCAACGATACCCCACATGATGGGTTTTGCAAGATAAAAAAATGCATCCACACTTACGTACAAGAGAGGTACGGTCGGCCTCATAAAGGACTTAACACCTTTGTACCGTGTCGTTTTAAAATGTCAGACTGAATTTCCCACGACTGAAAGTGAAGTCCCAAAGCGTCTAGCTACTTATGCGGTCGACTGTACCTTAATTTTTTTTATGATTTTATTCTACCGTTTTTTGTTAGCGTGATTGATATGTACGAGTATACCAAATACCCATGCCAAATTAGAGCTTTATTAGAATTAGTGAATTACGCCGCGGATGGACGGACGAACTGACACACATAGCGGAACTGTAACTTACTGTTACTTGTTTACTACGGAACCCTAGAAAATGTTGAAGTGAGAACGTCCTGCTTTTTGGAGGTCGGTTGAAGATATCTGAATATTGTAAACCATTTAATATGATAGATCACAGACCATATAGACGCCGCAAACGCGCTCAATAGTATGGAAACCGAGCGTGTCAATTTTTACTTGCCTACTATGATATCACGTAAGCAATTTAGTGATGTCCAATACTACCGTCGCGTTAAAACGATTCAAAGGCGCCGCCGTCGGTTTAGTACTCGGTAGGCCTTTGCGGTGAGAGGACGTACGCAACTACGCAGCCCGCCCGCTTTAGTTTACGTTCTGCATTTTACTTCAAAATTCAAGTTATTAAATTAACCTATGAATTTACGTCAATACGTCTGTTTAAAGCATACAAAATGTTCCGTAACAACAAATCCACAATTTTATGGTTGCTTTTCTATCGATTATTTTATCGATTATACTTCGAGTTTATAGACAGACAATGAGAAAGTGATTCAAAGATTACTAGTGGCTCAGTGAGTTGTAGAAATCGCATTTTTTTTCCAAAAACTGAATCAACAAAGAAATTCTATATAATTATCGAACCTGCTCACAAAATATCACGAGAATCGGTTGAGAAATGCGAACTGTAGAGGAGAACATCCAGACATATCGATACAAAACTATAGTTCATTTCAGAGAGGAATGGACATAATGAAAATAAATATTTTATAGTGCATTTTTTGGATAGCATTCAATACGTGAAATAGTGTAATAAATAAGTGCTTGCTGGTTATTCATCATGTCAGCCGAAAGACGTCCACTGCTGGACATAGAGGCTTCCCCCAAAGACTTCCACAATGACCGGTCCAGAACCGGACCGCAGCAGAACCAAAGTGACCGATATAGCCCTCCGAATCGCTAAACTTAAGTGGCAGTGGGCGGGGCACATAGCACGTAGAACCGATGGCTGTTGGGGCGGAAAGGTTCTCGAGTGGCGACCAGGTACCGGAAGGCGTAGCGTGGGCAGGCCCCCCACACGGTGGACCGATGACCTGGTGAAGGTCGCGGGTGTCCGCTGGATGCGGGTGGCGCAGGACCGGTCATTGTGGAAGACTTTGGGGAAGGCCTATGTCCAGCAGTGGACGTCTTTCGGCTGACATGATGATGATAATGATGATGAAAGTACATACATTGGGGGCATCTAGGTTTATCTAGGTCTGTGTGATAGATTTATTTTACAAGAAAGCTGTAAACTAAACATGTAAAAATATGAGTTAACAAGTCTCGAATGAACTCCATTGTTCACGTTCCTCACAAAAATAATTTGTGTCAGAACTGTCAGAAGTAACGTGTATTCAGTATACCTGGCGAGTGGCAGTGTTCCTCTATTTCACCACCAACCTAACTGTTTGCTTTGCTCGAAACACTTCAGTTAGTTGCACATCGAGCTGACCGGAGTGATTTTCTCAACCAATTTCTGTTCGTTCAATCGTTACATATCGTTTATTTTTTTAATTTAAGTAAAACTTTTCAAGGTGATGGTAGAAAATGCAATTTGACATTAAATTTACTATTTGAAAATGATTTTGTTTCGTGCAAAAAACTTTAAATAAAGCAGAAGTAAGTTTCTGACATAAATTTCCTTTTTTTAGTACAAACTTGTATTGCCGACTGGACCCTTTTTTTCACCTTACTCGTTGAGATTATTCCAATGAGCCCAAGCACGACGGGTTTATCTTGTGTTGTTTAGAAGTTGCTATGGCCACCTTCCGTCTCCATCATCGGATCAGCTCGGTGGTACAATAATACTGTGTTGTCACCAAACTTCTATGTCAGCCAAATTTCAGCTCAATCGGATACCGGGAAGTGGGCGAAAAACCGATTGCAAATTTTGATGACAACTTATTTACATACGAACAGTTCAAGTAAAATAAATAAAATAAACATTGGGGGACAATCTTTCACAAATCGACCTAGTCCCGAACTAAGCTAGTACTATGGGTACTAGTCGACGAAATACATACTTATATAGATAAATTCATACTTAACTACATAAAATAACATCCAAGACCCAGGAACAAATATCCGTGCTAGATGCACAAATAAATGCCCTGGCCGGGATTCGAACCCGTGAGCTCTAGCTTCGGAGGCAGTGTCACTACCAAGTAGGCTAAACAGCCGTCAAATAAAAGCCTCCTGTCAAGTAAAACAAAAAAATACAATAAAGGTGCGCTAGTGTAAATTAACCAATATGAACTAACTAATGTGTATAAATTGATGTGGTACGAAATAACTGAAATCAAGGGTTTTTCAATTAACAATGCGTTGAGCGACGCTGTAGGCAGCCACTCGAATTACGTGGAAGATAATGAATACAGGCTGCTGCTGCTCGTATTATTTATGATTTCACAGAAATCACTGGCTTTGTTATGATACGTTTTCTATAATTATACCGAATGCAGAGTTGGGTATATGTGCGGTGCGTTTTATTGACTTTTGATTCCAGTACGAGCCTTCATTTATATTTTGTGTACAATTATAGAAAATAATACCTATTAGTTTTATTTGAATAGAAACTCGCAGTGAGAGATAGCCACACAAAATGTCTAATATTTAAAAAGGAACAGAATAAAAAAAGTGGCAAACGATCTACAAGAGATACAATATTTTAACTCCCGAAGTATGTAAGTAATAGAAAAACTTTACCGTGTCGCAGAAAGAATTCGCTGTGCTCATTTTGCTTCCTTATTTTAATCCTAATTTATTGGAATAGCCGAACAGGGAAGAGCTCAATTGGTACAATAAATTTCAAATTTCATTATTTGAAGAGGAAGTCGCAAGTTGCCAGTTTCGATTGGGGTTTCCGATCACGTCTCCATACTATTGGCGCGGATATTCCAGCCACCTGTGCCCGTACTCTATGAGGCTTTAAACGCGCCTCCACTCTTTCGATAAACCGACTGTGAGATATTCGCGATGTATGCCCGAAGCCGCATTTCCTTATGAATGATACATGCCGGGGAGCGACCGCTACTGCGTTGGCAGCAACGAGATGCGCCACCGAGCTATGTACTTGCATAATAACACATTTTGTGGTGAATATCGCTTGATTTTAACCTAGGCAAGTGAACGTGTGCTTAGTATCGAATATTCAGCAGCTCGCTGTGCAAAGTGAGTCCACAGGGTAAAGCGTGAAGTGGACTCGGAAGCTAGCAAATACCACGCTAGCGGTATTAAATTTGTTTGCGAGGAGGTTTGAATTGTGGCATCATTTGCCGTTAATTGCTTAAAATGTCGAATCGTTCGTGTGTGAAGTTATAGCTTTCAAAGTGCGAATAGGTAACATAAGTAGCTCACTCCTGCCAATGGGTACAAGTTTAATAATTGGTAGGTCAAGATATACAGAATACTTGCAATAGTTTTAATTCTACGATCTTATTTAGATACTATACTACACACAAAAGATGCTTGCCAAACTCTCTTCATAAATCCCCCAAGTTCTGTTTTCTCAAAGCTTGGGTAGAAATAAATGGCTAGAAAGTACCACGCCAGTCCATTTACACTAATAGTAGCGTTCAAGTGGGTGCAGTATTACAATGCCGGCTAATTCCGGACGGGGGCCGTAAAAAGTTGGCGACGACTCGTGCCCGTGACTGTATCTCAAATTAAATCTCACCAACAAATCTTCGCGAGGGATGAACCGCGAATACCACTACTATTGGTCAATGCGACGACGGGCCACGTTTTCAGAATGTCGATTGAAGCTACTACAAAATATAAAAAGACTTGTCAGGCTCTTCTTTCTTAAGCATAACGTTGTTAGTTAACTAGTTGCTACGCTAACTTAGAGGTTCAAGCATGTGGCTGATCCCGGTTCATACCAATCAGTTTTGCGTACATTATGTACGGAATATCATTTGATATTTACCGTTAACTTGACGGTGAAAAAAAAATTCCTTAGAAACCGGCAGACACCTGCGAAGAAATTCAAAGGAGTATGTGTAGGCCACACTCCACACTGAGCTAGCGGGTGGAATACTGCCATTTTGCCTCTCCCGAGAGACTCCCGTGTAGTGTGACGTTTAATTATAGGCTTCTAATGATGAGTTAACCAGTAATTTCAGTATTTTACGACTCGAAAATCGTACGTTGATGTACCGTCAGCCAAGGAAGGCGGCTATCACTTTTCGAATCTTTTATGTGTGTTATGGTGGTCCCATACTGCAATTATAAAGTGTTGTATAACGATGTAAAACATTTACTATATGACGTTTTATTACAAACTGCAACAAAAGTTATACATTGTTATCGTGTTATATAACATTATTTAGTGCTGTTTTATTTTAGAAAGTGTCAGTAAATGTTATCGTGTTATATAACGTTATACAACACTTTATAATTTCAGTGTGGAAGCACCATTAAGGTCTCTTATGAGGGTGTTGTTTAATAGCTAACATGATAAGGCTGGCCAGGCTAATAATTAATTGTATTTTCGTGTTAATAATTAACGTGGAAATTACGAGAGACGCTGGTCTGAACCCTCCCTGGGAGACATTCGATCACGGCTTCTTTGTAGTTGTTCTCTCGTATCAAATGACTGGTCTAATACTAGTCACCGTAACTTTTAATTCAAGCAGGGTTTATTCACACAATTATTAGAATTCGATCGTTCTGTTTAGCCTAGTTGGTGGTGACACTGCCGGTAAATGCATGTGTTCCTGAGACTTTAAATTTGACAGGTTGTTTTTTATGTAACAGGATGATTTCGGAGTCGTGATCATGAATCGGTTTATACGGCTTATAGTATCACTTATGTAATAACAAAAAATCATTTCACTTTTTAATTTATTTTGATGAAAGTAATACAAACTCACTCAATAAAAAAAAACTTATTTACCGGCCGGTCTCTTTAACGGATAGTACGGAGAGTTGACAGTGGGAAAGGGTGACTAAGCTGTATGAAAAAGTACCTATTTATTTTAGGGTCGGCAACGCGCATGTGACACCCCTAGGAGTTGCATGCGTCCATAGGCTGCGGTGACCGCTTACCATCAGGCGGGCCGTACGCTTGTATGCCACCACCGCGGTATAAAAAAATATATTTCCCTTAAAATAAATGAAAAAATTTTTTTTTTTTAAATTTATAGTCCTTCACAACAACTGTGATGTGATGTTGTCTACTTTGAATTCTTGATCATGTACAGTCAACCGCAGAGAAACCTCATCCCTGCTGCAAATAAACTTTTATGAAATGGGGTTACGTTTCTCTGCAGCTGACTATACAATGATTCCAGATCACGACCCCAAAATCATCCTACTATTAATATATCGACGTCCAGTACCCATAACACAAGCTTTATTGAGCTTATCATAACTAGTTCGATTTGTGTAAAAAATTGTCCCCCTAATATAATGTTAATATTTATTGATTGAAAAAAAAAGGCCAAGTGCGAGTCGGACTCGCACACGATCACTTTTGTTGTATGGGAGCCCCCCTTAAATATAAATTTTATTTGAATTAAATTATTTATTTTTAAAGTAAATATATAACTAAACATTATGTGAATATTTCAAGCGTCTACCTGTTGCCATTATCAATATCGAGCAAGAAAAACACGTTTGTTGTACGGAAGCCCCCTTAAATATTTATTTTATTCTGGATTTTAGTATTTGTTGCTATAGCGGCAACAGAAATACACCATCCATGAAAATTTTAGTTGTCTCACTATCACGGTTCATGAGATACAGCCTGGTCCAGACGGACAGACGGACAGACAGACAGACAGACAGACAGACGGACGGACAGCGGAGTCTCAGTAATAGGGTCCCGTTATACCTCGTGGGTCCGGAACCCTAAAAAATGAAGTTATAAAACATTGGGAACATAGTTTGTGCACAATGTTTTTCAGCGATGGCTTTTCTCAGCGCGAATGGTCTCGTGGTACGGCCGCGGCTCATCTTTCGGCGCGGTCGCGAGCGCTCTAACTCGCAATTTGTTCCCGCACAGCCTTAAAAATCCGCATTTTATTGTTCCGTCTCTCATTTCTACTTGAACTGTGCCCCTTCGAGGGCCGCATCGAGCTGTTTCGTACAAAAGTTCCGCTTTGTTTTATCCTGGATAAGGATTTATAGAAACCAAAGAGCGTAAAATATGATAGCGGGTCCTTTATTTCTTCCGTTGAGGAAAGTTTCGTTCTTGGTTTTTTGATAAATTGATGGCTATGGACGAATCACTAAGTGAATAGGAGGTAGGTATATTTCTGAGCCATAACTAGTCATTATTGTCCTATTAGCTTGGTAAAACTGTTACTGAAAACCGTATTCAGAAAAAAAAACGATTTACTTTTTGTCTCAGCATCTGTAATGTTTCGTTTGTTTTTTAGAGTTCCGTAGTAAACAAGGAAGTCTTATTGTTTCATTTCGCCATGTCAACCTGTCCGTCCGTCCGTCTGTCTGCGACTTAGCTCAGTAACCGTTACAATTAGAAAGCTTTAATTTGGTATGGGTATACAAATTAATCATGCCGACGAAACGGTATACTAACATTTTCAAAAAATAAAGAAAAAACTGGGGTACCTTCCCTACACGTAAAGCCGAGAAGCAATTTTTTCTTGCAACGCATCGACAGTGCATCTTATTTATTAATAAAAAACACACCAAGTGTGTTTACCACTCAAAATGGTAATTCAAAAGTCCACTTAGTTTCCTCGAGCTTATGGCCCATTAAGTTAGATAAGTTACAAAACACCGATAAACTGACCTTATGTCATCTTCTTACATATTTAAACAAATACTGGTCTTCTTCAGTGGCTGCAGCAAGGAAGCAGGTTGGCTCCATCAGAGTGCGAGGAATCGCTCACAGCACACGTGACACACGTACTTGAATGGTGAACTTATTCATGGTACTCCAACGAAGACCAGGAATGGGTTTGAAGTAGTGGACGGACGAAAACTAAGGACCCTTAAGAAAAAATTATGAACTGGTTAAACATGGTTCTGACCTTAGATTCTACGCATTTACTAAGGCAAAGTATATTCGTTTAGTACTTAAATATTTGGGATTTGTTGCATTGAATGTTGTTTGAATTTGTCACACTGTCATTGTTATAACTGTTTAATTAAAATTTGGGCATTATGGCTTCAAGACGAAATAAGCTTCCACGTGGCTGACTTCGTCATTGTGGAATCAGTATCGAGGAGCTGGGCATGTCGACAGCGTGCGCTTGATATGAGTGGCCGGTAAAAAGGCACTCCACTTAGAGCATTAAACCAACCGGAGTAGACGCTGACAGGCGTTCCCCTCTGCCAAAGCTCGAAGAACGCCGGTCGTCCGCGTTATATAAAACTAGTTGACATTCGTCCCAGTCATTCAACATGTCACGGTGAGCGCGGAACGAGGTCAGTGAAAAATGCCGATTTGCAGTGTGTGTTTTACCTGTAAAAAAAGATCCCAAACATCTAGTCTACAAAAAGATAATATTACTTTTCATCTGTAAATATTATTTTGTTTAAATATTTCCAAATAAAGCACTAAATTCACAAAAAATCAAAATAATATACCAGTAAGGCAGTGTTGCCAGCAAATTGTACAAGATATAATTTTGCATATTATTTAAGATAGGTACAATCTAGGTATCTATCTTTTTGTTTATTTTTAGGGTTCCTAGTTAACTAGTTAACTAGTTATAGGATCACTTTGTTGTCCGTCCGTCCGTCCGTCTCTGTCTGTCAAGACCCTTTTTCTCAGGAACGTGTGGAGGTATCAAGCTGGAATTTATTTAGTCAGTCAGACAGTCACTGGTAAAAATGCCGTTTTTTGGAATTTAATATCTCAATAATTATTAAACCTATGTTTATGAAATGTGGGGTTCCAGTTGTTCTTAAGGATCTTAATATATGTACCAGATTTCATTTTTATTGGGGGGTCAAAAGTGGCTCTAAACGGTTCGTGTAATATAATACACGGCTGCTGTCCACCAGTTCCTGGGGTGAACTTGGCTGGACACGCTGCCGCGTGTCTAGATTTTGATATCCAAACGTGATGCTGATGCGCTATCATGAGTTCCAACTTTTTAACCGACTTCAAGATTTCAAAAGAGGAGGTTATCAATTCGGTTGTATGTTTTTTTTTTTAATGTTTGTTACTCCATAACTCCGTCATTTCTTAACCGATTTGAAAAATTATTTTTTTGATTGTATGTATATATATCCAAGTTGGTCCCGTTTTTGTCAAAAGGCAGTTCTGATGATGGGATATATGAGGAATTGAGAGAACTCCTCAAATCTTTAAGGCAAACATATAGTGATTTTTGTGTTTTTATCAACAAGTCAAGCATTTGCATCCAAAAATGTGATATTGGATGAAGTGGAACTGCTGATGATGATCAGAACAGAACTCTTCAACGACGAAAAGTTCACGTTTGGCGATTTGTCCTCCTAGCTGTGTTTTTTAAGCAAGTTCTATTTTCACGATTAATTTTTGTCATGCTCGAGTTCTGATGATGGGATCCATGAGGAATTGAGGGACCTCCTCAAATCTTAAAGGCAAGCATATAGTGATTTTTGTGTTTTTATCAACAAGTCAAGCATTTGCATCCAAAAATGTGACATTGGATGAAGTGGAACTGCTGATGATGATCAGAACAGAACTCTTCAACGACGAAAAGTTCACGTTTGGCGATTTGTCCTCCTAGCTGTGTTTGTTAAGCAAGTTCTATTTTCACGATTAATTTTTGTCATGCTCGAGTTCTGATGATGGGATCCATGAGGAATTGAGGGAACTCCTCAAATCTTAAAGGCAAGCATATAGTGATTTATGTGTTTTTATCAACAAATTGAGCATTATCATACAAAAATGTGACATTTGATGAAGCGGAACTGCTGATGATGATCAGAACAGAACTCTTCAACGACGAAAAGTTCACGTTTGGCGATTTGTCCTTCTAGCTGTGTTTGTTAAGAAAGTTCTATTTTCACGATTGATTTTTGTCATGCTCGAGTTCTGATGATGGGATCCATTAGGAATCGAGGAAACTCCTCAAATGTGAAAGGCACACAAATAGTGATTTTAGTATTTTCATGAACTAATCAAGCATTTTCATTCATAAAAGTGACATTTGATGAAGTGGAACTGCTGATGATGATCAGAACGAAACTCTTCAACGACGCGTAGTTCACGTTTGGCGATTTGTTCTCTTCGTTTTGTTTGTCAAGCAAGCAAGGTTTTTCCATGATTCCATTAGGAATTGAGGGTACTTAGTCTTCTACCATTATAAACATACTTATAGCCATTTTTGTATTTTATTGTATGGAATCTAAGAGTGCACCATCTAAGATTAATAATCTTTCTCCGGACTCCCCCATTGAAGTCGGTTTTTTTTCTTAAAAATTATTTTAAGGTAGGGTCCTTATTTAGCGTTTAAAAGAAATATATGATAATTATAATGGGACTATTCCGTATATTTATTGGAAATTTTTTAATGAGTATACTCGTTCTAGCTGAATTTTATAATAGGCATTTAATACCTAACAATTTAGATTCATTCATATAGAAACGATGGGCATAAATATTTTTGAAATGTATTTTTCTGTTTAATAATTTTACGCTTCGTGCAATTTCGGAACGCGCCGTTTAAAAAATATGTTTTGTATGTTATTATTCATTGTTGTCATTCTAAAAAAACAAATACAATTTTCCTCGCGGTGGTGAGGTTAAAAGTTGTGTGTTTCGCTCGGCAGCAAAATTGTTTGGCGTCTCGTGCCTTGAAAGCCTCGCTACGCTCAGGATTGTACTTTTGAACTATTCACTTCGCTCGTGGTTCAATCTTACAATTCTTCGCTAGCTCGGGTCTCAATACAAGCACTTGCGCCAAACAATAACTTTGCAGCCTTGCATAAACTATAACTATTATCTAAAAAATAACTATTATCACGCTTATGAAATTTAAGAGCGGTGTACTTCATTATTGCAATACATTAAAGGTCATCACTTCAGCCCGCTACATGAGCGTTGGAGGGAGTACCATAGGCCTGTTGGCGTGGGATCGAGGTAACGCGATGCGAAGAAATCCAGGGCCAGATAATAAATCTGTTTTTGTTTGTTTTTTTTTTTTTCAATTTTATGTATCTCAAATGTATTCAATGTTATGGACTAGTCTGGAATAAATTATATTCATTTTTAATTTTCATTATTCCGAATAAAGACATTTTTAATTTAATACACTGGCCACACTACATGAAAGTTAGTGTTGGGACAGCACAAATATCATATCGATGCACCCCTTATTTTTAATAAGGTATATTTAAAATTATTTTTATTCTTTTATTTATCATTTAATTTTATAATTTAACGATTTGTCCATTAATCGTTAAATGATAAATATTATTTTATCATTTAATCATTTAACGTTGTATATTAACCATCATCATCATCATATCAGCCGAAAGACGTCCACTGCTGGACAAAGGCCTCCCCCAAAGAGTGCCACAATGATCGAACCTGCGCCACCCGCATCCAGTGGACTCCTGCGATCTTTACCAGGTCATCAGTCCACCTTGTGGGGGGCCTACCCAGGCTGCGCCTTCTAGTACGTGGTCGAAACTCGAGAATCTTTTCGCCCCAACGGCCATCGATTTTACGTGCAATGTGCCCGCCCACTGCCACTTAAGTTTAGCGATTCGGAGGGCTATGTCGGTCACTTTAGTTCTACTAAGGATGGCCTCACTTCTGATGCGGTCGTGCAGAGATCAGAATTACTCCTAGCATAGCCCCTCTCCATTGCTCTTTGGGTGACTTTGAGCCTTCATATTCCCTCATACATAGCCTCCACCTCGTCGACAGAGTGTGCCGAGGTCGGCGCCTATACCTGTATGACCTTCAACGAGTATCTCTTTGATACTCTGAGTATAAGGTATGTCACCCTGGCCTGTTGTTTACGACGGATTTGTGGACGATGAACCCGATACCTCCCTGGGACTGTTGGTCGCCCTCCCGGAAATGGAGCAAGTGGCCGGACTTTAGGGTTATTATGTATCCCTCTCTCTGCGGACTTCAGATAACACCACGAAATCCCAACGCAACTTGCTCAATCCTTAGTTCCGCTATCTCTTCGTCGATCTGCAGCTCAGATCATAGAAAGAAATAGATGTGAAGCGGGGGCGTGGCGCATGTCGCACCCGTGCACACTGTAGCTTTGGTCGCTGCGTGAATTATTTAGTGGTGCGCAGTCGCCGGCCCACTGTTAGGCTCCGCCCAACTAGAGTGGTGCCGGCTAAAATTGCAGTTGAAGCGTCATCGATAAAATAGGAATAGAATGTCGAACTAGTCATTTAATATCTACGGTAAATTCACAAATCAATATTTAATAAACATAACTTTGTTCCAAAAGATTGCAGACCAACTTCCAAATTGATCTTATTACCCAACTTTGATAGAAGAAAGAAGGTTCTCACTGTTCTCAGTTCGTATTAATGATTTTGTTTATGTATGTACCGCTATAATGCTATGCTGCTATGTTATACAACTTTGGTCATTATATGAACACCATCTAAACTGGCCATTTCAATAGTCATCAATATTTTAACATAATAATTTAAAGATCGATGTCGATAAAACATCATTTAACGTTTGTCTCCCTCTAGTGTTCATTGCCTTTTTTGAGGGGTGCGTAAAGCCAATCGCAGCGCTTGTTTGCATGATGTCGTAAACTCGGCGGCACCGCCCGAGGTTTTGTTTTTACACGGTTCAATGTGTGTGTGTGTGGACTTGGTGGGAGAAAACTGGGGACATTGGTTTTCATTGGAAGGAAGCAGTAGGGCACTTCTCCCTTTTTTTTGTTCTGGGGTCTGCAGTGTAAGCGTGTAGTAAGTTGCCAGGGCCAGGAGTCGTCGGTTCTGGTAGCCGGATCTTCGCCGGATATTCTTAGCACCCCTGGCCCCGCTAGTACCCTGGCCGCTACCAAAACCAGTGCACCGGGGGCCGCCGGAACGATGGCGATTATGCCATTTACCCCCCATAAAATTGGGGGAGGCCTATGTCCAACAGTGAACGTCCATCGGCTGATACGGTGGTAACGCTAATAACGAATTTTTTAATTCCAAATTAAAGGGAAAAATTTGAAAATTCTGTGTTTTGAGCAGTATTTGCACCTGTGACATCTGGAATTAAAATCCAATCGTTCTAGCCACTGAGCTGTCGGAGCAAAGCAACCAAGCTCAGCTCTTACAACGTCTTATGGAGGCTTACAGCGATATCCATCTTAGAAGACTCAGGTGTCTTTACCTGTTTTTTTTTTTTCGTTTAACTTGAAATTTAGTAATAGGGTTTCATTTGGCACACTTAGGGTACGAAACCCTACAAAATACGTAATATTTAACTGTTGTCATAAATGGCAGAACTCATGGACAGTAAAATATCATATCGATATCGATTATCGAATGTGAATCGCACTATCTTCGCTTACTTGAAGTAAACGTCATTTCGTGTACTACTGACAGGCTGTCTGTGTGTGAATGTTACTTGTGTGCGTATGGTTGATGCTAGTGTTTCACAATTTTGTAGTGTGAGTGCGCGACGTTATGGAAAAATGCATTAGTATTAAAACTATTTGTGTGCGTTGCCTCGCCCCCCTCGCAGAAATCGGCAGACTTTTTTGCCTCAAAATTAGTTCTCGCGTCGTCTCCAGTTGGTTTAGTGCTCAAAGGCACTCCAAGACCTTTCCTATAAAATTGTCCCCGTAAGCAACCGGAATCGACCGACCGACCGTCATTGTCAATTTTCTAACTACGCCGCGAGTTGAATGATTCCACGTGACAGTTAGCGTCAGTTTTGAAATGACATTTCAAGCTGAATCACTGTCAGAAAAGTCGGTGTGAATGAAGTGTCAATCACGGTCGTTTTCCTTTCGTAATCAGCTCATAGTATAGAGTTATTATATCGAAATATTCCCCAATGCGCTTTCTAGTCGAGCAAGTTATCAAGCACATGTGTAATATAGTAGTATAATGTAAGATTCATGTTCGGCTCGAATCTAGTATTCAACCTACTGGCTTATTGCACAATTTGGTGTTTGAAACAGAGTCGCATACTGCCAAGGCACGTACACTAACGTATTTAGATCTATCGCGTGGGGGCAGTTGCGGAAATACAGTAATCAATCCATGCATGATCCTAAATGGTTTCACTCAAACACTTTTTTTTAAAATTGTAAATGGGTTTGCGTTCGATCCTTTTTTAGGGTTCCGTAGCCAAAATGGCGAAAACGGAACCCTTATAGATTCGTCATGTTTGTCCGTCCGCCCGTATGTCACAGCCGATTTACTCGGAGACTATGACCACTACAATTATGAAATTTGGCATGAAGGTGTATGTTATGAACCGCTATAGAAATATGATGTGAAATTACGAAAAAAACATGAAACTTGGGGTGCACCCCATACATGTAACAGGGGGTCAATTTTTTTTCAATGCACATAGGGGTGTGGGATATTTGTGGATAGGCCTTCAAAAATGACATAGAGGTTTTAAAAAAACTTTTGCATTTAAGTCAAACGTTGGTGAGATATTATCTAATTTCCAAATTATGAAGTTTAAAAGTTTGAAAAAAAAAACAAGATGATGTATAATAATAATAATAATACATCCTTTCAACGATTTTTAGCATGAACAAGATAGGTCTAACTGTTTTTTGAGTTATTGCTGAAAAACTGTCTTGCCAAAACAAAAGGGCGTAAGTGCCGTAAGTTTCCTATGAAGATTCGACCTTTTTTGATTTAATGTGGTGGTGGTTTTAAATGTAGACTAGGAGGTGTCGTTACGGAACCCTTCTTTGTGCGTGGTTCGACACCCACTTGGCGGTTTTTTTTTACATGGGGAAATGCATTTACGCATCCCGGCTAGTCGGGGAACCAGGACAGGTATGACGGACTCCCGGGAACCGCCCGGACTACCCTCTAAAATCACCAGGGTACCTATGCCCATCACGCAGCATAAGTGGCGGTCGGACACGGGATCGAAAAGGTAGACAACCGCGAACACCGTCTGCTGCGACAGCCGAAGCTGTCCCCTTTCGGTTGATGTTAGCGCCCCCCACCCGTCGGCAAGCGTGCAGGACGACACCACACACTTGCCGACCAAAGGTCCTCCCTCCACGCCAGGAGATAGTGAAAAACCCCGCAATCACTCCCTCAGCTCCCTTTGTCGAACACGCTCACCCAGAAGATGCCTCTTCACTCTTAGTTTGAAGGCATTGAGTTGAGGTCATATGCTTTCGGAAATACAGACGCCGGAAGAGAATTCCAGATTAAAGTAGTGCGTATCAGAAAATATTTATTGGTTAGCTGGAAGAGATCCGTTAAGGGTATGAGCTTGCCTTTGTACGTCTACTTTTTTTGTTTCATATTTTGTGGTGTTTTATGCACAATAAAGCAATACATACATGATTTCTTAAACCACGAGGTGCAGCATGGAGGTAATTCGTCTACTTGGTACATTCACGTGTCCCTATCATCAGATGTTTTCTGAAATCTTTTGTAACAATAAGTTAATCTTTTAATATCTAATTGTCAATTAAAAGAAATAGAGAATGGTATCAAAAAATCGACACATATTGTAACATTAATAAGTATTTCATTATTCAATTATACAATACGATTAGCCATCTTTGATTTGTAAACAGAGTATTTATTTACTAGATTTGCTAACCCTTGTACTTATTTCTATTATTAGAGTAAGACAACAAAACAAAAATACTATCGTGGCGTTTACTCGGGTGTTGAATTCGTTACCTAGTTCGGCCGAAGTTGTAATTATAAAAATATATATCGTTAGTTGAAAGTAATTATTATGTCTTTTGGATCGACTCGATACACCTAGACTTCTGGGTCTAGATTTGATATACGAGTATGGGTGGGCCCTGTAACAGGAGCAAAAAATTAAACGGTGGACTATTTAGCGGGCCAGAAATTATTTCCATATGGTATCAGTCGAAAAAAATATATATTTTTAATTTTTTTTTTCTTTAAAGATGGCTTACCTGCAATTTTATTACTTTTAAGCTATCCAAAGGGGGAACGCTGCCAGCCTTATGGGAACCCTTCCACAGGGCTCCGATCTTGGTGACCTTTTTTTTAATTAGTTTTAGTTGTTTTGTTTTATATAAGTATCCTGTTTTTATGTTTGTTTATTATAGTTATTTGGATATTAAACTCCTAATTGTTTTTTTCTAAATTAGGTATTACTTTTCTGAAGTCACATTAATGTCAATTTATCTTATAAAAGTTAATAAAATTGAAAAAATAATAATTAAAAAGTGCCAAAAATATCCTTAAGAACAAAAAATGCAAAAAAAAACTGGCTTTTAACTTGATACTATCTCAAACACTGCATTGACTGTTGTGCTATAATCTCGTGGTGTCAAGATCCATTACTCGGAGGTCATGACTTTAGATTATAACTTCTACGAAACGTAAATTTTTGAACAGAAATTGTACACCAGGTGTTAGTGCAGATGCTCTGAGGGAGCGTCCTTTTAAATGTTTGCTCCGGGTAGGGGTCGGGTTGCATAAAGTTTAAAGTCATATTTTTGATAGGCATACGTGGATTCGTCATACTCATCATTCCGCATAATTGTAAATAGTCATACATTTATGCGCATAATGTTTTTAATCATAATGTTGAAGAACATATTCTGTAATGCGCATAAAGTTAATGCGCATAAAATTATTTAAGCATACTTTATAATGGACATAAAATGATTGGTCATAAAAGTTTTTAACAATACTGTATAAACGCATAAACTACAAAACGCATAAGCCTATGTATGTGCAATTTCCACCTTGGTCAAATTATATATCGGAAAGTCCAAAGATGCGGTCATCAAACATTATATGGTACAAGTGAAGCTTTTCCTATGGACATAAAGTGCTTATATGCATTAGCATTTTTACCAGCGAACGAAATACCGCTGTACTTTGACGACTTACTACAAAAGTGCTCTCCAGAAGCAAGTAAGTTACAAAGTTTTTCCGCTCTTATATAAAAAAAAATAACCTCGAAGACGAAAGCGGGAGCAAAGCTCCCGCTTTCGTCTTCTAACCTATCCGCGATCCGAATCGGTTTTGCCACAAAGTCTCTGTAATATGAAATATGAAAGTAATACAAAAGTTTTAATAAGTCACTGTTCCCACTAAGTCACTATTCCCTACTGCCGACGTGAAAACCTGAACTTTTTACTCCACTATCTTGGCATTGGTTGATCTCAGAGAAATGGTTAAAAATAATTATAATCATCAACATTATGGCTTGATAGATGTATGACATTTACAATTATTACTAAAAATACTTATAATTATCAACATTATGACTAAATAAATGTATGACATTGGACATTATGGTTAAACCAATTATGACTTCGTATAATTATGACAGGGAACAATTATGCCATAGTACAATTTATGCCAAAAAAAAAATATGAGCATCAACTTTATGCGTAAAGTGTTATGACAATCGATATTATGACAATAGTTGTTATGCCACTAGACCGCCACCCGTTTGCTCCAGTTGCAGGGCCCACCTTGTATGTTAAACATTTCATTCTAATTCAAAGTGTTTCACGTGCCACGTGTAAGTGGTGGCTAAAATCTCATAATTCAAATTAATTCCCGTGAAAATCGAATTGCATGATTTATTAATATACATAATTATACAAAAATACATGACTTTGCAGCTACTTATATTTAGTAACTACGTAATATCAAGATTATAACAATTGGGTTACAGTCACTGGGCATAGTAATTTATGTTTCTATTTGTACAAGTATGTAGGCCTTTTGTTTAAACACACAGCTACGAGTAGAAGTCGTCTAGTGTCAACATACACACTCCCATTAACTGTAACTAGCTATCACAAGTCTCGAAGTACCAGCGTTAATTCCGCAGCCCAAATGGGCTTGCCACTTGATTTATCTATGTGATGAACACTTTGAACGGATATAAATTCGACTCGGTCGCGTCTTGCTAACAAAGTAGAATAAATCGTTGGGCTCCGCGTTGCGTGCGACACTCAAGGTGCAGCTGTCACTATTCATTCTAGTTTCTATTCCTCTCACATTGACTTTCAGTTCCCGTGAAATGGAGGAAGCTTGTAATATTTTGACACATGCTTTAAGTGATTGAATTTGCCTAGGAACAGAACAGCAGTAATGGGGACACACAGGAAAGGGCTCGTTCAGAAATTAGACTATACAAATATCATTGACTATACAATACAAAACAAATACTCTTTATTGCACACCTAGATAAATACGAGTAGCTGTCGGATTTACGAGGTTTCAAAAATATCGTTTGTCTTCCTTAATGCATTATTTTGTGTCATATTTGGTTGGTGGTTAAGTAGAAATGTAGGTATTTCTCTTTTTCAACAGCATCTAAGAACAGCATATAAGATATGAAAATTTCACTTTTACGGTAATATCGACGTAGTAACCGTACATATACGCATTTTGTGTCATCTTTACTGATATTTAACCTATACCTAACAAGTCCCTTCATAGCTTTGAAGAGGTACTAGAGTAGGTACTTTAAATACGTGTCATGCATTTTATACTACCGGTATCTGTTGTTTGAGCATATTTAGATCATATTCATACATGGTATTTTTGTAATAATTTTCGTCAAACATCCTGTATATGTCAGGGAAGAAAATTAAAAGATATTAGAGTTTACGTCTACGTTCATATACAGACGCAGCAAAACATTATAATGTAAGAATTTGTTTTTTTACTATATTGGCAGTAGATCAGGTTGCGCTGAACGAAACTGGATTTATACACTACGCTAGCCATCCTAGATACGATACCGTTACATTTTCCAACATGTATAGATCAAAATACATTTTATTTTATTGTATTAAACTTGCACGATTTATACACATAATTATTGGTAAACGGGGTTAAAAAAGGTGAATACATTTCAGTAGCACGCGATTAAGTCCCGTTTACCAATAATACATTTGATTTTGTGTCACTTAACTCGAAATATATTTTTTTATACCACGTCGGTGGCAAACAAGCATACGGCCCGCCTGATGGTAAGCGGTCACCGCAGTCTATGGACGCCTGCAACTCCGGAGGTGTCACATGCGCGTTGTCTCAAGTAGTGAAATTGCTTAATGTCAAATTGCGCTCGGTTACGAACCGGCGCTGTGTCTACGTTGGTACGATTTTAATAAATTTCATATAGGTAAATACGCTTAACGCGGACCATTTTATTATGGTCGAGGCCGAGGTCGTGAGTCGGTCTCGCGCACCGAGGTTTACGTAAAAAATACGTTTATTATATGATGTAAGTAAAAGTTTATGGTTTTCGCAATTTTTCCTTTATCGGTGCTATAAGACGTTGCTTCGTACCATTTTCAAGATTCTGAGTTCACGGGAAGTACCCTGTAGGTTTTTGCGAGTGTGGAAAATTTGCGGCATTAACGGCTGAATCTTTTGATTGCGTTAGCTTAGAAGTTTGATTTTTTCACAGTTCTAAGGGAAAGTAGAGCTGAGAACTTGATATAAATTCCAGCTTGATACCTCCTCGCGTTCCTAATAAAAAGGGTCTTGACAGACAGACGGATGGGCAACAAAGTGATCCTATAAGGGATCCGTTTTTTCCTTTCGAGGTACGAAACCCTAAAAATCACATGATTTTTGGACGATAATCATCAGTATCATTCTAGCATTATTCCCAGTACAGTTGCATCTTGAAGGATGCCCGGGTCCGCTACCTAATCCCAAGAATTGGCGTTTACGAAAGCGACTGCCGTGTGACCTTCCAACCCAAGGGGGAAACTAGACCTTATTGGGATTAGGCTTGTCAAGTGAGTGGGTAACTTGACTGTTAGAAGTTCTCAAGCCGCTCGAAGGCCTCTAACTTGGCTTAACGATTGCTATCATAAAAAATCTGCTACGTACTACGACGTAGCACACGAAACATAGCGTTCGTGGGTCACGAATAAGATGATTCTATGATGCAATCATAGAATCATTGAACGAACAACAAATTATTACAACAACAATTGACTTTATTATCAAACTGAATCAATAGTATGTCTGTAACAACAGAATGCTCTTTGTTGGTTACAGTTGTATTCGTGTGCACCATTGTCCATTGCAACTGGTGGTAAGGTCGCCAGAAATCCCGGGGTTGCGCTGTGTTGATAGTGAAAGACCTATTCTTCTTTAGCTATCGAGAAAACTAATACTCAAATCAGTAAACTGTCCGAAACGCGCACGTGACCGCCTTGTCTAGGAGTCGTAAGCGTCGTCAGCTTACCATCAGGCTGGTTGTATACTCCATCATCATCATATCAGCCGAAGGACATCCACTGCGGACATAGGCCTCCCCCAAAGCGTGCCACAATGACCGGTCCTGCGCCACCCGCATCCAGCGAACACCCGCTGTATTCTTTTTTGATAGAAAAAACTAATCAGCTTAAAGATACAATAGAAGTAATCAGCTTAATAACTACAGAGTTAGATAATTTCACAAATTTGTTACAAGCACTTGAAAACTAATTTAACACAGTGGCTGCAGGAAAATACCTACTCGTTACGGTGGGTACCTGCGTTGATTCATTTACTTAAGTGTACTAACCTACTTGTGATGATTGCTTTTATTTTACCATTAAGTTAATAACACAGTACTTTCGTAATATGGCTAATGTGATTAATAAATGGTTTCTCCCGCTATGATGCTTACAGGTTTAGAACTAAGTACCTACTTACTTGAGCTAAATGTACATACGTACATAGAACTACACTAAAATGTGTCTCTTTGTGACAGTGTCAAGTATTTAATATTAGTGTAAGCTTTTAGATATTTTTCATGTGACTTTTTGGGAAGGAAACTTAGGCACTGCATTATTGCGCCCTGTAGCCGGGGCATAGAATACGGCCTGTCGTAAAAGGCGACTAAAAGGGGGTCCTTGGGGTCGAAGATGGCCGCAGTTGGGGGCTGCGATCGACTATGAAAACAGATGGTGGGACCCACAGAGGTATGACTCTAGGGCGGCACTGGTGCGTTCCGAAGGAGATCCCAGAGCCGTCCGAAATGTGTTGAGGAGGACGATTGTGGGGGTTTGTAGTCGGTGCAAGTCCGACATACCTACGCACTGTCCCCGCCGCGGTGCGGTGGTATCCATGATGATTTTAACCCGGAAAAAAAATAGTACGGGTCGTCTGATGATACTTAATTTTATTTTCTTTATTGGAGAAACCACAGAAATATGCGACAAAAAGATTATATTACAGTATAGTATGTATGAAATTGCAGTGTACACTTATTTCCTAAGACCCTCTTACTAAAACCTCTTAAAATGAATGGACTTCAATTTAAACGCAATAAACGGACTTCAATATGCACTTGGAATATTCTTACCAGTATTTGAACCTGAAGTTACAGACAGTCCAAAACAACATAATAATGAATTGAATTACTAATATTGTGTCTTAATATTGAAAAGCCAGCATTATAAAATCTAACATTCAAGAAAAATTAACGAATAAAAGTACGAAATTTGTTTGTTTTTATTGGTAATTTTTAACCACTTAGGCGTCTTTCTGTCTTGGCGGGGCGGGTGCGATATGTCATAGGTATTTTGCTATTTGACGTGAATTTACCGATGTGAGATTTCCTAGACGAAATATTGTCAGTAATACGTTTGCGCAGTAGCAGCACCAAGCGCAGAAGTGGGGCAGTACTGCATTAGTATCGGTTGACACTGACAGCTGACAGCTTTCTCATATCGTACCGCCCCAGCATCGACAAGTCAGGAGGCGCCTTTCGTGGATTCGTGGAACGCAAGATATAGTAGATTCTCTGAAATGGTGCCAAGTCCGGCACTACATTGTTTACAGTACAACTAATTTACTGCGGCTTCATGCATTTTGAGCCTCAACTCGGCAGTTTTCTATGCAGTATGTTATAATACCTTAAAAGCTGTTGGATATTTAAGAAAACTGCCAAGTTAAAGCTCAAAATGCATTAAGCCGCAGTAAATTAGTTGTTTTTTTTAATTTTTTTTATTAGAAACAAACAGTCTCTTATAGTTATAGTTATTACATTAAGACTATTGCTAAATCTTGACTTACAGTTTCCTTAATTAAATATTTAACCTATCATATATATATTTTACCAGTACCTATTTCTTTCTTATTAAGTAGTTGTACTGTAAACAATGTAGTGCCGGACTTGGCACCATTTCAGAGAATCTACGGAACTTGGCACCCATTTAGATCTCAATTCTTTTGTCGGTGAATACGACAACCAAGCATCGCATACTCTTAATATTGAACTTGGCTCCCATTTTCACATTTATGTTTTTGATGGGATGTTTAATATTGAACTTGGCCCCCATTTTCATATTTATGTTTTTGATGGGATATCATTCCTTTTTGTCAATCTTCGCCAAACTTTTTAAGAGTGAATGCACGAGTTACTTTACAAAATACCGAAATCGCTATAGGAGCACCTTAAATATTTGAAGAGATCCCTCGACTTCTCCAGGACCCTATGATCAGATTCTTACCTGATAACTATGGGACCACCCCTGAAGTATACCGTTTCAAACAAAAAAAGAATTTTCCAAATCGGTTAATAAATGACGGAGTTCTGAGGTAAGTAGCATACATAATTTTGGGCGGAGGTGGGTCCAAGTGCAAGGAAATTTTGCGACCGGTCGCTACTTGCGTTGGGTCTGTCTCTATGGTAACTGCCTGTCCGGCAGTTAACATGGTGAATGGCCTCGGGGGGAGCTCAAAGTTGCCAAGATCCCCAAGGCAAAACTGATTGTGCTCCTTCTCGAGGTTACTGCCTGTTAGCTGCCTAGTTCTACCGTTAGAAACAGGCAGAACGGAAACAATCAGTTGAGCCCGAATTGTTATATCCAAACCCATCCTATCCCGCTTATCCCCTATAATCAGCCGTAAGCGATGACATTGATAGCGTGTTCGCACCCCAGGGCGCGGACGCGCGGTCCGGTGGAGGAATAGTCTCAAGCAGGAGGCAGAAGAGGCGAGATAACGCCAAGGCTAGGGCTCGACTCTCGAGCGAGGGCACCTCCCAGGATGCACCCAAATCGGGGCCCAAGGAGGCGCAGAAAAAGAGACCATTGGGAGCCAGTGGGGACTCCCCTATGCTCGCCAGTGACCCCAAGCGAACGAAGACTACGACGTCGTTTGCTGAGGTGGCTGCGAGTGAGAGGATGGCCATCGTCCCAGTGATCTTTCCAGCCGAAAGGATTGGGGTGGGGCATCTGGGGGCCATCCAGGGCTTCATATTGGAGCTCCTGGCTGATGCTCCTGATCCCTTGCCCCGAATTACTTTCGGCAACATAGTGGCGGGCGCTCTCCACGTCAATTGCCAAGGGAGGGAGTCCGCCACCTGGCTCAGTTCAGCAATCAGGGAGGTGGAGATCGCTGGACTGCGCCTAAAGGTCGTGCACGCCAAGGATCTTCCTAAACCAGTCAAAATGGCCTGGAAGACGAAGATCGTTGGTGGTCACGACATAAAACTGCTCCTCCGTGTGTTGCAAAGGTATAATCCTACGCTACCCACGGAGGAGTGGAAGGTAGTCGACACCATGGCGTCGGCAATGAACACCAGGCGCATCATACTGATGGACCGGGTGTCTGCCGACGTCATTAAGGAGGCTGGCTACCAACTGCACTCGGGGGTCGACCTCAGCACCTTCAAGCTCCTAGAAGACGCCGAAGAGAGGGGGCTTGGAGAGGCTGAGGATGGCGCTGGTGCGGGGACGGGCGAGGGGGGACAGACGCCTAGGGAGGCCCAGGAAGGCAGGGCGCCAGTAGTGGAGGCGCCACCGACCAGGGGCGAAGAAGCCGAGGCGGCTGAGGCAGCCAAGGAGGAGGGACAATCGGTGTCGGAGGCGGGGGATGGGGTGGGATCCAGTGGGGGGCGCGCCGGATCTCGTATGACCCGAGAGTCATCGCCGGTATCGGCGATTGGCTCGGAGGACTTGCGAGGTATGGCGGAGCTGTACCTGGAGACCTCCCTGTCTCCCATGTCCTGCGACGAGACTGTCCAGGAGGCGGCTGCTGACCTCAGCATGCCCAAACAGTAGGAAGGCCAATGGCGGGTATAAGGTGTGTACAAATTAACTTACAACACAATAAGGCAGCCACTGCCCTTCTGGCACGGCAGCTTAAATGCGACAAGTTCGATATTGCTCTTATTCAGGAACCATATGTATATAAAAATGAAATAAGAGGCTTAGGTGGTACAGGAGGAACGATTTACCTGTTTCCAGACAATGATATGAGGACATGCATCTATGTCAGAAACGGCATCAATGCTATGCCTTTGTATGCTTTCTGTTCCAGGGATCTCACCACGGTGATGATCCAGAATAAGGGGGAGGGTAGAGAGCTCATCTTCTCATCAGCCTACCTTCCCTATGAGGCAGCGGATCCCATCACAGAACAGCTGCGGGATCTGGTTGCATATGGCAGCCGGGCGAACAACAACCTGGTCATCGGCTGCGACGCAAACGCGCACCACGTCGTCTGGGGCAGCTCGGACGTCAACAGGAGAGGAGAGAAAGTACTGGATTTCCTGGTGAGCTCTTCTTTACAATTATTGAATAAAGGCAATGAACCCACTTTCGTCAATTCTAGACGAGGAGAGGTAATTGATATAACGTTGGCTACTAACAACACTAGCAATAGTATCAACTCATGGCATGTATCTGATGATATTTCCCTTTCGGACCACAGATACATTTGCTTTAGGTACCAAACTAAAATACGAATAGCTACGGTACGTAAACGGAATCCCAGGAACACCGACTGGTCGGCTTTTAGAAGTGACCTGAAGTTGGACCTAGGTGACCCAAAAGGTAAGCTAAACTCTATTATTGACATAGAATTTGAAGCGGACAAGATAGTAGAAGCTGTATATACGGCCTATACTAACAACTGCCCGGAGAAAAGAACTCTGGCCAAAAAGGTACCCTGGTGGAACCCAGAGATAGCAAAGCTCAGGAGGGAAACTAGGGCAGTATTTAATGACGCAAAGTCAGCTAATGACTTTGGGTTTTATGCACAAAAGCTCACAGAATATAGTAAAGCTGTGAGAAAGGCTAAGAGGAAAGCATGGATAAACCACTGCGATCAAATTGAGTCCATACCAGAAGGAATGAGACTGACAAAGGCACTAGCTACTACGAAGTCGGCCCCGCTAACAACCATTAGAGGTTGTGACGGAAACATGACAAAAACGGGGTTAGAAACCCTTAAGGTGATGTGTAACACACACTTTCCGGGCTCGGAAATACACCAGAGCATAACGGACGGGGAGACAATTAGTGCGTTGGAACAAACCACAAAAACAACAAGGCACAATTGGGACACGTCCAAAAAAGTAGTGGATCATAAAAAGATAAAGTGGGCACTCTCCACATTCCAACCGTATAAAGCCCCGGGACCGGATGGAGTCTACCCCATTCTACTACAAGAAGGCGCTAATGTATTAATCCCGCATCTAAGTAGATTGTACAGGGCGTGTTTAGCCTTCGCACATGTACCGCGTGTGTGGAGGATGGTACAAGTAACCTACCTTCCCTAAACCAGGCAAGGCGGATTACAGCGAAGCCAAATCATATAGGCCAATTAGTCTATCATCATTCTTCCTAAAAACTGGTAGATAGACACATAAGGGATGGCCCTTTAAAAAGGCATCCACTGCACGAATTACAATGTGCATATCAGCCAGGGAAGTCAACAGAAACGGCACTGCACCTGGTAACAACCAGAGCTGAACAGGCTATAGAGAACAAAGAACTATGCCTGGCGGCTTTCCTAGACGTGGAGGGAGCGTTCGATCGCACCACGTATAAAGCTATTAGCGAAGCGGCTGCTGGACACGGCATAGAGCCAACCATATGTAAATGGATAGGGAATATGCTAAACGGCAGACTAATAAAGTCATCTCTTCTAGGAGATGAGATAATAGCCACGGCCACAAAGGGGTGTCCCCAGGGTGGGGTACTGTCGCCGACTCTATGGAGTCTGGTGGTGAACTCACTCCTGGAAGAACTCAATAGTGGTCCTATTCGCACGGTAGGATATGCGGATGATTTAGTGATACTAGTTAATGGAAAATTTCCAAGCACAGTATCAGGAATCATGAATGAAGCACTGAAGAAGGTGGAGAAATGGTGCAACTGTCACCAATTGTCCATCAATCCAGGCAAAACTGTAGTAATACCATTTACTAGGAAAAGGACCCTTCGAGGCATACAGTCGTTAAAACTGTACGGGAGGGTGCTAGAACTGTCCAATGACGTGAAATATCTAGGCATCACACTGGATAAAGAACTGAATTGGAAAAAGCATACTGATCTCACCATAATGAAGGCACTGAGAGTGTTTGGGATGTGTAGATCGGCGTATGGCAAAACATGGGGTTTGAACCCAAAGGTACTAAAATGGATTTACACCATCATGGTGAGGCCCATTCTACTGTACGGAAGCCTGGTATGGTGGCCAAGGACTTTAAAGAGCACATGCAGAAATGACCTAATAAAGGTGCAACGAACAGTATGCATGGCTATAACAGGGGCGTTTCGAACCACGCCAACGGCGGCGCTAGAAGTACTACTGGACCTACCGCCGCTTCATATAGTGATTAAGTCGGAAGCGCGCAAATCCCTCTACAGACTGAGGCTTCTTGGGCTGTGGAGCGATAGCAAGCCGAAGACGAAACACACAAACATGGAAACGGACAGTTTCTTAGACAGAATAACAAACATGGGGTGCGACAAAATGCAACCCAAGTTTGTGTTCCACAGGAACTTCAATATAAAAGTTCCCTCGAGGGCAGAGTGGGCTGAAGGTCTGGAATCACTAGATACTGGTGGTGAAGACAATATCTGGTACACGGATGGATCAAAAATGGGATCCGGTACGGGAGCAGGCATCTATGCAAAAGACTATAAAAGTAGTGTAAGCATGGGGCAATTCGCGACTGTCTTCCAGGCGGAGACATATGCCATAGTTGCCTGTGCACAGGAGAATATAGACAGACGAACCAAAGGAGAGACTATCTATATACTCAGTGACAGTCAAGCAGCCCTCAAGGCGCTTACAGCGCCGAGAGTGGACTCTAGACTAGTTTACAATGGCGTACAAGCTTTGAATAAGCTTGGAAGGCATAACAGAGTGCAACTAGTATGGATACCAGGGCACGAGGGGTTCATCGGCAACGAAAAAGCAGATGAACTGGCAAGAATGGGATCTACAGGCCATTTTGTAGGTCCAGAACCGTTTGTGGGACTCTCGCAGAGAACCATAACATCGGCCTTAAAGGATTACGCCAAAGCCAAACACCAACAGGAGTGGAGGATTGAGGCGGGTTTAAGGCACTCAAAGCTCTTCATCGAAGGAGTGGACCCAAGCTGGACCAAGAAGCTTTGGAAATTCAGCAGAAAGCAACTTAGAATTATAACTGGGGTGTTTACAGGTCACTTCGGGGTCAAGGATCTCTTGACCAAGATGGGACTATCAGACAACATAGACTGTAGAATGTGTGGCGAGGATGACGAGACAATGGAACACTTATTGTGTGAATGTCACGCCCTTGCCAGACAAAGAATGAATGACTTTGGTAATGGCTATCCAGAACCAAAGGAATTCAGAGTACTCCCGCTGAGCTCCATCATCCGGTTTGTGGAAATGTTGGAGAGCAGCTTGGAGTAACTATAAAGGAGGGGGCAATTGCACAAAAGATCCCATTGGGTCGAAGTGCATCCGCAAGGGCCCTCATATAATTAAGATAAGATAAGATAAGCATACATAATAATACTAATAAAATTAGTAAAAAAAACACTGTTTTCTGACTTTTACTGGTGCACACACACAATTACCAAGACACAATTAAAAAAAGTTTCCATTTAAGTCAACCGTTGGTGAGATTTAGCTGTCAAAGTCGTAACAAGTGCGTCCCCCCCCCCTTCTAATTTCCAAACTATGAAGTTTAAAATTCTTAAAAAAATCAAGATGATGTAAATGAATAAATATTTATAACGATTTTTAATTTGAACAAGATAGATCTAACGGTTTTTGAGTTATTGCTGAAAAACTGTCTTGCCCAAACAAAACGGCGTAAGTTCCCAGACTTCCCTAAGAAGATACGACCTTTTTTGATTTACTGTATTGTATAGTGGTTTTAAATGTAGATTAGGAGATGTCGGTACGGAATCCTTCTCTGTGCGTGACCCGACACGCACTTGGCCGGTTTTTTATTTGAAAGCAGGTGTTCCGGCGATGGATCTTAGACATGTGTTATCTAAATCGGATTGGCCGTTTTTGAGATATTGAAATATAAAATGAAAATGTAGGAGGTTTTTTAAGTTATCTTTTATTATTACAAGCCGATTTGCGATAATAGTGTCAGTCGTCAGCATTATTACCTGCCAAAACAAATGCAGCAGAAATATGTGACACGTCCTAAATGGTCCTACAAATAGTCGTGTCAGATATGACTTAACGCTTGGTTATAGCAGTTATTAATGCTGGTGACTTGTCCATTTGTATTTATTTTGTATTTTTACTCGTATCACAGATATTCACGGCCGTGATAGTGTGCACAAAAATGAAAATAGCCCACCTCCATAGGTGTTAACGAATCAGAAAAGACCTCTCTCAGGTGCCTGTAGCCTTATTTTCTTATGGAACGAATAAAATGAAAGAGTTCAGATGTATTTAACAGTTAAGAATACATACTTCTTTAGTTTTCCACTCACACACACTCTACTATACTTTGCAGAAAACAGAAATTCTCTTATCTGCAGTTTTTCAAAATTTATAATAAAACTAAGTTACTGAAGTCAATACATATTAAAAATACCCGCCGGAAGACGCAGCGTGGGAAGGCCCCCAACAAGGTGGAATGACGATCTGGTCAACATCGCGGAAAGCCGATGGACGTGGGCGGCGCAGGACCGGTCATTGTGGAAATCCTTGGACAAAGGCCTCCCTTTGTCCAGCAGTGGACGTCTTTCGGCTGATAAGATGATAATGATGATGACATTACGTTGAATGCTCATGATTGAGGTTGAGAGATTGTTAACAATGGATATTCACTTGTGTTAATTTAGCTGAGAAAAAAACCAGTTGCAATAAATTACACAGGATAAAGTAATCTTATAGATATAATCGACATTCCATTTTTAACCAACTTCAAGATTTCAAAGGAGGAGGTTATCAATTCGGTTGTATGTTTTTTTTTAATGTTTGTTACTCCATAACTCCGTCATTTCTAAACCGATTTGGAAAATTCTTTTTTTGATTGTAAGTATATATATCTAAGTTGGTCCCGTTTTTGTCAAAACGCAGTTCTAATAATGGGATTCATGAGGAATTGAGGGAACTCCTCAAATCTTAAAGGCAAGCATATAGTGATTTTTATGTTTTTATCAACAAGTCGAGCATTTTCATCCAAAAATTTGACATTTGATGAAATGGAACTGCTGATGATGATCAGAACAGAACTCTTCAACGACGAAAAGTTCACGTATGGCGATTTGTCCTTCTAGCTGTGTTTGTTAAACAAGTTTTATTTTCACGATTATTTTTTGTCATGCTCGAGTTCTGATGATGGGATCCATTAGGAATCAAGGCAATTCCTCAAATGTGAAAGGCACACAAATAGTGAGTTTAGTATTTTTATGAACTAATCAAGCATTTTCATTCAAAAAAAGTGACATTAAATGAAGTGGAACTGCTGATGATGATCAGAACGGAACTTTTCAACGACGCGTAGTTCATGTTTGGCGATTTGTTCTCTTCGTTTTGTTTGTCAAGCTTGAGTTCTGATGGAGGATTCCATGAGGACTTGAGGGTACTTAGTCTTCTACCATTATAAACATACTTATAGCCATTTTTATTTTATTGTATGGAATCTAAGAGTGCACCATCTAAGTATAATAATCTTTCACCTGCCTCCCCCATTGAAGTCGGTTTTTTTTTTCTTAAAAATTATATGAAATCTTTTTAATATCATTTTCATTAAAATTTTTTTTTAGGTACTACTGTCTTACTCTCCCGTAATTACATATTCTAACAAATATTGTTCTTGTTCGTGATGTTTGGGTTTAAACTAAGTTATTTATTGATATTGTTCATTGACTACAACCGTGACATACAGAATACGGCCTGTCTGGTGGTAAGTAGATGTCAAAACCAGTGGACATTTTCGTCTTGACGATTCGCTGTGTTGACAGCTAGAGGTAAATAAATGTAAGGGCTCTAAATCTCAACACAGCACAACCTCGTGACCGCTATCGACAATTTCATAATAAAACACACAGAGACACAAATTCACTTCATTACTCCCAAAAACGTATGGAAAATTATATTGATGGTACTCGTACTCCTAGCCATTGTAGGATAAAAGATGAGGAAACAGTGATATTGTACCTAGAAAAAGTCTCGTCTCATACGTCACCAACGGAAATAAGGCGATGCTATTCTAACCCGAATATACGCGGGGCTATCTCACTTTTTACATGGTCATCTCAATATTGTCTGTCATTTTCTTTCAATTAGATATTGTTTTTGTGAGGGTGTTGCAGAGGGACTGGAGGCATCGTGAGCGCAGTAAGTGGCGCGATCGGTAGCTGTGGGTCGTTGCGCCCGGCCGGTCCCGTCGACTACATTATACTGATTGCCGCAATTAGCGAATGGTGTAATTCTCGTTTTTCAACCGTCTCCCGTCGCCCCCGCCCTCAGGAAATTACTTGAGCCCCGTAGGTCGCTGATACTTTCTTGGGATTAAATAAAATTGAACAACTTGAACGTAATACTGTTTCGGATTTCTCGTCTTGATCAGTTTAGTTCTGAGCGCGGCGACTTGGTTGGTAGGTTTAATTATTGTAAGTGGATTCCAGTGTAATTTCTTTATTCTTAATGAGAAACTTTGGACGAGACGATTTTAGCTCGTCAGACGAAAAGATTGTAGATGCTCAAAAATCGTTTGTAAGTAAGCCTTTTGGTTGCGCAATATATTTTTTCAGCATCGCCAATTTGCGAATACTGAAATGGATGGCAGGCAATGTGGTGAAATGATACATTTCCATCGTAAATTGTGTGAACAATGGGGAATTGTGTATGGAGCCGTTTCGGAGTAGTTTTGTGTTATATGGAGGGGGGTGGACGGCAATAAACAGGGTGATTGCACGGCCGTCGGACCTCACCCGCCGACCCTAGTGCTGCGCTGGATGAGACACACTAATGTTTATTCAGTTTATTGTAGTAAATAATACATAACTACGCAGCAAAACTATCCTAACTATATTACTTAAGCTCGATAATGAGTGATGAGTAATCAAGAGACCAGATTTAAAAAAAGAAAGTGATTAGATTGTATAGGTACGTTTTCTAACATTTTACGTTTCTGGCTTTTCGTCTAACTGGCAGTTTGCGTTCCTGACTAGATGCCTAAACACGATTTAACCAAAGCGACAAGAGAACAGTGGAATAGGAGGGAAAGTGGTTCAGAAACTCAATTTATGCATGACTTTCTCAATTCAATTGTATCTCAATACAAGATAGATCGGTGTGCGTATCTCATTGTTATTAGATGGGGTTTGCATGCAAAGAACCAAAATAAACGTCCAGTTCTATTTTCAATAACCCTTCCAGTAATTATATATTCCTTGAATTGTTTCCATTTCTGTGAATATTCGTCCTACCATTATTTTATATGGCGCATTAAGTTAGCAAAATTTGATAGTAAAATATATCCAGTTGTGCGAGACAGAGAGGGATTCTTGAAAATAGTATACCAGTTTAGTACTGAATCTAAGTGAGGTCACGGCGTAGATTCAGAACCTTAGAATCATATTGATTTATGCAAGAAACTATGAAAGCATGGATCGTTAAAACAATGACTCTTTAAGGGGTTAATTTTCAAAAAAATCCTTTTATAGTTTTTAAAACTATATTAAGTACACTAATATTGTACAAGCCGTGCGTTACTAGTCTATCGATTAGAGGCGGGTACCTAGTTTCTGCTGTTATAAGAAGTGATCGTAACATTTGTAGCATTTTCGGTGCAGCGTAGTAGTGTTAGGCCGTGGTCGTTGTGACCCGCCGCACGCGGCTTGCAGCGGCCCGTCGGCAGTTGCGTTCCGTATGGTGTGTTCGTGAACGTTCGTGAACGTCAGAACGACCACGGCCTTAACGGAATTGGGATAAATGATTAAAATTCTTGTGATTCATTAGCGTTAATAAAGTTAACATTAACCTTAATTAACCGTTTAAATTGTATTTGACGATACCAATTCCGCTAACACCACTACGCTGCCCTGAAAATGCTACAAAAGTTACGATCACTGGTTACCCATAGAGCGCTCGTGGCCCAGCGGCACCCGCCTACCGCGTGCGGTATGCCAGGTAAATCAATGTGGGTGCAGGTCAGTTCTTGGAGAGGTGACCGCTTTGAGTGGTTACTAACTGCGCGCTCTCGTGCTTTGGAAGGCACGTTAAGCCATTGATCCCGGCTGCTGTCTACGACAGCAGTCGTTAAGCCAAGTTAGAGGCCTTCGGGCAGCTTGAGAACTTCTAACAGTCAAGTTGCCCACTCACTTGACAAAAGTTACAATCACTGGTTACCCATAGAGCGCTCGTGGCCCAGCGGTGCTGTAACCAGAGGGCTGGCCAGTATTTCGCCCAGCGGATCAGCATTGCTATCCAACGGGGCAATGCGGCCAGCCTTCTGGGTACACTACCTAGTAACGAAGACCTAGGTCATTTTTTTATTTATAATTTTTTATCCTTGTTCTTTTTTCTTGTCTGTACATACGTATAATAAAGCTGAAGAGAGTCGAAAGTCTGTACATGGAAGATATTCGAAAAAAGTTGGCTGAGGATACTTAGAATCGATAACGGAACACGTTCCAACAGTTTTTAGAATTTTGTCTGTTTGTCTGTTTATATGAACGCGCATCACGTGAAAACGGCTGAACGGATTTTGATGAAAACTTTACTAATCTGTCGATTAAATACCCGGTCAGGTTTTAGGCTGTAAAATTGTGCAAATTTGGGTTAAAAGGGGGTAAAAAGAGGGGTTAAATTTTGTATGGGAACTCCTATAATCCAAGAGTTACAGGAATGAAAATTGTTAAGCATATACTTTACGACAAAGGAAAAACATACTCATTCAAAATTTGTAAAATCTTAAGATAGAAACTGAAAAAAAAAGTCCACGCAAGCGCTGCGCCGCGGCGCTGCCCAGTGTGTGCGCCAGCCACCACGGTCTCTTCAAATTTTTAACACATTATGATTTATTCCATTAATTAACTGTGACTCTTAACCCAAACTTCAGTCCCGTTTTCTAGATTCAAAAACTACATATATATAACTTAATCCCACTAATAATATTATAAATGCGAAAGTTTAGATGTTTGGATGTTTGTTACTCAATCACGCAAAAACGGCTGAACAGATCAAGGTGATTTTTTTATACTAAACAGTATATAATCTGGATTCACTTATAGTATACCTTTTGTCCCGATTATCACCCTCAAAGTGATGAAATCGGGGGTAAAAATATGGTCTATGAAACTGGTGATTTAAATCCTCATACGCCATTCTAAGCTTTAAGTTTCAGCCAATTGGGAGTATAACGGCGTGCCAATAAATTTAACTTAAGCCATAGCAGAATTTGACGCATTGTAAACAAGCTGACGTTTCGATATGTCAAAGCCAAAATATCATAATTCCTTCTGATTGATGACGCTATTTTTGAGCATAACCTTTTAGCAATTAGGACTATTATTGCGTGTAAATCAAAATAAATTTGCGATACTTTGGAATTGTTCGTCTTCATATGCTTAAATACAAAAACAGCTGCTTCAATGCAGTTTTTGTATCGTCGGTGTACAATTTAATTTTTTCGTGTATTATTTTTTACGTAATTGGTGACCCTTCACACTATATACTGTTTTTCACGTAAGAAGAGTCCGGTGACAGCTGTCAACCCAGTACAAATTGTCATTTTTGACGTATAATGACATAATTTTTACTGGGTTGACAGCTGTCACCGGACTCTTCTTACGTGAAAAACAGTATAATAACTGTTTGATATAAGAGATCACTTGGGCTGGGCAGCCCAATCGTCAACATTGACTGTTGAAGCACCTTAGATCTATTTACTTATATGCACAAAGTACAATATATATATATATACTTAGATAGAGATATCAGTGAAATACTCCACATATATCGTAGCGCCGTTGTGTATTTAGTAAGAACTAACCGTACGACCGCTGCATCCCTGTCACTTCAATATGCAAGTGCGATAGAGATAGCACCAAGTGACATCTGGTACAAACAAGTTAAAATAACATTTCCATAGAAAAATTCGTACTTCGATCTGAAAGGCCCCTGGATCTATATACATCCGTATACATATAATACAGCTGTAGAGGGTCGAAAATCTGTACATTGAAGATATTGGATAAATCAATGGAGCGATTGGAGGGCCCTTGGCATCGAAACAGAACACATTTCAACAGTTTTAAGAATTCGTGTCTGTTTATCAATCGGTTTATATGTCTAGGCATTGTGACTCTCGGCCTTCAGCCTCATGTGCATTGCCGCTTTGCTTCGTGTCTTCGGCCCTCAGCCTTACATGAGGGGTTCGCTCTGTTGGCTACCTTGCCACTCTGTGTGATAGACTCGCATGCCTTGCCTCTGCATCAGGCCTTCGGCCCTACATAAGGAGCCCGCTCTGTTGGGACTCACGGCCTTCGGCCTCGCGTGCATTGCCACTCTGCTTCAGGCCTTCGGCCCTACATAAGGAGCCCGCTCTGTTGGGACGCTCGGCCTTCGGCCTCGCGTGCGTGTCACACGGCTCCGGCCCTTAAGACCGCAGCCTTATATAAGGATCCCGCTCTATTTGAATTCTCGGCCTTCAGCCTCGCATGCCTTGCCACTCCATTTCGGCCCGTTAGTCGTCAACTTTACATGAAGAATCTACTCTGTTGAGAAGCTCGGCCTTCGGCCTCGCGTGTCTCGCCTCCCTCTTTTAAATCTTCGGCCCTCAACCTTACATAAGAAGCCCGCTCTGTGTGAATACTCGGCCTTCCGCCTTGCATGTTTTGCCACTCTGCTTCCGTCTTTCGGCCATCATACTGACATGAAGAACCCGCTCTGTTGGGACGTTTTACGGAAGAACTTCGTAGCGAGACTTTTATCATTGTACAAGTAATATTTTACGGGCTTTATTCGTCTAGAATCGGTACATTTGATATTCTGAAATAAGCTTAATCATTCGTTTTGAAAGCACGAGCAGTTGGTGCTACGAACTCCCGTTACAATCGGACACTTTTACTTGAAGTTGTAGATGATTATATATTATACCTAGGACAGACTGACCAGTTAGGTATGTCCAACTTCGAGAAAGGGGTTAATCTTCGAATCCAACTCGGCTGGGCAGCGTTCGGGAAGCTACGGCACATCTTTTCGTCCAATATTCCGCGGTGTCTCAAGACGAGGGTCTTTGACCAGTGTGTGTTGCCAGTGATGACATATGGCACTGAAACGTGGTCGCTTACTATGGGCCTCATAAGAAGGCAGTCACCCAAAGAGCAATAGAGATGGCTATGCTGGGAGTATCTTTGCGTGATCGTATCAGAAATGAGGTCATCCGCAGTAGAACCAAAGTAACCGACATATTCCTCCGAACCGCTAAACTTAAGTGGCAGTGGGCGGGGCATATTGCACGTAGAACCGTTGGCCGTTGGGGAGGAAAGGTTCTCGAGTGACGACTACGTACCGGAAGGCGCAGCGTGGGTATAGGCCTCCCACGATGGCCCAAAATGCGGATGGCAAAGGAACGATCATTGTGTCACTCTTTGGGGTAGGCTTATGTCCAGCAGTGGACGTCTTTCGGCTGATATGATGATGATGATGATTCATTTTGAAAAAAGGATTCCTATTAAAATTTGCCGTGTGCGGTAAAGAGCATGTAATATTGAATGTAATCATTTATTAAGGGGGTGTAAAAAAGTGTGAAAGATGTATGGGAAAACAAATAATTCTAAAGTGAGGATGACTTCTACGCAGACGAAGTCGTGGGCAAAAGCTAGTGTTATAAATAAATAATCTACATATTTTTTTATGGCAATGTGCGGTAGCGACACGCGAAGACAATGCGAGTCTCTTTTGGAGGTCATTGTTTTATTTTAATTTTGAACGATTCCATCCAAGATATAAACGGAACGTTTTATTTGTTCATAGAACGTGAAACTGTTAAAGTAACTAAAATATGGCAATCTTTCGTTAATATTGAATTTACTACCATTCATTTGGCGTTGTTGTTATAAAACCGGACCTAGAATTAAACTAAAGCATAGACACGATGTCATCACAGATCCTATGATGACATCACAATGGCATCGCGTCAGTGTCAGAAAACTAAACTAAAACCATGTGATAAAATAAATTAGTAGAGTAAAATCAATTTTAAAATAAACGCCTGTCTCCTTGCAGGAATTGTTACGATGTGACAGTTTCCGTGTTTTTCGCCTAAATGATTGCGTCAGATGTGAGCAGTAATACAGTGAAGGAGCTTGTTCAAATGCATTTTTGGGACTGGTATCTTGGAGCAGCCTTATTGCTTTAGCTAGGAGGCTTACGAGTAAGTATCTGTCGAATATAATACATTTATAACACATATAGTCTCTTTCGGTGTTTGAAGGTGCGTGAGTCAAGCCTATTTTTTTGTAGCAACTGTCTTTTTAATGCTTGTAAGTAATGCAGTAAATTGATATTTCACAAACATGCTATGAAATGTCGTTATGTTCCTTATAATAGCTTCAAAGTATCCCGTTTCGGGCGCAGTAACTATTAGCCCCCAAACTAATTGATGCATTTTGTAAAGAAATGTTAATTATCAACGAATACCTAATAGTCAACTAAAGGCTGCTTTCGGACAAGAATTTTTTCATACAATTTGCATTGAAAATTACTGATACAAAGTTAGTCATGTCAAATAGGTAGAATAAACCGTGTCAAATTATAGAAAAATATGTGTAAAGAAAAAACTAACCTTCTCTATAATTAATATAATTATTAATTATTATGCTTTCCTTGTCGGGCGGAAGGGCACGATTTTAATGGAAGAAGCCAAGGGAGATGAGTGTACTTAAAGCACGTATTCCAATTACACCAAATAATGTACTATTTAAATTTAAACGTCTACGGTTTCCATTAAAAGTTGTTTTTATGACTATTAATAAATCACAGCGGTAAACGTTATAGTAGCAGGATTATATTTGGGCAAGCCATGTTTTTCTCATGGACAGTTGTATGTATGTAGCTTGCTCACGTGTTTCCTAATCAAACAATTTGCTTATGTTTGCTCACCGAAATGAATCATTCGGTACAGTTTATAGAAACTAAATTCAATAATTAAGTTGTAATAACAAATTTAGAAAAAAAATAGTAATAATAACGTAACGAAACTGACAAATATTCTTACAAACAAAACTTTAGTGACCTTTTTAGGGTTTTATAGTCAACTAGGAACCCTTATAGTTTCGCCATGTCCGTCTGTATGTCTGTCTGTCTGTCCGTGGCTTTCGCTCTGTGATAGTTAGTGCTGGAAAGCTTCAATATAAATCAATAGGTCCGATAAAAAAAATTAAGGGTACCTGCCCCACACGTACCTAAAATGGGGATGATTTTTTTGCTTCAAGTGAAGCGGGGTATTGTTGAATAGGTCTTTCAAAATGAATTCTTCAATAAACACTTTTTGATAAAGTTATTATTTTTGGAAATAATCAGTCCAAAAGAAAAAAAAATGTGTCCCCCCCATCTAACTTTTGAACTATGTGTCAAACAAATATGAAATAATTTTTAAGAAAAAAAAAACCGACTTCAATGGGGGAGGCCGGTGAAAGATTATTATACTTAGATGGTGCACTCTTAGATTCCATACAATAAAATAAAAATGGCTTAAGTATGTTTATAATGGTAGAAGACTAAGTACCCTCAATTCCTCATGGAATCATGGAAAAACCTTGCTTGCTTGACAAACAAAACGAAGAGAACAAATCGCCAAACGTGAACTACCTACGCGTCGTTGAAGAGTTCCGTTCTGATCATCATCAGCAGTTCCACTTCATAAAATATCACTTTTATGAATGAAAATGCTTGATTAGTTTATAAAAATACTAAAATCACTATTTGTGTGCCTTTCACATTTGAGGAGTTCCCGCGATTCCTAATATCCCATCATCAGAACTCGAGCATGACAAAAATCAATCGTGAAAATAGAACTTGCTTAACAAACACAGCTAGGAGGACAAATCACCAAACGTGAACTTTTCGTCGTTGAAGAGTTCTGTTCTGATCATCATCAGCAGTTCCACTTCATCCAATGTCACATTTTTGGATGCCAATGCTTGACTTGTTGATAAAAACACAAAAATCACTATATGTTTGCCTTAAAGATTTGAGGAGTTCCCTCAATTCCTCGTGGATTCCATACAACCGAATTGATAACCTCCTCTTTTGAAATCTTGAAGTCGGTAAAAAAATCGTGAAAGTTAAGCTTAATAAAGACTTTCAAAGAAAACTATAGCGGACATGATCAGTTAAACTGTTTTTGAGTGATCGTAAAAAGTGTCTAATACTTAGTAAAAGACGCATGAAACGCTGCGAAGGTATAAAGGTAAAAAGGAATAGAAGGTATAAAGGCCTTTTGCTTGTTATTGTTTTTTTAAATGAGTTCATTGGACAGCTACGGAATCCTACACTGAGCATGGCCCGACATAGTCGTGGCCGATTTTTATTTATTGTATGAGGTGTGAATGTATGATCGATTCTGATTAAGACAAACCTCAAACAATCTATATTCTGGACAAAAAAGAAACATTATTTGAACACTTTTTTTAATTTTCTTCCGTCGATTATAAGGTTGATAATGATAACGATCTAAATCATAGATTTTCGGTTTTACCGTTGTTTTTGGGTTACGAAATCCTGAAACTATGTACTAACTACTATGTAAGGTGAACAGTGATCGTACCAACAAATAAAGTTGCCTTTACGATATCGGTTAGCAAACGAAGCGATTTTATACATGCTTCATAAACGTCGCTATGGTTATTTTTCATCTTGCTTTTACTTACAAGATCCTAGGATATGCGTGACAAAGAGAGATGACGTTAGCAGTCTCGTAGCAATTGGCCGATGTGGAATGCACTTACACGAAAACTATCCATCGAAACGAAACAAAGTAGATATTGTAATGTTGTGTTCGTGAAATAAATAAGGTTTATATTCACATATAAAGAATGCGAAATAGGCAATGTGACAAACCCGTACCAGTGATACAATTCTGTATCGGTGAAAAAATGACCTGTTGTATCTAGTTGTGACGTGTTCGAATAGGCGTTTGTTTTGTTTGTAACACGGTAGAACTACATACAACAGGTCATTTTTTTAAGTATATTACCTATAGCGTACCACTTGTGATTACTTGAGATTGGATATAAAATATCATTGGCTGGTACGCTTTCTTTTACTCTAAGGCGCTGTCAAAATGAGTGAGCGAAAGCACTGCTAATTAAACTCATCGGCATTATAAATTTTGTGGAATCTCCCAGCTGCTTACATTTGTATTACAAATATAAACCAACCATGAATCTAGAGAATCTATTTAATCAATTTTCCTTAATAGATTACACTATTTCGCATTTACATTTGAAAATTTAATTAAAATTGAGCAATAGCACCAATCTATTCTGGATGAATTAATCTCTATTCATAAGAAAATAGAGAACCCTAGAGGTTATATCCACCTGGCACCGACCACCTCGCATTTAAATATACAAATAAATTTTAGTATACAGCTTCAGTAAGAGACCAGTGGGATAGGTAATACTTTTGTATTCATGCTAGCTTCGGTGTATCATGAGATTAATAGCAAGTTAAAGCGATACCTTAGGGAAATAATGCCTTGTAATGAGTATTCTCTCCAACGCTGTATAGTATGTAGATATCACCAGCATCAGCAATCCATATTATTATTATTATTATGATATGGTATAATTCATGTATTTTATCCGAATGGGCTGGGCAGCGTTCGGGAAGCTCCGGCACGTCTTTTCGTGTGTTGCAAGTTATGACAAATGGCACTGAAACGTACTATGGGCCAGAAAGTCACCAAAAGAGCAATGGAGAGGGCTATGCTGGAAGTATGTTTGCGCGATCGCGAGTAATGAGCCGATATAGCCCTCCGAATCGCTAAACCTAACAAATTCAGCGCCAAGAACCCGATTGTCGGGTACTCTATTCGTAGCTGCTAAGGGCTACTTACGAGAAATACGTGGCTACGGCCTAAAAGCATAGCGCGTAACACTAAATAGGCAATGAAAGTGTTAAGTGGCATTGGGCGGGGCACATTGCACGTAGAACCGATGGACGCTAGGCGGAAAGGTTCTCGAGTGGCGACCACGTACTGGAAGTCGCTGCGTGGGGAGGCCCCCCACAAGGTAGACTGATGACGTGATAAATGTCGCAGGAGTCCGCTGGATGCGGGTGGCACAGGATCGGTCATTGTGGCACTTTTTAGGGGAGGCCTAATTTCAGCAGCGGCCGTTTATCGGTTGAAATGAAGATGATGATGTATTGTTACCTAGGCTACGAGTAACTGGGAACAATTATTGTCCATTTCATACTCTACCAAGGTAATATATACATTTGTATAAAAGAGATTGTAAAGAGTAACTGCTTTTCCAACGGAAAAATGTAGTAACTCGTCTTATATCAGTTGCGTACATTGCGTTACATTACCAACTGCGTACATTGCCTTCATGCGAGTAGGTGTTGTACGCATGGATATCGGGCTAAACAGATTGCCGGTAACATAGATACAGCATTGATTCAGTTGCAAACTACAACACTAGCGAGACATAAGATAATCCCAGAGGTGATGTAAGTTCTCTTTACCACGTGAAATATTACAAAAGTAATACCCACCTTAGCACCGTCGCAAAATAAAATATAACGCTTCTATTCGGTCTTTGGTTTTTCAAAATGTTGACTTGTCCTTTACTACATCCCACCACCACCACCTTATCAGCCCTAGGACGTCCACTGCTGGACATAGGCCTCCCCCAATTTCATGGGGGGTAAATGCCATAATCGCCACGCTTGGCATGCGGGTTGGCGATCGCAGTATCTCCACCGCACTCTAGGAATGCTGCTGCCCATTCCCCGGTGGTCTTGGTCGTAGTTTTAGGACATACCCGGGTCCGGGTTACTACATCATGACTCCGTAAATATCCACAGCGCTTCAGTAGAGAAAACAAGCAATATTAGATAATTGATTTCATTGTATGAGTACAAATACACGCTGACAAATTGTCGAACTTAATACTCGTCAGAAGAAACACTAGTTACTCCACCCGACGGCAAGGAAACTAAAAAAATCTGCCGTTGCACTTAAAAATCGCATATCTCAGCCTTTTGTTAGTTTTAACAAAAGGTAAACTGAACCCGTTGGCTGTTGAAAAAGAAACAATGGGATACAAATTTATAATGCAGTCTGGAAATGAATCACGTCATGCCAGGTCCTTTGGGAGGCTGAATGAAAATGAACAACAATGCTGATTCAAGCGGGCTTAATATTTCCCGACTACGTATAATGCTACCTACGAGTAGATGCCTCTATATTTTGCGCTCGAGCAGTTAATTTGGTTTCGTGTGATTTTATTTGAGAAATGGAAATATAATTAATGTGTTTGTACATTTATTTATCGAAATGCATATTATGCATAATCGAGATGTAATGGAAACATAGGTATTTGGTCGGCTCTAAGTGACGTGATTTGGGAAGGAATAAATGTGTTGGGTTGGCAGGCGACGATTAATGGATGGCATCGATCGAATGCATAAGTTGTATTTATATAAAACTGAAGCCTATAAATTATTAGATCATATAAAAATAATTTTCGTGGTATAGTAAAAAAAGTTTTTTGAGCCTTGTAGAGCAAAAAAACTATCTAGAAATATAACTAAAGCAAGCATAAAAAAAGGGGACAGAGAAGGATAATATTATTCAATCAATAGACAAAGGTGGTACCACTATACTCGTAGCTTAAATCAGTAACTCAATCATGAAGTCGACATGCTAGAAATAGGAAAATCTGTACAAGTAAATATAGCTAGGCGGAGATGGCGGGATATATTGCAAATTAAAGAGAGCTTTGGTCAGCGGAATACGTGGATATTCTGTTGCGAAAAATAAGGTAATAAAAAAAATATATGGTACCGAAATCAAAATTTTCAATACCCATAGTGACCTATATAAATAAATATAAATCCCAATGCGTCAACTAAACACCAGCTACCCACCACCCACCAAGAAAACATCAGCTGTTTATTTATTTAGAATTAATGCACAAAACAAATAAGCACAAATAGCTGTTTAACATTCAAACGCAATGTTTACCAGTCAAACATAAGAGCCAAACAGAAACTTGCATAGCAAGAAACACACTAACAAACAAACATACAAATATAGAAATAACAACTAGAGGTACATATATGTATACAGGTTTTCCTACATCTACAAAATTTGTCTTTTTTTCTGTTTACTGCAATAAGATTTTGTTTTTATTAATATTAATGTTATATTCAATTCAATATTAAATTTGCATGCCACCAGATGGCTGAATGTATGTGGCTCATGTTAAACACCTGTCACCATTTTTGTACCTGCATTCATGCAAATAAATGTATTTAATTTCATTTCATTTCATTTACGGCTATGACATATGGAGGGGATGTACTTTAAATATTGAAGATAGGACATTCCATATTTAAAAATAATCAGAAGTGCGTACACAGGTTATAGAATAATTTTTAAGAAAAAAAAACCGACTTCTATGGGGGAGGCCAGTGAAAGATTATTATACTTAGATGGAGCACTCTTAGATTCCATACAATAAAATAAAAATGGCTATAAGTATGTTTATAATAGTTGAAGACTAAGTACCCTCAATTCCTCATGGAATCATGGAAAAACCTTGCTTGCTTGACAAACAAAACGAAGAGAACAAATCGCCAAACGTGAACTACGCGTCGTTGAAGAGTTCCGTTCTGATCATTATCAGCAGTTCCACTTCATCAAATGTCACTTTTATGAATGAAAATGAGGAGTTCCCTCAATTCCTTATGGATTCCTTCATCAAAACTGCGTTTTGACAAAAACGGGACCAACTTGGATATATATACTTCGAATCAAAAAAAGAATTTTCCAAATCGGTTAAGAAATGACAAATTTATGGAGTAACAAACATTAAAAAAAAAAACTTACAACCGAATTGATAACCTCCTCTTTTGAAATATTGAAGTCGGTTAAAAATAGCGTGCCTGTACCAGGAATCGAACCGACTAATATGTGTAAAAAGCTAATTGTATGGTCTTCCTTTTGTTTAATGTGCTAGGTTGTTTAGGGAAAATAATCAATTGAATTAACCCTTTCAATTGCAATGATAAAAATACGGTCATAGTTTTTACACTTTTTAACAAGTACGAGTCCCGTTTCAGGCAGCGTGTTTTAATGGCATATTTTCAAAAATGAAATGAACTCTTCTTTCAGTAAAATGTCACCTTCAATTTCTAAAGAACTTCCCCTCCGTGTGTCATGCCCGGGGTTCATCCTATATAGATATTTAGCTACGTATAGGTGGTAATTGTTTGTACATTAATTTTTAAGCACAACTGCAAGCACATGAGGCAATATTAATGTTCAGCCCATGAATAACATTAATGTCCCACTTCGCACGATTCCGCCGGCAAATGGCCCATACGTCTAGCTTAGTGGTGTAAACGTTCCAAATACTAATATGACAATTTTGCTCATGGCGGCTCCGGAACAGTGCGTACCTGAATTATTTATTGTACCTTCTTGTGCCAAAGAGCCGCACACTCTGATTTGGCATCTTTTCAATGGCTATTTACTACAATTATTTAGTTATTTTATGTTTATTTTACATTACTAGAGAGTGCAAATGGCGGACTTACTTCGAACGTTTAGGATTTTTTTCCATCTATTGGGCCGAAATCACGTTTTGGAACAATAATACGCTACTGAAGCCAGGAAATTGTTGTGTATGTTCGTTGTTATAACCTATAGGCCTGATTATAACGCGTTGTTTTGTATGTACGGAAATCGTGATTATTTATCGTAATTTCAGAAGTGTAACTCAAAGCAAAATGTATTTATTGTTACTAAGTAATGACTATTTTATGGATAAATAAATAAATATTAAGGGTCAATTTTTACACAAATTGAACTAGTGCCATAAGCTCAATAAAGCTTGTATTATGGGCACCAGCCACACGATATAGAAGATATACCTAAATAGATAGAAAACATCCAAGTTTCAGGAACAAATAAATGAGACTATTCACCACAGAAAGGCAGTGTTAGTTGGTAGTGACCAACTAGGCTAAACAGGCTGACAAATAATACATCACTACGTAGGTATATTGCCGAAAGACGTCCACTGCTGGACATAGGCCTCCCCCACAAGAGTGCCACAATGACCGATCCTGCGCTACCCGCATCCAGTGGACTCCTGCGGCCTTTACCAGGTCATCAGTCCACCTAGTGGCAGAACATGCGATACGATAAAATAAAATAAATAAATCGTTAAATGTCCCTAGGCAACTATTCCGTAAAAGAGACCTCCTTTTCTCCAGACATCGAAAGTAAAACAATGTGCCATGTGTATGTTTTTTAAATAAAAGTAAACGTTTCCATAACTTTTACATTAAACGCACTCATAAATTTAGTATGTCGTTCGTAGAGAAGTTTTAATTTCCTTAAGAGACGTGAAGCAATCTAGACCTCGACATTTGATTGAAATATTAAAGACTATTTATATTAAAAACCGAACGCAAAATCATTATATTAATTTTATGGTAAGCCCTTTTTTAATCAAAAATAAAATTCAGGACGCCTAGGCACACTTATCGATAAAATACAGTATACTGTGTAAATTTACTGATATAATAAATATCCCATAATAACATTAAACATATTATTTAAAAAACACCACACGCTTATTATTGCCACTGCTTATTATTGGCTTTTAATTTTCATAGTAACCGGCGGTACGGCGTTTTGATAGAAATTACAAAATATTAAGACTAGGCTATACTGCCTATTCCACTGTTAAGAACAGGCAATAAAACAAATAGCTACTTATTTCATCGCCGACAGTATGAAATTTCTCAAATTGCCTCTCCTCTTCGGAGGAAAACCTCCATAAAAGTCCATTCGAGCTTCGTTCTTTAACATTTGAGAACAATTACCTACTGATAATCGCCACTCCGGTTGGTCGGCCGGGATTGTTAACCCAGTTGCTGAAACCACGCGATTCTCATAGCTGTCTCGGCTCGCATCACATATTTATTGTTATAACATGATCTCGACTTTCGTAACAACTATGAGTAATTGGAGACCACATTTTATACCGGGTTGCTTGTGGTATTTTGTTTGTAAACGTTCAAAATCCATTTGAGTAAACGTATCGGGTTTTTTGCCCCTACTGGTGCAGACATCAACGCGTCGTCTATGAAGAGACGATGCGTCTACAGCAAATACATTTATTCACTTTTGAACGGGTCGAAAAATGATAAGTCAATTTCTTAGCAAACTGTATGTAAACGCTTGGATACATACTTCCGTGGCGTAAAACTAATTATATACGTTGTATATTGTTTTGAAAAAATGACACGTCGCCGCGTTTCTTACGCCGGTTCTTCTCGTGGCAGAGGTTTATTTTTCCGAACCGGTGGTAGTTTACTGATATTCCCAGATACATATAATTCCTAAATTGAAGATAAAATATTTTTACTTTTTACTTTTTCTAAGCATAATTGAACGCCCCTCCATTTTTTTCCGCTCACATATGACGTAAGGATATATGACAATACATAGAAGTTCAGTTGGCTTGGCACGTGTTGAAGTGAGCATGGTGTAGAAGTTAGAAACGTCAAACTGATGTCGCATCATTATGTCAAGGCAGATAGAGCTTCCAGGTGGCGGCGAGTAGGCAGCGAGTGCACTCGACAGCGCTACATAAATAGGTCGTAACCGGGCGTTAGAGTGGTAGCCGCGATCGCAGCTCCCGGAACTAACTGCCTCCCTGGCAGGCTGTAAACGTCTCCAGCGCCTGACTTTCGGTGATTTACTCCAATTTTTATGTGTCGCTCCTCCTCTAGATTTATATTAAATTTATTTCTGGCACATTTTACGACACTAACATGTGTCACGGAGATAATTTAAGCTGTCCGAGACAGACGACATTTAATTCGGTGTACATTATCGTTAAGCCAACTTAATAGGTCTTTTATCTTTCTAGCAGTTATCGTTTGTGATTTTAAAAATATAAGTAGGTACTTAACTATCTTAGTATCTGCATTTATATTCCTTGTTAGTGTTTCGTACCAAAATTGGTTCAACGGAACACTCAGTGTCTGTCCATTTGTCGCAGACAGTTTTCTCGAAGAACGCTTGACATAGAAAAATTATATTTACTGTATAGACATGGCAATTCATGGCCTAGATACATATCTGAAGTCCAAAGGCGTTCGTTTGCCCATTCATGAGCGATCAGTTTTGGGGCTAATAAGGGCTCCAGCAATTTTTGTTTGCTGTCTAAGAGTGTATACGGTATATTCCACTAGAAATGTGCTATGCTATGTTGTTATGGATGCGTTTGAATCCATCAATCCCACCACCACCACCATATCAGCCCTAGGACGTCCACTGCTAGACATAGGCCTCCCCCAATTTCATGGGGGGGTAAATGCCATAATCACCACGCTTGGCATGCGGGTTGGCGATCGCAGTATCTCCACCGCACTCTAGGAATGCTGCTGCCCATTCCCCGGTGGTCTTGGTCGTAGTTTAAGGACATACCCGGGTCCACCAATCATATGAACCATATTCAGTGGTCAAAATAAAATAGCATTGGTGGAAACGGGTTTTCGTAGCGTAGCTTTTACACCCTCGCAGCATAAAAACATTATTCGTTAAGAAATGTTCTTTTACCGTAAAATAAAATTTCTGTTTCATATTTAGTAAAGAAAAAGAGTACGCAAAACAGCTTACAGTCTGAACACTAATTGACAATATTTCATTTTTTAAGCAGGGTTTTTCCGATGAAATCAAATAGAGGATAAAAAGTTAAGTAAAACCACATTTTTAGTTTCTCGTAAATATCCCAATTTCATATAAAAAAATCAATTACAAAAGTTCCTCATTCTAAAAGAGAGTAAGTGACAAGTAAGGCGTCACTGCATAACAAATCATACAGAAGCACTGTTACTAAGACAAATTTACTAAAGAAAGTGAACTGCTGTTCTTTTTGTGCGCTGTGTCTGCCACAATTTCATAGTGCGTAGTGACGTCATTACTACGATATAGGCTTTCTTCACATTTTCGTGAATGTTTAAAAAACTAATAGCTATAAAAATATTTAAAAAATATTTTTGGCTTTCTTGTTACCAAATTAACGAAATGAGTTAAGATTTCATACTACATATAAATTTGAAATGTTGTCAATGCTGAGTTCTGACTCGCACTTGACTTAATTTACCGTAGACAAATAACAGATGATAAGTATATTTTTTTGCCTTCTTAAATATAATCCGAAGAGGCATTCTATTCTCAGTCAGAGTGATCACAGCAGGTACAAACAACCACCCAGAACTACCGCATAGGTCTCAGATCTTCCAGCACGGTACTCTTAATGAGTCTGGCCCACAGGGCATTGTTTTTCTGAATGAAGAGCAGCATAAAAAAACCACCGTTACACCACCGTCGCCAACTGTACCCGTGTCGCCCGAGACACCCCTGGCTCCTGAGCCCAAGGCTCGTCGTATTCAGCAGCGTCGTGATGCTACTAATACAACCAGTAGCCCACTTGTGGCTGATGATGTTCATTCCTCATGCAGTACGTCGTGGTCGCAAACTGGACATCCTCCCAGGTCGGTAGTCATTCAACCTGAGAAACTACCTGTGCAGATGCCAGATGTATCGCCAGCGCTACAAACGGCATCGCGTTCACCGGTGGAAGTGCTGACGGCTACACAACCAGCGCCCAAAAGAAATTCCACTCGATCTTCGTATGAACGAGGCACCCCGGGCCTCCGTGCGGCGGGTCCCCGTGTTACGAGCTTGCATGTCTTTAACCTCGACCAGGACACCACACCAAACGACGTAATCCAGCACGTCCAGACTCGTCTGGGGATCTCAAAGCCTGTGTGCGAGCAGCTTGTTGTCACCAGGGGCAATTATGCATCATTCCGTCTTATTGTGCCGGCTGACAAACAGAAGATCGTTCGTGATACTAGAAATGGGCCAGCTGGAGTATCCGTTCGATTATTTAACGTTGTACAGGCAAAAAACTCGCCAGCGAACCGAAATCCACCAATAGCAAAGTAAAAAATAAGTTCATTGTTATTCACCAAAACGTTAGGTCTATATGTGGAAAAACTGCACTTTTAGATTTATTGAACACTAAAGAAAAACCACATGTATTGGGTTTTAGTGAAATTTGGTGCAGACAAAATGAAATTGCACGAGTGAGGTTATGCGGGTATGCGCTAGCGAACTACTACTGTAGAACCAACATCGCGCACGGCGGTACCGCGCTGTACATACGGGACGGTGTAGAATATCGACAGCGCAACGACCTACACTCACTGTGCAATATCACTTTGAATTTGCGGCGATAGAAATTATTCGTTTAAAATTGATTATTGTTGCTTTATATAGGACTGGGAAAGGTGATTTTGATATTTATTTAGAGAATTTGGAATTATTGTTGAAAACACTAAATGACGAAAACAAAAGGTTTCTCATTGTTGGTGACCATAACGTGGATTATTTATCTGAAAATAGTATGAAACGGCGTATTAATGATGTGTTAAGTTCGTTTGGATGCCGTAACATAGTAACGTTTCCAACTCGTGAGACTGCGGTCTGCGCGTCGTCCATCGACTGCGGAATATCGAACTGCGCGAGCGACGACCTAACTGTATCGCCTTTAGATACCGCGATAAGCGACCATAACGCGCAACGGTATGAACTAAATGTAGAACATGGCTTTAAAAACCAGTTGAATGATATTGATCGACGGCTATGTAGTAAGGACAGAATTCAATCATTTGATTTTGACATTATGAATTTTGATTTTAATTTTATATATGATACAAAGTTTAACATTGACTATAAATTTAATAAATTGTTTAATATTTTAATTTACTATATCGAAATTCACTTTCCAATTAAAAAGTTTAAATGTAAAAATAACGCAAATACGCCTTGGGTGAGTGACGAACTCGTGGAATTAATACGTAAACACAGCGATTTACACGAAATAAGACGTCAGTACCCTGGAAATCCCATAATATTTGAATGTACTCAATACTCAATACTCAATTATTTATTTGCAGTAAAACATAGTTAAATGCATGCAAATACAATTTAGTAAATTAAATAAAATTAAAAATACATAGAACGCAATGGATATTGGATACAGAAAACACAAATTGAATCGGTGATTATACAATGTCAAAGAGAAAAACAGAAACAGATTGATACTATTAAAAAAAAAAAAAAAAAAAGTCACATATTCATAATCATTAAAGTAATAAAATAAAATAAAATAAAAATTAAAGAATTTATTAACCCTCCGAAGTTCCAATAAAAATTAAATGTATGTATGAATAGTCATGTCAGCGCTGAGAAATGTCGAGAGAAAAATAAAACAGAATTACAATAATAAAATAGTTCAATGATCTAATGCATTTGCGAAAAATTCTTTAATTGAGTAGTAAGGTCGGTGTATTGAACACTATACCCAATTAATTAAGTCGACAACATTAACAACCCGACAAGCGTTTATAGAACGTAGGCTAAAGGCAAGTAGCAACAAATCTAAAGAAATGTGGACAATTGTTAACAATGAAATCGGCACAAAAACACGATCCCAGAACATTTCCCTTCGTGATCCTGAAACTGACTTAGAAATATCACGAAGGGACTTGCCAAACACCTTTAATTCCCATTTTCTTGGAGTAGCTGCCAAATACGCCATTCAGGATGATTTATCCAAATCCACCCAATACCTTCATAGGCACTTGGGCACGTCATCCTCACCACCTACTTTCATCCTGCCAGTTGTCACTCGCGATAGTGTAGATAAGGCGTTTCTTCCCATGCTGAAAAAGCGTGGCACTGTTGATGCTTTTGACATCTCACCCAATATCCTTCTTTGGATATGGCCGGTTATTGGCGATGTACTTGTCGTTTTAATTAACCTAATGTTTGAAACTGGTACGTACCCCGATGTTTTAAAGCATGCAAGGGTGTGTCCAGTTTTTAAAGGAAAAGGTGACAAGTGTGACGTCAATAACTACAGGCCTATCACAATAGTACCCACTATTTCCAAAATAGTCGAATCAATCCTGTCTTCTCACCTATTGAGTCATTTGGAATCGAATAACCTGCTTACGGAGAATCAATTCGCATACAGACAAAAAAGATCGACAACCACCGCGGCGTACAGGATATTCGATTGTATAATGACTGGGTTAGATAAATAAATAAATAAATAAATAAATATTAGGAGACATTTTTTACCCAAATCGAACTAGTCCCACAGTAAGCTCAATAAGGCTTGTGTTATGGGTACCAGACGACGATATATTTAATAGATATATACATAAATACATAGAAAACATCCAAGTCTCGGGAACAAATGTCTCTGCTCACCACAGAAACAAATGCCCTTACCGGGAATCGAACCCAGGACCTCTAGCTTCGGAGGCAGTGACACTACCAACTAGGCTAAACAGGACGACAAAGATGACAGGAACAAGATGGCTGGGATATTGTGTGATTTATCAAAGGCTTTTGATGTAATTAGTCACAGATTGTTATTGAAGAAGTTGTATTTATATGGCGTTGAGAATAATGCCCATAAACTGTTCGCGTCGTTTTTGTCAGGCCGCAAACAAGTCGTGAAACTACTTGCTGACGGCAAACCACTACAATCTGACTCGGGGGACATATGTATCGGTATTCCACAGGGTTCTGCTCTTGTGAATACCCTATTTATCATATATATAAATGACTTACCGTCGAACATCGTAACTGGGTTGTCTGTATTGTTTGCAGACGAGACGACTGTATTGGTTAGTGCGAAATCATACGACCAGTTAAGACTTAAGATAAATGAAGCTTGTAGTCAGTTACAATCCTGGTTTTCAGCTAACGGTCTCGTATTAAACTGTTCCAAATCTGATATAATGCTTTTTTCTGGTCGTAGGATCTCTATTCCACCGTGCATGACCAATTGTCCGATGCCACTATGCGACGTTAGCAGGTTTTTGGGATTCATGATGGACTCTAATTTAAATTGGAAGTCACATATAGATAGTCTATGCAGTAGGTTGGGTAGTGCTGTCTATGCGTTGCGAAAACTAAAGCCACGTATCTCGGGTGAAGCTCTAAAGCAGGTATACTTTGCTCATTTCCACTCCCTCATGTCGTACGGCACACTCATCTGGGGTAACTCTAGGGATGCAAAAAGAGTATTAACCGTGCAGAAACGAGCTATCCGTATACTTGACGGAGTGAAACACAGGCATCCCTATAGACCTTTTTTCATTTCGCAACGCATAATGACACACTACTCCCAACACATGTATGATTTGTTGCTGTTTGTCCGTGACAATATTAGTCAGTTTGCCCGCGTGAACTTTCCGGGAAAACAACTACGTTCTACAGGACGCCTTCGAAATGTCTCTCGTCGCATGGCTCTTTTGAGAAAGAAACCCCGGGTAATCGGTCCAACCTACTTCGAACGGTTGCCTGCGGGCTTACGGAATGAACCATCTAACGAAAACTTCAAGCATCAACTGAGAAACCTTTTGTTGGATAACCCTCTGTACTCTGTAAAAGAGTATATGGAATTACATTTTTAACGTATAGGGCCACTTTGCTAAAATTATTATGATTATTTTGATTTTTTGGCATTTGTTTCTTTTATCTTTTAAATCATGTAGTGACATTCAACTCGAATATTTTAAATGTATTTCAATACGAATCGATGCTGCTATTATTGTAAATTTGTTAAATTGCCTTTATTTTATGTTAATTGTGTAATGACGATCCCTTTTGGGAGATATTTTTATTTATTTATTATTATTATTTTTATATCTTATTTGACGATCATGATGCTAATTCTTATATTTTTGACATCATATGCAAACATATATTGTAATTATTATCATGAAATAAATGAATCTGAATCTGAATCTGTATCATAAAGTATTGTTATAATTGTGTAAGGAACACGCTTTGTTTGTTCCTATATTAGATGTTTTTTTTATACAATGTATACATGTAATGTCTACATGTACACGGTGCTCGGTGAAAATATTATAATTACGCATTCCTGAGGTCATAAGAAGTAATAAATATTAAATGTAGTGAGGTCGAATTATTCTTTTTAACTTTAAAAAAACATTCATTTAAAATATAATAAATACATTATGTTTGCTTCTCCAGTATAAAAGTGCCTTAGGATGAGCTCGCAACGTTTATTTATTTATTTAGTTATTTATTTATTACAAAAGTTTTAATGACATTACAATTTGTTATTGCTATCTATTGGTATGATGCCGCGAAAGATTAAAATAAACGGAAAACTCTTCTGCGAACCCTATGTCCCTAATGAGGTATAACAGGAACACATCATTTACATCATCATCATATCTTATTATATCCTCGAGAGGCAGTGATATGAAGATTCGTGAGCATAGATTAATCAAAGCTGGGTCCAGACTCTTCTTTGATATGAACCGGAACAAAGTTAGTCATACCACACTATTAAAGAAAAACGTACGTAGATTATCTGAAAAGTTGCCAAGCACTAGATTGTTTACAGTAAAACTAATTTACTGCGGCTTAATGCATTTTGAGCCTTAACTTGGCAGTTTTCTATGCAGTATGTTATCTAAATATATAAAAGAAGAAACTGACTGACTGACTGACTGACTGACTGACATATCAACGCACAGCCCAAACCGCTGGTCCTAGAGATTCCAAATTTGGCACGTAGGTTCCTTATAAGGTCTAGGGGTGCACTAAGAAAGGATTTTTCAAAATTCAACCCCTAAGAGGGTGAAATGGGGGTACGAAGTTTGTATGGGGAAACAAGATTAGTTGGACTATTTTATTCGAAACTTCACAGGAGTATTTCTAACGATAAATAAGTAAGCATGTGTATCAGGTTTTTTGAGAAATCAACCCCTAAAAGGGGGAAATCTGGTGACAAATTATGAAAATCGATATGGGTGTTGTTTCTATGGTTTATCGGGTCGCTAATTACGATAAAACAATGATTTTAAAATCCCACGTGGAGGACGTGAAATACCATCCCCTGTTGGGGTCCGAGGGGGTTGGAATGTCTAAATATTAATATGGGTGTCATTTTTATGATTTTTAGGTCGTTAATTTCGAAAATGGCATTGATTTTGAAATTTAATATTGCGGGCATGAAAACTTAAAAGTAGGTGCCAAATTGCAAGAAGAAACTGACTGACTGACTGAGTGACAAATCAACGCACAGCCCAAACTGCTGGTTCGAGAGATACCAAATTTGGCATATAAGTTCCTTATAAGGTCTAAAGGTGCATGAAGTGCCGTGAGTTCCCTATGAAGATACGACCTTTTTTGATTCAATGTTTTGCTTGTGGTTTTATTAATCAGTGCCGTCCGATACGATTTCGACATAAATCGATATTTGAGCGTCCGAGAGGACTCTTAATAGGAATCCGAGGTACCTAAACTTTGAATAAAGTAACGGCCATATTGATTTTCTAAATTTCCGTCCCGATTTCGTTCAAAATCGATATCTGAGCGTCTGAGAGGTCCCCTAATACGACTTCGAGGTAAAATTTGGAAAAAGTGGCGGCCATATTGCTTTTCTTCATTTCCGTCCCGATTTCGTTCAAAACCGATATCTGAACGTCCGAGAGCTCCCCCAATACGACTTACTAGCTAAAATTTGGAAAAAGTCGCAGTCATATTGATTTTATTTTTTTCGTCCCGATTTCGTTCAAAATCGATATCTGAGCGCCCGAGAGGTCTCGTAATACGAATCCGAGGTAAAATTTAGAAAAAGCGGCGGCCATATTATTTTTAAAATTTCCGTCCCGATTTCGTTCTAAATCGATATCTAAGCGTCTTAGAGAATTCTTAATACGAATCCGAGGTAAAATTTGGAAAAAGTGGCAGCCATATTGATTTTCTCCATTTCAACCCAATTTTGTTCAAAATCGATATCCGAGCGTCCGAGAGGTCTCCTAATACGAATCCCAGGTAAAATTTGGAAAAAGTAGCAGCCATATTGATTTTCTTCATTTCCAACCCGATTTCGTTCAAAATCGATATCTGAGCATCCGAGAGGTCCCCTAATACGAATTTGGGGTAAAATTTAAAATAAGTGGCGGCCATATTGATTTTCTTCATTTTCGTCCCGATTTCGTTCAAAATCGATATCTGAGTGTCCGAGAGAACTCTTAATACGAATCCGAGGTAAAATTTGTGAAAGTGACGGCCATATTGATTTTGTTTTTTTTCGCCTCCACTCCATACATGCCTGTATGCAAAAAAGTTTAGTGTTACTATATAGGCGTGTGGGGTATCTGTGGATTTGCTTTTAAAAACGACATAGAGGTTTCGATATTTTTTTCCATTTAAATCAACCTTTAGATTTTTTTTTTATCGTATGGCATTTATTTACGAACCGTGAGATTTTCGAGAAGACAAGTACGGTTGCCAGTTTTTGTTGCACTTTTAGCACCACCCAGGGGTCACGTGTCAGGTAACGGTGGGTACTCCCTACGGACGTGGTGCAACTTCGACCCCCCTTTGTCAAGTGAGTGGGCAACTTGACTGTTAGAAGTTCGCAAGCCGCTCGAATGCCTCTAACTTGGCTTAACGATTGCAGCCGGGATCAACGGCTTAGCGTGCCTTCCAAAGCACGAGAGTCAGTTAGTAACCACTCAAAGCGGTCACCCATCCAAGAACTGACCTGCGCCCACATTGCTTAACCTCACACACCGCACGCGGTAGGTGGGTGCCGCTGGGCCACGACCGCTCTAAATTCTTGATAGTTTGTGCCAAATTGCAATTCAATCGGTCCAGTAAAAGCAACTTGGTTGTAACAGACGGACTGACAGTAAGGAGTGCGAATGGAAGTGAGGCCAAATTTTCTTTTTGGATGCTCCAAGTGGAACTGGCAAAACCTACCTAAGAAATTTAATTTTAGGAAAAATAAATGTTACACGTGATATTGAATTAGCCGTATATCTGTACTTCAAAGGACCAGAGTTTATGAGCGCTGCGCGTTGCTTGGTCGTTTACAGACCTATTGGTGTAACTGTAGTACACAGATACTTTTACTAAGGGCCATTTAAGATATGCTTTTATTTTATAGGCCCTTTCCCTTACGGCCTCTCGGAAATGTATGATAATAGTTTTCGATCCTTATTTTTGCCAAAATCAAATTAAATTCAACAGTTTCCCGGTTCTCAGAATGTATACTGACTTTTCATTTGTTCACCTGTTAATGAATCACAATTACCAAACATCGTATACCGAAACCCCCAGAATATAACAACTACTTTTCTGGAGACCGCATCTAAATCGGTTCAGCCAAACGCGAGATAATCGTGGACAAACATACGAACATGTTTTTTGTAGACGGTTAAAAATTTCGCTTAGTACGCGGGCGAAGCCGCGGGAAAATGCTAGTAATACCATAAAAGCTGTTGGATATTTAAGAAAATTGCCAAGTTAAAGCTCAAAGTGCATTAAGCCGCAGTAAATTAGTTTTACTGTAATCAATCTAGTGCCAAACTTGGCAACTTTTCAGATAATCTATGGAACTTGGCGCCCATTTAGATCGCAATTCTTTTGTCGGTGAACTTGGCTGCCATTTTCACATTTACGTTTTTGATGGGATAACATTACTTTTTGTCAAACTTCATCCAATGGTGCTTTCCCAGAGCGAATGCACGAGTTACTATACAAAATACCCAAACCGCTATAGGTGTACCTAAAATATTTGAAGAGTTCCCTCGATTTTTCCAGAACCCTATGATCAGATTCTGACCCGATGACAATGGGACCACCCCGGAAGTATACCGTTTCAAACAAAAAAAGAAATTTCCAAATCGGTTAATAAATGACGGAGTTCTGAGGTAACTAGTATAAATAATATAATAATAATAAAGAAAAACGTACGTAGATTATCTGAAAAGTTGCCAAGTACTAGACTGTTTACAGTAAAACTAATTTAGTACAAGTACAAGCGTCTCTACAAAGCGCACGCCCATCACCTTTACCCGCCTCGTCCTCATCAGCATCGGCATCGTCGGAGGAGGAATTTGCCACCGCGCCCGACACCTCCAGCAGTTCGAGCGACGAGTGCGGGCCGCCGCCGCTACCGCCACGTCCACCTGCGCGGCGCGGGCGCCCACCGCTGCCGGCACGCTTGGGGCCTGCGGGGCATCCTGCTCCGCCCACGGCTCCCGCTACCGGTGGTGTAGTGCGCCGCATGCAGTGGTCGCCATCAATGAATGAAAACTGCATGCGTGCCTACTATGGGGCGACAGAGGGAGGAACAAATCTGTCCGCGTACCGTGTTAGGATGCTTCCTCTGTTTCAGGCGCTTGAACCAGCCATCTCCGTATCTGCGCAACGGCTATCGGATCAAGTAAAAGTAAAAAAAGTAAAAGTAGTTTATTCTTCAAATTAGGCATATTACATGCACCTATGAACGTCAATAAACTACCACCGGTTCGGAAAAATATACCTCTGCCACGAGAAGAACCGGCGTAAGAAACTCGGCGAGGTGTCATTTTTCAAAACAATATACATTATATAGTTAAATATAAAATTACATCACTACAAAATAACTTAAATAACAATGCTACAGTAGAAAATATATTTTCGCGATAGATTACCCGTGCAGGACGCTATCACTGCCAAACATCCCTATCCATGATGTAATCGTTTATCTTATAATATGCTCTTGATATAAGTGTTTGTTTTACTGCAGATTTGAATTTAGAATTGCTAAGTTCAGTAATGTGTTTAGGAATTTTATTGTAGAATTTGATACAATTTCCCAAGAACGACTTTTTCGCCTTTACTAGTCTATAGAAGGTTATTTTGAGTTTCCCAGTATTTCTCGTGGCTATTGGTTTATCAGCGTTCGTTGGAAAATTGCTCAAATTCTTCCTAACATACATTATTATTTCAAATATGTATAGGGACGGCAGGGTTAGAATATCTATTTCTTTGAAAAATTCTCTTAATGAATCACGCGACCCCAAGTTATAAATTGCTCGGATAGCCCTTTTTTGCAAAATAAAAACAGTTTCAATATCTGCAGCTGATCCCCATAAGATAAGACCATAAGTAATTATACTATTAAAATAAGCAAAGTAAACTAACCGTGCCGTTGCCACATTGGTAAGCTGCCTTATTCTCCTGACTGCAAATGCAGCAGAGCTCAACCTACTTCCTATCGCTGTTATATGGGAACCCCACTGCAATTTTGAGTCCAATGTAATACCTAAGAATACAGTAGAAGTAACAAATTCTAATGTTTGACCATTAAGTTTAATATTTGTATCTAAGTTTCTGTTTGATGAGTTCGCTAGAGAGAATTTCATACATTTCGTGTTTTTCGGGTTCAATACTAAGTTATTGGCAGCAAACCAGTCAGATATCATGGAGAGGGTATTATTTGGTTCAATGAGTTCAGTATCTCTCCTATTTACCTTGAACAGTAATGAGGTGTCGTCTGCGAACATTACAATGCCTGATCGTCGGCTTACCATATATGGCAGATCATTTACATAAACAAGGAACAGGAACGGACCTAGAATAGACCCCTGAGGTACTCCCATCTCTACCACTGTCTCTGACGAAATGGCTTTATATATCGCTACCTTTTGATTTCTCTGTGTTAAATATGACTTCAAGTGCGCGTCATCCAACGGCTCAAGCGGTTGGATGACGCGACACTTGATTGGCTCCGCCTGGAGGCACTCTCTGCTCGCGCGGTCTCCACTTCGGCGCGGAACCCATCCGCCACGTTGCCAGCGCTGGTGCCCGCACCCGATACGGCACCGGGGGCACCGCGGGTGGATCCAAGTGCCAACGAGGACTGTGCGAGTCAGAGTGTGAGTGCCCAGGCCCATGAGCTATTGAGGAGGGCTTTGGAAGAGGCGATTACGCAGTATCGCTCCACACCGAATTCTAGGCCGCGACTACCATGCTTGCCCGTGAATAGACGCAATGTAGCGTTAATGGGAGCCCTTAACGATCTCCTAGTTCCGTATTTAGGGGCTAGCGAAGATTTGATTGACACGCACTCAATTATGTACTGCGGGGCCATCGCGGCGTGCCGTGTTGCTCGCGTCAAGTTTCCGGACACTGACCGTGCACCTAGGACCGCCGGGAGTGTCCCTGCCTGGCAAGTACGAATTGAGCGGCGTGTCGATACGTATAGGACTCTCATTGCAAAGCTGATCTGCTTCAGAGGGGGCAATAAGCGCCCTCGAGTAATGCGCTTCGTGAACCAAGCCTTCGCGGGGACTAGTGTCAGGCCCCGTGACTACATGGCCTGTGTCACGCAACGCATTGACTTTCTGAAGCAGAAAGTGTATGCATGGGCAAGCCGTATTCGTCGCTACAGAGAGCGTCTGGACCGATACCAGCAGAATCGCCTTTTCGAAAGCGACCAAAGGAAAATATACCGGAAGTGGGATGGAACCGACCATCGTGTGTCTGATGGACAGCGACCGGATGCTACAGCCATGGTTAACTTTTGGCGTAGTATTTGGTCGGTGCCTGTCGAGCACACCGAGGGCGCCTGGATGGATGTTGTCAAGCGTGAGTGTGAGTCCATTGAAGCCATGGGGTCTGTTACCGTCAGCCCCGAGGACGTAAGTTGTGCCATCCGTACGGCTCCGAACTGGAAAAGTCCGGGCCCGGATGGATTGCACAACTTCTGGCTAAAATGGTTTCGATGCTCACACGCGCGTTTGGCAGCACAGTTCCAGCAAGCCCTCAAGATCGGTTCCCTGCCGCCTCCCCTAACAACTGGTGTTACCTCCTTGCTCTACAAGTCCGGTAGTACCACGGAAGCGAAGAACTACAGACCCATTACGTGCTTGCCGACGCTATACAAGCTCCTTACATCCATTTTGAAAGCAAAAATTAACACGCACATTGTTGCGAACAACATTCTGGCCCCCGCTCAAAATGGATGTAGGGTTGGGTCACGTGGTACTAAAGAGCTCCTCCTCATAGACATGACCATTTGCCAACGAGTTCGGCGAAACAGAGGGACCCTCTCGGCCGCCTGGATTGACTATAAGAAGGCCTATGATTCGGTGCCTCATTCATGGCTGAGGAGGATCTTAGAACTGTATAAAGTGGATGCAGTTTTGAGATCCTTCTTAGTTGCTTGCATGGGGCAGTGGACCACAGTCCTTCGTCAACCCGGGGGAGGAGAGGGCCCCTCTGGCCCGCAGGATTCCATCAGGATTGAGCGAGGTATTTTTCAGGGTGATAGTCTGAGTCCCTTGTGGTTTTGCCTAGCGCTGAATCCGCTCAGTACCCTGCTGAAGGATTCGGGACTAGGTTGCCAGCTACGGAGAGAGGGTGAGGTCATTACTCATCTGCTCTACATGGACGACCTTAAACTATTTGCACCAAATAAACATGACTTGTTGGAGCTACTGAAAACCACAGAGGTCTTCAGTAGTGCCATCAAAATGGAATTTGGTGTCGATAAGTGTGCGGTCATGCATGTACAGCGGGGGAAAGTTGTAAATTCCACAAATTTACATATTTCTGAGACAATGGGTCTCAGATCTCTCTCCGAAGCAGAAACCTATAAGTATCTTGGTATGTCACAGTCTTTGGGTATCGAGGGTGGAGACATCAAGCGGGCGGTGAAGGAGCGCTTCTTCTGTCGCCTGACAAAAGTACTCAATAGTTTTTTGTCGGGCGGCAATAAGGTTCGCGCCTTCAACACCTGGGTGATGCCCTTGCTCACATACTCCTTTGGCATATTAAGGTGGACTGAGCTCGATTTCCTGGATCGAAGGGTGCGTGTACTGCTCACTGCGCACCGTATGACCCACGATCTTCTGTTATGAGACTGTACATCCCGCGGAAGCTTGGAGGTCGCGGCTTCTTAAATGCTAAAGACCTTCACAACCGCGAGGTGTGCAGTCTCAGGGATTACTTTCTAAACAGTGAGTGTGGGATGCATCGTGACGTAGTGGCAGTAGACGCATCTTTCACCCCGCTCTCCATGGCAAACGAGAACTGGCGCAGATTTAAAGTACTAAGCACCAAGGACCGCAGGACGGTGTGGAAGAGTAAGGAGCTACATGGGCGGTTCTACAAGGCCCTTGCGGGGCCCGATGTAGACCTGCTCGCATCGGTGAACTGGCTACGTTTTGGGGATCTTTTTGGGGAAACTGAAGGTTTTGTCTGTGCAATTGTGGACGAGGTTATCATGACGAACAACTACCGGAAATATATCCTGAAGGACGGTACGGTCGACATTTGTCGGGCATGCCGCCGTTCCGGAGAGTCACTCTGGCATATTACTCGTATTTCTGGTTGTAGTCATCTTGCTAACGGCGAGTACTTGCACAGACATAACTTGGTGGCCAGGATTATTCACCAGCAGCTTGCTCTTTTACACGGTCTTGTGGACTTCGAAGTGCCGTATTATAAGTACACACCTGCCGCGCCAGTTCTGGAAAATGGTCGTGCAACGCTCTATTGGGATCAATCTGTCATCACGGACAGGACTATTGTAGCCAACAAGCCTGATATCGTTCTGACAGATCGATTGAAGCGCCAGGCAGGACTCGTTGATATCACCATTCCCCATGACGAGAACCTCGTGAAAGCTGAGAGGGACAAAGTCAGCAAGTACCTAGACTTGGCACATGAGGTAACCGCCATGTGGGATGTTGATTCAACGATTATTGTCCCGATAGTCGTCTCTGCGAACGGTCTAATTGCGAAGAGTCTCGACCAACATCTCAAGAGACTCTCGCTAGATGGTTGGGTCAAGGGTCAGATACAGAAGGCGGTACTCCTGGACACGGCGCGGATAGTCCGGAGGTTCCTCTCTCTGTCGCCCTAACCACCGGTAGCTTAGGCCCCGCCTCGGTGCCGGTGGCACTCTAGGTTAGGTTTTTTACAATGCTTTTATATTTTGTAAGTGTATTATTATATTTTACTTTTATAAATGTTTTGTCAAAAACCTAACTTAAGCTATAAGAAAAATAAAGAGAATAATAATAATAAAATCAATGTTCAGTTGTTTGTTTCTTTTCTGGTGTATACACATAATTACCAAGCGGAATACCAAATTTCAGCTTTCTAGGTAATCTGGAAGTGGGTTAGGTTTTTGATTACTAGTCAGTCAGTCAGTCAGTCAGTGGAAAAAATGCCGGTTTTTGGAATTTAAATTCTCAATAACTATTAAACCTATATTTATGAAATTTGGGGTTCTAGTTGTTCTAAAGGATCTTAATATATGTCATCATCATCATCATCATGTCAGCCGAAAGACGTCCACTGCTGGACATAGGCCTCCCCCAAAGACTTTCACAATGACCGGTCCTGCGCCACCCGCATCCAGCGGACACCCGCGACCTTCACCAGGTCATCAGTCCACCGAGTGGGGGGCCTGCCCACGCTACGCCTTCCGGTACGTGGTCGCCACTCGAGAACCTTTCCGCCCCAACGGCCATCGGTTCTACGTGCTATGTGCCCCGCCCACTGCCACTTAAGTTTAGCGATTCGGAGGGCTATATCGGTCACTTTGGTTCTGCTGCGGATGGCCTCATTTCTGATGCGATCACGCAGAGAAACTCCCAACATAGCTCTCTCCATTGCCCTTTGGGTGACTTTGAGCCTTCTTATGAGGCCCATAGTAAGCGACCACGTTTCAGTGCCATATGTCATCACTGGCAACACACACTGGTCAAAGACTTTTGTCTTGAGACACTGCGGAATATTGGACGAAAAGATGTGCCGTAGCTTCCCGAACGCTGCCCAACTGAGTCGGATTCGACGATTAACCTCTTTCTGGAAGTTAGACCTACCTAACTGGACAGTCTGTCCTAGGTATACGTAATCGTCTACAACTTTGAGCGTAAAGTGTCCGATTGTTAAGGGAGTTGGTGCGACATGGACATTTGACATGATCTTCGTCTTGTCCATGTTCATCCTTAGACCAACTCGCTCGGAGGCTTTACTGAGGTCATTGAGCGTTGTACTTAAATCCTCCATGGTCTCAGCCAAGACTACTATATCGTCAGCAAACCGAAGGTGAGTGAGGTAGTCGCCGTTTATGTTGATGCCTAGCCTTCCCCAGTCCAGAGTCTTGAAAACATCCTCCAGTGCAGCGGAGAACAGTTTAGGAGAAATAACATCTCCTTGCCTGACTCCCCGCTGCAACGGAATAGGCTTTGAGTTCCGGTCCTGGAGTCGGACTGACATAGTGGCGTTCTTGTACAAACTTTTCAGCTCTTCGATATACCGGTAGTCCACTTGGCACCGCTGGAGAGATTGTAGTACAGCCCAGGTTTCGATCGAATCGAAGGCTTTCTCGTAGTCCACGAACGCTAAACAGAGGGGCAGGTTATACTCCTCAGTCTTCTGTATAACCTGACGGAGCGTATGGATGTGGTCTACGGTGCTAAAGCCTCTTCGGAAACCGGCTTGTTCGGGAGGCTGGAAGTCATCTAGCCTGCGTGCGAGACGGTTCGTAATGACTCTTGAAAACAGCTTATAGACATGGCTCAGAAGTGAGATGGGTCGGTAGTTCTTCAGTAAGGAGTTGTCACCCTTTTTGAAGAAGAGCACCACCACACCTCTGTTCCATGCCTTTGGAGTTTTCCCTTCCAGTAAGACGGAGTCGAACAACTTCTGAAGGGCCCTAAGGACCGGTTTTCCACCTGCCTTCAGGAGTTCAGCTGTAATTCCGTCTTCACCGGGTGCCCTATTGTTCTTCAGCTGCTTAAGAGCCATTCTAATCTCGTACAGGCTGATGTACGGGATATCTTCGGTATAGTGCCGGGTTAATCTAGCTCTAGGGTCTTCCGCCAGACCAACTTCGGGTCTGCTAGTTGACGTGTATAGCTGTCCATAAAAGCACTCTATCTCACTCAGAAGCTCAGGTTTGGACGAAACGATTCTACCATCCTCAGTTATTAATCTGGCGAGCTGGCTCTGCCCAATAGACAATCTCTTGAGAAAACTTTAGAGCCCTTATTCTGCTCGATGGCCTCTTCAATCCGATTTGTATTGAATTGGCGCAGATCGCGGGTAAGGGACTTAGAGATCTGTTTATTGAGCTGCCTGTATAATTTCGCATCGGCTGAAGACTGCAGAATCATCTCATTCCTTTCCTCGATGAGCCTCTGAGTGGAGATAGAGAGCCTTTTGGCACTTTGAGTTCGTTGGGCCTTAAAGAACTTAGACCCAATGCTATGGACAGCTTCCACAAACCCGTCGTTGAATTCGTCCACATCGCCGCCTAGACAATCGAAACGGTTTTGGAGTTCCAGCTGAAAGCTCTCGGGGTTTTGGATTTGGACTGCTGCTGGACGGAGCGTGGACTTCATCAGTCGAGAGCGCTCTAGCTTGACGCATATATTCAATGTGCCTCTTACCAAACGATGACCACTTCCGGTTTTAACCGCATTGATCACAGAGACATCATTGAATATATGCCTCTTCGTCGACATGATGAAGTCAATCTCGTTTTTTGTTGCACCGTCGGGACTCATCCAGGTCCACTTCCTGTGCTCGCGTTTCTTGAAGAAGGAGTTCATCATGTAGAGTCCCTCCTTCTCCAAGAAACCAGCCAGTAGTTGGCCCCGGTGGTTCCGACTTCCAACTCCAAATTGCCCCACTCTCGGCTCTTCGCCGTCTCTCTTGCCCAGTTTTGCGTTGAAATCCCCCATAACAACGGTGAAGTAGGTTTTGGAACTATGCATGACCTTTGATATATCCTCATACATAGCCTCCACCTCGTCGTCGGAGTGTGCCGAGGTCGGCGCGTACACCTGTATGACCGTCAACGAGTACCTCTCGGATACTCTGAGTATAAGGTACGCCACCCTAGCCGACACACTCTCGATCTTCACCACGTTGTTCACGAGGGATTTGTGGACGATAAACCCGACACCTCCCTGGGACTGTTGGTCGCCCTCCCGGAAATAGAGCAAGTTGCCGGACTTCAGGGTTATCGTGTCCTCCCCCTCTCTTCGGACTTCAGATAACCCTACGATATCCCAACGCAACTTGCTCAATCCTTCCTCCAGTTCCGCTATCTTTTTAATATATGTACCAAATTTCATTTATGTTAGATACATTTGGATTTATTGGGAGGTCAAAAGTGGCTCCAAACGGTTCGTGTAATATAACACACGGCTGCTGTCCGCCAGTTCCTGGGGTGAACTTGGCTGGACACGCTGCCGCGTATCTAGATCCCGTACCAACCTACAGAGCGGGTCGTCCCATTGCCGCTGAGAATTGGGGTTTCCGGCCATGTCCGCGTTCGGGCAAGCCTGGGTCCACGCATTTCTGCTCTCGGTTAAAAAAGGTACAGTAAACTCTTAAATTTTTCATATTTCTTGATTTCCTACATTCTGGGAAAAAATGTGCTGTCGTTTGACACGTAAACAATGATGGTGACGTAACATAACCATATTTGACTTTTGCAGTCAACGTAATCGCAACAAAGTCGCAGTCATTAAAGAGTTATGTACTGGAGATTTAATTGCAAATTTTTACACATAAATGGTAATATCTCCAAATCTAAGTCGAATCCAGCGTACATTATATGACATTTTAAGCTTGAAATTTGGTTAGGAAGGTGCGGTTAAAATTTTCTCTTTCCTCGTGGTCACCCTGTATACAAAACGAGTAGTCAACCTCTTACCTCACCCGTTTTAATAAGGAAACTGTCAAAAATTTACAAATGACATTTAACCATTTCCATATAAAAACGGGTGAGGAGGTGAGGACGAGTCGGTTTGTGAATAAGAGGGCAGTCCTCGTCGGAGCGACAGAAGATCGTACCAAGCTTTGCCATACGCGACCAATCGACCATGCCTTCGCCTAGGGTCCTCCAGCGGTCTCGGTCTCCGTACTACTTTTCTTTTTATCACTGCTAATATTTTAGGGGCTGTAGATCATATTAAGCCAGTTTTAACTTGAATAGGACCAACCACGAAATCGATTTTTATAGTCGGCTGTTCCTCTGAAAACTCAGCAGCTGAGACGTATACACTTTTTTGATTTAGAGACTGTTCTGTTTATGTATACGAGTGAAGCAATAATCTAGATTTATAAATCATAAATCACAAAATCTTTGTATTATATTAACTTTGTATATCAACATTACTTACAAAAGTTGAAAAACCCCTGACATTTTTATTTCAAAGTTCGGTAGCTCAAAAACAGTTGTAAAACTTGATTTCAAATAAAAAACAGCATAATCGGTCCAACCGTTTTAGAGCGAGCATGCCACACGCAGATAACATACACAGATGCACATGTTAAACTTATAAAACCCCTCTTTTGGGTTCCGCGTTAGCACAACTACGATATAATACGACGATAGACTATCCGTCTCTATTTAATGGGTACACACGGAAAAAGACGGATAGTCTATCTCGCGCGCGATGTAGCTCACGGGCCGCCTTGTGCTAGCCTTTTAAGTTTATGTTGTAAATAATATAATACTCGTAATAGTCACGGATACAGATCAGTCACAACATTTTACAGGTTGTTGATTGCAATGCAATACTGCAAAACCTGCCAGAAACAGTACAACTACTTGTTTTTTCCACTTGATTACTCGCATACGCCGAGATGAACAATAATAATGAAACGGCTCCATTGTGAACCACATGATTACGCACCATTGTGCTGACATCGACTTGTTGTAGATAAATTGGTATTCCCAGGACCAGGACTGAACAGAACAATGATTTCAAATGTACATTTGCCTATTGGGCGTGAATGTTTTGTGATATACAAAATTTAACTAGTGGCTCTGTGAGCTGTAGACCTCGCAAACATTTTTTTTTTTCAAATATCAACATTTCCAAAAACTGACTCGACAAAAAACTTCTGTATAATTACCGAACCTACTCACAAAATTTCACGAGAATCAGTTGAGAAAAGCCACCTGTAAAGGAAAACATCCGGATACACAGACAGACAGATATACGAAAGAATTTTTGTCGAAAGCTAAAACGGAGACGCTTCGCTCGGTCGGTCAATTACTAGTATGGGAGCTTGGAATTTCCATTCCTTTCCCGTGGTTTTAAAGGTTTTCGAGTGGCAACCTGAAAGCATAGCATGGGCAGGCCCCCACAGGCAGCAGGCAGGGAGGTGGAGTGATGTCTTGGCAAGGATCGCGGGTGGTGTCCGCTGGATGCGGGTGCCGCAGGACCATTCCATTTGTTATTGTGGAACTCTTTGGGGGAGGCCTATGTCCAGCAGTGGACGTGCTTCGGCTTCATGGTGGACATTGGTTGACTGCTACCCTAAATTAATTATTAACTTCCATTGAAATAAATCCATTGTAAACGTGCAGTTCTTACTAAACTACAAGTATACTCGGTATTTTCTTAGAGCCTGTACCTGCTAGCAAAACTTTTAGCTCGGAGAGTACTGAGTGGTGAGTAAGAAATGTCCGTAATGAGGATGGAAATTTTGGTCGTAGAAGGAAGAAGGAAGAATGGGCGATGGCTCAGCATTATGATGCGACAGGAGACCAGGTCGCTGAAATTCTGCCGAGACCCTACTGAAACTAATAATTAAAGAACGATCAGTGCAACGCTATACACACATAGCGTTGCACTGTTCGTTCTTTAATTACGTTTTAGTACACACTGTGTGTGTGTTCTGTGTATGCGTTTGTACTGTGTAGTGTCTGTGTGTATGTGTATGCGTGGGTGCGTGGACATATATATATTTACGAAATCAATTTTGTGAGTGTTCTATAAAGGCCTGTTTTCATTTCTTTAGATGATGGGCGGAAGAACGTGGAATTTAAGGATTCTGTTTTTATATTTTTAAAAGATGCAGGCAATAATTTAGTTTGTATTTATTTCTATTCTTTATTTCACGCATTGGTGGCGGTATGTTATTCCAACATTTTGTGGTCCGATACTGAAAACTCCCCTTAAAAGCAGCCGACGGATGTCCGGAGACCTGCAGTACAATCCATCGAGAACCTCTGACAGGATGGTTACTGTTTGTGAACCAAGTGAGCTTAATATAAATAAGATGGCGTTTTTTTATACCATACATACAAAGTTTAAATAAATAAATATGAAGAAAATAGGTATGTCACGACTGATCAAAAACCGGACACGGTGCCGTTATCAAACTCTGCAGCAAACCAATAACGAAGAAAAACGGCATTTAGGCGGCTTAGCCACGATTAACTTTGCCAGAAAATTAAAAGCGACGGAGAGAGAATAAAAGTAGTCTGCGGGACGTGACCAATATGTCCCTGGGCGGCCCAGTCTTCGACAACGTTGATCTGTAAGTTTATGTAACTCACGTACCGCGAGTTTGCTTTGCCAACGGACGGTGGCTCACTGCAGTACGTTCGCTTATCAGGTTCGCGACTCGCCCCGGATATCGAATCATACGTCGGTCGCGTAAAACATATATTGATGGTGAACGTTTTTGTGTTCAATTTATTTATTTCTCTTACTCGTATTCAGGTATATAAGTAGAGTCAAACCTGACCATGTCTTATTTCAGAACGCGTTTAAGTTTTATCCGATTGTGTCTCGATATATGCGTTTAATCTTACCACAGAATCTTTATGGGACCGTCACATTTGGTCGATGACGGTTAAATATTATAATTTTTACGAGTATTTATATAATTGTTTACCAAAAGGTTTTTAGAAGTGAGTATTATGTAGTCGTGATTATTCTATAAAATAAGAATAATTTTCCTTACACAGACCATCCGACCGTGTTTCAAACGAACTTTCCAACTAAATCTCTAGACATATAAACTTTCTAAGACCACAGTCAGGATCTCGGTAAAATTTACGGCATCAAACTACGCGGACTACACACAACTCCATTCGTCGTTTTCGGTCAAACTACACGAAGTTTTAATTAAGCTTTTATCATATGGCCAGGACAAGACTAATGCGTGGGTCGAGGGTTTCAGTAACCGAGGGTCAGTGAAAGGGGCGCGATGACTATCGGAAAGCAACAGTTTCAACTTTCAATCGCGCCACAACTTCGCTCGTTACATACGCGCCTCGACGGATGTCCTTTCAAAACATTCCATTGATTAAACTCGTCACTTTCATGTCGCATCATGGCGCCGATAAGCGAACGCCGCAGTTTTATTGGACACGACGTGTGAACATTAATTTAATTAAAACTCTGAACACGAAGGTCAACGGCGGCCTTTTAACACTTTTTGTTCACACGGCGCTGGGTTTCAATGTATATACATAATAGGATGACAATTTATTACCACGATGCCGATCGGACCAGTTTTAGAGAGGATTAAGTATTTATGGTCCCATACAAATATTTGATCATCTCTAATAACTGGATCTACAATCAGAGCAAAGTAAAAGACTAAAAAGAGAGTCTAAGTACAACGTGATGAAAGTAAATAATAATAAATAAATATATTGGGGGACAATCTTACACAAATCGACCTAGTCCCAAACTAAGCAAAGCTTGTACTATGGTTTCTAGACGACGATATACATACTTATATACATACTTAAATACATAGAAAACGTCCAAGACCCAAGAGCAAATTTCCGTGCTAAACGCACAAATAATGCCTGGCCGGGATTCGAACCCGGGACCTCTAGCTTCGGAGGCAGTGTCACTACTAACTAGGCTAAGCCGGCCGTCAAAATACATAGTTATAAAAGTACAATATATATTTTCCTGTTATATTTATATTATTATTTATATAGCATAGCACCAATGAGATATAATAAAACGAATTTTCTGGACATGCGAATGTCGTTCGTCGCCAGCCCCGGTAGATATCCGGTGCCCGCTACCAACGTACCACACACTCGCCGATAACTCCGTATTGGATAATTAACGTGGCGGATTGGACAGCTCCACACAGTTAATTTATACCAAAATTAGTGGCTCAAACATACTTCAAGTTACTCTCTGGGTTAGATACGCTTCGATATAAACTTTAAGTCATTATTTAAATCAAAATCGCACTCTGTATCACGAAAACGAGTGGATAAAAATACAATAAATGCGTTAAGTTATGTTGTTCTTTTAATTTAAATCGCACCGCGTGTATCATATTATCAACTCCAGCGAATGCATTTCTGGTTTGGATGGTTGCCAAGATATCAAATTTCGATAAACATCTCCTCATCATCATCATCATCATTTCAGCCGAATGACGTCCACTGCTGGACATAGGCCTCCCCCAAAGACTTCCACAATGACCGGTCCTGCGCCACCCGCATCCAGCGGACACCTGCGACCCTTACCAGGTCATCAGTCCACCGTGTGGGGGGCCTGCCCACGCTACGCCTTCCGGTACGTGGTCGCCACTCGAGAACCTTCCCGCCCCAACGGCCATCGGTTCTGCGTGCTATGTGCCCCGCCCACTGCCACTTAAGTTTAGCGATTCGAAGGGCTATATCGGTCACTTTGGTTCTGCTGCGGATGGCCTCATATATGGTACTGAAACGTGGTCGCTTACTATGGGCCTCATAAGAAGGCTCAAAGTCACCCAAAGAGCAATGGAGAGGGCTATGCTGGGAGTTTCTCTGCGTGATCGCATCAGAAATGAAACATCTCCTAGCCACAAATAATTGTAGTAATCCCTCTTAAATAATTAAAAGTTTTAGAATTTCCTTACATACGGCGTTGTAGTAAGTATTTTAACCTACTAAAACGCCTATTCAAATTTAAATTAATTGACTATTCGCTAAACTAGTCCTGTGCAATTTGGTGTTTGTTTAAGGTTATTCTTTATATTGTAGCTTAATTATGCAATTTTTTTATATTTATTTTAATTTTATTTAGTATTAGTTTTTAGTTTTAATTTAGTTCTATTCTAGGTCTAGTTTAAGTAGTTTAATATTGTTCATATAATAAAATTTTGTTCAATAAAGAAAGATAAGTAACAAAAAACAAAAAAAAAAAATATGCAAGACGCAATTTTATTTCACTGGTTTTTAGCTATTCGAATGAAATGATGATAATCAAATGCGATAATACGATGATCGTGTTTTTAACAATGCCCTTAAACAAAATGTAGTACCTTATAAAATCATGGTGGTTTTTTCGCACTAATTACTTGTAATTACTGAAGATTGATTTTTTCTTCGTGTCGAAACAGAGTTACACTGGAGTGGACTAAATATATAATCCAGGAGCTAATCTTCTCCGAGACCGCTCGGAGGTAAACTAATGAGCAGGGCTCGGAACCGGTTAATCTCAAAATTCTGAAATAGCTAAATATTTTTAATTAGTTTATGCTCTTTATGTACGTCTCAATAATTGTATTTGGGTTATTACTTCATATTGTTAGATTGCCTGATTAAACATGAAATAGTAGACGAAAGACCGATAAGAACTAAAAAAATACCGGTATTTTTGTATGGACAGAATACCGGTTCCGAGCCCTGCTAATGAGCTTTCTGCTTGGACGTGCGTCAGTCGCGCGTCCGGCGATATCCGACACCGGCAGTGTCACATAGATAACTCCATATTAGCCAATTAATTGCTGCCCGACAACGGCTCAATTGACACATACGGTTTCTATCGTACGTTTGTTTTTAGTGGCGGAATAGTCATATGATAGTGTACTTACTATCTTCCTATCTTTTAATGCGAAACGTAATTAATAACTTTTAACGTAAATGGATATATGATTATTTTCATTGTATCGATAGATGAATCTCAAACTGCATCAGTTATTTATTATTACAACCCATTTATTGCTAGTGGATTAACTCAAACCACGATGTAACATTTTACATGTCTGATATTTGAATTATCATCTGTAGGAACATTAAACGATAGTTAGTATAGGTAGGTATTGTGATAAATTAATATAGGGTTTAATTTTACTTAAATTGCCATTGACATCAAATTTTTACGTTACCGGTTCAGGCCGCGCCTTGATTCCTTTGAGTACAAAATGACACGATTTAGCTCTTGACTTGGAACAAACATTGCCATTTTAGAATTAAGGCGAATGTAACTTGTCAAAGATTGTCTTACTACTTGTGCTCGTCGCATGCGCACGGAAATTTGCGAAAATTCCCATGAAAATAAGTTTTCTTTTGTTAAAAATATTCTTTTTAGGGTTTTGTATCAATATGCTAAAAAGGAACCCGTATGGTCTGTCTGTCGGCCACATGGTGCCGCTTTATCTGTCAGTCTGTCTGTCTGTCACATTGCTAATTATCTCAAGAAGTACTTATGCTACCGATTGAAATAGTTATAAAGAATGCTAAACCACATATATTGAACATGTTTTTTTTCTGTCAATATTGACCGGCACAATTAGGGAGCAAAAGTTCAAAGTCAAGTGACGATGTCATACGAAAGGGTTCATTTTGAAACAGTTTTTTATTTTATTTTTAGTGGAGAAATTTCGATTTGTAAAGGATAATGTAAAAAAAATACCGTTCTCTCTATTATCTCAACAACCGAAGCTTACTAAGAAAAAAAATACACTAAGTTGATATTAATAAAATATAATGGGATCGGGACGTTGTACGGACCCTCAGTGCGTGAGTCGGATTCGCACTAGATCGGTTTTTTTAGATAGTGCGCAATGATATTTTTTTAAATTTTGATTGTGATAAATGGATATTGATTTTGATTTACCGATAGAGCGGTAAATACTAGTTTAGAAAACAACATTATTTAAATATTTATTTAACAGACATACATACATATAATCACGCCTGTTTCCCATAGGGGTAGGCAGAGATCACGGATTTCCACTTGCTACGATCCTGACATACAACTTTCGCTTCATGAACTTTCATAACATTCTTCATGCATGCGCGCCGATTTAGGGTACTCCTGACCTGGCCTTTCTGCAGAATGTCTCCGATTTGGTCGGAGTACGTTCGCCGAGGTCTTCCCCTTCCAACTTTTCCATCCACTCTTCCTTCATACACTCGTTTTGTCAATCTTCTTTCATCCATCCTCTCTACATGTCCAAACCATCTTAGCATACCTTTCTCAATTTTCGTCACTATATCTTCATTCACTCCACACCTCCGTCTTATAACGGTGTTTCTCACTCTATCTCTCAAAGTAACGCTACACATACTTCTCAGCGCTCTCATTTCCACTGCATTTACTCGACTCTGATGTTTCTTCTGCCACACCCAACTTTCACTACCATACATTAGTGTCGGCACCAACACTCCTCTATGCACGGCCAGCCGCGCCTTTTCTGACACTTTCTGGCTACTCATAAAGGCGTGAAGTGCCCCATTCACTCGATTCCCAGCTATCACTCTCCTTTCAATATCTCCTTCATGCTTACCGTCTCTCGTGAACAAAGTCCCCAAATACACAAACCCATCCACTTGCTCCAACCTCTCTCCATCTACAGCAATTTCACAAACTGTCATACACTCATCTCTTTCAAATACCATCACTTTCGTCTTGCTTACATTCATTTTCATTCCTTTTCTCGCAAATAATCTGTGCATGCTAGTTACCATCTTCTGTAGCTTCTCAGCCGATGACGCTAATAAAACCTGGTCATCGGCGTAGAGTAGACATTTGATAAGCAACCCATTCATTTCCAACCCACATTCATCGTCTTTCAAATCTTGCAAACAACTGTCCAGAAATAGATTAAACAGCCACGCTGACGCTACACATCCCTGTCTAACACCCTTTTCGATGCTAAACCATTCAGTGTAGGACCCGTTTACTCTCACGCAAGCAGAGGAATCCTCGTAGAGAGATTTCAGAGCTTGAATGAGATGGTCGCTCACTCCATATCCGGACAGTACCGACCAAAGTTCATTCCTCACCACTCTGTCATAGGCCTTCTCCAAATCCACGAACGCGCAATAGACCTTTTGACCTTGGGCCAAATATTTTTCGGCTATGCATCGTAAAGAGAAGACCTGATCCGTACATCCCATACCTTTCCTAAATCCCGCTTGTACATCCCATATTTTCTCATCGGTTTCTTGCATTACCCTTTCAATCAACACTTTCGCATATAATTTGCCAACGATGCTGAGTAAGCTAATGCCCCTGTAGTTCTTGCAGTCAAGTTGTGAGCCCTTTCCCTTGTACAGTGGCACGATGACCGCCTTGCACCAATCTTTTGGAACTATGCCGGTATTAAAACATAAGTTGAAAAGGCGATACAACTGACTTGCTACGACGCCTTGCCCAGCCTTCAGCATCTCGACTGAAATTCTATCATACCCCGCTGCCTTTCCTGGTTTCATTCCTTTCAAAGCTTTTACAATTTCATCCATACTAATACTACACTCCTCATGTGGCAGTGCATTATCATTCACTCCTGACGTATTTTCCTCTTCTCTCTCAAACAAACCTTCAAAATATTCCTTCCATCTCCCTAATATGCATTCCTCATCATTCAATAAACTTCCATGCTGGTCTCTAATCGAGGTTAGCTCTGAGGTCTGAGTTTTACCTCTGGCTAGTCGAATGGCTTTCCAGAAAAACTTTATGTTTGCCCGGAAATCCTGAGACAACCTCTGATCCATCTCATCATTCTGTTCATCTTTCTTTCTTTTAACTACCTCCTTTACCAGAACATTCAACCTTTTATAGTTACTTTTCCTTTCACTCACGTCTTCAAGCGTGGCTTTTTGACTTCTTTGGTCAGCTCTTATCGCCAACCAATCTAGCCACGCTTTCTTCTTCTCACTTACTGCCTTTTGTACCTCTTTATCCCACCATACATTCTTCTTCTTCTTCCCTTTGCTCCTTTCTTTCACACCACATACATCCCTGGCTGTACTTACAAGCTTATCTTTAAAACCATTCCATAGTTGATCAATCTCGCATATATCATCTATCTCTCTAAGATTTTCCTTTAGTTTATGAATATACTCATCAGCCACACTTTCCTCTTGCAAATTTTCTACTTTTATTCTCTCCAGAACACTAGTGAATATACGAGGTCGATGCCGCCATCCTTGAAACAGCCCTTTCATTCGGCTCATCACCAGGAAGTGGTCTGTATTTATTCCGGCCCCGCGATACACCCTAGTGTCCAGAACATTCTTCCTCAATCTTTCGTCCACTATCACAAAATCAATCATACTCTTTCTTACGTTCTCCGCCTCACGCGTGTACAAATGAATCCATTTGTGGGCAAACATTGTATTTGTCACAAAAAGATTTCTCTCGAGGCAAATATCTAACAAACTCTCACCATTCTCATTCACTCTCTCGTCACCGTGAGTACCCAGAACCTTTTCAAATCCATCTCGCTTTACCCCTACCCATGCATTAAAATCACCTAACATAATCAACCTTTCATTATCCTTACATCTACTTGTGACATCCCTTAATTCCTCCAAGAACTGTTTTCCCTCTTCCTGGGTCGACTGTGATGTTCTCGTACCCAGGTTTACAGGGGCATATACCCCAACAACAAAGATACGAGTCAGTCCTAATTTCATTCTGACCCATATTAATCTGGGACTCACGCATTCAAATTCATTCACACACTTGGCAATCCTAGCTGAAAGTATGACACCAACCCCCTGACATGCTCTGTCTGAAACGGTCACTCCAGACCAGTACGCTGTATAGGGTCCATGTTTCGTGGTGTCACACCCTTTCCGTTTTGTCTCATTTACACAAAGAACATCAATCCTCTTTTTATCCATCATCTGCCTTACTTCATTCATTTTTCCTTCCATTCCTCCTCCAACATTCAACGTAGCAAAACGGCACTCCGTGAGCCGCTTTTCGCCCCCACTGGAAACGTGACGTGACGGGTGGCGAACCGCGTCGCCGCCATGCGGATGATTTTTATTTTTTCCAATCTCCATAGCGTTCCCACGAGTAAATAGGGAACTAAAGGTCCATCACAGCAGAGCCCTATACTGTGGTAAGGTGGATTACCACTGTGCCCTGTGACCACCAACACAGACACCCTCCGTTCGACACCAGACTCCCCTCTGGCCATGCATCCCTTGGCACGGGTCGGCTAACACCTTGGATTAGGGGTTTTATATCGGGGTTTTCCTTCCCCTAGACAGGTTGCAGGCCAATGCTAACGAGGCCCATCTCCCCGGGTTGTATTTCGGAGTTACCTTCTCCTAGACAGGTTGCAGCCCAATGCTAACTTAACATGCTTTACAAAAATTCAAACAGGGGAATTGTTAATGAATACAAAAGTTTCATATCGAATTTTATTTATCTTAGTTTTATACCCTCAGGCCCCTAAAATATAAACGTTTTACCAAACCACGCAGAGTATTCGCTTAAGTTTTCCGCATCAATTAATGAGCAAATCTAAAGTAAAGCACTTAAAAATTAACCTCGGTACTATTTTTAGTACTTTAGCACTACGGATTTATTTTAGCGTTTTACTTTCAACTTCTTTCTAGCATTTAGGAAAAACACTGTAAAATAAAGTCTCTAACTTTATCTTATTTTTCCATTTTACGCTTAATATTGTAATTCTTTTTATTTTTGTTAAATTATTAAAATCATATATCTCCCGAACGGCAAGTAAACAGTGGATACGGTTGGCACAGAACTCAACAGTCAACAGTCGGTGCATACGGACTGGGTAGAGACATAGAAATTAAAATAATCATCGAATTAATAGCGTTATAAACTTACAAAAAAGTCTCATCTCATGGCTCTTATGTCCTTGAAGTAAGGTTTTGGTTCATATTTATAAAAGGAATTCGTTTTTTTTTTTCACGTGACTGAACATTGCCATTTATTGTGAGTGCTCGCCTCGTAAATAATTGAATACAATAATCGAGGATCGTATAACTCGTAGACTGGAATAATTTTGACTACCGATCACAAGGGAACAAATATATGTGATCTACAAGAGAAGGCTTGTATACAATTATACATTCTATATTGATTGTTCAAATTTTCACAAAGGATTCCTTAGTGAAAAATAAAAGGTACGTGTTTTTTCTTTCAGTATCTTTCAGTACTAGAATATTGAGACAGAGCAGCTGAAAGATATCCTAAAGAACCAAGGGTCCGTGGATACTGCGGTAGCGCGCGTTGTGTAGGAGGTGGGAATAACGCTCGCCCCGCCCCTACGTTGAGACGTCAAGACAAACTTAAGGATGATTCACAGTAGACTGTTCCGTGTCCGGGCCGGCCAGTTTTCTATGACAGCAAACGCAACGACCTGCATATTTCTCTAGAAGAAAACGGGCCGGCCCGGACACGGAACGGCCTACTGTGAATCATCCTTTACGCGTCGAAACCTGTTTTTTTTAATGATGATGATGATGTTACATTAATATTAAAATATCTTTGGAATAGAAAAAAAAACATAAGTTGAAAATTTTACTTCATTCACGGGTTACTCCCGGGTCGTAAACATTGTTGTAAGTCACGTTCGCGATCGCGCGTCTTTACGAGAGATACAACACGGAAGTACACAACCGGTCATGCGGAGATGCGCGTGCGAATAATTTGCAATTTTGGTCGAGATCAAATAGGTGAGCGCGGCCCCGCACCGCTAACCCCGAGCGTCATTCAGCTCCCAATTATCCACACGTTACTAATTATTTATACGGACAGCACATTTTATTGTGAAAATTTTACCTATGTTTTTTTTTCAGAAATGGTGGCGGCCCTTTCAACGACGCCACCGTAAGCAAAGCCTTTTAAGCGAGCATGACATATTCAGGCTGCCGGACATTAATAAATAATATCAAAGATTAAACCAACTGTTCCTAATCCTCATTTTTATTTTTAAAATAGGTACTCTTTATTTAAACCTCGCAACTCGGCCGAACGGTGCAGACAGCGGGTGCTGCAGCGGAATTTGCGGCGGTTAAGAAGCGGGACAAATATTCAGCCCTACTTCTTAACTACCATTTTGTACCACTGGCGTTTGAGACGACAGGGTGCTGGGGGTCTGAGGCTGTAGCCTTTGTAAAAGAAGTGGGGCGAAGAATCAGGGAGAGAGGGTCCGATGCTCGCGCGGGTTCTTACCTGGTGCAAAGGTTGTCTATCGCCATTCAACGTGATGGGTACCTTTGCGCCAGGTACAACTCGCTGTCGCGACAATCGCGAATCTGTCAAGATCTGGTCGTGTAGCGACGCCTTTAATCATAATAAACTATATAGAATTCCTGATGAAATAGAATCAATACTACCAATCACCCAATCACTGCCGTATCCTGTTCAAGCTTCTAGAAAAGCATCACTATTTTATTTGTCTATGGTAAGAAACTTTTCATGTTATAACGAGTCGAATTTTCTTTGCCTCCAAACTAATATTTATAATTCTCAATTTATAAGTGAATTGTGTTTAGTGGTTTCTGCGCTGCTTTGAGGAACGGACAGACTGAGAGCTAAGTATACTCTAAAAGATATAAGCATTCTGAAACTCTCGTTAAAGTCAATTTCTACCTTTCATAGAAGTTCTATGCATATTTCGTTATAATAAAGTTATATATTTACCCTTGATATTTGCAAGTAACTAAAGCGGGTGGCGGTCTAGTGGCATAACAACTATTGTCATAATATCGATTGTCATAACACTTTACGCATAAAGTTGATGCTCATAATTTTTTTTTGGCATAAATTGTTCTATGGCATAATTGTTACCTGTCATAATTATACGAAGTCATAATTGGTTTAACCATAATGTCCAATGTCATACATTTATTTAGTCATAATGTTGATAATTATAAGTATTTTTAGTAATAATTGTAAATGTCATACATCTATCAAGCCATAATGTTGATGATTATAATTATTTTTAACCATTTCTCTGAGATCAACCAATGCCAAGATAGTGGAGTAAAAAGTTCAGGTTTTCACGTAGGCAGTAGGGAATAGTGACTTAGTGGCAAACCCGACTCGGATCGCGGATAGGTTAGAAGACGAAAGCGGGAGCTTTGCTCCCGCTTTCGTCTTCTAACGTTTCGTCATCGAGGTCATTTTTTTTATAAAAGAGCGGATAAACTTGTTATTAAAACTTTTGTATTACTTTCATATTACAGAGACTTTGTGGCAAAACCGATTCGGATCGCAGACAGGTTAGAAGACGAAAGCGGGAGCTTTGCTCCCGCTTTCGTCTTCGAGGTTATTTTTTTTATATAAGAGCGGAAAAACTTTGTAACTTACTTGCTTCTGGAGAGCACTTTTGTAGTAAGTCGTCAAAGTATAGCGGTATTTCGTTCGCTGGTAAAAATGCCAATGCATATAAGCACTTTATGTCCATAGGAAAAGTTTCACTTGTACCATATAATGTTTGATGACCGCATCTTTGGACTTTCCGATATATAATTTGACCAAGGTGGAAATTGCACATACATAGGCTTATGCGTTTTGTAGTTTATGCGTTTATACAGTATTGTTAAAAACTTTTATGACCAACCATTTTATGTCCATTATAAAGTATGCTTAAATAATTTTATGCGCATTAACTTTATGCGCATTACAGAATATGTTCTTCAACATTATGATTAAAAACATTATGCGCATAAATGTATGACTATTTACAATTATGCGGAATGATGAGTATGACGAATCCACGTATGCCTATCAAAAATATGACTTTAAACTTTATGCAACCCGACCCCTACCCAACTAAAGCACATGACGATGGTGAATATTTCTGCAATCTTTGCTTAATGTATGCTGACGCAAGGTTAGCCATATACAGATATTTGTATCAAGTGTGAGGAACGCTGTTTCAGGCTAGTACAGGCTGGTTGGAACATGATTTATATTATAGGCGCAGATAATGACGTAATTCCATTATCGATAAGGAGGAGCACGGGTGTCAAGCCATATGGGCTAGGACATAGCTGCCTCACGACCTACCTGAATTTGATTCTATGTGTGTGGCTGAGATGGTGCCCACCGATTCCTTGGCAGTCTCGTTGGAGGCTGGGCTGAGTTATATGATTTATATATGTGTGTGGCTGGATGGTGCCCACTGAATTCTCGGCAGTCTCGTTGGAGTCTGGGCTGAGTTATATGATTTATATGTGTGTGGCTGAGATGGTGCCCACCGATTCCTCGGCAGTCTCGTTGGAGGCTGGGCTGAGTTATATGATTTATATGTGTGTGGCTGAGATGGTGCCCACCGATTCCTCGGCAGTCTCGTTGGAGGCTGGGCTGAGTTATATGATTTATATATGTGAGACTGAGATGGTGCCCACTGATGGCTCGGCAGACTCGTTGGAGGCTGGGCTGAGCTATGTGATTTATATGATTGTGATTTGTATATATATGGGTGAGCGAGTACCCTATGTGCACTTGACAGACTCGTAGGAGGCAGTGTCAAGATATGTGTACTTGTCCGGCTTGAGAGGAGATGGTCAGGTAATGTGTGAGTATGTATGTAGGGTAATAGACTCGTTGGAGGCTGTGCTATTCTATGTGTGCTTATTTTGGCTCGTCGGAGACGAGCAATAATGTGTCAATTATATCAAAGTAATATATTAATACATTCAAAGTTATAATCTCTTTTACCATGAGTTTGCTTATCATAATGAAAAGATGGTAATTTGTCTTATGCCCATGAATAGTATACTTGGTGACATTGGAGAAGTTATAGAACCAATTTTCCACAGATCTTCACATGCTGGTATATGGAGGCTGGCTGTCTTCATGTTATGCCGGGAAGGGGCGCCCGACACTACATGAGTCTGGATTCTTAATCTCTCTCTTAAGGTAGAAATTATGTTCTCAGAATTCATTCCATGATATTATGACACAAGGATATTACAGAATTTTGTATGGTAATAATAACCTTGCGAAGCAGATAAATAAAACCAGAGTTACTTTTATATCATTTAATATTAATATAGGAACCCGGGCAATCTTAAGGTATGTGTGCCTTGGTCCCCCATTTAAACTTGGCGACACTCGCAGGGGCTCATTTGACTAGGCTTAAATTGTATTTAGTCTAAGTTTTCAATTCGTGTTTGTGTGTATGTTTTAAACTGTAATAATAATTGTATTTAACAACTGTTCTGATTATTATTTGCTTCCTCAATATTTTTGCATCAACCGCTACCTGGAAGTTGTCTACCGTTATTTCATTATTTAATTTCTGTTTGTTTACTACAGTGGTCAGCAGGATACTCTGCGACTTTTGCCACAAATTGTTCATATACATTTTTTCTGTGCTACAAATGCACGATCTAGTTCAGTCGAATTCCCCCACAAGATGATACCGTATCTCAATATGAACTCAATATAAGCGTGGTATGTTGTGATAGCCGTTTTATGTGAAACAGTTTGTTTAAGTCGCCACAATACAAAAATAAATATATGATTTCTTTTACATACACTGTCAAGGTGATTTTTCCAGTTACAGTACATGTCTAATGTCATACCTAAGAAAACAGAATATCCTACTTCTTCTATTTCAACATTCTCATGTAAAATTTTGATTTGATGTGGCGGTGTCGGATATGACCTAAACTGAATAAATTTCGTTTTGTGGAGATTAATTGACAGGTTGTTTTCATTAAGCCAAGAGATAACATAATTTTCAAATGCCACGCTGGAATAGCATGAATCTTTGTATACACAATGGAATACGGCATATCTAGGTCGGAGATTAGTTTTTGTTGCTTGAAATTATACTGGAGAAAAAATACAGCGATTATCAAGGTTTTCATACAAGACGTAAAAACTGAAAAGGTAGCTGTATTTTTTTCTGTTAAAATTTCTAGCAACACAAACTAATTTCCGACCTAGATATAGCGGCTCCCATTGTGTATACAAAGTTTCATGTTATTTCAGCATGGCGTTTTAAAATGAGAACGAAACTACTTTGTGTGGAGAATCGAGTTCAGCCGAGCGTGCCGAGATACGTATGTGGAAGAATCTGTATTAATGTTACTTTAATTTTTGTTTATAGAATGCTGCATGCATGTCTTCTGTGTTATCTCCTCACTGATTAAATAAATAAACAGTCAAACCGATTTGAACGCGTTTTCTTTAAAAAAAATCCAGCACTGGTTCTTATATCATTATCATCATCATCATACTAGCGTTATTCCTAGTACAGTTGTATCCTGAAGGATGTCTGGGATCCGCTACCTGGTTCTTAGATATACTCGTATTTTATTAAAATCGGTTCAGTGGCTTTTGAGATATTGAACTTTGAAATTAATATGTCGGGGGTATTTTTAACTTTTTTAAGTTGTCAGTTATTGCATACCGTTTTACGCAAGTTTTCAAGCGATAGAGAAAACAGCACATCGAGCAGCATTGTTTAACTTGACGAGCGCGTTGTCATTTTGAGGGTGACATTCGCATTAATTTGTAAAAAACATTTTAAGGTTAACCCTTTCACTGCGCACGACGTACACTATTCGCCTTGTATACGGATGATTGGTTCTAATTTGTCACTTATATTTCGAATTCCTAATTAACATCAATTTGATTTACACATTCATTCGACATGAACCGTTACTTGGCCCAAATGGCAAATGTGTCAAATTACTTTCTGTGGTCACTTAGTATTACACAATTGCAGAACAAATGCCTGTTTTTGGGAAGGAGCATTATTTTTATTTCCAATAACGCTAATGCGTTTTGTTTAAATATGTATTTCTTATCATATTGGGAGTAGTAGTAGGTAAATGTATTTTTCGCCGTGATGTCGGCCGATTTTTACGACACCTAATGTGACAAGCGAAAGACACCTAGTCAATTCCATCAATTCACTCAGCTTCAAGGTTTGCCAATTATTCGCTCGGATACATACATCTTGCAGTGTGTATACAACGATGTATGTTATAGTTTTCTTTTTGGAATAGGCGAGGTTGTGCTGCAAAGTTATTTAATCCATTTTAGGCAAGTGAATTGCTTCTTGTTACTTATTGCCATGGTTACGTTTCCTCGAGTGACTGATATTATTTGCTGGTTAACATGTGTACTGCTCACTTTACGTACGTGAGTTTATCTTTTCGCTGACGGGACTAATAAAAAAAAAACAAAAGTTGATCTACCCTTTTAAAAAAAATAACAAGTTTCGCCCTAAAATGAATGGTACCTAACTTCAAGGTCAATATATTATTATATTGACTTCGAACCGCCCAGAAATGTTAACAATCGGGTCTAATCGTATTCCGAGTTTTCACGATGCGATGGGAACGGATTATTCACTACAACTGTACTCATATTGGATGTAGTATCTTAAATATCTGTTATATTGCCTAACCAACTATCGCAATTATAATATAAACATGCTTGGATAGGCAACATAATATATATTCATACTATGTTATTTTATACGTGTTTGTTTTCATTTTGTTAACCGTACATCCCTGTGTATTTCCTCGAAAGAGCCAATTACCATCCTTTGTTAGCGTGACGAAATTTTGTTTGTCACCTGTCAACCCTAAAATGGAATACCTCGACCATTATTCTATCTACGCAAATTGTATTCCCACATTTTCTCATATCGCTGTACCAGTCGCATATCGTTATTGCCTATTTGCAAAATTAAATTTGCCCGAATAACCCCTGAGTCGCGCTCGTCTCTTCAATTTAGGTAAGGTCGAAGAGAGCAGGTTCGCCCTAAATAGATAGGTAGGCAAGTTAGCAATTCAATCGATAAGAGTTTCTAATTTGTAAACTTTGGGAGTTCGCATTATAGAGACGAATGTTGGGCTCGGCGAAAACGATTTAATAGCCATATTTAAGGTCGGCCTCTTGATCCGCTTACAAAACGAATTGGTTGCGAAATTGCTTTCCGGATTGGACTAGTTCGACGATAGACAATTTGGCAAGACATTTGTATTCTTGCGGAGATAAATAGAATAGGTATTGCGGTATAAGTACTCGTCCAGCATCAGATAGCGCACGTCTCTCGCAGATCGCTCGGTTGGGCCCGAGCCAATCATTACCTTCCAACTTTATGATAGGCACTTGCTCGTCTTGCAGTTTTTTCACTGCGAAAAATGATGACGAAAATTTAAACAACCTAAAACTAAAGGGACTGAATATATTCGATTGCGAAAATAGTTTGCAAAGCAGTCTAGCTAAAACGCACGTTCATGTGACAGGACAATTATGCCATCCTGCGCGTTGCCTAACGAGGGCGATACGTCTCATAGTTCTACAAATCCCGACCGTTTTCATTCTGTCCACAGTATTGGGTGTTTTATTTATTACCCTTAGCATTGCGCAATTCGTTATCGCAGTAATGGGAATAGCAATGTTAACAGTTTTCTCTCATTGTCTCTAAATGGGATGCCACGGCAATTTGCTCATCGTACTGTTTTTAAAATGGGTATTTTATTGTTCTCTCCTTTATTTAAACTGAAATTACTCCTCATTCATTAGGACGGGGAGTCGGGGCGCGACGCTACTCCATTTTTATTTTCCATTGTTGGTATTCAAAATTAAGACCCAGCAAAAATTGCTTCGTTAATAAAGGTCTGGCGATTAATTTGTTCTTAGCTCTATTTTTCGTAGCAAGAGATGTGACAACCGAATTTAAAAATGAACCGAGTTCAAATGAAAAGTGAAAAAATACTAGCATAAAATAACGAGTTAGTGATAAGCGGGAGCAGTTCGTTCTTGACCTATATATATTGATAAATATTAATTAACAAAATGTTGTTGGTAAAAATTTGAATATAGCTATGTCATTGCACAATGTATGTTAATGTTCGTGGTGATGATATTTGTTGTGTCTATGTTAAAGTAATTTGTTAAGGGATTAATGTTTGAGCTCGTTTATGAGAGCGTGATGCGTACACATATTTTGTTGCTGAAGCATCTGTCAGGCTCAACTGGCGACGGCTCGGGCGGACGACAAACAAATTGCCCATCGTATATATTGATGAGTGATGCAGGCGTATTTTAATTCGTGATACATTGTTGCAGTATTTGTAGCTTATATAACTACTACAAACCTTTTTTTAAATACCATTCAAATAATATCGATGTCAAAAGACACTAGGCTGGTTTTATATAAAACTGCTTGTCAGTTAGACCTGCGGATGTCCTAAAACTTCGACCAAGGCCACTGGGGGTGGTCAGCAGCATCTCTGGAGTACGGTGGAGATACTGTGATCGCCAATCCGCATGCCAAGCGTGGCGATAATGGCATATATACCCATGAAATTGGGGGAGGCCTATGTCCAGCAGCGAACGTCCTTCGGCTGATATGGTGGTGGTGGTGGTAATGGCTGGTCAGTTACGTAAAGAAAGGCTCCCAGTACACTTGACTGCGTTACGTTTCAACCTGTCGCTTATCAAATTAACTCATCTTTAACATTCTGTACTTTCTGGGAGCATTTAATGACAATATTTAGGTCCTAGAGGCGATAAGACTGGTTTCACATTAAAATTAGTTTAACAAACTCGCTTCGATGCACGCGAGCCTAGTTATCGTGTCAATGCAGTGAGAAAACAAAGTGTAATTGGCATGAGACAAGGATGATGTCTTTAAATCTCTCTCTATAATATCAGAACGACAGAGACATTAAAAAAACCTGCCAAGTTCGTATTTGATCACGCATAAAGCAGGGCTCCGTACCGACACCTACTAGTCCACAATTAAAACCCCTAACCTATACAACACGTTGAGTCAAAAAAGGTCGTATCTTCTTAGGGAACTCACGGCACTTACGTCTTTGATTGGACAATACAGTTTTTCAGCGATAACTCAAAAACTGCCCGACGTATCTTATACGAATTTGAAATAAAAGGGCTAGACTTCGAAACAAATTGTCAATCCCCAAATCAAAATTAATCAAAGTATACAAACAAGGGCCATATTACAGATCAATTAAAATGTATAATAAAATACCGGAAAATTTAAAGGCGGACAACAAACATGATACATTCTGTAAGAAGCTAAAGACTTTTCTTGTCCAAAAAGCTGACTATTCAATTGACGAATTTATGACTGATATTACATGAATATTATTGTATTGTTCCTTATCTTAACCTATCAAATTCAGTCCTATCAAATTATTGACACTGACATTTTTATTTTTATTGTTTTATTATTTTAATTTTATTTGTAGGACTATGTAATAAAAATTATTAGTAATTAAATTGCTACGCCCTACCAGGGCCCATGAATCCAAATGTACCTATTCATAAGATCTGTACAAACTATGGTTCAAAGTTTGTTTTTCAGAATTTTAAACGTCATACATAGTTTAGAAATTAGGAGGGGACACTGGGACACACTTATTACAACTCTGATAGCTGCTATCTCACCAACGGTTGTATTAATTTGAAAAGTTTTTAGAAACCTCTGCATCATTTATAAAAGGGCTGTCCATATAAAACTTTATTTTCATCCACCGGTTGCATGTATGGGGCGCCATCCCCCAATTAAATATTTTTTTCGTAATTTTCTGCAGCGGTTCTACCAAATTCCAAAACTGTAGTGCTTATAGTCTCCGAGTAAATCAGCAGTAACATGTGACTTACTAACGGACGGACATAACGAAAACGGATCCGTTTTCGCCATTTTGGCTACGGAACCCTGAACTAGTACATTACGATACTAGGGTTGTAAAACAAAGAAAGGCCGATATCGCAGAAGTTTGAGGCCCGAGCCGCAGGCGAGGGTCATAAATATGCGAGAGAGGGCTTTCTGTTTTACAACCCGTGTTTTGTACACAATTTTACGTCACCACTTGGCCAAAAAGTGGGTTATTCCGGACGCGCAGCGTGCGGAAAAACGCGCTTTTTGGCAAGGTGTGGTGTAAAGATATTTTCAGCTTTAAGGTTGTCCCATTTATTGCATTTCAATCCAATATTGCGAAGTTTGATGATTAAGTCCGTATTTGATATCATTGCATATTAATAACAAGTAATACGAAACTTGTATATTGAACCATATAATGTAAATACATTTTATTTGCGAGGTATTAAAGTTCGACAAAACTCTATAAGGCAGATTTGGTAATGCGGGTTGACAGTATCTGGAATACGAGCGTCGAGAGAAGGTAAAGATTTTATATGGGCTTTTTGTGTTTAATGCCTACTTCTGTTTGAATCACGATAAAAAGGGATAAGTGCTTTTGAACTCGGAGAGAATTATCTTTTAATTCTAGCAAACATTCAGGGCGGACTTTATAGTTCACTGGTTAGGTATTTCGCACTTATCCGCGGAAGTTTTGGAAGCATTGCAAAAACCTCTGAAATAATTTTATTACTGTATTACATTACATCATTATCAGCATATATTCTACGGTTGGGAATAGGCCTCCCCTCTGGATAAGAGGAAATGGGCAAGTCTAGTATAACACACGTCTCTAGGCTGTCAACACAACGAATACTCAAGTTGATAAAGGGTCGGCAAAGCGCTTGTGATTCTTCTAGATTCTCCTCTGTGTATATCCTTGAAATATGTATTTTTGTTAAAACTGACGGCCTGTTTAGCTTAGTTGGTAGTGACACTGCCTCCGAAGCTAGAAGTCCCGGGTTCGAATCCCGGCCAGGGCATTATTTGTGCATTTAGCACGGATTTTGTTCTTGGGTCTTGGACGTTCCCTAGGTATTTAAGTATGTATATCGCCGTCTAGTACCCATAGTACAAGCTTTGCTTAGTTTGGGACTAGGTCTATTTGTGTAAGATTGTCCCACAATATTTATTTATTTATTTAACTTATCCGCATTACTTTTTGTACAAGAGACAAGATATGCAATTTTAATACGAGATACCCAATCAGACTATACTGTTCTAAAATAAAAACAGAGCTGTGTCGTAGGAATTGTTTTGGAATGGCCATACGTATATATAATTAGTTACCGGAAGAAATAAAATAATTGACTTTAAAAAGACTTAAAAATTAATTAAAACAATGGTCAAAAGAATAGTCATTAGACACAATTAAGGATTTATTAAATTATTTTATACTAGCTTTTGCCCCCGACTTCGTCCGCGTATAATTCGTTCTCGCCTTAGAATGATTTGTTTTCCCATACAATCTTTCTCAAGCTCAGGTGGACATCAGGAACTTAGGGGTCATATGTTGGAGAAGGAAAGCCACGAATAGATCGGACTGGAGATATTTGCTTGACCAGGCTAGTCTAGGGCCCACCCGCGGCTAAAAGAAGAAAGAAGATTGTATCATAACGCCTCAGATGATAATGATGATACAATTTTTCCCCTTCTTTACACCCCCTTAAGATATGATTACAGTCAATATGACATTTCCTAGAAATCCTATTGTCAAAACGAATGATTAAGTGCTTATTTCGGAATATCAAATGTACCGAACAAATGAACAAATGAATGAAATGATGAAATGTATGTACAAATGAATCTCGTCAAAAACATTACATGTACATTGTACAATGGTAAAATTCTCGCTACGCAGTTCTGCCGTAAAACGTTACCCCAACAGAGCGAGTTCTTCATGTAAGTATGATGAGCGAAGGCCGGAAGCAGGGCATGCGAGAATAATCACACAGAGCGGGCTTCTCATGTAAGGCTGAGGGCCGAAGGCCTGAAGCAGAGAGGCGAGACACGCGAGGCTGAAGGCCGAGCTATGTCGTCGCCGAAGATCCAGTTGCCATATTAATGAGGGTAAATTATACTCCATTCGTTCGTTTTCACGTGATGCCCGGACATATAAACAGACAGAAAAAATAGACACAAATTCTTAAAACTGTTGAAACGATTTCTGTTATCGATTCTAAGTATCCCCAGCCAACTTTTTTTCGAATATCTTCCATGTACAGACTTTCGACCCTCTTCTAAGTGTACATCTTAGATGCTCCAACTTTCTATGCTGACGATTGGGCTGCCCAGCTCAAGTGATCTCTTATATCAAACAGTTTTTATGGTGTGAAGGGTCACCAATTACGTAAATTATAACGCACGACAAAATTAAATGATACACCGACGATATGTGCATTGAAACAGCTGTTTTTGTATTTAAGCATATGAATAAAAACAATGCCACAGTATCGCAAATGCATTTTGATGTACAAGCAAAGTAAAACTAATTGCGAAAAGGTTGTGCTCAAAAATAGCGTCAACAATCGGAAGATATAATAGAAATTAAATTAAACGACGACATTTATAGTGATCCCATTGACATTTGCAATATTTTAAATAACCATTTTATAGACTCGGTGAGCTCGCATAATACATCTTCAGCAAACCTATCTCATAGGTCCTTTTTACCTCCTGCCAATCCCCATACCATGTTTCTAAGACCATTGGATGAAAATGAATGTTTTAGACTGATCATGTCGCTTAACAACAGCAAATCTTGTGGATGTGATAGTATTACTACAAAAATGTTGAAACTATGTGCTTCGTCCTTGTGTATACCGCTCACACATATCATAAACCTCTCTTTTATCGAAGGCACCTTCCCCCATAAGCTAAAATCATCAGTAGTAAAGCCATTGTTTAAGAAAGGTGATAGGCAAAATCCCAATAATTACAGGCCTATCGCTCTTATTCCAGTCATTTCAAAAGTATTTGAAAGAACAGTTTATACTAGATTGTATGACTTTTTAACAAAATTTTACATTCTGCGTCCTGAACAGTACGGTTTTAGGCAAGGCAAATCTACTACGCTTGCCTGTTTTGAACTTGTTAAATATATCAGCGAGAGCTTGAATAATAAAACCCCAGTTATGTCCATCTTTTTGGACATGACTAAGGCTTTTGATTTTGTCAATCTTTCGAAACTTCTTAACAAACTGGAAACATATGGTGTAAGAGGGAAAGTGTTTGACTGGATCAAAAGCTACCTAGAGGACAGAAGACAATGTACAGAAGTCAGCAAATTTTCAGAAATTAACGGGGTTTTTACTAAAGTAACTTATAAATCAGAATTTAAATCCATAACCAAAGGTGTGCCGCAGGGTAGTGTTCTCGGTCCATTACTTTTCATTACTTATATTAATGATCTGCCGAATGCTAACTTATGTAAGACGATTATGTTTGCCGACGACACGACGCTTGTGATAAAATGTAAAAATAATGAAACTTATGAGCAAGACATCAGTCATGCATTAATTGACATTATAAATTGGCTAAATCTTAACGACTTACTCATAAATATTAATAAGACAAAGTATATGCAATTTATTTCCTATAACTCTCTTGACATTCCCATTTCTTTATCTTTTAACTATGAAAAAGTCGAAAAAGTAGATTCCTATAAATTTCTTGGCATTGTAATCGATAAGCACTTGAATTGGAAGGAGCATATTGAACAAGTATGTAATAAATTAAATCGTTTCGTTTTTGCTCTAAAACGATTAAGAACCACTGTGTCGGAGGAAGCTGCTCTCACTGCCTACCACGGCTTCGTGTCGTCTGTACTCTTATATGGTTTGATACTATGGGGCAATTCGGTAGAGGTGAACCGAGTTTTTAGAATCCAAAAAAAATGTGTTCGAGCCATATGCAATGCGTGGACAGGTGACAGCTGCTGTTCCACTTTTTAAAAAATTGGAAATTCTGCCTCCACCAAGTTTGTACATTAGGGAAGTATCTGTTTTCGTAGAGTCTCATCTGTTCTACTTCAAAATGCGTGAGGAGACTATGTTAAGACAGATGAGACTCAGAGGGAAAAACCTTCTGTACAAACCAACGAGCAGCAAAGCCATTTATGAACGTAATGTTTCAAATATGTGCATTGAAATTTTTAATTATTTACCCCAGGACATTAGATCTCTTAAGGGAAAAGCCTTTAAAGTCAAACTGAGCAAATGGCTATTGGAAAAGTGCTTCTATGAAGTCAGACATTTTCTCGGCAAATATTAATTAATTATGTAATATCACTATATTATGACCTTTGAACTTTATAAATGACCTTTCTAAATATGTAATTAATTGTAATTAAGTAAAATTATTAGTAGTGTATTGCAATGTATAATATTTGTTATAATTAAGTATAATTATTATTAATATTTGCACGCCTGTAGATGGGCTGAATACTAGAGACAAATAATTATGTAACATCCAGTGAAAAACGGTATTCGTAGCAAATAAATAATTTTGAATTTTGAATTTGAAGGAATTATGATTCTGCTATGCTTTAAGTTAAATTTCTTGACACGCTGTTACAGTCCCAATTGGCTGAGACATAAATCGTAGAATGGCGTATAAGGATTAAACCACCCCGTTTCATGGACCTTACTTGCATCCCCGATTCAATATCCCTTTGATGGAAGATCATCGGGACAAAAAGTACACTTATTGATATATATAAGTGAATCCAGATTATATACTATTAGCATACAAATCATCTTAATCTGTTCAGCCGTTTTTGCGTGATTCAGTGACAAACATCCAAACATTTAAACTTTCGCATTTATAATATTAAGTAGTGGGATTATGGTATCAAGTGAGTGCACATGAAGTGAACGGCAAAAGTAATATTGTAATTGCATGTTTTGAAGAGACCGTGGTGGCTGGCGCGCACACTGGGTAGCGCCGCGGCGCAACACTTGCGTTTACTTTTTTTTAGTTTCTTTCTTAAGATTTCTCAAATTTTTAATGAGGATGTTTTTCCTTTGTGATCAAGTATATGCTTACCAATTTTCATCCTGTAACTACAAGAGAGTTCCCATACAAAATTCAACCCCTCTTTTTACCCCCTTTTAACCCAAATCTGCACAATTTTTATAGCCTAAAACCTGACCGGGTATTTACGCGACAGATTAGTAAAGTTTTCATCAAAATCCGTTCAGCCGTTTTCACGTGATGCGCGTTCATATAAACAGACAAACAGATAAACAGACAAAAATTCTAAAAACTGTTGGAACGTGTTCTGTTATCGATTCTAAGTATCCGCAGCCAATTTTTTTTCGAATATCTTCCATGTACAGACTTTTGACCCTCTTCAGCTTTATTATATGTATAGATTAAGCGTAATTTTTAACCGTCTACAAAAAAAAGAGGTTCTCTGTTTGACCCGTATGTATGTATACGTATGTAGGTATGTATGTATGTTTGTCCACGATTATCTCGCGTTTGGCTGAACCGATTTAGATGCGGTTTCCAGAAAAGTAATTGTTACATTCTGGGGGTTTCAGTATACGAAGTTTGGTGATTGTGATTCATTAACAGATGAACAGATGAAAAGTCAGTAAATATATTCTGAGAACCGGCAACCTGTTGAATTTCATTTGAATTTGGCAAAAAAAAGGATCGAAAACTATTATCATACATTTTCGAGCGGACGAAGGGGAAAGGGCCGATGAAATAAAAGCATGTCTTATATCACTTATATGGCCCTTAGTAAAAGTATCTGTGTACTCCAGTAACACCAATAGGTCTGATAACGACCAAGCAGCGATCATAAACTCTGGTCCTTTGAAGTACAGAAATACGGCTAATTCAATATCCCGTGTAACCCTTATTTTTCCTTAAATTAAATTTAATAGGTAGGTTTTGCCAGTTCCCATTACAGCATCGAAAAAGAAAATTTGGCCTCACTTCCATTCGCACTCCTTACTATTTGCACGTATACTGACTTTTGTTCATCTGTTAATGAATCATAGTTATGCCTAACTAACCCCTCTGAAGCTATCACATCATACCCAAAAATCTATTAGGATACGCGGGTCTCGTTCCGTACCTCAAAAGCAAAAAGAGACCCTTATTCCCAATTCACGTGTGGCTGTCTGTCAGTCCATCTGTTACAACCAATATGCTTTAAAACTACTTGACCGAATGAAATGCAATTTGGCATAAACTATCAAGAATTTTTATGTCCATAATATTAAATTAAAAGCGGCCAAGTACATGTTGGATCACACACAAAGAAGGGTCCGTGCCGACACCTAATAGTCTACATTTGAACCACTATAGGAAACTTACGGCACTTAAGTCCTTTTGTGCTTGGCAAGACTGTTTTTCAACGATATCTCAAAAGATGGTAAACCTATCTTGTTGAAACCAAAAGTCGCTGAAAGTATTTACTAATATGCACCATCACATTTTTTTTCAGAATCTTAAACTTCATAGTTTGAAAATTACAGTGAGGGGACACAATTTTTACGACTTAGACAGCTAATCTATACTAATATTATAAAAAGGAAAGACTTGACTGTTTGTGTGCATTGAATAGGCTCCGAAACTTCAGAACCGATTTGAGAAATTATTTCAATGTTGGGAACACTGGGCATATAATCACTACGTTTTAAGAGACGGAACTCCATACATCACTTTTTGAGCGATTTTTAATAATTTAGTATCAACTTTCACGTAAAAACAACAATACGACCAACATAACAGTGTCAAATGTCAAATTGACATTCAATCTAAAAATGACAACTATAGGGAAGGACGTCATATAGATATTTTTTTATTTCATCGATATCGATACTTTTTTTATCGATATCGATACTTTACAGGATGGATACAATGCGTAATTATAAAAATAATCTAATTTTAGACGAGGAAAATAAAACCAATGACGTTGGCAGGAATAATTTATTTAACTAATTATTAATACTAACAGTGTACCGCGTAGTGTACATCACGGCTAGCCGCATAGTGCGTTGACGGGCTAAAGACAAAGAGGCATTAAACAAAGTATACATTATTAGGATAGTTAACTTAAGACTACAGATTATGTCTATAGATTAAAACAACATCTGAATATTATTATTATTTCAATAGTTACATATTTTAAATGACCCTTAGTCTTAAAAGATCTCTGATCTCTGTCTTCATTTCGATTTTAATACCAAAATTTTTAAATCAAAGCATTTTTCGAGCCACGATAACTTGTAATTTCTAATATTATGACAAAAACCTTTATTTAAGTTGATGTGTAAGGAATAATCACATTCGTAAATTGTGATTAACCATGATATATTTGTAAAAGCACAATTGTCATCAAACATGGCCGGCATACAGGTGCTATTTACACTTATGTTTTGTTAAGCAGGGTTTAAGGACGGACAATCTAAGGGGTATCCATACCTTATCCCAATGAAATAGAGTTTTAGTGGCTCTGTGAGCTGTAGGCCTCGCATTCTTTTTTTTCTAAAAACTGACTCGACAGTAAAATTCGATATAATTATCGAACCTGCTCACAAAATTTCACAAAAATCAGTTGAGAAATGCGACCTGTAAAAGAGAACATCCGGACAGACATGAAAGATTTTTTGTCAAAAGATAAAATGGAGACGCTTCACTCGCTCACTCAATAAGTAAAACAGATACTGTTAGCAAACAGCGGCGGATGCTCAGATTGCTCAGCCATCCGCTGTGCGGCTATGCTAAGCGACAGCATCAGGGATTTTTCGCTAGAGTTTATTATTATTATTGGTTGGTTGTGGGCCATTTTATGCCACTTTGACCAGTAGTTGTGACAACCCTTATACTAGTTCGTTGCTTATACCCACTGCTTCCAAGAATTTCCAGACTCTTTGTGCTGCAATTTGTTTTATCTCCTCTGGTTACATGATGTGCCTCCCTACTCTCCCTAGGTACTTCTTTTGCGCATTACTTTGTTGGATTTGGCAAGGACGTTTAAATTATTTTTACAGTTCTGGACTAGCTTAGAGTCGGACTCTAAGGATTCTAATGCCAGCAGAGCAGACTGGCTGTCAGAGTTGATGGTTTCTTCTCGACAGCTGGAAAAGAGAATGTAAAAGTAAAAGATGAGGAAGTATACATTTGATTGTAATAAAAATATCGGTAAATAATATGTATTGTTATTTCTCTTGACTTGTCGTACACTCACCGGCCTGTATCCAGCGGAAACTTCGAAAACATAAGAGATTTATTACTAGAATGCAACTCTTTAATGCCGCAAACGTCACAAGTTCTATGGCCTTTACCCATGGCGCAACAACGCACAATTAGCACAAAATCACAAAGTTACAGTCACTGTCTCGGAAATATCACTCTAAGCGTCAATTATCGCAATTTATCAATCAAAAACAAACAAATTATTTCCCACAAATAAATTCCGAATAAAAAAAAACAAGGGAGGGTGGACAGTGGACATGACACTTATGGTATGGTGTTGCCGTAATGAAAAACAGATTTATTACTACACGTAGCGATTACTTTTGGTAACTTTTTGGTAAGTGCGTCTATTAATGGCAATAATCCCTAAATATAAAATAATTGTTATAAAATTTGATTGCTTAAATCAAATCTCTGTTTATGTCCAAAAAAATCTTGTAAATAATTATTATTTGTAGCAAATAACATAGAGATGTTTCTACCTAATGGGAGGTCGGTTATATGTGGCAATAATTCGTAATCAATGTAGGCAACGTTAACGGAAGTGAACGGAAGTTGTTTTAATGTTGGACAATGTCTATATCAAAATCCATACAAAAAAAATAAAGTTCTAAGTTTCTTGAGACTGGTTGGGAAGCAAAACTATTCTAGGGTGACATTGACATGGGCTATTTTATATTTTCAAAAAAATAAGGATTCTTACTAAGACTTCAATAATGAAATCCAAGGTCCAAAGTCCAATAAAAATCTTTACATCGCGTGCGCTGCGAAAACTATTAATGATAGAGTATCTATTTGTTAATTATTTGTATGGGCGGGCTGCTAGTATGTAATATTAATCTAAAGGTAACTAATTTAAATGGAAAAAATGCCAAATTTAAATGCCAAATATTGAAACCTCTATGTCATTTTTAAAAGCCAATAATGCATAGATACCCCACACGCCTATATAGTAACATTAAACTATTTTTTTACAATCCCTGGCATGTATGGAGTGCCAAATTTTACTTCCGTTTCGTATTAAGAGACCTCTCGGACGCTCAGATATCGATTTTAAACGAAATCGGGACGGAAATGAAGAAAGGCAATATGGCCGCCACTTTTTCCAAATTTTACCTCGGATTCGTATTAGGGGACCTCTCGGACGCTCAGATATCAATTTAGAACGAAATCGGGTTGGAAATGAAGAAAATCAATATGGCTGCCACTTATTCCAAATTTTACCTCGGATTCGTATTACGAGGCCTTTCGGACGCTCAGACAGGGTAAATAGGGTAGGGACAGTGCGGCCGTTAGGAGCAGTTGTGACGTTATCGGTAATAAGTAGTCGTTCGGACGCAGGGTTGTACAAAACGTCTTTCTTTGTTTTGACATGTGATTAGCATAATTCCTATATAATTCGTTTGAATAGATAGATAAGAATGCGTGTCTAAGTAAATTAATGAAAAAAAAAACGGCCAAGTGCGAGTCGGTCTCGCGCACCGAGTGTTCCGTACAAGTAAAAAAAAATCTGATTTACTACTGGTATTTTCTGGTAAAATATAAGTAATGATAAACAAATCACTAAATTTCAAGTTGATATGTCAAACGGAAATTAAAAAAAATCTTCGGAACAAAATGTTTGACAGACGGACACGCAAGTGACAGCAATAGGGCTCCAATTCCTCCACATCCCAAACATTCATGATCTAAGTAAGTACATATATTCTATTCAAGAAAGAGTTGTTTAATTTTCTAGTTAAGAAATCATATTATTCCATAAAATAGTATTTAAATGATTACGACATAAAATAATGAACTACTTTATTACGAACTTCATTATTAAGTATATATTTTTCATTATGAAAAATATTATTATCATTAATTTCTCTTTTTAAAATAAGTACTAAGTGTTTTAGGTATTCAAGGTACAACGTGCTCTTACTTGATCTGTTCCTATGTAATTCATACCTAATATTATACACTATTATAAATAGACTCAAGTGGTCGGCAATATTTATGAATTGAAACATGCATAAACATAACAATGACGGTCGTAACTTGACTTAATTTGTCGCGCGAAGTAATTGCCGGCCTGACTTTACGTTAAACGTGTTGCCGCGACGGCGAGGCGGCCCCGACTTAGAACGGCGGAGACCGGCCGACACGTCAATCATTTAGCGCATAGCACAAGCGGCCGCGCACACATCGCCGCGTCTATGTGTGCGTGAGCCGCGGATGTACCTTTTGTATGGAGTGTCCTTACCCGGTATACCCTGGCTCAGATATCGATTTTTAACGAAATTGGGACGGAAATGAAGAAAATCAGTATGGCAGCCATTTTTTTCAAATTTTACCTCGCATTCGTATTAGGGGACCTCTCGGACGCTCAGATATCGATTTTGAACGAAAAAAATCAATATGGCCGCCACTTTTTCCAAATTTTACCTCGGATTCATATTACGAGGCCTTTCGGACGCTCAGATATCGATTTGAACGAAATCGGGAAGGAAATGATGAAAATCAATATGGCTGCGACTTTTTCTAAATTTTACCCGGATTCGTATTAAGAGACCTCTCGGACGCTCAGATATCGATTTTTAACGAAATTGGGACGGAAATGAAGAAAATCAGTATGGCCACCACTTTTTCCAAATTTTACCTCGGATTCGTATTAGGGGACCTCTCGGACGCTCAGATATCGATTTTGAACGAAAGCGGGACGGAAATGATAAAAATCAATATGGCCGCCACTTTTTCCAAATTTTACCTCGGATTCGTATTACGAGGCCTTTCGGACGCTCAGATATCGATTTTGAACGAAATCGGGAAGGAAATGATAAAAATCAATATGGCTGCGATTTTTTCTAAATTTTACCTCGGATTCGTATTACGAAACCTGTTGGACGCTCAGATATCGATTTTGAACGAATTCGGAAAGGAAATGAAAAAATCAATATGTCTGCGACTTTTTCCAAATTTTACCTCGGATTCGTATTAAGAGCCATCTTGGACGCTCAGATATCTATTTTGAAAGAAATCGGGATGGAAAGGAACAAAATCAATATGGACGCCACTTTTTTCCAATTTTACCTCGGAGTTGTATTAGATGATCTCTCGGACGCTCAGATATCGATTTTGAACGAAATCGGGACGGAAATGAAGAAAATGAATATGACCGCCACTTTTTCCAAATTTTACCTCGGAGTCGTGGTAGAGGACCTCTCGGACGCTCATATATCGATTTTGAACGAAATCGGAATGGAAATGAAGAAAATCAATATGGCCGTTACTTTATTCAAAGTTTACCTCGGATTCCTATTAAGAGTCCTCTCGGACGCTCGAATATCGATTTTTGTCGAAATCGTATCGGACGGCACTGATTAATAAAACCACTTACAATACATTGAATCAAAAACGGTCGTATCTACATAGGGAACTCACAGCACTTCATGTACCTTAAGACCTTATAAGGAACCTACATGCCAAAATTGGTGTCTCTCGAACCAGCAGTTTGGGCTGTGCGTTGATATATCACTCTCTCAGTTAGTCAGTTATTTCTTGCAATTTGGCACAAACTTCCAAAAGTTTTCATGTCCACAAGATTAAATTTCAAAATCGATGCCATTTTCGTAATTAACGTCCCAAAAAACAATTAAAACCGCACCTATATTAATATTTAGACATTTCATCCCCCTCGCACCCCAACAGGGGGGATGGCATTTCACGTCATCCACATGGAATTTTAAAATCATTGTTGTTTTCGTAATCAGCGACCCGATAAACCATAAAAACAATACTCATGTCGATTTCAGAATTTGTCACCACATTTCCCCCTTTTAGGGGTTGATTTCTCAAAAAACCTGAAACACTAATTTACTCATTTATCGTTAGAAATACTCCTGTGAAGTTTCGAATAAAATAGTCCAACTAATTTTGTTTACCCATTCAAACTTCGGACGCCCATTTCACCCCCTTAGGGGTTCAATTTTGAAAAATCCTTTCTTAGTGCACTCCTAGACCTTATAAGGAACCTACGTGCCAAATTTGGAATCTCCAGGACCAGCGGTTTGGGCTGTGCGTTGATATGTCAGTCAGTCAGTTACTTCTTTTATATATTTAGATTGCTAATGATGTATTATTATTTTTAATTTTTTAATATGGACACAGAATTTGCATGCCACATAATGGTTAAACACATAATCGCGACTAAACTATCACATACTTACCACCTTTTAGCAAATAAATGATTTCATTTCATTAGAGTCGCAAGCTTCCATAGGCGACGGTGTCTGCTTATCTTCAGGCAGGCTATAAGTTTGTTTGCCATCGTGGTTGTATATAAAAAATCGGCCAAGAGTATGTCGGGCCATGCTCAGTGTAGGTCCCGTAGCTGTCCAATGAACTTACTCTAAAAAAATCAATAACAAGCAAAAGGGAACACTTTCGCAGCGTTTCATACGTCTTTTACGATGAAGGGAAGACTTTACCCGATAGCCAAAAATGGCTTAACTGATCATGTCCGCTATAGTTTTCGTTGAAAGTCTTTGTTAAGCTTTACTTTCATGATTTTTTCGACCTATAGTTCAAAAGTTAGGGGGTGGGGGGGCACAATGTTGTAAATGTTTAATGAAGACCTCCATTCATTTTGAAAGAGCTATCCAACAACAACCTGCACCATAGGGTTGAAGCAAAAAAAATCATCGCCACTTTACGTGTAGGGGAGGTAACCTTAAATATATATTTTTAGATTTTATTTACAGACTTAGTCAGTTTTATTGATTCATATACCTGTCATTTCTGCCAGCTACTCTTCTTGAAAGCCAGCCCTTTCAAGGCCGGGGGCATGTTCCGGACGTTACCTATAACTCCATCTATTAATAACAATTGGAAGCTCATATATCGCGTCATACATATCGTGACCAATCCGACGGCGGATATGCAGCGACGTCACCCGACGTCACAAAATATTGTTTCCACTACCCTTTCCTCGCATCATGTATCTGAGACTTACAAATCATTACACGAATAAGCACGTATTAATTTTGAACTTTTATTTCACCATCCAAGATAAGACTCCATCTCTTAATTTCTTCACGCAATCAACGCACAGCAACAAACATATTGGTGCCTAAGAAGTGCATGTCGGCCTGTTTAGCCTAGTTGGTAGTGTCACTGCCTCCAAAGCTAGAGGTCCCGGGTTTGAATCCCGGTAAGGGCATTTGTTTCTGTGGTGAGCAGAGACATTTGTTCCTGAGACTTGGATGTTTTCTATGTATTTAAGTATATATCTATTAAATATATCGTCGTCTAGTACCCATAACACAAGCCTTATTGAGCTTACTATGGGACTAGTTCGATTTGTGTAAAAATTGTCCCCTAATATTTATTTATTTATTATATATCCATACCAAAATGCAGCTTTCTAGCACTAACAGTCACAGAGCAAAGCCTCGGACAGACAGACGGACAGACAGACAGACGGACACGGAACCCTTAAAACATGGATTTTGGATGTTGAGGTAAATTCTAAAAATATCACTTTCACAATTCGATGTTGGGAAGGAATGGGAGCCGGCTGTTGCACCTGATTAGGGGTTTGTATAACTATTTTTCGCTATTTTGTTAAACTTAATAACGTTGTTTCTCACAGAGGAACTGCGTTTGTACCAGTTTTAATGCATTATAATGATATATTGTTTCAGGTTTAACGAAATAAGGGTGCCACTTTGTTGATATTTTAATTCGGTTTTGAATTATGTCAATTATCTGCCTCAATGCAACGACTGTTTTGCCAATTTGTATCACTATTTATTATTTAAAAAATGAAATGCTTTAGAATCTGCAATTCAAGCCTATGAAATCTAGTAACTAGACTAACTAGATATTGCATATTTCAAACCGATAGCAAAAGTACTTCCAGAGATACATAATTATGTGATAAACGGACAGACAGTTGCATTTAATTATCTATATAATTACGAGTATGTATATGGTTTAGGTCGATTTGTGTAAAATCGTCCCCGAATATTTCTTTATTTTTATTTAAGGGTTCCTCATGATGCGGCTCTGTCTGTTCATCTTATTTTTCTGTCTGTTTCTAACACGAGTTTTACGGCTCCGTACCAAAAAGGTAACACCATTTTTAAACTCAAGGTCGTTATAATTAAATAAATCAATAACGGTGAACGATTTCCACTTAGTGCAGAAAGCTTCCATGGTAGTGCGTTCGCCTCTTCACCGGGGCGTCAATCATGACCCCAATGGCCCCGCTGCAACGTCTTGATTATCACTATCATCTCAATCACGTTTGTATGTAAATTAAATCAATGTCTGTATAAAGGGCGATGGCGACCGTTGATTGCGCGACTTTGCACGCAATTCGGCAATAAACTTGCAACTACGGAACTAAAATTTCAACGCAACTTTATTTTTATCAAAGGAAGTCGTTAGACGGTATCTGAACCACCTCGCACGTATTAACATACATAATTATAGGTAGTTTAACAACTGGAACACTGCCAACTCGATCCAACTTACAGTATTATATGACTATTACAGTTTTTAGACTTCCGTTGGTAGGGGTAACGGTGTTCGCACCTCGCCGACGAAACCCGTGCCCTCGGTGTAGACGCCAGATTGCCGTATTATAATATGAACGGTTAGAGACTAGTATAATTTGCATGCTAATGAAGAAGATTTTAATTCAAATCGATTCGAGAGCAGAATATTGCAAATCTAGTGACAGGAAAGCAACGATCACGAAGTTAATTAAGTGAGAACATATACTTACGAGTACTAGGTACTCCGCTAACAACAGATTACGTGAAATTTACGCTTGGAATTTTTCTCCGATTTAAATGTCTCTTTTAAATGCTTATGGTGTGTTTGTATAGTGGTGGTTTTGATTATCGTGTGCGTAATGAATATTAGAACTGAAAATAAAATTGGACCACGAATAAGTAGGATATTTTTGTAACTTAAAATGTGTTCTATAGTATAAAAAAACGGGTAATGTAATTATTCAACTATAAATGTTTCCGCTTACTTAATACTTGTTATGTAAAGTGTATTTCGGATAATCCAAGTAATGCGAGATGAAATGAACTGTACTTGTTAAAATAAGCTTAATACTAATTAGTCCTTCCTCCTAGTGTTAAGCAGATTAAGATCGGAGTATGTGTCGGGAACCATATACTCGTAGAGTAGAGAGTATTTCAAGCCAGTGATTGAACATGTAAATACTATACTACGATGTATTATTATATGATTAGCTGCTAAGAGATCTAGCAGCTTTATAGACTTGTGCATTTGTTTCATGTGCATAACACATTTGCGTACGCAAAAGTGCAATGCAACATATAGTATAGTTTATGTGATATTCACCCAGTGAATATATATGATATTCATGTGCCATAGGCGGAACTTGAATACGATAAAAATTGCGGTTTTCCTTGAGATGGACCTTTACAGGGCGAAACAAAGGACCATACTTCTCCGGATTGTCAAGCACAAGGGCACTGTAGCTGACACTTCGATTTAGTACCGACCCTTGGTTTGATAAAAGTCCTTTCACCGGTCCTACCATTATTTAAGTATAAACAGCAAACACCGGTTTGGCTCCCAAATAAATTGGCTCCGTCACGAGTAAAATCGAAACGTTTTCGTTTGTTCTAATTAATAGAATAGACATCAACAACCGCTGCGGGGATATTTGTTTTAATAAGGTCTCCAACAAACACTGAATATTAATTCATAAGACTTTGTATTCCTGTTAACTTTATGTCTACTCGTTTGTTTCAGCCAATTTGTTAGGTACGTAGTACTTACACAAATTGATTATTGTTTTCGAATCAATGTTAACATTTTGTAACATTCATATATTTGCTTACTATTCTAGGAACCACGTATTTCATCCCAGGACTAAAATATGATATTATTTTGAAAACATTTTTTAAGCTTCAATTTATTTCATATACTCACTCAAGCTTTCTCAATTTAATTTTGTTTATTAAAATTAACTGGGTATTTCGAGTATTAAATCAACGCACCGTAGCTAAGTATATATACGGTACTGGAATATTTTAATTAATTGTATGTACTTGTGTGATAAGTAGATAAGTTAATATTGGTAGATGATTATTTGGAGAGCCGCTTGATCAATCGTGATTAATCATGCTTATCCTTCCTTCATTATAAGCGCGGGAGTTGCTTTAACTTTGTGGGCTTGTTTTTGCTACCAATTCACGCTTCGATGAATTTACTAATTAATCTGCTTAGGTAGCTTTACAAAATATACATACTTTTAGTTTATTACGGTAAGGAATTTCCGATCGTTAATTCGCAAACAAAATGAAAACATTGAAATACTTGTCGAAAAATATTGTAAACTAGCTTTTGCCCGCGGCTTCGCACGCGCAGAACAATAAACTGTAGCCTATATTATTGTTGTTTAAAAGGGCATACCAAGTTAACAATGACTAAACACAACTCGCTAACACATGATACATACACACATCCATTCTGGTAATGCGAAAGAAATCGTAGTTATTATGTAGATACATGTAATTACAACTACAGGTAGGGTTAATTTTTATTGTAGCAATTCCTTATACACTTTAGTAGCGGTTCCACCTTCGGGTGACTTTCAAAGAAAGCCAGTAACGTAGTCCGAGGTGGGCTGTTTAATGTTTATCTTTTCTGAGATGTTTCTTGGAGGTGAAGTTTCTTCGCACCCCTGACCTCGCTAGTACCCTGGCCGCTACCAGAACCAGGGTACCGGGGTCGCCGGAACCTCGGGGCCGTGGCCTGTTTTTGTATGTCATTGAGGGGTAGTTGCCATAATCGCCACGTTTGGCATGCGGGTTGGCGATCGCAGTGTCTCCACCGCACTCCAGGGATGCTGCTGCCCATCCTCCGGTGGTCTTGGTCGTAGTTTTAGGACATACCCCCGGGTACAATCCTGTGCTGTCACGTATTTCCATTGCTCATATTAATGTAGAGTTATGTAACTCTGTTAAAATTTTCCATCCATGAAAGGTTTCCTCCTGTGGTACACCTCAACTTCAGAAGCTCAACCTAAAAACATGCATCTCGACAGCGTGACAACGTCTTTTCTAAGTTGCTCAATAACTATGGTTGCCTATTCAGGAGACTACTAAATTAATATTATGTAATTTAAAAACGAGTTTTTTCACATGCTAATCGGATGCTCACGGGCGGTTAGCACCAGCTTACAATTACGGACCGATCAACGTTAAATATCGCGGCGGCAGATGTCAGAAACTTGTCAAACTTTCGATACGATGTCGATTATCTACAAACGTCACCGGTTACCATTACAGACGGTTTTGTTCAACCCACCCTTAGCCCACTCTTTCCCCCTGTAGATGTCTTGCACACATTTGGATCGTTAGTTTTAAATGGGCAAAAAGCTTTATTAACACTAGCACGGCGTTTAGTGCGGATTGGTGACGCGAGGCACGTACGGAGTCATCGGTCTGCTCGCTGCGTTGGCCAGATGTATTGGAAACCTAACAGGATGTCTCGCAAATACCATGTGTGTTGCATGTCAACTACGTTAGCTTTACTTAAACATCATTTTTCTTGTCTTTGTGACAGCAAAACTACCGCTTTTAGATATTTGTTTTTGCACTGCGTACGTAAAAAACCTGTTAAGCAAATGCTCACATTTACACCTATGTGATTTTTAAGAGCTTACCCTCACATTTTGCGGGTGGAAATGGTCCATAAGAATAAAACTTCAGAACCCAATACGAGGCTATGCCTCGCCCCAAGGCGGTCATTCGGTACCAGCATCCGAAAATTGTCACCTCGCAGTCGTCTTCATTTGCAACAAATATAGGGCCCGAGCCTAAGCAATAAATTGCTGAATTTACTTTCCTCCCTTCTCTCAGACGTGCTATTTTTCAGGCTCTTTGTTACATTGCAAAAGGGACGTTTAGCATCAATTCTTTTTCCTTGAGTTAAATGTGGAAGAATGCAGCTATTTAGCACGTGAATTTGTTAGAAAGAAAGAAACTTTTTCGCATAGACAATGTTGTAAGAACCTCTTTAAAGTAACTTACTTCTCATGTTGCATTATCATGCAGTACCTTAGTAATAAATCTTAATCCGCGCCCAAAAGTCCGGCTAGCGGATAAAGTGATTTTGATATTCGAACATGACGCACTATCATGCAGTTGCTACTTTTTTAAAGTAGATCATTACTATGTCTTTTGACATATATGCTGTATTTGTACAGTATAATGTTTTATAAAATTAAATAAGTAAACCTACTTATTGTAGCGTAAAGCAAGACTTGGCTTTTCTACTTCCCCGTTTTAAGGATATGGGGCTGGAGGTAAATGCGTCAAAGTGTGAGTTCTTTGGCTGCGGGTCCACTTCTTCATCTTCTTTATGTTCTTTCAAGTCTTTGCTTCCTTATCTTAAGGAACTATCACGCGGTATGTTTTGCCTCCTGGGTTCTCCCATATTCCCAGATGCCATTTCATCTGCTATAGTGGCCAGGAGACGGCTCCTATTGCTCGCCCGAGAACGTCTCAAAAATACTGGTGCCCATGTTGCTCTGGTTCTGCTGAGAATGTGCTTCGCCGTTCCAAAAATAACTTATCTCTTGAGAACCACCCCCACGTGGTTGTGTCCTAATGAGGTGTCGTCTTTTGGCGAAGCTTTAAGGGATACGGCAGAAGCCATTTTGAATGTATCCCTCTCGAATACCCAGTGGAGCCAAGCATCTTTGCCCATACGTCACGGTGGCCTGAGTTTGAGGCGCGCGGGAGATGTGGGTTTGCCAGCTTTTCTCGCATCGGCGCAAGGGGTCAGTGGCCTAGTCTTTAAAATATTAAATTCTCATGGAGACAAGGTCACCATTCCCTTCGTAAATGATGCGCTGGTACAATGGACGGATGTTTTCCCAAGTGCGTCAGTGCCGATGGTTCCGCATGTGCAGAAAGCATGGGATAATTTTGGGGCCAGGGACCCACTTGCGCGTCTCGTGGGTGGTGCTACGGGTGCGGATTTGGCTAGGCTCAAGGCAGTGTCACAGTCGGAAGCGGGGGCGTGGTTGCAGGCTTTGCCAGCTCCGGCAGCTCCTCACCTAGGAACACTCCTCGACAGTGACTCAATGCGTGTGGCACTAGCTCTCCGCCTGGGCTGCGATGTTTGTATACCGCATAAAGGCATCTGCGGATCCATGGTGGAAGCGAATGGTCATCACGCGTTGAGTAGCTGTCGTTGTTTAGGAAAATTCCCGCGACACCACACCCTCAATGACATCGTGCGAAGGGCGTTAGTTTCCGCTAACATCCCGTGTGTACTTGAACCAGACCTTTGTCGCACAGACGGCAAGAGGCCGGATGGGCTGACCTTGGTGCCTGGCAGAAGGGGAAGTGCCTCCTCTGGGACGCCACGTGCGTCAGCACTTTCGCCGTCTCGCACCTCGGCCGCGGAATTTGCGGCGGCGGTTAAGAAGCGGGACAAATATTCAGCCCTACTTCTTAACTACCATTTTGTACCACTGGTGTTTGAGATGACAGGGTGCTGGGGGTCTGAGGCTGTCGCCTTTGTAAAGGAAGTTGGGCGACGAATCTGGCAGAGAGGGTCCGATGCTCACGCGGGTTCTTTCCTAGTGCAAAGGTTGTCTATCGCCATTCAACGTGGTAATGCGGCAAGTGTGATGGGTACCTTTGCGCCAGGTACAACTCGCGGGGGCTTATTTAACTAGGCTTAAATTGTACTAAGTCTAATTTTTCAATTCGTGTTTGTGTGTAATAAAAAAAGACATATTTAAATATATAAAAAAAACAAGCAGTATTCACTTATTGTAGCTGAATCCTCTAAAGGGTATTAAATACAGAGAAGTACAGTCCATTCTAAACTTAAATAAATAAATAAATAATAAATAATAAATAAATATTAAGGGACATTTTTACACAAATCGAACTAGTCCCACAGTAAGCTCAACAAGGCTTGTGTTATGGGTACTAGACGACGATATATTTAATAGATATATACTTAAATACATAGAAAACATCCAAGTCTCAGGAACAAATGTCTCTGCTCACCACAGAAACAAATGCCCTTACCGGGAATCGAACCCGGGACCTCTAGCTTCGGAGGCAATGGCACTACCAACTAGGCTAAACAGGCCGATTCACGTTTTGTTACTGAAATAATATCTAAACATTTTGCAAGTCCACCTTATAAAATATGCGAATATGAAACACGTTAAGAAAGTTTACGACTGCAAAATGAAAACGTTATTTATGCAAATATTCCATTTGGTTCGCAGAGTATTAATTTTGCTCGCACACCTCAAAGATCGTAGTAGGTATGTACCTACCTATTTAAAGTTTCTTAGAATTTATTTTCAACGGGTGCTCATATTTTATTCCAACTTTGAATATTTATTAATTTTAGATAACCCATTGTCATTGTTAGTATTTAACCATCGCTTTAAAATACCTACGTGAAACTATAAGTTAATTAAGGGTTAAAAACGGTTATATGAATCCTGTAAAATTAATGTTAGTTTAAAAAGTTTAGTAGTCAAAATTCTTCAAGTATGATGAAAATCAGTCGCTGTGACGAGTTACTGTTAGGTTGGTTACCACCACGTCACGAAGATATCGTATTTGTATCTTGTCCCTGTCATCCTGATTTTGAAGGCCTGATGAATCACGGAAGTGGGTATATTCCTATGGCTTGCCGAAGATATAGACATGGAACCTACCCCCTGTGACTGCGTTATTGGGCATCGGTAACCATTAGATTGTTTCAGGAGTCTTCATCGTTGTTTTTACTCAATTTAAATGTTAATGTTTTCACAGTTCACCCTATAGTTTTTTTTTTAATGGGATTGCTCTTGGCCAGCATCTAGGCAGAAGGCAAAGATGAGGCCGACGATGAAGCGAGCTCACCCAGAAGATGCCTATTCACTCGTGCCTTAAAAAGGTCCAGGTTATATGAACTCGGAAATACAGACGCCGGCAGAGAATTCTAAACCTTAGAAGTGCGCATTATAAAAGAAGATGCAAAGTCCTAAACTAAGCTGTTATAAAGTTTCAAAACCGATTAGGATGAAAATTGGAAGGAATTAATAGAGATAGTTCGAATCCCGGGGAAGAGTACAGGATACTTCTTGCTCCGGAAATCACCCCCTACGGGGGAAATAGATTTAGATTTAATGTTTATGCATGCATGTACAAAGAAATATTTTAGTACCCAAAATATACACAAGACTACAAAACAAGTGACTACACGAATATTATGCTCTTACCAGTATTTGAACTAGGGACCGTAATTCTTCTAAATCAAGACAACAGCTAAATCTTAAAACTTGTCGTCATTTTGATTTCATGTTTGAAATCACATCAATCAAACCGTAAAAACTAACCATTAGACCTTTCTATTTGTAGTAGCTTATAGTAACTCGATCCGGTTCCGGCTGTCAAAGCGAAAGGTCACATAGTTCGTTGCTCCCGAGTTATTAATTAAAATCACGTGCAAAAAGTTAATAATTCAAGTGAAGTAGTGTAAATAATCAAAGACTAAGTGAAAATATTACATGAAAACAAAAAAGCGCAACCAATTACTTGTAGAAAACTGTGATTTCGCTAAACAAAAATTTTGTGGTCGTTTTTGAGGGTATAATAGGTGTCAAACCACAAACAACTCAAGTTCCGGTTTTACGTTGAAACTGCAATCTGCTCCAATTCCAATTACCGACAATGGCGGAACAAATGTCGAAAGAATCTTTATTGTTGTTTAGAATGCTGAAAGAAGAACTTGATAGGCAAACTACCACGATAACAAACGAAATGCATCACACAATAGATGAAAAGCTGAAGCCAATTATAGAAGAAAACACGAAACTGAAAAACGAAATAGAATCATTGAACAAGAAAATAGGCGTCTTAGAACTAAACGCACGGAAAAACAATCTAATCCTTCACGGCATCCCCGAAACGGAAGATAACTCGCAAGAACTATGCAACTTAGTTACAACAACAATAAAAAACCTTGACGTAACCATTAATAAATATGAAATCGATCATGTGCAGCGGCTCGGAAAAAAGCAAGATAATGGAAAAGTGAGACCAATTCTTCTAGCCACCACAACTCTACAGAAAAAAATAGAAATCCTTCGAAACAAGAGAAAAATGAAACGAAATACGTATATAACGAAGGATATACCAAAAGAACTCGTGCTAAAACAAAAAAAACAATGGCAAGATAAAAAAACGCAGAGAAAACGAAAAAAGGAAGCGGTCAACAACCAGATCAATGAGCCCAAAGCCTAACAACTATGAAGCATCTCAGAGATCTGACCCAAAAATACAAAAAAGATCAAACACAAAGACACCATCTCCAAATCGCAGCAGTGATGAAGAAAATGGAAAAACGGGTTCAAATACACACAAAAGGGATGCTTTTGAATATATGAGGGCCAAAGCATACTCATTATCTGAAAAAAATACTTATAGGAAGTAGCAATAAGCCGGAAGTCATGCTGCTTTTGTGGTGGGCCTTGAAAGGGAAACGTATGCCTGGGAAGTATGTGAAGCTAATTCGGTCGATGTATAACAGATGTTGTACTCGCGTTCGATCGGCGGCTGGCACAACCGACAGGTTCAGCGTCACGGTGGGCTTGCACCAGGGATCGGCTCTAAGTCCTTACCTCTTCCTGTTAATTATGGACGCTCTAACGTCGGAAATACAGGAGGAGGCACCCTGGTGTATGCTGTTCGCCGATGATATTGTTCTTGTCGGCGAAGACGGTTACGAGGTGCAGAGCAGACTGGAGGAGTGGCGACAAAGACTGGAGAATGTTGGCCTGAAGATCAGCAGATCCAAAACAGAGCACATGTTCTGCGATTTCGGCGGTCTCTCCGGTTTTACACCCATACAGCTGGATAGCGTTACGCTGCCGGTCTGCTCTGACTTTAGGTACCTCGGTTCACTAGTGCAGTGCGATGGCAATATTGACCGTGACGTGAAAAACCGAATTAGCACCGGATGGATGAAATGGCGACAGGTCTCGGGGACAATTTGTGACGCCCGAATGCCTCTTCGATTGAAGGGTAAAATCTATAAGACTGTAATAAGACCTGTCGTCATGTATGGATCAGAATGTTGGGCCTCAAAGGTGATGGATGAAACGAGACTGCATGTTACAGAGATGCGAATGCTGAGATGGATGTGTGGTGTGACGAGAATGGACCGGATTCGGAATGAGTATATAAGGGGAAGCCTGAAAGTAGCGCCCATTGTCGAAAAACTAAGAGCCAATCGCCTGGCGTGGTACGGGCATGTAATGAGGAGGGATGAAAGCCATGTAACCAGAAAAGTATTGGATATGAATGTGGATGGATGCAAGAAACGAGGTAGGCCAAAGAAAAGGTGGATGGATTGTGTGAAAGATGATATGAATAGGAAAGATGTGAATGAAGAGATGACGCGTGACAGAGATATTTGGAAGAAAAAGACATGCTGCGCCGACCCCAAATAAATGGGAAAAGGGCAAGAGAATGATGATGATGAATAAGCCGGAAGTCAACACAGTCAACACAAACAACAACGCACTAAAAACCCAGTCACAATAATCCCCAACCCGGCTGGTCACCGTGGGGAGATCGACCACAACCCTCTAACAATAAAAACGCATAACAATGAAAAGCTTAAAATAGCCACCTACAATGTCAGATCACTTTCTTTTACTAAAAAATACCTAGAATTAGTGTATGCCATTCGAAATATAAACATAGACATACTCGTACTAGGCCTAGCTGAAGTGAGAAGAATGGGATGTAAAATACAAGAGCACAACAACCACATATTCTGCTATGTGGGCGAAACACCAGGCCTGCATGGGGTTGGGTTTCTTATCAGGAAAGAGTACAAGACAAACATCGTACACTTCAATAGCCTCTCAGAAAGAGTTGCACTACTACAATTAAAATTCAACAATATTAACCTAGCCATAATCCAAGTGTATGCCCCAACTCAAGACTCGACCGAAGAGGAAATTGAAATTTTCTACCATACCTTACAAAGTGCCCACAAACTTTCTGAAAACTGTGATTAAACTCTAGTAATAGGAGATTTCAACGCAAAGGTAGGACTGGCAAAAAATAGTGAAAGCTTAGTCATGGGAAGGCATGGATACGGGAAAAGGAATAAAAGAGGAGAAAGGATGATTCAGTATGCTTTTGAGAACAAGCTATCTGTCATGAACTCTTACTTCAACAGGAAACATAGCCGAAAGTGGACATGGATATCACCAGACAAAAAGTCAAAAAACGAAATAGATTTCATTTTGTCCAACTCTCCCAAGAGCACTAGCAATGTCGAGGTATTTAGCAATGTCGAGTTTCCATCCGATCACCGAATAGTCAGATCAACATTGCTCCTGAAAAACGTAAAGAAATGCAGTAAACACTTTAAAAGCTCATCAGCACCCCTGAAAACAGAAGAAGAAATAAAAGCATACCTATATAACCTGGAAAGCAACATCAAAACCATCCCAAACATGGACAAAGCAGACATACAAGAGATTTATGATACACTAGAAATGAGCATAAAAACTAGCCTTAAACAAAATAAAATAACACAATCAGAAGACCACTGCTGCTATTTTTTCAGCGAAATGACAAAATTAATAATAAAAAGGCGCAGCGAACTCCTAAATGTCAAAAATAAGACACAGGACCAGAAAAAAGACCTATCAGATCTCTTCAAAGAAAGTAGCAAGTCCATAAGAAAGGACTATAACCTTCATAAACGAAAAATAATAGAAACCAGCTTAACCCGCTATAGAAGTGCCAAAAAAGCATATAAACAACTAAAACCCAGACAGATTGGATTCAGAGCCTAAATAGTAGTTCAAATGTAACTAAGTCAAGAAAAGAAGTAGTATCTTGCGCCACTACATTCTACGCGGACCTTTACTCTAGATCACACTGTGACTCAAACTCAGCAGCAGGAGTCACCCAAGCAGACACAAACACACACATTTATGTCCAACTAGAGGAGGGAGAAGTTATAAAACATATAAGGAGACTGAAATGCGAAAAAACCCCTGGACCAGATAGTCTAACAAACGAAGCACTCAAAGTAGGGGCCCCAATACTCATAAAACCACTGACAGACTTATTCAATAGGGTACATTCCGACATTATTCTGTTATACAAGAAAGGTGACCCACTAGCCATCGCCAACTATCGCCCCATAAGTCTGCTTTCCAGTGTATACAAGCTCTTTGCTGCCACTATACTAGGCAAAATAAGCCAGCAAATAGATGATACGCAACCGGTGGAACAAGCGGGATTCCGTTCCGGTTTTTCTACCACGGACCATATCCACACAATGACGCAAGTCATTGAAAAATTCAGTGAGTTCAACAAAAGTCTCTATATATGTTTTATCGACTACACAAAGGCATTCGATAGCATTTACCACAGTTGCATCTGGCAGGCCCTCGACAAATGTAACATAAGCCCAGTAATCATGAGAACCTTGAAAAACCTCTACTCAAGCAATGTAAGCAGAGTCAAACTGGAAACTAGAGGAGAAGAGATCAAAATAGACAGAGGCGTCCGACAAGGCGATCCATTATCACCCAAACTTTTCATAGCAGTCCTGCAATGTATTTTCACTGAACTAAACTGGGTATCCGAAGGCATAAAAATTGAAGACACCCATCTTAGCCACCTTAGATTCGCTGATGACATCGTAGTTTTTGCAGAGAACCATCATAGATTAGAAGCAATGATTCAACAACTGAACATAGTAAGCAAAAAAGCCGGTCTACATATGAACCTAAGCAAAACGAAAGTTATGACGAACAGCGCAAAAGAAAAAATCATGCTAGACAACAAGGAACTAGAATATGTAGACCACTACATATACTTAGGGAAACAAGTGTCATTTTTAAAAACAAATAATGAAGATGAGGTCAACAGACGAATTAAATCCAGCTGGAACAAATATTGGGCGAGCAAAGAAATACTGAAAGGTGACTACCACCTCGCAATGAAAAAAACAGTGATGGACACCTGTATCCTACCATGCTTGACTTACGGTTCCCAAACCTGGACCTACACTGACAATATAAAGAAAAAAATAACTACCTGTCAACGGGCAATGGAGAGAAGCATCCTAAACCTAAGAAAAATCAACAAAGTTAATAGCAACATAATAAGGAAAAAGACAAAACTAACAGATGCTTTACACCAGGCGCTTAAACTGAAATGGCAATGGGCAGGCCATCTAGCAAGGTTCACCGACCAGCGCTGGACCTTGGCATGCACTGAATGGGTAGGACCAGGCGGGAAAAGAAATGTTGGACGACCACGGCAAAGATGGTCAGATGAAATTAAAAAGTTAGCTGGAAAAAAATGGCTAAGAGTGGCGCAAGACAGAGACGTATGGAAGAAGTTAGAGGAGGCCTATACCCTGCCTAAGGGGTCCCAATAAACTGCTAAAAGGAAAAGATGTTCTCAATAGCTTAAATTAAGTTTCTAAAAAAATTTAATATGTTTTTTTTTGTATTATGGCTTGTTGGGAAATAAAAGGCTTTATTATTATTATTCACCTTATTTATTTCTTCTTCTTGGGTTAGATTTTTTACAATAAATTTATCAAATGTAAAATATAAAAATACACGTACAAAGTATAAAAGCATTATAAAAAACCTAACCTAGAGTGCCGCCGGCAGCGAGGCGGGCCTAAGCTACCGGTGGTTAGGGCGACAGAGAGAGGAACCTCCGGACTATCCGCGCCGTGTCCAGGAGTACCGCCTTCTGTATTTGACCCTTGACCCAGCCATCTAACGAGAGTCTCTTGAGATGTTGGTCAAGACTCTTCGCTATTAGACCGTTCACAGAGACGACTATCGGGACAATAATCGTTGAATCAACATCCCACATGGCGGTTACCTCATGTGCCAAGTCTAGGTACTTGCTGACTTTGTCCTTCTCAGCTTTCACAAGTTTCTCGTCATGGGGGATGGTGATGTCAACGAGCACTGCCTGGCGCTTCAATCGATCTGTCAGCACGATATCAGGCTTGTTGGCTACAATAGTCCTGTCCGTGATGACAGATCGATCCCAATAGAGCGTTGCACGACCATTTTCGAGAACTGGCGCAGGTGTGTACTTATAATACGGCACTTCGAAGTCCACAAGACCGTATAAAAGAGCAAGCTGCCGGTGAATAATCCTGGCCACCAAGTTATGTCTGTGCAAGTACTCGCCGTTAGCAAGATGACTACAACCAGAAATAATATGCCTGAGTGACTCTCCGGGACGGCGGCATGCCCGACAAATGTCGACCGTACCGTCCTTCAGGATATATTTCCGGTAGTTGTTCGTCATGATAACCTCGTCCGCAATTGCACAGACAAAACCTTCAGTTTCCCCAAAAAGATCCCCAAAACGTAGCCAGTTCACCGATGCGAGCAGGTCTACCTCGGGCCCCGTAAGTGCCTTGTAGAACCGCCCATGTAGCTCCTTACTCTTCCATACCGCCCTGCGGTCCTCGATGCTTAGTACTTTAAATCTGCGCCAGTTCTCGTTTGCCATGGAGAGCGGGGTGAAAGATGCGTCTGCTGCCACTACGTCACGATGCATCCCACACTCACTGTTTAGAAAGTAATCCCTGAGACTGCACACTTCGCGGTTGTGAAGGTCTTTAGCATTTAAGAAGCCGCGACCTCCAAGCTTCCGCGGGATGTACAGTCTCATAACAGAAGATCGTGGGTCATACGGTGCGTAGTGAGCAGTACACGCACCCTTCGATCCAGGAAATCGAGCTCAGTCCACATTAATATGCCAAAGGAGTATGTGAGCAAGGGCATCACCCAGGCGTTGAAGGCGCGAACCTTATTGCCGCCCGACAAAAAACTATTGAGTACTTTTGTCAGGCGACAGAAGAAGCGCTCCTTCACCGCCCGCTTGATGTCTCCACCCTCGATACCCAAAGACTGTGACATACCAAGATACTTATAGGTTTCTGCTTCGGAGAGAGATCTGAGACCCATTGTCTCAGAAATATGTAAATTTGTGGAATTTACAACTTTCCCCCGCTGTACATGCATGACCGCACACTTATCGACACCAAATTCCATTTTGATGGCACTACTGAAGACCTCTGTGGTTTTCAGTAGCTCCAACAAGTCATGTTTATTTGGTGCAAATAGTTTAAGGTCGTCCATGTAGAGCAGATGAGTAATGACCTCACCCTCTCTCCGTAGCTGGCAACCTAGTCCCGAATCCTTCAGCAGGGTACTGAGCGGATTCAGCGCTAGGCAAAACCACAAGGGACTCAGACTATCACCCTGAAAAATACCTCGCTCAATCCTGATGGAATCCTGCGGGCCAGAGGGGCCCTCTCCTCCCCCGGGTTGACGAAGGACTGTGGTCCACTGCCCCATGCAAGCAACTAAGAAGGATCTCAAAACTGCATCCACTTTATACAGTTCTAAGATCCTCCTCAGCCATGAATGAGGCACCGAATCATAGGCCTTCTTATAGTCAATCCAGGCGGCCGAGAGGGTCCCTCTGTTTCGCCGAACTCGTTGGCAAATGGTCATGTCTATGAGGAGGAGCTCTTTAGTACCACGTGACCCAACCCTACATCCATTTTGAGCGGGGGCCAGAATGTTGTTCGCAACAATGTGCGTGTTAATTTTTGCTCTCAAAATGGATGTAAGGAGCTTGTATAGCGTCGGCAAGCACGTGATGGGTCTGTAGTTCTTCGCTTCCGTGGTACTACCGGACTTGTAGAGCAAGGAGGTAACACCAGTTGTTAAGGGAGGCGGCAGGGAACCGAGCTCGATGGCTTGCTGGAACTGTGCTGCCAAACGCGCGTGTGAGCATCGAAACCATTTTAGCCAGAAGTTGTGCAATCCATCCGGGCCCGGACTTTTCCAGTTCGGAGCCGTACGGATGGCACAACTTACGTCTTCGGGGCTGACGGTAACAGACCCCATGGGTTCAATGGACTCACACACACGCTTGACAACATCCATCCAGGCGCCCTCGGTGTGCTCGACAGGCACCGACCAAATACTACGCCAAAAGTTAGCCATGGCAGTAGCATCCGGCCGCTGTCCGTCAGACACACGATGGTCGGTTCCCTCCCACTTCCGGTATACCTTCCTTTGGTCGCTTTGGAAAAGGCGATTCAGCTGGTATCGGTCCACACGCTCTCTGTAGCGACGAATACGGCTTGCCCATGCATAAACTTTCTGCTTCAGAAAGTCAATGCGTTCCGTGACACAGGTCATGTAATCACGGGGTCTTACACCAGTCCCCGCGAAGGCCTGGTTCACGAAGCGCATTACTCGGGGGCGGCTATTGCCCCCTCTGAAGCAGATCAGCTTTGCAATGAGAGTCCTATACGTGTCAATACGCCGCTCAATTCGTACCTGCCAAGTAGGGACACTCCCGGCGGTCCTAGGTGCACGGTCAGCGTCCGGAAACTTGACGCGAGCAACACGGCACGCCGCTATGGCCCCGCAGTACATAATTGAGTGCGTATCAATCAAATCTTCGCTAGCCCGTAAATACGGGGCTAGGAGATCGTTCAGGGCTCCCATTAACGCTAGATTGCGTCTATTCACGGGCAAACGTGGTAGTCGCGGCCTAGAGCTGGTTGTGGAGCGATACCGCGTAATCGCCTCTTCCAAAGCCCTCCTCATTAGTTCATGGGCATGGATACTCACACTCTGATTCGCACAGTCCTCGTCGGCACTGGAATCAACCCGCGGTACCCCCGGTGTCGTATCGGGTGCAGGCACCGGAGCCGGCAGCGTGGCGGGTTGGTTCCGGGTCGAAGCGGAGGCTGCGCGAGCAGAGAGTGCCTCCATGCGGAGCCGATCAAGTGTCGCGTCATCCAACCGCTTGAGCCGTTGGATGACGCGCACCTGATCCGATAGCCGTTGCGTTGAAACGGAGATGGCTGGTTCAAGCGCCTGAAACAGAGGAAGCATCCTAACACGGTACGCGGACAAATTTGTTCCTCCATCTGTCGCCCCATAGTAGGCACGCATGCAGTTCTCGTTCATTGTTTGCGACCACTGCATGCGGCGCACTATACCACCGGTAGCGGGAGCCGTGGGCGGAGCAGGATGTCCCGCAGGCTCCAAGCGTGCCGGCAGCGGTGGCCGCCCGCGTCGCGCAGGTGGACGTGGCGGCGGCGGCGGCGGTCCGCTCTCGTCGCTCGACTCGCTGGTGTCGGGTGCGGTGGCAAATTCGTCACCCGACGACGATGGCGAGGAGTCAGACGAGGCGGTCAGAGATGGTGGTAAATTATTATTATAATTATTATTATAGTAACTAGACCACGACTATACATATACATGTTACTAACATAATGGCACGGGAGGGGCAAAAATGCATGTATTATTTCAATTGTTTTCTTGTATCAAAATCCAGTTTAATCGTAGTAGGCATTTGTATGTACAATCTTCTTTATGGTTGTATATTTATGTACCGTGATAAAATTTTGTTCTTAATAGATATTAAGAAGATAACTTTACCCGAATATATTATGAGTTACTGACTGGAGTAAGACGATTGGTTACGAGTTAAAAGTTCCATTTGGTAACTGGTTTGCTTCCAACATTCTTCGTACATAGATTTATTTGCCTATTTGGGGCCGGGGTGTCCCGTCCGCCGCCGAGAACACTGCACGCTCCATACAAATTGAAAATCAATGAACCACGGAATTCAATTTAATATGAAAAGCTATTCGTCTTCTAGTTCCTTTAACATTGCTATTACCTAAATCGAAAACGGTCTATAAAACTACGTCGGTAATAGATTTTTGCATAGAATTTCTCAATTCTTTCTAAAACACTGCGGGCTATATTGAGATTGGTAATATTACGCTCGACTTAGGTTAAAGGTTATTTAGTTCTTTGCCAAGATATTCTTTGTGCTCATACTGACATAGAAGCAAAATTTTCTTTGAACATTTAGTTAGAAATATCATCAAAAACATAAGTGTGAAAATGGCAGCCAAGTTCACCGACAAAAGAATTGAGATCTAAATGGGCGCCAAGTTTCGTAGATTATCTGAAAAGTTGCCAAGTTTGGCACTAGATTGTTTACCACCACCACCACCACCATATCAGCCAAAGGACGTCCACTGCTGGACATAGGCCTCCCCCAAATTCACGGGGGGTATATGCCATAATCGCCACGCTTGGCATGCGGGTTGGCGATCGCAGTATCTCCACCGCACTCCAGGGATGCTGCTGCCCATCCCCAGGTGGTCTTGGTCGTAGTTTTAGGACATACCCGTTTTAGATTGTTTACAGTAAAACTAATTTACTGCGGCTTAATGTATGTATAATAAAATCTCTGTTTTCTGTTTTTTTTCTGGTGTATACAAATAAATACCAAGTTGCATGCCAAATTTCACCTTTCTAGGTCATCTGGAAGTGGGTTAGGTTTTTGATTACTAGTCAGTCAGTCAGTCAGTCAGTGGTAAAAATGCCGTTTTTTGGAATTTATTATCTCAATAACTATTAAACCTATATTTATGAAATTTGGGGTTCTAGTTGTTCTAACAGATCTTAATATACGTACCAAATTTCATGTTTTTGTGTTAGATAAATTTGGAGTTATTGGGGGGTCAAAAGTGGCGCCAAACGGTTCGTGTAATATACACACGGCTGCTGTTCGCCAGATCCTGGGGTGAACTTGGCTCGACACGCTGCCGCGTGTCTAGATATTCGTTTAGAATTTTTATATACCAGATTACCCCAGGCAGCAAAAGACGATAAAAATGACATCATAATGTAGTCTTCGTTTACGTGATGTTTCACGTGCCGATGTCACAAATATTTACGGGATAACTCACGTCACTTTTTACGTCCTAAAACGTCATGTTTTACGTCCTAAAAAGTAATTGTTTACGTTATAACAAGACGTCATTTTTAACGTTATATGACGTCGCTTTATACGTTATATGACGTCACTTTTTACGTTCTAAAACGTCATGTTTTACGTTATAAGACGTCATTTTTTACGCTACAATACGTCATGTTTAACGTTGTAAGAAGTCATTTTTCACGTTACATGACGTCACTTTTTACGTCCTATAACATCATATTTTACGTTATATGACGTCAATTTTTACGTTACTTAACGTCATGTTTTACGTTTTTAAGACGACATTTATTTTCATAACATGACGCCATTTATTAAGTTATATGACGTCACTTTTTACGTTCTAAAACGTCATGTTTTACGTTATAAGACGTCAATTTTTACGTCACAAAACGTCATGGTTTACGTTATAAGACGACATTTTGTACGTAAAATTATACGTCGCGTATAACGTTTAAAATACGTCAGAACGTCATTTTTCAAGACGTCACCTTTGACGTTAATAGACGTCTAATTTAACGTCACACAACGTCATTTTCCCTGTTACGAGACGACATTAATAGACGTCAGTATAAACGTCTTAAATGCGTGGAGTTATGACGTTGTACGACGTCATATCAGACGTCTATTGACGTTGTAACGTACACGTTTTTAGGGTAGGGCTTAGCGCCAAATTGGGCGCGTGAATGTCTTTACTAGAGTGTTACTCGTGTGTTAAAAACGACAAAAATATTTACACTACACCTTGCCAAAAAACCCACTTTTTGGCCAAGTGGTGACGTAAAATTGTGAACAAAACACGGGTCGTAAAACAGAAAGCCCTTCCTCGCATATGTATGACCCTCGCCTGCGACTCGGGCCTCAAACATCTGCGATATCGGCATTTCTTTGTTTGACAACCCTTTTATCGTAAATAGCTATTTCTAACACTCGAGTAAAGATTTTCATGCGCACAATTTGGATCAAATCTGAAATAATACAATAAAAGAATGGTTATGCACACAAAACACAATTTATTTTCAAAATATAACCAGGTTATGACGTTTTTAGGGTAGGGCTTAGCGCCAAATTGGGCGCGTGAAAATCTTTACTACTCGTGTGTTAAGAACGACAAAAATATTTTCTAACATACAAGTAAAGATCTTCACGCGCAAAATTTGGATCAAATCCGAAATAATACAATAAAAAATGGTTACACACACACAAAATAAATGTATCTAAGGTAAATAAGGTAATTTTTTGAGAAAAAAGATGCATTATATATTTTGTAATATAATCTGACACATTTAATAGTTTCAGTTGTGACTGTTCACTAACAAGAAATATTTGTTAGCTTCTTAAAGAACATGGATAAAAAAAAACATTAGTCATTATACTCAGATTTTGGACCGTAAAGTATTATGTTGTCATTTTCAGTTAAAATGTTAATAACTTTAAAAATACTGCAGTGTCTCAATATACATCTGTTGCCACGTGAAGCCTACAAAGACTTAGATGCCCCAACTTTCTCTCGGTATGTTCTAGAATATATCATTTACTTAATGTTTTATCCAATGATTTAACCATAAACTTTATACATAAACGGGTGTAACCAAAATACTGACTATTTTTGTAGTGGGTCTAGGGTCAAGTAGCGGTACTGATAGCTCCGCTACTTGACGCTAGATATCGACTACGAAAATTGCTAGAATTTTGGTTACGAGAATGTCAAAGGATGGGCCGTCTAGGTAATGTATTATTTTATGCCAAGAGTGATAAGAAAATAAAACATCCTTTTCAACATCACAAATCTGTAAACAAAAAAGTCGGAAACTTTGAAATGCAGGTAGGCATATTTTGTACTTTACTTACGTATGTGTATAGAACACGCAAAACACAATTTTATTTCAAAATTTGACCTTAAATGTATCTTAAAGTTAATACGACAAATATTAAAAAAAGGTGACATTATAAGTTGTGAAATAACACCTGACACATTTATTAGCGTTAGTTGTGACAGTTCACTACCAAGAAATATTTGTAAGCTTCTTGAAGAACATCGATAAATAAAAAAATCTTCATTAGTCATTTTGTCATTATCAGTGATCGTAACTTTTGTAGCATTTCCGGTGCAGCGTAGTAGTAGTGTTAAGAGTATTGGGATAAATGATTTAAATTCTTATGATTCATTAACGTTAATGTTAACCTTAACTAACCGCTAAAATTGTATTTGTCCATACCAACTCCGTTAACACCACTACGCTGCACCGAAAATGCTACAAAAGTTACGACCACTGGTCATTATCAGTTAAATATTAATAACTTTAAAAATAGTGCAGTCTCTCAATAGACATCTGTTGCCTACAAAGACTTTCTTGTCCCAACTTTCTCTCTGTATGTTCTAGAATATATATTATCATTTACCTAATGTTTTAACCTATGATTTAACCATAAACTATAGTACCTATACGGCCCATCCCTTAACCAAAATACTGGCTATTTTCGTAGTCGGTTTAGAATCAAGTAGCGGTACTGATAATTTCACTACTTGACGCTATGTCGACTACGAGAATAGCTAGTCTTTTGGTTACAAGCATGTTAAAGGGATGGGCCGTCTAGGTAATATATTATTCTATGCCAGGAGAGATTGAAAAAGAAAATAACACAGATCCTTTTCAACATCACAAATCTGTAAGCAAAAAAACTGGAAATTTTGAACATGCAGGTATGCATATTATTTACGTATATTAGAACAAACAAAACACAAATTGATTTCAAAATTTAACCTTAAATGTGTCTTAAAGGTAATACAACAAATTTTTGAAAAAAAAAACGTAACTTTATACATTTCGAAATAACATCTGACACATTTATTAGTGTTAGTAGTGACAGTTCACTAACAAGAAATATTTGTAAGCTTCTTGAAGAACATGGATAAGTAAAAAAATCTTCATAAGTCATATACTTTTCACCGTAAAGCATTATTTTGTCATTATCAGTTAAAATGTTAATAATTTTAAAAATAGTGCAATCTCAACAGGCATATAGAATCAGCAGAAGAATTAATGTCAAGAGTAAAATTTTCAAATATAAATTTACTGTATTGCATGAAATCAAGAGATGGAATTGGCCCATTGACATGACGATGTGAACAATGTGCACCCTTAAATATAGTGTTGGAAAACGTTCTTCCACCAATTCTATTACACACTTGTTGCAATGGTTTGTATGGAGTTCTAACTAATTTTTTTAGGGTTCCCAAATTTTTTTCAAATCTTAGCAGAAATATTATCTAATACACCATATTTATCTACATCATCACCGAGGTGAATCAGCGAAAGCACATTATATATTACGTATTGTTGACCATAAATGTCAACACAATCTTTAACAAATTCTTTCAGTAAGTATTTGGCATAACTTGAGTATCGCTGGACCTTTTTGTTTGACACCAGTATGGAAATGGCCACATGCAAAATCAGAAAGTGATTATAAACAGGAGTTTCCAATAACCCGTGTAACAATACAGGCCCAATATATAAAAGAAATGTACGAAACTCAGTAGCTTTCCAACGATCGATGTCCTGGATGCTTCGAGATTTCCGATTAAAATCAGTAGATATAAACGGACGTACGTATAACAAGCTTTCATTCAATAAAGATATTTTTCTACTATTTAATTTAACATTTTTGACTTCAGATTTAGTTGGCTTAACCCATGAATGTAATAACTTTCTCATGACACCTAAACAGACACTATGCATATAGTCAATAGGAAAAGTTGACACAAGACTAATTGGTAATTTAATCAACGGAGAAATCCCAGTGTGGTGATCCTCATCGCTTTGTAAAGAAAATGACTCGTCAGTCCTTAAAGAGCTATTGAGGTCATCCAAAACTATACGATTGTGAACATAGTCGCCATGACAAGTGCACTTATCACAACTGGAATATCCATTATGAGATTTTACTCGTTTAAGAAATGAACGTGCCGGCATATCACATACGAAAAAATTTACAGACACAGGTATTACCCGATTGTTACAAAACAATCCATTTCTTAAAAGCAAGTCCAATTCTTTAATAAAATCATCTAAGTAAGTATCAAGTGGATCTGGTTTAGATACGCCACAGAAAATTCCAATTACAAATACAGTTTCTTTAAAATTTGCCATATCAGCTAGTATCGGCCAAAACTGGACATTGGAACTATGAAATAATGGTAAACCATCAATATTAAAATTTAATTTGATATCTGTTACATCATTTCTCATGCTCAGAAAATCTAACAAAGATTTTTTTATTCCTAAATGTATGTATTCTCCATTTTTAAGCACCTTAACATTATATTTACTATTTACATTCATTAAAGTTCTAGCATCAGACATAAGGTCAGTATTATTTATTTTCAAATATTATAATAAAGCAGTTAAGGCAGCATTGGTAATATTATATTTTAAAGTCCATTCCATTAAAAAAGTTTGTAAGTCTGGATGATGTGTAATGGTATTTTTACTACACATATTCGTGACAATTGAATCAGATTCTTGATTAACATAGTTACTAATCGGAGATTCGGAAAAAATAGTATAACATAAGTCCTTTCTGTATTTACTTTCATCACTAATAACATGAGGGGAATTGATGCTTTCAGATTCATTCGTAATTGGCGTTCTCTGTGAACATGAAACATTATAGTACAAGTAACTAGACATATAGTATAGCAAATAAAGTACAAGTAACTAGACAGTAGGATTTATACGAACCAGCAATTTCTTCTCTTCGAGTTTTGTTCGCTGAGGTGCATGTTTTAGCCAAACTTTGATGCTGTCTTCAATTTCTTTGTCTTTTTGGAGTTTTTTTGTTGCACCTGTAAAAAAATATCCAATGATTTTTTTATATGACACACATTTAATAATATAATATAAATATTGGGGGAAAATCTTATACAAATCGACCTAGTTCCAAACTAAGCAAAGCTTGTACGGTCGAGGAATTTGAATGTTTCTCACTTTTGGACTCTATTCAAATTCCTCGACTGTACTATGGGTACTAGACCACGATATACATACGTATACATATTTAAGTACATAGAAAACATCCAAGACTCAGGAACAAAATATTCGTGCTCATCACACAAATAAATGACCTGACCGGGATTCGAACCCGGGAGTTCCAACTTCGTAGGCAGGGTCACTACCAACTAAGCTAAAGTGGCCGTCGGCGACTCGATAAGAGTTCCGTTTTTCTGCCATTTTGGCTATGGAACCCTAAAAAGACCACTAAAAGTAATTAGTAATAAAATAGACACATTACCGAACTGTCAGCCGTACTACACTTCTATGTTAACTGAACTAAAATTGTTTATAAGATCGTTACCGAAACTAGCGATAGTAGACTTAAATATTAAGTTAACGGGTAGGATTATATAACAGAAAGTAAATATACGTACAATGTATGAAACTGTTATTAATTTTATAAAAAACTTTTACTATGGGATACAGGTTGGCCCATTTAGATCGGTCAGTATGGGCAAGTCTGAAATTAAAAGACATACATGAAAAATATGTTCTTAGGAACCATGTCATCGATTTTAGTGACAACATAATCTGTATACACATGAATTAAAAAAAAACTTGTACTTGGTTCTTATTGAACCCGGTCATATTGAAGAAAAACCCTACATTTTGATGTAGGCTGAAAATCTTACTATGAAAGAATAATAATAGCATTAATAAATTGCTCTAAATAATTAATTAATATATATGTTAATACATGTTATAACTGACGATTCGAAAGTGCTTGTTGCTAGGCATATTTGAATAAAGAATATTTTGACTTTGTCTTTGATAAATGTAATTTTATTAAAAAATTAAATAACCATAAAAATAACTCTTTTTTTATTAGATTAAAAATAAAATTTGCATTGTATTTCATATTTTTTATTTAAAGCATGTGAAATACAATGCATTTTATTCATTTTAGATATTATGTTTCATATTAAGTCTGACCGATCTAATGGGCAATCCTGTATTATTGTCGGGTGACAAGCAAAAGTCACTAAAATATCTGTCACTGCTACTCAAAACCTCGTATTTCAGTACTACATCGATATTGAGATACGAGTTTTACTTTAAGTAGGTATTTGTTACTTAGTGACTTTCGCTTGTCACCGACGATATTCTGAAATTAGGTATTTAATTTTGTATGGAACAGCTGATTCTTTTTTACTTTCAGAGTTGGTCTCATGGTAATTGTAGTTTGTGTTTCAAGGGAGCAAAATTATTTACCTGTTTACGGCGAGGGCGATATATTGAATCCCGAGTGAAGCGAAAGATTCAAGTGTCTAAGACGGAATAAATTTTGCTACCAAGTACCAAGTGTCTTACAAAATTACATGAACCCCATTTTAGATTCGAAATACGTCACCATTTATTGAATCTGCACCTCGAAAAACTATAGAAAAAGTACGAGGAATGCTACTAGTCATTCCAGGGAAAAGTATAACTTTGATCCGCTCATTTGAGGGAAAAATTTCTTTTTTGACATTACTTTAGCTATAACTGTAATGTGATGATTAAGTTCATAAAAATTATTCATAAAAAATCCTACTCACCAGATTTGAAAAGTTCTTGTCGTCTTCTAAGAAATGCTCAATTTGACAAATGTCATCTTCACTATCAATAGGTAAGTTTATGGGTAGTTGCATTGGAGTCTTTCTTGTTTTTAAGATATCTGCTACATTTTGAGTCCTTATCCATGACAGAAGTTGATTGTTTTGCTCTAAAATTGTATTTAGTATTTTCATACTATTATATTCGTAACCTGAAAATATATCAAAAATATTTTAAAATTAATATACCATTAATGTATCGAGCTACCATATGTTATACATCGAACCTGTGCTCGATTGTTCCGATAGCTCAGTTGTTTTCTACTTATCTGTTTATTTAAAATTTTGAATTTTCATTAGCAGGTGTTACTGCTTAATACAAAAATAATCAAATAGACCGTATGCATGTTTAAATGAATAAAATAACAATCTTACAAAAATGGACCTAGTCTACAAAGCAAGGCTTGTACTAATGGGTCCTAGGTGACGATACTTACTTATATAGATAATAAATACATAGAAATTATCCAAGAAAACCCGACATGGTAAAAAAACATGTCATGTTATTTTTATATTACAAAGCTGAAAAGTTTGTTTGTTTGAACGCGCTAATCTCAGGAACTACTCATCCGAATTGAAAAATTATATTTGTGTTGTCCATTTATCGAGAAAGGCTTTAGGCTATATAACATCACGCTGCAACCAATAGAAGCGAAGACGCGGGCTAGTCGCGGGCAACAGCTAGTATAAAATAAAAATGTTTATCAATTATCAAAATATTCTAATTTCAATTACCTGATGCACTGCCAATTGCTGTTGTGTCAGTTTTAGATGAAGGTTGAGGGGTCTTGACCTGAGTATGTATTATTGTGGCCTCAGCGGAGTCAGCGGCAGTAAAGTCAGGTGTTTGAGGAGATCTAGCCTCAGTATGTTCATGTTCTGAAAGTTAATACACATCTTACCATACATACAAAAATACCAGCATCAACCAAGAGTATTACAAACAGTGGTAATGTTTCAAACCTGGAACCTTATCTTGACAGACCAATTATCTTAAACATGCTAGACCAGGTGGAATGCACCTAAAAATAAAGTGGTCATAAAATATTAAATACCTAATAAAATAATAGAAATTAAACCTATGACTACCTGCATTTTCACCATAAGGATCCTCGTGCAGACTGGAGTTGGTGAAGGTCTCTGTCAATGGGCACACTGAATAAATAAATAATTTGTATTAAAAATTGTTGAACCAAAAAAGTAAAAAGTACCATCTTGTATTTAACTATGAAAGCAATAACGACACATATTGTTAATACCTGTATTTTCAAAAAAATCCAACTTCTTTTTTTTGTTTATAGTTATTTTGTGATGTTGAAAAAAATCTGTGTTATTTTCTTCGTCATCACTACTGGTGACTGGTCTTGGTTGCCTAATTGTTCTTTTCTGGAAGGATGGTATCTCGTCACCATCAGTTAAATCACTGGTCCATTCCGCTTCCTTGGCTTTTCGCCTTGCCAGCATCAAATCATCTATGTAAACATTATGTTAATGATATAATATATTCTAGAACATAAAGAGTCTTATTATCTCAGAAGCTGAGCCTATAGCCCAGTGGGTAGCCACCCTGCCTATCCTATGAAGCTAGAGGTCCCTGGGTTCGAATCCCGGTAAGGGCATTTATTTGTGCAATTAGCATTAATACATTAAATATATTGTTGTCTAGTACCCACAACATAAGCCTTTATTGAGGTTACTATGGGACTACTTCGATTTGTGTAACATTATCCCCTAATATTTATTTATTTATTGTTTCTAATTTGGACCTAATGCAATGCAACAGCTATAACTGGAATTGCAATTGTTAATAGTGCAGAATGATTATAAAGTTAAAACCCACAAGCTCATGTCTTTCATTTAGCAGATTTTCATTGAGCCTCAGATTTCTCACGCAATCTCAAACAAAAACATTGGTCCTATAGTTGACAGTAGGTATGAATGTAATGTAAAGAATTTTGCATGAGCGCGTTTTGCAGGTACACTAGGTAGAAGTACACTGTTTACAACAAAACTAAAAGACATGATGACGAATCCTGAGATTGAACGATTTAGATTGAAATTACTGCAAAATGTATGATTAAAATAACGATGTGCAACATTTTGGTTCGATAGCACGATTCTGTATCATCGGTATTAGCAGAGTGAAGTCCCCTATCCCCACTAGGCCAGCGTGGGGACTACAGCCCATTCCCTCTCATCCATGAGAGGAGGCCTGTGCCCAGCAGATTGGGACGTATAATGGCCGGAGTCGGCGCGAACACCACAGTCAAAGGACTTCTAACCCTCCATTGGATACAGAAGCTAGACTTCGTATTCAAATATGAAATTTAACTTCTGTATGGAGGGTTCGAATTCCTATGGCTCTAGTGGGGTGCGCGCAGACTCCAGCCGTTTGGTGAGAATCGTCCATAAAGTTACGTGGGCAAGTCCATTTGAAAAGTATGAAATTATTTGAAAATTAAAATACTACTGAATATAATTATCACATATTTTATCGCAACATTTGTTTTGCCGTTTTCATAGAAGCGCATATTATATAGCAATCGAACAAAGTTTCACACAATGTATACATATAAGGTTCCTAGGAATAGGCCAGGCGTGACTGGGGAAGTCCAAAAAAGTGATTTTGAAATTGCGATATTTCGGTGACTTTTGATGCTCCGAAAGTTTTGCTTTCACGGATGTGTCTCAAATTGAGGTCTTACAGTAATAACTAAATAAAAAACTGTCATAATGCCTATTTACACATTAAAATGAACTTACAATAGCTACCTATCTGTTATATTTATATATGTACTACGCACGGCTTGAATTAGACCAGAAACGCTAACTTACCAGTCTCAAAGAATTTCCTTTTAAGCTTAATGAGTCGCCAATCTTCCTTTGGTGGTAGATGTTTTTGTAAATATTTATTGTACTGCTGCGAAAGTTTCGAATTCGGCCAAAAATACTCAACTTTGCGTGGCGTCAACCACATTGAAGATATGATAATAACGTTATTTATTATTACCATCATTATTATTTTCTAGCTCTTCTTCAGCTACAATATAAAGTACTTATGCATTAATACACTTCTTGTCTTCGCGTTCAAAAATCACAATAACTCACCGAAACCCACGATCGACCGATGCGTTTGCGCGGAGGCGCGGTTTGCGTAGAAAATAGAAAACAAAATGGCGTTAGCGTTGGCCATGAAGTTGCCAGGTTAAATTAAAAAAGTTACGTCGCTGTTCCTGAAAAGTTCCATTTTAGATAAAGTAGTTTTTTTTTTAATTACGAAATACTTATGTATAAATAATGCAATTTAAATAGATATACATACAGTTTATCAAAGATTTATATAAAAAAAGGTTTTTGTTTATAAATCATCTCCTAAAAATATACAGATTTTATTTTAATCTTAAAAACTATAAAACGTGAAAAGGTATTTATATTATTAGTATGGATTGGGAGGCGATGTATTGATTATATTGGAATTAACTTTAAACTATAGTTTTAAGCACATGAATCAATCATGATGCTATGTATTGATACTGTTGGAATTATGTTTGATTCATGAGCTTTAATCTAAACCATAGTTTTAGCGGCTTAGCTCAGTAACCCTTACTAGAAAGCTGCAATTTGGCGTAAGTATACATATGTAACAATCACGCCATATTGAATTTCATGTGCTCTGCCTTCCCTTTCGGGAATACAGGCATGAGTTTTTTGTAAGTATCAATCACGCCAACAAAACGGTAGAATAAAATGTTAATAAGAAAGTTCCTTTTCTTGCAAAAGCTATATCCTTATTGTAGGGCGTGCAATATCTGATGGTTTTCAATTCCGGAACTGATTTTCTATATTTATAATAAATTCCGGAATTCCGGAACTGGATCCGGAATTGGGATTTAACTTTTTTTATCAATTACGATACAATGTACCCTAAATTATGATGGTTATATTTTTTTTATGGGCAATATATATTGCCTCCAAATACGATACGCTATTGTTCTGATAATGTATACCAAAACAAAACTTCTATTTCGAACTTCGCCTTGTGCATTTGTGAACATAATACATATTTCCTCATTTATTTTTGACTCCATGGAAGGCGTAGCGTGAGGAGGCCCACACGGTAGACTGATGACCTGGTAAGGGTCGCGGGTGTCCGCTGGATGCTGGTGGCGCAGGACCGGTCATTGTGGAAGTCTTTGGGGGAGGCCTATGTCCAGCAGTGGACGTATTTCGGCTGACATAATGATGATGATATTGACATAAACAGCTTCCCAATAGTAAATGCGCTTATTGCTACAGTACCGGTCAAAGTTTAGATTCACCTTATTAAATTCCCTACTAAACTATTAAATTATCGGACTTTCTATTAAATTATCTATCTATACATATAATAAAGCTGAAGAGGTACGTTCAGCCTTTGGCCTCGCGCGCCTTGCCGCTCTCCTTGGTGTCTTATAAAAGCGACCATGAGGGCCGAAGTCGCTTTTAAAAGACACTCAGGGATAGACAGTCTCCACGTATAAATAGTGCCCTATAATGTAACGCTGAGCCTTCAGCCTCGCTTGCCTTGCTGCTCTCCTTCAGCCTTGGGCCGTCAGGTTAGCTTATAAGACACTCGGGAACAGGTAGTGTTATGTTGGCTCGCCCTTCGGGCCTTCAGCCTTTAGCCTTGCAAAAAGAGCCAAGCTCTGTTGGGATGCTCGGAATTCGGACTGGCGTGCCTTGCCGCTATGCTTCGGGCCTTCGGCCCTCAGCCATTGGTAAGGAGGCCTCTGTGTGTGAATGCTCGGCTTTCGGCCTCGCATTTCTTGCCGCTCTGTTTCGCATTTTCAGCCTTTATCATTACATAAAGAACCCGCTCTGTTGGCACGCTCGGCCTTCGGCCTCGCATGTCTTGCCACTCTGCTTCCGGCCTTCGACCATCATACTTACACGAAGAACTCGCTCTATTGGGATAGCGTTTAACGGCAGAACTGCGTAGCGAGACTTTTATTATTGTACATGTAATTGTTTTTGACGAGATTCATTCGTTTAGAATCGGTACATTTGATATTCCTAAATAAGCACTTAATCATTCGTTTTGACAATAGGATTACTAGAGAATGTCATATTGACTACAATGATTTCTTAAGGGGTGTAAAGAAGGGTGAAAGATTGTATCATCATGATCATCTGAGGCGTTACAGCCGTAGGTGGGGCCTAGCCTGGTCAAGCAAATCTCTCCAGTCCGATCTATTCGTGGCTTTCCTTCTCTAACATGTCCCCCCTAAGGTTCTGGTGCCCTTTTCGACGCCGTCCAACCATCTGAGTTTAAGAAAGATTGAATGGGAAAAAAAGTCCAAGGCGAGAACGAGTCCTACGCGGACGAAGTCGCGGGGAAAAGCTAGTATTCAAATATAAATTTATACTATTAGACATTTAGCTGTTTAAATGATTAAAAAATAGTTAATTAAATATCCGTTGGTGGAAATTTAAAGTTGTTTTACGCGAATTTCTAGATAAATGATAAAACTATGCATGATGCCTACACTGAAGGGTTGAGAATTTGTTACCTATGACCAGTGGCGGGCTGGCGGCTGCTGACTACGAAAACCAGTGGTGCGCTAATTTATGGATTTATGAAATACTATAATATATAACTCAAAAATTGCAATACAACCACATTTTCCTACTAACAATTTTTTTTATGTATTACCTCGATCTGTTGATTTTGGTCAATGGCAAATGGTTTTATATTAAGACATGACCTTGGCGGCCCAGTCGATTTTATTTCTAATTTATCAATCACTAAAAGTTTTATTATTGTTTTTAATATTCTCGATTTTCAAGTTCACACTTTTTTTTATTTAACACACAGTTCGTCATTTCATTAAAGATAGTCACACTCACTTTACAAAAACAAACAATAAACACGAAATACGAATGATGGCGCGATACGAGAAAAGTGCAGGTCATGGTATATTTATCAACCAACTAAGCTAACTTGACAATTAGCGCGCAAGAAAATCTTTATATTTTGAGCGTTTACTTCGCTTGGTCGGGTAATACCGCCACCAGCCGCCTCGTGTGGGCTCCGTGCGCCGCACCAGATTTACCTATTTCTTCATAGACTTTGTACGCGCCCGGCGTTCTAACGTGATTCTCATAGAAATTGTACTGGCTAGTGGGTGCGCTCCACGAAACGCACGGAGAGGTTTATTGAGACTGAGCGAAAAAGAGTTACACTTGGTTTTCGCAAACAAATGCGTGATTTACTATAGAAAATACTGAAATCGTTACATGCGTGCCTATTATATTTGAGGAGTTCCCTCATTTTCTCAGGATTCCTATCATTAAATCTTCACATTTATATTAAAGATGGTTATTAAACGAACCATTTCTGAAAACTGGAATCAATTAATCAATTGCCTGGTTAGATGGTAAAATAATATTCCGGAATTGTAATATCGGAAAAAATGGCCGAGAATCCGGAATTTCGAGATTCTGAAATGCATGCCCTATTATTGGATCGCTCGTGTATAAGTACCGTGGGTTTTCCTAAATCATTTGTTTGATTTTTTAATCTGTTTGCGTGATATTTATTTTTAGGTCGGCCTTTCACAGTCTGAATCCCAACCTGAATTCATAATCTGAATTCATAGTCTGAATTCTGGAGCCTTGCCTCACACATGTCTTAAAAAATTCAATCAGTTCAGTAATCTCGCGTTTGACAGGTGTCACCCCGGTGCAACAAACGTCAATGGTGACATAAATTGTACTGGGATGACAGCTGTCAAAATGTAAATATTATTAATCGGAATTTCTAATCTGAATCCAGTATGTGTGTGCTTGTCTGTACTAATTGTATAGAAAGAGGTGCGTCTGGAATTAATAATCGGAATTTTCATATTCTCATGTCAGCATCAATCTGAGAAATACATAATCTGAAAAAATCAGAATGTGTGTCGATAATAGTTAAGAGGGTATACGCTGGAAAAGGTACATTTCGGCGTTTTACTATGTTTTCAATACGTTATTTCTCAGAATTAGTAAAAATTTATGGATAATTATTCACAGATCCTTAATGAACAACTTATTGACTTGGGGTTTTACAGACTACATTTAGAAATTAAACGTATATTGAAGAATCTCGAGCACTTTTCTCACCCTCGATTTCGAAATATTCAAAAACATGGCGTCTTTCAACTCTGTTTATTCTGTAACCTATTGAATTCATACTATGTATTATATATAGTTGAACGCGTCAGAACATGCTTTATTTCTTCTACCGACTGAATTTTCACGATTTAAAATTTCGTTTAACTAAAAGAGCCACAGAAAACTACCTATTTATGACAAACTTCATTGCATGTTTTAGTAGTGTTCAAACTTATAAAAATGTTTTTTAATGCATTATTATATATATATATTTGATTTGTTAGATGCATTTTCCGATATTAATTTCTTGTATAAAAAATTCCGATCGCCTTTCTTTCCAGTATTTGTATTTTCTTGTATAAAAGTTTCCGACAGCCTTTTTTCCATATTTATTTTTTCTTGTATAAAAAATTCCGATCGCCTACTTTTCCAATCACTTGAGTTTCTACACGTTTAATTTCTTAGGCGTATATTTTACTTGTCTCAAAATATCATATTTGCCTTTTTATCTAAGTGAATATTTTCTAATAGATTATATTCTCAATAGAAAATTATTACTTACATTCGCAATTTTGCTTACTCGCGTTATAACACTGTTAATTGGAGTTTGATATTTGGCACTTTTTGGTCTCAGTCAGGCAAATTTTTTTTTCAATCTAAATATCATTCATTGCGGCAGATCAAATTATAGACACATTACTATTTTTACCTGTAAGGCGAATTGCAGTAATCGTACGTATAGCGTATGTAGTCTAGCGTTAAGGGGTGCGATTTTCAATCCGGAGGTCACATGGAGTAAGAATAAGACTGGAGCCGGTAATATACACAAATGGGTAATATACAAAGATGCGTAAAAGAGATGTAAGATAGACAATATCGCACGTGGGAGCGAGATACACTGACAATATCTCCTGTCCCTCATCGCGTATAAGGCCATAACATAATATTTGTCACTGTCACCGAAACGTCATCGATGAATGCCATTGCTGTCACCACATATGGAGGTCGTAGGTTCAAACAGACGGAATGTCATTTGATATTTACTACAGTCACTTTTCGGTGAAGGAAAACATCGTGAGGAAACCAGCCTTATCCTTATCAGGACTAGTTTTTTAATATACCACGTCGGTGGCAAACAAGCATAGTTACGGCTCGCCTGACGGTAAGCGGCCACAGCAGCCTATGGCTGGCCTTACATTAACATACATACATACAACGTACATTAATTACCTAGGGCGGTAAAACAAAGAATGTCTCAGATCGCAGGAATCTGACGCCCGAGCCAAAAGCGATATCGAAGCGGTATTAACCCGTGGTAAGTACAAAATTTTACGTCTCCTCCTGGATAAAAATTGGGGCTTTTGCGCACGCGTAGTGGGCGGTAATTGCCACTATATAGCCAGGAGTGACGTCATCATCATGAATATCATCATCATTATATAGGCCGCAAGACGTCTACTGCTGGACATGGGCCTCCCCTAAAGAGTGCCACAAGGAGTGACGTACTAAAAATATAATATATTCAAATTTTCCTCGGTGAAAAGTTACAACAAAGAAAGTATGCGTATGAGAATTTTTTCAAAGGGTTAAATATACGCACATGAAATTGTTCGAGTGGAAAATTAAGTGGCTGGCAAAAAGGCAATCGGAATTTTTTATACAAGAAAAAATAATGCTGGGAAAAAAATTAGTCGGAAATTTTTATACAAGAAAATAAAAATACTGGAAAGAAGGACGATTGGAAATTATTATACAAGAAAATAAAAATATCGGAGAATACATCTAACAAATCATATATTTATATATATTGGGGGACAATCTTACACAAATCGACCTAGTCCCAAACTAAGCAAAGCTTGTACTATGGGTACTAGGCGACGATATACATACTTAGATAGATAAATACATACTTAAATACACAGAGAACATCCAAGACCCAAGAACAAGATCCGTGCTAAATGCACAAATAATGCCCTGGCCGGGATTCGAACCCGGGACCTCTAGCTTCGGAGGCAGTGTCACTACCAACTAGGCTAAACAGGTCGTCAAAAAAACATAAAACACACACACATACACACACACACAACATTTAACATTTTGGTATGATAAAAGAACTTCTATTTTATCATATCAAAATTGTTCACAAGTAGTAAATAAGATAAAAATATATTTATTTTAAATGATTTAAAACTGACCTTTTTCCCAAAGACTCGCTTATAGTGACTCAGTACCGGCCGAGCGGCCGTCAGAGGAGGACGTGTACAGCGTTTTTTTGTGACTCTTCACAAAGCTTACAACAACTCCCCTGAGGAAACCAATATAACCTGTGACCTCCGATTAGACGTATTTATTACGAACGTCGCAGTCAAAGTATACTAGGGACGTAATCGTGAGCTAAATCGAGACAAGTCATGAATGGCTCGCAATTGTCAATTGATTTTCGATTAACGATCATGATACTTGGTTGATTTATTTTTATTTATAATTTTATTAGGACTCAAATATTTTTATTATTTTTATTTATAATGCCTTAGTTGTAGTCTACCCACATTTAGCTGCGAGTTTTAGTTTTAGTCTACCCACACACACCGTAGCGGTATATCATATCATATCATTGCATTGATCATACATCTTCATACACAATAAACACGTAGTGCCGGGTTAGAATAGCACCACCCCCTTTCTTCCCTTGGGTCATAATAATCATAATCATTTATTCATTGCAAGAATGTAGTATACAAAACAAGGTGTTACAAACATTAATGACCGATTCATTCTGCTTTACTAAAAATGCAAGAAAATAGAAAAACATTTAATTTACATAACATAGTGTACATTATTTTTATACCTAAAAAGTCGACAAAGTAGGATTCTAAAAATAAATAATTTAATGTCATGCACAATGTTAAGGTCAAAAGATCTTAAAAATAACTAGTCAAAGTGGAGTCTCTCCTGAATGTGATTTATAATAATATGAAAGAAAATATATTAAAATCAATTAAATATGTAAGCTAATGATCAATAATAGTCATCCTTATAATTAAAATATTCATGCATATTATAAAAACAATTACAAAAAAGCCACATTTTAATATAATTTTAAAAAATAGTAATAGGCAATTTTTTAACTCAGTTGGCAACTGATTGTATATCCGTATGCTCATGGAGTGTACATTTTTTAGAGCATGCCAAGCTATAAGGTGTAACAGCATGTTTATGTGTATCTATTGTCTTTGTGGTCAATTTAAAACTTGCGACAGTAATTGAGTGTCGTAAGAGCCGACAATGCTAACCAGGTCGTAGTGTGTTGTAGGCAATAGGCTAGCAATCTGTCACTACAATATCACAATATTCCCATCGATAAACCTGCAATTGCTAAAAGTGACACTGGAATTAATTTTCTTGTGCTCTGCCTACCCCTTTTGGGTATATAGGCGTGAGTTTATTTATGTACAAGTATATACTAAAAACATGACGATATGAATGTATACATATAGTTGTACACATCATTTTCGCTGCAAAAGTGTCAAGATTATGTCCTCGCGTTATGCGACAACCTGTTACCGCATACAAAGCTATATTGGCTGATATCATTGTAGACCTTATTTCATCGTATCAAGGTTCAAATTTGAACGAGTAGTTTCATACGTCATGTTGTTTACAAACACATGCGTACACCATGTGCAGTACTTCTTTGTGTGTCGCGGAAAACATCAAGAAATACCTAGATTTGACTTGCGCCGTGCGGAGTATATCCTCTTAAATTGTATGCAATTCCGTGCATTCTGAATTGATAATATGAATTCAGATTCGGATTCAGACTGTGTACTTATAAAGGCCAGCCTTAGTGCTAATTTTTGTTGGAGTCATGTGTCATGGAGTTAAACGGATGCTACTTGGTATGCGAAAAAAATCATGGTTCTAGGTCGTGATCCAACACCACTTTTTCTGACTCTGTAAATGATCCTCATTATCATATGGCAGTATTTGATTAAAATATATTAAGTTTATTTTTTCTTATATTTCAAGTAAAATTCATCTTATACTAAGTAATCCTGGTCACCCTGCTTTTTAGATACGTTTTATGGAAAGCGACAAGACGTCACATTGAGTAGGGTGACTAAATAGTATGCATAAATGTTTTTTTCTACTTTTCATCTGAAAAATAATCAACATTATTGGAGATAAACAATACTTATCAACATTATTAGGCTCATTTTAAATTCTGTATAATGTCTGTCTCTCTTGCTTCACGACCCAGAAATCATCTTATATATAATGATTTTAAAAGGAAAACTATAACAGGTAAATAGAGATTTATAGTTAACGAGTAATAGCCGGTTTCGTACAATTTCCATTGATTACTTAGATAACGTCATTAGTTGTGTCAAACATTTTGAATTATAAGTGTGTGATTATTTTATTAGTCCTTATAATTTAACGGGTGGGCAACTACGGAATCTTGCATTGCACGTGGCCCGACACGCACGTGGCCGGTTTTTGTTTTATCTCGTTTCTGTTACCATTCACTTTAACTTTAATACAACCACCGTCTTAATACGATTATTTCGATCGGTATATATTTGAAGTCGTAGAACACACTTTATCCATATCAAAACATTGAAAGAAACGGAGCGGTGAAAATACATTGTTTAGACGATTACTATTTAAACACTCTTTAAACAAGTTTAAACATACCTGTTTTAAAAATCTATAAGCTAGAAATGTTCCATAAAATAACTCAAAATTAAAAGTTACGTGTACATGAGAGGGTCAAATCAAAAGTTACGCAATTATGTAACAAATGTTCACTCACCATATTATTATGGCAACACTGTCAACACACTCCCGCTATAAGTTCAAACGACAAAAGTTCAAAACAGTGTCCATTTAGATATTTTAGATGAAATACGTTTTTAACTACTATGACTTAATTCATATCAATGCTATATTTAAATTAATCGCGTAATTTATACATAATAATAAAACATTTTGTTTTTTTTCGTTGTTTAATTTATTAAGTAGTCATACTGTCTGTGGTTGGTGGACGGTTACTGCGAAGCGAAATTCTCCGTTTCATTCGCACTTACGATATTCTATGCGAATGCAAAAGAGACGGAGAACCACTCGTTTTTCGCGGTATTGATAAATTTCATCTCTCACGAAATGGTTCCGGTTTCGTGCACTAATAGGGACTAATTTTTTATCGATTATTATTATTGATTTTTTTTCAATAGGGTCTTAGGCTAGGTTTCGCTATGTTATATAAATTAAAATATAAAAATACAATATTTTTAACAATTGTAAGTCTACAAAATACAATAACATAATAAAAACCAATAAAACCAAAAATGCGAGGCGGGGCCTATCCACTGGTGGTCAAGGTTATTGATTATTAATTTATTCTGATACCACAGAATCAGTAATGTAATTGACCGAGCGAGCGAACCGTCTCCTGCTTCGACAAAAATTCTTTCGTATGTCCAGATTTCCAATATTCCGGATGGTCTGTTCCAATGAAATTTTATAAGTACTTAAGGCCCTCTAGTCCTGCGAGAGTAGGTATTTAGCGCTGTCCTGGCGGTGCGTGAACAAGCCCGCGCGGACGAAGCGACTGTGAACTCGGATGACCCCGCTAGCTTCATACTGGTCACAGTATAGAAATATAACTGTATTTTGACTTAAGAAATGCATTAATTATGATTAAACTTTAGTATGTCATTGATATCATTTTTTAATAAATAGGTAGTAAATAAATAATTGAAAGTCGAACTTACGGTAGGATCCATTATAATGAAAAAAAAACAGAATTCATAGTACAACCCTGAAATTCGTTATTTAATCTATGAAACCTAAGAACCTAAGAAATATGTCTTATACCTCTCTACTCGATTTGTTTAATAGGTCATGCAATTTTTTATCTATTTGTGTTATATTTATACAGGGTGTTATATTTATTTGTCGTGTGCGTGTCATCGTCATCATCATCATATCAGCTGATGGACGACCACTGCTGGACATAGGCCTCCCCTAAAGAGTGCCACATAAAATACAGACAGAATATTTTTTGGTGGTTTAATTTATTCATCAAAAGTTATTAGCTCTTGTAGACGACAGACCCTACCCTCCCCTGATGTACCTAGCACGTAATTTAGAAACAAATAAAGATAAGACGTTAGCTAGGTAAATGTAAGAGTAACCCTGTTATTTAAAATGGAATATTTAAGAAATATTGTCATATTTACGTAAATATTAGAACCTTGTCGCACTAAGCGGAAGGAATAACTCTTTAGGGCGAGTTTATTCATTTCAGCAAGTATTATGACACAATTCGAGTGATTGCGCAATAATACTTGGAAATTTCCATACGCAGTAGAATGAAAGATTGCGTAATAATGTTAAATGTATCGATCGTAGATCGAAATTACGTTATGAAAATGGCATGTTTTGTGAGCTAACTCACAAACAGTTGACTCTGAGACAATAAGGTTTTTATTATATAAAGTAGGCGCTGAGGCGCATATTATAAGCCCTGTTTGAATCACAGGCACTAAGAAATGGTCGCGCAGCGAATTTCTTAAGATTGAATAAATTCAGAATAGTCGTTTTTACACAACGTTCTTCCCTCTCAGAGCCAATATTAGGGAGACACTGTCCAAGTATAAAGGGTCACGTGTGACCACACCGAACGCCGACTCGATGAGTCCTAGTACAGGCCAGTGAGATAATCACAGCCTCCGCAATCCGCGGAAAACCGCGAGATTTGTAAGATTCCCTATTTATACTCGGACGGCGCCTCGTAGCGTGCACAACTTCATGGTGCTCACGTTACGGTCAGCCATTACGAAAGAAAGGAGGTGAGTTCGCAACGTACTTCACTCAGTACCGAAGAGACACTCCAAGGAAGAAACCCAGAACAAGAAAGAAAAGTGCATTGGGAACTCAGCTCAGGAAAAGTTTAGGAATCTAGACATTGTGTCCTAGATTTAGATAAAATCAGTGTTAAAGTCATTATAAATAAGTAACTTTATTATATACAGTGTTAACTTCAAAATACGTTTTAATAAGAACATAATCTGTGATAAAGAATATAAACATATATTATATATTTCTGTTTGTGGTGCAATAAAGAATATATTATTATTATTATTATTATTATAAACCATTTATAATCCGTCCGAACTCTTTTACTTGTTACGAATCATAAGAAAAAGCAGAACCAAGGTGGCACCAATATTAGAGTAGAGTCAGTCACTGTTATTTTACGAGAGGAACTACCAGTCATTTGTATACAGTCCACTTTAAACATTTATGTTTTTGGGCCTAATCAATCAGGATTAGTGCATCATTTACAGCTCTCAAAGCATAAAAAACATTGCGAAGTTTTTACTTTTTTACTCTTTATGCGAAATGTTACCGTATTTTTAAAAAATAAATACCAGAAATGATTTTTACATAAAGATGACAAAAGAATCAATATGGTATATAAAATGATACCAAACTTGCCACGGTAGCTACCTGGAAATGGGTAGATCTTATAAAAGAAGATTAGCTAGAAAGATAGAAAGTGTATAAATTTTAAAAGGGTCGGCAACGCGCATGTGACACCTCTGGAGTTGCAGGCGTCCATAGGCTGCGGTGACCGCTTACCATCAGGCGGGCCGTACGCTTGTTTGCCACTGACGTGGTATTAAAAAAAAGACGGCCGGAATTAATGTGTTGAAGCTCACAGCTTACAAAAATATTCAAGTGCAAAGCAGTACTCGTAGATCTCCTACTATATCTACAATTTCTGGTAATAAACATTTCATTTATAATTTTACCAACTTTGGTTACATTTCTGGAGGGGTTCAGTTCAGTTGTTATACTGTCATTTTTATACTGTGGCACTATGACCATAATTTATTTGTTAATAATTTTTCATTTTTCATTCGGGTTTTTATTGCCCTTCTTAAATAATTTGCAACCATTATATAAATTCGTCAAAAACTGCTTGTTTGGTGCACGAAACTGTCGCGGATAAAACTGACACAGGTCCGTTGTCTGTAAGCGCCAGCGCGCGACTGATCGGGACTGCCGAGCCTCCGCGCTCGCGCATTTCGTAGGTATTTAAACATATTAATTCATACAATCATTTTATCTTTTTAAATTCTGCAAAAATGTCTAGAAATACTGAATGGCTTTAGTTTAGTTCAAAAACTTTATTTAAAACATCAATAGTTTAGTCGTCAGATTGTAAATGCTTTACAAAAAGGAGTAACTTTGGGGTCTCTTTCTATCGAGCGAAGTTCATTAGATCGTGTATCTGAGTGCAACTTTGACTAGACTAGATCCTTAAGTAAAACATAGAATTTTTTCAAATTTTTAAAACCCTTTTTCTACGTTTCGGGTTGTTTTTAGAAAACTCGAAAACGCTAACTCGCTTGACGACCTCCCCTTAATAAAATATCATTGATCTGTTCTCCTCTAAGTATAGGTCGCATTTCTCAACCGATTCTCGTGAAATCTTGTGAGTAGGTTCCATAATTATATGTTTTTTTTTTATCGAGTTTGTGTAGTTTCATTGGATGGCGTCTTTGCACCCCAAATGTCATCTTTGATCAAACACATGGGAGAAAGCCATAGCAGACCGTTGGAATCGAACCTTGAGTACCGTACTGGGATGGCTCAGAACTCGAATAAGCGTTGCCATCATACGTGACACCGGCATGTACATACGTGTAACTCGCCACAAATTTAATTAAACCCGTGGCAAAATGGCCGGGTTTCGATGACGGTGCTGCTGCCCTGCCACACATCGATTGAATTTATTTTTTATTATTGTTGATATTATAGTGTCCATATATATTTTTTACCCACTTATTCACTTAAATAAACTATATCTTATTAAAATTTACGTACTTATCTATATTATATAACATTTAAAATAAAAAAAATGAAGTCCCCGCCGGCGCCGCGTCTGTCTGTCTGTCTCTATGTTCGCGATAAACTCTAAAACGGCTTGATGGTTTTAGATGCGGCTTTCACCAACGTGTAGTGATTCTTCCGGATGGTTTTGGTGTATTATTTCAGAAGTCAGCTCTAATAATATGCGTACAGTTCTTGTCAATGCGCCTTCAAAATCGAATAAAAGCGAATACGTACGAGGTACGTACACCTATGGCGCGGAGCCGGCCGGCCGACGGGTGCAGTGCTACTGATGTAATTTTCTATCGTCTCTTCTTTTTATATCGTCAATTTTATACGTCTCAAGTTGACTCAACAAAAGAACGTCATCACACGACTTTTCATGGCATTATTATAAACGTCTCATAAGGTCGAACGTTGTCACACGGCTATTCATGGCGTCATTTTAAACGTCTCATAAGGATGAATGTCGTCACACAACTATTCGTGACGTCTTTTTAAACGTCCATAATGACGAATGTCGTCACGCGACTTTTCTCGATGTCTTTTTAAACGTCTCATAAGGACGAATGTCGTCACACGACAATTCATGGCCTCATTTCAAACATCTCATAAGGACGAACGTTGGCATATGGCTATTCATGACGTCTTTTTAAACGTCTCATAAGGACGAATGTCGTCACACGACTATTCATGGTGTCATTTCAACGTCTCCAACGGCCGAATGTCGTCACGCGAATATTCGTGACGTCTTTTTAAACGTCTCATAAGGACGAATGTCGTCACACGTCTTTTCATGGCGTCTTTTTAAACGTCTTACAAGGACGAATGTTGTCACGCGAATAATCATGACGTCTTTTTAAACGTTTCATAAGGACGAATGTCGTCACATGACTATTCATGGCGGTATTTTAACGTCTCTAACAGACGAATGTCGTCACAAGAATATTCGTGACGTCCTTTTAAACGTCTCATAACGACGAATGTCGGCACACAACAATCCATGGCCTCATATCAAACGTCTCATAAGGACGACCGTTGTCATACGGCTATTCATGACGTCTTTTTAAACGTTTCATAAGGACGAATGTTGTCACACGACTATTCATGGTGTCATTTTAACGTCTGTAACGGACGAATGTCGTCACGCGAATATTCGTGACGTCTTTTTAAACGTCTCGTCAGGACGAATGTCGTCACACGACTTTTCATGGCGTCTTTTTAAACGTCTCTAACGGACTAATGTCGTCACGCGAATATTCATGACGTCTTTTTAAACGTCTCATAAGGACGAATGTCGTCACGCGACTTTTCGGGATGTCTTTTTAAACGTCTCATAAAGACGAATGTCGTCAAACGACTATTTATGGCGTCAATTTAACGTCTCTAACGGACGAATGACGTCACGCGACTAAAAATCACGTAAATATTGCCGTGATTATTGACCAGAAGACGTCGCTGGAGAGATAATCACTTATAAATCGCGTCATTATAACGTGAGCTTGCTGCTTGGGACGTAAATCATTTAAGCAACCTAATTCTTTATTTAAGCAATCTAATTGGAGTTTATTTAATTGTAGTTCACTTAATATTAGGTACAATATACAATTATAAACACCATCTTCCGTAATTAAGAAAAACTTTATCTCGGTATTAAATTATTCGAAAAGCATAAAACAATAAAGTTTATAAGCCTGGTTATCGAGAAATACGGGGAATAGGTGCCGGTTGACCCTTTTGACAAAGAGTTTTGTATAATGTGCTTACTAAACGAAGGATCGCGTTTGTCTCAGCGCTCGATCTGGCCTATTGTGCGGGCTCTCATTATAGCGATATAGCTTGAAACACTGCCCGATTTTGGCGTGCCCGGACCGCTGTTCTATTATAAGGGAAAATAATTTGTTGCTAGTTTCAAGTCTGGCTTGTTCATGGTTCGCCGTCCGTGGTTATTTTTTTTCCTGTTATTTGAATCTAGTCTTAAGTTAAGAATTCTACTATACAATAAAAAAAAATACCTTAAATATCGTAGATAGGATATATTTTTGAAGTGAGGCATTATTTATTTTAAAAAGTAAGTAATAATTCGAATATAAACATAACAGAGGGTTTCCCTTAAAAAGTGTTGGAAGAGAGAAAGAAACCTAAATAACAACTAATAGAAAAAAATCGGCCAAGAGCATGTCGGGCCATGCTCAGTGTAGGGTTCCGTAGTTGCCCAATGACCTTACTTTAAAAAAATCAATAACAAGCAAAAGGGAATTACCTTCGCAGCATTTCATACGTCTTTTACTTAGAAGGGAAGACTTTACGATAACTAAAAAACAGCTTAACTGGTCATATCCGCTATAATATTTTGTTGAAAGTCTTTATTAGGCTTTACTTTCATGATTTTTTCATATTTTTTGGACCCATTGTTCAAAAGTTAGTGGGGCGGACACAATATTTTTTTCGTATGTAGTGAATATTTCCGAAAATATTCATTTTATCAAAACGTGTTTGATGAAGACCTCTATTCATTTTGAAAGGCCTATCCAACAACACCCCACACCATAGGGTTCAAACAAAAAAAAACATCCCCACTTTACGTGTATTTTATTTTACGACTTTCTCGATTTTATTTTACGACTTTCTCATTTTAATTTTAAAATTAGCACTAACAATCACAGAGCAAAGCGTCGGACAGACAGACGGACAGACAGATAGACGGACATGGCGAGACTATAAGGGTTCCTAGTTGATAACAGAACCATCAAAACACAGGATCAAAAGCCAGACGAAACGAGTTGACATACTGCAGGTGGCCACAGATTTCTACAAATACAAATGTTTATTTGCTGGAATACAGTTAAATGGAATACAGTTACCTACAATATTTCAGGTCCGTGTATTCAGCCTGCATGCAGGCAAACTCATCATTATTCTTAAATTTACGATTTGAGATGTCACAATTTAAATTAATTAGTAATATACAACGAACATAGAGAGGCGTAATTTTCCGAATTCTATTTGTACTCGAGATACATTTCCACACTATAAAAACATCTATCCAGTAGCCAACTTGTAAGGCGTCGTTTTTAAATCTTCTGGAAGATGGTTGTAAATAATGATACACATGTTATAAACATTCTGTTTATAGATATATTTTCGGCTTCGTTGTTGGTACAGAGAGTTCATAATTTTCATCCTTGTCGGCCTATGTATTATTTCTCTCCGCTTTTTAAAATATGCTTGGTGGTTTTTGACAAATATACAGACCTCCCTTATGTATAAGCAAGGCAGTGGTAGTATCTTTAATTTTTTGAATAATGGAATACAACTGTCATCTATCCATGCATTACTAAGGACTCTAACACTTTTTTTCTATATTTTAAAGACTCTGTCTACATCCACAGCATTTCCCCATAGTATCAGACCATAACTTATAACAGATGAAACATAAGCATGGTATGCTGTTAAGGCAAATATAAAACAACCAATAGTGTTACATATTTTATCAATGTGCGACTTCCAATTTAAATGTTTGTCAATTTTAATACCTAGAAACTTATAATTGTCCACCTCATTAACTAAATCATTATTATATTTAAGGATTATTGGAATGTCATTCGAATTATAAGATGTAAATTGTATAAATTTGGTCTTAAGAGTATTGATCTGTAAGTTATTTGTATCCATCCATTGAATTATGTCCTGTAGAGAGCTATTGATAAGGGGTCCAAATGTCAACTTATCTGCATATTTTACTATTAGTGTTGTGTCGTTGACATGAACGAAACATTATAGTTTTTTGCGTGGTTGCCATTGATAAGTCGTTTATGTACAGGAGAAAAAGCAATGGTCCCAGAACGCTTCCTTGGGGTACACCTATGTTTGTCGCTTTAAGCTATGACCTATACGATTTTTTAAAAACTATGTTATTAGACTTTACAATTCTGCTTATTTTTGTGCATTGCATTCTGTCTTTCAGATAGTTTTTAATCCAGTCGAGCGCATTTCCTCTGACTCCGTATAGTTCTAGTTTACGCAGTAGTATATCGTGGTTAACGTAATCAAAGACCTTTGACATATCCAAAAAGACAGATACGACTGGTATGTTGTCATTTAGGCTTTCAGAAATGTATTTGGCATAGTCAAAACATGCATGTGTCGTTGATCTGCCTTTCTGAAAGCCATATTGTTCGGGTCTAAGAATTTCGTGTTTGGCCAAGAAACTATTTAACCTGGCGTAAAATGCTTTCTCTAATATTTTAGACAGAATGGCGATAATGGTTATGGGCCTGTAGTTGCCCGGATTCAACTTATCTCCAGTTTTGTACAAAGGTTTAACTTACATATTTTTAATTTATCCCGAAAAAAGCCATCCGTAAATGAAAGATTTATAATATGCTCAAGAGGATATACGTAAGAAGCACATAATTTTAGAATTTTAGTAGTGATGTTATCACTCCCACTGGATTTAGTATTTCTCAAAGACATTATTATCTCTAAAATTTCATTAGAATCTCCAGGTCTTAGGTACATAGTATGGGGATTATTTGTAGGTAAGTATCGTTGATGTGAAGTGCCCGTCAATGATGGCCTTTTAGATTTAGCAAGTCTATGAAATAGTTATTTAATAGATTACAGATGTCGGTGGGATTGGAGTGCATAATATCTTCAAATTTCATTGTACTTATATCATTTTCATGCAATTTATTACATATTGTAGAAGAACTCATGTTCCATCTTGCTTTGCCTTTATTTGTACTATATTGTAAATATTTCTCGTTTCGTAGCCTTTGGGCTTTTAGTAAGCATTTCTTTAACAATGTGGAATATTTTTTGTATGCAACTAAAAATACAGGGAATTATATATAGTGACACTAACACCACATAGTTATATCATCATCATCCTGGCGTTATCCCAGTACAGTTGGAATAGGAAGGATGCCCGGGGACTGCTCTCTAATCCCAAGAACTGACGTAGGCACTAGTTTAGATGCAAGCGACTGCCTTCTGACCTTCCAACCCAAGGGTGAAAGTTTTTTTTAAATGAAGTTAAAAGGTTCTTAATGACTGAAAGAAATGAAATGAAAATAATTTATTCCAGAACAAGTCCATGTTTGCCATCACTAATATCATTTTAAAATTGAAATAATTAAATAAATACAAATTAAAATTAAATAACGTAACTTAAGTAATTAAATACGTAACATAAGTAATTACTGAACACCATAACGGTTCAATTCAATTTAGACAAAGAAGAAATACCGATACATTGCTCATCGTCTTCCTTCATCTTACTTCACAAGAAAAGGGAATAGGGACAATGTCGGTAATTATAGAACAATAAGCCTCGTGTCATCATTGTACAAGATAGTTTCGAAGATTCTATTCATCGCTTATGAAAGAATTAAAGATTTAAAAAAACGGATTGAAAATTGAAAACTAAATATATAAAGGAAAAGTAAAGTTTTAGATGTTAATGAAAACTGTAAGTGGACAGGTCATACTTACAGCTAAAATAAAATAACTTACAGCTATAATACCAAGATAGGTTATCATATAGAAACAGTGAGCCAAAGAGTGAGTATGATATGTTTCAATTTTTTCAGTACTGCCCAAAAAAGGAGTGCAATATTCTAGTTCTTTTAACTTTCACGTAATTGCGAGTTTGCAAACTAAACATTGAAAACACAAATGTTAAAAACAAAAAATGATGGACGGAATATGGAGCTACTGCATTTAGTGTTGACCGTTTACGGTTAACGCTCTTTGCTAGATAGCTCGCTGCTAAACCCCCAGAAAGAAATTCTGCACTTCCTTCCGTCAAAGACCAAGCCCGAGCACTGTAGGAAGGAAGGTGGAATTATGTACATGTCCTTGTGCCTACAAATGAGCCTTTTTTCATACTATAGTGGTCGGCGGTTAAGAAGTCAATCCTGACATCGGTCATTTCCATACAGTTTATAACCTAAAGGTCACTTTGAGTTTATAAAATGTATGGAAATGACAGGTGTCAGGATTAACATCTTAACCGCCGACTTCTATACTAAATAAATATATTTTTAAAGCACTAACTACACTTAAGTAACATCATACGATATGTACGTATTTTTTTCTTTACACAACATTTTCTTTTAACTAAATAATCATGTTCATTAATACCTTATGGTCTTAATTAAGGTCAGTCAACCAATTTAAATTCTGGACTACTTCGTACGTTATCACAGTAAAAATCAATATAAAGGCGCTAGAGATCTCATATTAATGTCACTGTGATAATGTACGAAGTGGCACAGAAATCGAATTCCCTTTTTAGTAAAAGACGTATGAAACGCTGCGAAGGTATTCCCTTTTCCTTGTTATTGATTTTTTTTAATTAAGTTCATGGGGCGACTACAGAACTGAGCACGGGCCGACATGCTCTTGGCCGATTTTTTAACGATACGTGTATTGGTCAGGAATCCTGACTCAGGATGCAAACACACTGTATTGCATGATAAATAAATAATTAGTGCGCCTCGGTACTTGCACCCCATAGAACTACACCGTAAGTTAGCCAAGCGTGCGCGTATGTATAATATGCCGTCATTGCTGCCTCTGTGTTTGAACTATGTTTTAGAAAACTGAGAGCGTAAATAAATCTAGCTAATTTAGATTTAATGTTATGTATGTGTGGCTTCCAGTTTATGCCCTTAAATAATAATTTTAAATCATTGACCTCGTCAATTTTGTTGTTGTTGTTAATGTGTAGGTGTAAAGTTTTTTTATTTTTTGGTTTGAATTGTATGACCTTAGTTTTGTTAAGCTCCAAGTCATTACTAATGTTGTTAAAAACATATATGGTATACACTTTAGTTAACTTTTCTCTCTTGTTACAGGTCGCACACTGTATAATTTGAGGTACTGTGGCATAACAAACAAACAAACGCAAAGTTAGTATTCATTTAAAGAAAAAATATAATGCTCACATTATGTTGCTATACCCTCAGGTAATTTGCTGTCGCGTACAGAATAAATGCTTTTGTATTAGCTTTCTTTGATGTTTCAGCAAAGGGTAAAGCCTCGGTTGAACCCTCGTCTAAACAAATAAAATAACTGAATTTAATTACTAACTTTTCCGATATTTTTTCCTGCTGAAAATAATACATTATTTCATGGGAACAATTCGTTTAGTTAAAAATGCAATTCACCTACAACCATGGTATAACAGTCTGGTAGTCCGTTAAGCTTTTGAGCAGTCTCATTTGCGCTACTTATCTATGGTGACTGAATGGGAAATGAGTCATTTCCATATACTCGATGTCGAGCGCTGAGAGTGCTAAGTATATTGAATAAAAAAAAAAGCAACTATGCTCCACCATATTAGCTGAAGGACGTTCACTGCTGAACATAGGTCTTCCTTAATTTTATCAGGGTAAATGCCATATACTTGGCATGCGGGTAGGTGATCGCAGTTTGTATCTCCACTGCACTCCAGGGATGCTGCTGCCTATCCCGCGGTGGTCTTGGTCGTAGTTTTCGGACATACCCAGGACCAACTATGCTCAATGAGAAAGTGATATCTTGAGAATAGAATGGAATCGTAATGGTTGGTGTTGGTACGTACAAAATGTTATGACTCGATGTGCTGGTCAGTAACACGTAGAAAAACTTATTAAAATCTTATATTTGAAGTACGATACAAAACACGATACGTATAACAAAATACTGCAATGCAATTTGACACCTAGCAGAGTTAATTCGCGAAATTAAAATATCATATTTATGGTTTACTTTCTTGCCATCAATGTCGAAATGCAGACGTAATCCTAAAGTGAGTGGAACTAGAGAGGGCTTTCAAAAGCCCGACCCGATTTTTGGTATCGCATCCTATTTTGCCTCGGTACGTCTAGAGTGGGTATCCCTTAATTAAATGTCATATTATTCCGTCAAGCAAGGGTGCCGTCACTGGCGACGCCTCCGTTTGATATTCAAGGCATGAACAGTGAGGCAATTAGACTCCAATAATTACTATGTTAATTACAGGCACTGTTCTTGTTTCTCGCTATCGTAACTCTGTTTTGTTTTATACATAGACAAGTTGTTCAAAAAGCTCCGCTAGTAATTAGTAGGTGCGGTAAAGATTACAGAGTAAATAGTTATCTCGCACTTCTCTTGTTTTGTCTCATTTTCGAAACGAATATGTCTAAGCAAACGTTGATTTGAAATAAGGTTTAAATGAATAAGAGTTTTGTTTGTTGTTAGGAGCGACACATAGGATCGCTTCAAATGTAGGTAAATAAAGTCTTGAAATATGTAATAAGCGTGACTTTACGACCGACTTTTTAAGTTTCAATCAACTATCCCATATTTTCCCATAAACTCGTTTTTAAACGCTAAAATAGCAGTTTGTATATATGTTAAAGCTCCTTTGAACTTTTAGATATTGTTTCTTTAATTTTATTATAGCAAACAAGCGATTAAAAATATCGAATCACCCAAATCGTCCGTGTGTTCTCATTTAATGAAAATTTAATAATCACATGCTGTTTTTGTGGATATTATCAAAACTAGATTAAAGTCATATTTCATTCGATATTACAGCTCTCAAAATGTCAATGAGATGAGCGTAATTTACGGCTATCGCTTGTTGCGTTTGTACGTTTTAAACAATTTATTTGCTTTGTTCTACTTTTTTTAGTTTAATAATATTATTGTAGCCACAGCCACATCGATTGTTTAACCTCTCCAAGGCAAATTATGACTAATAAGGCAGATTTGGCTAAACAGGAACAAGTACTTAAACTGAGATACCTAAACCATCAAAATAGTCTACACTAATTCTAGAAGTATGCTTATTCTTCTTAGTTCGAATCCGGCTTAAGTATCAATTTAATAGAAATAGCGTTTACTCCAGAATTCTCCCATTTTTTTTTGACATTTAACTCAGATTAAGCCCTGTCGAAGTGAAGATTATGTCAACCCGGGCTAAAAATAACAAAAGTCAAGTATAAACAGTCGTTATATTGGGAACATAATTAAATTTATGAATACCACCTCAAATTGGTATAACCTAATTATAGTAACTATACTCGTGCTCTATATTATACAGCATCCTCAAACGTATTTAGGTTGTTTGCAGCTTCTAAAACAAAATACATACATTAATTTAGAAGATCCGTAATTCAAAATATATGAACCGTCCGACACGGCATTGCACCAGAATAATATAAGTGCGGAACACAATGTATTGTGTATCATTCATAAAGTGTAGCTACACTCGGGGCCGAGGACAATGTTAGTGCATAGTGAGGTATAAATCAAGGCATGGGATTGCACGTCGCGCTCCGACTTAATCTCACCTGCAATGTTGCTGGTATACATCATGCTTTATTACCAGCGTTGTTAGAAGATTGTCTATGGCTTACAAGACACACGATACCTTCCATAACGTTAGAGAACTTATATACGGCAATTTTTTTTTAATTTCGTGGGTTAAAGGGTTTTGACGTAATTTTATAACTTTTTGTTGACCATTATTATAACTATAATTATGTTAATTATGTTATAATACGTATATTATCTATTGTATTTTACCTTAAATTTAATCGCTTACATCATATAGTTACTTAGGTAGTAACTATAGGTATATGATGCTTTTAACGTGGCTTGGGTAGTTGTTATCCTAGTACAAATTATGACATATTTGATGTTTTAAGGCAATATATTGTACTGCAAGAATATTATTTGTGTAGTTTTAATATATGCCACTTACTAGGAATAAATTGACCACGAAACAACTACGGGGGTTCAGCTAACTATCAGCTACTGAATTCTGTTGTAGGGTTGCGTGTAATACCTGGTCTAAAGTGTATAAGTACATCCGTATTTACTTTACATTAAGTACTTATATTACCAGGGTATTACATGTTTTCCGCTAAATTTACTCGTTAATTTTGTGATAAACGTGATATCCAGTTTCATACTACACGTGCGTGAGGCCTTCGTAATCAAGACAGGAAGCCGTACAGATTCGGGGAGTATAAATTAATATTTCAAATAATAATAACGATATTTAAATTCAGTGGCATGACGAGCTAATATAATGGATTTCGGTATACAATACTGAAGGTAAAATAGCATAATGATGAAATACCCACTCATGTTTCACTCAAAATTAAGGAAGGGTCCTTATTTTAACATTATTTCGATTGCATCCTAATGTAATTTTTTGTGGTGCCTATTTAGTGTGCCAGTTTACGCCCACCTGGACGAGTTTGTCAACTAATAGGATATTTTGTTGATTTTGAATGGATACCAATTCTATAATAAGATCCTACGTAAATGAAATACACACGACTGACAGTTTTAAAAAACCTTGTCTTCATGTCGATCTACTTTACGACGAAAATATAGCATTTGTCTCCATCACACTTATACACTTTCTAGTAAGGGATGAATGCTATATCTCCGACATAAAAGCATCATGCTAGCTAGGCATGTGGTCATAAACTGAAGCTCGTCGCGTTGCCGGCACAACGATATTGTTTTGCTCACTAATCCTTATACCATGTTATTATTATAACAAAGTTTTTCAATCTTAACGTTATTGCATGATATTAGATGCTTGACTGCTCATATTCATTTATGTGTACTTGCACGATTTGAACACATTAATGCCAAATATTAAAACCGTCATCCTGGCTAAATTCATCTTCCTGGAATCCAGTTATTTGTAAAAAAAGGCCGAGTGACAACCCTAGCGCACAAGTCTCAGAGTAAGTATTTCTGTTGAGATCCTATACGATTTCCACTAAGAGGAACGGAAAGCTAAATTGAGAAAGTGTTTTAAACGACTAGCAGTTTACCATAAACAACCTCTTTAATTTGGGCGGGTAATCGTTTATTTTATTTGCCTCAATATCATATCAAATAGTGTCAGTCTAAGGCAAATAAAGAAAAGTAAAACTATGATAAGGACAACAAATGACACATCTCTCTTTGTCGCTCTCGCTCTGATCTAATTTAGTATCAGACCATCTCGCTCGGCAGTGGTATTATTATTTGACGTCTTCTCTGGGGTAATCTGAGGGACAATTGATTAATAATAAAGATCAAGAGCGGGTAGTTCGAAAAACCCACGCGGCAAAAATAGGTACGTTGATACGCCAGTCAGCGCTAACCAACTCGACCTAGGATGTTGTAACCAATTCGAAACGCCGGATAGGTAAATCTCGAAAAGGTGAATAATTTAATTTGACGCCATTAAGTCCCATTTACTAATAGTAATGTGCTCAATTGCTCATACTCGGGGATCGGATTAAGTAATGATCCAGGTCTCGTATTATCTGTATACGCACTCGTGCAGTATACCTTAATTACTGTTCTCTGCATTAATGTATTATCCTGTCATAAGTACGAGCAATGAGATAATATTACGGCGATTAGTTTTAATGACTATTAATGCAAACCTCCTAATTTTACGTCTAATGTAACATTACGTTATTATGAGAGCGGAGTCAACATATTTATTATTATATATACTGTGCTGATGAGATATTCGACCTTTCCCTGAAAGAGGTTATACCAGTCTCGGGGCGTATTTGTGTTTATGTGGAGCTACTTCGTTTACCGACGCAGAATAAACACTTGTTTCAAATGTGTATTTAACAAGACGCATCATGCAGGTTCTGCCTGTTGTTATTGTTGTTTTGAGATCTAGAGGAAACAGCTACGTACACTCTGCTCTTGCGGATCACTCATACACGAAAGAAAGTACCATACCATCCATTATTTTATTAGTTTTAACGCTCGGATTCGTCTACATGTCTTCATTTGTCTACGATATTTAAAATAAATATTGGACTCATGAATCATGACGCTACCTTTGTACTCACGTTTCAAAGTAATTTTTCCGTTAAATCGCAGGGAAATCAATAAGGTATCTAGAAGAGATCTGATACCATGGTATGTTTAACTACGAGTAGTTACACATCGCTGCCCAAAGACACTGGGATATCCGAAAACATGAAGTTTAGTACTTCAAAACATGTTATTAACTTGAAGTTGTTCCATTAAAGTACTCAAATATGCTATGTTTACATTAATTGATGGTATACATAGACGCACATTTTTTTCTATAAAAGGCCATAAATTATGAAGTTTCAAATTTCTGCACGGTTGTTTATGAAAGCTCGCCAATTCGTTACTTTATTTGTTTAATAAAGCACGAACGAGCGCCGCCTGTGTACATTGGGGTATAAATTACCTTTAATTTAGGTGAACGATCCAGAAAATATGATGATGTAAAGTTTTCATTAAACTTTATTAAAACAACAGCGGGGGTTGATTGTTGTAGCTATTATTCATTTCTTAATAGCAAACGAGTGGGTCCGACTGATATCAAACATTTGATGAAGGTATTGGATTCATTATATAAAGGGCTTGTCGCAAGGCGAACATATCAAAATTATACAATACAATACACAAAATACATATACCTCAAAAACAGCATAATGAGATACGAACAGAGGTAAATAACAGGCGGTCTTATCGCTGAAAAGCGATCCCTTCCGGACAACATTTGGGTGGCGGAGAAAAGATAATCAAAAATTTTCGGTGGGTGATGCAAACAAAAATGAAAAACATTAACAGAAATACGTTACATAAAAGAAAAACTTAAACTCTAGATCTTAAAACTACCTCTGTTTAATTATACAAAATCTCGGCTTCATCCGATATAGGTACAGATAAACTGCTGTTTAGGAATCCACTGTTTAACTGATTCTTGTGGAACCAAGCTGCTCTCACAGCCTCGTTCTGAATACACTCAATCAGTACATCATGTATCACGTCTTTAACATCCAACGAGCTTTCTTGATCCTGGTAAAGAATGGACGCACTACACTAAGTATTCTAATGTTCAAACAGCTGTTCAACAAGCTGAAGCAAGTCAGTAGAGTAAGTCAAGACTTTAAGCAGATCAGTAGAAACCGACTTGTGTACCTACACAGTGCAGAAGTGTTTAGTTAGAAAAAGCCGACATACTATTCTTTGAATAAAATAAATAAATCTTTATTTTTTCGATTTTGTGTGAGTTTTAGGTAGAGAGTTTTAATTTATACCTAGTTTTTTTATCTTTTTTTTTTCAGTAGCAAGCCACATATCAAAACACACGGCCTGATATATTTTTACCATTTTACATTTGTCTTAGAATTTGATTCTTTTCTGATATGTCAAATACCTGTTCTCTAATAAATTTAAATTTAAAAACATTAGTTAACATCACGAATCAGGAGGTCGACAAGTATTTATTGGCATGACAAATTTATAACAATATAAATAATAACCGATCTCTTATTTAAATGCCAATAATCTATTAATGTCACCAAGCAATGTCTTAAAATATAATTTGGAAATCAAATCTAACAATGAGATTAATCCGAAAATCAATTATTATCTGATAGATATATGCTAGCATATACAAAGGTAGTCGAATTAGTGCGATGATATTAGTCATAGATAATATTATTATTTGCTCAATTCATATAGTGCCTGCTAAATTAACTATGATTAACTGTACTACGTAAACTACTTAATGTATTGCTAAGGTAAAAGTCCCAGTGTCGGACAGCTTGGTACCCAATAGTTGTTCACCACTGTTATTATGACATAACATTAAATCCTTTCACCGCCATTGACTTGATACGAAGTCCGCACATTTCGTGCCCCACACGTGCCAACGACTTCATATCTAGTTAGTTTCTTCAGTCAAATAGCTACTGACGTGCGTTGGCATACTTTTTGGCATGAGGTTTAATTTCGCATTTGACGTCTGTGACAGTTGGCGTGTGGGGCAATTTTTTTTGTTTGTATCGTGGCGGGTAAAAGGTTAGGTTAGGTTTATACAAGGAGGGTGGCAAACAAGCTTACGGCCTGCCTGATGGTAACTCAGTATTAATTGGAAGATTCGCTGTGTTGACAGCTAGATATGCGGTTATTACACCTTCGTAAACTTCAGAACCTTTCGAGCGGGACGTACATATATGTTAGAACGAGAGGCTTCAACTCCCCTCCCCTATTCAGAATGCTAAATTCAGAATAATTTAATGCCAGCTTAATATGCATTATTTTGCAGGTCCCTCGTTTTCAACACAGCGTATCCTCGGGAGTTCTGGCGAACTTACTCGCCACCAGGAACATAACACCTTATGAATACCTAACGCATATCTGTAGTGGTCGGCGGGTAAGAAGTCAATCCTGACACCTGTCATTCCCACACAGTTTATAACCTCAAAGTGACTAAACTAAACTGTATGTAAATGACACATGTCAGGATTTTGACTTCTTAACCGCCGACTACTATAGTGGTGCTATGGCTGTATTATATGACTGAGGTCTTCTGTAAGGTGGAGGTACTTCCCCAATTGGGTTCCAAATATGAGCGAGATGACGTTTCGCAATGCCGTATAGGTACCTCACTCACGATTTAAAGTGTAGTATTGGGTTATTCATAAAATAAGAGGAGTATGCTTTCTGAGCTTTGGGATGACGGATTTTCACTATTTTATATGATCTTGCTAAAGCACTGTAGCCGAGCAGTAAGGCATACGACTTCCAATCTGGAGGTCGTGGGTTCAAACCCCGTTCCTACACATACTCATACTCATTTTTTTGCAATGAATCTAAAGTAGTATTAGTGACGACCACTTTGCCTTAGTGACCCTGCCTACGAAGCCGGAAGTCCCGGATTTGAATCCCGGTCAGGGCATTATTTGTGTGCTGAGCACGAATATTTGTTCCTGCTGAGTCTTGGATGTTTTCTATGACTGTATTTAAATATGTGTATTTATTTATCTACATAAGTATGTTTATCGTCGTCTAGTATCCATAGTACAAGTTACTTAATTTGGGACTAGGTCGATTTGTATAAGTTTGCCCCAATATATGTACATATTTATATTTGAGCCGCTGAATAGAGCTAAATTGCGATTTTTAAATGGTGATTCAACAAAAACCATTTGTTTTGGTAAAAAATACATGTTTATATTCATTATATTTCAAAGGGTGTGGACGATTCCAAAATACGATTTAAGAAAATTTGCTAGATCGAAAAAAAACGCAAAGCTACATCTTAAAATAGTCATGTCTTTTTTCAACTGAAACATGTACTTGTATAATTAAAAACAGTTCCAACATACCCAAACCTATAGTATAGACGATTTATATTACACACGTGATGAATATATTTAGTTTTAAATTAAATTTCTGATTATCTGCTTGTATAGCAGGTATTTAGTATCTCTTTTACTCCGGCGCAACAAGACGCAGACAGACATAGCCAAGGTCATTGGCACTTGTCAGCCTCTTAACTATAACTAGGTTAAAATAAAATCGAAGTACGTCAGTTGATTTACGACGAACTCGTACGGGTTATCGAAGAAAACTAGTGCCTTTGCTAAATCTTGGGATTAGGTGCCAAAAGGACCCTGGCCACTTTAGGATACAAACGGGAAGGAGGATGACTGTCTTGCCAAAACTGACTTATTTTCTTATATGTTTGTCGGTTAAGGGTTTCTTGGGCTAACCTTTCTTTAATAATTTCCTCGAATTGCATTTAGTACTTTTTCGTGGCGAGATATTTTATTTGTGTTGCCTATGCCCAAACTAGGCACAGTATAAACGCCCCTGAACAAAGAGGGCTCAGTACTTGTTTTATTCTGGTTTGCGGTCCTCCACCTTCACCACGCGCCATCGTTGTTCTTATCTGAAAACAATAAATCAACTTGTTAGCCTTCCATTCCTTGCCGATACCCCATTTATTTTGAGACCGATAACTCACATTAATTTCATGTTATTTATTGCCAAAATGATTTGTTGGCGTGTGAGATAAGTGAAATATAAGTGACAGTTTTGCGTATTGAAGCTTTATCCCTTTATTCATAACTTCCTTATAACCTCTGTAGGGTTGCGAGGTTCTAAACTTCAAAAGCTGTATATAATGGCCAAAAAGCCGGGCATGCCATTTTTACCAGGCGCTAAACATGTAAAGCCGACTTTGACGTTATTTTTGTTATTGTTTGTATTGTAGATATTTTTAGTTATTTTTGCAAATCAACCATCAACTTGATGGTTGATTTGCAAAAGGCGGATTAAAGCCGGACAGGCCGGGGCCGGACATGTAAAATTTTGGCCGGACGGGATCGTGAAAAGTCGAACACCTACCTTTTTCCCACATTTTAAAGAAGATGGTTGCTGCCCCACATTCAACGGTTTCAATTTTAATTCCGTTACTAATCGTTAAAAAGTCGCTAGCAATTTACGACTGTGTACTCGTATAACTACTATTATTATGGTATAACTACTATCCTACTAATCTTACTAATATTATATGTTAAGAAGAGGTTCTAATACGTATTATCTTTGAATTTGTATCGAACACTCATCCCTGTCAATTCTTTTACTGTCAAATATATTTTAATTACAAACAGACTAATGTATAATTTATTCTGTTTTAATATGGTAGCAGAGCGTGAAAACAATATTTAATGTGCTAAACTGGATTTTGTGGCCGATTTAAAAAGTGCACAACCTATCAAGAAGTTAGAAAAATGAATTCTAATATAAGATATGAGATTGGGCGCTTAGAAGGCAGTACCAACTGGCAGACGTGGAAGTACAAGATTTCCCTGCTCTTGCGGAGCACACCAGGTACGCTAGACATAATCCACGGAAAAGTAACAAAGCCAGAGCCACCGGCGGCAACGGCGTTACCAGCAGTTGTATTGGAATATAAGACGGAACTGGATAAATACCAAAGTCTTGACAGTCATGCCTTGCTTATTCTTACGACGAACATGACCGAAAAACATTGCACAAGGTTATGCGGTGCAATACGTCAAGTGAAATGTGGACAGAGTTGCATCGTCTTTACGATGGAGCAAAAGAAGATCGAAGCTATGAACTTTGCATGCGATTTTTCCGCTTTCAAAAGACTGAAGATCACGATATGGCTACTCACATTTCGACGCTAAAAAACATCTGGTATGAGTTAAATAATTAAATTGAAGGAAAAGACCTCCCGGAAATGCTTTTAATTTGCAAAACCTTGGATACACTTCCAGATCAATATTTTAATTTCAAATCGAGCTGGCTGTTAATGAATAAAAGCGATCGAAACATCGAAAACTTGACGACACAGTTGTGCGCTCATGAAAGGGCTTTAACAAGTGGAAATAAAGAGGCCATTGTTGAAGAAGCTCTAGTATTGAGATCGAAAGATAAAAGTAAGAATAAAGACAAGAATAGGAAATGTAATTACTGTGGACAGCTTGGGCATAGAGTAAAAACCTGCCTGAAGTGGATAGCTGATGGGAGACCACCCAAACCCACGCCAAATAAGCAAAGTACATCTAACGTCAACATGAACCTAATGGCAATTGTACATAATGTAGAAGACATCGATCATGACAGCTGGTATGTCGACAATGGTGCAACTAGCCAAGTTACAAATCGAGGAGATTTATTTAAAACTTTTGAGTACTTCTCTACGTCGTACACAGTTACAACTGCAAACGGTACAGCAATTCAGGCCGTTGGAAAGGGAACCCTGGATATTGAAGCTGACGTTCATGATACAAAGGAGATTATTACCCTTAACGACGTGTGGTACGTACCATCTATTAAAAAGAACCTGTTTTCGGTGCTGTCAGCTCAGGACAAATTAACGAACACTGTTTTTGAATCCCGAACCCAAAAATGTATAATGAAGTATGAAGGCGGACGACATCTACTGATTGGAGTGCGAACTAAAAATGGAGGACTGTATAAGTTAAACGTCGAAAACATTAAAGGCTCTCATGAAATCAATCATATAGATATATCTGACCAAATGCAATTATATCATGAGAGGTTGGGACACCAAAATAAGTCTCATGTTAAGAAGGTTGTCGAGAGAGAGCTTGGCATAAAGCTGAAATTAGACAGTGAACTCTGCGAAGGATGTGTATTTGGTAAAGCCCATCGACTCAAATTTGGCACCAGGGAACGTGCGTCACAACCTGGTGAACTAATACACACTGACGTATGTGGCCCATTCAAGAATTCTTACTCCAAATTGAGATATTATGTCCTTTTTAAAGATGACTTCACAAAATATCGTCAGATCTATTTTCTTAAAGAGAAGGCAAAAGTTTATGAAAAACTTGAACAAATGTTGGCAGAGTCTAAAGCTACGGGACATGTTGTGAAAGAGATTTTAAGCGATAATGGCGGAGAATTCGACAATGCTAAATTTCGGGAAATATTGCATAAGAACGGAGTGCGCCAAAGACTAACTATGCCTTACACACCGGAACAAAATTGGTGATGTGAGCGCGATAACAAGACAATTGTAGAGTCAGCAAGGGCTATGATGCATGCGCATGAGGAAATGCCGCAAGGCTTATGGGCTGAACTTGTCAATACCGCTGCTTACATTTTGAACCGGACTGGGCCAACACAGCAAGGAAAGTCACCTTATGAACTCTGGTTTGGTAAAAAACCTAACATAAAGCACTTGAGAATTATCGGGAGCACCTGTTACGCCCACATCCCAAAATGCAATAGAAAGAAAATAGATAAGAAAGCTGTGAAAGGTCTCTTAATCGGATATGACAATGATGATGGATATAGAATTTGGTGCAAAGAAAACAGTACACTCATACGATCTAGAGATGTAACGTTTCAGGAGAGAACTTTTTCACCACGTAATGAAATCACTTTACAACCTCCTTACCTGGATCCAGTTGTATCGACGTCAGCTATAGAACGTCCTACTGTTACTGAGAATGTAGATGCCGATGACAGTTCGAGTGTTGAAAATGATTTCGACAGATCTATTGAATCGGAACGAGAGATGGAGATGGAACCTGAAAGTGATGAGTATTTATCTGCACAGGAGATAGAAATTGAACGACTCAAAACACTCAGAAACAGAACAAAGCTCAAAACTCCTTCCAGATACAATGATTTTGTTATGATCGTGTATAAAGATGACGAAGTTAATCCTGAGCCTAGAACATTTAAAGAAGCTGTGAACAGTACTGACAAAGAGAAATGGATGAAAGCTATGAATGAAGAACTAAATTCACTTCAGGAGAATGAAACGTGGGAAATGGTTGATCTACCACCTAACCGTAAAGCCATTCCATGTAAGTGGATTTACAAGATAAAGACTAACCCGGACGGCAGTATCGAAAGGTACAAGGCTAGACTTGTCGTAAAGGGATTTTCGCAGAAAAAGGGCCTTGATTACTACGAGGCGTTCAGCCCGGTTGCTAAGACAAGCACCATTAGAGCTCTCTTGAGTACTGCAGCAAATGAAAATATGACAGTAGGACAATTTGACGTGTCTACAGCATTTTTGTACGGAACTCTCACTGAAGAGATCTTTATGAAACCTCCTGAAGGATATGAGATGGGATCAAAGGTGTGCAAGTTTAAGAAAAGCCTTTATGGGCTAAAACAGGCACCGAGATGTTGGAACACCTGTATAACGGATTATATTATCCAAATTGGCTTTGAGCAAAGTTCCGCGGATCCATGCTTATTCATCAGAAAGAGAGGGGATAAGAAAGCTATAATCACCCTATATGTAGATGACGGATTGGTGGCTGCGACTGACGAAAATGAGTTGGACAGTATTTACACAGAACTGAGACAAAAATTTAAAGTCACAACCAAGCCCGCATCTTATTTTCTCGGAATAGAGATAAGAACCTGTAATGACGGATCTATCACAATAGACCAGAAGGCGTATGCAAGAAAGTTACTGCAACGCTTTGGAATGGTTAACTGCAAGCCAGCACCAACGCCGATTGTGAAGTATCCCCAAACAGAAAAAATAACGTACAGTGATGAACAATTTCCATATCGCGAGGCAGTTGGTGCTCTGTCCTATTTAATGGTTGGAACAAGACCAGATATAGCATTCGCTGTGGGGGTTGTGTCTAGAACATTACAAAGTCCGAGTCATGAAGACGTAGTAAGAGTCAAAAGAATATTTCGGTACATACAAGGGACTCTCAACTACGGCATCACATATAATGGTAAGTGTAAAGACATCATTATGTACATAGATGCAGATCACGGCGGTGACCCCACTACAGGAAGATCGACATCTGGCATGGTTTGCCTGTACTCAGGTGGCGCCATCTCCTGGCGGAGCACACGACAGAAAACTGTGGCACTCTCGTCGACCGAAGCCGAGATTGTAGCGGCGAGTGAAGCTGCTCGTGAAGTCTTGTGGCTGAAGAAAATTATCAACGACATGGCTACAGACATCACAAAAGTGGAGTTGTTTGTTGATAACGAGTCAGCATTGAAGCTTAGCAAGAATCCAATTGAGAACCACCATCAGACTAAGCACATGCATGTCAAAAGGAGACACTTCTTTTAAAGAGAATCTATTCTGAATAACAATTTAGTGGCCACCAAAGTTGCTTCGACGGAAAATTTAGCTGACATGCTGACTAAGCCTCTATACAAACCAAGGCTAATCTATTTAACTGGCATGATGAGCCTCCAGTAAAAGAGGGGAGGGAATGTTAAGAAGAGGTTCTAATACGTATTATCTTTGAATTTGTATCGAACACTCATCCCTGTCAATTCTTTTACTGTCAAATATATTTTCATTACAAACAGAATAATGTATAATTTATTCTGCTTTAATATTATAAACGCGAAAGTTTGTTAGTATGGATGGATGTTTGTCACTCTTTCACGTAAAAACTACTTAATGGATTTTAATGAAATTTTACAATAATGTAGCTTACACATCAGAATAACATATAGGCTACAATTTATAAAGATATTGTGTGAATTGTCCAAATACTAACCCTGCGCAGACGAAGTCGCGGGTACCAGCTAATTATACTATAGTAATATGAGATGCGAGGAGGTGAAGATATTTCCTTGTTGAGGTCGACAGCACGAGGGAATACCATCAGCAAGCAAGGTATATTCGCTATGCGATAGAAGTAGTTTTCCATAAACACCTCAATACTATTGACTCAGTTCCATGGCAACACGTTGATGAGATATTTTTGACATCCTTATTACGATTGTATTTGATAGCGATTGCACGCGGTTTAAACATGGGCCTACTATACGCACGGTTACTATGGTATGGATGCATGATTGGCGAGGAGGTCTCACTAATTCAATAGCACTACTATGTGACATGCCTCCTGTTTTGATTGAAATGACAAAGTAAACATAACTAAAGAAAAATTTAACTCAAACCTGTAATATGCGTAAGCTTTCATCTCTCTTGTTCGGAATTAGCTACGTTCTTTAAACTTTTATAATGTTGGCAGTATGTGTATCTTAAATGATTATTCTTAATTTACTTGTTTTATAATTATAAAATATGTGTATAGTATTTTACTTTCCTCACAGTCGAAATTAAAACTAGAGTGTTTAACTCGGGTGAAATTACCCATCTCACACTGGATCTATTGGCGCTCTCACATATCTCTGGTGCAATGGGCCACTTTCAACCCTTGGTTAACAATCTGCTACTTCATCATCATCACACTTGCTCATATTCAATTCAGTGAGTTATATTTCGCTGACTGTTCTGGAATGTTTGGAGGGGGCATAAAACATTCGTGGCTAAGTCCCACAATTCACAGAAGATGTTACGGAAGCGTATCATGGCAAATTAAGTATGGATATACGCCCAGAAATAAGTAACATAAAGTTGTACTTTTAGTGATAAGATTTCTTTTTTATTAACGCATTAAGAAAATATATACGTATGGAAGTTTCAATCTCGGTGTAGGTATGTAGTGTGTCGGAATGTTGCCGCTTAGCCCAAGGAAAGTTGTTCCGTTTTTACAGCATATTGAAGTCATAACATGCACAGTCGCTACGAAACATAACGATCCGAATGTATCTCTGTCGCGATACTGTACCGTTGGGAGTCACGAGTAGGTAATAAAAATTCCGGCACGCGCGTTACCAGTGTGCTTCGAGAAAGTAATCCGCGAAGAAATACAGCCGCTACCTACTGGTTCCACATTTGTAACTACGAAATCTCCATTTCTCTTTGACTTCCAGTCGTTTCAAAAGCCACTGACTCCCTGGTGTGTCGTATGGAGGCGACACTCATAAAAATTCGTCGTGCCGAAGTTTGGCTTAACGAGACGCCGTTGGCGAAAGCGTGAACAAATTTATTTTTTACAACTATCGTCCTATCATGCGACTGAAACGATAGTTTGAATAAAGTTTGCATTCGAACGATTAATACATGATTCGATTTTTACGTAGAGTTAGCACTTTTTTATTTTTGTTATTTAAATATATTTTGTTTTTGTTGCGTAGGTAGCGAAACATGGGAAATAATTCCAGTATATTATGAATACTATGAGCTCTCTGCAGGCTCTAAAATTAATTACATATTATACTACGTAGTATTATATATTACGTAGGACAGTATATTTCACTAGGTACTAGTAAACATGTAAAAGTATGGGGAGTAGATTTCAGCAGTTTATGGACAATATATAATACGATATCCTAAACTGCACTCCAAGACCAATAAATGGGTACACTATTGTACGAAAATTCAAACTAAAATGTATTTTGTATTGACATATGCCAAAAATACACTCAATATTTCTTTCAAATGCCCGAAACGGGTATATTTCTTTTAAAACTTGTAATCTCCACACAGTCAATAAAATGTGATTAACAGTACCATAAAATTTTCGTAAGGCTAATAAAAATCCGTAAAATAAAACCCAGAAGGTATTTTATCCTTTATAAAGCACAATTAGCAATTCCGGACCCCACGTGCCTCCCGTAAAGCCACAAACAAATTGCATTTCAATTAAAGATCTTTATTTATGAGCGTAACACTGCATTAAATCTCGGATGATGTCTCCAACGAACCTTAGCTTCTCCTTCATTAATAAACAAAACGAGGGACAACCGTGAACTGTACACGAAGTTAAGAATTAAATTATTTATTTATTATTTTGGAGTCTGTTTTATATTATGTATCTTCTTGCAAAAAGGTAAAGGATGTACCCTTATGCACAAGAATGGAAATTTGAAATCCACGTTTGATTAAAACAAATATTAAAAAACCGATGAAGCATCAAATTAGGGCACTATGTATATAGAAAGGACAATTTCAGTGTCCTGTGCTTGTAAGTGGCAAATCACAATTGTGAAGCGCTCAATCATTGACCAGTCATTCTTAAACTGACTGTGGACGCAGAATTCCTTCATTGAACTTTAATTCAAAAAGTTTACTGAGCGCAAACTACAGTTTTTTACTCTCAGGTAATGCCTGGAGAGAAATATAATAATATGAGATTTGTTCTCAAGACGCTATTTCTGCCATTGATTGAACTGTCAATTCAGTCGAGAAAATTTAATTTATTTTCGCAATATCGGTCGACAAACCTTCACATAAAACTGGTTGGATGGAGAACATTTTTTTTAAATTGTTGGTTTAAACATACCATACCTCGCAATCAATGACCCATAGTTTATGAAACGTTGTTCGAAATTGCAGCTTTCTAAATCAATATATTGATCTGACTCTTACGTGGCGCGTTACGTTTGAACATGAAACTAAACTTGAAATAGTTGATTGCTGCAGGAATACACAAATTCAGAAAAGTGGTTTTCGTTACATCTTAGTGGCGGTCATGCATGCGCGTCTTGGCCATTACCAGCCTTCTTTCCATCCATGTATCATCCCAGCGGAAGTCTTTTCAGTCGGCCTTGCACCTTCAGTAAGTTCTCTTTGCGCCTAGCCTAATTAACGGATTTCAATAGAAGGAAAAGAGGATTCTCAAATATATTGCGATATCTTAAATTGTGTTCATGTTTATTATGTATGTTCAGCGAGTTTTTTTTAGCAGAGGGACCGTTTAATAAACTTGAGGGAAATCCTCAAATGTGACAGGCACGCATATGGCATGGTGATTACGATATTTTCTATACCTAATAAAATAAAGCAAGCATTTGCTCTCGGATATGTCTTATTTGGCAAAGTAGAGCAGATGATGACGACCACAAATTACATAAGGAACTTTTTCAAAAATTCCGAAGAGATTTATTTGATGTAGCAACTAATACTTATCAAAATACGCCTCTTGAAGTGGAACTGATGATGAGTTGATGAGGTGTCGAAGGCAAGCCTGGAATCCTTGAGAGACGATTCGACGCGAGTCGTCTGATATCATCTTCCCATATAATAGTGACTTGCCTTTTTTCTGTAGGAATCACCGCATCTGTTAATCGGAAAGCAGTTCATGTGGTGAAGTGGAAAGCATTTGTGTAAATATAAATGTATGCGGCAAGGCGAAGTACAAAATAGAAGCCTGTTGTTTTTTGGGTATAAGCACAGTTTTGCTACAGAGTAAAAGGCAGTCGGTCCAACCACTTTGAAACCTCTGAGTCAGCTTGGTGGATCACCCTCGATGGCAAGTTGTGTGCAGTCCTCGGTAATATGGGACATCGACTGGATCTGGCCGCAGGCACAATTTGGGTCCGATCTGAACCCCCACGTGTGCATGAGTTCGGCACACCTACCCTGAGAAGCTCGGAACCTATTAATTTGAACCTACGAGGGAGATGAAAGCCGGGCACGCGGGCAGTAGGGTCGGACACGAGATGCCGGTTAGGCAGGTTTGTAGAGCTCCAGCGATCCTGCCATTTCTCCGTCAATGTCCTAGCGTCTTGCAGGAGTCGATGAGCCTGCAGGGCAAATGGTCTCCTCGATGAAAGGCAGAGTTCGTTGCGGGTTACCTCGAGGTCTGATGTGATTGGGAGGTTTGGCATATTAACAATTTTATCGTACTCCTTGATAATTGTAAGTTCTCTCCGCAGGTCTGACGGGAAAATGTTCGAAATGACAGGAAGCCACTCGGTGTTTGTAGGTCGGACAGTCCCAGATATAGTTCTCAGTGCAGAGTTGATCTCTACGTCAACTAGGTGAGTATGGTGGCTGCCTGCCCACACTGGCGCGCAGTATTTGGCTACGCTATGAACGAGAGCCAGAGTCGATGTGCGCAGTGCATCTGCCTTGCAGCCCCATGTTGTTGCAGCTAGTTTTCCTATGAGACCGCATCTGGTTGAGACTTTTTTCTTAACTTTTTTCAGGTGTGCATGAATGGTTAGACTTCGATCAAGCGTTACACCGAGATAAACAGGGCTGGAATCATGTTTCACGGGCTCATTACAGAACGTGATTTTGGCTTTTTCATTTGCCTGCCTATTGTTGAGATGGAAGCAGCAGCTGACAGTCTTGCTGGGGTTGGGTCTAAGACCCCATTTGCAGAAAAACCGCTCGAACTCTGAAACCGCGTCCTGGACCAGTGCTGAGGCTTCGCTAAGTTTGATGGCTTGAGCTTGGCTGATGATGTTGCAATAACTGCAACATCATCAGCGTACATAAAACATCGCCCACGGATTTTAGGTATGTCGCTAACAGATGTTAAAAAGCGTTGGTGCCAGCACCGAGCCTTGTGGAACGCCATTACTGAGTGATTTTCTTTTGCTGTAAATACCATTTAGACCAACTTGAAATACTCTATTTGAGAGTATAGCATCAAAAAGACGGTAGGTGTGTCGCTACTTGGCAGAGCACGCTTAGAAGTTTATCGAAATTCTAATAATAGATTTTAATAAGAAAGCTTACTTAATCTGACGTAGCTTCGTGGCGTTGGAAATGACTGGGGTTTCACGGAGTTTACATCTTCTTTCGAACGGCCGTTTTAACGAGCACTTTTAATTGCGGCTACGTATTACTGCGTAGATACTAACTACTTCGTTTTGCTATGATTATTTATGGCGGAAAATGGAAGACATTTCAGTTGTTTATTTTATTAGGCATGGTATAAATCTACAATGAAATATAATTTTATTATCAATTAACCACATGCTAATTGGCATCTCAATGAGATTAATGTAAATTACTCTTAGTGCCACTGCCTAGTTAAACACGGCAGAATTATGTAGAAGACTACATATGTAAAAAATGATGATTATTGTGTTACTCGTTGGCATTCAGGATTTTTGATATGTGTAGTACCAGCATCAATTTTAAAGCATTTTTTTTATCCGTATTAACATATAAAGTGCTTACGCCAATTCTTGAGATTAGGTGTCGGACCCAGGCATCATGAGGGATACAACTGTACCTACTGGAAAACCGCTAGGATGATGATGATGATTAACATATGAAAAAGCAAATTGTGCCTGCGATTTTTTTTTTAATTTATTTATCCGAACAACAAAACAAATTCCAATTTCCATAGCTTCGCCAAACTGCGGGGCAGTTTGTTGGCGAATAGATTACACCCTTTATCAACTTAACCTATTATACAGTGTAATTAAAATAATGTTAACAGTAATCATGTTTAAGATACTATAGTATAGTGTGATGTGTATATAAAGTTAATATTAATACTTTATTTGGTTATAAATTTCGCCGTTTACATTAAGGTTTATTTAGTAAGACATTCTTAAGTTTTTTCTTAAATACACTTTTTGATACTGTAACTTCTTCTAAGGGCAAGACGTTAAATATGCATCAAAGAATCGAAAATATAATGTAAATTATACCTAAACCGCGACGTCGAATTTTTTTTTCTTTTTATTTACTTCAAAAGGTACATAAAACAGACAGTAATCAAAATTAACAAAGAAATACATATACGAAGACACTTATAACTAGATTACAGTCCAAAACATATGTACACATCATGGCTTTGAGTTACAAATTGGAGGTAAAGATATATGTGTGTATTTATGAGAAAACGAAGTTTTATTACATAGGTATTAAATTTCAAATCAATTGGAATTACAACGACAGTGATAAAAGAAGGCAAACAAATATCATTATTGGAATAATCCAAATTAATTGTTTGTTGCTAAATATACAGATTTTTTGAATTGAGATATTTTGGAAACATAAACATCAAGATCCTTACAGACGCGAACCAAATCATCAAACTCCCGACACATGCGAACAATTGGATTATAATAAGAAGTATTATTTCGGTATACAGCTAGAGTAAAAGTTTTCGGAGAGCGAATCCTATAAACTATGTTAATATTCAAAAGTGACAATAGATAAGGAGAATCAATATGGGAATGGATAATTTTATATCTATTACATATAATAAAGCTGAAGAGGGTCGAAAGTCTGTACATGGAAGATATTCGAAAAAAAGTTGGCTGGAAGTGTTCTGTTATCGATTCTAAGTATCCCCATACTTAGAATCGATAACAGAACACTTCCAACAGTTTTTATAATTTTTGTCTATTTGTCTGTTTATCTGTTTGTGTGTTTATATAAACGCGCATCATGTGAAAACGCTTGAACGGGTTTTGACAAAAACTTTACTTATCTGTCGAGTAAATACCCGGTCAGATTTCAGGCTATAAAAATTGTGCAGATTTGGGTTAAAAGGGGGTAAAAAGAGGGGTTGAATTTTGTATAGGAACTCCTATAATCCATGAGTTACAGGTTTGAAAATTGGTAAGCATATACTAATCGACAAAGTAAAAATATCCTCATTCAAAATTTGTGAAATCTTAAGATAGAAACTGAAAAAAAAAGTAAACGCAAGTGCTGCGCCGCGGCGCTGCCCAGTGTGCGCGCCAGCCACCACGGTCTCTTCAAATTTTGAACACTATTATGATTTATTCCATTAAGTAACTGTGACTAAACACCCAAATTTTAGTCCCGTTTTCTAGATTCAAAAACTACATATATAACTTTGTAATCTATCTATACATATAATAAAGCTGAAGAGGGTCGAAAGTCTGTACAAGGAAGATATTCGAAAACAAGTTGGCTGGGTATACTTAGAATCGATAACAGAACACGTTCCAACAGTTTTTAGAATTTTTGCCTGTTTGTCTGTTTATATGAACGCGCATCACGTGAAAACGGCTGAACGGGTTTTGATGAAAACTTTACTGCTGCTGAACAGATTAAGATTATTTGTATATAATCTGGATTCACTTATATATATTATAAGTGTACTTTTTGTCCCGATGATCTTCCATCAAAGGGATATTAAATCAAGGATGCAAGTAAGGTATAAGAAACGGGGTGGTTTAATCCTCATACGCCATTCTACGATTTAAGGTTCAGCCAATTGGGAGTATAAAGGATGATTCACAGTAGACCGTTCCGTGTCCGGGCCGCCCCGTTTTCTATGACAGCAAACGCAACGGCCGGCGTATTTCTGTAGAAGAAAACGGACCGGCCCGGACGCGGAACGGCCTACTGTGAATCATCCTTAACAGCGTGTCAAGAAATTTAACTTAAAGCATAGCAGAATTGTAAAAAAGTTGACGTTTCATTATGTCAAAACCGAAGTATCATCATCATCATCATGTCAGCCGAAAGACGTCCACTGCTGGACATAGGCCTCCCCCAAAGACTTCCACAATGACCGGTCCTGCGCCACCCGCATCCAGCGGACACCCGCGACCTTCACCAGGTCATCAGTCCACCGTGTGGGGGGCCTGCCCACGCTACGCCTTCCGGTACGTGGTCGCCACTCGAGAACCTTTCCGCCCCAACGGCCATCGGTTCTACGTGCTATGTGCCCCGCCCACTGCCACTTAAGTTTAGCGATTCGGAGGGCTATATCGGTCACTTTGGTTCTGCTGCGGATGGCCTCATTCCTGATGCGATCACGCAGAGAAACTCCCAACATAGCTCTTTCCATTGCCCTTTGGGTGACTTTGAGCCTTCTTGAAGTATCATAATTCCTTCTGATTGTTGACGCTATTTTTGAGCACAACCTTTTCGCAATAAGTTCTACTTTGCGTGTACATCAAAATGCATTTGCGATAATTTGGCACTGTTTTTATTCATATGCTTAAATACAAAAACAGCTGTTTCAATGCACACTTTGTATCATCGGTGTACCATTTAATTTTGTCGCGCGTTATTTTTTACGTAATTGTTGACCCTTCACACCATAAAAACTGTTTGATATAAGAGATCACTTGAGCTGGGCAGCCCAATCGTCAGCATAGACAGTTGGAGCATCTTAGATGTACACTTAGAAGAGGGTCGAAAGTCTGTCCATGGAAGATATTCGAAAAAAAGTTGGCTGGGGATACTTAGGATCGATAACAGAAATCGTTTCAACAGTTTTAAGAATTTGTGTCTGTTTGTCTGTCTGTATATATGTCTAGGCATCACGTGAAAACGAACGAATGGAGTATAATTTACCTTCATTAATATGGCAACTGGATCTTCGGCGACGACATAGCTCGGCCTTCGGCCTCACATACCTTGCCACTCTCCTTCGGCTTTTCTCACTTTCCTTTGGTTGCCACTCTCCTTTGGTTGGGAGGCTCGGCCTTCAGCCTCGCGTGTCTCGCCTCTGCTTCAGGCCTTCGGCCCTCAGCCTTACATGAGAAGCCCGCTCTGTGTCATTATTCTCGCATGCCTTGCCGCTCTGCTTCCGGCCTTTGGTCATCATACTTACATGAAGAACTCGCTCTGTTGGGATAACGTTTTACGGCAGAACTGCGTAGCGAGACTTTTATCATTGTACAATGTACATGTAATGTTTTTGACGAGATTCATTCGTCTAGAATCGGTACATTTGATATTCCGAAATAAGCACTTAATCATTCGTTTTGACAATAGGATTTCTAGGGAATGTCATATTGACTGTAATCATTTCTTAAGGAGGTGTAAAGAAGGGTGAAAGATTGTATCATCATCATCATCTGAGGCGTTATAGCCGCGGGTGGGCCCTAGGCTAGCCTGGTCAAGCAAATATCTCCAGTCTGATCTATTCGTGACTTTCCTTCTCCAACATGTCACCCCTAAGTTCCTGGTGTCCACCTGACCTTGAGAAAGATTGTATGGAAAAACAAATCATTCTATGACGAGAACGAATTATACGCGGACGAAGTCGCGGGCAAAAGCTAGTAAATAAATAAGGTCAGATTGCTTACGTCTGACTTCTAATGATGTGACATTAAACTTTGCCATACGCTGATAATAGCCTGAGATAGACCGTCCATAATGGCAACGAAAACAAAGGATCCTAAGAAATTTTCTTTGCACACTCTCGATTTTATTAGAGTGTACAGCATAAAATAGTGACCATATAATAGATCCATATTCTAAAACACTGCGTACCATACCATAATATTTTATTTATTTATTTAAGCCATTTATTCCTTAATAAATATACACTTATTAATATTTCAATATAAAATTCAAAAAGTAGTAATATAATAACAGCATACTTTAAGGGTTTCTAAAGTTTTTTTGATACGTATCAGAAATCCCAGAAACCTGCTACTTTTACTGACTATATGTTCATAGTGCGCACGAAAAGAGAGTTGGTTATCAAAAATAACTCCCAAGTCCTTAGCTACAGATTTCCTATCCAATACTTGCGATGATAACTTATAAGGGTAATTTACAGAGTTGCGTTTACGATTAAATGATATTACAAAACATTTTTCAACATTAAGAAATATTCGGTTATCAAGGCACCACTTATGAATTATATCTATATCTATTTGTAAATAACGGAAAAGGTAGGGCTAATAAGTTTTTTTCTTATTCTATTCAGTATTCAACGTAAAGCCAATAAAAACTTATTACATAAAGTCTGGCGAGGAAACAGGCAGGTATATATATAAATGTAGGTATGTACATTTTTGTTTCTAGACAGTTCTTAACTCAATCATCTGTTTTATTTATACCGAAAAGATTACCAACATCTCATTACTTCGGATACTAAATGAATTCGGTTTCATCTCGCACAATTTTAATTCATCCATCAAGTCACCGAGAGACACGACAAGCACCATGTGTTCAATTTGAGCTCTGCAGCGTTCACATTCATAAAACAACTAGCATTTGCTGGTTAGGCACGGGAGAACCAATCTTAAGCCTTTGTAATAGGAATGTGATTAGTGATGTTTTGATGCTGTCGTTTTCCTTACGCTTGTCTGGTACGGTACAGCAATTAAGCACTTCCTTAATAGCTGGAAAAAAGGCTAGGGAGCTGATTATGACACATCATTTTGTTTAGCGTTTGGTAGTACTATTCGAGTGATAGCTTCAAGCAATGCCTGGTGACGATGGGCAAAGGGGCTCAAAATATTAACCTAATTGTTAAAAATTCTCTCGACGTCGGACCTTAATTTTTTTACCGGTAGGTACTATTTTTGAGTATGGTCAAGAGAAAATAAAATAGGTACACTTTGTATCTATCGAATTTCCATAGAAACTGACCCATTTGAATTGCTCTTGAGCGCAGGTATGTTGCTACCTTTTTTTCTTTATTGAGTACACAATTATTTATTTACTAGCTGGTGCCCGCGACTTCGTCTGCGCAGGATTAGTAGGTATTTTCAGTAGCTTAATTCACACAACATCTTTATAATTATAGCCTATGTGTTATTCTGATGTATAAGATATATTATTATAAAGTTTCATTAAAATCCATTCAGTAGTTTTTACAAGAAAGAGTAACAAACATCCATCCATACTTACAAACTTTCGCGTTTATAATATTAGTAGCATTTAATACCTTATTAAAGAATATTGCAGCCGACAATCTCTTTACAAAAGTCTATTGTATTAATTTCGTCAAAATTACAACGTTCCTTGCAATAAAATTAGGCTCCTAATAATAATGATATATGTAATAATTTTTAAGAAAAAAAAAACCGACTTCAATGGGGGAGTCCGGTGAAAGATTATTAATCTTAGATGGTGCACTCTTAGATTCCATACAATAAAATACAAAAATGGCTATAAGTATGTTTATAATGGTAGAAGACTAAGTACCCTCAATTCCTCATGAAATCATGGAAAAACCTTGCTTGCTTGACAATCAAAACGAAGAGAACAAATCGCCAAACGTGAACTACGCGTCGTTGAAGAGTTCCGTTCTGATCATCATCAGCAGTTCCACTTCATCAAATGTCACTTTTATGAACGAAAATGCTTGATTAGTTCATGAAAATACTAAAATCACTATTTGTGTGCCTTTCACATTTGAGGAGTTTCCTCGATTCCTAACGGATCCCATCATCAGAACTCGAGCATGACAAAAATCAATCGTGAAAATAGAACTTGCTTAACAAACACAGCTAGAAGGACAAATCGCCAAACGTGAACTTTTCGTCGTTGAAGAGTTCTGTTCGGATCATCATCAGCAGTTCCACTTCATCAAATGTCACATTTTTGTATGATAATGCTCGATTTGTTGATAAGAACACAAAAATCACTATATGTTTGCCTTTAAGATTTGAGGAGTTCCCTCAATTCCTCATGGATCCCATCATCAGAACTCGAGCATGACAAAAATTAATCGTGAAAATAGAACTTGCTTAACAAACACAGCTAGGAGGACAAATCGCCAAACGTGAACTTTTCGTCGTTGAAGAGTTCTGTTCTGATCATCATCAGCAGTTCCACTTCATCGAATGTCACATTTTTGGATGCAAATGCTTGACTTGTTGATAAAAACTCAAAAATCACTATATGTTTGCCTTAAAGATTTGAGGAGTTCCTTCAATTCCTCATGGATCCCATCATCAGAACTGCCTTTTGACAAAAACGGAACCAACTTGGATATATATACATACAATCAAAAAAAGAATTTTCCAAATCGGTTAAGAAATGACGGAGTTATGGAGTAACAAACATTAAAAAAAAAAAAAAAAAAAAAAAAAACATACAACCGAATTGATAACCTCCTCTTTTGAAATCTTGAAGTCGGTTAAAAAAATTAAGTAAAGGACCTGTTGTATGTAGTTCTGACGTATTCGAATAGAGATTTGTTTTGTTTGTGTTACACATTTTAAACATGTTATGTCTATTCGAACACGCTACAACTACATACAACATGTCATTTACTTAAGTGTTTTACCTATAACTACCTAATCTCTGTATCTCAAATTTCAATCACGATACATTTGTTGACCCGGTAAACGATGGTTTCCGTTTCAGCTTCGAAAAAAATGATATCGCGTGTCCGGATGTCTACATGTCCAGTTGTTATCCTTAACAGGTCGCATTTCTCAACCGATTCTCAGTCAGTACTTAACTTTGAAATTTTGCAATTTGAATAAAAAAACACAAGGTCTGCAGCTTACACAGCCCCTACTTTTAAATACAGTAAACATTCAGTTACATATACCTTAATGCGTTTAAAATCTTTTTTTCTGAATTGAATGTCCAATATATGTAAAAGCTGCACGAGCAATGTTTGTATGTGTTGTGTGTAGCTGTATTTGTTATTGTGTGATTAAACCTGTCAATCAGCAATAAGGCAACTTCCTGACTTGGCGGGGCGGAATTAATATGTGGTAGGTGTATAATTGTATTTTGACGTGAGCTTACTGGTGTGAGATTGCCTTACTTGACGAAATACTGTCAGTATTACGTTAGTGCAGTAGTAATACCATGTGCAGAAGTAGGGAAATTCTGTATTCGTATCAGTTGACACTGACAGCTGACAGTTTTCTCATAATGTCAGACAAACCAGGAAGATGACTATATAATCAGGCCAAAAAGTTTAATTTGTATTACATTTTTTCGCCCTAATAGCGGCATCACTGATGTAGTCGAAAATTTGCCCAGCATAGAAAATCCTTTGTCATAAAAAGAACATCGAAAACAAATTATTCACAATACGAATAATTTATTTAGGTACCAGGTAGCTAAATTGTAACACTTTCCACGGATTCCGGAAGCAATTAAACAGAGAATCGGCTAAAAATGAGAAAATAACATTTTCAATATAGTAAAATGGAAATGAATTAACCTCGTCCGCGTTTGTTTGTTAATTAATATAAAATGCTTATCCTTTTTCACTCAGATGGATATGCCTTCAGTTAATTGGATGGTTATCTATCTATATGATGATTCATTTTATAGCTACAAGATAATGGAAGAGTGGTGCATCAACCTGACTGAGTTGTACGGTAATAACAAATAATGTATACATTTGTAACCCGAATAATAACGTAGTGTTAAGTTTTAGGTTTTCAGTTTTTTCTGCTATCCCTTTATAAAACCAGCAAGTACCAATCAACAAAGTTTCGCCAAACTGCGAAGCAGTTTGTTGGCGTTGCACTCCCTAAAATATTTACTATTAATTAAAAGATTACGATCCCATCAAAAACATAAATGTGGAAATGGCAGCCAAGTTCACCGACAAAAGAATTGAGATCGAAATGGGCGCCAAGTTCCGTAGATTATCTGAAAAGTTGCCGAGTTTGGCACTAGATTGTTTACAGTAAAACTAATTTACTGCGGCTTAATGCATTTTGAGCCTTAACTTGGCAGTTTTCTATACAGTATGTTAAAATACCATAAAAGCTGTTGGATATATAACAACTGAATTCATAAGATTCTGGAATTAGTCTAGATTTAAGTAAAATGAAAATATTGTCTGTTTTATCATTTTTACAAGATTTAAAACATTAATTACTTAAAAAATGATTAAATGGACAACATTTTTGTTTATAAAACATTTGGGGCCAAGTAATTTTTTTGTGCTTGTCCGCGTAGCAGAGGAACTCTACTATCCGCTATATACCTACGTATGTCCATCCATCCGCCAAACACCCTGTATATAGTTAGTTCGCTTGGCATTGCAAAGTCGCATAGGGTCTATTGCAGCTTTAATGCCCGTGTGGTTTGGATGCCGTCCACGTACGAACGTCACCGTAAAAGTGGTCGCGCGCTGGCAGTGTTCAAATTGTTTTCTACCCACACTACTCACGCTGCAGTTAACGCGCTAACAAAGTGCTACGTACCTAAATGCTAAACATTGGACTGTTGTGTACTGGCTGTTGAGGTTTGTTAAATTTACAACTTTGTTTTTCATGATAAAGTTACTGTTTGTTTCATATACGAGAACATTCAAACAAAATATTTGAAAAAATAAATGTACATAAGTACCTATATCGTGATCTTTACTGTACTTGTAGGTACATTGTAGATGCGTTTAAGCTAAAATGCCTTGGAAACGTTCGTTTTGTGGCGTTCGCATAGATCCGATTCAACGCACCGCATCTTCAAATCATTAAAGGGTCGGTAGCGCGCTTCTGATTTTTCAGAAGTCGAAAGTATCCATAGGAATCTGCTTTCTATTGAGAGGTTAAATAACAATTCAGAGGTTTAAACTTAAATCCTTATTTATTGTATTCCAACAAAGTATTGCGTCATGCAGATATAGAAACGGAGACAGAGTGACAGGAGGTTTTTTAAGATTCTTTCAGAGGATTCTTTCAACAGGCTGCGTTCAGGAACTAATTACAATTATCAAAATAAAGAATTTAAACGTCTTACAGACTATTATTTAACATCTATCAGGCAAGCCGTAAGCTTGTTTTCCACAGTCGTAATCGAATGGCCAAAATTGTTTAAAGTAAGTATTCTGTTGGACCGTGACTTTTTAGTGTCTGAAATAGCTGGTGGTTTCCGATGAAAAATATACTTGAGATACTGATAAAAAATACTGCGAGATTGCATTACCGTTTTAAAGTTTTAGAATTATAAATTATGATTAATATGGAAACGGAGAATGCCGTCTTCGTACTTATATATTAAATAATACCCAGCCAGCAATTGCTTCTTCATACTCGTACCCCGAAAATAACGTATGTATCTACTCTTATACTCACCCCCTGCCTACCTGGTCATGATAACCCATCCCGCTGCTGGGAACAGGCCTTTTCCGAAGAGAGAGAGAAAGGTTAGTCCTCTACTGGTGCAAAAGCCCGGATGGATAGTTCATCTAAATATATAAAAGAAGAAACTGACTGACTGACTGACTGACTGACTGACTGACTGACTGACTGACTGACTGACATATCAACGCACAGCCCAAACCGCTGCTCCTAGAGATTCCAAATTTGGCACGTAGGTTCCTTATAAGGTCTAAGGGTGCACTAAGAAAGGATTTTTCAAAATTCAACCCCTAAGGGGGTGAAATGGGGGTCCGAAGTTTGTATGGGGAAACAAGATTAGTTGGACTATTTTATTCAAAACTTCACAGGAGTATTACTAACGATAAATGAGTAAATACCTGTTTCAGGTTTTTTGAGAAATCAACCCCTAAAAGGGGGAAAGGTGGTGACAAATTCTGAAAATCGACATGGGTATTGTTTTTATGATATACCGGGTCGCTGATAACGAAAACAACAATTATTTTAAAATCTCACGTGGAGGACGTGAAATACCATCCCCCCTGTTGGGGTGCGAGGGGGATGAAATGTCTAAATATTAATATGGGTGTCGTTTTTATGGTTTTTTGGGACGTTAATTACGAAAATAGCATCGGTTTTGAAATTTTACATTGTGGACATAAAAACTTTTGAAAGTTTGTGCCAAATTTCAAGAAATAACTGACTGACTGAGTGACTGACATATCGACGCACAGCGCAAACTAATGGTTCTATAGATTCCAAATTTAGTATGTAGGTTCCTTATAAGAGCTTGAGGTGCATTAAGAAAGGATTTTTCAAAATTCAACCCCTAAGGGGGTGAAATGGGGGTCCGACGTTTGTATGGGGAATCAAGATTAGTTGGATTATTGTATTCGAAATTTCATAGGAGTATTTCTAACGATAAATGAGTAAACATGTGTTTCAGGTTTTTTGAAAAATCAACCCTTAAAAGGGGGAAATCTGGTGACAAATTCTGAAAATCGATATGGGTGTTGTTTCTATGGTTTATCGGGTCGCTGATTACGAAAACAACAATGATTTTAAAATCCCACGTGGAGGACGTGAAATACCATCCCCTCTGTTGTGGTCCGAGGGGGTTGGAATGTCTAAATATTAATATGGGTGTACGTTTTATGATTTTTTGGGTCAATAATTTCGAAAATGGCATTAATTTAGAAATTTAATATTGCGGGCATAAAAACTTAAAAGTAGGTGCCAAATTGCAAGATGAAACTGACTGACTGAGTGAGTGACATATCAACGCACAGCTCAAACTGCTGGTTCGAGAGATACCAATTCGGCATGTAAGTTCCTTATAAGGTCTTAAGGTGCATGAAGTGCTGTGAATTCCCTATGAAGATACGACCTTTTTTGATTCAATGTATTGTAAGTGGTTTTATTAATCAGTGCCGTCCGATACGATTTCGACATAAATCGATATTTGAGCGTCCGAGAGGACTCTTAATAGGAATCCGAGGTAAAATTTGGAAAAAATCGCAGTCATAATGATTTTCTTTTTTTTCGTCCCGATTTCGTTCAAAATCGATATCTGTGCTTCCAAAAGGTCTCGAATACGAATCCGAGGTAAAATTTAGAAAAAGTGGTGGCCATATTCATTTTTATCATTTTCGTCCCGATTTCGTTCAAAATCGATATCTGAGCGTCCAAGAGGTCTCGTAATATGAATCCCAGGTAAAATTTAGAAAAAGTGGTGGCCATATTCATTTTTATCATTTCCGTCCCGATTTCGTTCAAAATCGATATCTGAGCGTCCGAGAGAATTCTTAATACGAATCCGAGGTAAAGTTTTGAAATAGTCGCAGTCATATGTGTTTTTTTTTTATTTCGTCTCGATTTCGTTCAAAATCGATATCTGAGCGTCCGAGAGGCCTCGTAATACGAATTCGAGGTAAAATTTAAAAAAAGTGGCGGCCATATTTATTTTTATCATTTCCGTCCCGATTTCGTTCAAAATCGATATCTGAGCGTCCGAGAGGTCCCCTAATACGAATTTGAGGTAAAATTTGAAAAAAAGTGGCTGCCATATTGCTTTTCTTCATTTCCGTCCCGATTTCGTTAAAAATCGATATCTGGGCGTCCGAGAGCTCCCCTCATAATACGACTCCGAGGTAAAATTTGGAAAAAGTCGCAGTCATATTGATTTTCTTTTTTTTCGTCCCGATTTCGTTCAAAATCGATATCTGAGCGTCCGAGAGGTCTCGTAATACGAATCCGAGGTAAAATTTTGAAAAAGTGGCGGCCATATTCATTTTTATCATTTCCGTCCCGATTTCGTTCAAAATCGATATCTGAGCGTCCGAGAGAATTCTTAATACAAATCCGAGGTAGGATAAAGTTGCAGTCATATTGATTTTCTTTTTTTCGTCCCGATTTCGTTCAAAATCGATATCTGAGCGTCCGAGAGGTCTCGTAATACGAATTCGAGGTAAAATTTAGAAAAAGTGGCGGCCATATTCATTTTTATCATTTCCGTCCCGATTTCGTTCAAAATCGATATCTGAGCGTCCGAGAGAATTCTTAATACGAATCCGAGGTAGGATAAAGTTGCAGTCATATTGATTTTCTTTTTTTCGTCCCGATTTCATTCAAAATCGATATCTGAGCGTCCGAGAGGTCTCGTAATACGAATCCGAGGTAAAATTTAGAAAAAGTGGCGGCCATATTCATTTTTATCATTTCCGTCCCGATTTCGTTCAAACTCGATATCTGAGCATCCGAGAGAATTCTTAATACTAATCCGAGGTAAAATTTAGAAAAAGTGGCAGCCATATTGATATTCTTCCTTTGAACACGATTTCGTTCAATATCGATATCCGAGCGACCGAGAGGTCCCCTAATACGAATCCGAGTTAAAATTTAGAAAAAGTGGCGGCCATATTCATTTTTATCATTTCCGTCCCGATTTCGTTCAAACTCGATATCTGAGCATCCGAGAGAATTCTTAATACTAATCCGAGGTAAAATTTAGAAAAAGTGGCAGCCATATTGATATTCTTCCTTTGAACACGATTTCGTTCAATATCGATATCCGAGCGACCGAGAGGTCCCCTAATACGAATACGAGTTAAAATTTAGAAAAAGTGGCAGCCATATTGATTTTCTTCATTTCCAACCCGATTTCGTTCAAAATCGATATCTACGCGTCCGAGAGGCGTAATACGAATTTGAGGTAAAATTTTTGAAAAAAGTGGCTGCCGGATAAGTTTTTTTCATTTTCGTCCCGATTTCGTTCAAAATCGATATCTGAGTGTCCGAGAGGTCTCTTAATACGAATCCGAGGTAAAATTTGTGAAAGTTGCGGCCATATTGATTTTCTTTTATTTCGTCCCGATTTCGTTCAAAATCGATATCTGAGCGTCCGAGAGGTCCCTTAATACGAATCTGAGGTAAAATTTGGCACTCTATACATGCCTGTATGCAAAAAAGTTTACTGTTACTATATAGGCGTGTGGGGTATCTATGGATTTGCTTTTAAAAACGACATAAATTTTCGATATTTTTTTCCACTTAAATCAACCTTTTGATTTTTTAAATTGTGTGGCATTTATTTACGAACCGTGAGATTTTCGAGAAGACAAGTACGGTTGCCAGTTTTTGTTGCACTTTTAGCACCACCCAGGGGTCACGTGTAGGGTAACGGTGGGTACTCCCTACGCAACGGTACGGTGGTGCAACTTCGACCCCCCTTTGTCAAGTGAGTGGGCAACTTGACTGTTAGAAATTCGCAAGCCGCTCGAAGGCCTCTAATTTGGCTTAACGATTGCAGCCGGGATCAACGGCTTAGCGTGCCTTCCAAAGCACGAGAGTCAGTTAGTAACCACTCAAAGCGGTCAACCATCCAAGAACTGACCTGCGCCCATATTGCTTAATCTCGCACACCGCACGCAGTAGGCGGGTGCCGCTGGGCCACGAGCGCTCTAAATTCTTGATAGTTTATGCCAAAACGCAATTCAATCGGTCCAGTAAAAGCAACTTGGTTGTAACAGACGGACTGACAGTAAGGAGTGTGAATGGAAGTGAGGCCAAATTTTCTTTTTGGATGCTCCAATGGGAACTGGCAAAACCTACCTAATAAGTTTAATTTTAGGAAAAAGAAATGTTACACGTGATATTGAATTAGCCGTATTTCTGTACTTTAAAAGAACAGAGTTTATGACCGCTGCGCGCTGCTTAGTCGTTTACAGACCTATTGGTGTTACTGCAGTATACAGATACTTTTACTAAGGGCCATTTAAGACATACTTTTATTTCATCGCCCCTTTCCCCTTCGGCCTCTCGGAAATGTATGATAATAGTTTTCGATCCTTATTTTTGCCAAAATCAAATTAAATTCAACAGTTTGCCGGTGCTCAGAATGTATACTGACTTTTTATCTGTTCATCTGTTAATGAATCACAATCACCAATCTGCATATACCGAAACCCCCAGAATGAGAATGTGTGTGTCTTTTCTGGAGACCGCATCTAAATCGGTTCAGCCAAACGCGAGATAATCGTGGACCAACATACGAACCTGTTTTTTGTAGACGGTTAAAATTTCGCTTAGTACGCGGGCGAAGCCGCGGGCAAATGCTAGTATATTATATACCTTTGAATTTCTTAGCTTTATGCTAGTATTCTCACAATAACTTTCTTTATCGAACAGTAAGAACGCGAAGTAAAATTAAAAATTCGGATGTACGGTATCTATCAAAATATAATGAAACGTGATGAGTTTTCTATATAAAATTACGAATCGCACAGTATTTATTTACAGATTTTAATTGATCCCTGATTTTAAAACTATAACTCCCAGGGAAAGCAGATATACGACATTCAGCGTTGCCAACGATAAACCCATTCCTTCTAAAGTCGATTTCTCATTTTATATTTTAACTGCCGTGCCCCAGACCTCACGATGTACTTTAGTCCACCTATGATACCACTGCGCCACTAAGCAGATACTAATTGAAAATATATGGACTAAGGACTTGGACCAAATGTTGTTATCAAGTTGCTTAGAATTGATTTCTCGTCTCAAGTCGTTCCGTAAATAACTCAGTTGGACTTTATCAATTATTGTAAAATAAGCAATGTTAAGTTTATTATACAATACTTATTTTGTGTCCTAAACACTGTCCTCAATCTATCTATCTATATCTATCTATTCTATATATATATATACATATAATAAAGCTGAAGAGGGTCGAAAGTCTGTACATGGAAAATATTCGAAAAAAAGTTGGCTGGGGATACTTAGAATTGATAACAGAACACGTTCCAACAGTTTTTAGAATTTTTGTCTGTTTGTCTGTTTATCTGTTTGTCTGTTTATATGAACGCGCATCACGTGAAAACGGCTAAACGGATTTTGATGAAAACTTTACTAATCTGTCGAGTAAATACCCGGTCAGGTTTTAGACTATATAAGTAAATATTGTGCAAATTTGGGGTTCCGGCCTTCGGTCATCATACTTACATGAAGAACTCGCTCTGTTGGGATAACGTTTTACGGCAGAACTGCGTAGCGAGACCTTTTATCATTGTACAATGTACATGTAATGTTTTTGACGAGATTCATTCGTCTAGAATCGGTACATTTGATATTCCGAAATAAGCACTGAATGAATTGTTTTGACAATAGGATTTCTAGGGAATGTCATATTGACTGAAATCATTTCTTAAGGGGGTGTAAAGGAGGGTGATAGATTGTATCATCATCATCATCTGAGGCGGTATAGCCACGGGTGGGCCCTAGGCTAGCCTGGTCAAGCAAATATCTCCAGTCCGATCTATTCGTGACTTTCCTTCTCCAACATGTCACCCCTAAGTTCCTGGTGTCCACCTGAGCTTGAGAAAGATTGTATGGGAAAACAAATCATTCTAAGGCGAGAACGAATTATACGCGGACGAAGTCGCGGGCAAAAGCTAGTATAAAATAAATCAATAAGTCACAGTGCAAACCTTTACTAGAAACACACAAGGGCATACTTAGTATAAATGTTACTAAATTTGTGACAAATCAAAGTTTAATTTTTAATAAGCTATTTAATGCTTCCTGAACCTGTGCAAGTGAATATTTTATAATTAATGCTGAGTGTTCGTTTCTTAATTTCTGATAACGTGACAGAAGATGAATATATCCATATTTTTCTCTATATCTTCTATCTTTCATCGATATTATGTTACATCTTTCTAAAACGTAAGTAAAATAGCTTGCAAGTTAAGATTGTTACGTTTCTCTGACGCTAATAACACGCAAACGGATAGTTTAATAAAAAAATATAAAACAGAACTCATTATAAGAGGTATCCAAAGATACCCAACACGATGGGTTTCTCATGAATAAAATTGAATCCCCACTTACGTGTAGCCGATGCACCATAAAATTATTTTTCTAGCTTTTATTATACCGCTTTGTAGGCGTGATTGACATGTATACTTATGCAAAATTACAGTTTTTTTGTAGTAATGGTTACTGAGCTAAGCCGCGGACAGACAGTCGGACAGAAGGTCGGAGTCGGACGGACGGACGGATAGCCTAATGGATATACATGGCGAAACTATAAGGGTTCCTCGTTTATTACGGAAAACTCTTAACTTAAAAATATACTTCGACACGAAGGAGTGTTTGTGACGATCCTTAATAAAAAAATTGTTTAATCCACCAACAAATAAAAATTCATGTTTTTACACCAATTGTACCATGATAAAATATTCAAATATTCCAACGGCACACTTGAGCCTGTAGCTTTGGGTCGACATTTCGGAATGGAAATAGACTGTTCGTGCCGACAAGGGGAATGGTATTCGACATTTGACGCAAAATGATGATGCAAATTTCAGGAAAATGCCAAATATTATGCGCGGTTAAGTATCAATGGTAGCTTTCGTATTGGATATTCGTGCACTGTTGGATTGTACCCACGCAGCTGAATGCGAGTTAGCGCGAGGAAATGGACTGCGCTTAATTACCTAACATAACTGTTAGTTAATTACGTAGATAATGTATCAAACTCAGGGTAGGTACTCCTAGATCTGATTGTAATTTTTGTTATGGAAAATTACATTTAGGTCTGCCTACCGCACGCGCGAAAACATTATCGAGCCGAGTTCAAAGAAAAAGAATTACGACGCTGCAATATTACTTATATTACACGAACCACATCGAACTACTTTTGACCATTTACAACTCGAAACTTATTTAACCTACATACATGAAATTTGAGCTATTTAAAACTTCTTAGCTTCTCTAGAATCCTAAATTTCATAAATGTACCTATAGCTTAGATATATTAACGATGAAGTACCGTCATGTTTATGGCTGACTGACTGACTTTAAGCATATAAACGTAAGACACTTCCAGATAACAAACTTAGACAGTTTAAAATCTGGCGTCCAGGGGGGTGATTTTTTAAATTGTGAACGATCAAAATCAAAGGCGAGTAAATACCAATTCCGTAATTACCAATCTCACATTTGACATGGTTCATGGCTGAACGAAATAAAGAATGCGTGTCCGAATGATTTATTCAATAATATTCATAATATTTTTGAAAAAAGATGATTACATACTCTAAAACACAATTACGAGTACAAAATTTAGTTTGCCAGTTTGAGTATTAAAAAATAGGCTAAAAGCATTTCGGGCTATGCTCAGTGTAGTTGCCCGATGAACTCAATAAAAAAAAAGCAATAACAAGCACAAGGGAATACCTCCGCAGCGTTTCATACGTCTTTAACTAGAAGGAAAGACTTTTTACAAAAACTCAAAAACAGCTTAACTGATCATCATGTCCGCTATAGTTTTCGCTGAAAGTCGTTATCAAGCTTTACCTTTATGTTTTTTTTATACTTTTTGGACCCATGGTTAAAAAGAAAGAGGGGGGGGGGGGTTACTATTTTATTCATTTAGAGTGATTATTTCCGATATTGTTCATTTTATCAAAAAATATTGATGAAGACTTTATTAATTTTTAAAGACCTATCCAACAACACCCCACACTATAAGGTTGAAACAAAAAAGAATCATTCCCCACTTTACGTGTAAGGGAAGTACCTGTAATTATTTTTTTAATTTTATACAACGAATGTGTCAGCTTTATTGATTTATATATCCATGCCAAATTGCAGCTTTCTAGCACTAACAATCACAGAGCAAAGCCTCGGACAGACAGACGGACAGACAGACAGACGTACATGACGAAACTACTTATAGTTTCGTCATGTCCGGGTTACTAGTTGACTACGGAACCCTAAAAATGGTGAATGACAAATGAAATTTAGTTCGGTATTTGAGGTTATATTAATTACCATCAAAAACATACATGTGAAAATGGGAGCCAGGTTGCCGTCTTCACCGACAATAGAATTGAGATCTAAATGGGTGCCAAGTTCCGTAATGCAATTTGAACTTTTACTTGGCAGTTTTCTTAAATATCCAACAGCTTTTATGGTATTATAACATCCGGCACAGGAAACTGCCAAGTTCAGGCTCAAAATGCATTAAGCCGCAGTAAATTAGTTTTACTGTAAGCAATGTAGTGCTGGACTTGGCACCATTTCAGAGAATCTACGGAACTTGGCTCCCATTTAGATCTCAATTCTTTTCTCGGTGAAGACGACAACCAAGCATCGCATATTCTTAATATTGAACTTGGCTCCCGTTTTCGCATTTATGTTTTTAATGGGATATCATTACTTTTATCAATCTTCGCCAAATGGTGTTTTTTAAGAGGGAACGCACGAGTTACTATACAAAACACCCAAATCGCTATAGGTGCCCTCAGATATTTGAAGAGCTCCCTCGATTTCTCCAGGACCCTATGATCAGATTCTTACTTGATAACTATGGGACTACCCCTGAAGTATACCGTTTCAAACAAAAAAAGAATTTTCCAAATCGGTTAATAAATGACGGAGTTCTGACGTAACTAGCATAAATAATAATAATAATAATAAAACTAATAAAAAAACACCCTTTTCTGTTTTTATCTGGTGTACACACGCAATTACCAAGCTGCATGCCAAATTTCAGCTTTCTAGGTCACCTGGAAGTGGGTTAGGTTTTTGATTACTAGTCAGTGGTAAAAATGCCTTTTTATGGAATTTAGTATCTCAATAATTATTAAACCTATATATGTATGAAATTTGGGTTTCTAGTTGTTCTAAAGGATTTTAATATATGTACCATATTTCATTTTTTTATTTTAGATAGATTTGGAGTTATTGGGGGGTCAAAAGTGGCTCCAAACGGTTCGTGTAATATAACACACGGCTGCTGTCCGCCAGTTCATGGGGTGAACTTGGCTGGACACGCTGCCGCGTGTCTAAATAGCATCAGATTGAATGAATCCTCGTTATGTAAAATTATTGTTAGTAGTTGGAAGAAAACTACTACATAGTAGGCACTAAATTTGCACTAATAGAATTGAATGCGAGTGGTCAATACCCACATAAAACCAATGTATCATTTAAAATTTCAAAAAGAGCATTTTATCGTTTTACAGTGTTTTCAAATGAAAGATTTGAGCGTTCGTAACTGAAAAATTGCCCCGTTGGTAATTGTGTAGGTACAAAGGAAAAATCTGAATAGCACTAATGTTGATCAGGAAATATATTAAGTAGGTTGGTGTCAGCTAGCTACTCAGCAAAAAGTAATGTTATTCCACCAATACATACATCTGAAAAAATAAGCAAATTCTCATGATCCACCAAAAGGAGTGATATATGAAAATCTAGCACTCGATTGCTTACAGGAAAACTAATGGATTGCGGCTTAACGCATTTTGAGCTTTAACTTGGCAGTTTACTTGAATATCCGACATTATCATATTATTATAACATACTGCCTAGAAAGTTAATAATTAACAAATGAAGCGCCTGTAACCCGATTGTCGAGTACTCTGTTCGCAGCTCCTATGCGCTCAATATGGAGAAGCTACGGCATTCGAACATAGCCCGTAGCACTAGTTGGCAATGATAGTATTTAGTCGCAATAATACGGTTATACTGCAAACAAAACAGTGCCAGATATCTATTTTCAGATATCACTCCTTTTGGTGGAACATGAGAACTTGGCTTATTTTTCACATATATGTTTTCGTGGAACATTCATTACACTAAGCTCTTGTGAGTTCTTTTTTTACATTTATAAAATTAATTGAGTATTGATACCATTGTTTTGCAAATGACATCTTTTAAGCATCCAATAAGTTTAATTCACGGTCGTAATCCGTTGCTCCCCGCCTGTCTTTCCAAGAACAGTCGAGAAATTATCAACTTGTCTGAATATAATTACAGTGAAAGTATTTACAACCAGGAAATAGTTCAATCTGCATTGATATAACTTTGAAGTCTAAAATTCAACTACCAGTCTGCAAGTAAGATCGCACTCAAATTATTTTTGCTTAGGAATGCCTTCTGCCGCAACGCAACCAAGATGTAAATTTAAAACCCAAAAGTGGGTAGCCAAAGGAGTTCATCGTGACTCGTCAGAGTTGCATCGCATAACACGGCTTCAGATTTGAATTGCATATCTTGACGAGACGTATGCAACGTCAGAAGTTACTTTTCTGCATCGTTTGCCGTACAAGCTCTCTATATTTAGCAGGATACCCTATTTTGTCTAAATATATCTTATAACGAAATGAAAACATTTCTGTTAGATTCGGCATGCTTTTAAATTGAAATCAGTGGGCCACAAGTAAGTTACAAATGTTTGCTTAACAAGGTTTGTTTGACAAATCAAAATGAATTGTGTCAAGATTTGCACATTTTTAAAAGCTCGTACCTCAAACGCAAAAATGGAACGTGTCTGTCTGTCTCTCGTTTTTTCTTCTCGAAAAACCAGATAGCCGTAATTATTTTGACATGAGACCCACTTTCATTGGATGTCATTTGCGAATTAGAAGCAAGCATGTATATAGCAGTATTTTTCTGCCTAATAGCAGAAATCGTTCGTAGAAGTGGGTCATTGAAATTGAATTGAATGGGTTAGTTGCAGGCTCTTTCGCAATATAAACTAGAATAAAACACCTCTTTACAGTTATTGCTGCTCAAAATGCAGTGATCTTGGTGTCCCTAGTTGAAACTTTGTATGAATTGTTAAATTCCATTTCTGAAAAGCTCCATGCGCCTCAGGCGTTCCTACTTCGTAACTAGAAATTAATTATGCAAATCTAGAATCTGCTGAGATGTACCTAGTTCTATGAAGACAAGCGCCTTAATAACAAGAAATTTGTGTTTTAGTCTTATACTTATAAATACTGAGTAGGATGATTTGATTCTAGTTGTTGAGTTTAGGTTATTGTTCGGTTTAATGGTGAATCAAAATTATGTATATTTATCCAGTCAACGAAAAAACGCCTTTTCAGCTTGTCCATGAAAAAACGGGTAGGTACATTTTTGTCAGACTTTTGTAATTGTTTTATGGATTTAATGGTTTTATTGTACCTCTTTGTATTTGACTTTGATATGCCTATTTTGTTAACTTTTATTATTTAAATTTGACACTTTATATTTATGTGAAATTATTTTTTACTTGTTTGACATTTTAATTTACTAACTACTATATATTTGCACGCTTGCATGCGAGCTAGATACATGAAACACAATGTATTGTAACATCCCTATACTGTGTCTATGCAAAAAAAAAAAACTGACATCTTAAAAGCTGGCGCGAATGTAAATTAACATCTATGAAGCTATCAAAAACGTTGTACACTTCGTTTTTACATTCCAGTTAGATCTTACTTCTCTGTTAGCGAAACCGTTTGGAATGACATGTACTGCACTTGGCATTTATTCCCATTTATGTTTTTGATGGGCCACAATTCCCACATATATCATACTAATAACCCATGTCAGATTTAGCTGACTTGTTTTTGCCAAAATGCAGAACTACGAGTATACGTTAGTATGGCGTTAAAGACAATTACTTCTCGCCCCATGGCTTTAGCTCGCTTAAGTTCCGAAGACAAACTCCAATTAGCTTGCACCACCGGACGGTTAGTTTGTTTTAAAGGTAATTCTGTCTGCCGAGTAAATACAAACTATTGGGGCAGTTTTGTTTGAATAGCTTTGTTTTCATATGCCTTTATTTGACTTGATACATATATGTTCAGTTCAAGGCTTGCATGTCGACGTTAACTAACGTGCCTCAGTCAGTCCAATTGAGTTCTAATTTTATATACCAATTCAGTTGATTATGCAATTTAATGGTACCCCAAGCAGATTTGTGTGTTGAGTGTAATATGCATTAGATAGGTACACAACGTTTGTTTGGAAGAGATAGCTCTGTATAATTGATTAATATTTATACAATGCTGTATGATTTTGAGATGTGCAATAATAGTACATTACGATACAAGTGCAGAGAACAGGAAATTCGCAAAGAGAGGTGATAAATTGAAACACGACCGAAGCGAGTGTTTTAAATCGACACGAGTTGCGAATGTGTATCGTACGACGTTTTACAGTACATATGGCTCTTTAAAGTTTCGACATATGCAAATAATCTGCCGATTACCGCACTCGTGCGGTAAATTAACACCATATATAATGTAATAGTATTTTTTTCCATCACATTTGCGAGGAAATAAATATTTCCAGCACCAATCCAAATTGACGAAATCGACAGCTTCACCTCCAGTATCACTGCATGATCTCTGGGGCGTCCTTGCGAGAGGAACGCGCAGCTTCAATGATTCAACCAATCACAGAACATTATTCTTGTGAAGCGCGGTGAACTAGATTTACTTAAACTAATTAGATCAGACACAAACTCATATAGAGGTAAATCGGCTATAACTGATCTATACACCTGCGTACAATGTGACCATTTACGAGCAAGTGTGATGAAATAGTACATTACGATACAAGTGCAGAGAACAGGAAATCCGTAACGAGTGGTGATAAATTAAAACACGACCGAAGGGAGTGTTTTAAATCGACACTAGTTGCGAATTACCTATTCGCACGTGTATCGTACAACGTTTAACAGTACATATGGCTCTTTATAGTTTCGACATATGCACGTAATCTGCTGATTACCGCACTCGTACGGTAAAGTAACACCATATGTACTGTAAATAGTATTTATATCGTATGGTGCGGTGGCCTAGTGGAAAAATGCTACGGTTGCTTAGTAGTTAAAGCATACGGTAGTAGTGGATTCATATTCCGGCTCGTACCAATAAGTTTTTCGGAACTGATGTACGAAATATCATTTGAACATGAAGTGACGGAAAACATGGTGGAACCTGCATATGTACATCTGCGAAAATATTTAAAGGCGTATATGTAGTCCCCAACCCGCACTGGGCTAGCGTGGGGACTACTGTCTAATCCATCCCATCCATGACAGGAGGCCTGTGCCCAGCAGTATGGGACGTGCAGGCTGTTGGTGGTGATGATGATGATGTATATGTAGACGAAAAGGCGATCTTTTTGTGGTATCAAGGTTTTTAGGATCTCCATATATGGCTGTTAAAAATTAAGTAAGTTGGCATCCTACCGGCAATAATAGTTTGTCACGAAGATTCGAATTTACAGAGCAACTTATATCTTATTTTATTACTAAGTATACTTTGGAATAATAAAATATCTATTTAAAATTTTATTCTGAAAGCAACTTTAGAAGCGATTTAAATCGTGATGGTTGGTTTAAGTATAGGTAAATATATATCTATTTGCTCTCAACCAGCGTCGATGAGTATTTTGTAAACTTTGAACTGTGAGAGTTGGTGGACCCGTTATCTTTTTCTCACGGGTATTATTGGAGATTTGAAACAGAGTTGGGTGATTTTGCATAATTTTAGAAGTGATTTATCTAACTGCTCCCTAATGGAATAATAAAGTTGAAGCGATAGGCTTTTTTCAGTAGCCTTGAATTATAATGAGTTGTTATTTATGTTGCGTATCATTATTCACGAGATTTCGAGGGCAAATAAATATAAAAACAGACTACCCAAACTCTTTTGCATGAAATACGAGTAGATAACCTTTTGCGTGTCTGGCTGTAAAAGTCTTTTTTTTTATTATTAAAAATGGGATTGCTCTTGGCCAGCATCTAGCCAGGGGGCAAAGATGAGGCCGACGATGAAGTCTAGTAAATATACTATTTTATGGACGGGTTAATTTGTATGTATATTATGTAAATTCATTTATCACTCAAATCTTAGACATGTAAAATAGGCCATATGAAAATTCACGACATTTGATGGAGTTTTATTTATTTAATCTTACGTAATTGCACGAAACAACCCCGGACCCGGGTATGTCCTAAAACTACGACCAAGACCACCGGAGAATGGGCAGCAGCATTCCTAGAGTGCGGTGGAGATACTGCGATCGCCAACCCGCATGCCAAGCGTGGCGATTATGGCATTTACCCCACATGGAATTGGGGGAGGCCTATGTCCAGCAGTGGATGTCCTAGGGCTGATATGGTGGTGGTGGTGGTGGCACGAAACAAGACAGTTCGTACAAGAGACGAACTTGAAGCGCAAAATTAATGTACAGTTTTTGAGTTAGTTTTTTCGTTAAGTGCATTTGAGATAATTTTTAAGAAAAAAATAACCAACTCAATGGGGGAGGCCGGTAAAAGATTATTATACTTAGATGGTGCACTCTTAGATTCCATACAATAAAATAAAAATGGCTATAAGTATGTTTATAATGGTACCCTCAATTCCTCATGGAATCATGGAAAAACCTTGCTTGCTTTACAAACGAAACGAAGAGAACAAATCGCCAAACGTGAACTACGCGTTGTTGAAGAGTTCCGTTCTGATCATCATCAGCAGTTCCACTTCATCAAATGTCACTTTTATGAAAGAAAATGCTTGATTAGTTCATGAAAATACTCAAATCACTATTTGTGTGCCTTTCACATTTGAGGAGTTCCCTCGATTCCTAATGGATCCCATCATCAGAACTCGAGCATGACAAAAATCAATCGTGAAAATAGAACTTGCTTACAAACACAGCTAGCAGGACAAATCGCCAAACGCGAACTTTTCGTCGTTGAAGAGTTCTGTTCTAATCATCATCAGCAGTTCTGCTTCATCAAAGATCACTTTTTTGTATGATAATGCTCGATTTGTTGATAAAAACACAAAAATCACTATATGTTTGCCTTTAAGATTTGAGGAGTTCCCTAAATTCCTCATGGATCCCATCATCAAAACTCGAGATTGACAAAAATTAATCGTGAAAATAGGACTTGCTTAACAAACACAGCTAGGAGGACAAATCGCCAAACGTGAAATTTTCGTCGTTGAAGAGTTCTGTTCTGATCATCATCAGCAGTTTCACTTCATCAAATGTCACATTTTTGTATGATAATGCTCGATTTGTTGATAAAAACACAAAAATCACTATATGTTTGCCTTTAAGATTTGAGGAGTTCCCTCAATTCCTCATGGATCCCATCATCAGAAATCAAGCATGACAAAAATTAATCGTGAAAATAGAACTTGCTTAACAAACACAGCTAGGAGGAAAAATCGTCAAACGTGAACTTTTCGTTGTTGAAGAGTTCTGTTCTGATCATCATCAGCAGTTCCACTTCATCCAATGTCACATTTTTGGATGAAAATGCACTTGTTGATAAAAACACAAAAATCACTATGTTTTCCTTAAAGATTTGAGGAGTTCCCTCAATTCCTCATGGACCCCATCATCAGAACTGCGTTTTGACAATAACGGGACCAACTTGGATATATACTTACAATCAAAAAAATAATTTTCCAAATCGGGTAAGAAATGACGGAGTTATGGACTAACAAACATAAAAAAAAAATTTTAACCCGACATAACAGCTCTCTATTATATTATCAATTTTTCCACTTTTTCCGATTACTTCGCCCATACATTCCAAATATTCGCATAGCCAATAAGTTTTTGCGTTCACACACATGTGGGCAACGCTTTGGCAACGCTCAGAAGATTATACTTTGGGAAATCAAGAATTATTGTTTTGTGCTTTGAAGTAAAAGAGTTGCGTCAACAAGTTCATTGTGGTGTTGCTAGGCAACGGCACTTCCTGCACATGCTCAGCTCGAGAGAGCGCTACACGCCGGCTCCAGACGTCACTTTGTGCTGCTGTCTGTCACTGTCACCGTCAGAGATGTTTATTTATTATCTATCAAGAATAGCCGTTTAATGTTTATATTTCTGTTTTGTGTATTTTTAACTTTACTATTTGTGTTTGTCTTATTTTTAATTGTGAATATGAACCATGATATGTCACTTCCAGGTGGTAGTACCCCATCGACCTCTAACAATGACCCTCCATCACAAAATTTATTGCAATGCTCTCTATGCTCCCAAACCAGGTATTTTAAAAATCAACACGGCCTTAAAGTACATTAAGGCAAAAAACACAAAGTTACGGACGCACCCGCCGGTTTCAGCGATGACTCTCGAGTTCTCACTATAAATTGTAAAAGTAATATTTCAGAAATTTTGAGTCATTTAAAAAATAACACCCGTATACGTAAACGTGTTCCGAGAGGAGCAAGAATATCGATATCTCAAAAACTTGCCTCCGACATACAAACTGTTTTAACTGAAAACACATACCAGGCTTGGGAGCAACTTCTCACTTTCCCTTATAGAACCCTACATATAGCCGATCAAAGTAAAACCACATCTCTTACTTCAAAAATTAAACATAACTGTCAACACCCTCACTCTCTCGAAGACCTCCATAGAATAACCCCCAAACATAATTCACCTATATATAAAAATATTGAAAATAAAGTGGGTGATATCAGAAGAGCTGCCCGTTTACTATTTTCAACCGATTGCATAGCTCCCAACAACCAAGAAGCACTCTCAGCTTTACAAAATAAACATCCGCTGCCTTCCACAAACCAAAATCTCCCTGACCCACCTGATTCATGAACGCCTCCCCTTACTACCTCTACTGATGGTGTTCTCGGGGCTGTCATGTCCTTTCAGAGTGGCTCAGCTGGTGGACTGGATGGTTTAACTGCCCAACATATTAAAGACCTGCTCGGTCATGGCTCAGGTGAGGCTGGCGAGCTACTCTTAAAGGCATTGGCGGACCTGAGCAACCTTATACTTGCAGGCAATGTACATCCCGCAATCACCAGCACTCTATATGGTGCCAACCTGTGCGCACTTTAAAAAAAAGACGGCGGTATCAGACCTATTGCCGTGGGTACCACCTATCGCCGTCTTGTGGCTAAAATTGGCTGTGCTGCTATATCCGACCCCCTTAGCCAGTACTTCCAGCCGACCCAATTGGGCTTTGAGTCAAAGGGGGGTGCGAAGCAGCGGTGCACGCACTTAGGACCCATGTCACACAAACTACCGGAAAGGTGCTGCTAAAGGTAGATGTTCAAAATGCTTTCAATAGTATCGACAGAGCCGCCCTGTTGGCACAGGCCCGAAAAAAGCACCTACTATTTTCAATTTTATTTGGCAATGCTACAGTAACCCTTCAAATTTACTCTTTAATGAAAACCATATCTCCTCGGCCGTAGGCTGCTAACAGGGCGATCCACTTGGTCCAGCTCTTTTCAGCTTAGCAATCCATCCCATCATTTCAAAGTTAACTTCACAATTTAACGCATGGTATCTGGATGATGGTACCCTGGGAGGCGATGAAGCCGAAGTTTTGGAAAACCTTCGCGTTTTAATCGAAGAATTTCACGGTGTCGGACTAGAATTGAACTTTTCTAAATGTGAACTTTTCTTTTCCGACACCTGCAAAGACAACGAAACCACCTTATCCAAATTCCGTCGCCTTGCTCCCAATATTAAATTAGCTGAGAAGAGCACACTACACCTCTTAGGTGCTCCGGTCCTAGACGAATCATTTCCTGTTTTTTTAGATAACAAAATTGAAAATCTTAATGAAGTTTCGGACCGCTTGTCAAAATTAAATGCCCACGTAGCTTACGCGATCATTCGATATTGCCTTTTCGTTTCAAAATTTACTTACGTATTAAGTCACTTTTGGAAATTTCCCTCCCTTTTAGATAAAATCGACAAAATTATTCAGAATCTTTTAAATTCTATAATAAACGTCAATTTGGACGATCGCTCGTGGGTCCAGGCTTCCCTTCCAATACGGCATGGAGGCCTAGGAATTAGGAAGGTTTCTAGCATTTTGCTCCCAGCGTATCTGTCATCATTACATAGTTCTTTCCACCTTACTTCCAAAATTCTCAAGTCTCCAACCCTACAAATCGACATTCCTTTTATGACGGAGGCTATGCGTGGACCAATTCTTGTCCAAACACCATCCTGCCCGGAAACTGCAGTACCCAGCGGCTCTGGGACGAGCCGCTCTGTAGACTGGTACGGGATAACCTGTATCAAACTAACAGAGCGTGCTCGGCTCCTAGCCGTTGCAGAATGGGAATCCGGGCAGTTGCTTCAAGCTCTGCCCACGTCATCGTTAGGAACACTTTTAGACAACACCACATTCCGCCTCTCCGTCGCCCTTCGCCTGGGAGTGACCTGTGTTGCCCCGCATCGCTGTCGTTGCGGTGACCCAGTCGACCAACTTGGCCACCACGGATTATCCTGCGGTAGAAGCGCAGGCCGTGCCCCTTGTCATGCCAATCTCAATGACATCATCCGTCGGGCCCTGGCCAGCGCGGGAGCGCCTGCCATTTTGGAACCAACCGGCCTTGCCCGCGACGATGGCAAGAGACCCGACGGAATGACCCTCGTGCCATGGAAAATGGGTCGGCCGCTGGTTTGGGACGCGACTTGTGCCGATACTGTGGCGTCGTCTCATCTCCGTGGCACCGCTACAAAAGCCGGTTCTGCTGCCAATTCGGCCGAAACACTCAAGCGGCGCAAATACGCAGCCTTAAATAGTGGCTACCATTTTGTGCCGTTTGGGGTTGAGACCTTGGGTCCGTGGGGGGAAAGCGCCCATAGTTTATTTAAAGAATGCTCCAAACGCCTGATGGAGGTAACGCGTGACCGGAGGGCTGGATCATACCTGGCACAGAGGATCAAAATTGCCATTCAACGTGGCAATGCCGCCAGCCTTCTAGGCACGCTGCCCTCAGAAGGTGAATTGGGGCAAATCTTTTATATATAATTTTTAATTTAGTTTTTAATATTAGATAGTATAGTTTTTATTTTGTTTATCCTCGTATCATACTTATTACTAGAATATTACTGTAATTCACAGGAGCATTTATGTATATTTCGGATGATTTCAAATAAAAAAGGGTGTTAAAAAAAAACATACTACGGAATTGATAACCTCCTCTTTTGAAATCATGAAGTCGGTTAAAAAGAGTTTTATAATGAGTAGGATCCGAGCCGACCGACGGCGTGACATTACATTCGTATCAATCCTGCTCACATATTGTCACTAACTTTAACTATTCGAACGCTGTCTTTAGTCGTTTAGATAATCGGTTTGCCTATCACCACTGGCATGGACCATTCGTGCCTAATGTTTCTATGCGACGGCACTACGTTGTCACCCCACGCGCCCTCCGTGGCAGTCGAATGGTAACCACCCGTTTGGTTAGGTTCTGTACTTTAAGAGATAACAATAAGTTTACATAACGAAATTGCTGTAATTGATTCAGATGTAACATTATATTTGACTATGGATGATTAATCCTGCAGAATGTTGCTAGTCGAGCCGCTACTACACATTTTCAATCTCTGTCTCAAATTAGAATTATTTCCCGAGGTGTGGAAAATAACTCGAGTTATACCGGTAAAGAAGGGAGGGTCAGGAACGAAAATAGAGGAGTACCGGCCAGTGGCGGTGCTGTCAACACCGGCTAAAGTGTTCGAATCGGCTATTCACAGAAGGGTATACGAGCAGGTTAAATCGCAGCTTGTGGACGCGCAGCACGGATTCCGCCCAGCGAGGAGTACAGCCAGTAACCTTCTTAGTTACGTAGCCGATGTTATACCTGAAGTTGACAGCGGGGGTCAGTCCGATACTGTATATTTTGACTTTAAAAAAGCCTTCGATCTGGTAGATAACGATGTCTTGTTGAAAAAGTTAGCCAGCTTTGGCTTTACCCCTCACTTACTTAATTTTTTCTCCGATTACATGAGGGATAGACAGCAATATGTAGATTATGAAGGGTACCAGTCAAAACCCTATTTCACTAGATCTGGGGTAAGTCAAGGTAGCAATTTAGGGCCTCTAGAATTTTTGTTAATGATAAACGATTTACCTAAAACAGTAAAACATGCGAAATGTTTGCTATTTGCCGATGACCTTAAGTTATCTCTTGCGATAAAAGGGAGGGAAGACTGTGAAATACTACAGAGGGATATAGACCGAGTGGTACACTGGAGTAAAAATAACCTTCTGGAGTTTAACACATCAAAATGTATGACCATCACCTTTACGCGTTCACGAACTCCCATACATCATAACTATACGGTAGATGGGAGTCCAATGGTTAGAGTCACGGAAGTAAGGGATCTGGGAGTTAATTTTGTCACTGAACTAACGTTTCGTGGTCACATTACTAAGATTTGTAAGAAGGCTTTCAGAAACCTTGGTTTTGTGCTGAGGACCACTAAGGGATTCACAAACATAAAAGCTATTTCGGCGCTATACAATGCTTTAGTAAGGAGTCAACTAGAGTACAATTCGGAAATATGGGCACCACACGAAGCAAAGTATAGTCTCATGTTAGAGCGCATTCAGAATAAATTTATAAGGTATATGTATCTAAAGCTATACGGCGTTTATCCTTTCTACCCCCTGATGTATCCGACATTGTTTATTTTAGGTATGGTAGGATATAACGAGCTAAAAGTTAGGAGAGATCTAGCACTCGTTTCATATATCTTTAAAGTGGTCAGGGGAAAGATATGCAATGCGGATATATTGGGTTCGGTGGGAATATGTGTCCCCCGCTCGGGCTCGGAGCGCCGGCGCCGGCCGCCGCTGCTGGCGGTGCCGCGCGGGCGCACGCAGCTGGTGCGGGAGGCGCCGATGACGCGAGCGCTGCGTACTCTGAACCTTATAGACGAAGATATAGATTTGTTCTTTTGTCCTTGGAGTGAATTCGCAAGAATAGCGTTGTTTAAAATTTCCTATATTTTGATGTAATTAAGGTTTAGGTTAGACTTTTAAAACTTTTGTAAAAATGTTGCTACAATATCGCATTGGGTTTTTAACCTGTAATGATAATTGTATATATGTGGGAGAAATAAATAAATAAATAAATAAATAAATCCTAACTCATATTGAAAAGGAACTACTTACTTAGGCATGTTGGCTGAAACTGAAAATTTAGTACTAACTAACGTTATACCAGCTAAAATAAATGTTTAAAAGCGTTTTTAACAATACTTATGTAAGTACAATTTTGGTTGTTACTAGTTTTACTTTTAAAAGTTATTGAAGTGGTTTTACTCATTGGGTAATGTTCTTTGTAAATCAGTATAAATGTTTTGATATCTCGTATATACTCAGCGGCAATGAAATATTAAAAAATCGACCAAGAGCACGTCAGGCCATGCTCAGTGTAGGGTTCGGTAGTTGCCCTATTAACTTATTTAAAAAAATCAATATCAATCAAAAAGCCACCAACAAGGGACGACTTTTTACGATAACTCAAAAACATCTTAGCCGATCATGTTTGCTATAGTTTTCGTAGAAAGTCTGTATTAAGCATTACTTTAATGATTTTTTTCATATTTTTTGGACCCATAGTTGAAAAGTTAGAGGGGTGAGGGGGCACAATTTTTTTTTCTTTTGGGATGTTTATTTCCGAAAATATTCACTTAATCAAAAAATGCTTGGTGAAGACCTGTATTAATTTTGAAAGACCTATTCAACAACACCACACACTATAGGATTGAAGCAAAAAAAACATCATCACAGCGTGTAGGGGAGGTACCCACCCTTTGTAAATTTTTTTACGACTTTTTCAGCTTTATTTTTGTTTTTTTTTTAACGTGGCAATTCCGCCAGCATTTTGGGGACGTTACCCACTGGCTTATTAGATTAGTTTTATTTTATTTAATATAAGTATGTAGGTATTAGTTTGAATATTTTTGTTTATTACTGAATTTTATCACAAAATATTCGATAGGTTTTATTGATTTATATATCCATACCAAATTGCAGCTTTCTAGCACTAACAATCACAGAGCAAAGCCTCGGACAGACAGGCGGACATACAGATAGACACACAAACAGAGAGACGGACATGGCGAAACTATAAGGGTTGCTATTGACTACGGAACCCTAAAAAGGCTTGGTATTCATACATTTTGCTTTCTACTCTCGGAATAATTACCCGAAATTAATGTAAACAATCAATTCATGGAACCCCAATAGTATAAAAGGTGTTTCTTATTAATAATCGTATTTATATTATGGAATTTACGTAACTAAAATTATATTTAACTTTATATAATTTTAAAGTAGTGAATTTGTACAGTACATATTTCAGCCTTACAATCAAGACTAACGGAGATAAAAGATCCTACCTACTTTGTTGGAAGACGAAACAATGTAAAGAGATGTCAGACTGTTCCAATAAAAAATAATGCCAGTTCGGATCACGAAAAGTTAGCAAAAACGCGATTCAGAGAGTAAACTCAGGCACCTACTTACCTCCGGGAGCTTTAATGCAAAATTGGATTTCGTGGTCCATTAATTTTCAATCTGTGTGATTGCAGTATTTGAGGTTTGCTTTTTCCAAAACGCCTGGATCGGGGACACGGAATAACAAAACCGCTTAAGGGCGAAATTGGAATGAATATATTAGCAAATCCTTACTTCTCAACTTACTTAGCGTAATTCTTTTTATTTATTTCACTTGGCCTCTTTGACGTGTACCTACCTAATGAAGAAGTTGTTTTTTTATTAGTATTAAAAGGGTGGTGCTTTTATCGTTGAATTTTATCGATATCGATATTAAAATATATCGCTGAATTTAAAATAATCATTGTTTTTTGAAATATAAATAAATAAATATTGGGGGACAATCTTACACAAATCAAACTAGTCCCATAATAAGAAAATCTTGTAGTATGGGTACTAGACGACGATGTACATACTTATTTAGATAAATACATAGAGAACACCCAGGACCCATGAACAAAATCCGTACTAAATGCACAAATAATGCCCTGCCGGAATTCGAACCCGGGACCTCTAGCTTCGGAGGCAGTATCACTACCAACTAGGCTAAACAGGCCGTCAAAATAAACAAAGACCAAATAAATATATTGTGATAAAATTACGACACAATCTAAACCCATGGCAATTGTTTCAGTAAATGCGTGAACATAATTTGGCATCAGGCACAGAGTCAAGAATAACAAAAATTAAACGAATTGAGAGCATTATGGCAGGGACACACTTATCCCACGCTACGCATTATACTAATCTGCTGCTGCTTATGTATATACAAAACAAACCTCATATTTAACATATAAGGAAAATCTTGTCCCATTTGTATTTTAACAGCCGAATTATTTACAGATGTAATTCTGTTCCCTTCGTTATTCATAAAAAATCAACATCAAAATAAACATCAAAAGACACGTGAATCCAGTTCACGTAGGTTTAAAAGTATACCGACCTATATGTACTCGTTTGTATAAAGTAGAGTTTTGTCCATACAAATTCAAATTCAAATTATTCTTTATTCAAATAGACCTAGCAACAAGCACTTTCGAATAGTCAGTTATAACATGTATTAACATATATATTAATTAATTATTTAGAGTAATTTATTGATGCTATTATTATTCTTTACAATGAATATTATATTGTTGTAGACATGTCAAAATAAGAAATAATTATCTAGTAAAATTCACAATAGGATCGTCAAAACATAAATAATAATAATAATAATAAAAATAGAAATCTAGACAGTTTCTAGAATAAAATCAAAATGTCAAAAGAAAATAAAAAGATAATATTAATATCTAATGCCATAATGATTAATTCATTAATATTTCAGTCACAATTAATACCACGGTGTTTTATCATTCATGTAGTCGTGTGTGCTATAATATGCTTTCGATATAAGTTTACGCTTTACATAATTTTTGAATTTATTAATAGATAATCCAGTTAGGTTTCTTGGAAGCTTATTATAAATTCAAATGTTGTTTTCCATTATATTAGAGAATATTTAACGATATAAGTACAGTCAGCGTCATACAGTACGTAGCAGCTAAAGTGGCCAAATAGTTGGATACACCATATATTTCGTGTGGTGTCGTAGTATCTTCTTAGTAGTTTGTGTGTGGTATACTGAACGCTTTGATTGCTACGTACTACACATATCAAATTCAAACTTCAAATATATATATTACGCGAAGCCGATCTTTGTAATGCCCATCAGATCTACAGTTATGGACCGATTTTGATAAATTATATACCATAGGATTCGTCCTATGCTGCAGATGTGCAATAAGGTCTTAGTTTTTTGATTATTATCCTGGAAAATTAATAAAATGATAATTACGAAAAATCGTGGATGCCCCGACTAATATAAGCCTCAAAATAATATTCGATGACGCCGCATACAAGCGAGGAGTCAGCTTACCTTGGTAGAATTGTATGAGGTGTCAAAATTTAGCTTGGTTAACACGTGACTTGGGAACTCGCTATGGTATGATTCCGGAAGACATACAATTCAATATGAACAAAAATTCTACGGATTCTTTAATACACTCATATCACGATACGATACGATCACATGGATATTTATGAATATAGAAGCAAAATCCAAACAATTTTGAAATCTGTGATAATATTGAAATCCCAGTACTGTGATGATAATCACCGTGTAAAAGGCGTCAAAAGAAGACGTTAGATTATGGAATTGTGAGCTTCTGCCGTGAAACGAAACCCATCGAAGTTAAATTTTTGCTACTATTTAAGTGTCTGATTCTCGCATTGGGTACTAAAGACAACTTGTCAGGCTAGTCCTATACTCCTATAGGACGGAAATAAAATTAATTCCGAATCCAAATTTATTATTTAAGGCACTGACCCTGACGTTTAGGTACAGTAGATTACGCTCGTAAGTAGTATGTTTGTATTGTTTGTTCGGTTGGACGAGCGTGGCTGGCACTCCGATGGGTGGCTTCCGTCCGCCGAGGGTAGTCTGGCTGCCGGCGACTGTGAAGATGGTGGTGACGTGGTAAGTCGGATGTAGGAAACGGCTCTGGAAGGGTACGGTGGTCCTCAGCAAATGCTGGACCTGGGGTCCAGAGCTGATTTTTAGTTAGGCCTATTGCTTCGTTAGGGACTATTTGGGTAGTGAAAATTTAGCATAGCACATCCGCGCCCCAAGCACTTTTTTGCCTTGAAAGTACTTCGAATGGAGAACCCAACAAGTGCGTCCTAGCCAGCGAAAGTGAGAGCCGTATCACGGTTTAAAGTGAAATTATTTGTTTCCGCATTTGCGAATTAGTTTTGTATAAATGCAAATGCTGGTTGACATCCAGAAACGCACCGTGTAGGTATTCGTACAGCGATACGGTTGTTGCAAGCCTGTTCCGAGCCATTACGGCCGCGGCGGAGGGACGTTTAAACGGCGAAAAAACGTGACAAGAAAACAGAACCGTCGCATTAAGTTCGCTTTATTGCCTGCCAACGTTCCGTTTTGTCGCGCGTGCAGATTAAAAGATGATATTTATTGCTAACATACACACTCCGGGTCGTCAGACAAAACTGTCACGTAGGAGATACATAATATAATTTATTGATATACGATTGGAGCGATGCCGACGACAACGCGCTTTCAAAACTGGCCGCTCTGGAGATAAATATTGGCGTTTGCTTTATTAGAAATAGATTTATCTTTGGTTTGGTGGTCATAAGTACGTTATGGAGATTATTTAAATCAAGATTTAAACGGATATAATCCTCATATAATCAGTGATTCATATAGGCGTAAGACTCCGCTGGCCGGCTAAAAGCCGTGCCGGTTCGCAAACCTCTGAGAGTTTTTGTACTGTCCTCTAAGGTACTTGATCGCGTAATTTTATAAGCTTACTATTAATTATTCACTTTATTTAAAAAAAAAAATTGTATATTGAAACAAAATAAACTATAATAAATAGAAGCATTTTGTCATCAACGTAAGTTACTTGTTAAATGTGTATGTAAGGATGGTATTCCACTCGTCCAATATCTTTGTCCTATATACAAAAATTTGATCAAAGAAATTGGATGATTTCATCAAACTTGGATGGGACCCCGACATTTGATCAAAGATTCTGATGACATTTAAATCATAATGGCTACGCATGAAAAAAACATAAAACTTGGACAAAGATATTGGTTAAAGGTAATGGGCTTCCGTCAAAAAAAATTGATCAAAGATTTGACAAAGATATTGGATGAGTAGAATACCACCATTGGTATTCCACTCATCCAATATCTTTGTCCAATATACAAAAATTTGATTAAAGAAATTGGATGATTTCATCAAACTTGGATGGGACTCCGACATTTGATCAAAGATTCTGATGACATTTAAATCAATATGGCTGCTCAAGAATAAAAATAAAACTTGGACAAAGATATTGGGTGGAATGGGCCTACGTACAAAGATTGGACAGAAATTGGACAAAGATATTGGATGAGTGGAATACCAATGGTGGTATCCATTGGTATTCCACTCATCCAATATCTTTGTCCAATATACAAAAATTTGATTAAAGAAATTGGATGATTTCATCAAACTTGGATGGGACTCCGACATTTGATCAAAGATTCTGATGACATTTAAATCAATATGGCTGCTCAAGAATAAAAATAAAACTTGGACAAAGATATTGGGTGGAATGGGCCTACGTACAAAGATTGGACAGAAATTGGACAAAGATATTGGATGAGTGGAATACCACCCTAATGCAAGCTTTTGTTCAACCCTAACGCTCGTTCGAAAAGTTACACATCTATCCAGCAGCTGTCAACTTACGCTTGCTGAAAAGTGTAAATATGAGACACATGGATCCAATAGGTCCAAAGAAGAATGCGGGACCAACCTCTATATTCAGCTATGGCTGTGTGCTATAAATTAGGTCTACAGGGTAAATAAGTATACAACTTTTATTTATATATCATTGTATCTGTAATTTCGTCACATGTAATTAAATATGCCTAGATAATAAGTTGAATATGGGATGAACTAGCTACTCATCAAGCCCTCTGAAGAAATATTTATATATGTGATCTGATTAATGGATATGGCAGTTTTAATTCATTTCACTATACCTTTGATTGAAATTCATATAAGGTAATTACGCAGTAGCCAACTAAAATCCGCTTGCAGTTATCTATGGCAACTCTGGGAATTTGTTTTAAAAATGGCACATGAAAGTCGCATTCAAGCCAAATATCTGTCCGATACACAGTATAAATCGGAATCGATGGACGCCGGCACAAAATAAAATTAAAACTGTGCTATTCATGCAGTGAATCATAGGGGTCCGTATACCGGCCAGCCCCCGAGGATTTGGCAACCGATACATGATTGTGCACTTAGGGACGAGCACGCTAGGCCGTTCGTATTGCGAGCCTAAATATACCTATACAGACTAGAATTGGGTCTTGTGTCAACTGACCGTGGTCCGCTAAGCGTAGCTATGTTGACACGCTTAGCGAAGCGCGCCTGCACCATTATACAGATTAATGTTACTCCACACGTGATTACAACTGGGATTGTTTAATTTGGTTTGACGCAAGCTACGTGTTACATTCAACGGAATACATTTGCCGCCGCTTGTAATTTATTGCTACTTTATAAGATACACGATAACTGTTTTTATTACTTGATGAAGGCAAGATTTTGTGGCCGTTACCGTTACTTAGAGACTGGCAATGATTCCCTACAGAATCATCATTATAAATTCTACATTAATAAAATTGTGAGGGTTATTTTTTTCTGCTGACCTTATGAAAAGAGATATGTTTACATTTCTTATTTACAGTCGCCATTAGACACATCGTAACGAAAAAGGTGTTCAAAATGATACCGGTACTGAATACGATTATTTAAGAATAATTTCCAAACGCAATGAAAAATTGATCACCACGGGAGGGATTTAAACCCACGACCTCTGGAATCTGTCCAATGCTCTGTCCAACTGAGCTACCGCAGGGATCGCTCATGGCAAAGAATCTTATCAGGCTTGAATTATAATTACACTACGCGGATGATTCTGCTTGAAAAAATATTTACAGGTAAAAACAAATGGTTTTGGTATCAATTTGGTGTATAATAAGTCTAATTAGTAACTTTTTGTACATAAAGTTAAATTCAATGAGCTATATCCTTCCTTGTAAAACAAGGCAAATCATTCATTTAGGCCATATTGCACGAACTTACGATTACAGGCAGATTATCGTTAAATATGGTGCCAGCAGCTGTCATCCCATAGAAACTTGTCAAACTTTCCATACAATTAGATTTTAACGAGCACCGCTTACGATTACCTACAGATGGTTTGGTACAACTCACACATAATGTTCCTTATTCGTCCGTATTACATAACATTTAAATTGGTTTCATACGAATATAAAATTTACTAATTTAAATTCATTTTTCTTTTCTTCACGACAGCGTGATCCTGTCTTGACTTAAGAATGTTAGACAAAGTTCAATAGCAAATCCTATTCTGATAAATAATGGTTAAAAATAAACTCCTATATACTTGAATTGTTCTCGTCGAGGACTGTCGGCTGTTGAAAGTTTACAATAGTACCTCCTCTCCGACAAGCGTCCGTTTAAATGTTTCCCAAAACTGTTGCGGACTTTTATGACGCTCTCAGAATGTCACTGTCGGACGTTGAAAGCCGTATATTTAAAGACTTTGTTATGTTACTGCGGACGTATGATAATATATTGCAGAACGCTGTTATATGAACCGTTTAAACGCGCGACCCACTACGTAGAGTAATCCTTTATTGCTTCCTTGTAATCTTTAGCATCATATTATAAAAAGATAAAATAAAACTCTAACGAACGCAATCGCAAAGTGATTTATTATCCGTACTAAATGCATCATTTACAAAAGAATAAGGACATTCCTGCCCCTACTCATTGGCATTTTGAATATAAACAGAGTTCTATTTTCGAGGACACCTTATGATTATGATCGACATAAATACATAATTTATGAATACAAACGTAATCTAGATATAGATTGTTTATCTGCTTCCATATTTTGTGCTCTTTTTTGTAATTCTAACACGTCAGAGGCACAGCGTGTTCCTGCTTTGTACAAGCCCGGGTTATTTGAATATGTATGAGCGTGGCCGCGCAAAGTTCGTGCCAGCCGCCTGTATGAAAATGTGATGTCCCGATAAATTGTCAAAAGGGTTGATAGACAATGGAAAATAGTCTCCAAAATACGCCGGTCGCCATTCCGATAAACATTATCACACTATACATAGGTACCTACTATGTTGTTTAAAGCGCTTTTAAGTTTCTGGTTTAAAACTGGATATCGAGATATACTACCAGAGGGGTGATTACGTAACGAAAGTAAGGTAGGCCTGTCAATTTGTTTATGAAAAAAAAATGCCAAGAGCATGTCCGCCCATGCTCAGTGTAGGGTTCGGTAGTCGCCTAATGAACTTATTAAAAAAAACAATAACAAGCAAAAGGGAATACCTTCGCAGTGGTCCATACGTCTTTTACTGAGAAAGAATATTTTTTTTACCATAATTCAAAAACGGCTTAATTTATCGTATCCACAATAGTTTTCGTTGAAGGTTAGCTTATTTATTAAGCTTTACTTTCATATTTTTTTTCATATTTATTGGACCTATAGTTCAAAAGTTAGAGAGGTGGGGAAACAATTTTTATGGTTCTGTAGCCAAAATGGCAAAAACGGACACCTTATAGATCTAAACACGCGGCAGCGTGTGCAGCCAAGTTCACCCCAGGAACTGGCGGACAGCAGCCGTGTGTTATATTACACGAACCGTTTGAAGCCACTTTTGACCCCCCAATAACTCCAAATCTATCTAACAGAAAAAAATGAAATTGGCACATGTATTAAGATTCTTTAGAACAACTAGAACCCCAAATTTCATTAATATAGGTTTAATATTTATTGAGATATTAAATTATAAAAAAACGGCATATTTACCACTGACTGACTGACCACTGACTAACCCACTTCGAGGTGACCTAGAAAGCTGAAATTTGGCATGCAGCTTGGTAATTGTGTGTTATTAGTTTTATTATTATTATTATTATTTATGCTAGTTACCTCAGAACTCCGATTTTTAAAATGCTTTTTTGTTTGTAATGGTATAGGTACTTCACGGGTGGTTTCATATTTATCAGGTAAGAATCTGATCATAAGGTCCTGGAGAAATCGAGGGAACTCTTCAAATATTTGAGGTGCACCTATAGCGATTTGGGTATTTTGTATAGTAACTCGTGCATTCGCTCTTAAAAAGCACCGTTTGGCGAAGATTGACAAAAAGTAATGATATCCCATCAAAAACATAAATGTGAAAATGGGAGCCAAGTTCAATATTAAGAATATGCGAGTTTTACTGCAATCAATGTAGTGCCGGACTTGGCACCATTTCAGAGAATCTACGGAACTTCGCACCCATTGAGATCTCAGTTCTTTTGTCGGTGAAGACGACGAACAAGCAGCAACAATATTGAACTTGGCTCCCATTTTCACATTTATGTTTTTGATGGGATTCGTCATGTCTGTCCGTCCGTCCGTCCGTATGTCACAGTCGATTTACTCGGAGACTAGGAGCACTAAAATTATGAAATTTAGTAGGAAGGTGTATGCTATAAACCGCAATAGAAATACGGTGTTTAAACTGGGAGGGGGGGATACATATGTAACATTGGCGTGTGGGGTATCTATGATAACATTAAAATAGAGGTTTCTAAAAAAAAAAACAAAAAATGTTTGATGAACACCTGTAAGTATTCATTATGAAATACCCTTAATTTTTTTTTAATGTTTTATTTTACGACTTTCTTAGTTTTATTGATTTATACATCCATACCTCATTGCAGCTTTCTAGCACTAACAATCACTGAGCAAAGCCTCTGACAGACAGACAGACAGACGGACATGGCGAAACTATAAGGGTTCCTAGTTGACTACGGAACCTTAAAAATCACGCTTAATGCAACTATTCCAAATTTCACATCGAAAGTATAATTAGTTCTTGAAATATTTACCAATATGACAAACAGGGGGTCTACTCCGAAATTCGAAATCCGAACTTCGCTTCGTATGGTGCCGTCTCTTTCACTCTCCTATCATACAATATATGGATGAAAGGGATGGCACCATACGACGTTCGGATTTCGTAGTAGACTCCCAGACCAGTGGTTCCTTTTTAAAATTTTGGTACGGAACCATAAAAATGAAGCATATTTTTAGGTTTCCGGACCCAAAGGGTAAAACAGAACCTTATTACTAAGAATCCGCTGTCCGTCCGTCCGTCTGTCTGTCTGTCTGTTCGTCTGTCACCAGTGTATCTCATGAACCATGATAGTTAGACTGTTCAAATTTTCACAGATGATGTATTTCAGTTGCCGCTATAACAGAAAATACTAAAAGAATAGAATTATTTTTTTGCCGTTTTTATAGATAGTGGTACGGAACCCTTTTTTATCAAAGGGGTACCTATCAAATAAAAGACCTTGGTGAATTAGACACTCTAAAATATAAATATATTTTTATTTTTTTAACAATGGCTAAACCTCTATTCATCTAAATATATAAAAGAAGAAACTGACTGACTGACTGACTGACTGACTGACTGACTGACTGACTGACATATCAACGCACAGCCCAAACCGCTGGTGCTAGAGATTCCAAATTTGGCATGTAGGTTCCTTATAAGTTCGAGGGGTGCACTAAGAAAGGATTTTTCAAAATTCAACCCCTAAGGGGGTGAAATGGGGGTCCAAAGTTTGTATGGGGAAACAAGATTAGTTGGACTATTTTATTCGAAACTTCACAGGAGTATTTCTAACGATAAATGAGTAAACACGTGTTTCAGTTTTTTTGAAAAATCAACCCCTAAAGGGGGGAAATTTGGTGACAAATTCTATAAATCGACATGGGTGTTGTTTTTTAGGTTTATCGGGTCGCTAATAACGAAAACAACAATAAATCTTAAGTCCTACGTGGAGGACGTGAAATACCATACCCCTGTTGGGGTGCGAGGGGGATGAAATGTCTAAATATTAATATAGGTGTCTTTTTTATGGTTTTTTGGAACGTTAATTACGAAAATGGCATCAATTTTGAAGTTTAATATTGTGGCCATGATAACTTTTGAAAGTTTGTGCCAAATTGCAAGAAATAACTGACTGACTGAGTGAGTGACATATCAACGCACAGCCCAAATTGCTGTTTCTAGAGATTCAGAATTGAGTATGTAGGTTCCATATAAGGTCTAGAGGTGCCTTAAGAAAGGATTTTTTAAAAATTCAACCCCTGGGGGCGGGGGTGAAATGGGGGTCCGAAGTTTGTATGGGGAATCAAGATTAGTTGGACTATTTTATTCGAAACTTCACAGGAGTATTTCTAACGATAAATGAGTAAATATGTGTTTCAGGTTTTTTGAGAAATCAACCCCTAACAGGGGGAAAAGTGGTGACAATTCTGAAAATCGATATAGGTATTGTTTCTATGGTTTATCGGGTCGCTCATTACGAAAACAAAAATGATTTTAAAATCCCACGTAGAGGACGTAAAATACCATCCCCTCCGTTAGGGTGCGAGGGGGTTGGAATGTCTAAATATTAATATGGGTGTCGTTTTTATGGTTTTTTTGGTCGTTAATTTCGAAAATGGCATTGATTTTGTAAGTTAATACTGCAGACATGAAAACTTTTAAGAGTTTGTGCGAAATTGCAAGTAGAAACTGACTGACTGAGTGAGTGACATCAACGCACAGCCCAAACTGCTGATTCGAGAGATATCAAATTTGGCATGTAGGTTCCTTATAAGGTCTAAAGGCGCATGAAGTGCCGTGAATTCCCTATATACGACCTTTCTTGAATAAATGTATTGTAAGTGGTTTTATTAATCAGTGCCGTCCGATACGATTTCGACAAAAATCGATATTTAGGCGTCCGAGAGGACTCTTAATACAACTCCTAGGTAAATATTGGAAAAACTGGCGGCCATATTGCTTTTCTTCATTTTCGTCCCGATTTCGTTCAAAATAGAAATCTGAGCGTCCGAGATGTCTCTTAATACGAATCAGAGGCAAAATATGAAAAAAGTCGCAGCCATATTGATTTTCTTCATTTTCTTCCCAATTTCGTTCAAAATCGATATCTGAGCGTCCGAGAGGTCCCCGAATACGAATCCGAGGTAAAATTTGGAAAAAGTGGCGGCCATATTGATTTTCTTCAATTCCGTCTCGATTTCGTTCAAAATCGATATCTGAGCGTCCGAGAGAAATCTTAATACGAATCCGAGGTAAAATTTGGAAGAACTGGCGGCCATATTGCTTTTCGTCATTTTCGTCCCGATTTCGTTCAAAATCGATATCTGAGCGTCCGAGAGGTCCCCCTAATACAACACCGAGGTAAATTTTGAAAAAAGTGGCGGCCATATTGATTTTCTTCTATTCCGTCCCGATTTCGTTTGAAATAGAAATCTGAGCGTCCGAGATGTCTCTTAATACGAATCCGAGATAAAATATGGAAAAACTCGCAGCCATATTGATTTTCTTCATTTTCTTCCCGATTTCGTTCAAAATCGATATCTGAGCGTCCGAGAGGTCTCTTAATACGAATCCGAGGTAAAATTTTGAAAAAGTCGCAGCCATATTGATTTTCTTCATTTTCTTCCCGATTTCATTCAAAATCGATATCTGAGCCTCCGAGAGGTCTCTTAAAACGAATCCGAGGTAAAATTTGAAAAAAGTCGCAGCCATATTGATTTTCTTCATCTTCTTCCCAATTTCGTTCAAAATCGATATCTGAGCGTCCGAGAGGTCCCCGAATACGAATCCGAGGTAAAATTTGAAAAAAGGGGCGGCCATATTGATTTTCTTCAATTCCGTCTCGATTTCGTTCAAAATCGATATCTGAGCATCCGAGAGAATTCTTAATACGAATCCGAGGTAAAATTTGGAAAAACTGGCGGCCATATTGCTTTTCGTCATTTTCGTCCCGATTTCGTTCGAAATCGATATCTGAGCGTTCAAAAGGTCCCCCTAATACGACACCGAGATAAAATTTAAAAAAAGTGGCGGGCATATTGATTTTCTTCATTTCCGTCCCGATTTCGTTTAAAATAGAAATCTGAGCATCCGAGATGTCTCTTAATACGAATCCGAGGTAAAATTTGAAAAAAGTCGCAGCCATATTGATTTTCTTCATCTTCTTCCCAATTTCGTTCAAAATCGATATCTGAGCGTCCGAGAGGTCCCCAAATACGAATCCGAGGTAAAATTTGGAAAAAGTGGCGGCCATATTGATTTTCTTCAATGCCGTCTCGATTTCGTTCAAAATCGATATCTGAGGATCCGAGAGAATTCTTAATACGAATCCGAGGTAAAATTTGGATAAACTGGCGGCCCTATTGCTTTTCTTAATTTCCGTCCCTATTGCGTTCAAAATCGATATCTGAGTATCCGAGAGGTCTCTTAATACGAATCCGATGTAAAATTTGTGAAAGTGGCGGCCACATAGATTTTCTTTTTTCCGCCCCGATTTCGTTCAAAATCGATATCTGAGCTTCCGAGAGGTTTCTTAATACGAATCCGAGGTAAAATTAGGCACTCCATACATGCCAGAGATTGTAAAAAAAGGATTGACTTTTAAAAACGACATAGAGTTTTCTATATTTTTTTCCATTTAAATCAACCTTTAGATTAGTATTACATACTTGCAGCCCGGCCCATACAAATAATTAACAAATATTTATTCTAAAATTAGGAACTCCATACATGCCAGGAATTGTAAAAAAAGGATTGGCTTTTAAAAAGGACATAGAGGTTTCTATATTTTTTTCCATTTAAATAAACCTTTAGATTAGTTATACATACTAGCACCCCGGCCCATACAAATAATTAACAAATATTTATTCTATCATCAATAGTTTTTTTAGCGCACGCGATGTAAAGAATATTTTAGTTACTTTTTTTTAAAACATTACGAGTACATTATTGGAGTTTTAGTAAGAATCCTTATTTTTTGAAAATATAATATAGCCCATTTCGATGTCACCCAAGAATAGTGTAGCTATTCAATGCAAACTTACAATCAAATCTTTCCTTTTTATAATATTAGTATAGATTAGCTGTCTAAGTCGTAAAAATTGTGTCCCCTCACTGTATATAATTTCCAAACTTTGAAGTTTAAGATTCTGAAAAACATTGAGATGGTGCATATTAATTAAATACTTTCAACGACTTTTGGTTTCAACAAGAGATGTTTACCATTTTTCGAGATATTGTTGAAAAACAGTCTTGCCCAAACAAAAGGACTCAAGTGCCGTGAGTTGGCACGGAACCCTTCTTTGTGCGTAATCCGACACTTGGCCGGTTTTAATTTAATATTATGGACATGAAAATTTTTGATAGTTTGTGCCAAATTACAATTCTATCGATCCAGTAGTTTTAAAGCAAATCGGTTGTAACAGACGGACAGCCACACGTGAATAAGGAATAAGGGTCTCTTTTTGCTTTTGAGGTACGGAACGAGCCCCGCGTATCCTAACAGAGTTTTGGGTATGATTTAATAGCTTTAGAGGGGTTAGTCAGGACTAACTATGATTCATTAACAGATGAACATAAGTCAGTATAAGTACGACCAAATAGTAAGGAGTGCGAAAGGAAGTGAGTCCAAATTTTCTTTTTGGATGCTCAAACGGAAACTGGCATAATCTACCAATTTAATTTAAATTTAGGAAAAATAAGGGTTGCACTAGATATTGAATTAGCCGTATTTCTGTACTTCAGAGTACCACAGTTTATGACTGCTGCTTGGTCGTTACCAGACCTTCTATTGGTGTTACTGTAGTACACAGATACTTTTACTAAGGGCCCTTTAAGACAGCCCGACCCTTTCCCCCTCGGCCTCTCGAAAATGTATGATAATAGTTTTCGATCCTTATTATTGCCAAAAATGAAATTCTACAGTTTGCCGGTTCTCAGAATGTATACTGACTTTTCATCTGTTCATCTGTTTATGAATCACAATCACCAAACTTCGTATACCGAAACCCCCAAAATGTAACAACTACTTTTCTGGAAACTGCATCTAAATCGGTTCAGCCAAACGCGAGATAATCGTGGACAAACATACAACCTACATACGTACATACATCTGTTTATGAATCACAATCACCAAACTTCGTATACCGAAACCCCCAAAATGTAACAACTACTTTTCTGGAAACTGCATCTAAATCGGTTCAGCCAAACGCGAGATAATCGTGGACAAACATACATACCTACATACGTACATACATACATACGGGTCAAACAGAGAACCTCTTTTTTGAAGACGGTTAAAAATTATGCTTAGAGTACGCGGGCGAAGCCGCGGGCAAACGCTAGTGACAAATATATTGAAATATAAACCATTTCTCCCCTTTGCCTCCGAATTTTACCAGGCAATAATTTAGAAATTAATACATATTCGTAATGGAAAAGAAATACATAATGGTTAAGATTATTGTAAATATTACAGGACAAATGTAACCATAATATGGTCCAGGTTATTTTTTTAATCGTAAGAAATTCTGTACGGCCTAAGTTTGTCCGGAACCCTCGATGTAGAATTCACACTCGCACTTGGCTGGTTTGTTTTAACTGAATCGACTTTAGTCTTGTCTGTTGAGATGTCTAGAATGTAGATTGATCGTTTATATTGTTTGAGTCGACAACCGATAGATATTTAGTTAATAATTATGTTTTATTGCTATTGTAGGTATTGTTTTGTGTACGCAAGACTAGGGCATGCAATACCGGACTATTCTCAATACCGGTATTGAAATTCGGTATTCAGTCTCAATCCCGGGATTCCGGTATCGGTATCGGTATTGGGACTCATTGACAAAATAAAAAGCTTTTTACTGAAAAATCATTTTAATGATAATTTTTGGCAATATTCCAGACATCACAGTAAAAATCAGCCTTAAAGTAATTCTGTAAGGAATCAAAATCGAAAATTCCAACTACAATCATTAAATCGCATATCGCATTCACACCCAGCTAGAACTAGATCATCTTAGAATTCAAAATAATTTAAAATTGAAAATATAATCAACAACAACGGCAACAACGAAAACAAAATCAACAATTTAGAATACGATTAGAAATTTAAATAAACAACTCTAAAATATTAAATGTGGCCTACCGTGTGAAGTTATTATTGAAATGGCCACATTATACTAATATTTTTGTTGATTGCACTTATTAGCACGTGATAGTGTTGTGATATAAACCCTATCAAAAAAGAACTTATCTAGCAAGTCGTAATAGTATCACATCTTAATAATTTTTTAACTATTAATTAACATCGAGTACTTTAATTTGTACTTACTTAAGATTAACTGTTCTTATATAATACAATATATTTTAGTAAATAACAATCTACTTTTAATAAAATATAAATCGTGCTTAACTTCTATGCTACAGAAATCATACGTTTAATAGTAAAACTGATTCATTACGCTTATTTATTATCAACCCTTTTCTCTTGGAAGTGTGTCCTTAAAAATGAGAGAGCATCAAGCATCCGATCTGATAACGAACTCCTAATTTTTGTACAAAAGAATCCAGCGGATGAAAAGATTCTCTCACTTTCCACACTAGTTGGTAAAAGTGTCGATAGATACTGGTACGCTTCTATCAGGTACACACCTCGTTCTCCATTGTTGTCGTACATTGCCTTCTCTGTCAAAACAAATCCCCTGAGGTCAAAGTCAGAAGTTCCTGGTTCCTGCCATCATTTTAGGCTTGCTCTTACATTTTTCCAATTCCTTGTTTAACTCTTCCTGTATAGTTAACTGACTAGAGCTACTAGTATGTATGTATGTATGTAAGCACTTTATTGTACACAATAACAGTTTAAAACATATACATGTCACACAGGATCAGAGTACAAAGGCGAACTTATCCCTATGAGGGATCTCTTCCAGCTAACCTTTGACTAGTACCTGGAGTCGCTGCATCTTCTTCAGTGCTGGCACTAGTACCCTCTATATTTGTCACAGTCGTTCCTGCGAGTGTTTGATATTTAAGTCGTAACAATAATCGTCGTCGCAAATATTTTCGCTTGTTGGTTTGTGTCGTCATCTTGCATCCCATAAAATCGGCGACGAGCGATGACGCACCGCAGCGCAGCCGGCGGTGCCGATGCCTGCATCGCCTGCGCTGCGTCTAACCAACGCTGGTCACTCGCCGATGCCAATATTTATAATTATATAAGTATGTGGTAATGTAACATTTATAATAGAGTTTACCTACATACTAGCAATTAATGTGTCACTGAAAACCGAAGAAAATATTAACTACTGTGTGTTTTACAAAAAAATACTGAGAAAATACAATTTTACTTGCATAATGGCTAATAAAAAATTAATCTCGGAATTCCGGTATTTCGGTATTGGTCTTCCCCAATACCGGTATTGTAATACCGTAAAAAACAAGCCGAGATTCCGGTATTTCGAGATTCCGGAATTCCGGTATTCATGCCCTACGCAAGACCTCTAGAGCTTCGATTTATCTTAAAAGTTCGTAAGTACCTAAATTTAGTTGTTGTATAGGAAAAACAGCCCTTTTTGGTAAAATGTTGCGATAAAACATTATTCCGATCCGTTTGATATTGCCAATGATTTTGAATACGTAATACCCGCTCAGCGCTTATCCTTATTGGAAAAATGTTTTTGTTTGTACTCGATATTTTAAAAATACATATGAAGTATCCGAACCCAGCTCAAGGTTCTAACATTTTTGTATTGATTACAGAACTTTTTGTAAGATGTTCTGATATTAAATTGGCTAAAAATATAAAACCTATTGTTTCGGATTTGTATGTACATTAGAATAGGGTCATAAGGTGAAAATTATCCCATCAAAAACATAAATGTGAAAGTGGGAGCCAAGTTCACTATTAAGAAAATGCGATGCTTGGTTGTCTTCTTCACCGACAAAAGACATGAGATCTAAATGGGTGCCAAGTTCTGTAGATTCTCTTTAATGGTGGCAAGTCCGGCACTACACTTAAATTAAAATTAATTTACTGCGGCTTAATGCATTTTGAGCCTTAACTTGGCAGTTTTCTATACTGTATGTTATAATACCACAAAAGCTGTTGGATATGTAAGAACAACAACCAAGCATCGAATTTTCTTAATATTGAACTTGGCTCCCATTTTCACATTTATGTTTTGATGGGATTATTATTATATGTACCTACACCTTAGAATTTTGTAATTTTACACCTATAAATAATGCATGATTTAGTTCTTTAACCCAATATTCATGTATGTTTGGCGGCCTATTAAAAATATAGGAAAATAGAATTTTCCCCCATGCATCACGCTATCCCGGGGCCAGGTGCGCGGAGCCAGCGACCTACGCAACCCCTTTTAACAGACATGACTTTTAACTTTGCGACCCGTCTTTGCTTTAAAGTGCCTGACTTTGTGAACCTTCGTCAAAAGAAAGTTTTTTTTATTTACAGAGTGTGTTGTAAACGAAATATCATTTGATATTTAAAAGTAGCTTTTCGGTAGAGGAAAACATCGGTGTAATCTCAATAAGGGTTAGTTTTTCTTCTGTGTTAGAAGGTCAGATAAGCTTTCGTAAAACTAGTGCCTTTGTCAAATCTAGGGATCAGGTGCCAAAGTGGACGCTCCTTTAGTATACACCCGGAAGACCGCTAGAGATTATGACAAAGTAAAAATATGTAATTGTAATTATACTTCTATGTAGAAGTAAATTTCTGGTGCTGTTGCGCATCGTTGAAATAAGAATCCAAGAAAAGTGATACTTTAAAAAACTAGATAACTACCCGTTTTTCGCTCACGATGAAACGGAGAAGTTATAATGCGTTTAGGGTGAAATATTGTTAGTTTCCACATCAGCCGAAGGACGTCCACTGCTTGACATAGGCCCAACTTCAAATTCCATAATCGCCCCGCTTGGCATGCGGGCTGGCGATCACAGTATCTCCACCGCACTCCAGGGATGCTGCTTCCCATCCCCCAGTGGTCTTGGTCGTAGTTTTAGGACATACCCGGGTCCGTTGTTAGTTTATCAGCGACTTATTACTATTTAGTCCATATGTATATGCGGAGTATATACAGGGTGTGGCCTGTAATAGGAGCAATAAATTTAAAGGACGCTTCCTTAGAGCATCTGCAGTAACCTCTTGTGTCCAAAAAATAAATATATTTTTTCAATTGGGAGAAATTTTGATCTAAAGTTATGACCTCCAAGTAATGGATCTTGGCACCCAGAAATTATAGCGCGGCAGTTAATGCTGATTTTGAGGTTGCTTCAAGTTATGACTCATTATCGTTGTCGCATTTTGGGTTTAAAAGGACATTTTTGGGGTTTTTTTTTTATATTATTTTTTGAGTAAATAGTTATTAATATTATTCCAGTAGAGTAAAAAAGTAAATATAAGCTGCTTTTGCGAAAAAACAAATCCAAAAAAAACTTTTTTTTTCAATTAAAACCATTTGGAAATAATTGCTGGAGAGCTCAATAGTGTACAGTTTAATTTTTTGCTCCTATTACAGGCCACACCCTGTATGTCAATATCAAAAATGTTACATTCATTTGTTTATATAGTAGGTGTACATTTAAATTGTCTATGATTTTATATGAAACTTCAAAATAACGATGCTTAAACGCGGAAAGGGGTTCTGCTTGTAGCTCGTGGACACTTTCATACTGGTTCTTGTGAACAATTTTTTTTACATAACCCCATAAAAAAATAACGGGGTTAGATCTGGGGATCTCGGCGGCTATCTTATTTGTCAATTTGTCCCAATCCAGGAAAGAAAGTGTTCATTGAGATAGTCCCCTGTTATGTGACTGTTATGAGCCGGAGCCCCATCTTGCTGAAAAGTAAGGTTTCGTCGTTCTACAACCGGAATATTTATAATCTTATTTCTTAAAATTTCATCTCAAGTATTCCTAAATACCTTTCTGTGAGCGCGACTGGTTGCAGAGAACGGTTGTTAGCTTGAATATCCTAATAATACGAGCATTAACGTAGCATATATTTAGGACAACATATTTGTCAACACATAAACAACAATAATGTCAAGGCGGACAATTATTCGAACACATGATTCTTAGTATTTTAAATGTATACACTAGACAGCCGCATAGCCAGTAATAAGCAACATGCACATTAAAACCTAATAATTTCCTTATTCAATGTTAAAATTCATGGTTATTTCTGACACTATGTTAGATAGCATAAAATAATCCTTATGATGAAGCCTTTTTTTAAATTAAAATGATGTCTTCTTTCATTAAAATGTTCCATATACAGTATTCAAGGTACTTTTCCTCCATGTGGCATAGACTTGGGACGCCCTGAATATACATATAGCATGCGGTCTGTAAAATGAGCTAAACATTAAACGGTATATACTATTGAGCTCTCCAGCATTTTTTTCTGGACACAAGTAATTACTGCAGATGCTCTGTGGGAGTGTCCTTTAAAGTTTTTGCTCCTATTGCAGGCCACAACCTGTATATGTACGCGTACCTCATTAAGTATTATCTACACACCGCAATTAGTTAAAACAATATACAAATAAGATTTTTTATTCATATTGGTTACGCTGTATTATATTGAATCCTAAATTCCCTTTGGCCTCCTTTTACTAAAGACGCTACGGAGGTTGTTTCCTCTATGGTCGCCGCACCTACAACCGGTGAAGAAAAACATACCTGTGTCAGTTGTCATCCGCTTTGGAAAATAATTCCTACCTAATTTTATAATTTGTGTCGCCGCTTGCCTTTATCGCTATCGCCGTGTTGCTGCTTAAAACTGGTAAGTGATCTACGTAGCCCCAAATTTATTTCTTTCGGTTTTTTTACATCATGATTATTTATACTGCGACGTAACCTGTTCCTCGCCTCGCTTCACACATTTTCATTCGCATACTAAAAATTGCCTATTTATACGGCATAATCATAGTTTTGGTCCTTCGAGCCGGATTGTTCCGACAAAATTCTAAATATATTAAATTTATTTTCGCCTGTGATTGACGTAATACTTGGTTATCACAATAGGCATACATTTCAACCGCCATAACGCTCATTTCATATATTCCGCTTATTGTCATTTATATTTCGCTTGACATAACACAAATATAATTGAAAATTAAATTTAGGCAACATGGCTCAATCGGAAATCGAAATTAAGTTAGCTATGCTAAAAAGTAAAGAGGAGAAAATATTTGAGCGAGTTTCTCGCATATACGCTGCTTCAAAAAATATTTCGAATTTTCAATCGCGAAGCAACGAGTCTTTTATGGCCGATAGTGAAACGATTGATGATTTGCGTGTCAGTTTCGAGACAATTCTTGACGAGATGAACAAGTGCATCATTACTCTCGTTCCTGGTACGAAACCGGACTATGAGGCCCTGGATGCGTTCGAAGATATGTATTCGAAAATAAAACGAACTCGTAATAACATTATCAAAATGTCAACACCACAAGCAAGTGCATCACCCGCACCCGCGAGCCGCAACAACGGTTCTTCTATTAAGCTCCCGCCTATTGAACTGCCTTGTTTTGATGTTCGTACCGAGAACTGGCCCATTTTCTATGAGTCATTTAAAACAAATATTCATAATAATGACCAGCTGACGGACTCGCAACGTGTGCAATATCTTATGGGCAAGCTAACGCATAACGCTTTAAAATTAACCGCTGGTTTAGTGCCTTCAGGGGAAACCTATTCCATTATTTGGGACAGTCTTGTCAAAAAGTATCAAGATAAACGCGCCTTGGGTACTTACTACCTGAATAATATATTTGACTTAAAGCCATGCTCAAATAATTCTAGCAGTCTTAATAGCTTCATTGAGAAGTATTCCGCGTCTATTGCCGCTCTTAAGCAGTTGGACATTCCTGATTTGGCTGATTTTCTTCTTCTAAATTGCGCATTAAGAAAGACTGACCAACAGACTTTACAAAATTACGAAATGTCAATTCGCGATGTTGAGATTCCGACTTACGAGTCTTTTATAGCATTCGTGCAAGACCAAGTGAAAATTTTAGAACGGTCTCTTAGTAGTACTGTCAGCAAATCAGTTGCTCATAATATACCGCCACAAACTACGCGAACTACATACAAGGCATTTGTAGCCAGCAACGATACCGCCTCAAACCCCACGATTAATGAACCAGCTTGTATATTGTGCAACAAAAGCGATCATTCGCAACTTTATGCTTGCCTAAAATTTAAAAATATGACCTCTCCGCAAGTGAGATTTGAGTTCATAAAGAATAAACATGGCTGTGTTAATTGTTTAAGCACCTCTCATACACTTATGAACTGTAACTCACGTCACACTTGCAATGTCTGTCAGAAGCGACATCACACGCTTTTACATTTTGAACCAAACAAAGCAAATGTGAAGTCAACGCAATTGTTCGCCAATACTAACGACGCTGTTCCGTCCGCCTCTTATGTACCGCGATTGTCAGCATCCACGCTTCATTCTCGCGCTCCGCCCGCTACGCCCAATACACGTGAGCCAAATGCTCATAATGTTAACGCAAGGTGTGATTGTACACCGCAAATAAATGCTCCGCTGACCGCTCACCCGCCGCGTGATAACGTAAATACACTGTGGTCACCCGAAGGTGCCATATCACAACCGCTTCCAAACGCTTCAGTTTCACTCAAGGTAGAGTCGAACCCTAAGTCAACTATATTGCTGTCAACCGCTCAAGTGTACGCTAAACCTTATAATGGTGATGGTAAAACTATTATAAGATGTTTAATTGATAATGGTTCACAAAACAATCTAATCACGCTCGCTTGCTGCAAAGCGCTCAACTTACCCGTGATACCGCTTAACAATTCCTATATAAAGGGTGTTGGTTTGACGTCTAGACCAGTACACGGTTATGTTTATTTAAACATTGAATCCCGCATCTATCCCAATAATAAATACTACATACACGCTTTGGTGGTAGATTGTATAACAGATCAACTACCCGCGCATTTTATTGAAGCTAATAAATGCGACTTGGCCTATCTTGCCAACATACCGCTTGCAGATTTAAGCTGGAATATTCCAGGCTGCATTGATGTCGTGTTAGGAGTTCAGCTCTTCCCGTATATATATTTGGGGAACAGGGTAGAGTCTGGCACCTGCGCACCTCCCGCCTTGCTAACCACGTTTGGTTATGTGTTAATGGGTGACTATCCTTGTATGTCTAACTCTAATGACACTTGTTTTACCGCGTTGGTGCTCAATGACATTGAGTCGAGCCTCAATAAGTTTTGGGAATTAGAAGAAATCCCATACAAACGCTTCCTTAGTCCTGAGGAAACTGAGTGTGAGAATTTTTACACTACTTCCGTGAATCGCAATGATGAAGGCAGATATACTGTAGCCTTGCCCTTTTGTAAAGATGCGTCTGAGCTAGGCAATTCTCGAGCTGTCGCTCATCGCCGCCTACTGTTCTTGGAAAAGAAATTCAAACAAATACCTACACTTCGCGATGACTATAATAAAGTCATCAATGATTACATGCAAAACGGTTATCTTACCGAAGTTCCTGAACACAACGTCACAGATGATGGATATTATATTCCTCATCACGCAGTGGTTCGCCCTGATAAATCTTCATCTCGCGTTCGAATCGTCCTAGATGCTAGTGCTAAAAGTCACTCAGGGTTATCACTCAATGACATTTTGCATACGGGTCCAAATCTGCAGGCAGATTTATTCACTTTGTTACTGAATTTTCGCCTGTTCCCGATAGCAATGACGTCAGACATCCGTCAAATGTATATGCAAGTTTGCTTGCCACCAAAAGATTATAAATTCGTAAAAATCTTATTTCGTTTCAATGAAAGGGAGCAGATACGCACCTTTCAATTTACTCGCGTTCCATTTGGACTCAAATCAAGTCCTTATTTGGCAATGCGCACTGTCAAGCAGCTTTGTCTTGACGAGGGACATAAGTTTCCTGATGCTGCATTAGTGGCTAGTTCCCAGTTGTACATGGACGATCTAGTTCATTCGTGTATAAATGAGGATACCGCAATGCGTTTATCGCAAGATTTAATTGGTCTATTTAAGACTGGTGCATTTGATTTAGTCAAATGGTCCAGTAACTCATTGTCACTGCTAGATAGCCTTCCCGATTCTCACCGTGCTTGTGTTAATTTTGATGACAAGCAGTGTTGCGAAGGTGTTAGGTTTGTCTTGGGAACCCTCCAATGATACATTTTCCATGACTACGTCGCCGCCCGCCGGAGGGAAGTGTACCAAGAGAATCATTCTATCTACCGTAGCGCGCTTGTTTGACGTGCTTGGTTTGGTAGCACCAGTCGTGCTATACGCCAAGTTGTTAATTAAAGAACTTTGGCTCAGTAAAACAGATTGGGATGCAACTCCCCCCGAACACATCATCAAGTGTTACTCGACGTTGATACAAGAATTTTCATTATTATCAACGTTGAAAATCCCGCGCCATATTGGTGTGTCATCTGACTGTGTAGTTAATATTGTAGGGTTTAGTGATGCCAGTCTTAGTGGCTATGGCTGCGTTATTTTTCTACATGTGATAAACCTGGCTGGGAATATCAGTGTAAGGCTGTTATGTTCCAAGTCCAAAGTTTCTCCGGCTAAGATAACTACGCTTGCTCGCTTAGAGCTCTGTGCCGCTGTTTTGATGTCCAAGTTGATTAAAATTGTGCAGGACACCTATCTTGCTCGCATTCCGATTGCAGGTATATATGCTTTTTCCGATTCAATGATCGCTCTTTCATGGATCAAAGCATCGCCTCATAGATGGTCAATTTTTGTAGGCAACCGGGTTGCTCAGTGTCAAGAGAATGTGTCACCAGAAAATTTCTATCATGTCGCTGGAATTGACAATCCCAGCGATTGTTTATCTCGCGGTATGACGCCATCACAACTGGTTTCACATAGCTTATGGTGGAATGGACCTTTATGGCTGCATAACGTGCCAACGGAATGGCCTATTCAACCCTTCCAGGCCGCAGATATTGAACAATTGCCAGAGTGTAAGACCACCACTTTGACAACTCTTGTGCAACTCGAACGTCCTATATTATACGAGTTAGCGCATCGCATATCATCTTGGAGCAAGTTGCTGAAAACTATAGTTTATGTACTACGTTTTATAAAAAGGCTCAACCCCGCTGAAACTATTAAAAACATTGAAATTGCTGAAACCGCTTTAATACTCGCAATGCAGAGCGTTCACTTTCATGAAGATATTGTTCGCATAAAAAATAAGATGTTACCCTCTCGAAAACTCATCAAGTTATCAGTGTTTATTGATGAGAAAAATGTTTTGCGTATAGGAGGTCGAATTTCGAATGCTGATTTACCATTTGAAGTTAAACATCCAGCACTGCTTCCTAAACGCGATCATATAGTCAACATGATAATTGATCATTATCATACTCTGAATTGTCATACAGGTGCAGGTCTTTTGATGTCAATCATCCGCCAGCGCTTCTGGATATTGGATGCTAGAACTGTAATTAGGAATAGAGTGCATAAATGTAATTCCTGTTTCCGCGTTAAACCTGACCATCCAATTCCGAAGATGGCTGATCTTCCTTCTTGTCGCTTGCAGGAAGCTAAAGCCTTTGTGCATACAGGGGTTGACTATGCTGGTCCTCTTCGCATTACACTATGTCGCCGTCGTGGTCAACATGCGCAAAAGGCGTATATATGTTTGTTTGTCTGCCTTGTTACGAAGGCAATTCATATTGAATTGGTCTCAGATTTAACATCGGACGCCTTTGTATCGGCATTCAAGCGATTCATATCTCGACGTGGACCTGTCTCTTGTCTTTACTCGGACCATGGGACCAATTTTGTTGGTGCTAAATCTCAACTAGATGAGATGTATCATCTTTTTCGCACATGCGAATTCAAATCTAAACTTAACCGCGAATGCTTTGATCACCGCATTGAATGGAAGATGATTCCTCCGCGCGCACCCCATTTCGGTGGAATATGGGAGTCAAATATAAAAAGTTTAATAACATATTTGTACCGCGTTATAGGGTCGCAGCTTCTAACATATGAAGAGCTGCTAACTGTTCTTGTTCAAATAGAATGTGTACTCAACTCACGCCCTCTCGGAGTTCTTTCTGCAGATCCACACCCTGAAATTTTAACCCCCGCACATTTTTTAATGTCTACACCGCTCCAGTATTTACCAGCCTCTGATCTATCAGCTGAGTGTAGGAATCTTACCAACCGCAAAAGATTACTAGAAAGTATTGTTCTATCATACTGGAGAAAATGGCGCTTAGAGTTTTTGCACACGTTGCAAGTTCGTAATAAGTGGTGTACTCCAGATAATCCTATTACTCAAGGAACTGTAGTCTTGATGGGTGATGATGATGTTCCGCCCCTTCGATGGCCATTAGGTGTAATTACAAACGTTCATCCAGGATCTGATGGTGTTATTCGAGTAGCTACTGTTAAAACTAATAACGGCTTATTCAAACGACCCGTTGTAAAGTTATATCCTTTACCTACACAGTAATCATCTCCTTGTCTAATATATTATCATACCTATTATTATTTATTATCATAGCCGTATAATATCATTTCATTTCATTTTTTTGAAATTCTTCGCATTTCAAGGCCGGGAGTATGGTTACGCTGTATTATATTGAATCCTAAATTCCCTTTGGCCTCCTTTTACTAAAGACGCTACGGAGGTTGTTTCCTCTATGGTCGCCGCACCTACAACCGGTGAAGAAAAACATACCTGTGTCAGTTGTCATCCGCTTTGGAAAATAATTCCTACCTAATTTTATAATTTGTGTCGCCGCTTGCCTTTATCGCTATCGCCGTGTTGCTGCTTAAAATAACCCCTGGTAAGTGATCTACGTAGCCCCAAATTTATTTCTTTCGGTTTTTTTACATCATGATTATTTATACTGCGACGTAACCTGTTCCTCGCCTCGCTTCACACATTTTCATTCGCATACTAAAAATTGCCTATTTATACGGCATAATCACATATTGTGTGAATAAGTAGTTGCTATAATGCTGACCAAATAATTTTCTAAAAAAATAAAACTCTGTGACACGAAATAGGCTTACGATTCTCGAATCAGAGTGGCATGGCGTGTCTGGGTTATTTGTGAACGGTAATAAAAATAAATATTGAGCGTTACGTTAAGAGTTTTTTTAATAGTGGTTGTATCTTCAAATCCAACTTTCTAGTACAAATGAGAATCCTAAGCCAATTTTATTGCAGTGCATCAAAAACTTTGTAATGTTTGAACAGGTTCATTCTTAATGGGTGATCAGGAGTCAAAACATATTATTAGTAAATTGAAACGGACTCCAATGGGCGAGGTTAAATGCGATGAAATCGCTGCTTAGATAAATAATATCGACTAAATGGTCATCCTACATTTCTTCAAGTGCATCTATACGTCCAATACCAGGGCATTGATGGATAATTTAAGAGGTCGCAAACTCTTCCATCTAATTGTCATAGAGGTGGTAATTTGATAACGTATTCCTAACCAATTACATGACACAAGCGTTTTTAGATTTGTATAAAAAACTAATTATTAAAGGAGGCTTTAGGATCATAGTTTATAATTACTATGAACCACGGGTAGTGACGATAGTTATTGGTAGAGCAAAGTAGATTTTTGCTGCGAGTGTTGATGTTGATTAGAATCTTGAGCGTAGCGAGGGACTCAAAGACACGACATGCAGATATCTTTGCTCTCGTGTGATACATACAACTTTTCACCTCAGCGGCGAGAACACGAAACGCAAAGGAATAGTGACAGAAAGAATGAAGTTGAAATGTTCCAAGTTTGTATTACAACCCGCAGTATGAAAAAATGACCTGGGACTATACCTACGATATGAACAAAGTATTTTCACGCTCGCAGCAAAATTGCATTATGCTCACTGGTTTCAAGCAGCAAGACCGCCATGTTCGAGCCGCTGAGGTGAAATAGTTATGGATAAACAAGGGTGCAAAGTTGTATTTTAACCGCGAGTGTGGAATTATAACACGTGCTAGCGAATGGTTTCTAGAGTTGAACTACGAGCTAGCGAATGGAGTTTATGGTTGAACCACGACACGGTGGGCTACGCGCCTAAGTAAGGCGCTCATAATTGACGACCTGTGATTAGGTTGAGTACTATAATTATTTATATATTGTAATTTTGAATATAATTATTCTGTATTTATGTATTTATTATAGGTATATGTATTTTTTATTCATTATATATGTACGAGTATATTTACTTATTACATATGTATTTATGGGTATTTATTTAGTTATGGTTTAGCTACAAATTATATTCACTCATTGTAACGTTGTACACGGTGTAAGTTTGTCTATCTCATTATTTTAAAAAATCTCTCAATCCCTCAAAGGTTAGCTGGAAGAGATCCCTCATAGGGATAAGTTCGCCTTTGTACTCTGATCCTGTGTGACATGTATATGTTTTAAAGTGTTATTGTGTACAATAAAGTGCTTACATACATACATAATTAATTATTAAGTCAATTACTAGATTTTTTTATTGGAAACGTTTTTAAAGCTCAGGGATTTAACGATCATTAAAATAAAATAAAATTTGGGGAATGCTACACATAAATGTATTATATAAAAATAGTAATAAATATATATACAATTAATAAAACTAAACAGCAAACTTAGGGTAAATAGATTGTTAGTTACAAGCGTTCTATTTTATTAAACTTTAACAATAATCGTTCTATAAGCTATATTAGTAGATACAAATAATAAAATTTATTAATTAATTAAGTAATATTACGTTGACATGACCTGTAATATTATTCAATTATTAAATTTTTAATGGAACTACAATTTAATAAACTTATAACGTTAACAGACAGTAAACTTTCTTTTTTCTGGGAAATTACCTCATACATGTGATTAATGGGTCTGAGTTTAGTAGAAGCCTGTTTGAAAGGTCTATGTTTGTGAAGATCCGTGACATTTTTCTGGCATGATTGAGCCTAAACGCCTCCATATTTGTATTGGTTGATTCTGCAGCCTCTTCGGACAGCTCACCAATAGAAACTAATGCGTTTTCTATTACTACTTATATAACACCTTGTAAGAGCAGTTTGTGCACAGATGAAGGTAAGGGATACCATGGGTATGCGGACACTAGTTGTTTGGCCGTCTCTTTGGCGCATTCATTAAACTTAGTTACATTTATATTGTAGCCAGATGAAATACACTCCAAAAGTACTCCACACCTTTCGATAAAGTATTATTAGATACTTGTGATTTCAGCAGATACAGCCGGATTTTTATAAAACTTGCGTGCAGTATTTCTATCATTTGATGTACAGCTTCCTCCGCTCTGCGGCTTGTCCACGATTAATCCCAACTTCTGCCGCAACTCGTCCTGGATCTTTTTCTTCGTTAGAGCCACATGTTTTTTTTTCTTCCGCTGATCTTGCATACCATTTTTGCCTTTCAAGTTTAAACGATAAATGTTTAAAATATTCAAAGAATCGGATCCATGAATATAAAGGTCATAGTCCAAATTCTAATTTATAAAAAAACAATAATACTTCCCGTAATGCAAGAATCGATGTTGTTCATTTTTTTAGGCAAGGCTCCACATATGTAGCATTTTTCATTACGAGTAGAAGTGTTGCAGAGTGCGCTACATATTTTCCCATCGACCATAGTTAGTTGTAGGCAATGATTTATATCGGCATCCGATTATGATGGTTCGTCGTCCGGAATATCACGTGGCGTATTTTTGTTTAATTTGGCTATTTTCGGTAGATTTACACTTTCTTTCTCACTCAGCCACTTGAAATGTTTATTCAGAATAGTACTTTTTTTTCGAGAAGCCGTTTTCCGTAAAACGGATAGTCATTGACAAACATACTTGATAACCTTCTCCAAATTGGCGGTATCTATCTATGTTGTCTGCATTCGGCACCATGTCCATGAACTGCTGTAACACTGAAAGGTGTCTTTCTTTGTCTGAATCACTCGTAGACAGCCATAGTTCTAATATAAAACCCCTTGAAAAGGATCCGAAGTACTGTACATGTGAAAAAATAAAAGAAAGTCAATAAACATATTCGTAACATTTTCGTAGCGTTGCTACGCTTCGGCCTACGAAGACGTAGCAGGATTCTAACTAGACAATCCGCCAATTTCCACAGACTATTGTTTATGGCCGTTAGTCTAGACACATTTGAGTTCTTCATTAAGAAAAAAATATCGGTGAACTAGATTAAGAACTTTTACGACGAATTTATAATTTTGATGATATTTTTATACAAAATAGTTTGTGCCGTAGACCCGTCGTTATATCTATATTTTCAGTAAACGTGTCAAATAAGTAAGATAAAACAAAACAACCTACCTGATTCGTGAAGGTTCATTGTTATAAATAGTCACTTTTATTGTTAACGTCTAAAGATAACCCCTAATGAGCGGTCACTTAATGAGTCACTGATAAGGTTGCGCGTGCAAACGTAAGTTGTGTCCACTTTCGAGTTTCCTTAAGGAATAAAAACAATTAGTTATCCATAATCTATCCATAGTTAATTACAGTACATATATCGGCTAATGACAAGACAGAATTCGATATTTAAAAATAAAACTTTCTTTTTTTATATTATTAATTGATTAAAAACTAGACGACCGTGCACGAGTGAAGCGAGTTGCTACTTCAAAACATGATTATTTAATTTCGTCATAAATTTTTAGTATCTTATTTCATCATTATGTGCTTCGATCTACCAATTTGCACATTTTCCACGTGTTTTGATAATGTTGAAACTATTTAATTAAATTTTTATCTTTAATAACAACGCTTAGCTATATGATAATCTATTTTAAATTTCATTGAATATTGTTTGACATGTACTTAAATTCATTCTCGTTTTCGCAGTTTGTCATAAAAAGCATAGTGTTTGTCTGTGTCTTCGTTTATGTAACTCCACATTAGCCCACTCACTAAGAATTGATGCTTCACCAATCACGACCGATTTGGAAGTGAAAATCGCGTTATAGTTATAGTTGCAGGCAAATATAATCCCAACCGATTAAAAAACGAACACCTAGAAAACGTACTGGTTAAGCCGTGGACTAAAAAACGATTAAAATATCCGAGATTTAATGAAATTATGGAGAACAAAAGAGTCCCCAAGCGACGGAAATTTAATTAAGTTAAAATGTCAATCAGTATTCCGCGCTACGATGTGCCTCATTTTAATATAACTTGCGGATACGAGTATATAAACATTTTCATTGGGCGGTGGAGGGATTACTATTTTAGATTTAGTAATTTTATATAAATTACTTTTTTGTTCGGTTTCTAATTTATATTTATATTTTTAGATTATGATTTATGAACGAATTGGAACGAAGATAGCAGCATCTCGTTAATTTGTAGTTTAAAAATAATACTTTTAAACTCCCCTGTCCCAGAAGATATTTATATTATTACTATGGGAAAGTTTCTGAGTATTGCGCGTAGATGCCTACGTCAGAGGGCCTACCGCGAACCGAAAACGAAATATCTCTCTCTCGGTCACTGCAATATGCAAATGCAAAAGAGAGGTAGATATTTAGTTTTCGGTTCGCAGTAGGCTCCCATTGTGAGCGGAAACAGGTTGAATATGCGTTCAGTTTACTGCACGTAATACGCATGATAACTCTTTTTACCCAAGTTTTCAGTTGACAAAGGGTGTACAAAAGTTGTTGCTTTTTTTCATTTCTTTCAACATATATGATTGAGCTTATTTTAGAGATTCATTTGATAAATGAATCGACCCCTGTCACTGTTAAATATAAGAACGGGAAGGGTGCACAAGTTACACGCAACGTAGCTTACGTTAACAACTACCTTTAATATCAATAACGCGCTGGGCGCAGCCACCGTACCTAATACTTATATCTATAACCCATGCATACATATACAACAGTCACCATGCCTTACAAACAGTATGAAATTGTGACAGTACATGTGTCAATAATATAATTAATGTAGGTACTTTCTTTATATAACAGAGTACTTACAAAAAAAATTCTACGTTATAGACTATGTTATAACATAGAAACCAATTATTATTTAATTTCAAGTCACCAATGACCAACTTGACGATGAGAAAAGAACCTCCGGAAACGAGAGCGCATAACATATTATCAAATGATCCAAATTCAAAGCCTTTTTAAAATGTTTTTATCAAATTGGTTTTTAAAACATAAGCTGGACTATTTTAATCATGAATGACGCTGCTTAGCACTTTCAGTGCCACTAGTTTTAAAATGAACGCCCTCTCCTAGTAGATGTAGACCACGGAACAGAAAAACTTTCTGTTCTGTGTATTAGACAATGTTTCAATGGGTTACTTTACACGATTGATATTATCATTATCACAATACTGAAATGTCAATATTATGGCGGTTTTTATTTAAGTTTTCATAGCTGGCTATTATTTATTTACAATATAAAATAACATTATTGAATAATAAGGTAACTTAGGACTAAAGATAAATTATTTTAAAATAAGGGGTCGCCCTGAGGCATGGTAGCGAAGATGCTGGACAATTTTCTCGGTGTATCTGTCAGATCATAAAAAGCAGGGGATATGGCACGGGGGCGTGGCGCGTGTCGCCTGGATAAGGTCAGTAAACCATATAGGCACGCACCGCTCTTAGCGATGACTCATTGAGCGGTGATCGTTGTTCACGCTATGGCTCCGGATTTTTTTCGAAATGATGGCCTGTAGCGTGTTTATTTGTAAAAATCGAAATACTAAACAAAAATACAAAAATACGTGGAATAACATACTACCGGTAAATGCTATTTTAGATAGTATTTCTATTATTAATGTATTTATAAGTTCTCTAATTGACAACATTTCATTTTTTTTAAGCAGGCTTTTTCCCGATGAAATCCAATAGAGGATAAAAAGTTAAATAAAACCACATTTTTAAATTCTCGAAAATATCCCCATTTCATATAAATAAATCAATTTCAAAAGTTCCTCATTCTAAAAGAGAGTAAGTGACAAGTAAGGCGTCACAGCGTACCAAATCATATAGAAGCACTGTTCCTAAGACAAATTTACTAAGAAAGTGAGCTGCTGTTCTTTTCGTCCACTGTGACTGTCAAAATTTCATAGTAGTGACGTCATTACTACGATATGGGCTTTCTTCACATTTTCGTGAATATTTAGAAAAATAATGGCTATAAAAATATATTTTGGGGTTTCTTGTTCCCAAATTAACGAAATGAGTTAAGATTTCATACTACTTAAAAATTTGAAATGTTATCAATTCAGTTTCACTTTATATTATATGACGACCTGTTTAGCCTAGTTGGTAGTGACTCTGCCTCCGAAGCTAGAGGTCCCGGGTTCAAATCCCGGCCAGGGCATTTATTTGTGCATTTTTCACGAATATTTGTTCTTGGGTCTTGGATGTTTTCTATGTATTTCAGTATGTATTTATTTATATAAGTATGTATATCGTCGTCTAGTACCCATAGTACAAGCTTTGCTTAGTTTGGGACTAGGTCGATTTGTGTAAGATTGTCCCCCAATATTATTATTATTATTCACCCTAAAAGCTTCGACCTACCATCGCCAACACCTTTCGCAGCTTCGAGTGCGCGGGATAGGGCAGTGTCAGGATCTGTATGCATGCTATAGTATCGATAATTGATCGATGCTATTACGAACGGTTTTCATTACATTTTAAATATAGTTATTTGCATAACTGAATATCACATTTTATTAAAAAATAGTCTACAAACCTAATATGTAACATGTTGCCATGAAATATTCAAAATAAATTGATTAACGGTCACTGAACTATTATTTAGGATGCTTCTTTGTCACACATTTACATTACACATCACAGGTTTGTATAATATCAAAATAGACGAACCCCCAATATATTAAATTCGAACCATAGGTTCGTTGGACTTGTAATATTTACAAAAATAATAGTTTGTTTTTTCAAATTAACAATTTGTATATTTGTAATAAACAGTATTTTAATTTACCCTAAAACGAAGTTTATCGTTTTAAAGGTAAAATTCTCATCTCATGATTTTATCGATAAATGCAAAAATTTATTCATGTATCCATCCCAAACGAGTTCACCGACGCTGTTGTTTACGTGTACGAGTGTATTCGTACAGTTGCTTTTCGTAGTGAGAGTACCAATTAGAGGATTAGAATGCTAGTAGACAACTGGACGGATGTGCGCGTGAACCCAATATTTACAATATTGTGCAAGTAGTGGAAACGCACACATCTTCAAAAGTGGTGACAGCAGTGCCGGACTAATTTCACCGTTAGGGCATATCTCCTTCTTTCTATGATCTGAGGTGTACCTATAGCAATATGATGCGTTAAGCCTCTCATAGACTGGTGCGGCCTGGCCGCGGCGGTCAATAGTAAATTTGTCATTAGCTGTCAAATTTACTTTAACCGCTACCGCAGGCCGCGCCAGTGTGATTCAGGTCTTAAACAAGGAAGCTGCCAGCTCTACGGTCTCCAGTCGTGTCAGCCAACCTTTTAGATAATTATTTGTAAAGTTCTTGGGCGCTAGGACACTATGGCCTGAGGACCCGGATTTTTTAAAATTGTTTTTTTTTTTCAGTAGTACGAGTATTCATCAGTATTCACGTGATATGTATCGTGATATGAGTATATCACGTGATAATAATAACCGTGTACCTAAAAGGCCCCATTGTGTGAGTTTCTGTGTTTGTGACTGTATTATGTGTGTTCGCGCCATTTGCACCAATAGTATAGATATGCTTACGTCAGATGTGAGCGGAACACAACTAGCGGAAACTAGGTACGGAAAGTATCGTCAAAAGTGATAACATAAGCCCCATCTCCGATTGCGCATTAGGCGATACCAATATGTTCTCACGGACGAATGTAGCATGTTTGGCGAATGACGGTTTCAATTTATCATGCCGATTTATTCATGGTGTTAAGATATTTATGTATGTTATTTTACTTCTGTCATATATTTGAAACACCAAGTACCGGTGTTAGTAATTTCCGGGGTTTCCGTTTGTTGAAAATTAAAAGTAACTGAAAAAGTAATAAGTATGAAAAAAGTAATACAAAGTGTATTGAAAGCTTGGGGTCTTTTGAAAGCTTACTGTATTTAGATATCTTTGGGCGCTCATATGTAGGCGTCTAGTTGTTTAATTTCTTATATTGGTACCTATGTACTCAGTATAACCAAGAGCGACAGAGAGACAAATGATTTATAGCCTTTGTCATTGTTTCACGCTTTTTGCTCGCCTCAAAATACTTGATATAACTTTGAGGCAAACAAACGATTCCTCGCCCAAGTTAAGGAGATTGTTTGTGGTCAGCCGTTAGCCGTTTTAAACAAGTTTTTAATTTAACTCCATTGAAGTTTTTCATTCCTCTTGAGCGTATACGTAAATGAACTCCAGTAATTCTTCCTTTAAGCCTAATATCTATCAAGTTGACTCCACATGTTATGTATGTATTGTATACCGGCTATCCTAAGTTAAAAATCATTTATATAGGTAGTTATGTAACGGCCAGTTAACATAAATTGCATTTAAAAACCAATTGATATTCCCAGTAGACTGAACGAAATCCTGATCGAGAGCTCCCCTGTGCCTCGTACAACAAGGCTGGTACTCACAGCTCTCACCGACAACTCGCTCCACGCTGACCAGTATATGGCTAGCTTCCAATTTCGCATATTTATTACGTATCTAGGGGTCAAGTTATACTCGGAACAACTTGTGAGGAGAATCGAGATGGCTTGTGACTCGCGTAGCAGCACGCATATTTTCAGTTTAGCTCTCTGTAAAACGAACTATATGCCATTGAGATATTACATCTGCATTGCACGGCTGCGGGAGTGTTCAATAGGTCTAGTTTCTATAAGGATGGATATGGAAATTCACGTATGTTGGAGGGCCATTGTTAGTAAAAAAATCCGAATTTTCATTGCCAAATTTGAAGATATTTATGTATGTTATTTTACTTCTGTCATATATTTGAAACACCAAGTACCGGTGTTAGTAATTTCCGGGGTTTGTGCATGTGCAATGCAACAACTTGCGAGGACTTTGTGTACGCAAAGTGTGACGGGTCATTATTTTTTAGCCCTGACGCCAAACATGGGTTATAAGTTTAACACTCGCACCTATTTGTGTATGTACTACTGAACAGTGATTGGCGTTGGTCTCGTCTGATAGAAAGTAACGAAAAGTTCAAATATGGGACTCTCAAAAATGGTTCAATGTTTATATGCACTTGCGCTTAGATGCACTTTAAAATAAATATGATTTTCAAAGCGATAAATTCAAAGTATCTCAGACCACCTTTTTTGGATTAATAGGCGTGAATTTTATATGTACTATGTGTATTGGTATTTTAGAACGCTGCTATTTTGTTGTTGTGGTTTCCAAATATAGTATTGGCGAGTAATAGTTGGCGAGTATAAATAATGGTTTACCATTATTATACCATCAACTCGGCCAGTTTCGGCCTTGTTATTTTAGACTTTCATAAGTTGAAGGCATGTTATACTTCTGTTTATAAGTAGGATGCTATACATGTACTTATATTATCAGACTCGGATGGTAATACAGAATAGGGTCTTTCATTTTTTTTGAAAGTAGCTAATATTAATCGGCACGGTCCAATAATCAAGTGGAATTCTTTTTTCTATTTTATGTAATCGATAAATACAAAAAAAAACATTTCATTTTGCATTTTTAAAATCAACTTGTGACGCCATATGAGACTATACTTAATAGTGATTGACAAAATCGTTATATCCGTCAATCGCAACAAGTCAGTGGGCTGGCGCATGTGTGCAATACAGGCATGCGTTTGGCGCCATGACTGCTCAAAGGAAATATTGCGACGTGTATGGTTGTACAAATAATCAGCGCAATATCACTTTGTCGTTTTTTCATTTACCTAAAGAGGTAGAAAGGTATTTTTTTTACTATTTTTCATAAATTCAAATTATAATAATGATGAAATCAACTTAGATAATATTTTTGAATTTAAATGAAATGAAAATTATTCTGTGCTGCCTTTGTGCATATATGGGTTGTATAGTATATTAGTCCGGCTCTCACCAATATGCCCATGAGCTATGAGGAGCCAGCCGACATAGAGAGGCACGTGAATAACCTGACGGAAACGTTAATAAAGGTATTTAATGAAAGCTGTCCACTAACATCACCCTCGACAAAAGCCACCAACCGCAACGGCTGGTGGGGACATGAACTCGAGAAGCTGCGACGCAAACTACGCAAACTGTTTAACAGAGCGAAAAACACAAGGAGGGCAACAGACTGGGACATTTACAAAACAACCCAAGCTCTGTACAAAAAACGTATCCGTGAAAGGAAACGAGAATGCTAGAGAACCTTCTGTACCAACATCGAAACCAACAGTCAGGCAGCCAGGGTAAAAAGCATTCTGTCCAGCGAACCGAACAGAAATCTAGGCTCCTTAAAAAAACCAGATAACAGCTACACAACCTCCTCCAGCGAAATGTGCGAGCTGTTACTAAATACACATTTCCCAGAATGCTCCGTCACGGAAAGCACTACGTGGGATGAGGAAGATCAACAGGGTTTTAACAATCCAACCGTTGAAGCCACCAACACTGCCCATAGAATAGTAACTTTGGAAAAGGTGCTATGGGCAATCAACAGCTTCTCTTCATTTAAAGCGGCAGGCTTAGATGGCATCTTTCCAGGTATTCTACAATGGTGCAAATACACGATCGCTCCGCATCTAGTTAGAATCTACCGAGCATGCCTTGAGCACCGCTATGTTCCCTTAAAATGGAGAGAAGTCAAAGTGGTATTCATACCCAAACCAGGTAAGAGTGATTACACGCAGCCCAAAGCATACAGGCCAATAAGCCTTACTTCTTTCCTCCTGAAGACCCTAGAGAGACTGTGCGATCGGGATCTCAGAGACAGGGCATTGGCGCGAAATCCTCTACACTACCAACAACATGCCTATTGTGCAGGCAAATCAACGGAATCAGCGCTCCACAGTGTTATCTCGCCGATAGAAGACGCACTATCAACACAATCATCTGCTCTTGCAGCCTTCATAGATATCGAAGGGGCTTTTGACAAGACGCAATTTAACAGCATTAGCCACGCGCTGCTCAACCACGGCGCGGATCGGACCACAGCTGGGTGGATCGACTGCATGCTGAGGAACAGGGCAGTGCAAGTGACAGTGAATGGGACCACACGAGCCATTGTCTCCAGAGGCTGCCCACAGGGAGGCGTCATTTCACCGCTCCTATGGAACCTCGTAGTGGATGACCTTATCAGATCCCTAAACGAGGCTGGTTTCTACACTGTTGGCTATGCAGACGATGTAACAATCCTCGTAAGAGGAAAGTTTGAGAAGGTCCTATGCGAGCTTATGCAAGGGGCACTCAAAATCGTCGAACGATGGTGTTCTGAACATGGATTGTCAGTGAACCCATCAAAAACCGAATTAGTACTGTTCACAAAGAAGCGCACTCTAGACAACCTTAGCTTACCAAAACTTCAAGGCACTACACTAGCTCTTACAAAAGAGGTAAAATACCTAGGTGTAACCTTGGACGACAAACTGCTATGGAACAAACATCTAAGCAACAAACTGGAAAAGGCCTGTGTCATATTTTGGCAGTGTAAAAGGCTACTTGGGAGAACCTGGGGCCTACACCCCAAAATCACCATGTGGCTTTACACCGCAGTGATACGACCCATAATCACCTACGGCGCGGTAGTCTGGTGGCAGAGAACTAGACTAACCACGGCCAAAAATAAACTGCAGCAGTTGCAAAGACTAGCTTGTACAGCGATGACTGGCTGCATGAAAACTACACCCACAGCAGCACTGGAGGTACTGCTGGGACTGCCGCCTCTTGATCTGTTTATCCAGCAGGAGGCAGCCTCGGCGGCCATCAGGCTAAAGTCACTTAACCTCTGGGGTGTAACAAACGGGACCCATAACGAAGTTCTTAAGGAAGCTGTCACCTACCAACCAATGATAGCCGCTCCTAATGACAAGGTACCCAAACAACATATCTTCAACAAAAGCTATGCAATACAGCTAGTTGAAGAAAAATACGATCGGTCTGGAGCACAGGAACTGCGCATTTACACCGATGGCTCTAAAACAAAGACAGGATCGGGCGCAGGAGTGTACTCACCTGAGATAAACATTAACATATCAATAGCCTTAGGCGAATATAGTTCAATCTACCAATGTGAGTGCATCGCCATTACACAGGCTGCCAAGGCAGTAGCAAATCGGAGTATCAAAGATCAAAAGGTACGCATAGTGTCCGACAGCGCTGCAGTATTACAAGCCCTAGATAGCAACCTCATCCAGTCTGGGCTCATCCTAGAGTGCCACCAAGCCTTGGAGGTGATAGGGAAAACAAACACTGTCACCTTGCAATGGATAAAAGGGCACAGTGGCTCTCTAGGTAACGACGTAGCTGACGAGCTGGCCAGGAGAGGTTCTAGCCGGCCGGCGTTTGGCCCTAGTCCAATACTCCCGCTACCCTTTAACCAGCTAAGATCATGGCTACGTCGCAGAACATCTGCACAACACGCTGATCGATGGACAAATACCAGTACATGCAGACAATCCCGGGAAATAGTGCCACACCCGGAGGCACGATTTACCAGGCGTCTGCTCTCTCTTAACAGAGCGTCACTACGTATAATCGTAGGCACCATCACTGGACATTGCTCACTCAACAAACATTTATATGTTCAAGGTACGACCGACAGCCCCCTATGCAGGGGATGCCTGTCGGCCGATGAAACAGCTCCCCACGTCATCCTGGAATGCGAAGGTGTAGCTACACAACGGACTCAAATCCTCAACGCACCGAGGTCACTCCGCGAAGCCTGTGGTGACACCAGGAGGATCCTGCGCTTCTGGGCGGAGTTAGGCTGGCTAGATCCCTAGCCGGCGATCACGTCACGCACAATGGTCCGACTCTCACGGACTAAGTGCGGAAAAAGGAGTCCATAACCATAACCATAACCATATGGGTTGTATATAAACATATAAAATTATCCCTTTCATTCTTTAGTAAGTAGTTACATATTTATTAGCAGGGTACAAATAATTTAATGATTTAGCAAAATAGTTATTTGTTCAACAAGAGAGCAAAGAGATTCAAAATTAGAATCTTGAGCGTAGCGAGTGACTCAAAGACACGAGATGCAAATATCTTTGCTCTCGTGTGATACATTCAACTTTTCACCTCAGCGGCGAGAACATATAACGCAAAGGAATAGTGATACAGAAAATGAAGTTACTTAAACTAACCTACGATATGAAAAAAAGTAAGTTTTTTTCACGCTCGCAGCAAAATTGCATTTTGCTCACTGGTTTCAAGCAGGAAAACCGCCATTTTCGAGCAGCTGAGGTGAAAACAATTATCTTGGTTTTTTTAGTCGCAATAAATAACTAATTACTGGGAAAAACGTAACTTATTAATTTAGTATTTTTTATATTTTATTGTAGTTTGAATATTGATAAGGAAGTTATAAATTCTCTTGATCAGGATTGAATTGATTTCTTTGTGGATATAGGTACCTGAACGTGAGTTTCGAAGCTTATTGCAAAGTGCACGTCACTTTGTCAATACGTTTTTGGCTAGCAACTGTTTGTTTTAAAAATTGCCAATTCGAACTAAACAAGCTATACCATCACATCAAAACAAAGTTTTTTATCAAAGAAAACGGAACCTTATTGCGTTTACGCTAGAATGGTTATTTGAACAAACAATAACTCGCCTTTCATTCCCGGAATTCGTCCCGCGGCACGGCCCGCTAAAAGTGGCCCGAGATCTTCTGTAACTTACACAGTGTTGTTTATTTTTCAATAATTAAAATACGAACACGCGAGCAATGCTGCGAGAAACACTATTGTTTACATTTCGCCACGAAGGCGCAGGCAGCCCTAGCGCAGCGTCGAATGACGTCACGCCGGCCTTCTTAACGTTAGAGCGAGACGGCCATAATCACCGCGCTGACACGCTCCCTTTCTAAGGAAGTGCAGTATGTGTTACGAAGTAACTTGTATTTCATCTGTGGTTAAAGGAAGAAAGACATATTTTCGTGTAAGTTATGCCACATCATGAACTTATATCAACACAGTTCGAATTCCTATTACAAAATCTGTCGTATTCTTACAATTTTTAATGTATATTTTTCATATACTATAATAGGTATTAAGTATTTAGGTCGTCGCTGGATAGTAAAATATTTCTCGATACTCAACCTTTTACGCGTTAAAAATCTTAAAGTGTAATACAAGCGGATTTAGTCATAAAATAAATTATGATTTCAGGCAACGAACGCTTTATAATGAACCATTCGATTAAGAAACTCAATAAAAATTCTAATGATTCAGACGCCTTCAAGATTTACGAGTAATGAATTTTCTAGTTAGGTAACAGGTAGTCGTATTTTTAATGAATGACTCTAGTATACTACTAGTATTTATTCAATGTAGTTGAAAATATGACGAGAAATATTTGAGTAAGGGCATGACAGTTTATTTTTAATAAGCACAGTTATATTTTCCCGGTATACATACCTACTCATTTTTCACCTTCACAAATATAACAAACTAGCGATCCGCCCCGGCTTCGCACGGGTAGTACTCGTTTTTGGTGCGGTAGTGGGCCCAATTGAATTTTTCGCGCATTTTGTTAAATTTCAGATAACTCCTTAAATATTCATTTAAATTGTTTAGCGTAAAGGGCCAGTATAGTCTGTATGAAATGCTTAATGTAAATAACGTATTTAATTTGATGATGATTATTGTATCCGCGTAAATAGCTTACTTACTTACTACTCCTCTGGCGCAGCGACCCAAAGTGTGTCTTGGCCTCCAATACGAGTGCACGCCACCGATCCCGATCCTGCGTCATTTCCTTCCACGAGTCAACTTGAAGCTCGCATAAATCGATTTCCACAGCATCGGCCCAACGGTATCTAGGGCGGCCGACCGGGGGTTTCCCACTCGGTTTGCCCAGGTAGGCTCTTTTGACGGCACGGTCGTCACCCATTCGCTCTAGATGACCAAGCCAACGAAGTCGACACGCTTTCGTTACCCCGATGACATTCGGTTCCGCGACAAGATCTTCAATTTCGGCATTTTTGCGAATTCTCCAACTGCCATCGGGTCTCTGAAGTGGGCCAAGGATTTTACGGAGGATTTTCCTTTCAGCCACCAGGAGCTTATTCTCCTCCTTAAGTGTCAGTGTCCAGGCCTCACATCCGTATGTTAAAATTGGGCGTATTACGGTCTTGTAGATGCGGATCTTAGTGCTTCTGCTGAGAAGCCTAGACACTAGCACTTTATGTAGGGCGGCGCTGCATCTTAAGGCGTTTTGGACGCGGGCATCTATTTCTTCACCCCGAGTATTGGCGTCAGTGACAGTAAAGCCCAGGTATTTGAACTTGGCCACCCCTCTAAACACAATATCTTCGACATGTAGATCTACAGGCCTACCGCGAGCGGTATTATAACGCCTCATGCAGAGATATTCAGTCTTGTCGTGGTTAATGCGTAGGCGTACTTTGTTCGCTTCGATCCCTAGGACCTTCGTCGTCATTTGCACATCGGAGCTAGTCTTGCCCAAAAGGGCCAGGTCATCCGCATACCCAACCACCATATGCCTCCCGTTTAGTTCTAGCCCCACGTCTAGAGCTAAAACTCTTCTTAGGACATATTCTAACACTAAGTTGAAAAGCATTGGTGATAGAGCATCACCCTGTTTCAACCCAGTAGCAACATTAAAAGCTTCTGTTAGATCACCCGCCACCCGTACTTTCATAATGCTATTCTTTGTGGCAGTTTCGATTATTCTGACCAGCTGGCATGGAATACCGAAGTTCCTTAATACAGGGCGCCGCGATCTATACTATCGTAAGCCTTAGCGAAGTCCACGAACAATACGTGAACGCTTTGCGCGTATTCCCGTCGCTTTTCCATTATCTGTCTGAGCAGAAAGATTTGGTCTATGGTGCTGAGATTTGAGCGGAAACCACACTGATAATCGCCGAGGATTTTTTCCGCGTACGGTTCCAGCCGCTTGAGTAGCACATAAGACAAAATCTTATACGCTGTTGGTAGCAATGCTATTCCCCGGTAGTTCGAACACTTCTTCTTGCACCCTTTCTTATTCACTTACACGTACACGCATTTGTGCCTTATTATTATTATTTATTGTTTATGAAGTGTGTACGTGTGTGTGAACTTGGCTGTGCCGCACAGATCGTGACCCATCAATGGTCCTGCCGGCAGACCAGCGCTGACTCCTGAGTCAGCACCATGCTGAGGCGGGACCATTTCATGGTAAACTTTGAAAATTGTAAAACTTTTTTAACATTTTGTCTGTTTGCCATGAATAAAGCTTTTCTATTTCTATTTCTATTTCTATTTCTATTATGAATAGGGCAGATGACCCCTACGTTCCACTCTTGCGGCTGCCTACCCGTATCCCAAACTCTACACAGTAACTCATACACTTTAGATTGCACTGTCCCTCTGCCGTATTTCCATACCTCCGAAGGCAGACCATCAATTCCCGGAGCTTTATTATTCTTGAGCTTCATAATAGCCTTCCGTACCTCCTCAAAAGTCAAGTGTTCTATATCTCTGTTATTGTCTTCTGCGGTTCGGGGTACATTATTAGTCAGCGAAGGGCAGTTCAAAAGGTCATGAAAGTAGCGACGCCAAAGTATTTTCTTAGCCTCACTATCCGTGACTAGGTTGCCCTTGTCGTCCTCGAGCATTTGCGTTGTGGGTTGATAACCTTTCTTGCAGGATCTTACTTCTTTATAAAATTTCCGCGACTCATTAGCCCTTATGAGAGTCTCCATTTCTCGGACAATGTTTTCCAAAAAGGAACGCTTAGCCCTTCTGATTACTTCTTTTGCTTCCTTTTAAATAGCTTAGCAAATCCAAAGTTATACGTTTTTTTTTAGGGTCCGTAGTCAACTAGGAACCCTTACATTTTCGCCATGTCTATCTGTAGTGTCTGACCGAGGCTTTGCTTTGTGATTGTTAGTGCTAGAAAGCTGCAATTTGGTTCAATAAAACTGACAGTAGTAAAATAAAATCTATAAAAAAATTTTTTGGGTACCTCCCCTAGACATAAAGTGGGGATGAATATTTTTCTTCGCTTCAACCCTATGGTGTGGGTGTTAAACATTTGTGATAAAGTAAATATTTTCGAAAATATTCACTCGGAAGAACAAAAAATGTGTCCCCTCTCACTTTTGAACCATGGGTCCAAAAAATATTTAAAAAAAACATGAAGGTAAAGCTTACTAAAAACATTCAATGAAAATTACAGTGGACATGATCAGTTCAGCCGTTTTTGAGTTATCGTAAAAATTCTTCCCTTATTAGTAAAAGACGTATGAAACGCTGCGAAAGCATTCCCTTTTACTTGTTATTGATTTTTTTAAAGTAAGTTCATTAGGCAACTACTAAACCCTACACTGGGCATGGCTCGACATGCTCTTGGTCGATTTTTAGTAGATAATAATGGCTGTAGTGAGTTATCCTTAAAAGATAAACATATACCATTGCAATTTTTTTGTAGGCCTATGAAAGTGAGACAGTCCCACCATTTACGTACAGGTGATTTTATTGATTTCCGTTCTTTCTAGTATGTAGCCGTGTATAGTCATAGAAACGACGTAGCATATTTAGTTTTTCCAAATAAAAAGAAAATTATTATTTTTTCATTTTCATACAAAATAATTAATTATATCGCCAAGGGTGAATGGAAACCACCCTTAAGAGTTAACGTAGACTTAAGCAAAAGTCAATGTCAAGTATGACAATTCGAAATTCGAATGACACGCACGTCAACATTGTTTAATTGTTAAGGATCTTTTATACTACACTAGGGGTGTTATTAATGGAATTCAATAAAAACACCCTGTATTGTGTTGTTATATCTCAAACGGATTAGGCAGGGTTTTCGATTAAAGCACCATACATAATTATATTAAGAAAATGTAATTGGTATTGTCAAATATAATATAGATACAAAGGTCAAAAATCGATCGAATGAAAAAAAATGCGAGCTAGCGGTACTTAAAACCACATATCATGAATAGCTAACGAGAAATATACTAACCTACGTATTGCATAATGTAAGTATAATTATAAACCTGAGAATTTATATAAGGTATTCCCAAATAGGCGCAGTGACGCATGCAATATAGTGCCACATGAACTTAAAAATTGGGATTAATGCAGTCTGTAATAAACTCTATTAAACAGTTTGAAGTGGGCTATCAATTTATGAGCTCCATAGCTAAAACTATAGGCATTTCTTCCGTTTGCACAGCTCGTCGAGGGATCGCGTGCGGGCAAAGATTTACGGCTCAATCCAGCAATCAGCGAAACGCTTAACTAGCCGATGATAAGGTGTCGGCGAATGATTGCCCCCGTTTGCCGACAACTTGGAAAAAAACATGTGATTGTACGAGTATAAATATGTTGATACAATGCATGCAAAATGTACATCCCTCATATTATTATCATCTGAATAATTACAGATATACATACTCGTACACAATGATTTGGAATATCATTTTCGCGTTTGATACTTTGCCTCACTAAAGTTTAAACAATAATGGCAATAACTAAACATCTCGTCGACGCTTCAGGAGACCATACGGCTGGTGCTTACCTCTCCCAACATATTTCTTTAGAAGTACAGAGAGATAACGCCGCCAGCGTTATGGGCTCCATGCCGCAGACGGAACTGTCGGACAGGGTCTTCTTTTTATGATTTGGCGAGATAGGTTAGTCTAGTTTTTAATTAATTTGTAATTATTTGCTTCACTGTTTTTTGTATGCGATTTACTAAGTTACTAAGATTGTTATATCAATAAACTATTCAATTGTAAACAATTGATTGATTAATGACTAACTGTAAAGTTAATTTTTCACACCCAAAGCTAAGAGAGGATTGAATAAATAAATCTAGTTCATGTGCTTAAACATATTTTATAGACATCTTCTCCGACATAACGCTATAAATACTCATTTAACTCTAAATAAGACCGGCATTCAATAGATATCATTCATTTGAAAATATTTAGGAAGTCCTTATTTGCGAGGACACAATGGAGGTCGTAATATTCTTGTTGCGCGGAAAAGACCATGGACTCAAAAGAAAAAAAATCGTGTATGCTTTTTCCTGGAATTGTACTTTCTGAATTGTTTCCGTGTATCGCAATTGCGGAATTTCCGGGATAGTATGTAAAATTTTATATTTATATCAGGCTTTTACTATTTCATGTAATGTAAGCCTTATGTTTGGCGCTTTTATTTTAAAAAGTGTACCAAGATCAACAAAACTTCAGGGTATTTTTGTTTCGCAGATAAAACATACATAGATGTATTGATTCGCAATTGTTGTTCATTACATAGAAAGCTTTTTTTCCAAACCATTAACTTTTAGGTAGGCTATTTAGGTCATTATGTAGAACTCATTTAGGTGTACCAGAAAAGTAGACTAGGTTAGGTTAGAACTCTGACCCTTTGTGAAAATAATACTTTCTTTGAAATAAAAATTATGGGATACATAAATTTTTTGTAACTTCTGTCTGCGAAACAAGGTACTTTCAAGGAAAAAAACTGTCTCTTATTCCAATTTAATAGCATCTACAAGTTGAATTCAGGGGTAAATCGCCATTTATCGGTAAATTCTGTTTGAACTAAGTAAAACGAAGATACTTTCAGAATCGGGATCAATTAAAGATACGTAATCATGACATGACAAACAAGCATGTTGAAATTGTCAACGGTAACCAAATAACTATTGAGAAATAAATGATTTGATTCTGAACCTGGAAATATAAAACGCAATGCATAAATAATCATTTATACCCAACACGTTAGTGGGATCGACAGCCTGTACCATTTTTTCCGCATCGCATCGCGCGCCGTGTGTTCCAGGTTTCCCAGAGCTACCGGCGGATTTCAGAGTAGGTACCTAGACGTCAGGTTGACGGGGCGTGAGCTACCGCGGCACTCATAAATATATTTCACTTGCCAACATGCCAACGTTGACTATGAGCGAAACGGTACGGCACATGCCGCGTCTGCGTTAACTGCCGACATCGGCTCGACGGGGCGTTTGACGCCCCATTTTGTGGCAGTGAGAGGGTTAACACTACCTATAATACTACCTAAAATATAATAAAACGGGTCACTCTTGCTCGGCGTATTTACGAATCTATCCGCAACTTTTAACCACGAATGTTTGCGGTGAATGCTCGGCAAACACTACAGACCCATGATCTGCTTGTTAAGCTGCTTGGTGCGGGCGATATTCGACCTTAATAACGCGAGTGACCCATTTACTTACATTCAAATATGTCTGAACCTCACGGGAGATTTTTAATTAAAAAGTACGCACCAGGCTGGTATTTACAGCAGCAGTGGTATTTACACCGGAGTCGGCATAGAACTATAAGTACTAAGTGGCAAAAGCGTGCAAGGCCCCAGATGTTTTAATTTAAACCTTCCATCTAGCTATTTTTCTTGCCTATTCTTACGTTATGTTGCATCTCCTTACCATCAAACTCTCCTTAATTCGGCTATTTATTATTGGCTTGGCGACAAACAACGTTCTGATTTTAACTTTATTGGATACTGCAACTAGGTTTCATCATAATTTATGCGCGGATTTTACTCTCTTGGCACCTGAGCTGTCGCATAGCGTAAGATGAAAGGCTTTCAAACTTTTTGGAAAGCCTTTTCGCTTGAGTATTTTAAGTGTAACCACACTTTTCTTTACACAAGTAGAGTTACAATACAAATTTGCCTATATGTGTAATTTTGAACCTCCGAAAGAAGGGTGTTATAAGTTTAAAATGTGTGTCTGTTATCTGTGTGTATCGGTATTCCTGTATAACTGTATGTCTGTCTGTGGCTCCGTAGCTCCTTAACGCATGAATGGATTTGAAAGAGATTTATTTTTAGTTGAAAGCATATTTTATAGTAATAGTTCTTAGACAAGTTTTATCAAAATCGATTAGCCGTTTTTGAGCTATTGCACGTTAAAAATGAAAATTTATGTTGGAGGTTTTCAACTTCACTAAGTTGTCAGAGGTTTGTGGTTTGACAAACCCACACAAATGCCAAAGTGACTAATAATAACTAAATGATTTTACAGTATATATGGTGCTACTTTACCGCACGAGTGCGGTAATCAGCAGATTACGTGCATATGTCGAAACTTTAAAGAGCCATATGTACTTTAAAACGTTGTACGATACACGTGCGAAAAGGTAATTCGCAACTCGTGTCGATTTAAAACACTCCCTGCGGTCGCGTTTTAATTTATCACCACTCGTTGCGAATTTCCTGTTCTCTGCACCTGTATTGTAATGTACTATTACCAACATTTTCATCTTAAATATATTTGATACATTTTCATGAATAAGGTCATGACCTTACTTAGTCTCAAATCTCAATAACGTCTATTTGGAGTGGCTATACATTTTTATGAAGAGGGAAAATATTAACATAAGGAAACTTATTAATATTTTTGTACACATAGTACAGTCAAGTACTTTAATTTGTGACCCCTTAAGTTTGACAGTTCTGTCAAACTGTATAGAAATTCAAAGTTTTATTTTTGCAAAATGGGTCCAGAATTAAAGAGCGCGGCGGTACCTAAAGCAAAGTGATGGAAATGCTGAAAGCACCAGTATGATTTTACTAGTCAACATATTATTATGTAATTTGCTGTACATTGCTGCTCGCTGCACAGCGTGTTGCCAAAATCAGATTAACTTTACATTTCTTCTGACACGCTTGCCGGTAAGACTATAATTTCCAGTGAAGTTCATATCTGCACAGTAATTATAATTCCTGACTCATAGTTTTAAGTGTTATTTTGAGTCGGTTTGGCTGAATATACAAAGTTATGGTTAAATATACAGCTAAATGGGCCACTGCTGTACACGAGTGTGTCAAATAAACTCGCCGTCAGCCACATAGCTACGCGTAGTGTTATGGTTCGGATAAGTCTCTCGCTCCGAGTTTAGGTCTCTTCCACTGTGATCAACGTGGCTATCCTACTAAAAATTTGAAATCTTGTTACGTAGCTTTCTAAGTAGGTAACTCAAATAATTAAATTTCATTGGAATGATGTTACGTAATAATATTTGAATTTATATTTTATCAACCCTTTATGAGCTTAATTAGATATTTTTTTTATGATGGGAACGATTATATTTATTCCGCCTTGATGATGTACGTACGCATCCATTGTTACGCTGTAATGACTATATTACACTACAATAAGGACAGATTTGCAGACATATGATTCTTGACCTTGTGATTAATATTCGCCGTATTATGATGGCTTTAGATTTTCTCAATAGACAAGTGAATTTTTAACCAAAAAACACGAACTCCAAACTTTGCGAGACCCCATCCTCTTTGTATATAATTTGAGGAGTTCCCTCGATTTCTCCAAGATCCCGTCATCAAATCCAGACTTGGTGACAATGGGACCTACTGGAAAACACACCCTTTCAAACAAAAAAATATTTTTTGAAATCGGTCCACTAGTCACTAGTATAGTATAGTATAGTACCTATATGTAGTGTAGTAATCGGTGAACATACATTAAAAAAAATCATTCCTACGAATTGAGAACCTCCTCCTTTTGTTGAAGTCGGTTAAAAAGGAATCCAAAGTTGGGTATTTACTTTCCTTTTTACGTAATCCACAGAATAGTATAATAGTATCCTGACTCACATAGAACATTATGAAATGACAGAAACAAGTTAAAATTATAATATTTATTTATCAAATATTATTTTGTAATCTTAATTCATTTCGTTATTAATAACTAAACTTAGTACATACTTAATTGCAATAATAGTAAATACAACCTTTTTCATAAGTAAATAGAATTAAATATTACTATTTATTAATTTGAAGAACCATCAGCTTTTATAACACAACAACGCTTTGACATACTTATATAGATAGATAGATTACATACATACATGCATGCATGCATGCATACACACATACATACATACATACATACATACATACATACATACATACATATAATCATGCCTGTTTCCCAGAGGGGAAGGCAGAAATCACGGATTTCCAATTGCTACGATCCTGACATACAACTTTCGCTTCATGAACCCTCGAAACTTTCTTCATACAGATAGATTATAGGATAACATATGGCGTGGTTTTTATGGATCGAGGCATCTTCATGGTCATATTGATGATATAGGAGGAAATATGATTAAAACTTCACTAAGTTAGGTGTTCATTGAAAATTGTTCAAAAAAGTCATGATTCCCGATGATTGTCGCCTCTAGTTTTATCGTGCGAGGAAGACATACGTTTGTCTCTGATAACTCATTCCCACTTGTCGGATGTCGGGTCCGGATATTTATCGGGTCTCGGCGGCTCATACAAATTGGTTTCCGACAAATGTGAACAGCTTCATATAAAATGTTCAGCCACTGGAACATCCGATTGAAATCCAGACCCGACATCGGACAAGTGGGATCCACCTATTACACGACGGCGTGGTTTCCACGGATCGAGGCATCCTCTTAAGTCCATGAATATTATAATACAGACACAGATGGAATAGTCACGCAGAAATTTAATGCCTTCCTAACTTACTAATTCATAAAACTAAATAATGTTTTGTTCCTGTAATGTAAAAGTGACAAATACCTAAATAAAAGCAAACTATAACAACATGTGGGATAAACGTTTATGAAGAAAAGGCGTTAAAATATATTGTAAGTATACATGCCTATTCCACAGTCATATGTAGGTACCGTAAGATATAGAGATCCTCGTGTACGCTCATTACTGCACACTTCAATTTATGAAACTAATATAGAACCTAAAGAGGTACCTACACTACATGCAGCATAATTGGGTACCTTAAGTTTTCTAAAGTGGTCCATATTATATTTTTTATTGTTAGTAGACACAAAATGAAGTCCAAAACTGCAGCTGATATTTTTTTATTACTTGTCGTTTTTTAGAAATATTTTTTTGAATATGTGTTTTGACATACCACGAGTTTGGTTGGATTAATAGAGTTTGTGCCTTAGTCTGCCACAACAACAAAAATACGTGGAGTTGACAGCTGGCACTGACAGTTGGCAGTTGTCAAATATAGCCGTCACATCTAGGAGTGACCCTGGATTTTGTAGTACCCGCATCTCATTACGACCACCGTATTGCTATTTTACGAAAATAAAAACGACGACTTGTGCACGTATTTTTGCACAACGATACTTCTGCCCTCGACGACTCTTGCGCTGCCCTACTGCTTACTTTCTAAACCTAACTTAGCAAGGAAAATGAGTTCCTCAGAAGACTTTGTACGAGCAGACTCCGGAAATTTGCCAGACATGGACATGGTGGTTATTTTATTATGGAATATTTAAGGACATATAACACCAAATGCTTTGTTAGAGCGAAAGTTGTTCCTAAACACAAGAACACCAAAAAATATTACCTATCTCGTAACAGTGCATATAAATGAAATAGAAAGCACCATAATAGATACAGAATTTGATGGATGTCCAGCACAAGCAGGAATTTTTAAAGATATGTCTTACTTGTTACTTAGTTCTTCGAACTGGCAACTTATCCACCCCTTTATGCAGATTAGTGTCACATTTGTATACTATATCACTAAAACAGTTAAAATTCATGTGTGAACGATAGTTCCGGAGTGATAACTCCGGGTGACATATGTGGACAAATTTAATATGTGGAGCCTCGCCTGATGGCATGACAAATGATTATATCATTGAGATTAAATGTCCAAGCACTGCAAAAGCCCTGAAATCATATGTAGTTGATAACAAAATACAAGAAAAGTTTAAAGCTCAGTGCCATATTCAGATGTTAGTAAGTGGTTTTAAAAAGTGTGCATTTTGTGTTGCTGATCCAGAATTTGACCAAAAAAGAATTCAAATCCTATGGCTGACCTTCGACTCTGCTTATGCTAACAGCTTAATGATGAAATCGGAAATATTTTGGAAGAATAGTATCCCAAAAATTTTGCAAAATGCAAAGTCTTAAGAGTCCACAGTAAGCTCAGTTCTCCAAACAAACATAATCTCGCTCTCATTTTAAAATGGCATGCTCGAATAATTTGATACTTTATATACACAAGGGGATCCGGTATATCTAGGTAAGGAATTAGTTTCTGTTGCTTGAAATTATAATGGAGAAAAAATATAGTGATTATTAAGGTTTTCATACAAGATTAAAAAAATTAAAAAAACTTGCTGTTTTTTTTTCCATTCCAATTTCTAGCAACAGAAACTAATTCCTTACCTAGATATACCGGATTGTGTATATAAAGTTTCAAATTATTCGAGCATGCCATTTTAAAATGAGAGCGAAACTATGTTTGTATGGAGAACTGAGCTTACTGCGGACTCTTAAGACTTAGCGGATCCCATTGTGTATACAAAGTTTTATGTTATTTCAGCATGGCGTTTTAAAATGAAAACGAAACTACATTTGTACGGAGAATCGAGTTCAATCAAGCGTATGGGGGACTCTTTAACAGGTTTTCCATATGTTATTGGACTTATAAAACTGCAAACATCCAATTTTTAATGTATATAATTAATAATTATGCAGGGTGATTTATTCCATGTGCATGAAGTACTTTCAGGAACTGTAAATATGTGTTTTATTACCACTAAACACTCAATAGTAAGGAAAGTGAATAGTTGTGTGTGAAATTCAATACAAGTTGATGTACTTAAATATTTTCTATGTTCTTAAGTATTTTAAGTTCTCTGTGACATTGCATAATGTGTCTAAACTAAATAAACTGCCAACTAATTTTTATATGATATTTGGATTTTCTGAAACACATGTATTTAGATCATTGATAATGATATACATAGTATATTTCAAATAAATTGAAGTCCAAAGCCCTGTTTGATTGATTACCTACTTATTTTATGGGTATAGAGACCTGCCCTGCTAGTATGATAGCTTATACCGTCACGTTTTATGTTACGTTTCAGTACATTTTGGCCGTATAACGTGACGGTATAAGCTATCATACTAGCCGGGCTGTTGTTAAGGTTTTAAGGCAATGTCCAGCACTCTACTGTAATAAAACAAGACAGAAAATCATTCTAGTTTTATTTAATTGTCCTGCAAGTTCACCAAAGCACAAGCAATGATAACACTATTATCTAAATACCGCATGTGGCTTGTGGTTTGTTACTGAATGAGGCTTAAAAAACCGGAATTCTCTCACACTTCGTATTAAACGCTCTACATGAATGCACAGACTGGCGATCACTTGACCAAGCAATACTTCTTTTTTGTTGGGAGTTTCTTTTGATGAGACACTTGGAGGGCGAAGGAGCTTCAACTTTCTTTCCTGTAAATGTGCTTCTATTCCTTTAAAGCCCTGGTCGGAAAAAATAACAGCCCCTGGAGGAAGACGGTTAGTGAGTAAGTAGTAAGTTAAGTTGGGATTATCCCTTCTATATTTTTTGCACGATGATACAAAGTATCTCATTTCATCTGCGTAATACTTTCTATCGTGACCTATTGTATTGGAAGTGCTACTTGTACTAGCCATTGTATTACACAAGTGAGAACAGCGGTCGTCGAGGGCAGAAGTATCGTTGTCCAAAAATACTTGCACAAGTCGTCGTGAAGGCATCCGATTCCGTAAAATAGCAATGCGGTGGGCGTCGTGAGATGCAGGTACTACAAAATCCAGGGTCAGGCAGAATTCGATGGTAAAAACTCGAAAACAGTAGAAATTAGGAAGCACAGCGTACAAACTCGTAGATGTGACGGCTATATTTGACAACTGCCAACTGTCAGTGTCAGCTGTCAACTCCACGTATTTTTTTTTGTTGCGGCAGACTAAGGCACAAACTCTATTAATCCAACCAAACTCGTGGTATGTCAAAACACCTATTCAAAAAAATATTTCTAAAAAACCACAAGTAATAAAAAAATATCAGCTGCAGTCTTGGACTTCATTTTGTGTCTACTAACAATAAAAAATATAATATGGACCACTTTAGAAAACTTAAGGTACCCAATTGTAAATTTACTTTTGTGCGTACCTATTTACTTAGGATAGGCCTGAATCGTATTAAAGTAGCTTCTTTTAACTCGAATAAGCGATCAGCGGGGAAGATAAAAACTAATGAGGGGATGGAGTGCACTTAAAAACTAGGAAAAACGTGGCAACAGCTTTGCATTGCATGCCATAACAGAAAAAAAATTATTTTACATGGAAATTTTGTATAACCTCATTTTGCTTTGCATATGGATGTTAGATAAAAAACGGATGCTTAATATCATTTCCGAAACTAAGTAGAAATAAATAGGTACAGTGTACGTTAAAGATATGTAAACATTTTAATATATGTTTAGCTTTATTATCAAGGACTAATGTGCAAAATCGTATCATAAAATATAACGATGTTGACCTTAAAAAGAACTTCCAATAATGTAGTTTATGAGCAACATAAAGGTCAAATACAGTGAATGTTGGTGTAACAAGTGGAGTAAACTGGTCGCAGCAGCTCAGTTTCTGTTCCAACTACTCCTCACACGGTGCATTACCCTCGTCCACCGCATTCGAGAGCTATTTGCTGCCGGAGATCAGATTAATGTTGCCACTTTTCTACTTGTCGTGGCCACAGAACTTTCGCCGAACAGCCTTTTGGACACATTAGTTAGTCGGCAGATATTTTGTTATAGGTAGGTACCTCTACCTATGCAAGGTAATAGCGGTTATAGTGTCGATTTTAGTTATGAAACAATTACTTAAAAACATGATATCTACATATTATGACTATGGTAATTATAATAACGGTAACGTGATTTTATTTGTTTCAGCAATTTCCGAATTCCCTATTAGAAGCATCTATTTAACGCTGTACCGTGCAATTATTGTATACGTAGATTACAAATGATCTAAATATATTTCGTTCGTAGAAACAAATTACGGACGAAAATTGACCAAGCGTCACAATAATCACTTTTATAATTTGGAGCTTGTGGAAATTTCTTTTTACTTATACCTGTACTTGGTTTCGACACTAACCACACCACACCAACCATTTATTTTAAGTAAATATATTTATTTTAGAAACGAACTTGAAATAGTTTTCCCTCTGCAATATTACGACACAGTTATTACTGAAAATGTGTCCAAATAAGTTTTGAGTTCCCAATTAGGTACGTAGAATTGCAGCCAGTCAAAATGAGGCACTGCGGAGGCGAAACTTTAGTACAAATATAGTCTGAAATACGACTTATCTGAAGCAAAATAGGTATCCGAGCGTGAGCTTGGGGATAAAAGCGGTTCGCGTCGGTACGGAGCAGATACAGCCCCGTCCCCTTTACTTTCTGCTTCCGTTCTCGCGCTGCGGGTGAAAATATTACATGAAGGTGTAAACGAGCCCCGGTAAGGCCGTTATTGCCGTCGTTAAGTTAAAAATTTCTCTCTTGAATAGCAACGCGAATGTGGAACATAAACACCGGCATTTATGTTGTTTGCAAGCGAATATCGGGATGAATATAAAAGGTGAATGTTGAGTAATATCGAAAGAAATGTCGGTGCCCGGAGAACGGGCCTACATTGTTTGCATTTATTTTGTTTTACTTTTCTTCTGAATTCGTCTATAACAATGTTTCGAAGTAAACTAAGTTTCCATTGCGGACAAGTATGATTTTCAAGGGCTTTATATTCTTAGTCGACTCATTAAAAGTGCCTTTCATAAAATTACGCCGTTTTAGGTGCACATTTTTGGGTTCCTGACCTGAAAAGGAAAACAAACGGGACCTTTGTATTCACAAAAAAAAAAAGAATGATCGCTGAAAAACTGCCTTGTCCCAACAGAAGGATGTACCTGAGAGCTGTAAGTTTCTTATGAAGATACGACTTTTTAATTTAAGGTATAAGATAGTGGTTTTAAATGTAGAGTAGTAGAAGATGGAACCCTTCACTCGACACGCACTTGGCCGGTTTTTTTTATTATAACATAAAGTTCTATATTAGCGGATTATTCTCACTCTTATAAGAGAGCAATAACTTGGTGCGGCGGACTGAACTAGACTGAACAAACGTCAGTTCAACAGTACAATACAAACAGGCAATACACAAAATTTCCCCCGAGAGTACTATATTACGGCTTCCTATAGCGGCGATGTATGTAAGTGGATAGTAAATGCTAGCGATTCGAAATAAGTTGGTACAGAGTTTTTAGAGGAATAAGCAGCTTACAAAATTGGAACTGGGAATTTTCGTCGATCACAAAATTTCCGGCGATTTAAGCCTCTTTGTTTATTTTCGATTTACAGTTTTGCTGAAAATATGGTAGGTAAGTACACATAGTCTTAAAGGCTTAAAAATGATTCCAAGCGATGAGTTTGAATGAAAATATCAAACATGTACGATATGTTATTTAGCCACTAAGCTAACCCTGTCACGTTTGATACCTTTTAAAGTTATTATTTTAGTAGATTGTAGGTCGCGTTGTAATGATACTTATGATATTAAAACGGGTTATTCAAGCCCTTAAGATTCAATATTGCTTGAAATGTTTTGAATTAAACCGATACACGGTTCAGCAGCGGTTGCGGTTAAGCAGCAGAACAGTAGTGCTTAGCGACGTGTGGCCCCGTATAGTGCAAAACTCGCTACGATCGCGATCACAGAACTGTGAACGATATAGTTCTGTGATCGAGATAATTGCGTATTGGTTCGTGATTTCTGTAGTAGGTATGCCATTGTTCTAAACAACTCATTTTATGGAACTGTATAGTACTTATTTTAAGTAAGTTCTTGTGGCAAAGCTCTTACAGATGTCATGTCATATGGTATGTTTTGTTACCCATACATTAGTAGTTTGGGTAGTTTGAGACTAAGTCGATTTGAGTAAGATTGTCCCCCAATATTTATTTCATTTTATGAATTCGTATTTTTTAGTGTACGTACCTACCATACAACTTACTATATTTATACAGTGTAATATATATTTTTTAAATCTCAATTTGTTTTAGTTTCCCCCTTGGGTGTGTATTTTGATAAGTTAAATTAATCGTTTATTTGCTTGCAATGGCTTATAGTAAAACTAAACCTAAAAATAAAACTCGACTATAACAAAATAATATTAAACTAAAACTAAACTAAATCTAAAAATGGCACCTGCGGCATTGTGCCGAAGATGCTGGCAACGTTTCCTCGCTGAATCACCAAACTGATTCTTTGAGCGACGAAACCGCCAGCTCTCCGGTCGACAGTAACATCAGGAAGCCTCTTCGAGATGTCTTTGAAGAGGCTTAGTCCGCTGGAGCCTCACGGACCAAGGGTTTCGACGCCAAAAGGTATAAAGCGCCGAGAACACTAATATTTGTTGATTTTATATATTATCTCCGACCCTCATCGATGTTCGGTGGAAATGTGACGGGGCCAGTGTGTCTACACTGGTTGCATCCCACACTAGCACCCGTCCCTTATTCCACGGAATCAAAGACATTCCGACCGGTCTCATGCCATCGTCTCTTGAAACGCCGGTGGGCTCAGTAGGGCAGGCACATTGACTGATGCAAGAGACCGACAGAAGATGTCGTTCAGAGCAGCGTGTCTTGAGAAGCGGCTATTTCTTTGCCGCAGGGGCATCTGTGTCATCATCAGGGGGGCACAGACCGGGAACCCGAGATGGAGACAAACTGCAAGTCGGAGGGTATTAGGTTCTAGGAAAGTACCAGTGTTCACGGAAGGATGTACTTAGAGCCAGTAACCAGCCTATCATGCACAAGAAGCAAGCGTCCGCAGGCTGGTGTCTACCATCAGGCAGGCTGTATGCTTGTTTCCATCGTCGTGGTGTATAAAATAAAAAGCTACCAAGTGCGTGTCGGGCCCAGCGCAATGTAGGGTTTCGTAGCTGTTGATCTGTGACATTAGTAATCAGTAATCTTTATTGCTTTGCATTATGCGGATCTAAAACATCAAGAACTTATATTTACTCTATATTTGGCATAACTAACTACATATCGAAGTAATCTTCGATGGAAATTGTACGTAGGTTTGCTTTTTCCAAGTACATTTCTTAAGAACGATTATAACTCGTTAACTAGTTATTAATTTCTACTTAACTGTGATAATTTTCCTTTTAATTTCATTATATTATGTACTACTACCATGATTTTTTCTCATTTCCAGTAGCAACCGTTTAGTTGGTAGAGGAGAAGGGGGGACACTGGAGTCCAACAAAAATTAGCACTTTAAAATTAATATCACGCAAACAATATCAAAATAAATAAAAAAGTAAAAGAAAGCTCACTATATATATCAGGCTTTCTAATTAAATCCAACAAGATAAGTTTACCTTACATGTCGGGGAGGTGCCTAAAAAAATATGTCTAAAATTTTACTAAACCGTTATGTTGACGTGTTTTATGTGTATACCAAATTAAAGTTTTCTGGTAGTAACGGCTACTGAGCTGAGCCCTGAACTCTACAAACTTGCGCATGGTGAAAAAGTTCCTTTCTTACCAACATAAACGCAAACCAGTAAAATGTGAGCCGGAATCGTAAAAAAAAAGGATAACATGCATACTTAATAACAGTCTATTTATTTTGTTTATAAATTCGTCACCCACTATTAAGCATACGAGTATGAAAGCATGTAAATATTCCCGCCGCATCGCGGGGCGCACAAGTCACGAGCCGCTGCGCTGATAGGTGATAAATTGAGGTCTGTCGCACGTGACACGCCGCCCGCGCCTCGCGATGGGATCGCGCTGACTCAGCGATATCTCGCGGACATGAACATGAACTGGTCAATGCAACGTCTGATACATCAGAGCTATCGATACAGCGTTTGGGAAATGGGGTACATTTTTATGGGCGCTTTTAATCTGCGAGTTTATAATCATACCTACTGATATTTGTATGTATGTAAGGTTTGATACTTTAGTGTCGGAGACAGAGTTTATTGATTGTATGAGATTTTGTTTGTTCGTACGGTAGTTATTTTTATAAATAGATTATTAATTTTAATGAATAATAATTTAATACTATCTGTAGTAACACATTTCACAGAAAAACCCAGTCGGTACGAGTAGTAGGTACGTATGTTGGTTTTTCAAGGTTAATTCTTTATCACTTGAACTGATTCCAATAATTCATTTTTTATTTGAAAGCAGATATTTTTAGCTTAATATTTAACAACAATACATGCAAAGCTGATTAAATTACAAACTCAGCATAGAAATTTATTTGATGTTAAAAAAATACCTAATCTATTTAGATAGAGATAAAATAAATAAATAAATATCGGGGGACAATCTTACACAAATCGACCTAGTCCTAAACTAAGCAAAGCTATAGGTACTACACTACGACATACATACTTAAATAGATAAATATATAGTTAAATATATATAGAGAACATCCAAAACCCAAGAACAAAATCTGTGCTAAATGCACAAATAATTCAAATTCTTCATTGCGGGATTCAAACCCTGGAACTCTAGCTTCGGAGGCAGTGTCACTACCAACTAGGCTAAACAGGTCGAGAAATACGTACATTTTCCTTCAAGAATCTAAATTTATCCACCGTACAAAAAGTAAAAGTAGTTTAAAATGTACAATTCAAGCCCTTTTCATATAACATCCCACCTACTATAGCAACAGGACTTTGAATTTTTGAAAATCATTTTGTTAAATCATCGATAATGCTTACAAATATTTTTGGATATCGTACCTTTACAGTGTTCCATACGAAAAAGGTAAAAAACCAGCTAGATGCAAAATACTGATTTAAAAAGAGCCTATTTACTTCATAACTGCGAACATACTGAGTTCACGGTTTAAAAACGGATATTATTTAATACCAGAAAGTTTACCTACCCGAGGCCCCACAAAATTTTAAAATGGTGCCTCTCTAGTAAAGAGCAGACCTACCTTGAATAACTAAATAACTTGTAAGCTTGATCAGAACCGACGTTCATTAGCACCTCGCTTTAAGCTAATCAAGTTAAAAAATATATTTAGTTAAATTACACAAAGGAACCTTCTTTAGAATGTTTAATTGTTAATTGCTCTGCAGGGATAAAAAGAAAACTCGAGCAAGAGGGTCATTGTTGTTTATTTATTTATACTTTAACTGAAAATGCGTAGTTAGGATACTAAGAAAATGGCTTTTATGAGTGTTATATTTGTGACCCTTCTATTAACGCCATGAAAAGTTTTCCAAGTCGATAGTTGCGGTGTCAGAACACAAGATTATACTATTTTTCGAAATCAGAAATCGTCCTTCAGAGCTACCCAACCAAGGACTAAGTACTATTTCATCATCATCATGTCAGTTGAAAGACGTCCTCTGCTGGACATAGGCCTCCCTCAAAGTATTCCACAATGACCGGTCCTGCGCCACTCGTATCCAGCGGATACCCGCGACCTTCACCAGGTCATCACCAGTCCACCGTGTGGGGGCCTGCCCACGCAAAGTCTTCCAGTACGTGGTCGCCACTCGAGAACCCTTCTGCCCCAACGGTCATCGGTTCTACGTACTATGCTAAGTACTATGTAGTGTATAAAATAAAAGTAACATTGATATACCTACCACGGATATATTTTATTTTGTTCCTATAATTGGAGATTTACGGGAATAACGCTAGGATGATGATGATGAATATGATGATGGATATATTATATTTTGTTTCTTACCTGCGTACTGATGTCACCTAACATTTCCTTACTGGTTGGTATACCAAGCAGCATTATATTATATACATATGCGCTTATACTACTGTATTAGGGTAAGGCAATAAGGACGCACTAACTTAAATGTAGGTACGCAGTAACCAATCTGTATTTGACTAACCTGCCATTTGACACTAACCGCTGACAGATTACATATACCGCGCCGTACCATCAAATGCGAAAGTGGCTTAAAACTTTTAGTCAGTTACTTTGATGAGCTTTACTTTAGTTAATAATCAATTACTTTATACAATACCAACGCGGTTGTCGTTGAAATCTATTACGTACTCATTTCCTGCTAAAACTTCCGCACACTGTTTTCATTTACAAATTCTTGCGAATGAAATGGAACACAAATATAATAATACGTGCACAACAATGTATTACGCCAATGAATGAATACAGTATACAAACATACACACAATATTGAAATAGACTGCTAAAATCAATACACTTCTATTGTAGTAGTCGTGTAAATTTCGGCTTTACTAACCTCATTATATTGACTAATAAAAAAGTACTAGACAGCATATACATATTTGTACATATGGTTCTGAAACGTGATCGGTTACTATGGGCCTCTTAAGAAGACTTAAAATCACCCAAAGAGCAATGGAGAGAGGACTATCATATGCTGGAAGTTTCTCTGCGTGGGAGACCGCTAGATGCGAGTGCGACTGGCCATTGTCTCTTTCAGGACCGATAGTCGTTGGGGCGGAAAGGTTCACGAGTGGTGACCACTTACCGGAAGGCGCATCGTGGGCAGACCCCCACAAGGTTGACTGATATCTGGTAAAGTTCGCGGGAGACCGCTGGATGTGGGTGCGATTGGTCATTGTCTCTTTCAGGACCAATAGTCGTTGGGGCGGAAAGGTTATCGAGTGGTGATCACTTATCGGAAGTCGCATCGTGGACCGACCCCCACAAGGTCGACTGATACCTGGTAAAGGTCGCGGGAGACCACTGGATGCGGGTGCGACTGGTCATTGTCTCTTTCGGGAGGTCTATGTCCAGCAGGGGATGCCCTTCGGCTGGTATGATGATAATTATGATGAAAGAAGAGCATTTTACCATATTTTTATTTACAAATGATGTTTTAGATCCTGAAATCCGCTAACATGTGTCTCCTTCTTTCTGCTCTGACAGACTGTGATGTTGAAAAATTCTGTCTCGCAAGCGAGTCTACGCCGACTTTCCCATCGTAATTATGAAAATGTGGCTAAAGCACCAAATGTGGTAATTGTCCTCATAAAAAAATTGAATTGGAATTGTGTAATTATGGGAATTGTGTGATTGTGTAACTGTAAAGCGGCCTCTTGAGTTGCGGACAAATGATATTGTGGTAAAATAAATAAATAATTGCAAAATAAAATATCTTGACTGTCAATAATTTATACCAAAAAACCGACTCGAATTTTGTACTTTCTATTGTAGCATAGCAAGTACAAAATTGTGGCTTCTGTGAGACAATGCTTGGTTATCTACAGAAAATACCGAAATCGGCATATGCGTGCCTATAAAATTCGAGGAGTTCCCTCGATTCCTCCTAGATCCCATCATCAGACCTTCACCAAATTTATATGGGACCAATGTCGGGGTACCTGCTTAGAAACAAAAAAATAATTATCAAAATCGGCTAACGTGGTCAAGAGTTTTATCGGGGAACATACGAGTACATACATAAAAAAAACAAGCAAGTATGCAGACGAACTGAGTACCTCCTTCTTTCTATTGAAGTCGGTAAAACAAAACAAACAAGCTACAACATTAATGAAATTCGGAAAAAAGTCGTAACCGTGAAGGGTTAAGTGTTTTTTGTTATTATAGTAGGTAAATATATTATCTATAGAAGAATGTTACTGTTTATCATTTCTCCTTTCTAAGTACTTATTAATTTTAGAATGTATTTGAGAAATTCCTTTCTTAACTAGCTATGACCGTGGCTACGTCTCGTCATGCCGCCCACTGCGCTGGAGTTTGGGAATGCAACTCGTAGCGGAGTGTGCGGTGTTTTGCATATTATGTTGAGATGAACGCAAGTCCATATTGTATGAATGAATATACTATTGAGGTAATTCAAAAATACGCTATATATTTTTTCGGAAAGTTATTTTTACTACCTATACTGATGGTACGTTATTATAGTATTGTAATTGGGTACGTTCCACCGACATATTAGTAGGTATTATAACGTAACTAGTGTCACTATAAATAGGTATGTAATGAATAGTAATATATGAAAACATAATTCATTGCAATTTACAAAATTTCATCAAAATAAATAATAGGTCGAAGACATCTAATATTAGAAAACTTGTGATATAAATTATGAATCCTCATGTTATAATGAAATAAATCTATATCGACTAAGACAACCGTGTTTAGCAGCATTTCACGACTAAAGCAGCTATTTACTTATTTCTCTCTACAACGGATGGTTCGCAATGCGCATATCTTATGTCAAATACTGTGTCAATTAGTATTAGACGTTTCTAAGTTTATCCTCTATTTTTACTCTTTGTTGCGCTCTAATTATATATGTACGTAGTTGTTGACTTATTGAATCCTCTCTAAAAACTGTTTGTAATAGTAAAAATTGATAAGTAGCCTAGTCATCATGGTCTTGGTGTACTTTAGATGATATCAATACTATCTAAACCTACCATTTACTAGACGAAGATTAATGAAGCAAATTTATCAGGTTTCATTGGGTAAATTGTAAACTGCATAATACAGAGGATCGACCTATAAATCTGATATGCTGGTTCTCAGCTGTCGGCTCTAATGAACGTTTTGCAGCTATAAGATTACAATCAATTTTGTAACTATTGCAGAGCGCCAGTAGCCTGAACTAAGTGATTAAAGTAAATAGACGAGAGGTTTAAGGGCTCCTGGCTTCAATAGGTTTCTATAATGCTGCACCTACTTCAGACACAATTGATTTGATTAGAGAGAAAATCAATACTTATGATCATCAAATAGCAGACTTATTGTTTCCTGGAAAGTCCTGTTATTAGTATGGCTATCTTGTGTGGAATTTTATCTATCGGATATGTTATTTATTACCTATACAGAGGTAAATATAATATATTATAATACCTTAATTAATTATATTTACCTATGGACCGTAAGGATCATTAGTAATGGTGGGTACACACATATCCACGTAGTGTATAAAAATATTTACAAGTAAATTTATAATCATACAATTGACCTTCTTTACAATTACAACTATTCCTAATTTTAAATCGATAGCATATGTGGTCTTTGAAATATTTCGCAATGTGACAGACAGACAGGCAAAGCGGCACCATAAGGGTTGCTTTTATACCATTTTGGTACGAAATCCTAAAATCAGTCAAGTGCGTGCCTGACTCGCGCACCAAGTATTCCACGGAGCCAAGAAAACAGTAAAGGTGGGTTGCACCTTATAGTCTGCAGTTGTAAGCAGTCATAATCATAGTAGTTTGTTAGCAGCGTTACTGCTTAATACAAAATTAATTTAGTCATCATCATCCTATCATTATTTCGGTACCGTTGCATCCTGAAGAATGCCGAAGTTCGCTACCTAATCCTAAGGATTAGGTAGCGGACTCAGAACAGGAGAAACAATTGCCGTTTAACCTTTCAACCCAAGCAAAAAAATTGGGGCTTGTTGGGATTAGGCTTGTCAAGTGAGTAGGCAACTTGACTGTTAGAAGTTCTCAAGCCGCAGTGAGACGAACCACCCCTAATAAAACTAACTTTACCCCCACTTAACTAAAAACCCCTAATATACCCCAAAGAATATCCCAAACTATCTAACCTGAGAAGACCCTAGCAACTGATTCTATTATATTTTGTCATGAAATAATTTGGCCTTGTATAAAACATGTGATCCTCTAGTAATCGGTAGCAACCCTATTTGTGAATATAGGTAGTAACCTAAATCCTTTTTGCAATTTCGTTGGAACCTCTAGAAAATTAAGAGCAAGAATTATTAGAAGATTTACAAATAAAATAGTTCACTAAAATTAGCTTAATTTGGAATAAATGTACATTACAAAGTCGGGGCAAAGGTCACATACTCAGAATTTAATGAAGAACATGAACATTGTATTCTTGTATTGTATATATTTAGATATTCGTAATTATAAATTTATAATTTAATGTCTCCTACGCACTATAGGCACAGATAATATATATTATTTGTGAATACAGCTTGGCCGTCCGGCGAATAAAAATGTGCATTAAATCTCCTTTTATCGAACATCGGAAATTCAGTCGCTTTCATGTCAATTAAGATAAACTTCTCTCTAGTAATCAAGATCATACCAACCCCAAGGTTTACTACGAATATAAAGAGAATCGTCAATTTCGCGATTACATACATTCGAATTTAATCACGTAAATTTATTTCCACATACTTTCAATTAGCTACCCTACAAAACGTTTTTCCAGTAAAAGGCATTCCGAAAGCGTTTAATTGAATTTTTTTCGCTTCGACAGTTATTGATCGCCTGCAGACTTCCAATACCTTCCTGTTTTATTTCACAAATAGGCTGCTACTTATAGTAGCATGATAAATCACTTCGGAAGTGAAAGCGGCTTTTTAAACATTCGGTAGTCTATTAATCATACAAAGGAGAGGGTCCTATGAACTGGAAAGTTTGAAGCAGAATCATTATACGTACCTTAATTTTGGATCAAATATTTGATAGGATACCATGTATTTTTAGTTCCTTGCTGATCATTACTATTTTTGCAGGTCTTTGAGTACTTTGCTATCACACGAAAATTAATTAGGTATACATCATTCAGCGTCCATAGGAAGTGTTTCAAAACGTTAAAATTGCATTTTAAAATATATAATTTACAGCTTTCAATCGACCAACAATTTAAAAAACTAACCAAGTGTGGTTAAACTACTTGGCATGTGGCATGGTCTCGCGCATGAGGATTCCGTTCCGAAATCGCATAATTTGAAGCTTAATTAACTATTTTTGGTATAATCTTGTATTAAGCAGTAACGCTGCTAACAAAAATATTAATATAATAATATTATTCTATCTTTTCCCTTTAATGTGAAATTTTGTATTTTTGGTAATGTCAAGTTTAGGCTCCCATCACAAAGTGTTTACCGGTTACATTGAAACAGTCGATATCTAAGCAATATTTTTTTTTTTTTTACCAATAGACGGAGTGTTGAATGTTTATATGAATTAAAAAAAACACTCGTTATAGGAAGTCACGGCCAAAATAACATGTGATTTATTGTAATAATCTAAATAAACTTATATATATAAATCTAAACTTTGCAAGTAATAATACACAATTTTGTCCATATACGAATCTAAAAAATATGTATTAACATTTGGGCGGATATATACGCAGAAAGTGCTGCACATGAAGTGCTCAAAAGCTGTGTGTGTGTGTGTGTGTGAGACCTTCGACCTCTTTACTTGCATGTCTACATTTGATGTTGACTGTACACGCGTTTCCTATATCGATTTGATTTCAATGTGTCTAATGCGCTCGTTCGAAACAACATGCGACGGACCAATGCCATTTGCCTTCTACATTCAGTGATCAAAATGACATACACGTATAAGGCGACTTTTGTTCTCGAGAGCTTACTGATGTCCCAAAGATTTTCTTACTTGTCAAGATACTCGCAGTATTAATATCATGCGCAGAAGAGGAGCAGTACTGCATTCTTATCGCCCTGCTTCTATGCATACCGCGCTAGTCAGGAAGCACTAATTTAACTCAAGTCTATAAATTATTGGCAACGCGCTTGTGATTAGTTTAGAGTCGCAAGTGACCACAGGCTACGGTATCTTCTTATAGTATCCCCCACCACCACAATATCAGCCAAAGGACGTCCACTGCTGGACATAATCCCCCAAATTCACGGGGGGTATATGCCATATTCGCCACGCTTGACATGCGGGTTGGCGATCGCAGTATCTCCACCGCACTCCAGGGATGCTGCTGCCCATCCATCGGTGGTCTTGGTCGTAGTTTTAGGACATACCCGGGTCCCGGGCTATCAGGCAGCCCAAAAGCTTTTTTGCTACCTATAAAAACAGTTCTAATACTGATTCTGTTCACGTCTCACGTTCACGCATAATCAAACGTGTAAAAGCGGGTTGCTTTTAAAACAGACTTAGTATTTATTTACTACAAACACATACCATCCAATAATATATCACATTCAACACTTTTTAGTACAATCAAGAGCAAAACCTTATTACAATGGAATAATATGCAAAAGTCTGCGTATCGGCAGCCGAATCGCACATAGTTGCGTAATGTTCATGTTTCAAAGTCAAAGTCAAACATTTATTGCATATCACATTTTTTACATTAGATGGTACAGAGAATATAAGTTATATGTGACGCCCTGCAAGGGCACAGCAATATGTAGAGAGGACTACTATTTAAACTATGACAATTTAATGTATTATATTTCAATATTCTGATTCTATAACTTATAGTCTAACTACTAACTAGTTTAAGCGTGAACTTAATCATTATACTTCTCTTCAAAAAATTCGCTACATTTATTTATGGAGATATTTTTAATTCTTTACTGAATGTTGCTATCTTTTTGTGATTTTTTTAATGAGTTAGGTAGTTTATTGTATATCTTAATCATCATGTGATGAGGGCTAGACGTTACCATTTTCATTTTTGAGAAGGGTTTAGTAAGATATATAAATTGAATTGAATTGAATTGTATATCTTAATCATCATGTGATGAGGGCTAGACGTTACCATTTTCATTTTTGAGAAGGGTTTAGTAAGATATATAAATATCTTATTAAACTTAAATTATTATTTCTTTTATCATCTGTTTTTGGCGTGTATAGTTCAAAGTGTTTTCTTATAAATTTGCTGCATTCGAAAATATACATGGAAGTTAGGGTAAGCATTCTAAACTTAATAAAGAAAGGCCGGCAGGATACCATGTGATCAATATTAGCTAGAATACGAATGCATTTCTTTTGAAGGATGAAAATCTTTTCGACTTCTGTACTTTGCCCCCATAGCAGTAGTCCATAAGACATCCTTGAGTAGGCAAAAGCGTAATACGCTGTGAGAGCCGTATTGAAGTCAGTGCCTCGTTTAAGGTTCTGGAGAGCATATATAAAAGAAGAAAGTTGCTTTGATAGTTTGAGGATGTGAGATTTCCAGTTGAGATGAGTATCCAGCTCCACTCCTAATAAAGTAGCAGAACTAACTGATTCAATTTTTATATCATTATAACAGTATTGAATGGGTAGTGAGGGTTTCTGATATGGTTTGAATTGAATTATTTTAGATTTCTCTAGGTTAAGTTTAAGGTTATGAGATTCTAGCCAACTTAATATTTTTTGCAAGGTTATATTTAATTTATCTTCTACTTCAAGAATATCGGAGCAGGGAAGAAGTATAGAGACGTCGTCAGCAAAGAGAACGCTATGGTATTCCAGTATATTAGGGAGATCATTTATATAAATGAGAAATAGGCAACATCCTAATACGCTACCTTGGGGGATAGAGCGAGTAATAGAGACTCTACCAGATCTTGTGTGTTGTATTTTACCTGTCTTAAAGTCTGTGGATTCTAATTCTACATGTTGAGAGCAATTACTTAGGTAGGATTTGAACCATTTGTGAGCTAATCCTCTGATTCCCGAATTATGTAATTTGATTAGCAGAGTTTCGTAGCAGACTCTATCGTAGGCTTTGCTCATATCGAGCAAGAGGCCTATCGCATATTTTTTTCTATCAACAGCCTCTACAATTTGTTTCACGTACTTATATACACGTGTTTAAGATTAAGGTTTTATTTTTATTTTATTGTATCTAATATTTTATTTTATTTATTTATTGTAATGGGTTTATTGCCTGAAATAAATGAATCATTCATTCATTCATTCAAAAGTGTTAACTTACTTTTGCTCTTGACTGTACCTATAATCACTGCAACAACTACCATGAATACTTAGTTTCAATTTAATAATCACGCTTTCTAAATAGGTTTATACTCATTAACGAATATTTTGTCATTGTACTGTAATCCATTAACATTTCAGTTCTTACTTAATTGATGATAATTATCAACTCTATTTATTCATAATTATTTTCAAATGTAGCGTATGACATACCTTAATTAATTTAGTATATTTTACATGTAAAATTTCATATTTTATCAATAAAATTATTATGTGTGCAAAGCTAATTGGCATTTAATTCTGTATAAAAAAACTATTAAAGGCGTGAATAAGTTTCAAGCAAGGTATAAAAATGTCAATTTATCCGCAAAATAAAAAAACAGCAAAATTTATATATTATTAAATAAAAAACGTGGGCTTTTTGTAGTAAATTTCATGATATACAACTATATTGTAAATCGTTTTAGATATTTTATAACTGTTAATGAATTTATAATATATCATCATTTCTTTTAGAGTACTAAAAAGATTAAAATTGGGGCGAAATTCTCCTAAACACCGCTTTAGCTGATTTTATTGGGGTAATGTATGGAATGGTAGCTATGTACCGACCACCTTTACAGCACAAAGCAGGCCTTGGTTTCATTAAATGAGATTCCAGGCTAACGAAGTTGCGTGTAACATTATACATAATAGAACCTACGAGTATGTCATTTTCTATGTAGGAATGTCACTAAAGGTATTTCAATATCTGACATTGAATGTTAGCGACGCCAAAGTTCAATGACATAGATAATTACAGTTAGGTTTCTCACAAAGTTGTCACCAGCTGAGACCACTCAGGATAATTAAAGCTGGTAAAAAGCCTGCACCAGACCGCGGTATCGTGATGTTTTGATGGATGAGTGCATTTGTATTATTAGGAAACTCCGAGATAATGCGCACTTACTTTGATTATTGTGGCTCGACGGTTGTCTTTTAGGCCATTTTCCGCCTTCTAAATAACACAAATTATTCCATTTATTATTTGTGGTAAAAGGTACTGTAATGCGTCCTGTAATTATTGCTTATCGTGTTTTTAGTTGTATTTGCCTTTAGTTTGGTTATTTACTTTGCATGTGTAAGGTGTTTGCGTCATAAGTCTTAAAGCATACTCCAAAAATATACCTTTCGAGTCTTTCGACATATAACGACGTCTTCCGAAAAACTTCAACTTGATACATTGTTGGCAAAAAAAGTTTTATTCGTGATTTTGCTACGATTATCCAAATAAGTTGTAAGAATAAAGAAGTATGTATATAAGATTTTCAAACGATAAACCAAGCACATAAGACGATAAGAAACGTACCGAAGTAAAGGAATATTCTTTGTAATGACACATTCTTGTACCGTTGTAGGGACATAGCAAGTAGGTATTCAAGGCGCGCAATTAAACATACTTAGCATTTCATGGCTATGCTTTGCCAGGGTTCTGTTCCTCTTTAAAGTGCTCATCTTGCTTTTGCCTGTGTGCTGTAGTAAAACTTCAGCATAAGACAATTACCTAACTTTCCACGTAACTATCCACGTCGGGAGTATAAGTCGTTAGAACGTAAAGGTCTACTGGCTTTAGTTGAACTCTTACCAGGCAGGTGTTGCCAAAGGCAAACTTTACGAGTTTGGTACACTTCTAACCAACTGTGCGGAGTGTCGCCGGCATACATCACGTTCGGAGCCCGCCAATTTGTCTGTCATTTGCCAAATCCGAACGCGGCTCGAATAACGCCCTCCGTGCGTCCGTAAATTCAGTATGTTTAGTGTCACGTGGGTGTATGGATTCCTATTCGCCGTGTCGCGTAGCTATACGCACTGGGTAATCCGGAACGTAATAAAAAAAGAACAAACTTTTTCCGCAATTTCGACATCATTTTTTACGCATAACATTCAACGCGATGTATTTACATAAACTGTGTTTGAAAAAGTTATGAAGCTATTGCTAATTGGATTCATGTAAAACTGTGTTGAATTTTCAGATTTTTATAAATCAATCCTCAGTTATTATTAGGCAACAACTCTTTTACTTCGCCAACTATAAAACATTCAATGCACCTGCGTGTAGGTAAACGGTACTTAACAATACCTCATAACAAAACTCTCAACTTTTTGTTTTGATAAAAAATATTCGAGGCGTTTAACGATTGAGTGGATATTATAAAAATCGTTACGAGCGAGTTTTTGAAGTACGCATACCAAATGGGTAACAAATTTATAAACTTCACTAATTAGGCGGGTGTTGGCCCGAGTTTCATGTTTTCCTCTGAAACATCGTAAAGTTCTTCGAACTTCCTAATTTGAAACGGCCGTGAACGTTTTGTATGGACGTCAACGAACAGCGTTCTGCTAACAGCTGTTTACACCGATAAACTTTATTGAATAAAAGTCTGTCATGCTAAGGCACGTCGATATCGACCTTGTAGGGCCACGAAAGCGTGACGACTTATGGTTACAAATTAAATAATAATTATTACATTTAAGTAAAAGTAATTGCATGTGTACTCATTTATTGATTTTGACATTTATGAACTTTGAATTAGTTAATTTATATTATGAAGCCAAAATGTAGTTTATAGTGGCTTAGATATTTACCTGGTCGAGATGTCATGTCGAGGGTCTAAAAAAGGGCGCCATGTTACCCACCCACAGATCTGACTAAGGTGATGCTATGCGGAGAACGTGCACGAAATAATAATAAATCCAATCGGTCATAACGCTATGGATTCTCGACTTTGCTCTTGACCCATTTTATTGACTTTATCTGATGCTGTATAAAGTCCTCCGTCTCTGGGATCTAAGCTATTTTGATCGCTAACTTAATTAAAGCTGTTTTGGAAACGCTGAGAGGAGGATCATTACATTACCAAGTTTGAAGTTCGATCATTTTCAATTTATTGGGTTACCTTGTTAGGAATATTAGCTTTTACAATACTTGGCTTATAAAGTACGACACAACAACCTTTTAAGAAATCTTTGTGAAGTAAAAAAATATATTTTCCCGCCAAAAGTCAGCCGGGAACCTAATATTTATCGACTAATATTCTTTCGTCTTTCGGTCCTGAGCTAGGATTACCTATGTTACAGGAAGTAATAGTCAGTGTAGGTGTGTGATAGTCAGCCTTTTCTGTCTTTCATTTGTTATAAATACCATAATATTTTTAATTGTACAACAACGTAAAAGGTGTAATGATATTTCGACTCCTTATTAGTCTAGAGAACACGTAATCTGTGTGAAGAATGGCCAGCAGCAGAGGGCCAAAAACAATTTCAAACCAGTGCCAAACATACATGACCTGTTGTGTGATGTCCGCCATTCGGTTTTTCGCAAACTTTTCGTAAAGCGATAAGCGGCTTTTATATATATTTTAATGTCTTGTTTTCTTTAACTTGTCGAATTATTTACGTGTTCAATTAAGTGCGTCAACGAGTCTATTTTCATGCGAAAACAGTTTTTTTTAGGCAGACGACTGCAGGGTAGCGTAGGGTGCTACGTTTTTAATGGAAAATCCAATAGTTAGCGGGCCCCGGCTGACTACTGGATTTTACACTTGTTGTTTCATTTCTTAGGCGACTTCCTGACTTGGCGGGGCAGGATCGGTATGTCATAGGTATTTCGTTGTTTGAAGTAAGCTTACTGATGTTAAATTTCCTCACTTGAAGAATTACTCTCAGTATTACGTTTGCGCAGTAATAATATGATGCGCAAAAATGGGTCAGTACCGCATTGACATCGGTTGACACTGACAGCTGACAGTTTTCTCATGTCGTACCACCTCCGCATCGATAAATCAGGAAGGCGCCTTAATGAAATACTTACCGTTAGATTGGTACGTTAATTTGAAATATTCAATAAGACTTGTTAGAATTAAATATGAAATAAACCCAATAGTCAGCCGCATTCAACTTTTTTGTTGATGTGGCTGACTATTGGGTTTTGAGGAGTTCAGCCACCTGGTTTTAGCAGAAATAGTTATGGGTGAATTGTGACACTTGGGTAGTAACGATCTGCATTTTTTTCAGTCAACCATGTCCCAAAGGCCCATACAAAATTATCTGCCCGGAAAATCAACACTTGCTGTGGAAGCTATAAGGCATGGGACGGGGATCAGAGAAGCTAGTAGGGTTTTTGGGCTCCCTACCCTAGAGGTACTTTACAAGATAGACGTCTACGGGATCCTGAGGACCCTCAAAAAATGGGCCCCGATATGGTTTTGACTAAATAAGAAGAGGACAAAATTGTTAATTGGTGCATAAAACTCACCGAATGTGGATTTCCTATATACAGCTTAGTAGTCTTATAAAAACGGTGCTCTCCATTATTCTCGATGATGGACGAGAAAATCCCTTCAAAGATAATAAACCAGGAAAAAAATTACTGAAAATCTTACGTATTTTATAATTAGTCCTATACTTTTGATAATTAGTCCTCAAATATAAATATAAAGGGAGTTTGAACTCTAAACTTTCGTTAAAACGTGACTATTGGCGACTTTACCCTACATAAGTCAGAATGAAGCGGTTAGTTTCAATCATTTTTATGGAAATACATACTCACTTGCCTAACTATTACTTGCAGTTGGGTGCTCAGTGATTAGGAGATTAATTTAATACAGCTTGTTACATAATAGTAGACATTGTTATGCAAATGTATCATAAAATTAAACACAAAATACGAATGAGAATGAACATCCAGAGCAAAGCTATGTATAAAAATAAAATACTCTCAAATATGTACCGAAATCTTATAATTCACCGATATAAAAGTTATGGGACATATATTTGAGTTGCTTAGTTTAGGACTAGGTCGATTTGTGTAAGATTGTCCCCCAATATTTACTTATTATTTATTTATTTAAGTTTTATGTATCTATATATTTGTACATGGTTGCTCACGCTACTTATTAGATGCTGGTTGTCTTAATTGGTACTCAATTTTCTGTTCCTTGGCCTTATGACGTTAATTCTATAATCTATCCCATCAAAAACATAAGTGTGAAAATGGGAGCCAAGTTCAGTATTAAGAATATACGATGCTTGGTTCTCGTCTTCACCGACAAAAGATTGAGATCTAAATGGGTGCCAAGTTCTGTAGATTCTGTGAAATGGTGCCAAGTCCGGTACTACATTGTCTACAGTAAAATTAATTAACTGCGGCTTAATGCATTTTGAGCTTTAACTTGTCAGTTTTCTTAAATACCCAACAGCTTTTATGGTATTATAACATACTGCATAGAAAACTGCAAAGTTAAGTCTCAAAATGCATTAAGCCGCAGTAAATTAATTTTACTGTAAACAATGTAGTGCCGGACTTGGCACCGATTCAGAAAATCTACGGAACTTGGCACCCATTTAGATTTCAATTCCTTTGTCGGTGAAGAGGACAACCAAGCATCGCATATTCTTAATATTGAACTTGGCTCCCATTTTCACATTTATGTTTTTGATGTATCCCATCTCCCATCATTACTTTTTGTCAATCTTCGCCAAATGGTGCTTTTTAAGAGCGAACGCACTAGATACTTTACAAAATACCCAAATCGCTACAGGCGCACCTTAAATATTTGAAGAGCTCCCTCGATTTCTCCAGGACCCTATGATCAGATTATTACCTGATAACTATGGGACTATCCCTGAAGTATACCGTTTCAAACAAAAAAAAAATACCAAATCGGTTATTAATTGACGGAGTTCTGAGGTAACTAGCATGAATAATAATAATAATAAAACTAATAAAAAATCACTGTTTTCAGAGATTTTTTCTGGTATACACACACAATTACCAAGCTGCATGCCAAATTTCAGCTTTCTAGGTCACCTGGAAGTGGGTTAGGTTTTTGATTACTAGTTAGTCAGTCAGTCAGTGGTAAAAATGCCGTTTTTTGGAATTTGATATCGCAATAAATTTACACCTATATTTATGAAATTTGGGGTTCTAGTTGTTCTAAAGGATCTTAATACATATACCAAATTTCATTTTTTCAAGTTAGATAGATTTGGAGTTATTGGGGGTCAAAAGTGGCTCCAAACTGTTCGTGTAATATAACGTACGGCTGCTGTCTGCCAGTTCCTGGGGTGAACTTGGCTGGACACGCTGCCGCGTGTCTAGATAATTATATTAATTGATCTGAGCGAAGCGAAGCTCATTCTTAGGCGACAGATGTATTTCGTTTGAGTTCGTACTCCTCCTAGACCCTTCAACCGATCACGCTCACATTTTGCATGTCGATAGGTGATATCATGACGATGTTTTAGATTAAAAAAAAAAATTGGACATACCATGGACGAATAATCACCGAAAAACTGAATTTTTGTATATTGCACTGTAAAAAGTCGTGCACGCGCAAAATTGATGTAAACAATGGAAAGTAGAGAGAGTTTGAGACCGGGTAGACGAGCTAAGCTCAACATTTGCAACCAGCAAACTGCATTTATCATACCTAGTTTTAATTCTCTTTCATTGGGCAGTGATTATGATTATTTATTAAAAATGTTGCCTACTTCACGCATGCGCTAGGCCTTAGCAATGCGCATGAGAGTAAAATCTCAATAAGTCAGTACCACGTTTCGTCATCGAGCCTCTGTGGTGTAGTTGTCTGGGAGATGTATCTAGGTTGTTTGAGCCTTTAATCCTGAGTTGGCTCGCCAGCGATCGCTACATGGAACAGGATGCCGACATAAGCCCGAAATTGATTTTACATGATGCTGCATAAGATGAAATTGTTACATACATGGAAGAGATACATATGCAAAACAAATGACGTTAAAAACCTATTGAGGTTATTAAATCGGATAGCGTTTTTCAGCGCATATTTTATTTTTATTTATTTATAAGTTTTTATTACATTCCTTATATGTTTATTTTATTTTAATGTGTAAAGTGTTAATTATAAATGTTATCAGCGCATATAATATATATGGTAACCCATACTCGTATATGCGGTACAAACACTATCCGATTTACCTGACAGTAACGCAACGCTTGAGCTTACGAAATATTGAATTTAAGGCGTCTTTATATATTATTAGACAAGGGTTTTAGTGTTTGTCTCCTGATGATTGAATATTGTGGAGTTATACTTAAAGAACTTTACGTTCTAAATAATATTAAGTCACTTACCTATTTTATTTTATATAACGGAAGAAAACACCACAATCGCTTGACTAATGAAGCGTTACAGTTGAAGAAAATATTTGTTTATTTTTTCTCTTGCTGCGCTTCAGTGTTAAGGAATAAAAAATATTACGTAATATGAGTCTGGACGACAATAAATACCAGAGCGATAAAAATAAACAGATACTAAATTAAGTTTCCCTCCTGAGAAGTCATGGGAAAAACATATTATGTATCTGCCATGACTATAAAAGCTTTAACTTTATATTAAAATTTTCACTCTCCCTCTCCTAATTTTCTCCCAACAGTAGCCTACCTTAAGGTTTTCTATTCGGCCCCATGAATGACTAAGAATTCTGGATTTTACGCATTTAGAAATTTTGTTATGCCGCTTTTTATTACTAATAAAGAGTGAAATGTCCAATAAATAAGTATAATCCTTGCGACTGCGAACTTTAAAAATAAATGAGATTTAAATTTATGATGGCATCCATAAGAAATTGAGGGAACTCCTCAAATCTTAAAGTGATTTTATTTATATATAAAAGAACAAAAATCACTATTATATATTTTATTTATATAATAGTGATTTTTGTGTTTTTATCAACAAGTCGAGCATTTTCATCCAAAAATGTGACATTTGATGAAATGGAACTGCTGATGATGATCAGAACAGAACTCTTCAACGACGAGAAGTTCACGTTTGGCGATTTGTCCTCCTAGCTGTGTTTGTTAAGCAAGTTCTATTTACACGTTTAATTTTTGTCATGCTCGATTTCTGATGATGGAATCCATGAGGAATTGAGGGAACTCCTCAAATCTTAAAGGCAAACATATAGTGATTTTTGTGTTTTTATCAACAAATCGAGCATTATCATACAAAAATGTGACATTTGATGAAGTGGAGCTGCTGATGATGATCAGAACAGAACTCTTCAACGACGAAAAGTTCACGTTTGGCGATTTGTCCTTCTAGCTGTGTTTGTTAAGAAAGTTCTATTTTCACAATTGTTTTTTGTCATGCTCGAGTTCTGATGATGGGATCCATTAGGAATCGAGGGAACTCCTCAAATGTGAAAGGCACACAAATAGTAATTTTAGTATTTTCATGAACTAATCAAGCATTTTCGTTCATAAAAGTGACATTTGATGAAGTGGAACTGCTGATGATGATCAGATAGGAACTCTTCAACGACGCGTAGTTCAAGTTTGGCGATTTGTTCTCTTCGTTTTGTTTGTAAAACAAGCAAGGTTTTTCTATGATTCCATGAGGAATTGAGGGTACTTAGTCTTCTACCATTATAAACATACTTATAGCCATTTTTATTTTATTGTATGGAAGAGTGTGAATCTAAGAGTGCACCATCTAAGTATAATAATCTTACACCGGCCTCCCACATTGAAGTCGGTTTTTTTTTCTTAAAAATTATTGCTTTAGTTATTTGTTTGAGTGATATTAATTTTCGCAACTAAGTAGACATTACTAGTAGACGAGTAACAGGTCATGTTAAGAGGTGTACTTGGAAAAAGCAAACGTAGGTACCTACAATTTTCATCGATTACTTAGACATGCATTTTGTTAGTTATGCCAAATATAGACTATTTTTTTTTACGTTTTGGTAGCATATTGAATATTGTCGGCGCCACGTCATCATGAATTTAACACGAGAAATTTTTCGTGCATTGATTTTTTATGACTTTTGATGTCCTTTAAGTCAACGAGAAAATTATGACAGACTTCGATTGGCTTTTCACGATGAAGCTCCATCTTGTGCCACTGTTTACAACTGGTTTAATGAGATTAAAGGTGGTCGCACCTATCTGACCGAGGATCTGCGTGAGGGACGGCCTTCTATGGCGACGACTGAAGATAAAATCTGTGCCTCTAGTGAAAAGGGGTTAAAGTGCACTTATGACCTTTTTGCATTAAATACATCAAAATTCTCAAAAAAAAATTTAGCATCTTTTGGTGTTATCGGATCTAAGTTAACTCTTAAAATGACAAAGTTAGGATTGTGCCAAATGGTTTATCTGGCGAATTATATCGGGCAAAATGGTGCAATTAAAGATAACATTTAACATTTTTGTCTTTTGCTTGCGTGGAACGAGATAAGTTCATTTGCATCTTTTGATATATCTGGTGTTAAAAGATCAATATTTTCTTATACCTTTTTACGAAACTAGCATACTTTATGGAGTATAAATCGACCATAATCTTTATTCACGACTAAATTTTAAACATTATTGGTACAAGTCGAATTGTATCTTTTGAGAGTGCTGGTGTTAAAAGATCGAAGTTTAATTAAACCAATTTACACCAGCAATAAACGCAGACTTTATAGAGATAAATCGACATTTATCTTTATTCACGACTAAATGTTAAACATTATTGGTATAATCCGAATTGTATCTTTTAAGACATCTCGTGTTAAATGATCAATGTTTACTTATACCAATTTACCCAGCAATATACTCATACTCCATAAAAAATAAATCAACTTTAATCTCTATTCACGATTAATTGTTCAGTATTTATTGTTGCAAGTCGATTTATACCACTCAATGTGAATAAATTTATGTGACAAACGATCATCATCATCATCATCATCATGTCAGCCGAAAGACGTTTTACTGCTGGACATAGGCCTCCCCCAATGATTTCCACAATGACCGGTCCTGCGCCACCCGCATCCAGCGGACAGCCGCGACCTTCCCCAGGTTGTAATGTTGTTGGCTGTCAGACTTTGACGGCTGTCAAACCTGACTGACACTGTCACACCGTTCGAGTCGAATATTTTAATTCGGCGGATGTAGCTACTGGACTTTCTTTCTTTTCATTATTATTAAATGTTATAATCAAAAAGAAAAGTCTTTAATGTTGGACAAGTATATGTAAAAGTAAAAAATAAACAATTAAGAAGGAGGCAGAAAGTCCTTGCTCAAACTCCTGTGTGTTGTGGCTCAATCTTCAAACAATTAAAAAAAAAAGGTTAGGCAAAAAGTTGGTCTATACTCTATAGCCTTTTACTAGAAATTGTCGTCTCATTTTGTATTAAAATTCTCTTCGTTTGGGTAAGTGAAATCGCTATCAATTTCACTGTAATTGTTTTCAACGATTAGCTTTCCCTTTAACGCATCGTTCTATACGGGGTTTTAAAATATTTCAGTGTTGGGTGGAGCGGTAACGACGCGGATGCCTTGCCTCATTTGAGGGCGTAGTATGTGGACGTGAAGGCTCTGCTGGTGGCCATTGGACGCCTCTTCGAGGATTGATAGCTCGGCAGCGTAGCGGTCATCTTGTGCGCCCTGCATTCTTCTCGGGTATGCTAACTTAGTCATCGAGTAGATGGCACGTTGGCGGGCGGGATATGCCTACGTCGCTGTATTGTAGTTAATCATAGATATTGCTTTTAGGAGGCGTCTTACCGAGGCTACCATTGGTAGTATTCAGCTGCTGTGGATTGAAAAGGAGGCGGGTAGCGTTCCGGAGTTAGCTGACGGTTCTGGTGGCGCTGACGGACAGCAGCGCGAAATATTGTCCCTCGGCTACACCAGCCGGGGTGAAGGCCTCTGGGCGCAGGTCCGATGTGCTACCAGTTACCAGTTTTAAAGTGGGGAGTGTAGGATATGCTTGTGCGAGGACTATTGCCCGGGATAACCCAGGCGCGAAACTGGGTTAGCTGGGGACAGTAGGCCTTCGTCCCAGGCGTCCTTGTTGGGTTTAGCCAGGACAAATTGCACATACCGGACCCAAATTGTATTTTTATTATAAACCTAGAACTTAAGAGAATTAAAAATTAAATTGTTGTCGCAGCAGTTCTGGTTTTATTTTATTAGAAAAAAATTAAAATATTACAAGGTCATCGGTCCACGCCCCGGGGGCCCTTCCGATACGCGGTCACCACTCGAGAACCTTTCCGCCCCAACGGCCATCGGTTCTACGTGCAATGTGCTCCGCCCACTACCACTTAAATTTAGCGATTCGGAGGGCTGTATTGGTCACTTTGGTTCTGCTGCGGATGGCCTCATTTTTGATGCGATCACGCAGAGAAAATCCCAGCATAGCCCTCTCCATCGCTCTTTGCGTGACTTTGAGCCTTCTTATGAGGCCCATAGTAAGCGACCATGTTTCAGTACCATAAGTCATCACTGGCAACACACACTGGTCAAAGACTTTCGTCTTGAAACACTGCGGAATATTAGACGGAAAGATGTGCCGTAGCTTCCCGAACGCTGCCCAGCCGAGTCGGATTCGACGATCAACCTCTTTCTCGAAGTTGGACCTACCTAACTGGACAGTCTGTCCTAGGTATATGTAATCGTCTACAACTTCGAGCGTAAAGTGTCCGATTGTTACGGGAGTTGGTGCGACATGGGCATTAGACATCTTGTCCATCTTCGTCTTGTCCATGTTCATCTTCAGACCAACTCGCTCGGGGGCTTTACTGAGGTCATTGAGCATTGTACTTAAATCCTCTATGGTCTCAGCCAAGACTACTATATCTTCAGCAAACCGAAGGTGAGTGAGGTACTCGCCGTTTATGGTGATGCCTAGCCTTCTCCAGTCCAGAGTCTTGAAAACATCCTCCAGTGCAGCGGAGAACAGTTCAGGAGAAATAACATCTCCTTGCCTGACTCCCCGCTACAACGGAATAGGCTATGAGTTCTGGTCCTGCTGTCGGACTGACATAGTGGCGTTCTCGTACAAACACTTCAGCACTTCGATATAGCGGTAGTCCACTTGGCACCGCTAGAGAGATTGCAGTACAGCCCAGGTTTCAATCGAATCAAAGGCTTTCTCGTAGTCCACGAACGCTTTTTTTTTTTTATTAAAAATGGGATTGCTCTTGGCCAGCATCTAGCCAGGAGGCAAAGATGAGGCCGACGATGAAGCGAGCTCACCCAGAAAAAGCGCTTGGTTCGAATTAGAGGAATTTCGACCAGGTAAGGATGGTAGCCAGCCGTACGTCTGGATGTCCGATGGAAGAAGGGGGAAGGCGGTATGAGCTCATGGAGCTCTTGAGCACACTCACCGAAGTACAGTTTGTAGAAGACGCACAGACATGCTACTCTGCGTCGATGTGCTAAGCTCTGCAGCTTATTTCCCACTACCGTGCTGCCACCAATGAGCCTCCTGGCTCTGCGGTCCACCGAGTCGAGTGCGGCAAGTTGGTACTTAGCCGAGCCATCCCAAAGGTGACTACAATACTCCATGCAAGACCGGACTTGGGCTTTATATAAAGATAGAAGCTGCCCAGGGGTGAAGTATCGCTTGACCTTATTTAGGATGCTCAGCTTTTTGGCCGCTGTTCCGGCTTTGGACTCGATGGTAGTGCCGAAGTTAAGGTTTGAGCTTAACGTCATGCCAAGGAGCTCGAGATCGTTGGCTACAGACACGGTTGTACCTCGGAAAGTAGGAGCCAGATTGAATGAGCTCTTTTTTGCGGTAAACAGACACGCTTGCGTTTTGGTGGCGTTGAAACTAACCAGATTGTTATCACCCCATTGGAAGACAAGACTTAAGGTTAATTCGCTCTACCATTGTCTCTCTCTCAGACTGAATTTCATCACGACCAGGCCCCGCGCTGGACAAATATCTCTCCATGACCGTACTGTCGTCTGCGTATGCGACCACTCCTGGCAGAAGAAGGTCGTTAATATGAAGCAGGAAAAGGGTTGCGGAGAGAACAGATCCCTGAGGAACACCGGCATCAATGGCCATGTTATGAGGTCCGACGAGCAGCCATCAATGACTAATCGTCCATCAACGACGTCACTCGGATCGAACGCCCACTCAGGAAATCAGATATCCAGCTACAGAGGCCAGAAGGGATACCGTATGCAGGAAGCTTGCGAAGCAGACTAGCATGCCAAACCCTGTCAAAAGCCTTCGAGATGTCAAGAGACACGGCAAGAGCCTCACCGTGTTTCTCGATGGCCTCGCCCCAGTAGTGCATAGCATACACAAGAAGATCCCCAGTGGAACGGCCCCGGTGAAACCCATATTGCCGATCACTGAGAAGGTCGTTAGCTTCAAGGTAAGTCAGCAGCTTACTGTTCAGAACTCTCTCCATAACCTTACAGAGTATGGAGGTAATGGCGATAGGTCGATAATTGCAGGGATCGGCACGACTACCTTTCTTGGGCACTGGTTGCACATTGGCAAGCTTCCAGGATGCCGGTACGGTATTCGTCTTGAGAGAGAGACGATACAAACGTGTAAGAACAGGAGACAACTCGGGACCACAGTGCTTCAGAACCCTTGCAGGTATACCATCAGGCCCACTAGCTTTGTTTACGTCTAGACTCTGCAGTGCTAAACAGAGAGGCAGGTTATACTCCTCAGTATTCTGTATAACCTGACGGAGCGTATGGATGTGGTCTACGGTGCTAAAGCCTCTTCGGAAACCGGCTTGTTCTGGGAGGCTGGAAGTCATCTAGCCTGCGTGCGAGAGGGTTCGTAATGACTCTTGAAAACAGCTTATAGACATGGCTCAGAAGTGAGATGGGTCGGTAGGTCTTCAGTAAGGCGTTGTCATCCTTTTTGAAGAACAGCACCACTACACCTCTGTTCCATGCCTTAGGAGTTTTCCCTTCCAGTAAGACGGAGTCAAACATTTTCTGAAGGGCCCTAAGGACCGGTTTTCCACCCGCCTTCAGGAGTTCAGCTGTTATTCCGTCTTCACCGGGTGCCTTGTTGTTCTTCAGCTGTTTAAGAGCCATTCTTATCTCGTATAGGCTGATGTCCGGGATATTTTCGGTATAGTGCCGGGTTAATCTAGCTCTAGAGTCTTCCGCCAGACCAACATCGGGTCTGCTAGGTGATGTTTATAGCTGTCCATAAAAGCACTCTATCTCACTCAGAAGCTCAGGTTTGGACGAGACGATTCTACCGTCTTCAGTTTTTAATCTGGCGAGCTGGTTCTGCCTAATAGACAAATCTCTTGAGAAAACTTTAGAGCCCTTATTCTGCTCGATGGCCTCTTCAATACGATTTGTATTGAATTGGCTTAGATTGCGGGTAAGGTACTTGGAGATCTGTTTATTAAGCTGCCTGTACGAGTATAATTTTGCATCGTCTGAAGACTGCAGAATCATCTCGTTCCACACTTTTTCAACTTTGACTGCTAATATCTCGCCAACGGTTGACTTAAATGGAAAAGTTTTTTTAAAACCTCTATATCATTTTCAAAGGCTTATCCAAAGATACCCCGCACGTCTATGAGCACTGATTTTTTTTTTTTCATCTTACGATTACATTTTTGGGTGCCCCCCCCCCCCTTATTTAATTATTTTTTATAATTTCGCTACATTTTTTTGTAGCGGTTCGTAGAAGACACCTTCATACCAAATTTCATAATTTTAGTGCTCATAGTCTCCGAGTAAATCGACTGTGACATACGGACGCACGGACGGACAGACATGACGAATCTATAAGGGTTTCACTTTCACCATTTTGGCGATGGAACCCTAAAAATGATTGGTAAAAGTGTATTTTTGTTAAAGCAATAGCTAAATTTATTTAGTGCAAAATGGTAAAAATTGGTTTTCTTATAAATATCTCTGAAATATACATGTTAAATGATAGGTATGTTTAAGGCATGTATTTTTTATTTACGTTGCTCATGTAAATTACCTTTATAAAAAGAGATGTGCTGAGAAAAGCGTGTCCTTTTTCACTTATTAAAAGAAAGGTGGAAAGGGGTATAAATTTAATTATATCCCTTGGTAGTATAGGTAGTACGGGTAAAAAAAATATAAATTCTGATAATCCTTTAAAAGCACATTTTGGCTCGGATACAAGTCACATTTATTTAAACTGTTAACTTTAGAGTAATTGCAATACTATCCCGTGAAAGAGGATTTTTTATTTATTAAGACTACTTTTAAAGTTTAGTTGTAAGTAAAGTAGGTATAGTGGTTAAAGTACAGTGAACAAAAATTCGTATAATTTAAAGCTGCAACGGTTTTTTGTGTCTCCTGTAAAGTAGTGTTTTTCGACTTTAACCCCTTTTCACTAGAGGCACAGAAATAAGTGCTGTGCTGTAAAGACTGACACAAAATGACCTATCAGCAGATTTAAACAAGTTTAGGTATCGGTATGAGTCACATACACTAAATCCTTCATGAATATTTAGCGGTCAGGCAAACAAAACAAAAAGCAGTTACTGCAGTACAGAATAGATGAAAAAGTAAAGAAGAGGACCTGTTGTATGTAGTTGTATAGGTGAAAACTCAAGAAGATGACCTGTTGTATGTAGTTGTGACGTGTTCGAATAACCGTTTGGTTTGTTTGAGTTGCACATTTTAAATATGTTATGTCTATTCGAACACGCTACAACTACATACAACAGGTCATCTTCTTAAGTTGTTTACCTATAACCACCACCGTACAGTACCGACCTTGCACCTTGCGATTTTTATATAATCGCGAAAATAAAATGTAATCTTCAAAGATAGCGTTTCATGGACGCCGAGGAAGTAGTTAAGTTAGGCTGCATTTCAAATGGTTGTCGAAGCGACCACTAAAGACGAGTGGGCAAAGTGCTTTTCTCAGTGGTCCCATCGGATGCAGCGATGTATTGAGTAAAGGAACACAATTTTAAAAAGAAATTATATTAAAATGAAAATTTTGTCGGTTGCTACATACTACTGGGTATAGTGGCTATGTGAAAAAAAAACATGGTAGTAGTGTGTTCGGCATACGAACCGTCAAAAATGTTCGGGGTGCTGATATGGTAATTTGCCACGCTCCCACCCTTGAACTACTACTCTCATGACCACACACATACATACATACAGGACCGTGACTCTTAGGGCTCAGGGTCCAAGGGCGGAAAGGTAGCAAATAAATCCACCAGCATCCCGAAATTTCAGCCGCTTACTCCGTGTGCTGAATATACGTACAGGCCATACAGGATACGAGTATACACGCACGTAATGAATTGAGAAGGAAAACTATCGAATCTTAGTCGACGTTAATGAGTATAATAAAAACAAGCTTATGGTTAATTTCCTTTCTTTAGACGGTGTTGTTAGTTGTGTAAAACATATTAGGTAAATGTCTGTGAATTTTTAAGTCCGAATAATGTAATGGGAGACACTTGGCCGGTTTTTTACATTTTATTAAATTGATATCGTTGCTGAAGTAAAAACGAATAACTCGTGCCTGTGAGCTCGCTGCTACTGTCAGATGTCAATTATAAAATCCTTCACTATTTAACTCGGCACTCCAAATCAGTGTTCTAAGCACTATTTTTTCTCTCTCTCTGCACTAAAATAACTATTGATGAATTGACAACATTTCAAGTAGTCTATACATATAATAAAGCTGAAGAGGGTCGAAAGTCTGTACATGGAAGATATTCGAAAAAAAGTTGGCTGGGGATACTTAGAATTGATAACAGAACACGTTCCAACAGTTTTTAGAATTTTTGTCTGTTTGTCTGTTTATCTGTTTGTCTGTTTATATGAACGCGCATCACGTGAAAACGGCTAAACGGATTTTGATGAAAACTTTACTAATCTGTCGAGTAAATATCCGGTCAGGTTTTAGGCTATAAAAGTTTTGCAAAATTGGGTTTAAAGGGGGTAAAAAGAGGGGTTGAATTTTGTATGGGAACTCCTATAATCCATGAGTTACAGGAATGAAAATTGGTAAGCATATACTTGACGATAAAGGAAAAACATCCTCATTCACAATTTGTGAAATCTTAAGATAGAAACTGAAAAAAAAGTAAACGCAAGCGCTGCGCCGCGGCGCCGCCCAGTGTGCCCGCCAGCCACCACGGTCTCTTCAAATTTTGAACACTATTATGATTTATTCCATTAATTAACTGTGACTCTAAACCCCAATTTCAGGACCATTTTCTAGATTCAAAAACTACATATATAACTTTGTAATCCCACTAATATTATAAATGCGAAAGTTTAGATGTTTGTTACTCAATCACGCAAAAACGGCTGAACAGATCAAGGTGATTTTTTTTGTATACTAAACAGTATATAATCTAGATTCACTTATAGTATACTTTTTGTCCCGATGATTACCCTCAAAGGGATGAAATCGGGGGTGCAAATATGGTCTATGAAACTGGTGATTTAAATCCTCATACGCCATTCTAAGCTTTAAGTTTCAGCCCATTAGAAGTATAACGGCGTGTCAATAAATTTAACTTAAGCCATAGCAGAATTTGACGTATTGTAAACAAGCTGACGTTTCGATATGTCAAAGCCGAAATATCATAATTCCTTCTGATTGATGACGCTATTTTTGAGCATAACCTTTTAGCAATTAGGTCTATTATTGCGTGTAAATCAAAATAAATTTGCGATACTTTGGAATTGTTTGTCTTCATATGCATAAATACAAAAACAGCTGCTTCAATGCAGTCTTTGTATCGTCGGTGTACAATTTAATTTTGTCGTGTATTATTTTTTACGTGATTGGTGACCCTTCAGACTATAATAACTGTTTGATATAAGAGATCACTTGGGCTGGGCAGCCCAATCGTCAACATTGACGGTTGAAGCACCTTAGATCTATGTACAAAGTGCAATATATATACTGAGATAGAGATACCAGTGAAATACTCCACATAGATCGTAGTCATCGTAGCGCCGTTGTGTATTTAGTAAGAACTAACCGCACGACCGCTGCATCCCTGTCACTTCAATATGCAAGTGCGATAGAGATAGCACCAAGTGACATCTGGTACAAACAAGTTAAAATAACATTTCCATAGAAAAAATCGTACTTCGAGCTGAAAGGCCCCTGGATCTATGGTTATCCGTATACATATAATACAGCTGTAGAGGGTCGAAAATCTGTACATTGAAGATATTGGATAAATCAATGGAGCGATTGGAGGGCCCTTGGCATCGAAACAGAACACATTTCAACAGTTTTAAGAATTCGTGTCTGTTTGTCTATCGGTTTATATGTCTAGGCAGTGTGACTCTCGGCCTTCAGCCTCACGTGCATTGCCGCTTCGGGCCTTCGGCCCTCAGCCTTACATGAGGGGCCCGCTCTGTTGGCTATCTTGCCACTATGTGTGAATGATCGGCATGAGGAGCCCACTCTGTGTGAATGCTAATGCGAATACTCTGTCTGCCTTTAGACTCGCATGCCTTGCCCCTCTGCATCAGGCCTTCGGCCCTACATAAGGAGCCCGCTCTGTTGGGACTTTCGGCCTTCGGCCTCGCTTGCATTGCCACTCTGCTTCAGGCCTTCGGCCCTACATAAGGAGCCCGCTCTGTTGGGACGCTCGGCCTTGGGCCTCGCGTGCGTGTCAAACGGCTCCGGGCCTTCAGCCTTATATAAGGATCCCGCTCTATTTGAATGCTCGGCCTTCGGCCTCGCATGCCTTGCCACTCCGTTTCGGCCCGTTACTCATCAACTTTACATGAAGAATCTACTCTGTTGGGAAGATCGGCCTTCGGTCTCGCGTGTCTCGCCTCCCGGTTTCAAGTCTTTGGCCCTCAACCTTATATAAGAAGCCCGCTCTGTGTGAATTTTTTGGCCTTCCGGCTTGCATGTTTTACCACTCTGCTTCTGCATATCGGCCCTCTGAAGAACCCGCTCTGTTAGGACGTTTTACGGAAGAACTGCGTAGCGAGACTTTTATCATTGTACATGTCATATTTTACGGGCTTTATTCGCCTAGAATCGGTTTACTTGATATTCTGAAATAATCTCAATCATACGTTTTGAAAGCACGAGCACGTAGCACCAACTCCCGCTACAATCGGACACTCTTAATTGAAGTTGTAGATGATTATATATTATACCTAGAACAGACTGTCCAGTTAGGTAGGTCCAACTTCGAGAAAGGGGTTAATCGTCGAATCCAACTCGGCTGGGCAGCGTTCGGGAAGCTACGGCACATCTTTTCGTCCAATATTCCGCGGTATCTCAAGACGAGGGTCTTTGACCAGTGTGTGTTGCCAGTGATGACATATGGCACTGAAACGTGGTCGCTTACTATGGGCCTCATAAGAAGGCTCAAGGTAACCCAAAGAGCAATGCAGATGGCTATGCTGGGAGTATCTTTGCGTGATCGTATCAGAAATGAGGCCATCCGCAGTAGATCCAAAGTAACCTACATAGCCCTCCGAACCGCTAAACTTAAGTGGCAGTGGGCGGGGCATATTGCACGTAGAACCGTTGGCTGTTGGGGAGGAAAGGTTCTCGAGTGGGATCGGGGATGCAAGTAAGGTCTATGAAACGGGATGGTTTATTCCTCATACGCCATTCTACGATTTAAGTTTCAGCCCACCACCACCACCATATCAGCCCTAGGACGTCCACTGCTGGACATAGGCCTCCCCCAATTTCATGGGGGGGGGGGGGTAAATGCCATAATCGCCACGCTTGGCATGCGGGTTGGCGATCGCAGTATCTCCACCGCACTCTAGGAATGCTGCTGCCCATACCCCGGCCAAGTTTCAGCCAATTGGGAGTATAACAGCGTGTCAAGAAATTTAACTTAAAATGCTTTAAGTTAAATTTCTTGTAAACAAGCAGAATTGTAAACAAGTTGACGATTCATTATGTCAAAACCGAAGTATCATAATTCCTTCTGATTGTTGACGCTATTTTTGAGCACTACCTTTTCGCAATAAGTTCTACCTTGCGTGTACATCAAAATGCATTTGCGATACTTTGGCATTGTTTCTATTCATATGCTTAAATACAAAACAGCTGTTTCAATGCACACTTTGTATCGTCGGTGTACCATTTAAGGATGATTCACAGTAGGCCGTTCCGTGTCCGGGCCGGCCCGTTTTCTTCTAGAGAAATACGCCGGCCGTTGCGTTTGCTGTCATAAAATACGGCCCGGCCCGGACACGGAACGGTCTACTGTGAATCATCCTTTAGTTTTATCGTGCGTTATTTTTTACGTAATTGCTGACCCTTCACACCATAAAAACTGTTGGTTATAAGAGATCACTTGAGCTGGGCAGCCCAATCGTCAGCATAGACAGTTGGAGCATCTTAGATGTACACTTAGAAGAGGGTCGAAAGTCTGTACATGGGAGATATTCGAAAAAAAGTTGGCTGGGGATACTTAGAATCGATAACAGAAATCGTTTCAACAGTTTTAAGAATTTGTGTCTGTTTTTCTGTCTGCTTTTTGACGACCTGTTTAGCCTAGTTGGTAGTGACTCTGCCTCCGAAGCTAGAGGTCCCGGGTTCGAATCCCGGCCAGGGCATTTATTTGTGCATTTTTCACGGATATTTGTTCTTGGGTCTTGGATGTTTTCTATGTATATAAGTATGTATTTATCTATATAAGTATGTATATCGTCGTCTAGTACCCATAGTACAAGCTTTGCTTAGTTTGGGACTAGGTCGATTTGTGTAAGATTGTCCCCCAATATTATATTATATGTCTAAAACGAACGAATGGAGTATAATTTACCCTCATTAATATGGCAACTGGATCTTTGGCGACGACATAGCTCGGCCTTCGGCCTCGCATGCCTTGCCACTCTCCTTCGGTTTTCCAGTCATCAACCTTACATGAAGAATCTACTCTGTTGGGAGGCTCGGCCTTCAGCCTCGCGCGTCTCTCCTCTCCGCTTCATGCCTTCGGCCCTCATCCTTACATGAGAAGCCCGCTCTGTGTGATTATTCTCGCATGCCCTGCCGATCTGCTTCCGGCCTTCGGTCATCATACTTACATGATGAACTCGCTCTGTTGGGATAACGTTTTACGGCAGAACTGCGTAGCGAGACTTTTATCATTGTACAATGTACATGTAATGTTTTTGACGAGATTCATTCGTCTAGAATCGGTACATTTGATATTCCGAAATAAGCACTTAATGATTCGTTTTGACAATAGGATTTCTAGGGAATGTCATATTGACTGAAATCGTTTCTTAAGGGGGTGTAAAGAAGGGTGATAGATTGTATCATCATCATCATCTGAGGCGTTATAGCCACGGGTGGGCCCTAGGCTAGCCTGGTCAAGCAAATATCTCCAGTCCGATCTATTCGTGACTTTCCTTCTCCAACATGTCACCCCTAAGTTCCTGGTGTCCACCTGAGCTTGAGAAAGATTTTATGGGAAAACAAATCATTCTAAGGCGAGAACGAATTATACGCGGACGAAGTCGCGGGCAAAAGCTAGTATAAAATACTAACTCATTTCGTTATCTTGTCAACAAGAAACCCAAAAATATATTTTTTAATATTTTTTATATTTTATAGCTATTCGTTTTCAAGATATTCAGGAAAATGTTAAAAAAGCCTGCCATCGACTATATTATGACGTCACAGGGCTGAATTGTGACAGTCAGAACGCACAAAGAGAACAACAGGACCTTGTACTATTACTTATTCTGTGGCAGGATACTACCTTTAGTAAATCCGCCTTAATTAACCTTTTCCAAGCTCTGCCAAATACAAAAACTGGCACTCACACGCCATGACATCGAAAAACACGAAGTTGAACCCTATAGAAACGGATGTAGGTTGATACCGCACTGCACGCCGTGACCTATATCCGTCGTTGGCGTTGAACCGATGGTGCGGATATATGCGTCGTGGGCGTCCAAAAGGTTAATAGTGCTTCTGTACATTTTTTTACGCTGTGACGCCTTACTTGTCACTTACTCTCTTTTAGAACGAGAAACATTTGAAATTTATTTTTTAATATGAAATGGCGATATTTTCGAGATATTAAAAATGTGGTTATATTAAATTTTTTATCCTCTATTTAATTTAACCGGAAAAAAAACCCTTAATATTCAAATGCTGTCAATTAAATCCTATAATAGTTGTCAGTAACGGCATATCCTGGATTCTTCCTGCAGAATTACTTTTAATATAGCCTGAAGAAAATAGGTATTTAAAGTTATAAAAATATAGTACCTATTACAAATAGATGTAAAAACGGTACGTTACTATTAAAGATTTATTATTATTATTACAACCATAGAAAAACAAAATGTAAAATTTATGTAGCACCAACTACAAGTTCATAACTTTATTTTAATTATTATTTGTTCACGAGTGTTGAATTAGGAACGCTCATTGTCACGTCCAACTTGCCCAGGCGGGTTAAAGTAAACATCACAGAAACTAATTAGTGTAGAAAATTCACGTGGGACCAAACAGTGTAATATGAGCGAAGTACAGTTTGATGTTGCGCTCACAAAATTAGGGAAGTTTAGGGCCAAAGTCGAGCTCGCCCCTAACAAGTTAATTTAAACTGCCCGAGTAATTTGCACAGAACTGTGACTCTAATTCAATTAGTTACAAGGTAGGCAAACAACGCGTGGCCGACGCTCTCGCGATTTTATTCATTGTCTAATGAGCTGCTTTATTCTTCTCGCTCGACATACTCAAAAATTAGGTTAACCTTCTTTTTTACGTTTTTGTAATTAGTAACGTGGAATTTTGTCGCACCATTAACATTATGAAGACAAACGCAGTAAATAAATTGAAGAGAGAAAACGCCGAGTTCTATCCAGCCCATTGCTCTCAAAGACGTTCTATCTGACTTCTTATTTCTTCGCTCCATTTTATATTTACATTTTTGTATTAAAAAAATAGTAAAGCACATGAGTATATAGGTACTTAGATTTCTATTTTGTCTATTGACATAAATATAATTTTATGATACCAGTGAGGTACGCTGATTATAGCACTTGAGACGGTATTACTCGACGACGACATGAAGGAGGCCAAGAGTAGGTATAATGATAAACCTCACGAGTCTCATACGCCGTTTTTCAACACATTTGCGAGAAAAAAATCTATTCTATAAGTGCTTAAAGCCGTTAATTAATTTCTGTAGTTGTTGATGACCACACTCACAATTCACATACATGTATACGTATTACAGAGAAATGGCGCCTATTACCGTGGGTTTCAAAATTGGCGACCATTACCACGGTATTTTCTAATACCTACGCATTTTAAAAGCAAACCGATCGATTTTCGAGTAGGCATATTTTACTCAAACGAAGCTTATTTAGTTGTATAGCGGACCTATTAGCGCTAGTATGTGTGTATGAAATAAAGTTCTCGTATGTGTGTATGAAATAAAGTTCTCGTATGTGTGTATGAAATAAAGTTCTCGCACTTTGTCACTTTCCGCGACGGCAGCACATGAAGATGTGCCAAACTAACGCGTGAAGCCACATGTATGTGAACTTAAATCTTATATAGTATTTTACGTAATAGTTATCGTAACTGAAACTTATGTTACGGTTTTTAAATGGTTGTTTATTATTTTCCTTAAGACTTCCGAGTACTCTTTATATATTTTTGATTGGGTTGGTGATAGTTTCTTAAAGAAGTATTTATTACCAAGTGACATTTTAACGTTTTATTTAGATTTCCTTTTAAAAAAAATTATGTTCAAAAATTATATGCAGAAATAATGTTATTAATCTATATTAATAATTCCGTGCAGGGGTACGGTAGACCCGAACGAGACCCGTCTCAAATTGAAGAACGTATAAAAATAACGGTTTCGAGTTGAACATATGTATCCGCAAAATTCGGATTGTCGCGTATTTTGCATTTAAAAGTGTTAATTTTATGACAAGAGGTCGGCCATATTAAATTCGTTGGTTGACAGTGTCGGGTCGGATACGTTCGGAAATAGTGAAATATTTTTGCGTCCTGTATGTTGGCCAGCCCGGCTAGTATGATAGCTTATACCGTCACGTTATATGGCGAAAATGTACTGAAACGTCACATAAAACGTGACGGTATAAGCTGTCATACTAGCCGGGCAGGTTGCCGGGCTGCGTTCTGGGTGATGGGCCATCAACGCCCATTGTGTGGTCCGGCAAGCCGCGTCTGCAGCGTTTTATTTTTGTCGTTTTCAAGCGTTCAATACACCTATCAGATTGTCACAACAACCGCTTTCAAAGCGAATGTATGGGGCCTGTTACATGGTTATTATTATCCCGTGATACGTTCATATCATGTTACGTATCACGTGAATACTGAAGCAGAATCCATGTAAATTTGAACTCTGCGATAATATTGACACCACTAGAATGTTTGCTGAGTCTGTCCGCCACCTTCTGCGTCTCTATTTTAAACGTCTAGCAAAATTCTATCCCTATCTCGCTCTCCCATATCTTAGTGGTACTGCTCATGCCGTTCGCCGCGCTCGGACGTTAAAGGCGCTACCTTGAACCGAAAACGAAGTATCTGCCTTTTTGTCGCACATGCATATTCGAACGACATAGAGGGAGATAAGGTCTGAGGCGCTACCGCTAACTGAAAACAAGATATTTGCCTCTCTGTCGCACTTGCATATTCGACCTACAGAGAGAGAAATACTTCGTTTTCGGTTCGCGGGTTCTTAGTTCGTTTTATATTCGCGGCAGGCGTCAACTTTAAAACGAATAGGGTATTTTACTATGTGGGTATTTCTCTACTAATTGGAAACTGGCCCATACAAGACTGTCACAAACACATTTTTTACATAAGTTACACAAAAATGTTAATACATTGAAAGAAATTAACAAATGAAATATAAATATTCAAAAAGCTCACACATTTTCCTCTTTATTCATAAGATATTGACGGTTTTTTGAAAAAAAAAAACGTGACAGGGGACTGTTATAATCTTCCAGGGGAGTGTTCATATGGAAGTAAAACACATTTTTATTTAAAGAAAGCAATCAAATTCTTCATTTTTTAATAATCAGTATTTCTTACGAATTTACGAACAATTTCTAAACAAATTTAACGTTAGTTATAATAATTGTAACGACTTTCTTATGCAATAGAACACTTGGATTAATATCCTCTTCCACTTGCGTTCCAACTTCTGCAATCTTTTATACGATACAGACATCTGCATCTTTTTCACGGTCTTTGTTCCTCCATAGTTTGTATTTTCTTACTACTTTACCAGACATGACTTTACCGAAAATTTGTTCTTCCTTAAACGTTTATAAACTGGCGTAGTTCTTTTTAAAATTTTCATTCAACACTTCTCCAAAACGCGCCTTTTAACAACTTCTTTGCTCTGGATGACTGGTGTATCATACTCGTACATTCTTGTTAATTTTGTGTTCGGTGTTTCGTCATTTTTACTCATATTACATTATAGTTTGTAACCTCTTTCTATACTTTTTTAGTTTCTGTTTATATTCGTGAATCTCGAAATCTATTTCTTTCATTATTTTTTACGCTTCCTTTTAGCTTGTTTCTTTCTTGCTTCCACTAATGAATTTTCTGAAAATCTAGGCGCTGGAGAGAAGGCAGCCTGCCAGCCTGAGGCAGGACACACTTAATCAGGCGTATTTTCCGTAATATAAGTATTTATGACTTCTTTCATGGCTGTTTTCTTATCGCGATAAGTAGCACAATGCTCTCTCTAGAATTGTTTTACAGCCTTATGCTCACGACGACTCAAGTTCTTGACTAATTTCCTACTTTTTTTTTCTTTTTTTTTGGTATTTCCGTCTTTCTTTTTCTTTAATTTCTTCTCCCCACATCTTATATTTTTGCGGGTCAATGAAGTCGTTGATATCTCAAACGATTAGCTTTTCGTTTATTTTTTTCAATCTTTCTTTCTAGGTGGCATATTGTAACATTACCTATAATAAGAAAATGAAATTAAAAAGCAATAAAATCCCGACTATAAATTATAGCCAATGCCACTCTTACAAGTTACAACTGAGACACACCCAAAGAAATGAGGTATCTCATGTTAAAATATATGAGGCTGTTTGCAGAGCTTGCCAAAAAAATTGAGAAACATGCATAGAGTGAAACCATTTTCAAAACTAACGCCAAACATATACTCAAAAAAATATAACCTACTTTCTAACGTAGACGAGTAAAAATATATTGTTTCCAATGTTATTGTAAAAACTGTATTTTTAGTGTGTGTTTGGCAAGTTAAATGTGACGAAACCTGAGAAAAAACATTCCCCTGTGACATAAAACAGTCCCCTGTGTCATAAAATGGCAGGGGACTGTTTGCCAGGGGACTGTCTATTTCACGTAGAAAGTGTAGTATGATTGAATAATTTTAAGTATATATGAAGTTTAATTAGCTGATGTAATAACATACTTGCTAAGTAATTATCTTTAAAAATATTGCAATTTAATCATATAAAGCTATTAAATAAATGCTTACCAGTGGACTGTTTCAACGTGCAACCAAGACGCGTGGTTCCACTTAGGAATGCAATGGTGACACTAAACAAAATGACGACAGCGCGCTTCATTTACAATCGAACGAACTTCACACCGGTTTCGTTCCGTTCCACGGTCTTAATGTCCGCCCTAATGCATAGTAAGATTTCAGCGTGGATTTTTAAAATTGTGACAGGGGACTGATCGAAAACTTTGAGGACAAGATTTATCATACCGAAAAATGATATTTTAAGTATAGATACGTTACCCGCGTAAAGACGCTAAACATCGCCTATTGGCTTCAGTCGCTCCCGGGCAAGCGAGAGAGGCGAATGTTGACACGAGTTCCCGCCAACGACGTAAGTGACCTTAAAAATGCCGTCATGCGTGTTGCGAAAGTGCACTAATTATACATCCAAACGTACTAAGGCAACAGGCGTCACGTACCACAAGTAAGTAAGCTGAAATTATGATATTTTTTCCATTTTATCCTTCAATTTACCAAATATGACGCCACGAAGACGCTGTCTCAGAGAAATCAAAAAAAAATCAAATCAAAAATTTTATTCTGCAAATAGGCCACAAGGGCACTTTTACAAGTCAACACATGAATTATACAATTAAATAAATTGACAATGATAATTATAATGTTTTCAAAACAGAATTGCAGAACTAAAAAAAAGTAGACAATAATAATAATGATTTTAAAACTATAATGATAAACAAACTCACAATATTCAATTAAAATTAACTTATAAGACATTATATAAAAAAAAATTTTTAGTGACCTATATATATCGGTCTCTGTCCGAATACACAAAAGTATATACAATAAATTTAATATCTCAGAGATGTATATGGTCTCTGTCCGAATACACAAAAGTATATACAATAAATTTAATATCTCAGAGATGTATATGGTCTCTGAGCGTCCATTATTCCTAAGTCCTTAGAGATGTACATGGTCTCTAAGCGTCTAAATTAAAATAAGTAGTAAATGAAAATAGCACTTAAGTAATTTAATATTCTCAGAGATGTATAAGGTCTCTAAGCGTCAATAACAATAAAATTAATCCAAAACAGGATGATGTCTCTCGTCAATCTCCAATAAAATAACACTAGTATTAAGGTATTAATCATGCCCTTGCAAGCATGAACAGACCGGACTCCACAAACAGCACCCGATCACGAGTATGACGCGTATCTCAGCCATCGCCTCCCTCGACCATTTGTTAGGGAAGGTGGCGACCCGATCAACGACGCCACCGTAAGCAAAGCCTTTTAAGCGAGCATGACATATTCAGGCTGCCGGACATTAATAAATAATATAAAAGATTAAAACTGTTCTGAAAGAGACTACCTAGTGTCGTTTGCAATGAGAGTGATAAAGACAAACAGACTGCGAACATAGATTAATGTAACAGATGCGTCATACTAAATCACATTCAATTCTAGATTATATGGGTTACATAGTCAACTTCAACTTACTTCCCTATTTATTTCTTCGGGTTTATTTAGAAGAAAATAATGCTGTAACTATTAAATGTTAATTTTTAAAGTATATCTCTGAGTACCAGTGACGAAAAGTGAAGAAGTGTCCTTTCTTGTATCCTACACGAGGTCGGTCTGTAAGAAGTTTTTGTTGCTTGGTAGAAATATATTCGATTGACATCAACAGGCATAAAACATTTTTTGACAAGATTAGTTTTGCTGTCTGTATATTTATTCAAAAATCCGTGTCCGAGTCAATTATTTTGTAATTCTTTGACGTGCCTGCTACGCAAACGACAACCCGATAGCGGTATTACCATTACTTACATTCGCTATCATCCGTCGATTAATAGGTAGAAACAGTTTGCACCTTCTGCCTACTCGTAGTGTTAGTTTCTTTAATCTGTGTCAAACGTGCGGTGATTGGTGTTCCGGGTGAAGGCTGTCTCTTTCTTATGTAATATTTTGATAAATCTCTTTTACGCTTTCGATGAAGTGTGCGTATTGTAAACAATAAAACAAAATGCGAATGTGTGATGCCGCGATGTTGGAAGCACTTTTTGCGCTTGTAATGTTCGAGCATAACCTATCTTTACTTAAAATATCATTGATACCGAATTAATTATTAAACTTCTACTTAAAAACATAACTGTTTTTTACAAAGATACTTAATGTATTCTAGTATTACTTGAATATTTTATACTCAGGAAATAACAATCAAGAAAATATATTTTTGTCACGAAACTTCTGATTCTGGAAATGGGACACTACAGGGGACTGTGTTTTGGGGTGGTTAAAGTGCATTTAATTGAATATTACAATATTATATTACCAAATAAGCTGTGGCGTACTAAGAATAACTAGTACTTTATCGTTATTAATTTATAGAACTTAGTAATAATAACATCTTATATATAAAATTTACTGCGGACAGCGATTTTCCAATTAGTGGAGAAATGCCCATATGAGAAATAAAATTCAAAATGTAAGAAAGACCGGACAAGTGTGTCGGACTCGCGCATTAGGGGGATTTATCAATATATTGGTATTTTTGGTAAAATATACGTCATAATAAACATTATCACCTAATTTCCAGTTCATAGGTCCATGGAAAGTTAAAAAAATATATGTGTGACGGACGACACACGGAATGTTCTTTGACTTTCTTCGGCCGTCCGCCGCGCTCGGACTGAAGTGCTACCGGGAACCGAAAACGAAATATATGCCTCTCTGTCGCACGAATATGCAATTGCGACAGAGAGGGAGATATACGAACTTCATTTGTTTTTGTTCGCGGTATTAGCGGCTCTGAGGGCCTACTCCAAGCTTCTAAAATCGAACTTCGTATCGTGCTGTCTCTTTCCGTCATATAGTGTATAACACAAAGGGACGGCCCTCTGACTTCGCACCAAAAATACTGACTGCCACATCAATATTTACCAATTGCACATCTGATCCGCATTTTAATGAATGATTAGCTTTTTTGCTATACAAATCAGTACTGATTAGTGATTACGGTGTCAATTTTTTTATGTGCCTTTAAATACTAACCTTATAAAAATACATAGAATTAACTTATAAAGATTGCCCGTGAATTCGTCAGCGTAATCTTTTACTCCCTATTCCATGTTAATCCAGACTACCGACTATATTTGTATACCTACGAAGTTTCATCATAATTCGTTGTTGTAATGTTTTTATTTTGTACAATTTTGTACACTATTTCTTTGGTACTTTATATAACTGTCACGAATAAATGTTTTCTTTATTTCTTTCTTATTGATATCACCCGAGCGAAGCCGGGTTTTCTTCTAGTATTTTCATAAACTCGAGAGTTGGGATCCTATTACCAATTGTAGATTGTGTATTAGTGATACCCTCGGTTATAAAAGCTGAATTTGCGATATTAAAATCACAGCCTGTACATTACCACGGTAATATTATAACACTTGAGTATTTGGTTTCAATACTTAATTGAAAAAAATAACTAAATGAGCCCAAAAGTTACGACTCTTAAATTTCAATAATAAATCAATAAAGTCCTATATTTCACGCTTATAATCAGTAGGTACAAATAATAAAAATAACAACTGAAACAACAACACAAATGACAAGTTCAATTACATTATTATTTTCCATATGAACCCCTCTTAGGTAAAGGCCTCCTCTAAAGATTTACATTGCTCTCTCTGTCTCTGGCTATTTCAAACCAGTTCGATACAGCAATTGTTTAATATCTTCCTGTCAACATGAATATGGCTTACCTACACGCCGTTTGCCTGGAGGGTCGTTCCATGTAGTGACTTCAAATGTCCACCTGTTGTCTTTAAGTAGTCATAACAAACTTGTAATGATAAAAAAATTAATCAATAAACAATATAAATTACTGAAACAATTGTTAAAGTACAGGTCTGAAAATGATACCGCACAGTTGTTGTCGGCATTTTCACGTTTTGTGATATGGTATTCATAAATTGTTATTACTATTTTCGTTATTCTCATCTTCCTGAGTATTATGTTGGTGATGATGATATTTTCATAAGAGTTGGAAGCGTGTTGTAATGACCAATCAGTATGAATAGGAGGTTGTATCAAATAAAGGATGATTTACAGTAGACCGTTCCGTGTCCGGGCCCGGCCGTTTTCTATGACAGCAAACGCAACGGCCGGCGAATTTCTCTAGAACAAAACGGGCCGGCCCGGACACGGAACGGCTTACTGTGAATCATCCTTAACTCGTGATTTTTGAAGTTGATGGTTGCGGGCAAAACCTATTTGTCTGAGGCTCCAAATTTATTGCACGTGTTATTTTAGTACTAATTTAGCCTTGTTTTGAATGGAGTCTTGCGTCAGACCGCCACCCGTCATAGCGATTTAAAATCAGCATATCGGCTCCCGAATCACCCAGCTATGTAGCCTAGGTCCTCCTAAAACTGTGACCAATGTAAAAGTCCGATTCAGGCACCATATCAGCCGAAGGACGTCAGCTGCTGGACATAGGCCTCCCCCAATTTCATGGAGGGTTAATGCCATAATCGCCACGCTTGGCATGCGGATTGGCGATCGCAGTATCTCCACCGCACTCCAGGGATGTTGCTGCCCATCCTCCGGTGGTCTTGGTTGTAGTTTTAGAACATACCCGGGTATTATGGTTCTAAGTATAAAGTAATAACTACCGTGTTAAGAGCAACAATGTTGAAATAGTACATTACGATACAAGTGCAGAGAACAGGAAATTCGCAACGAGTGCTGATGAATTAAAACACGACCGAAGGGAGTGTTTTAAATCGACACGAGGTGCGAATTACCTATTTGCACGTGTATCGTACAACGTTTTACAGTATAAGTACATATGGCTCTTTAAAGTTTCGACATATGCACGTAATCTGCTGATTATCGTACTCGTGCGGTAAAGTGGCACCATATGTACTGTAAAAACATTTACATAATTTTAATATTATTATAAAACTTTTATAAATACAAAATACGAACATTAATTTATTCACGAAACGTATAATTTATTTAGTCGTCTAATCGGCCGCAATTAAAACAAATACTCTATAAACCCGTTATTTTAAGAGTTCTCCATGTTCATGCATAGGTACATCTTTCTTATTATTAGGTATAAATGTATCTTAGTTTGAATATTAATCCATTCACAAGTATAGTAATAACATAAAACCCCCGTGTTTAATTTACTAGATTATGAGTCTGAAAGCGAAGTAATAGGAACCACGTTACGAGCTTATGTGTTGAATAATATCAAATCAAACTCGTAACAAAGGACAACGGGGAATATTTTTATCACGCAAACTTATTGAAATTACTATTCACCAGACATTATAACTTCCTAACCTTTTTATTGTTTGAAATAGTTACGTCGAAGATCTATAAAAGAAACCCGAAAAAAGCAAAGTCGTAAATGAGTCACAGAAATGGCTCAGTCCGCAAATTTGGCCAAAGTTCTAAATCTAAACGGCATGAATTTTCAAAGCGGACCTTTATCCAGAAAATAACGAATCGTGTTGCCGGTTTCAGGTTAGCGTGCCGATCCGAAAACTTTCTGGAACTGTTGGGAAAACAATATAACGTTGTCCTTTTCGAACCTTCTCAATTTAAAAGAGAGGCAGGCAATATCATTGATGTGTCATTGTGTTTCTCGTGATTTTGTTCCTGATCGTGTCGAAGTTTTCTAAGTTTTCGTTAAGTCGTTGATCCCGGCTGCTGTCTATGATAGCAGTCGTTAAGCCGAGTTAGAGGCCTTTGGGCGGCTTGAGAACTTCTGTGTGAGTGGGCAACAGTCAAGTTGCCCACTCACTTGACAAGCCTAATCCCAATAAGGCCTAGTTTCCCCCTTGGGTTGGAAGGTCAGATGGCAGTCGCTTTCGTAAAAATTAGTGCCTACGCCAATTCTTGGGGTTAGGTAGCGGACCCTAGGCATCCTTCAAGATGCAACTGTACTGGGAATAACGCTAGGACGATGATGAGTGTCGAAGTTTTCTAGTCGGTATGACTACCTAAGCGTCGTTTGTTAATAGAAACTCGATGAATCGACTACGATTACTTGCCAACTATTCTTTTTCTAACACGTTGATGGTAAACAAGCGTACGGCCCACCTGACGGTAAGCGGTAGTCGCAGCCTATAGACGGTTGCAACTCCAGGGGTGTCATATGCTCGGTACCAATCCCTGAAAAATGTATACACTCCTTTCTTGAATAACCCCAAACTGGAGTCCCTCAGGACAATCTTGGTAGGGAACTCATTCCCCAACCGGAGCATCCAAGGGAGGCCTTTGACACAGTACCACACGCGACCATTTAGGTTCTAAAGTGGGAGGATTAATGTCTTGCCGGCGGCGAACGATGCGATGGCAGAATGCGGCCGTGAGCATCATGTATATCATCATGAATAAGCTTGGAAGGTATAACAAGGTGCAACCAGGGCACGAAGGCTTCATGGGCAACGAAAAAGCAGATAAACTGGCAAGAATGGAATCCACAAGCTATTTTGTAGATCCAGAACCGTTTCTGGGACCAACCATAACATCGGCGTTGAAAACTTTCGCCAAAACCAAAACACCAACTCGAGTGGAGGAAAGAGGCGGGCTCCATCATCCGGTTTGTGGAAATGTGAAAAGGTACAAAATGAGGGGGCAATTGCACAAAAGGTTCCACTGGGTCGTAGTGCATCCGCAAGGCCCTTTGGCTAGCTATAATAAATAGATAGCTTTAAATAAATAAATAAACTAAATAAATAATGATAAGAAAAGATAAGATAGTTCTTCTGGGTACAACCCATTATACAAGCGCTAGGATACGCACAAGGAGGCAAAGTTTCTCCTAACTTAACTAGTAATCATACCTGTCTAAAGCACTATACGACTACATATTAGCTAAATAGAATATTGGGTATAATGATCATGATCATGTTAGTACTATTACTTTAGTTTTCACAGTGCATTCGATTTATGTCTGTAATGCTGTGTAAATACATATATTGTAGTTAATAAATAAATCGTGTAAATTCTTTATTTTCATATAAGCTTTGTTTCTATTAACTACAAGAGAGAGACATGTTTTACTGATTTGTGATGCCATTTCATTTAATGTCATATTACTGGTTTTAAAACCACAAATAAATCAAGTGCGTAGGTATTTATATTTTTTTAACTATTTGAAGATTTTCCTCACATGTAATGTAACTATGTATACCCCTCGGTGAAGGACAAGAATATTGTTCAATGTGGAAAACTGAGTTTGAGTGATCTGCCTTCCTTCCTACACAGTCTACACACCCCTAAACAGTTACACCCTTAAAAGTGTGATGTCGTTAGGAAATATGCGTTTTTGTCAGCTGAAAATGATGTCATAATTAATTTTTATCCTAACCTGCAGCTTTTATCATAACCTGGAAATACAATTTTGAGATTACGTTATCTCCATTGAATCACTTTCCTATAGTATAATTCGATTTACTTCGTCCCGTGTCTTGAAAGCACTGTATTTTCCCGTAAAATAAATAAGAGACTTTACTGCAATAATATTTAGACGTGATACCGACATACAGTGGGTTTTTCGTTTACTATTAAGGCTGCTTTCTGACATGGCCCTCGCCATGTGCTGTATTACGTATTGTAAATAAGTTGACGATTCAGTATGTCAAAACCGAAGTATCACAATTCTATTTTTGAGCATAACATTTTTGCTATTAGTTCTACTTTGAGAGTACATCAAATTGCATTTGGGATAATTTGGCATTGTTTTTTATTATTTATATGCTTAAATACAAAAACAGATGTTTCAATGCACACTTTGTATCGTCGGTGTACCATTTAATTTTGTTGTGTGTTATTTTTTACGTAATTGTTGACCCTTAACACCATAAAAACTGATATAAGAGATCAATTGAGCTGGGCAGCCCAATCGTCAGTATTTACAGTTGGAGCACCTTAGATCTATACTTATGTATCTAACTGTACATATAATAAAGCTGAAGAGGGTCGAAAGTCCGTACATGATAAGATATTCGAAAAAACGCTGGCTGGGGATACTTAGAATCGATAACAGAAATAATTTCAACAGTTTTAAGAATTTGTGTCTGTTTGTCTATCTGTTTATATGTCTAGGCATCACGTGAAAATGATCCATTCGTAGTATAATTTACCTTAATTAATATGGCAACTGGATCTTCGGCGAGGACCTCCAACCCGTGTGCTGTATTTTCAACTTTCTATTATATTCTATTACATTTGTCCAGTAGTGGAGATACTGTCAGTAATACACCTGTACCGCCCCGCATCTCAAGCTAACACTTAAAAAAGTAGGCACGCTGTAAAGAATCTGTACCGACTCGGCTGAGAGTTTGCCAGTGACAGCTTAAGGATATCGCATCGATCCAGCACTGCCAAATGCGGAAGTAGCCTTAAACTAAGGTTTGGCGTGGAAGGTGCTACGTTGGGTACCCATTGTGTGAAGATATACTATTATTAAAAGAAATAACCAATAACCAAATTTAAAAAATAGATTCATTTAATTACCGTTAAGATCCACAGCGTAAGTTACGTCTATCCACAAAATTATGTATGTTCACACAATACTCATAAGCACACTTCTACCATTAATCCGTTAAGTACCCTGTTCAAACGTCCCAAACGTATCCGCCGCGTTCGCGCTCTGGATAGCCGAAAAGATACGTTGAACCAGGTACGCACTATATCTTGGATCGCAACCCCTATCTTGCAATTGTCTTCCCAAGGCCCGTATAAACTGCTTTACTTCAGAAAACTAGAGTCCCCCATTTTAACAGCAAGAGGGACAAAATTTCCACTGGTTTCAAGTTTGAATATTTGACAGGCTTATGCCTTTTTTTTCCTGTGGAAATGCATTTACGCATCCCGCCTAGCCGGGGAACTAGGACGGGTATGACGCACTCCCGGGAACCGTCCGGACTACCGTCTAAAACCACCAGGGTATGCCCATCACGCAGCATTAGTGGCGGTGACACGGGTTCGCCAAGGCACACAACCGCGAACACCGCCTGCTGCAACAGCCGAAGCTGTTCCTTCACTGCTGAGGCAAGCGCCGACCACCTGTCGGCACGCCGGGAGAGAGTGAAAAACCCCGGATTCAACCCCTCAGCTCCCCTTATGACTTTTTATAGAGGTTTTCTCTCTCGCAGCCACCACCCGTCCCCGGCCTGACGGTGTCAGCCCCCGCTCCCGACCATAGCGGCCCTCTGCCGAAGTCAGGGTTACGGGTGCGTAGTTATTTTACAGGCATACGGCATGGCCTGTCCCTCTCGCCGCACCTGGGGAGTCTTGCAACTCCCTGATGCGGAACCCCCCATCCTCCCCGTTGGTCGCATCTGGAGTGTCCTACGCTAAAACAGAGGAACACCCAGAGCGACCCCGTCTCCGGGTTATTAGTAGCACAGGTAAGCGATCCCTCCGAAGATGAATCCCTTACCGTTACCTCCAGGGCGCACCGGCCAGAACCCTTCCCCTTCCCCCAGACCCGCGAAGGTCCATAGGAACTGGAAGAGCCCAGACACTCGTGGAGGTTACCCGACTAGCGCCCCTGACATGCTTATGCCTAGCAGCAGATTGAAACTGTCATTTATTGAGTTTGTGTTAAACTCATTTTACTTACATTAAAGACTGGCTGTTGCCCGCGACTTCGTCCGCGTCTTCGCTCCTATTAGTCGCAGCGTGATGTTATATAGCCTAACGCCTTCCTCGATAAACGGACTGTCCAACAAAATAATAATTCGAACCAGTAGTTCCTGAGATTAGCGCGTTCAAACAAACAAACTCTTCAGCTTTATAATATTAGTATAGATAAAACGCATTACTAACCTATTACCCTAATGATACGAATGGGATTTCATAAATAATGTCCTCAACATTATTGTTTAATATCTCTGCATATAATGTATTTGTTCTCCGATAAAATATTTAGCTTCCAGGCAGTACGTTTATCCCCAAAGTCATCAAATATAAATAAATGAGAAAATATGGTAATCCCATAATACTCAGCGAGGGCAAAGACGCGAGATCATTCAATAAGAGCCAGTGGCGCGGCAGGACGTGCGACGCGATTACCCAATCCTAAACAAACATTTGAGGAATCGCTCCACTTCACGGGAAAAATCGAGAATTGCTATCTCTATGTACATAGTATTCACAGCTACGCTCGTATGTAGGTTACGTTGAAGCGTTTTATTTAAAATTAAGTAGCTGTAGATATTCACACTTAAGAAATATTTAGAATTTCTGTACAATATAGCACCAAGGTCTCGAGGGAGGAGGAAGAAAAACACCGGTTTTGATAACAAAACGACCGAAGTAAGTATCGATTTTCACTGTAAACTACTAAACTACACACTTCTAAATCCTTAAATAAACAAAAAAGTGATTCAGTTTTTGCTCCATCGTAACAGTAGTTACTGTTATACATCTATCGGGTGGTAGGCTAATAAAATGTCTCATAATTACAATATACTTATGCATCAAATCATACAATTTCATTGAGTTAAATTAAATGTCCTAATAGTGACACCCTGGCTTAATACATGCACTTTCAATCTCAATTCATGACAAAGGCGTCAAAACTCCAAGGTCCAAGAGGTCCCAGCGCGCACAAGTTATTTGCAGAAATTGCGAAGCGTCTGTAGCATTACCATGAGATTGCAGTGACCGTACTCGCTGCGACTGCGTAAACAATCAGTATGGAGAATAAGTACAGCGCCTCTGGTGGTCACCCATAGAACTACAGATCGGTACTCGTACCATGAGTCAATTACACGTTTACTATACTCGCTAACGTTAACTCGATTTATCGAGTAGTTTACGTTACGATCGGAGTGACGTGCCTAACTTCACAGCATACAAAGCTCTCTTTCTAACTATACTAAAAAGACAGAGCAAGGACGATATTGGACAAAAGGCTAAGTACCCAAGGCTTCCTTTCAAGAGTATAGCAATAAACCTGCTAATTTAAAGTGTCGTAGAACAGTAGCACAAGGTCAAATGTTAGTGAATCTTGTATTTTCTTTGGTTATTTTTGGTTATTATTGCCATACCTATAAACTGAGTGATGCAGTCTTCCCAGTTTTTATGATGATTTTTTTTTTGTTTCATGTGATTAGATGTACATAGATTATATATAATTAATAAACCTAATCTCATTTTATAGTATGTTGAAGTGGATTTTTTTTATTTATTTCTCATATCAGCCTCAATTTATCTCTGTTATTTGTCGTTCATCTTCTTACGCAGCCGTCGCTAACATATTCCACACAAAATAATGCCTTACCGATATTATTTAGATAAATAATTATTACAATAACTTACGAAACAAGATCTCTAATAAGCTTTCACGCTCCAATTTGCTAGTGAAATAGTTTACTACAGTCGATACGGTATTTTTCGATAGCGACTGTCAAATTGGTGACTCATGGTACCGATCTACGGCAACCGCTACAAAACGTTAGTCGCTAGCGAATATTACGTTAGCTTCTGGCGGGCGCAGTGAACGCGCGGTTGACTCATGGTACGAGCGCAATCGAAATCTACTCGAAACGCGTTTATTCGGTAGCGACTGTAGTAACGTAATGTATATTTTCGATAGTATCTCATGGTAGCGGTACTGGTAGATGTAACCGGTGGCCGAAGAGCTGGCAACTTCCTCGCACAACATATCAGCAATGCGATACGGCGAGGAAACGCCGCCAGAAACCTCGGCACAATACCTCAAGGGTTTGTTTTACGTTTAATTTAGATTTAATATCATTTGGGTTATTTTAGTCTAGTATTCTTGTATATATTTTCATGGTATATAAATAAATATCTTTATTCATAACAATAAAGGTGGACGACAGGAGTTACTAATACGCTGTATTTGTTAAAAACTGGGACGCTTACCGTTTTTCATGGATTTCTTGGAAAATAAAGTAAATTAGGCATACCAATGACAATAGTACCTAATATCTGTGTATTAACTATTACTTACCAATATTGACGTGACTATAGTTTCACCTTACTTAAACTACGGAAATGTTATACGGAATTTTCCAGGTACAGATTTTGCAACATATCAAGTAAAGTTGGCCAAAACCACAGTGAAGAATGACGACATACATCATGCTGAGGCGCTCACGGACGCAATAATTTTCTTTCAAATAGTTACAGGCCATAATTTTTCAGAAACCTAGTTGCAATAAGGTGGATGTTGACATGATTTGTGAGCTCACTTGATCACAAGGTTTGCCATTTTATGTATCTAAATATAAAACGTTGTACATAGTTACTGTAGAAGTTTCTACCGCCGCAGGTCATGCGTCTCTGAAGCACAGAGCCAGTTTTCTGAACAACAAACTTTTTTAATTTGATTGCTTCAAAAGAATAACATGGGTGAACCTGGAACCCTTCTGTTAGGAATGGCGTATTTCGTAAAATTGAAATGATCTTATATTTAAATTGAAGGCTATAACCATCAGACTGCAATTATCAGAAATGTTTTTTTGAAATTTGCTATCGTATGTTTAATTAAGGAAACTGTAGGTTTAAATTAATTATTATATAGTTATGTTACCTTATATGTATACAACCGTTTGTTTCTTAATAAACAATAAATAAATAAATAAATGTTCATAAATAGGGGATGGTCCAATGGCTATTAAAAAAATACGAACTAAATTATACCAACACAAAATGAGCTACTTTTCTTTAGAATAATGAATGAGTAGATATATCTTTTTTATGAGTACTTACAATTATATGATTTCAAAAGACATCATACAATTAACAGGAAAAATAAATTTAATATTTAGTGACATACTCATTAAGTAAAATGCACTATTTCCAAAACATGGCTTCCGCACACTATCTACGCAGAATACTGTGTTTAATTAATATTTAAAAGCCCTGTCATTTACAGAAAACCCTTTGGAAATCATTTTCGTTATCGTGCCTTATTAGAAGTTAAAATTTATTTTAATCCTAGGCTATAAAGAAGCAAAAAAAACCTTGGGTTTCCCTTCAATTCATTGCGTGAGAAGTCACTGTAAACATACAAAACAGACGAAGTATTACATTTAATTATACGGTTGGAATGACTTATGTAAGCTTATCGTACCTCTTAATAGCCTACTCTTCCGACTAATGGAAAAACGAAGCGGCATAGAAAATAACTTTCTTGATACGTTTAATGGATTTGAAATAGCTTTACATTTATTACCAATGGTTAACTTAATTGTAGCATATTTGTTTGGAATGAATACCGTCCGACTTAAAAACAACATTACACTCACACAAACAAGAAAGTAGTTAGACTATGAGTATATTCCTCTTAATTTGGCATTACCTAGAAACAGACTAAATGTCTGGCTTGAATCTTGTTAAAAGCTCTTACACAAAACGAGGTGTTTTGTAAAATAGTGGAGGGAGGGCAAGATGGACGTAGTGGGCAAAATGGAAACTACCTACATAAACAAACTACGTCATCTGTCCCGAGCGCTACCACTCAGACAAGGACACTCTGCTTCGGTGTATTTAAGAGTATTGTTTTTATCAAAATATATTTAAAATACAAAACGTTAGTAACGTTGGCGTAGTGAAGTCTTTCAATTTATTATTATATATTATTAATATTTTGTTAGTTTATTCTCATTCAATGCAATACGTGGCATAGGTGACTTAGGAAAAATCTTGTATGAATTGGCGTTCGGTTGGTGGGACATAGTCCCAGTTATTTTAATACGTGAACTTCAACGTGATGTGTTTAATAAATACCACCCGCCGAGTCTAATTAGGTATCTAAATGTGTTATTGAACAGTTATATTTAGATTTTAAGTGGAATATTGGAAACGATTCAATATGACTTAGTGGAATGATAATGAAATTTAATTATACCCTAGAAACTTTTCAACTCGTAATTTAGGGCCATAGTTGAGGCCGCCACCAAATGAAGTAATAAAAGCCTTTCCCACATCCTTTACTTGATAAAATTTTCATGAGCCCTTGAAATTTACCATGTACCTAATGTCAGCCACTTCACGGACAATTAGGTTTAGAAATGCTTTATTACTCAAAAAGGAACAATACAGTTCACTTAAATGAGCTAACATAATAAAATAAATTCAAGTAAAATAGATTGAGTATGATTGTTACAGATTCACCGTGTTATTAATGTGTTTTTTTAGTTTAGTTTTAAATATACTGAAAGTTTCGCAATCTTTAACATGATTTGGTAGTTCATCGAATGCAATACGCGCAATATTTTTGCGCAGTTTTAGTTTGTTTGTATTTATTTCTTAGAGAGTATTTAAATGTGCGTTGTGTAAAGTAAATGTCGGAATGCATTTGACCATTTAAAATCTTTTACACAAATATGCATATGGAGTAGGTGTACAATTGTTTTAAATTTAATAATTCTACTTTCTTATAGAGTAGCCGAGTATCCATTCTATGATCATACTTGAATTGGGTTTTAATGGATTTATTTTGTGATCTTTGTAGTGCTTTTAAATTTTATTTCGCGGGGCAGCCCCAAATTTCAATTAAATAATTTAGATTAGACTTTATTAATGAATTGAAAATCGTCAAGCGAGTTTTATAAGGGACACACGTTTTGATTCTGCGGAGTGCACTAGTTACTGAGGCCAACTTACCTCGTACGTGCTGAATGTGATCTGTCCAGGTAAGTTTGTCATCTAGATGAAGCCTGAGATATTTTTCTTGATAAGAAAGATTTGTCGGTTCACCATTAATAGTAAGAGAAACTTGCGAAGGAATCATTTTATTTTTTGCTTTAAATATCATATATGAGGTTTTCTTAGTATTAATGGTTAACAGATTACATTGACACCAGCTGTTGAAAAGGTTAAGGTCGTTTTGGGCTTGAATTACAAAATCTTCTAGGTTACGGCCGAAGTAAAAAAGGCAGGTGTCATCTGCATACAAAGTTATATGTCCTGATAGACCAATATTAGTTACATTGTTGACATATATAGAAAAAAGCAACGGACCTAGAATTGATCCCTGAGGAATCCCACATGGTACTGTCAGCAGATCACTTTTGTTAACACCTATTTTCACTAGTTGGTGCCTGTCGGTCAAATAAGATTCAAATATCTTACACGCATTACCTGTGACACCCAAGTTCTGAAGTTTTTTTAAAAGAAGAGAATGGCTGACCGTGTTGAAAGTTTTTTTCAAGTCGATGAAAACACCTAAACAGAAGTTTTTTTCGTCGATATTCACTTTTATTTTTGTAATTAGGTCCATAGCAGCAGCAGTTAGAGTATTCGATTTATTTCTAAACCCGTATTGTTGTGGCATTAAATAGTTTATATCGGTTAGATGTTCGTCAAGTTCATTATACATTATTTTTTCGTAAATTTTGGATATCATAGGCAACACAGATATAGGACGATAATTTATTTACATTACCCATTTAAAACACAATTTTAAGGCGATCACGTAAATAAATTGTTCTATTTTCGCTTAGTTTTGTAATTTGGTCCATTCTTTATATTAAAATGCATTAAAAATACTATACGAATAGTAAAGCAGCCTCAGTAAAGCCTCCGAGCGAGTTGGTCTTAGGATGAACATGGACAAAACGAAGATGCCCATGTAGCACCAACTCCCGTAACAATCGGACTCTTACGCTCGAAATTGTAGACGATTACATATACCTAGGACAGACTGTCCAGTTAGGTAGGTCCAACTTTGAGAAAGAGGTTAATCGTCGAATTCGACTCGGCTGGGCAGCATTCGGGAAGCTACGGCACATCTTTTCGTCCAATATCCCGCAGTGTCTCAAGACGAGAGTCTTTGACCAGTGTGTGTTGTTAGTGATGACATATGGAACTGAAACGTGGTCGCTTACTATCTATGAGCCTTATAAGAAGGCTCAAAGTCACCCAAACAGCAATGGAGAGGGCTATGCTGCGGGTGTCTCTGCGTGATCACATCAGGAATGAGGCCATCCGCAGCAGAACCAAAGTAACCGATATAGCCCTCCGAATCGCTAAACTTAAGTGGCAATGGGCGGGGTACATAGCACGTAGAACCGATAGCCGTTGGGGCGGAAAGGTTAGAGTGGCGACCACGGACCGGAAGGCGTAGCGTGGGCAGGCCCCCCATACGGTGGACTGATGACCTGGTAAGGGTTGCAAGTGTCCGCTGGATGCGGGTGGTGCAGGACCGGTCATTGTGGAATTCTTTGGGAGAGGCCTATGTCCTGCAGTGGACGTCTTTCGGCTGACATGATGATGATGACGGATATTAAACCTTCAAACTAACACAAATATGTGTAAATAAATAAATAAATATTAGGGGACAATTTATTACTCAAATCGAACAAAACATAGTATAAGCTCAACACTGTGATATGGGTGCTAGGTGATGATATATTAAACCAATAAAACTAAAATAAAATAACAAAAAAATAATTATATGTAGGTAGTTAGTCAAAAAGAATAATAAAATGATACAATATGATACTTCAAAGATATGCAAAATATGTTTTATTTGTCGCCTCAGATTTAATTTATTGTTATCAATAGGGTTCTTGTGTTTCAATAAAAAAAGACACGTCGAGTACGTACCTAAGTCCAGTGTCAGAACGAATATATAATTGTGACGTCATTATTCAGTCAGTAAGGAGCCGTTTTTTGCATTCGTCGGCGATGTCTGATTTTAACACACATTTTTTGGGTTCCATAATCAAAAAAGTTAAAACAGACCCCTTATATATTCGTCATGTTTGTCCGTCCATCTGTCCCAGACTATAAGCACTACTATTATGAAATTAGGTAGCAAAGTGTATTCTATAACCACCATCAGCATATCAGCCGAAGGACGTCCACTGCTGGATATAGGCCTCTCCCAAATTCACGGGAGGTATATGCCATAATCGCCACGCTGGGCATGTGGGTTGGCAATCATTGCGGGTATTCTATAAACCGCTACAGAAACAAGATGTAAATTTACGAAAAAATATTAAATTATGGGCCACGCATCGAGGACGACTGCTTGACGTCTTCGGATTTTCTTCTATTTATAACCCTCGACACAGTTTGATTTAAATTTAGAATAATACTGTACAAGTGTACAGCCAGCATCGTAGAGGTTAAACATCTAACCTCTACATCACCCGCCGCTCCGGTGAGATGAGGGTCTTCTCTAGGGACTATGTTATATGGTTAGACAGGTCCTTGCCTACATTCTTCACCCTGGGAAGGAGGGAGAATGTAGAGGTTGATACATTATGAGACTGGCCATGTGGAACTAGTACCATAATGTATACAATTATACATATTTTGAATATGTCCTGGAATGCCTGTTAAGCAGCATTCCTTGGAAAAGAGTTGGTTTTTCTGAGGGATTCCCCATCTGGACTCGATTGGAGTCACACGTGTTATTTAACTGTATCATTGTAATTGTATTTTGAAATACAATAGTGAGTTATAAAGTCGTAAAGTATTTCATTACAGCTACAACCCCTAAGATCCCCTAACAGTACCTCAGCAGTACAAGCGAGGCTTTACAGTACGTAGTACGGAACCCTTCTTTGTGCGTGATCGAACACTATTTATATTATCTGGTTCGAAATGGCATAAACAAAAAATAGGAAAGTACCCCATTAGGTTGGCAATGTATAATTACGGTTTTGAATTTTCACCTCTTCACATTGAATGCGTATTCCCAATCTCGGTCTATTGTGCATTGGAACGTAAGTCTTTGTGTGTGTGAAGCTGAGTCAAAGGCGAGAGGCGAGGAGCGAGGCCGGCGCCTTGCAAAGCGACGTGAGAGATGACTTTCAATATGAAATTGAATTCCGCGGTTCATTGATTTTCAATTTGTTAGGGAGGACTCCCACCATTTACCAGACACACCGAGGATATCGAAGACTATTGTAAATCTTTTAAGATTTTTCCCAGAGCTATATTTTCAATGAATGTACCAAATTTGAATAGATCAATATTTATGTATACAGGGTGGAATAGGATCAAGGATTTCTTTGCTAATGAAAGATTTGTAATTAGAGTAAGATGTACATATTACGTATGATTATTATAAATTTTCTATCAATGATTTTCTACGAGTAACTAGGTACGAATTTTGATAATTACGCTGATTGTGATTATGCGAATCACAATGATGCTACTAAATTAACTGTTTCCCTGCGTTACCTTGCAAACTAGGAATGATTTCTGCCGGACTGCCCTTACTTTACCGCGACGTCATAAAATCAGTGATACCACGGCTTTGCAATAAAATCCCAAATTGCATTCTTGTTTTACTGGCGTTATTTGGTATTTGCTGTATCGTAGGAATATACTTTAAATGTGAAAGCTAAAGTTAGTTTTGTTTTAAACCGAAGTACCTAGTAAAGAAAGAAGTAGTAGTAGTAGTACCTAGGTAAAGCGTAACTTCAAAACTTATTCAAAGTTCTTAATAAAAAAAATTATAATTTAGACCCTCTAATGAGTATGAATTTGCTAATCAATGATTTTTTAAATTTGACGATTTACCTATCCTATTTAGCTTCGCTATGGTTAAATAGTATACGAGTTTAATAAATAGATTTTACAGAGTAAATATTGGACTGACTCACTCTCGGCTATTTTTTGTTTCATTTCCAATTAAAAAATTGGTTATAAAGTGAATAAATATGCTTCTGTATTCACCCATAGACCACTGGTCGTTTAGATTTTGTTATCTTAGTTCGTACAAAATACCAATCGCTAAACTCTATTCAAAACCTGGGTCGACAAACTGAATTTGCAGCAGATAGTAGGTTGTACAATTTTTTTAAATGCAATAAAATCACATTTTCAAATATCCACTGGTACAGTGATAGTTCACATACGTGAAACAGTATCCTGGCAAAAATAAATAAGTTAAAGTGCACTCATCGGCTACGAAAAATAAGTATTTAAACAAAAAAAATGCAATATATTTTATGAAATAATAAATAACGATCCCTGAGCTACTTTTCAATTTAAAGCTTGTCACCAATAGTTAGTGAAGAATAGCGATGCATATAATGCAATATTACTTCTGTTCTTTGTGACAACAAATAACGACCACGACCACTCTAGCAAAAGTGAAGACTGAGTTACAGACCGGCCAACGTTAAATTTGGCGCTGGCAGCTGTCATCACATAGAAACTTGTGAAACTTTCCATACAACCAGATTTTTAAGAACACCGCTCACAGATGGTTTAGTTCTTTAATCATTTGACGTTATCTATGAAAAGGGACCTTATTGTCAGTTCTAGTTACTCTACTACTACTCTATATTAATAAACAGAGAAAATCGAAATGGTAATTTGACAAAAAGACACTTTTTAAACGATATTTACGAAATAAAACATCTCCTTAAAGTTTATTAAGAAACGGACCTATTTTTTGGTGTCGATCTAGCATGTTTTCTGTGCATACTTAATTATTGGTATTGTTTATGAATAAATAAATTCAATGAAATGAATAAAGGATGATTCACAGTAGACCGTTCCGCGTCCGGGCCGGCCCGTTTTCTATGACAGCCAACGCAACGGCCGGCATATTTCTCTAGAAGAAGACGGGCCGGCCCGGACACGGAACGGTCTACTGTGAATCGTCCTTAATGTAGTTACTTATTTCACCAAGTACGTATACCGTACGTTCTTAATTTTCGATCACACTTGCTTGTAAAGGGTCTTATTGTACGCAAGCAGTTGTAGTCGATTTACCTCATAATTTTTATAAATCCCAAGGGAGTTATGAGTTTGTGTGTGATTTGATTTGTTTGAAAAAATCTAGTTGGCCATGTGCTACAAGAATACTGGTCTGTGATTGGTTGAAATATTGAAACTGCGCGCTTCACTCGCAGGGACGCCCCAGCGATCATGCACTGATACTGGAGGTGAAGTTGGCAATTTCTTAAATTTTGTATTGGCGCGGTTGTATGAAACATAGGTTTTTCTACTTCTTGTAGTATTTATTTCCACATAAATGTAATGAAAAACATTGTTTACAACACGTACGTAAGAATATTGCAAACTCGAGTCATCCAAAGTTCTGACAGACTCTCGTTCGTGATTTTCCACTTACGCCCCCCGTTATACGAATGAATTTATTGGCAATCCACTTTCTGTTTAATGCCATATATCATTCATTGCCATGCTATCTATAAGTACGTACATCAATGAATTTCATAAGAACGTAAGTTTATTTAGAGATTGACAGTCCCGTTGGACCCGAGTATGTCCTAAAACTACGACCAAGACCACCGGGAAATGGGCAGCAGCATTCCTAGAGTGCGGTGGAGATACTGCGATCGCCAACCCGCATAACAAGCGTGGCGATTATGGCATTTACCTCCCATGATATTGAGGGAGGCCTATGTCCAGCAGTGGACGTCCTAGGGCTGATATGGTGGTGGTGGTGGTGACAGTCCCGTTGATTCATTCGTTTACTGTTTGCTGAGGCAAATTATAGGTTTTTGGTAAGACTTTAAATTTTAATTGATTTATACTTTTTCATGTAATAATATGCTAATAATAGCGCGCTCGTGGCCCGGCGGCACCCGCCTACCGCGTGCGGTATGCGAGGTTAAGCAATGTGGGCGCAGGTCAGTTCTTGGATGGGTGACCGCTTTGAGTGGTTACTAACTGAGCGCTCTCGTGCTTTGGAAGGCACGTTAAGCCGTTGAACCCGGCTGTTATCTACGACAGCAGTCGTTAAGCCAATTTAGAGGCCTTCGGGCGGCTTGAGAACTTCTAACAGTCAAGTTTAAAAGCATAAGTCACCAGCATATCTCTTCGACAAGCTCTCTATCCACACGACTACTCGTCGAGGTCGGCAGTGCCAGTGTGTAACACATTTGTTGTTGCCCCGACATGCTACCGCTGCTTTCCGGGGAAGTTTTCGCTATGCAGCTTCCAAGATTTGGAACAATGTACCACCGCCGATAAGAACCCTGGAACACGTCCATAGTTTTAAAATGATGCTTAAGAAATACATGCATGAACACCAGCGCAGGCAGGAAGATTTGTGTCATGACACTAGCTGCATATAACTCGTTCTCACTGTTTGTGTCACAATTGCATTGCCATGTATGCCCCCTTTATTAAAATAGTACGTAGTTGATAGTATGTAATTGTACGTAAAGTGCTGTGCCCTTTTTTCACTGCCCAGGTCTACAATTCCGCAAAGCAAAGCTTACAAATTATTTATTTAGACGTTTTAGTTTTACTTGTCTTCAGTCTATCTTAACTTAGAACAAAAAACAACTTGTATGAAATGATAGAATTAGTAATACCAATCTAATCGAACTAACGTAAGGAGTATTATATTCTCTTTGGAGCGCCTGTCATGCCAACCTACAGGATAATGGGTTGTCATGGCAATCTGACAAACTTGACAAAGTAAAATACGTACATTAAAAATATTTTCTCACTTGAAAATCTTGAAATACCGACGTCCATTAATGATAATTATTTTATTCACTATACTTTTGAAACTTTAAGTAGTCGCGTAGAGTTGAGCAAATTTGCTTCTGCGCTTATTTCGCGTGTGCGCGCGGTTTTTAGAGACAGGGACTCGTATTGTTTTGTGTGTGTGTTATTTATTTAAGCGACGTGGACTCGTGGTATTTCTGAGATAGAGACTCGAAATAGTGATAAGTGACTCATAATGGGCGGTAATAGACGTAAAAATAGACGCTGTGAAGTATGTGGCGTCAGGGAAAGCCTCAGGGGAGAATTCTTTGCTAATTTTCCCAAAGATGAGCTAATAACAAGATAATGTAAATATCTTTAAGATTTAATGGAAGGAAAAGGGTTTTTTATAACTCCTTTGTGTGTAAATAAATAATATTGTATAAGCTTGACGTGGTTTATTTACTATTTACAACAACAGTTGAAAACAAGTCGATTGTTTTCGACTTCTTCGCTGGTTACTTCTTAATGCAAACTTAGTTAAAAAAGGCAAAATGTAAATCGCAATACCTACGTAAGCAATTTTTTATCGAATATCGATAAGACATGCACATCACTAGTGCATTTACTATTCAATACTATCGATAACTCTACAGCACTACAGTGACAGTTAGTTTTATAGCGATGAACATCAAAGATATACAGAAACATACAAATTACTGTGGATGACAGTATTTAGGCAGTTACGTCTCTTCTCCGTAAGGAGTATTATATTCTCTTTGCTTGTCTTGCCGAAGTTGTCGACCTTGTCGTAGAGTAGAGAGTAGATGTAGCTTAGCTTCTAGTATTTGCCGCTGGCGCTAGTAGCAGCGAGCGAATGGCTGCGTTCATTCTCAGGATTAGGCCTTATCCACACGATTGTATTACTTTATTTTTGTTTTTTCTTTTTGTTTCTTGTAAAATTGTGATGTTAGTCGTATTGTGTTTTATATAAGTATAATATTAGCTACACTGTTGTTTTTCTGATCTCAGGTTTTTTTTCTTTTTGGTGCAATGTGTACTATTTTTTACTTTATTTTTGTTCTTCTAGTACTATATGTTTGTTTGTATACTGTATGTTGCGTTACCCACCGTTTCCTCACTTAATGGGCCTTACGGAAGACCAGCACTGGCTGTAAAGCCAGCAATATGCTGAGTTGGGTCCATTTCGTGGCACAGCCTTTTTTTGTTTGTCTTTCCTTCTTTTTATTATTATTATGTACCGTGTGTGTCATGAATAAACGTTTTTTGAATTTTGGATTTGAAGTTGCCCACTCACTTGACAAAGGGGGGTCGAAGTTGCACCACGTCCGTAGGGAGTACCCTACACGTGACCAAAAACTGGCAACCGTACTTGTCTTCTCGAAGATCTCACGGTTCGTAAATAAATGCCATACGATTAAATAAATAAAAATGTGCTAAAATTAAGAAAACTACAATTAATCGTAACTTATTAATCTTTTAGATAATACTAGGTCCCTTGTCAAATTCGTCTATGCTTTTCAGTCAAATTATAGGCCAATATACCTAGCGACTATTGTAGCGAAGGTGTTGGACAGTGTGTTGAATGGTCATTTGGATAAGCATTTCCGTTTTAATGATGCACAGTTTGGGTTCAGACCAGGGCAATCTACGGAAAGTGCTATCCTGTGCCTTAAACATACTGTCCAATACTATACATCAGGGAGAACACCAGTCTTTGCCTGTTACCTTGATCTGTCAAAAGCTTTTGACATGGTATCGTATGATGTCCTCTGGAATAAAATTTATAAAGAGACAACATTGCCAGGTGAAATTACATCTCTTATGAAATGGTATAACCACCAGGAGAATTATGTAAGATGGGCTGGGTATTTGTCAGAGGATTATGGGTTGGAGTGCGGGGTGCGGCAGGGGGTATAACATCACCTCGGCTCTTTAACCTAACTATTTATAAAATAGTACTCTTAGTTACACTATTGTATTAGGTACTAAGCCTGTAAAAATAGTTGTAAGAGTGGAAAATAAATAAATAAATATTAATGGTTTGATTGAGAAACTCAGCAGTACCAAAGTCGGATACCATGCGTAAACAACATCAGCTACGCGGATAACATGGTACTGCTGAGTCCCTTGATGGGAGCCCCCAAGCGCCTTTTGGCCATTTGTGAGAGCTACGCGGAGGCCTATGGATTTAGATATAATGCTACCAAAAGTGAAATAATGTTTTTCAAAGCAGGCACCGAAACTTACACTGTGCCTCTTGTCAGCCTGGCAGGCGCACACTTGAAACAGGTTAGCAGTTTCAAATATTTGGGTCACTGGGTCACCGATAATTTGAGCGACAACATGGACGTTAAGCGGGAGCAAAGGTCCTTGGCCGTTCGGTGCAACATGTTAGCCCACAGGTTTGCAAGATGCACAAAAGAAGGCAAAATTACTCCATGTAAAGCCTTTTATGTATCTTTTTATACTTGCAGACTGTGGGTCAATTACACTCAGAGGGCATACAACGAACTTTGCGTCCAATACAACAACGCATTCCGGCTGCTGATGGGGCTGCCGCGATGGTGTAGCGCGTCCGGTATGTTTGACGAAGCGCGGACGGATAACTTCGCGGCCGTGATGAAAAGAGATGCGCCCCACTTCTGTCTCGTTTGCGCCGCAGCCCCAATAGCATCTTAAGCGTGTTTGCTAATCGCTGGGACAGTCCTATGTATGCCTGTTGGACGTCCATGCATGTTTTAATAAATAAGTAAATTTAAGTTAGTTAGGTACTAACACTATAGTTTTAAGGTAATTATTGATTTCACTAACAAATTTGTATGGACATGGTCTGAATTAAACTATTATTTTTATATTATTTACCGTTATTCTGAAGCAAATTACAGGCTTTTGCAAGAGTTTCGAAGTATTCTAAAAGTAAGAATAATGCAGTAAGTCGTAACTTTATAGATGTATTTATATTTCTGAAATGATATCACTAAATATTTTACGTTAAAAAAACCAGATTTACAAAAACGCCTGTGGTAGTGACCCTGCCCCTTTTGCCCCCGAATTACTGCCTCGACGCCTTGTGGCGAGGTTACGGGAACGCTTGCACGCTGGCGACAGCCGCTCACAAGCGGCTCTTATCCGGATGCCCGGAGGCTCTCCACGACAGGCATGTCAGATATTCCGGCGCGCCTCCCTCCTTGACCTACGACTTGTACAGTAGCGGACCCCCCTGAGACCGCTACAAGGAGCTCACCCGGTGGCAGATCAGGTTAGTCTTTCCGCCACGAATAACACCTGGGCCGCCGAGGATAGGGAAAGCGGCGCACTGTAATACCGGCATTCTTCTTATATACTCTTCGGTCCCACCAACGCCGTAACTGTGGAATGGCCGTGTTTTAGAACAATGTTTGTGCTTTTAATTTTTTTTACCTTTTAACATACACAATTACCAACCTGAAAGCCAAATTTCAACTCTCTAGGTCATTTGGAAGTGGGTCAGGTTTTTAATATATAAGTCCATACTGAACAATTATAAAAATGTAGGTTTTAAACTTTAAATGTATGAGGAGATGTATGGATGTGTTTGAAGTGAAACAACTGTAGACCTTTATATAACCAATAACGTAACGAAGAACTGTTGGTGTCGCTCGTCAAGAAAGCAAGAAAAAAAATACTGAAGTTTTAATTCCTACATTTAGACAAGATTTTTTAAAGAAAAATAAAATATTATTTAAATAATATGGGAGTATCTATACGGAGATTACCGTACCAAAAGTTTACGTAAATCGCATAAGCCTGTGTGGGATTTTTTTATTATTTACAAAAAGTAAAAAAAAAAAACATATCTCAGAAAATAACAAAGATAGGAAGCTGAAACTTACAGAATATAATACTTGTCATGAGGGCTCTTAACAAAAAAATACTGTAAACATTTCACAGAAGGGCCGCTTTTCCATGGAAACACGGCTAGGTACGCTCTTTTTCAATTTATATACATGTGAATAACCGTTTTAGTAACTATCCCAAAATTGCATAAGTAATTTACGTGATATTATTAACCCTTTGACCATTTTTTAAAGGCAACTATTTAATAGTTTGCTAGCACGTACAGTCTACGTAATTTTTTTTAAAGCGAGGATTATCCTTTTCTTCTATTGTCATTTCAAAGTTATTAGACGGTAATATGTTTGCCACAATCGGTCAATGAATGACATAAATAACCCATTTTCATAGTGCGACTGAAAGTTTGTAGGCATTTTTTTTCTAAAATAAGTTATTATGATGTTTAAAAGCATTAGTTTGACGTTTGAAATATGAGAATTAATATTATCAACAAAATAAGGCGTAACTATTTTTAGGTAGATGATATATGTTTGTTCAAATGTACCTAATATGAAAAAAAAACTTAGATATATCCAAAAAATTGCATTTTGCAAGAGATGGAACAACTTTTAATGGCTCTGATTTTTTTATAGGTTGGTACGAGTATATTTTCTAATACTTAACTACAATTTATATTAACAAACAACGCGTTCACTGAGAAAATCATTAAAATGTGTTGACGCCTATGACGGCAAATATCTTGCCGTTACCCACTAAAGGGTTAGGCGATGTAACAGACAAACGAACAGAATCACCAAAAGGTACCTCTGGTCCATATACCTAATTTGATACAGAAACTATGTTTTAAACTTTTAACGTAAATTGCAATCAAGACGATTTTTATCGAGAAAAATAAACTTTGCAATTGGTGGTAAGTATTGAGTCTTTTTTAGAATTTTCCGAAGAACACTTACATGTTTTTCTTTTCTGGATGGTAGTCGGAAATTAATTTTAGTTACATTGTGTAACTGACTTGTATGCAGACCTTTGTGAATTAGTAGTGTCAATATTTTTGTAACATATCGTGTCCGTGTTCTAGATGCATTCGTAAGAACATGTAGCGTAACTGAGCAGTGACCATTAATAAACATTTCTCCTCCTACTTTGTAATATTTAAGCGGCCCATGCAGTGTTAATACAAACATCGTAACGATCACGTAAAATAGATTCTGCCTTGAGCATTTCTGTGGAAAGGAAATGTGTGTTTCCCATGATTTATGTCCCAAAAGAGGCGAGAGGTGGCTCATATATGAACCCGCCTGCCCGCTGGCGATAAGCCGAGCCTGTACCTACGGACTAAAGAAGAAAATAAACAGACTGACCTTTCAACCAATAACGCCGGGCGCACGTACTTGGGAAGAAGTACGGCTTTTTTCGGTTCTAAATAAAGATAATTTTTGCGTCAATTGAGATTAACTTTCATGCTTAATGTTCTAATAAATATTAAATTATAAACTTCGTAATATAGTTACTAAAGGTAACAGTATATTGTTTTTTTGATAGAATACTGTATTGATTAAGTATAGAGTATTGAATATTTAGTTTGTACAATCGCTTTATTCTTTATTGCATAATCACATTTCGCAACCACATCAATCATGGTACCTAAGTTCTTTTTGGCCTAAAGTTTGACAAAATGTTTTTTTTAATTAGTTAGTCTACCTAAACTTATGTTTATTTTGTAATAAAGTTTCAGTTTAATTGGATACATGCAATTATTTTAAAGTAAACTCGTTGTGCTCTCGATGCTAACGAGGCCATTCTATAATGACTTTTGAATGTAGCTCTAAAGTTTATACAACGTGACATTATGAATTTCATCCAAGAGTTGTTTTTACCCCACGGCGGGTATAAGTTTTATTAACAATCTGAGGAAACTAGCAAGCTGGTGTTGGCAAGAAATTGCGAGCTCTCAACTTATCTACCTGAATTAACGGAGACACAGGGCCTCAGAGACTGGCGGTGTGCAATTATTCCTAGCATTTTTCCTTTTCACCTTAGTCTTTCAAAACTGCTAGGTTCTAGGGTTAATTACTAAGGATATTATAATATTGATGAATTACCATTTAGAGTGTCTGCGAGTACTCTCTCAGTGCCCTTGCATATCATTACGGTAGTTAGTAAGGAATACCTAATCTACAGGGTTTTTTTATTGATTTCCGTTAATAGCGAGGGTACAACATTGAGACGAAATAAAGTAATCTTCTCTGAGACTCCAGTACCCTAATTCGTACCACTTCGAAGATATTCAAGAATTCATTTTCGTTAATTAACACCCCTAGTATAGTATAAAAAATCCCTAACAATTAAACAATGTTGACGTGCGTATCATTCGAATTCGGAATTGTCATACATGACATCAACTTTTGCTTAACTAACTCCACGTTAACTCTTAAGGCCGTTTTTCATTTATTCTTAGTGATGTAATTAATTATTTTGTTTAAAAATGAAAAAAAAATTTTTTTCCTGAATTTTCTAAAAACTAAATATCCTAAGTCGAATCTATGGCTATACAGTGCTATATGGTTGCAGTAACGGAAATCAATAAAAACACCTTGTGTATCGTAATAAATACAAAAACAAAGATAATGCGCAAGATAAAATGTATAGCTCAAACAATTAAGAAAAGGACCTGTTTGTATGTAGTTTTGAAGTGTTCGAATAGACACTATATATTTAAAATGTGTAACACAAACAAAACAAATGTCTATTCTAACACATCACAACTACATACAAAAGGTCCTTTTCTTAAGTTTTTTACCTATAGCGCTATAAACAATGAGCGAATAATAGTGGAATTATAACTTTATCCTTTTAAACTTGACCCCTTGGGCAGTAATTATTTATCAGTCTTTTCTTCCGTATGTGCTGAATATTATCTGTCTGAATTTAAGATGGCGACATACACCGTGGAAGGTTGTTTGTTATGCAAATGAAGTTACCCGGCAGCTAGCTTATAATAAATTCATTATAATAAGTATATACTCGTACACACTAACTATACCAGGATGTGCCTAACTTCGCAAATATCAACATGTTCGAGCTCATTCATCATCGTTGTATGAAAATCATCCTCCTAGCGTTATTCCCAGTACAGTTGCATCCTGAAGAATGCCTGGGGTCCGCTACCTAATCCCAAGAATTGGCGTAGGCACTAGTTTTTACGGAAGCGACTGCCATCTGACCTTCCAACCCGAGGGGGAAAACGACCTTATTGGGAATAGGCTTGTCAAGTGAGTGGGCAACTTGACCGTTAGAAGTTCTCAAGCCGCCCGGAGGCCTCTAACTTGGCTTAACGACTGCTATCAAAGACAGCAACCGGGATCAACGGCTTAACGTGCCTTCCAAAGCACGGGAGCGCTCAGTTAGTAACCACTCAAGCGGTCACCCATCCAAGGACTGACCTCGCCCGACATTGCTTAACCTCGCATACCGCACGCAGTACGCGGGTGCCACTGGGCCACGAGCGCTCCCCATCGTTGTATGAAAATCCCAGATTTGAATTCTGATTGTGCGAAACTTGACGGAGAAGTTGCCAACGTTTATTATTAACATGATGGTTCGCTTTCCATGAACCAAATTCTGTTTAGTTTTGAAGATTAGCAGTTTTTATCCAAATATTCATTATATTTGTTCGTAAATGGTGGCGTGATTGGAGCGTAGTTTGACATTATTAAAACAGTTGCTAACCTTGCGTTATATCAGAAATGTAGAATGCAAAAAAGTTGTAGGTTATTTATTCCCTAATAATATACGGTCAGTAATTCAACTGACCTGGGACTTTATTCAAGTTGACGTATAAAATTGAAATTTGCTTTGTTTTTTCTCACACACATCCTTTTCCATTTAAGAAAAAGTGCGAGAGGCAAATACCAAACCGAAGTCCAGAAAAATAGTTGTTCTGAAGGGCTACGAAGTTGTTTTTGCACGTAGTTGTGCATATTAAAAGTCGAACGTAGTGAGGAAAAAACCGGTCAAGTGCATGCTGGGCCACGCGCAATGTAGGGTTCCGTAGTTTCCCACACATAATATATGAGGACTGAAAAGCTCGCAAATTTATATTTAAATACGCTATGTTTTACTCAACTAACAATTTAAGTAATCAACGCGGATGTTTATTTTTTTAAGTAGGTACATTTCTTAAGTTCGGCTATTACTCGTTAACGACTTATGTCTACTTAGCTGTGATAGGTTTTCTTTTTAGGGTTCGTAGTCAACTAGGAACCCTTGTAATTTCGCCATGTCCGTCTGTCTGTCCGAAGTCAAGGGTATCTCCCCTACACGTAAAGTGGGGATTATTTTTTTGCTTCAACTCTATGGTGTGGGATGGTGTTGGATTGGTCTTTCAAAATGAGTACAGGTCTTCATTAAACATTTTTCGATTAAGTAAATATTTTCACTCCAGAAAATTGCATCCCCCCGAAAAACGAACGATTACAGGCGGTTTGGTGCAACCCAGCCTAAAACTTGAAACGCACAGAGCGGTTGTCGTTGCGGGATGGAGGCGGTTTTACGGTAAAGCGAACGCGGCCCAGGCACGTCGCTTAAAAAAGCCGCGTGGTAGAGGGGAGGCGGCGTGTATGACATATGAAGCAGTAATTGACAGTCAACAGTTTCGGAAAGATCAAAAAATGCAATACCGCCTCCGACCGCACCGGGCCGCGCCCGCTCTGTGCGATTCGAGCTTAACACGTTGGCTGCCCTGAGCATCACCGATGGGATCACGTAATCTTCTTTGTGTGGCCATGAGCATCACCGGTAGGATCACGTTATCTTTTCTGTGTGGCCAAAGGCATCACCGGTGGGAACACGTTATCTTTTCTGTGTGGCCAAGAGCATCACCGGTGGCATCATATGGATCACTAAATTTGTATTGGGCGTGGTAGAAAAACTTTGGGTGAAGTATGGTGGGCAGCCAACGTGTTAAATACCAAATGACATTACGTGCAAAAGCTCCGAAAAACTCATTGGGATGAGCCGAGATTCGAACCCACGACTGCCGCTTGACACCCGCATGTTTGAACCACTATGCTAATGTAGCTCGTAGCTGTAGTAACAAATCACTCAATCGATGATTATCGTGCGAAATGTGGTATTTTATGGTGATGATACTGATGATCAAGGGATGTTCTAACGTGCAACTTCGTGATAAAATCAAATAAAAAATGAATTATTAGCCCATGGACGCCTGCAGATACAGGGATGTCACATGCACGTTGCCGACCATTTAAAATGTATACATTCCTTTCTTGAAGAACCTCATACACTTCCTCGGGAAAACCTCGGCAGGGAGCTCATTTCACAACCGGAGCGTCCGAAGGAGGAAAAGTCTACGGGGATGGTCGACCACACAGAGATTATAAATTGTAGTAGTATTTTTTGTTGGTAAAAAAATTAATTCGCGTAGTTTTTAATATCCACGCCTGTTTTGCCGTGTATGTATTTTTTTCCCCTCTCTCTAACTTTTAAACCATGGGTCCAAAAAAATTGAAAATAAAGCTTAATAAATACTTTCAACGAAAACTATAGCGGACATGATCAATTAAGCTGTTTTTGAGGTATCGTGAAAAGTCTTCCCTTCTTAGTAAAAGACGTATGAAACGCTGCGAACGTATTGACTCTTGCTTATTATTGTTTTTTTATTATTAAATTTATTGGGCAACTACGGAACCCTACACTGAACATAGCCCGACATGATCATGGTCGACTTTTTATGTCATTATACAGGGCGTTCCACGGCTATGCCACATGGAGGGAAAATACCTTGAATATTGTAGATGGAACATTTTACTGAAAAAAGACATTATTTTATTTAAAAAATAATTTAAACTGCACACATAGATTTTTAGGGTTCCGTAGTCAACTAGGAACCCTTATAGTTTCGCCATGTCTGTCCGTCCGTCTGTCCGTCCGTCTGTCCGTCCGTCCGCGGATAATCTCAGTGACTGTTAGCACTAGAAAGCTGAAATTTGGTACTAATATTTATATCAATTACGCCGACAAAGTGGTAAAATAAAAAGTGGAAAAAAATATTTTATTAGGGTACCTCCCCTATACGTAAAGTGGGGAGTGATTTTTCCATTTTAACCCTAATGTGTGATATATTGTTAGATAGGTATTTAAAAATAAATAGGGGTTTACTAAAATCATTTTTTGATAATGTTAATATTTTCGGAAATAATCGCTCCAGAAGTAAAAAAAATGTGTCCCCCCCCCCCCTCTAACTTTTGAACCATAAGTTTTAAAAATATGAAAAAAATCTCAAAAGTAGAACTTTATAAAAACTTTGTAGGAAAATTATTTTGAACTTGATAGGTTGAATAGTTTTTGTAATTTTTCAAAAAAATAAAAATGTGACGGACGGAAAACTACGGAACCCTACACTGAGCGTGGCCCGACACGCTCTTGGCCGGTTTTAATTAAATAATTACATAGTTGAACCGGGAATCGAACCCACTACACGAGAAAAAAAATACCCTGTAGCTTTATCATGCTGATCGAAAGGCTTAATCATGAGGATTATTTTTTGCTAAATAACATAGAGTCAGAAATAAAAGGATGACCATGAATTTTAACATTTGATGTGAAATTTTTTTCAGAAAAATGACAACCTACAACAACAAGGACATACAACTGACATTATTATTTTAAAGTACCTATTACTAATGAATCAGTACCCACTTGAGAAGTACGCATCATATCCCTTTATAATTTACTTTTCTGGATCGGGACAAATGGACAAATAAGATGGCCACCGAGATCCCCAGATCTAACCCCGTCAGTTTTTTTTATGGGGATATGTAAAAAAATAGTTTAGAACTTAGTTGTGTTATTCTAAATATCCACCACAACATGATCAAAAAATCGACAGGGAGTGAAATAATCAAAAGAGTGTGACTTTGTAGTTAACATCAGAATGGGACTCATTTTGAGCATTTGATGAATTAAATTGATTAATTTAGAATTAATAATGTTAATATTCATGGTCTTCCTTTTATTTCCCACACATTTATTACGAAAATATTTAATATTTTATTTTTATTTTTATTTATTTATTATGAAACAGTCATACAAAGATATTGTTAACAATATTAATAATATGCAGACCTATAGTTTCCAATACTATTCAAGAGAGAAAAAAAAGTTAGTTACTTACTTAAATAATAGTTGCTAAATTGCTTATGAACGTAAAATTTATGTCTAATTTTTTTTTTCGAGATGTCTTTGTACTCGAATACATATACACATACATTTACATTGCCAACAAAAAAAATTAGCAGAAAAAACATGGGAAAATATCATGCAAGAACACATTATTGCCTTTTTTTTAAGATGTTTGAATACCCACATAATAATAAACAAAAGTTATGTCGATTCGACCATTTAAAGAAGAGAAAAATAAACATAAAGTTAAAAATTCATTTTATACTAAATGAGCGTTTTTACCAATATTTTAAAAGCGTTGTAATTGAGCAACATTTACATTAGGAAGATAACATTATAATCCTTATGATGAAGCCTTTCGATCGGCATGTTAAAACTACAGGCTATTTTTTTTCTCGTGTAGCGGGTTTGATTCCTTGTTCAACTATGTAATTATTTAAAAATCTATGAATGCAGTTTAAATTGTTTTTTTTTTAATTAAAATAATGTCTCCTTTCAGTAAAATGTTCCATCTACAATGTTCAAGGTACTTTGCCTCCATGTGGCATAGCCGTGTGGACACCCTGTATATACCATGATTTTTTTACATACTTAGTAGCCATCATTTATCTGGTAGAGGGGGGTTTAAACATGTAATCCGAAATTAAATTCCACCATTAATTTTAAGCCTTGGACAGAGGAACGGACGTATATGGCGAAACTATAAGAGTTTCTTGTTTACTACGGAACCCTAAAAACGAAACCAATGAACTTGAAAACGAACAACTGTCAGTTTTTCCAAATTAGTGACGTGAAAAATTTTGAACATTATGTCATGGCTTATAATCAGAGATCGGATTCTTGGCGTCATTTCGCCATCGGGATATCGTGGACATGAGACCAAAGATTTAACAATTTGATATCTTACTTTAATTTAGTTTCGATTCTTATACAGACAATTGTAACTTAAACTCGTGTTCAAGTTCAATTACAATTGAACTTAAACGTGAATTTAAGTCATCACACCTTTTTGGGACTTCACAAAAAAGGAGTAGGTTCTCATTTCGGTTGTATGTTCTTCCTTTTTATTTGTGTTACGTTAAAACTCCGTCATTTATGTAAATTCTTGCTTTGTGTACAGGTCCGGGCCCTCGGCGGCACGCCCTAAGGGCTAAAGTGGGGCTATCGTAAGCGTATATCGTAAGCGCGATGCTCCACTGCGAGAGGTGCTGGGAGGCAATGTTCACCTTCTGCTAGGAGGTCATCATCCAGAAGGAGGCAGCGGAGCGGGCGCGTGAAGACGATCCTCTCGCAAACGTGCTCCGAAGACGACGGGGTGGAAGTAGGAGGCGAGTATACGCTCATTTTCTCCCTCCATCCTAGTGAGCCACTGGTAAGAACTGAGGGGGCCTCTACCACTGAACACCTAAGTGGCTCAACTGTCGGAAGGTTCTGCCTCTAAACTAGTGCACTCCATGGCAGCAACTTTCTAGGGCCTGAGCTCGCGTGGAGGCGGACACATGCCGAGACATCAGCGGTGGCATGCCCAAGTGTATCCCGCAGTGTCTCACTGAGGCGGTGATGGCAAGCCGCTGGTTTTTAGTGGGTAATCTGATGTACAGGAGTCCTACATCACCGTGCCTATCCCCATGAAGGCCGGTATGCATAAAGCATTTTTCAGCGTTAAAAAAAGGGTTGCGTACAAAAATGGTAAAAAGAAAGTGAAGCGACTATGACGAAGTCAATTTAAATGCTTCTGATGTAAAGTTATAATTTCAAATCAATCAATCTGATCAGGTGCTTGAAGCAGGAACGTAGAGAACGGAACTCTGTAATAAAACAGCGAGCCATCATCATGTCAGCCAAACGACGTCTATTGATGGACGTAGGCCTCCCCCAAAGACCTCCACAATGACCGGTACTGCACAACCCGCATCCAGCGGACACCCGCAACCCTCACCAAGTGTCATCAGTCCACCGTGTGGGAGGCCTGCTCACGCTACGCCTTCCGGTACGTGATCGCCACTAGAGAACCTTTCCGCCCCAACGGCTATCGGTTCTCCTTGCTATGTACGGGACACATAGCAAGGAGAACCGATAGCCGTTGGGGCGGAAAGCCACTGGCTCTTGAGTTTAGCGATTTGGAGGGCTATATCGGTTACTTTGGTTCTACTGCGGATGGCCTCATTCCTGATGCGATCACGCAGAGCCCCCCAGCATAGCCCTCTCCATTGCTCTTTGGATGATTTTGAACCTTCTTATGAGGCCCATAGTAGGCGACCATATTTTAGTGCCATATGTCATCACTGGCAACACACACTGGTCAAAGACTCTCGTCTGCGGAATATTGAACGAAAAGATGTGCCGTAGCTTTCCAAATGCTGCCCAGCTGGGACGAATTCGACGATTAACGTTTTTCTCAAAATTTGACCTACCTATCCGGACAGTCTGTCCTAGGTATATGTAATCGTCTACAACTTCGAGCGTAAATTTTCATTTGACATGATCTTCGTCTTGACCATGTTCATCCTTAGACCAACTTGCTTGGCTTTACCGAGGTCTTTTGAGTGCGAATTAAAAACCGCCTCCTTTAAAAACTAAAAAGCAAAAATTATACTGAGACTTCTAATCCAACCATGAGATGAAATTTATACCATCGATTTCATTACACGAAATGTACTAAGCATACTCGTGTGTAAGTGAGTGTTGTTAGATAGGGCTTTCAAAATGAATAGATGTCTTCATCAAACATGTTTTGATAAAGTGAAAATTTTCGGAAATACTCACTCCAAAAGAAAAATATCATGAAAATAAAGCTTAATAAAGACTTTCATTGAAAACCATTGCGGACATGATCAGTTTAGCCGTTTTTGAGTTATCGTAAAAAGTCTTCCCTTCTTAGTAAAAGACGCATGAAACGCTGCAAAAGTATACCTTTTTGCTTATTATTGATTTTATTAGAGTAAGTTCATTGGGCAACTACGGAATCCTACACTGAGCATGGCCCGACATGCTCTGGACCGATTTTTTTTTTAATTTAAGTTTCCTTTAATAAAGGCCAAATATATTTCCACTAATTAGCTAGTTAGCAAATATACAATCTATTAAAGTTTTATCACCTTGTGAAGTCAGTGCCTAACAATTTAAATAGTAGATGACGCATCTGCAGCATAATTACAGGACTGCTAGCGCCATCTAGGCGAATTCGAGAAACTTGGCACCGACTTCAGGAGGTTATAAAAATGTACGAAATTGTATATTTGTTGGGTAGCTATAACTGTAGCATACTCGTAACTACAGGACCACTAGCGGCATCTAAGCAAATCTGTATATTTGTTGGGTAACTATAATTAATTATAAAAACGTATTTCGTCTATAACGGTGAGCTGAACCAACTTACGATTACAGACCGATGAATTTTATATATGGCGCTGGCAGCTGTCATCCCATAGGAACTTATCAAACTTTCCATACAGATTGTTCTTAACGAATTCTGCTTACGATGACAGACGGTTTTAATAATCCAGCCTTAGGTTGGGTTGCACCAAACATTCTGTAATCGTAAGCTGTGTTCGTAAAAATCTGAATGTATGGAAAGTTTGACAAGTTTCTATGGGATGACAGCTGCCGGTGCCATATTTAACGTTGATCGGTCTGTGATCGTAAGTTGGTGCAACTCAACCTTTAGTGTTTAATCAAACAATGGTACTACACATACTTGTATATTACGTGTAATAAAATCGTAGGTATACATTTCATTACATTATTGAATCAGAAATTTGAGTTTATTCTTTGCATTTTAGTTTGTTTTGAAGGAGGTTTTTTGTTTATAATTAATTAATAATAAATGTCCGTGTATTATCTATTTATTGCTGTCTTGAAGCGAAATCAGTTCAGGTAAGACAATTAATATTTTTTCTGGACCCATGCACTTTAAGAATCGCTTGTTCCTTGAGGCTTGGGGCCAGAATATGTATCTCTTACACATGCGTCTGTGGCAAAAGCGTCGATGAGTCAGGTAAGCATGGCCTCTCATGTATAAAAAGCGCAGGCCGCTTATACCACCACGGCACTGTAAACGATTTGGTCCGGCGTTCGCTAGCCACCGTGTGTGTGCCTGCTATCCTCGTACCTATAGGTTTGGCAAGAGACGATGGCAAACGACCTGCTGGTGCCACATTAGTGCCGTGAAGATTGGGTAGAGCTTTGGTGTGGGACGCAACGTGCGTGGATACGTTTGCTCAGTCCCACATCCCGGTGGCTCTAAAGCCGGCGCTGCAGCTGACCAGGCCCAGGTGTTGAAGCGCCGCAAATACTCGTCTTTAATTAAAGACTACGATTTTGCGGCGCTTGCGGTGGAAACATTGGGTCCCTGGTCAGCTGACATGAAAAGTTTTGTGAAGGCAATCGGTAGACGTCTCGTCGACGCTTCAGGGGACCACAGGGCTGGCGCTTACCTATCAGAAGAAGAAAAATATTTATTCGTGACCAGAAATAATAAGTATACAATAAAAAAATAAACTATCACAACGTATTTCTTTAGCAATACAGAGAGGTAACGCTGCCAGCGTTATGGGCTCCATGCCGTAGACGGAACTACTGGACGGTGTCTTCTTTTTACGACTGGGTAAATTAAGTTAGTTTAGTTTTTAATTCATTTGTATTTTTTTGCTTTATTGTTTTTTTATAAAGTTTTTATAATAAATTGACTGATAAAATAGGTATATTATTTATAATATTTGAAGAATGCGATCTTTGCTTATTATAGAACTAGCTTTTACCCGCGGCTTCGCACGCGCTGAACAATAAACTGTAGCCTATGTTATTGTTGTTTAAAAGGACATACCAAGTTAACAATAACTAAACACAACTCAGATACACATCCATTCTGGTAATGCGAAAGAAATCATAGTTATTATGTAGAAATTTACAACTACAGGTAGGATTATTTTTTATTGTAGCACTTCCTTATACACTTTAGTAGCGGTTCTGCCTTCGGGTGCATTCCAAAGAAAGCCAGTAACTGAGGCAGTAGCTGAGGTGGACTGTTTATTGTTTATCTTTTCTGAGATGTTTGTTGGAGTAGTCGAAGTATACACGCTAACCATTTTCAAGTTGAACAGTGAGGTGTACGACAGGAGGAAACCTTTCATGAATAGGAAACTTCAAGATCCTCCAAACAGCTTCGGAGCTACTTATGTATCCACCGCTTTTATACATTTTTATCTCATCTTTCTCATTTTCGAGAATCAAAGTACTTTTCTTATCCGTGTAGAAGATGTTTATGTGCGCAGTGTTTGAACATCTTACTTTCATCAACACTAAATAATAAAGAATTGATAAATTTGTGGATAAGCTTTAAAGTCAGTATTGAAATCCGTGATCAGGCAGAGATCATCCATGATCCCCTCTGGGAAACAGGCGTGATTATATGTATTTATGTATGTATGAACCCAAATTTAACAGGTTTGGGAGGTGAACTTCAAAATACCATAAAATTACTTTTCGTATCTTTTGATACGGAAAAAGAATACATTCTCCATAGAAAAATTCAACCTATAGAGGTTCCTTAGAGGAGGAGGACAACGTCGTTGTTCGTCCTCTATGGGGGTTAACTATTTAACCCCCTTAGAGGACGAATTTCCAAAAACGCTGAAATTAGTTCTCTAACATCTACATGAGGAATGTTTAGACGATGTCTTGCATACAGACTTTCAAACCAAAATTTACCCCTTTAGAGGGTGAATTTCAAAATCCTTTGAAATCCCTTCTTAATGGTTACGTGATATAAATAGCCTACTGCAAAAATCCAGCTTCCTAGGTGAAACGTTTAGGGCTGGGCGTTGATTTAAGTTACTCATTCAGGACTTTGCACCCTTAATTAACCTGCTTAGGGGTGGGTTTTTTCTAAATCCTAAAATTAATTTTCTTGTATTGTAATAAGGAGCCTATACACAAAGTTGCAACCTTTTCGCTTTAAAATATTACTCCATCCCCATACAAACTTCGCACCCCTATTTAACCCGCTTAGGGGTAGGTTTTTTTAAAACCCTAAAATTACTTATCTTGTATTGTAATAAGAAGACCGTACACGAATTTTCAAGTCTCTCACCTAAAATTCTACTCCATCCGCATACAAACTTTGCACCCCTATTTAACCCACTTAGGGGCAAGTTTTCTCAAATCCTTGAAATTACTTTTCTTGTAATGTAATAAGGAGTCTGTACACAAAGTTTCAAGTATCTCACTGAAAATTTTACTTTATCCCGATACAAACTTTGCACCTCTATTTAACCCGCTTGGGGGTGGATTTTTCCAAAACCCTTAAATTACTTTTCTTGTATTATAATAAGGAGTCTGTACAAAAAGTTTCAAGTCTTTCACTTAAAATTTTACTCCGTACCCATACAAACTTTGCACCCCTATTTATCCAAATTAGGGGAAGATTTTTTTTTAAATCTCTAAAATTACTTTTCTTTTATTGTAATAAGGAGTCCTAACACAAAGTGTGTCACCTATAATTTTACTCCATCCCCATACAAACCTTCAACCCCCTTTTTACCCCCTTGAGGGTGGAATTTTCTAAAATCCCATCTTAGTGGTTACTTTCGTTCAATAATCTACCAATCGTGTAAAAATCAGCCTTCTAGGTTCAACGGTTTGGGCTGGGCGTTGATTTAAGTGAGTCAGTCAGGACTTCGACGTTTATATATACGTTTGTATAGATAACGATTCGTTAATGCAATGTTTTTCATGGAAGTCTGTCTGGCTCGATATTAAAATCATTTTGGTATGCGATTTGTTACGTGTACTTTTCATTTGCCCTAACTGCTTAGTCGGCGTACGTAGAAGCGAGCGCGCGTGATAAATTGGATATCAATATGTTACAAATCCGTGGAGGCAGATAGAGTTCTAATGCACCATGCTATTATATTCCCCCGGGTATCGTAATGGACGGTGGGCGATGAGCTATGTGGTTTACAGCCTATCTCGAATCTTTTTATCACTCATTCCTAATATAGCATAACGCTACTCTTAATTCTCACGTGGAAGACAGGTACCCAGCTTTCTGGGTAAGATTGGTATAGTTTCGTAGTATTTCCATCCATTAACGCCCATTTTGGCCGTCATCTCTGCACTGTCGTTTGGATCTTATGGTGAGCCTAAAGAAACTTCCTCGTGTCTTACCTTTACCACAAATGATACTAGCGAACCCGATAACCCATTTAATAGCCTTATTCTTAATGCCGTGCAAGGCACTATGCTCGAAATAAATGGAAGTAGCGCAACTGACGCAAACCGTCTTTTTGATTGATGGGAATCTGCGAAATGTACACCGTCTTTGCTATCTTGATAACGATAAGCATTAGCAAATTAGAAGAATACAAACACAATTTATACGTAACATATTAACTTATCCCTGTGTTGGAGGTGCATGCCTACCTACATTATTAAAATATATAGGGTACATTTAAGTTAAGTACACACTTTGGCAACGCAAGTGCCTTTTGTCTCTACACTAGGCTGGAGGCAAAGTTCGCCGAACACACACGTTTACAATTATTACATAAATAAACATGACTTTATATTTCAATCGTTATTAAAGTTACGATAAAAGTTTGGAATGTAAGTAATTCCCTAAAAGTGAGTTAAAACACGAATTTAGTGTAGTTGAACGTTTTTGACTGATACTGAAACCAGAAAAAATTATGGAAAAACAAACATGTCAGAATATTAGTGGAGCGGTGAGGACAGGAACATAAGCACATTTTAAAAGCGAAGGTAAAGCTAAGCTTAAACAACCAAAATTTTTCAGAAATATTAACATGGATTATAATAATCACTGGGGTTTCGTCGTGCCTAAATCCGTTTCATGAATCCGTTTGCTTGGTATTGAACATTAAAGTGCATTTTTTTGCTGGAGTCAAGTGTCTCCCCCCTTTATCAGCTAAACGGTGCCTGACGAGTACACATCGTATGTGAAGAAATTCAGGGTAGTAGTATACCATCAAAACATAAATGTGAAAACGGTAGCCATGTTCAATAAGCGATGCGTGATTGTCGTCTTCACCGACAAAAGAATTGAGATCTAAATGGGTGCCATGTTCCGTAGATTATATGTAAAGTTGCCAAGCCTGGCACTAGATTGATAACAGTAAAACTAATTCACTGTGGCTTAATGAATTTTGAGCTTTAACTTGGCAGCAGGCAGCAGTCAGTGGTAAAAATGCTGTTTTTTGGACTTTAGAATCTCAATAACAATTTCACCTCATTTCTTATTCTGTGCATATACTTATGAAATTTGGCGTTCTAGTTGTTCTAAAGGATCTTAATACATGTACCAAATTCCATTTTTTTAGTTAATTAGATTTTGAGTTATTGAGGGGTCAAAAGTGGCTCCAAACTGTTCGTGTAAAATAACACACGGCTGCTGTCTGCCAGTTTCTGGGGTGAACTTGACTGGACTAGATATAATTAATTCAAAAGGCTAAGTTGACATCACTAGTAATAGCCGCACTTAAGAAACATACCTGGATAAACAAACTTTGATAAACAAACTTGACGTCAATTTCTATTCATTACTAAGATAAAGTTGTATTTTTTTTCTAAATAGTTGTAATTTTTTTACAGTAATTAGCGGTTAGCTGGGAGATGGGGGACCAGACTTCAACAAAAATCGAACGATATCCTACATGATGGGTTTTGCAAGTAAAAAAATTGCATCCCCACGTTACGTGTAGGGGAGGTACGACCCTTATTTTTTATTATATCGTTTTGTTAGCTTCATTGATGTGTATACTTATGTTAAATTACAGTTCTCTAGTAGCAACGGTTAGCTAAGCCGCGGACAGACGGACGGAGATGGTGAAACTATAATAGCTTTTGTTTAATTACGAAAGCCTAAAAATGACTCCCGCCTGCGCCGCGTGCCTAAAAGCAGCACTTTCTAAGCCTATTTTCACCTCCTGAAAGCATACTTTCTGAGCTCATGCAGTATATTTTACAACAAGTGCATAAAACGAGCTATTTTATCCGAGACAATTTATCGATCCAAGCCGCAGGCGAAGGTCGATATAAAGTAGAGGATAAAATGGGTATTTACACTATTAAAAATCGATAAACTGTCTCGGAAAAAATGGCTTCTTTTATGCGATTGTTGTAAAATATACTGCATGAGCTCAGAAAGTATGCTTTCAGGAGGTGAAAATAGGCTTAGAAAGAGTCATTTTTAGGCTTTCGTTTATTATTATTTATGTAATTAATTTTAGATTAAGATCCGAGATAAATCCTTATTTATGAATTAAGTAGAAAAGTGTTACACCTTTCATGTTTAAGTATTACAGACATACTTATAACATAGATTTAATTTCGTACATACAATGTATTAGTATATCTGATTATTGATTAGAATAGAACGTACCTAATACCAAACTAGATCCGGATAGGTACTCGGGTCGGGGTCTATTCAGTAAATCTATTGAATGGGAATTGATTTCGTATTTATCGCACGTGTTCTCTTCCACGTGCGCCAGGCTCAGTAAATCGGAACGAGCGTGGGCAATAATTACAAACGCGATTGTATAAAAACAGCTTTATTTTTAGTGCTGATATTAATGGCCCGTTGCCTAAGATTAACAGAAGAATTTAAGACACAGAATACAGCTAAATTGCCATTTTTAAATGGTGATTCAAAAAAAAACATTTGTTTTGGTAAAAAATAAAAATGCTCGTAATATTCATTATATTTCAAAGGGTGTGAACGATTCTAAATAACGATTTAAGAAAATGGGGTTTATCGAAAAGAATAGCAAAGATACGTTTTAAAATCAGCTTCAAATAATCATAATGTATTTTTTTCAACTGAAACGGTGTATAATTAAAAACACAGTTTTAACATACTCAAACCTAAAGCACAGCATAGACGATTTATATTAGACATTTGGTGAATACATTTAATTTAATGATTAAATTTCTGATTATCTGCTTGTATAGCAGGTATATAGTTTCTCTTTCACTCCGGCGCGGCGGCGCAATTAGACGAAGACAGACATAGCCAAGGTCATTTGCGCTTGTCAGCCTCTTAATGGTACACGGAAGGTCTAGTATTTATTGACCTGTGTTCGATAACAATAACGATATGTGCATATATAATATAACCTACAACTAACAACTTGGGGTCCAATTCTCGGTTCAATCGAAATGCATTTATATCGTTCTATTGTATTAAGAGGAAACATTAGCCGAACCCTTTTGCGGATTTAAGAATTATTTACGTACTCTTCTCTTCTCTGTTCCAGATAGGATTATACAGAAGGAAAAGATTTTTTATAGTGCCTCCCCCTTTTATGATGATTATAGCTGTTGCCCGCGTCTTCGCTCCTATTGGTCGCAGCGTGATGTTATATATAGCCTAAATGGGCCATCCAACACAAAAATAATATTTCAATTCGAACCAGTAGTTCCTCAGATTAGTGCGTTCAAACAAACAAACAAACAGACAAACTCTTCAGCTTAATAATATTAGTATAAATATGCACAAAGTAGGGTAAACCAAGGTGTAACTGGCCACCTTCAGTAATTGGCCACTTTAGACTAAATTTGCCTAAAATAAGAGTTTAATGCATTTCACGCCATCTACTGACGTCGATTAAGATGAACATACTAATAAGCTTTCGTTTTAGTACAAATTTTGACCACTATAGACATTAGCGCCATAATTTTCGGTTGTTTATTGTAAGTCGGCGCACTTGTCTCAACAAGAATAGTCATTGGTTAATAAAATGTTAACGAAATTGGATTTTTTAAAAATTTGTTTCTGTGTCAGTTTAGGCAGTGTAATTATTTCTGTTGTGTTATTTGAGTTACTTGAGAGGTAAGTAACATGCGTTTAATTAGTTTTTTGTCTAAAACTTATAAAAACCGGAGTTTGGGGGGAGGCTAGTTACTGAATGACATTTATTGAGAAAAATCAGAAATTGGCCGCCTATGCCAGTAACTGGTAAATTTCTTAACCATCGTTTTTTATCAAAATTGAACCCTATTCATAAAGCATATAAAGTATACTTTTCAACACAAAAATACTGGTAACTTTACCCGATCTTGTGCAGAAACTGGCATAGGGGGCCAGTTGAGTGGTCAATTACTGAAAGACAAATTTGATCTACAGATTTCCTGTGTATTGTGTATATGGAACATGCCAAAAAACGACAGTATAGTAAATAAGCCATAGATAATGCTGTTAAACTTGTACAAGAGGGTGGTGGTTCTATTAGAAGAGCCGCTAAGAAATTTGGTGTCCCAAAAAGCAGCGTACCTTTTCTGCCGCTGGCCAGGTTTGCGATCTTCTTATAGGTGACTTTGAGTGTACCTTCTGGTTGAGGGATCGGTCGAAGTGATAATGGCTGGATGACTGCCGCTGTCTTTTCTGACTACATAGCCAATTGTTTTCATCGAGAACTTCTAGCCAACGATATCCCACTCCTAGTCACACATATTATTTGTCTACTTTCATAAAACACATTAAACAATTGAAATGTCTCAACTTTGCCGAATCTACAGAGACACTTAGTGGCTCTTTATCCAAATGCAACACGTATTTTATGACCTGTAGATGTCGCCGCCTTTCGACCTATAGAGGCTGGTTGGAAAATGGCATTACGTGAATGGCATGCTGCAAAAAACTACCAGGTCAACCTAACTAAAAAGAACTTCGCTCCTCTGCAAAAATGGTTGTAAATTCGTGCACGAAAGAAAATACTTTAGTCAACGGATTTCGCGAGTGTCATTGAAGAAAATGAACACCCTAAGGAGTTACAAATGTTAAAAACAGATAACTCCAGAAAAACAGATTCATGTCGTTTCAAGTGTACTACTCTCCGATTACTTGAAGGCAAAATAATTGCCAGAACCACCAAAACGTGAAGGAAAGCGGCAAGTCCGTTTGCTTTGTGGAATTAATACAAGCAAAGCAGTTAAAAAACAAGAGAAAGAGGCTGCCAAAGAAGAAAGGAAGCGATTACGGGAAGAGATATAAAGCACAAAAAAATGTACCAAAGAAAAAACCAACAAAAATTTGTAAAGGAGAAAGACGTTACTTCTTCGTCTTCATTTAGTTTACAGATAACGCAAAATAAAAGCCACCAAAATGAAAAAAAAAATCCTGCCTGAGTACAATAACAAAAAAGGTTTTCGAATGCAGCCAGTGTAATAAAACACATATCAAAACTGTATTCCTTTACGTCATCGAATTCATATTCCTGCAGATGATAATGATGCTTTTCTGTGTCATGCTTGCTACAGGGAAAGTAACACAGAGTCATCGGATCATAATGATAATGACTTATTTCGATCATTTTAAATATAAAGAAGCTTAAAACCAAGGTTTTTAGATTTTGTTTGATGGTTTGCCTACAAACCGTAAAAGTGATCGAAATAAGTCAGTATTATTATTAATACGTGATTATTTTTTATATGTTTATTGATGAAAAAGTATGCGTAGTTAAAGTACGTTCACTTTCTATTATGCACTGTGATGATAGATTATTTAATTAGTAAGTATAAGCGGTTAATCGCATCTTAGTACATATGGCCAATTAATGGTTTTCTAACGGCTAGTAACTAAATTTTGTGACCAATTACTGGTAAAAATTGACAATTTTTGTTTGAATCAAAATATTTTTACGAAAACGGCTTGTAATTCAACAATACATTAGGAAATATTAAGATAAAGATCCCTTTTATACGTGGGTGTCATAAAAAAAGTAACGGAATGTCACGATTGGGTAAAAAATAGAGTCAAAGTTTCCAAGTCGCTTAAGCGGCCAGTTACTGGTTAGTTTACCCTATAAATTCATAAACTGAAAACTTGAAAGTAGTTAAAATTAAGGGAAAACATTGAAAAAATTGGAGCTCCACGCAGGATTCGAACATGTAAAATCCTGATATACCATTTTTGCATTACAAGAAGCCTCTAAGGCTCACTTCATCTTGTAGCATACCTTGTGTTCTTAAGAGCATCTGCTTGCCCTCGCATGCAGGTTGCGGCAATGCGATTTTTCTCGTTCGTTACCTTGTTTCTTTTGCTAAACATTTCACTTGAATCACTGTAACGATAGGAAAATATTGTTTCTTTGATTACTTACGAAAATTTCAATGTTTTCGGCACTGCCTATGTTATGGGACACACTAACCACGCCAGAAACTTACCTTGTCTGATATAGCTTTATATTTTCAATTATTTTGTTGTTTTCATACGAAAACAAATATAATTATCCAAGAATTTAATACTTTTGACATGTTTACTTATCGACCGTCATAGCAACGGACATTGTCAAAACTCATTTATAGCTAAGGTTGTAATCATTTTACGTCTAAATTGTATACTGGCATCCTGTAAATTTTGAAATTGTAAATTTAGAACTATGGATTCTCGAACATCGGCAAGAAATAGTATAAAAGCCGAACATTGCCTAGGACAAGGAGTTTCTCGCAGACTTTTCATCAGTCAAGTCGTAATTGGTCAGTGCAGGGCCAAGCTAGGCCCTGCACTTCAAGAAGACCTCGTGCTCACGTACTTACTTCGACGTCTCTTCTCTTTCTCGATACGCTGAGCCATTCTTCCCGAGCCACGGTGCTCGAGTCTCCGTACCTACTTACTCGAGTCTCCGTACCTACTTACTCGAGTCTCCGTACCTACTTACTCGAGTCTCCGTACCTACTTACTCGAGTCTCAGTGCCTACTTACTGGAGCCGTCGTGGCAACAAACTCGAGTCGTCGTGCCAACTAACTTGAGCCGACGCGCCAACTTACTCAAGCCGACGCGCCAACTTACTCAAGCCGACGCGCCAACTTACTCAAGCCGACGCGCCAACTTACTCAAGCCGACGCGCCAACCTACTCGAGTCGCCGTACCAATCTGCTCGAGGCGCCGAGTCTTCTGTCTCGAGGCTCCAAATTTTCGAGCTACCGTCTTAAGATTTACAGTATTTGACCATTTAATCTTCTATAGTTATTTTTTTTGTATCTATCTAAAAATCTGTGAGTGCTTTCATAACAAATGTCCAAATAAAAGCTTACCCCGACCTTGAGCATTTTCTCTTACTTTTTTTTACTTTAAACTTCTTAAAAAAGTCTGCTTTACCTCGCCTTTCAATTTATTTGGAAGGCGACGTAACGTGACAATCTTGTAACAATTCATAGCACGAAGTGATTTACGAACCAAACGCCAGTGCGCGCCGGGCCTTAAGTCACATTGTTCAGGTGCCGGCCGAAGTTTCAGACGAATACCCTCCAAGTTTGCTCGTGAAGAGTTTACAGAGTTACTAGTCTGTCTCACCCACCCACAACCCATTTAGTGAGGCAAAGAACTGCAGTTTTACGAATTCACTAACTATATATTTCCCCGGTAGCATGTGTAGCAGCTGTTTTAATTTGGAACAAGGTATTGTAAAAAAAGTTTTACCATTAGGATCCTTCCTGCCTAGCTGGCACAACAGCTTATACAGTCTCGTTTTTATGTGACGTTTTAGTACATTTTGGCCATATTATAACGTGACGGTATTAGCGATCAAGCTAGTTAATAGACTGAACTGGTGGTATGCAGTTAAAGGATTTATGTTACAGTAGGTGGTAACAATTAAAAATAGGTAAGTTAAAGATTACTTACAGTGCTTGAGTTCTTGTTTGACCTAGGGTATCCTAATTAATTAGTATTAATTATTTGGAATCGGGAAATTGGCATCTGCTCGATCGGCTATCAAACGTTTGCTTTGATTAAAAAGCAGCTCGGCTGGGCTGCTTCCGAGCGTCACCGGACCCGGACTAGGCGTCTTGCTGTAATAGAAAACGGTCCGGCCCGGATACAATACGGCCTGTGAATCATGCTTCATAAAAAAAAAATTATTAGTCCAAATGCTGGGCTTGTCTTTTTGATGAGAGGACATCGGATGCAGGTTTCCTTGTGTTATTAATCTTTTGCAAAAAACTAACAGTAATATAGTAAATGTAATTCTGTAACAATAATAGTCATCGTAATATTGTGAACATTGTCCGTTTATATATTACACGTAGGAAAATAAGCACTCGTGTACATGTAGCTACGCAGTAAACAATCTGTACCGAGTCCGCTGATAGCCTAGGCAGAAGTAGCCTAAGCTTTTAAATTAACGTTACATAACACGACGGCACGTGTATTCCTATAAAGAACCATACACAATATCTCGATTATTATTAGCAAAATTTCAATTCTATGTACTGGGGAAACAGTGTAGTTCCTCGTGTTTGTATACGTATCTTTGCAACCCCGTCCGATATTATTAGACGCAGGAATCCAATTCCATGGTTAAAACCAATTAAGCATCCACAGCCGACCCGAGGTACTGATATAGGATCGTAATATTGCTGAATGCTGACACAACTACGTATCTTATTTGGTTTATAGGGGGCAAACTGTTAGACCGATGAATAGTCCCGGTTTCGTTACGCTGATAATATCGACTTGGGACGTTACACGTATGGGTTTTGTTTAGAATAGAATAGAAACCAATTTATTGCAAACCACAAAAGAACAGCATATTACAATTAATGTTAGTAGAAACAACAGCAAAACAACTACCTTCATACCGACTGTGATGTTGTCTACTTTGAATTTTTGACTATGTACAATTATTTCGGATCACGACCTGAAATCATCCTGTATCATGACACAATCAGTCCTGAAGTAATTTAAATTGTTTTTTTGTCATAGAGCCATTTAATTTCTAATGGCACTGATTCATGTCAAACGAAGACGAAAGATTAATTAGGTTACCTAATAATTTGTTAAAATAGGTTTACAAACCAGTTTGCTTTTTTAATTAAAATTTAACGCATAATTATAGATGTTTATATTTTGGAACAAACTGTGTAAATTGTGACGCTACTTAGATAGTTTCAAATAATATATAATATTTGGGGGCAAATTTACACACATCAAACTAATAAGCTCAATAAGCCTTGTATTATAGGTACTAAACGACGATATCATAATATATACTTGAATAAATAGAAGACATCCAAGTCCCAGGAACAATTTTTTTGCAAATCAGACAAATAAATGGCCTTACCGTGATTCAAGCCTAGGACCTCCAGTTTAGTAGGCAGTGTCACTACCAACAAGGCTTAACAAGCTGACAAATTATTATAATACATCATTACGCCATCTAAGTGTTCATGGCAATTTAAACTTAAAATTATGCACAATAAATATTTTGTGCACCTTAATTTTCATTTAAATACGTAAATAGTACCTTTCACGTTGCCCTAAAAAAAATGGAAAAAGGGTCGCACATCCAATTCAGCGGAGAGATATAATAACATCGGATAACTTAATTTATCTGTCGGTGGATATCAAATTTATTGCAGGGACAGTTCCAGAGGGCCGAGTAAATTAACCTGCAAAAGTGCGCGCGCAGCTCAGCGGCGGCGCACAATTAGTGTCGCAATCAAGATCGTCTACGATAATCCTATATTAACCGTATTCCCCAAGCACGACGCCGACGCCACGCCGCACTAACGCTCAACACTTTCCTTCCCATATTTTCCACCTAGTATATACGGTCGTGTAATTCCGGTCTCTTTATCGCAGTTGTTTTGGTTAATAAGACGTTTACACATTTTTGGACACGCGAGCTTACTAGGTAATATGCCAGCGGCGAGCAGCGGAAGTTTAGATTTACTTATATTAGTGTATTTCTCAGTTTTTGACAAGCGATAACTATACTGGAAGATGTAGGCAAGAAAAATGGGGTCTCGTTCAACACAATTATTAGTTGGTGCATAAGTTCTTTGACACTCAAACATAATTATAAAAAATAATTTTATTTATTACTCAAGAAATATTAATCCACAATAATGACCGTCATGTTCAACGACATGAAACCATCTCTCTGGCAAAGACATTATACCGTGTTCCCAAAAAGCAGGAGGCTGGTGGTCAAAAAACTCGGCGATGTCGTCTCGGATTTGTTCATAATTTTCAAACTTCTTCTTTCTTAGATGTAACTTTAGAGCCCGAAACAGACAATAGTCCGACAGCGCAATATTAGGGCTGTATGGCGGGTGAGGTACTACTGTCCAGTTCAGCTTTTCCAAAATGTGGCGGACAGACTTCGCAATATATGGTCGAGCGTTGTCCTGAAGAAGTGATACAGACAGCCTTTTTGGACGCTTAGTCGCTATTTCTGAGGCTAACTTTTGCAGTTGCTCTCTATAAATAGTAGCGTTAATAGTCTACTTCTCGTCCAACAGTTCCCAATAGAGAATGCCCTGCCAATCCCAGAAAACTGATAGCATTATCTTTCGTCCATGACGATCTGGTTTTAGTTCTGTTGGCGCCTTTTCTCCGCGTGGGACCCAATAGGCCTGCCGCGTTTTGTTGTTATAGTGAACCCAGGATTCGTCGACAGTGACAATGGACCTGAGAAAGTCTTGTCTGTGTGGTTGCAGGAGAAGACTTTCGCATATGGTCACACGTGCTGCACGCTCGCTGTCTGTTAGAGCGTGGGGTGTCCACCGACTCATTATTCTGTGGTAGTCCATTGCATGCAGGTGCCGAATTATACTGGAATGGTCGTATCCAAGTTCTTTCTCCAAGTACCCGGGTGTCTTTCCAAATGTGAGCGTAGAAGGTCTTCGTCGAAGACAACTGGCCGACCGGAGCGAGGTTTGTCTTCACAACTCGCATCCCCCTTATCGAAAGACTTAAACCAATAACTCACTATGGAATGAGCAGTAGTGCCTTGTCCAAACGCAGTGTTAATTTTCTCGGCCGTTTGTCTTGCACTCGTTCCTAGATTATGCTCGTAAAGCATGATCGCTCGTAGTTGACGCGGTTCCATTTTTAACGGAACTGAACAACTCGTCGTCGTGTCTTCACACATTCCCATTTCTGGGCGTGGGGAGGCCATTTCAGGGCTTTTTGTGCCCTTTTTGCGGTTCTGTTTTTTCGCGGCGCATGACGATGTGCCGGTCATCTATTGCTTTCTTCGGCTTTTGTTTTCTCTTCTTCCTGGGGACTTAAGTATCCTGGCTTGTTCAAGGTCAGGGTAGGTAGTCTGCAGCATCTCGTAGAGGTGTCGTTGGCCTTCTGTGGCGTTGTGGGTCCTGGGGGTCAGGACTGGGCTGAACAACTCGGAACGCGCGCGTCCTTGTATACTGCTTGGCTTAAAGCTCCTCGAGCATTCTGGAGAATGATAGGTTAAAACCTAGAATTTTTTTAATGAAATCCAAGTGTCCAAGAACTTATGCACCAACCTATTAACAAAAGTGACAATCAAGAAAAGTTGAAAACCCCCCGACACTTTCAATTAAAAGTTCAATATCTCAAAAACGGCTAAACCGATTTGATAAAACATGTCTAAGAACTATTGCTGTAAAATCCGCTTTCAAATAAAAACAAACCGCATTTATATCGGTCACTCGTTTAAGAGCTGCGATACCTACAGATGTATGTTGTGAATAATCGTTACTGGACTAGACTAGAATAGACTCGAGGTGGCTATCAATTATTGTATTTTTGAATGATAAGTTCAAGTCTCTTAAAGTGCAAATTTATTAGTCAATGTCAAATGTCAGAATGAATATTTTGCTATTTGACATGACAGGATGTTAAATAATACGGTAATTGATTGACATTTCTTCGGGTGTGATCGTATTCCGAGTTTAGCCGATGGGAATACATTATGCACTACAGCTGTACACATGTTAAACCTATAACACCCGTATTTTGCGTTTTGCGTCGAGGGGTTAAAAACCATAATAATTATTAAAAAGATTATTACCTCAAATTGTTCATTTTGGATTATTTTTTCAAATTAGTCCATAACCATTATAAACAGCATTGGAAATTAAAAATTCGAATGCTAAAAAACCCAAAAAGGAAAAAATAGGTAACCTTATACCTTAGCAATCAAAATGTTGATTAAATTTCAGCAGTCCGTCGTCCGTGAATGTGTGCGCGGCCTTTTACAGGCTAATTACAGCCGCGTTCTTAATAATACAGGGGAATATGGAACACGATACTCGTATTAAACAATAATGTAGTCTCAACGATAAACTAAAACGATACCGCGACCCGGTGTTCTTTGTGAACGTAACATTATTACCCGCTCGCGTTATCGATACCGGATTAATAGGATCTTGATATAGGATCTTAATTGAGTTTGTCGTCTGGCAAGCACATTAATTTAGGCTTCAGCAATACAGTGAATGTGTATAAAATTATATTTCTTCTACTTATTTCCGCTCAATATACCTATAGTTTATCTATTAAGTACTTTATTTTATTATTATTTAGTACTTATCTTTATATATATAATTCTTCTGTACGTGTGTTTGTCACCTTACTCCTCCTAAACGGCTGAACCGATTTGGATGAAACTTTGTGTGTATATTGGAGTGGATTTCTGGATGGTTTGAAAATACAATTGGACCCGGTAGGTGGCGTCGTTATCGCGTTTTCATGAAAAAATGGATCTGCTGAACAATTCTGTACTATATATAGATGGCGTTGATATCAATTCTTTGGCATTTGACGTACGGTATGCAATAATACATGTGCAAGTCCTTTGCCTCATTGACATATTTCGAATAAATTGAGGAAATATGATAGAGCTCAAACCTGTAGTAAGTTCTGCAGCAAAAGAGATTATGGGTTTTGAGTCGGCTTTATATATCCGCATCACCAATAAAATAACTAATCACCAAATAAACGGTCTGTTTACAATGTTTACATGAATGACAGACGTGGTGTGTAACTTTTTAATTTATTTTTAATGGGGACCTCTACACGATTAATATTATCTTATCTCAATTATGCTGGGGTGTCAATATTATCGCGGTTTTCCTAATTGTTTGTACTTTGCTTTAATATCTTAAATTAAGAATACAAACAGATCCGTAGTATTAAGCAAGATGATTTTTCATATAAAGTTGTCTCTTTTAATCCTTATGGTTAACTAAGATGAGTTAGAACGGGACAGATAGTACGATCATTTTCGGCTGTTGACGAATTATCTCCATACAGAAGCACACCAAATCTCAAATCGCATGCAATCCAAAACGTCGCAAACGTCAGTTCAGTATAATTTGCAGTTATGAAAATGGAGACACTGACATGTGAAGACCTGTCAGATATCACTTATCTGTGTCTCGCAAACTTACTGATTGTGGTTTAGTGAGAAAAGACCAGATGTAGAGAAATCGTTCAGCTTAAAATGAGCGGATCTGCTTTACCTACTCTGATATCTGTGTTCCATATTCATGAATATTCACGTGATACGGATCGTGATATGAGTGTATCGCGAGACAATATTCACCGTGTAAAAGGCCCCAATGGGCTTATTAAATGTCAATATTAAATTGTCATCTCTACATCATCTTTACTAAATACAAACTCATTTTAGCCTATTTCCAGAAAGTACTATATATATATATATATATATGTACTGAGAGTGAGATATCAGTTAAATACTCCACATAGATCGTAGCGACATGTATAATTGTAGTCTTTGGTAGCACCGATGTGGTAGTAAGAACTAACCGCACGACCACTGCATCTCTGTCACTTCAATATGCAAGTGTGATAGAGATAGTACAAAGTGACATCTGTTACAAACAAGTAAAACCAACAACTCATTAGAAAAGTTCTCACTTCTAAGTTGACTTATATAACTGTAAGCTTCAGCAAACCTCTAAAACTACAGTCTTCTTAAAATTTAATACACAACAAACATTTATACCCTAAAAACAAAAAAAGACAAATTTGGTATACAATTATTTATTAAAAACCATATACAAATATTGTAGACTTTGATAAAGGTTCCGCTAAAATTGAATGGAAAACTCCAACTTCCAAAAACGAGAGGTCCCAAATTCAGTTTAATATCTCTCTTTTTCGAGTTCGGACACTCTAAGGCTGGGTTGCACCGACTTACGATCACAGACTGATCAACGTTAAATATGGCGCGGGCAGCTGTCATCCCATAGAAACTTGTCAAATTTTCCATACATTGAAATTTTAACGAACACCGCTTACGATTACAGATGGTTTGGTGCAACCCAGCCTAAGTCTACATATTTCATTGTAGTCGTTTAGATCCGTGGGTTGAGTTGACTAGGTATGAATTTTTATATTCATACCTAGTCATAGGTATGAATATAAAAATATAAACAAATTTTATAGTGGTAATTAAGGCCCGCGGGCTGAGAGAGATGTGGGCTAAATTGACCAACACAGCACAGCCAAACCTTCAATCGTCAGAAGGCATTGTGGCCATCGTACGAGTACATAGGCGTTCGGCAATGATAATTATTGTGTGCATAGACGTTAGGGCCTTTTTTACTTTAGATAAGTATTTTCAACAATATGTAACGATATTAGTCTATGGGAGTTTAGATTTGTCTATTTAAGATCTGTTTACGATCGTCTTTTGTAGCTGTCCACAATATGTCTTTCACGTAATAAAATGTCTGAAGGGGTTGATAATAATTTATCCGACATAAACCATTCCATTTAAAAAAAATGTGTGTATAGAATGGACCTTTTGGAAGGATAAACTTGGCTATATTTTAATCCGCAGCATCCCTTGCGTTATTTGTAATACGCGAGCGAAGCCGCGCGGGGCAGCTAGAGTCATATAAAATATAAATTAGAACTCCACTAGACGTTACTTTTAAAATTCCATTATTTCTGAATAAGACTACGGTTAGGGTCCTAGGAAGTTCTGCCTGTCCAAGGAATTTCGCCCTATCCTAGGGAGCCCTTTACGGGCTTAGAAAAAGGCAAGTGACTGCTTTTACCTCAGTCGTAGCCAGCAGAGGGGTCGATATGTAGGATTAACTGCGTGGACGCATCAGGAAAAGGATAACGAGACGGGGACATCCATTATGTGACTGCGTTTCTACTCGGAAATACTGCTTCGTGCGCTGGTAGCCAGTTAAAACAAATACTGTATTTTAGACTCAAAAGACGCAAAAATTGGGCTAAACGAGAAAAACCATTCCTGAAACTAAAATATGGAAACTTCAAATCGATAGGATTTTAAATTCTAGAAACCAGTATCTACTTCCGAGCAACGCAACGCATCCATAACCCACAGACTAGTAAGGGTTCAGACCGCCAACTCACGAACCAAAAATATAGACCGTAAGCAACCATATTTAATCTGTACCCGCTGGTAGATTTTTGACGTTTTTTTTTTTAATTATTTAATGACACCGTGGCAATGGAACTTACTGTGAACATCCAACGATAAATATATATAGCTTATTTAAATTTAACTTTGTGTAGAAGCTCACGGCATTTTCAATTGAACACCAACGTCCGATGTAAAATGAAACTGTTCAATTGAAATACCGTGAACTATGTTGGACCCGGGTATGTCCTAAAACTACGATCCAGACCACCGGGGGATGGGCAGCAGCATCCCTAGAGTGCGGTGGAGGTACTGCGATCGCCAACCCGCATGCCAAGCGTGGCGATTATGGCATATACCCCCCGTGAATTTGGGGGAGGCCTATGTCCAGCAGTGGACGTCCTTGGCCTGATTTGGTGGTGGTGGAACTATGTTGAACTGTATCTTAGATAAATGAAATTAAACAAACATTTTACTTATCAGCAGATTTATTTTTTAATGTATCTCATTTCATATCCGGGAAAACGATATATCTTCGTCCTTTCACAGAGTTCTACGTTTTCGATTAGCTACACACTGTTTCGTTTGTTTACTACATAGTAAACTATCAATACTACAATTTAAATAACAATATTTGCAAAAATGAAAAAAAAGTTCAGAGACGACTAGACGAAATTCCGACATTTTATTTTTATTTGTCACTTTATTTTGACGTTTGACGTCAAATGGCACTGCCATTATGGCAGTCAAGTCAAGGCAGTAGCCAATCAGAGCGAGGTCAGTCGTCAAAATCTTTTTGACACAATATGGCGGCTATCATAAACGTTTCGTTCTACGTAGATAAACAGCCGTGTCCATAACCAGCAATTAATGAACGCAACCGCCTGTGTTGTCACCCAGGAAAATAATTTTGAGATAAATGTTATTAGTGTCAAAATAAAGCTATTTGAGATAGATGCAAAAAAAAACAGTGTTACATGTTTGGTTTTTTTTCGTATACATATAAGTATTTATATCGTCGCCTAGTACCCATAGTACAAGCTTTGCTTAGTTTGGGACGAGGTCGATTTGTGTAGGATTGTCCCCCAATATTTATTTATTTTATTTATTTAGTTTCACACTTAGTACGTGCAATCAAACATAATTCTTGGATACGTATAATAACGAATGGACAATTGGACATTGAGTCAGATATACCTTCTCCAACGAACGTAGCAGGGCGTTATTCAGGCCAACATTATTGTGGGTCAGTATAATATTAACACAACGCATGCTACCACAACATACAAGTTGTACATTCGACAATGCCAAGTAATTTATGCTCCTAACCGGGAGGCAGGCCACGGCAACGTTATTACATTGTTACATGAAAATCTGTAGTGTGAAATTACACCGGGTTAAACGCGCTGTGGAAACGGGGAGGCGGTGTTGCCAGGCTAGATGCTTTATCGGCAATTTACAGTTTATTTGAATTCCGCTCGCATCGGAATGCGTGTTTTAAAGTAAGTATTTTATAAAATCGAAGCTTGTCGCTGCAAACTGGCAAAGGCACGCCGATGGAACGAGATATTATTTCCTGTAAATAGAAAAATAAAAACCTATTTACTTATCGGCGCCAGTTTCAACCGGATAGATGTTGGTTATGCTGAAAGGCGTCAAGTGATTTATTGTTGTTTATTTGATCCCAATTTTAAATTTGTAAGACTCTCGCTGCCGTGAACTCTCTAGGCATTTTGTCGTTTGTGCTATCGGCTACGCGCATAATGCGACAACGTTTACTGTGAATTCTTTCAACGAAGCCATACCTTTCAAAGAAAGTTCACATTATCTATAGTATTATAATTATTATTAGGTTGTCTGGAAGAGATCGCTCTTGAGCGATAAGACCACCTGTTGTATGTATGTAAATACTTTATTGTACACAAAACACAGGTAAAAATACAGACAAATTCAGTTATATTGGTACAAAGGTGAACTTAACCCTATAAGTGATCTCTTCCAGCACTAACCTTTGAGCAATTGAGTGGAACACAGGAACAAAAGATAGACGAACTAACACGTGTACAAATCCGTATCTATAACTAAAAAATAATACTATAGATTCTAGTAATCATCATCCTCCTAGCGTTATTCCCAGTACAGTTGCATCCTGAAGAATGCCTGGGGTCTGCTACCTGATCCCAAGAATTGGCGTAGGCACTAGTTTTTACGCAAGCGACTGCCATCTGACCTTCCAACCCGAGGGGAAACCGACCTTATTGGGAATAGGCTTGTCAATTGAGTGGGCAACTTGACTGTTAGAAGTTCTCAAGCCGCCCTGAGGCCTCTAACTTGGCTTAACGATTGCTATCATAGACAGCAACCGGGATCAACGGCTTAACGTGCCTTCCAAAGCACGGGAGCGCTCAGTTAGTAACCACTCAAAGCGGTCACCCATCCAAGTACTGACCTCGCCCGACATTGCTTAACCTCTGGGCCTCGCATACCACTGGGCCACGAGCGCTCCTCTAGTACATATACTAACAAATAAAAATAATAATAATATTGATAAATATTCTTTATTGCACCACTTAGTGATAAGTTGTACAGTACCTGACTTACTAAAAAAAAATGGTAACAACAGGCGGTCTTATCGCTTTAAGCGATCTCTACCAGACAACCTTTGGGTAGCGGGAAAACAATTAACTAAAACTGGGAAAACAGGTAGTGCAGAAGAACTGCAAGAAGATTCAAAATAGCCCATACGCATACATCAGAATAAACAAATAACACAATCTTCATAAATAAATATACATACATAAATATATATTCTATAAGCAAGCATAGGCAATTCAAGGGAGTGACAAGTAATGTTCCTTAAAATATTTTTTTTAAAACCGGAAGTGATTTCGCACATCTAACATGCCGCGGCAAAGCATTCCACAGTCGAACAGCCCGAAAGGTGAAAGAATTATTATAAAATTTTGAGGATGAAGGTGGATGGTTTTGTAAAGACCTGATGGAAGTTAGCCTATAAAAGCGCTCTTTGAGATATAGAGGAGTTGTGGGGACGAAAAGTATGCTGAAAAGTAAGGCAAGAATATGAGAATCCCGACGAAGACGAATGGGAAGCGAGTGCGAAATTGAGAAACGTGGTCATATTTGCGAAAGCCAAACATGAACCTGATACAAAGATTTTGGAGGCGCTCAAGTTTGTTCAGCTGAACCTCAGATAGGTCAAGGTAGCAAACGTCAGCATAGTCTAATATAGGAAGAAAAAGGGATTGAGCAAGCGCAATTTTAGTGGCAAGAGGCAAGAAGTTGCGGAGCCTGCGGAGAGAATAATGAATATATACTTACATTATCTATACATATAAATATAATAAATAATAAAGCTGAAGAGGGTCGAAAGTCTGTACATGGAAGATATTCGAAAAAAAGTTGGTTGGGGATACTTAGAATCGATTATAGAACACATTCCAACAGTTTTTAGAATTTTTGTCTGTTTGTCTGTTTATATGAACGCGCATCACGTGAAAACGGCTGAACGGATTTTGATGAAAACTTTACTAATCTGTCGATTAAATACCCGGTCAGGTTTTAGGCTATTAAAATTGTGCAAATTTAGGTTAAAAAGGGGTAAAAAGAGGGGTTGAATTTTGTATGGGAACTTCTATAATCCATGAGTTACAGGTATGAAAATTGGTAAGCATATGCTTTACGACAAAGGAAAAACATCCTCATTCAAAATTTGTAAAATCTTAAAATATAAACTGAAAAAAAAAAAGTAAACGCAAGCGCTGAGCCGCGGCGCTGCCCAGTGTGCGCGCCAGCCACCACACGGTCTCTTCAAATTTTGAACACTATTATGATTTATTCCATTAATTAACTGTGACTCTTACCCAAATTTCAGTCCCGTTTTCTGGATTCAAAAACTACATTATATAACTTTGTAATCCCACTAATATTAAAAATGCAAAAGTTTGGATGTTTGTTACTCAATCACGCAAAAACGGCTGAACAGATCAAGGTGTTTTTTATATACTAAACAGTATATAATCTGGATTCACTTATAGTATACTTTTTGTCCCGATTATCACCCTCAAAGTGATGAAATCGGGGGTGAAAATATGGTCTATGAAACTGGTGATTTAAATCCTCATACGCCATTCTAAGCTTTAAGTTTCAGCCAATTGGGAGTATAACGGCGTGTCAATAAATTTAACTTAAGCAATAGCAGAATTTGACGTATTGTAAATACGCTGACGTTTCGATATGTCAAAACCAAAATATCATAATTCCTTCTGATTGATGACGATGACGCTATTTTTGAGCATAACCTTTTAGCAATTAGGTCTATTATTGCGTGTAAATCAAAATAAATTTGCGATACTTTGGAATTGTTTGTCTTCATATGCTTAAACAGCTGCTTCAATGCAGTCTTTGTATCGTCGGTGTACAATTTAATTTTGTCGTGTATTATTGTTTACGTAATTGGTGACCCTTCACACTATAATAACTGTTTGATATAAGAGATCACTTGGGCTGGGCAGCCCAATCGTCAACATTGACGGTTGGAGCACCTTAGATCTATGCAGAAAGTACAATATATATATATACTATACAATATATATACTGATATACCAGTGAAATACTCCACATATATCGTAGCGCCGTTGTGTATTTAGTAAGAACTAACCGCACGACCGCTGCATCCCTGTCACTTCAATATGCAAGTGCGATAGAGATAGCACCAAGTGACATCTGGTACAAACAAGTTATAATAACAGTTCCATAGAAAAAATCGTACTTCGAGCTGAAAGGTCCCTGGATCTATGCTTATCCGTATACGAGTACATATATTACAGCTGTAGAGGGTCGAAAATCTTTACATTGAAGATATTGGATAAATCAATGGAGCGATTGGAGGGCCCTTGGCATCGAAACAGAACACATTTCAACAGTTTTAAGAATTCGTGTCTGTTTGTCTATCGGTTTATATGTCTAGGCATTGTGACTCTCGGCCTTCAGCCTCATGTGCATTAATTGCCGCTTTGCTTTGGGCCTTCGGCCCTAAGCCTTACATGAGGGGTCCGCTCTGTTGGCTACCTTGCCACTCTGTGTGATAGACTCGCATGCCTTGCCCCTCTGCATCAGGCCTTCGGCCCTACATAAGGAGCCCGCTCTGTTGGGACTCTCGGCCTTCAGCCTCGCGTGCATTGCCACTCTGCTTCAGGCCTTCGGCCCTACATAAGGAACCCGCTCTGTTGGGACGCTCGGCCTTGGCCAGCCCTCAGCCTTATATAAAGATCCCGCTCTATTTGAATGCTCGGCCTTCGGCCTCACATGCCTTGCCACTCCATTTCGGCCCGTTAGTCATTAACTTTACGTGAAGAATCTACTCTGTTGAGAAGATCGGCCTTCAGCCTCGCGTGTCTCGCCTCCCTGTTTCAAGTCTTCGGGCATCAACCTTACACTTATGTAAGGTTGATGCCCGAAGGTAAGGTAAGGTTGTAAGGTTGTTGTTCTTAAAGCCCGCTCTGTGTGAATATACTCGGCCTTCCGCCTTGCTTGTTTTGCCACTCTGCTTGCGCCTTTCGGCCATCATACTTACATGAAGAACCCCCTCTGTTGGGACGTTTTACGGAAAAACTGCGTAGCGAGACTTTTATCATTGTACATGTAATATTTTACGGGCTTTATTCGTCTAGAATCGGTACATTTGATATTCTGAAATAAGCTTAATCATTCGTTTTGTAAGCACGAGCACGTAGCACCAACTCCCGTTACAATTGGACACTTTTACTTGAAGTTGTAGATGATTATATATTATACCTAGGACAGACTGTCCAGTTAGGTATGTCCAACTTCGAGAAAGGGGTTAATCGTCGAATCCAACTCGGCTGGGCAGCGTTCGGGAAGCTACGGCACATCTTTTCGTCCAATACTCCGCGGTGTCTCAAGACGAGGGTAGAGTAGTAGAACCGTTGGCCGCTGGGGAGGAAAGGTTCTCGAGTGGCGATTACGTACCGGAAGGCGCAACGTGGGTAGGCCTCCCACGATGACCCAAAATGCGGATGGCAAAGGAACGATCATTGTGTCACTCTTTGGGGGAGGCCTATGTCCAGCAGTGGACGTCTTTCGGCTGATATGATGATGATGATGATTCGTTTTAAAATAAAGGATTCCAATTAAAATTTGCCGTGCGCGGTAAAGAGCATGTCATATTGAATGTAATCATTTATTAAACGGGTGTAAAAAAGTGTGAAAGATGTATGGAAAAACAAATAATTCTAAAGTCAGGATGACTTCTACGCAGACGAAGTCGCGGGCAAAAGCTAGTATTTAATAAAATAAATAAAGTAATATTGGGGGACAGTATTACAAAAAAGTTAGGATGACTTCTACGCAGACGAAGTCGCGGGCAAAAGCTAGTACATAATAAGAATGTATATATATATATATATTGTAAAAGTGCCCTGATACCATACCAAATAAAAAAAATACACTGACCTTGATTTCTTTTCTATCTTTTCAAACCTTTTTTAAGTCTGTTTAGCTTGCCTTGCAACCCTTGTAAGGCGATGTAACACGACAAAGTAAGGAGGGGAAGTAGGATGGTAGAGTACGTTAAAAAGGACAGGATGTGCACCTCTGCGCCGACGGATTGGTAGCCAACCGAGCTGAGAATAGAATTCGGATATGCGGTCGTACTTTCGTAGGCCAAATATATACCTAATACAGACATTTTGTAGTAGCTTAAGCTTACTAAGCAGTTCCTCTTTGACATCTAGGAAAGCAATGACACTAAAGAGGAATCAAGAGAGATTGGGCCTGTTGTTGTCTACTTACATGTTGCTGATTTCTTTCTGTTTGTAACTTATTCATTTGTGTGAAGTGTGTTATAAAGAGGATTTGTATTGTATTGTATTATTTTTGGTACCCTAGTACAGTTTAGCCATTTACGTGCAAAGGAGCTGCGTCAAGTTTTTGTTACGCACTAATATTATCGTAAAGCCGGTCGGCTCTACTTTTAGTAGCTAAATCTACTTTAGAAATCTATTGACACCATAAATTCACGTTGGTTCCGAAATCAATCATAAATCTAAAAAGTACACTTACGGCAGGCGGGTTGCACCGACTTACGATTACAGACCGATTAACGTTAAATATGGCACCGGCAGATGTCATTCCATAGAAACTTGTCAAACTTTCCATGCAATTTGATTTTAAGATTTTACGATTGCAGACTGTTTAGGTGCAATTCAGCTTTATTAGTAACACTAGTTAAGTAAAAACATACGTGCGAAAAAAGTTTAGACGGCATTAAATTTCGTACAGGTATTTCATTTACATGCACTGGCAACACTGCTGAGGGAGAGACAGGCTCGCTGGTTGAAAGTTTAATGTAACGCTCCGGTCGGGCAGTTACCTAGAAAATCCCCACCGAACCTTGATTTCGGTTTTATGCCGCTTCTAAACTCGGGTGTTCATTTATTTGAATTAGTTATAATGTTTAAAGGCCGCCGGGAAACTGACCGAGTTACGGTTTCGGACAGTTGTAAAATGATCCACACGTGTAAGGGGCCTAGGCACACGTCTACTGTCATATTGTCGGATTAGATTATACCGGGCCTCATCCTTTTGAGAAGCTATCATAAGATGAGGGAAACAATAACCAAAAGACATAACGGGATTCTAAAGAGCCTTAGTTTTGACAATAGACGACGCAAACCATCGCACTTATCATTTCAATATTTACTTTTTCGTCATTACTTCCTTACTAAGTCTGTTACTTTAATACGGTGATAGATCGATTAAAAATGACTTTCTAACGCAGGTGATTTATTATTATTACACACAGCTAGTTGTAGTTGCAAATAACTATTTCGCAAAAAACTTTGGGCCGGTTTATAAGTAGAAATATTATTTTTACAGGAAACCTCCGAAACCGCTTGCTATTCGGGATCATGTATGAAAAGTACCTCTTTCCCGACTCCGTCAAGATGCTTTGATCTGAAAATATACTGTGACCTCTATCCACCACATGCAAGCTCAACAATATACGTATGCGAATTGGAATCGAGATGCAATCTTGTTCACTGAAAGCCAAAAAGTACAACTCATAATACGAGTATGTATTTTCTCGACATATAAGGGGTTTCGCGAATTTCCGTTTTTAACGAAAATTAAACATGATTTCTCATTATGCCTCTTCGAAATCCTACTCATATAACTCACTTTTTCGTGAGAAAACGTATTGGATCCATGGGTTTCGCAAAATAACTATATCAGTTTAGTAAAGTGACGAATTTTACTCGACAAAAGGCGTCAGTCTTTAATTTCATGTGACCCTACTGGTTCAAACCGCGTTTTCACAAAACGACGCCAAAGAAAAAAATGGAACGTTTATATTCGTACTTACAATTATGGATTTTGTATGTATCCTTGAAAGCGAAAATAAGCAGCGAAAACGAGGATCAAATCAGTAAGATCACGTAAAAACAGTGACCTATTTACATCTGGAGCTAAGGGAACTACATCATCTCACTAAAGTGGTCGACGGTTAAGAAGTCAATCCTGACATCTGTCATTTCCATACATTTTATAACCTCAACGTGACTTTTAGGTCACTATAATCTAGTTGTTTGTTTTAACCCGTTTTTTGTTAAAACGCGGATCATATCAGTAGGATACTCGTATTGTGAAAAGCACTCGTTTACACTAAAAACCCATTTTTTTACATATTCCGCTATCCTACGTCTACATAATATTATATGGCAACCAAATATTGAGAAGTGGAGGTGGTGGAGCGCCCACAAACTTTTCGGACAAATTTTTAAATTATTAGGTGAAGTTCCCGGGGACCGTAGGGCTGGCTCTTTCCTTGCCCAGTGGATTGGCATAGCTATCCAGCGGGGGAACGCAGCCAGCCTTATGGGTACCCTCCTCCAAGGTTCCGATCTGGGGGATCTAATTTAGTTATTTTTATTTTTATTTGTATTCTTTTACTTATACAAAAATAAATTAATACATAGATAAATACATAGAGAATATCCAAGACCAAAAAAATCCGTGCTAATATAAATAATGCACTGACCGGGATTCCAACCCGGGACTTCTAGCTTCGGAGGCAGTGTCACTACCAACTAGGCTAAACAGGTCGTCAAAATGTAGGTAATTCTGATACTAAACCAATTCGCCGAGTTTGATAGATCTCCGTGTCAAATGTGTTGCTAAATCAGCGTTTACAACGTTTATGTGTTAAGATATATTGAAATAACCATAATATGTAAATATGGTTAAATAAAACATTTACTGTGCTTTTATCGGATGAAACCAAAATTATATCTGAAAGATTCAAAATCGTATCTTATTGCTTACAGGAGATGATGTTTGTATCCGTAAAAGTAAAGAACATATCGAATAATTAAAAATTACTTGTAAGAAATGAATGAAAGAAAGAAAGTAAAACATTTATTCGTAGCACAGAAATATAAACAAACGGCGTAATATAGACAATACACAGACAAAAAACAATGTAAAAACACTAAATACTTACTACTTAGTATTTTGTGTGCAAATCTATACTATGTATATATACTATATATTATATCTATACTTATAAAGCTGAAGAGTTTGTTTGTTTGAATTACTCGCGCTAATCTCAGGAACTACTGGTTCGAATTGAAAAATTCTTTTTGTGTTGGATAGTCCATTTATCGTGGAAGGTTTTATAACATCACGCTGCAACCAATAGGAGCGAAGACGCGGACGAAGTCGCGGGAAACAGCTAGTATATAATATTGTTTTAATTATAGTTTTAGGTTTTTTAGTTTTTATTTGGTTCTGACACTTTTCGCTGTGCTATGGCTTCACTGCATTTTTTTGTGCTGATGCTGGGTCGACGCGTCTGACAGGACTTTGTTCGTATACGCACATTGTAAAAAATAATTATACTTCTATTACTTGTTCACTTTCGTTGTGAACTTGTGAGACATGTCATCAACTGGTTATCCAATATATATTTTATTTAGCTATGCTTTTTATCGTCTTAATAAGATTTTTAAGTTATGGTGGAGTAGATATATATGTGTCTATTTTTACACAGTACTTGTATGCTCGTATGAGGCAAAATAATGACTTGGTGGTATTGTATGTTGTTCTGCATACGTATATACTGTATCACATTTTAGTTGTAACATAATATAAGTTGTTGAATGCTTGTGAAAAAGCAAGAGCCTTTATCACATAAAACCTATGGAAGGTTCAAGTTTAATTCATATTTTTAAATTTTCCATTAGCACGCAACACACGCGCAGCTATACGAGTGAGTACCTACTCCGGGAAGGACTCCAAATAATGAGATAAAGTTGTTGGAAGCAGCTGGCGTCCGCGGACAGTAGTAATGGTAATACAATTCAACGATTATGGCCGGTCCCCGGTGTTCCCGCGCTGTAGATATTTTCAATAATGAAACGCTCAACGGTCTTGCGCCCGAAATTAGTTCAATATTAGGTACTGGTGTATTAGGGGCCTCTACATAAGTATAAATAGTTTTGGGTTGAATAGGGACGGTACGGACGTTTGGGTTAATGCACGAATATTGCGGGGTATTTTTGCAGATGAATATTTATACTATTAAATTTGATGCTACAATATCTACTCGTAAACTTAAGTAAGTATAGGTAATGTAAGCTCTTCATATATACGAGTTCCACGAAAACAAGGTCTGCCTACCCCTGCGTGAAACCTGCCTAGTCTATTTGTCATGTTGTTATAGTGTCTTTATGTAGCTTTCTTGTGTTAATGCGATCTTTTGCGTTCTAATATAAAACATTGAAAAGAGGTAAGGATTTATTAAGACTTCCCTTGTTACCTCAAAACGTCAAAAGCAATGAACTTCTTGCAAGGAAAATAGCCTAAAGGCACTGAACCACTCATTACTGGAGTGTTTTTATAGAACCCGAAAATAATATTGTGCTATTGTTCCCGACCCTACAAAGTATGGTTTAGTAAAGTGGAAACAAACGAACCTGAAGGCAGATATTTTTATTACGCCCGCCGCGCATAAAGCGGCAATTACACTGCGTCGTTCACCTAATGCGGTCGCCGATGTCGTCTTCACATTAGTCTGTCCGCCTACTTATAAGTGTTGGCAGCTGTCGATCGCCGAATGCGGCCGACTAACGTGTTTTTTACGCTTTTGCGGTCGCGGAAGTGTAATTGCCGCTTAAAGCTATTATTTTACTTACACGTAGGTAAGTTTCTAGGCTTATTGCTATATTTTATACTGTGATGATGGCAAACAAGACCCTGGACTGCAAAATAATCGCAAGGGTGCCGCCGACCTTTCTTTGATATGAAGAATGCGTATTGACAACTAGAGACAAAAGCAGGTCTCCCACTCTCAACACAGCGAATCTTTGGGATCACTGGTGGCCTTACTGGCGAACAAGTATAGCTAGTGAGGTTATTATGGCCACGTCTTTGCGATGGCTTGAGCTCTTATTGAAATTATATGACATGTAATATCGGCCCAGGGCACAGCTCTACTTGAGAAGTTGCGTGAGTTTTCCGGTATCATGTTTAGCGAGTGAGCTAAGGTATTGTGTAACGTAGCACCTGCGAGGGTAGAGTATTGGGGTAAACGACGAACGCTCCCTCCAACAAATTGAAAAGCAATGGACCGCGGAATTCAATTTCATATTGAAAGCCATTCATCTTTGCCGCTTCTTCGGGAACGTCTGAAAGCGTTACATCTCGACTTTGCCACTCTGCTACGTCCTTTAGAAAAGTTTACCTCTTTAGTAGATATTTTTATGTATTTTTGGATGTAGAAAGGTTCGCTGTTTATCTTTGGGACCCCTTGGAAGGCATTAAGAGAAACCCAAATGAAAAAGAGCAATACCTAAATACAAAAAGTATAGTTCCACTTTATCGTAGTAATAAAAGAAATTTTTATATTTAACTCCCCTGATAATGAGCCTTCATCAAAACGATAACAAATCTGTTGTATTAATGTAAAGTTTGGATGCAAACATTAGTGTTAATTGGTTCTGTAAATGGAAGTCATCAACTAAAATTATCGCTCTTATAACTACGTAGCGTAAGATTAAATATCATTTTAAATTTATTACTAACCATAATTCAGACTAAGATGCACGTACCTGACAAGTTGAGTTAAATAGGAAGGTCAGCTAAATGTTTGAATACTCCCAAAATAACATGAACTATAATAGCAAATGCGATTGTAGGCTTCTGTAACAGAATATCATGTCATTCCCGCTATACATTTCTCATCTGAGATGTAACTTCGAAATATGTCGTAAATATTTGAATTCACGTTGTAAGCAGAGGGATAATTACGCAACATTTTTAAGGTAGATCTAAGCGTAAGGTAGATCTAAGCGTCATTTTCCAGAGTAAAACATTTTAGTAAGTAGAATTAACTATCGTACGTTCGAAAAGTTACGTGATTACCCTGCCGGAGATACCTTCTAATCTGAGACTGGATAGTTTTAAGTAGTCGCAGTTTCATTTTCTCTGATAATATTACACAAAAGCTTTGAACGTGGCGCAAAAAGTAGGTAAATAGTTACTTATATACCTTAATGGTTAGACAAAGGCTTAAGGTTACAGTGGCTAACGTTTCCACCCATTATGAGCCGAGCCGGCGTGAATGAGTCTTAATGAAAGGTGCGATACCATTATGAAGGCAATTGTGAGCTCATAAAGGAAATTAAATACAGACAAAAAGTTTGCTAGCCAGTGTATTAAAGGTGGGACAAAGAACATTGTAAGTACGTTTGTGACGTACGTGGCTTTTAGAGTTGAGGGCTGGTAATAATGATGTTACAAGCTAGTGCGGCCCCAATTATCAGCTTGCTCTTTGAACATCTTCACAATAATGTCGTACAAAGGGAAATAGTGGAATTGTAGTTCATTGTAATTGAAAGTCAGAGTTGCAGGATTTGTCCGTCCGTATGTACCTCGTAGCTGTAGTTACACATTTTCTTCCATTCCAATGTGGCACTAGGCATTTTTTTAAATAAAATTGAAGTTGCTAATAATAAATGAAATTTAATATATGAATCCACTAGGCCAATCACAAGAATACTCAATACATAGTTGGCAAATGCAGATATGAAAGAACTAAAAATAGTTGATTTTATGACAAAAGGCTCTAAAATAAGCCACATGACCACGATTTCTTTAGGGAAAATAGTTCGGGATGGCGTTTAGGCTACACAAACATACACTACACACTAACACACACTATTATACATTCGACTTTTCACTACGACTGCGAGAAAATAAATTAACAAATTTCAAATTAAAGGGAAAAATTGAAAAACGGAACAATCAAGCTCGGCTACGAAATCCTTCACTAGTTCCCTCTTACAATGCCTTGGGAGGCGTACAGCGACATCTACCTTAGAAGACCTAGGCTTCTCTTATCGGCACCAACGTCTCAAATTACACTTTATTATTAGTTACTGACGATTTCTCATTGTAATTAATTGTTTTGTCAATCATAAATATGTATACATATTTTCCCTAGAGGGTAAGTGTACTACTTTAGCCCCGTTTGATAAGTCTAATATGATACATTTTTCGACAATGATAAGTAAAACATAATTTAGGCAAGAACATAAGTGTGAGGACAACGCATATAATTATAGGCCTTCTTCATGCATGCATTAAACAACACCGGTCAGCTTTGCTATGCGTAACTGTATTACAGCTGAATACTCCAGTAGTCGCGAAACCGGAAATTATTCAGAAAATCACTGCATTACAGAGAACACATACATTCGCTTTGGGGAAATCCAACCTATTTAAACTTCGCCCGTTTGCTACCTTTCATTGTGCGCTGGAAAAAGGGTTCTAACCAAAAACGTTGGAACTTTTTAATGAATTTTAATTTCTCCGTTGCCAGTCGGTTTTCCGTTAGAACTTTTTTCGAAATTAATCGTCTAAATATGTATGTCAATGGATAATGCTTTTTTCAGAGAAAAAAATAATCAGCATAGCATATATTATTTCACTGACTATTTTAGTGTGTACGTATGTGCCTAATTAAAACAAATATAATGGTATTATGGCTAAACTAAATGGGCCAATAAATTTGTATCCTGCTAAAACATAGATAGGTAAGTCATATATAATGATAACAGGCTTTAAAGCTTATCCGTTTTGCCAATACCCTTTAAATAAACAGCCATTACATTACAAATCATACTTAAATTAACAAGTTGTAATTCTGATAACAAATAATTTTATTAATATTAATGGTATCTAGTGGTACAGGCAAAGTTTAGACATTTCGATGCAGACAATATCTTCGAGACTGAGACAATTAACTTGCATTTACTAAAAAAGCATAGGCTATATTAATATTTTTAGTCAGTAAGCTTGTGTCTCTATTATATTTATTGAAAACATTTACTTTGAAAAGATTTTAAAAGTAGCACGCGGGTGAAACACAGTTACATATAACAATAATCAATGAATACCTGAACAGTTATATGTATACAGGCCATTAAACACACCATTTACATCACGGTAGGCAAAGCCAAAGACAATAATTAATAAACAAATTTCTGTCAGCCCAACATTAGTAATGACATTGTTGATTACAAGGGCTTCAGACAAAGCCAGCACCGGTACAATAGAATGAGTAATGATCACGACACCAGGTAAAAAGTAATAAGGGGATTCGATGCAAATGGAACAGTAGCGTCCGCGTCGACTTGGCGACGGAGCTGACAAATGATGAAATTGAATAATTATCGTGCAATCGCCCATCACGAAAGTAATGAACGAAGGTAAATGGCGATACACGGCTCAACACGACACCACTTTAATGGGGTTAGTCACTTACAGTATGTACTCTTGCCTATCAATAAATCACTGTTGCTTCCATTTCCATAATTATTATAGTAGATTGTTTAACATGGGTGAAAGTTACCCATTTCTATCGAGGTATTTTGGCGCTCGAACATGGTGACAGCGTCAATAATTTGAGGCTCAAATTTAAACGTAAAATTTTCTTAGTCCCTGCTTTACAAACATTTAAAAAGTGATTCAATCGTTTGAGCAACGCTTTGCTGTGCTCAATGGCAGGTCAGTGGCATTTATTCGCGGTGTCTTGGTCTACCCAAATTGGTGTGTATATTTTCTAAGTGTCAAAATAGTTTATGGACAAAACATGCTGCCATTGCCGCCAAATTATACATAATATTAGATGTTGAATTAATTGTTCTTTTTGGGAGGATAATCTTTGTTTACTTACTTCAACCTATTTTCCCTGGCTTCGTTCCGGAAAATAACCCTCTCGTGGTAATATGACTTATTTTAGACCCTTGTCATACAATCTACTATTCAATTACTTTTCAACCCATGGGGCGACATGCCACACTTTAAACCCGCGTCTTAGGTCAAATATGACCTACTTTCAGAGCATGAGGAATGAAAAATATCTTCCAGCATAATATTCTTCGACACCAAATGTGCAATGTAATTATAATTAATTACATTGGATTAACAAGTGTAACGAATGTTTCGTAGCTGGACAATTGCTCTCGTTTCTCTATTGTCATCTTGAGGATTGCTGCATGTACGGTATAATACACATGTAGATCATGTATTGTATGCATAGAAAATTTGATCTAGCTAAAATAAACTTTCCATGTAGCTAGAATGTGTAAGTTATTGTTTCATCACGGGCTGTCGCAGAATGTCCACGACACAGAATATATTCTCTAGGGTATTTCGTATATATGTACGTTGTATTATACTTGATATCAAAGTATGTTTAAAATTAGGTGGTATAACTCATATCCGGCGTATGAGTTACACAGTCACACCACAGTAGATATATATAGCCTATAGCAGTAAAACAAATCCATACAAACGTCCGATTTGACGCACCCACACAGACACACGTCATTACTGTAAACTTAAGGAGGTCTCGGGGGGTTTCGATCACGTGTGCCGCGCACGTATCGCGTAGAATAGTTGAAGAAGTTTTTAATAAACTAGCGCGTGCTGGCCACTATTTTGATTTCAAGTGACATAACGTAAAGAGATGATTTGATGAAAATGCGATTAAATATTTTAAATATAAATGAGGCATATATAATATTGTGCGAAATATTTTTTTCAATCGATGTGGTGGTTTAAGCTTAAATTGTAGCTTTAGAAGTATTTTTGTCTGATAATACAAAATGTATCGAAGGTAAGGCATAAATGTAATTATAAATAAGAATACTTAATGTTGTTTGTTGTGCTGCTCCGCCCGTGTATTACAAAGAACGTAAGTCAAACCGCGGGATATAACCAACTTAGAAAAGTTGAATAACCCCTGATATTTTCATTTCAAAGTTCAATATCTCGAATTTTATTTGACGAAATATGTTTAAGCACCGGTTTCGATTTCGGTTTAACCGTTAGGGAGCTACGATGCAACAGACAAATACACAGATACCCACGTTATACTTCTAACACCCCTCTTTTTCGGAAATTACGTCCCCGACACACAAACACTATTAGTATACCTAGATTACCCGCTTAATGTCATTTGAGTATCTACGGAGTAGAATACTAATCAATGTTTATTTTGAATATAATAATCTTATTCAAATTTACGTAAATTGAGAGGTGCCCTATCGCTCTAACGCAGCGTAGGTCCAAAAAGGTATTAAGCGACTATATTTGAATTACTGCGTAAAGCTCTATATACTGTGGTCACACCTCTACGCGAGATTTCCACTGCAAGGCGGTAAACACTACTAATCAGTTCGTTTATTTTGATTAGTTGATTTTCACAACCCATTTCAGATTAATGAGTTTTTTGGCAAATTAATATACCCTATGTATTTTTATGATTTTTAAACAAAAGTTGTAACATTTATCATCTACAATCTCTACGAAGGAAGTACAGATTTGTTTTGTACTGTCTTTTTAATAGTTTTGGGTAGAATTATACAATAAAGGTACAATCGCCATCGTATACATATATCGGAGCGAACAGACAGAGTAGATGTTCATATAGTTTGAATATCCTGAGAGTACAGTCGGCGTCATAAGTAGCTGGACACTTTGGGAATTTGTCGCTTTCACCCGTTAGACATTTAGTATAACAGTTTAAACATGACGTTGAAGCGACAAGGTACAAAAGGTGTTCAGCCACTTGTGAGGCCGACCGTACATAGTTTATGGCGTACATACTTATGGTCCTTGACAAAAGCGTAAGTCACTTAAAAAGCACCTACACATGTCTAAGATAAGCATACAAATATTTACATATATATCTCGCAACGACCCCAAACTCTTTCCAGCTATTAAAGTTGCTTAAATCTTCATGTACCTACTTAAAAATGTCTTTTTCGAATAGTGTACACTTCTCCTAAGAAATCCTTTTTTGTTACTCTGAGTTCCTAGCCATACCGTAACTATTAAAAAAGCAGCAATAAAGGAAGTAACATTATGATGCTCGATTCTTTTGAAATATTCTTAAATGATATGTTATGAATAATTTGAATTAAAAGTATGAGCATATGAGTCTCTAATTAAATGCTAAGTATAAAATTCCCGCAAAAGTGAAATAAAATACAACACGTACTCAAATTTTCCGGTAATAAACACTGGTTTTTTTTTCGCCTTGTGGTCGGTAGACCACAAGTGTTGTCGTGACGAAACGATTTTTTTAATGATGCCTGTCATAAATGGAAAGATTACCACCAGAATGTTAATGTTTCCCATTAAAAGTGATACTGAATTTAGCAGTTAGTCATCAAATACGAACATACGATAACAAAAACTAGAATCAAAATAGGAACATTACCTAAGGATAAACTAAAATCATTCAGTTTTATATATAATTTGTAAAAAAATATTACTTATGTAAAACATACAGAAAATAAAACTTAAATTATCTATGTTAAAATATATTTAGTTATGAAAAATTTAGTAAGGTCATTTAGCAAGGAAACATTTTTGTTTCCATACAAATCAAATCTACAAGTTATTTAAAAATAATATATAGGTACATAGATATTAATTTTATGTTTAATGGAATGGTATATTTTTAAAGTTTTTTTGATCAAATGAGATACAGGGTCAATTAATAATCAAAAACTTATTAAATTGAAGAGGAAACCCACAAAAGACGAATGTACAAACTTTTTGAGAATTGCTAAAAATGAACTTGGTTTGTAAACAGGTATGATGTCATAATTATATGGGCAAAAACCGATCAAGTCAAAAATCCATTGTAATGATTAAAAGAAAACTGTTTCAGGATATATATTTTGATCAACCCAACTGGGTTGCGTTGATTAATATAACTTTTCCTTGATTATTATTTGGAACAGACAGACAGTAGGGTATTTACAGAACACTAAAAAAAATACTTTACTTTAATAAACAAATCTAACTAAAATATTAGGAATATCACACTTCAGATTATTAATGCAATTTTAAAGATTTTTAAATACATAAACATGGAATAAGGACGCAATATGACCATAGAAAATTGTGACGTGATTATGCGCATTTCCCTACAAACTTCATACAACATACATATCACAAACATATAATATAGGCGTGAGTTTGTTATATCTTCATATAACAAACTCACGCCTATATTCTCAAAAGGGGTAGGCAGAACACACGACAATAATTTAAGTGCCACTTTCAGCAACTGTAGAATTGTAGATGGAGAAAATGTGATATTGCAGTGATTGTGAGTTCCCATAGTCAACTCTAAGACACCCAAGGGAAGAAAGGGGATGGTGCTATTGTAACCCGGCTCCACACGGGGTCCACTTCACACAAACCGAGCGCTATTGACGTTTCGTAAAAAACTGCTGATTTGACTATCAGTGAAATACCGTATCGAGGCACAGACAGACGGAGCGGCACCATAAGGGTTACTTTTGTAACCTTTTTGGTACGAAATCCTAAAAAAGTTGTCGAATGACCGAGTATGTTGAGTATCTGGTATACGTATGACGTTTGGTCATAACGTCAAGCCACCCACCGTTCGTCTCTTCTCTCTATTTTTCACCTAATTCTATGATTTGCTCACAAAAAAATTCTATCTGGAGGAAAAGTACTCATAAACTAGTTATCTCGTAGCAGCGTCGTGTCAAATGCAGGGGCTGCTTGCTCCTTATTACAGCGTGGCATTACCATACGCCTGGAACTGAGCACCGCCGGATTAGCGTGGATTAAAGTAAATTTTATTAAATAAACGATGCAAGGATGAATGCAAACTATTTTTAACATTTAACACATGGTTGCGTACTTCAATCGAATAATAATAAACGATATTTATTTGACGTTCTGTTTTGTCTATATTGTAACTGTTATCAAATTGTTTTAATTATTATGCATCAACAAAATAGAAATTGAAAAAACTTGCTTAATATCTAAGTATAAAGTCACTCAGCTTGTAGTCACGGAAGCTAAGTTTTGAGCAAGGGCCCCAAAACATAAAACTCTGTTAAAATTGTAATTTTTAATCTTAGAAATCTTAAAAATTGCAATAGCTAGTGATTGATTTATTAAAATTAATACAAGATAATTATTGTTTTTCTGTTCAAATTTAGAGACCAGATGCTTCACATGTCGCTAAGTACATAATAACTTACACTACTACAATAATAACTTGTGCGCTGGGACCTCAAGGACCTAGAGCTAGAGTTTCGACGCCAAAAGGTACAAAATTTGACTCTCTCCCGAGGCCTTTATATTTATTACGCTCTGTAATTACGGATTTTCTTATATATTCTTTAAGTAAGTGAAGTATTAAGAAATTGACTAGTCGTCATCGTCGTCCTCCTAGCGTTATTCCCAGTACAGTTGCATCCTGAAGGATGCCTGGGGTCCGCTACCTAATCCCAAGAATTGGCGTAGGCACTAGTTTTTACGGAAGCGACTGCCATCTGACCTTCCAACCCAAGGGGGAAACTAGACCTTATTGGGATAAGGCTTGTCAAGTGAGTGGGCAACTTGACTGTTAGAAGTTCTCAAGCCGCCCGGAGGCCTCTAACTTGGCTTAACGACTGCTATCATAGACAGCAACCGGGATCACCGGTGTAACGTGCCTTCCAAAGCACGGGAGCGCTCAGTTAGTAACCACTCAAGGCGGTCACCCATCCAAGGGCTGACCTCGCCCGACATTGCTTAACCTCGCATACCGCACGCGGTACGCGGGCGCCGCTGGGCCACGAACGCTCCCAAATTAAGAAATTGACTATTATAATAGTATTCTGACTTAATGCTTACATCATACATAAGGCGACGCATTGATAAACAATTAAACTCGAATAGAGCCCTCTTACCCTTTCCCCGCATCCACCTCTGTATTCTTACGCGGCTTGCGATCGCGGAGCGCCGGCCGGACAGAGCGCGGTCGTTCGACTAGTGCGCTGCGCGGCCGCGCGCTGGAACATAGACGTCCAAGGAGATTCTATGCTTTCAAATTTTTTATTTTTTTTTATTATACATTACTTTTTGGAATTTACAATGCTGGTACGGATTAGGTTGTATAACTCTAATTGATAATTTTTTGATTGTCGAATCCAAAAGTTGATTTAATTTGCGGTAGGGTAACAAAAAAATCCTTACTATTTAGGGGTAACTTATAATAATAAACAATAACTTATAATAACACCACCCCCACAACCACATTCTTAGGGTTGACTATTGATTGTTTCTGCAATTGGAAAGCTCATATTGACATCTTACGTAATAAATTAAATTGTTTTGTGTATGTTTTGCACCGCATCAGGAATGTGGTGTCTGAAGAAGCGGCTATGACAGCATACCATGGATATGTTGCATCCCTTTTAAGATATTGCATTGTGATTTGGGGTAACTCAGTGGACGCAAACGAAATTTTTAAAACCCAAAAGAAATGCATTCGGGCAGCATGTGGAGCTAATTATCTGGAACACTGTAGACCATTATTTAAAACCAAAAAAATATTAACATTACCGGCTATGTACATTTTCGAAATGTGCATGTTTATCAGAAAACACCCATTAAATTTCAAGACGATAACTACCACGTCAAAGCGAGGTAAATATAGAGACAAACTTGTAATGCAAAGAACGAATCTTGCATTAGTCCAAAACAATGTTCAAGGAATGGCAATACGAATATTCAACTGCCTAACTGATAATTTCAAGGACCTGCCACTAAATTTATTTCAGAGAAATTTGTATAATTATTTACTAGAAAATTGCTTTTACTCTGTTGATGAATTTTTGACTAACTGTAATTTATAAGAATGATATGTGACTAATATGAAATTGAACAAATTATGAAGTAATTACTAGATATATATCATTAATTATTTAAAAATATATATTATTATTAGATTTTAGATATTTTGCATTTTTGACCTGTATGTTTTTCTTTTATTATATAAATTTAAATTATTTTTATTAATGTTCAGTTGACTTTTAAATATTTGTACACCAGATAATGGTAAAATAAGGAAAGGACATGCTATAAAATTGTAACACCTAATTGTACCCTTATTTTATACAAATAAATTTATGATTATTATTATGATTAACAAATTAAATGATCTCACGGTCAGCTACATAAATATGCATACACTTGTATTTATATTCGAACCTTCTGTCCCTTCCCTTTTTTAAAACCCAGCTTCAATCTAATAAACTTGATCTTTTTAAGGAAACTTAGCGTCGATATTGTTTTTATTTTCAGCTCCTGAAGGAGCCTTATTGAAATAAGGCTGAATGTTGTTTATCGAAAAGGATGTCTCTTGTCCACCTGTTCTTTTTAAATGCCACAAACAGCATATACTTTTCGATTTTTCTGTCGTAATGTTGTATTTCTTTCAAAAGTAAACTGAACACCAAATACCAGTTTGGGTTCAGTGATAATCTCGAATTAATTTGACTGTGATAACCCTCACAACTGTTAGTAGTGCGATGAGTGTCTCCCGCACAACTTATCAAATTGTGGTTCCTGTTATACCATGTCTCATGGAAGTAATCAAAAAATAATTTCATTTTCTTCGTGGCAGGAGCAACATTTTTAATAGCCTTTCAAGCTTGTGACATAGAAGTGTGTGGAAGTAAAACAAAATTATTTAGAGCAAATTCTTGCAATGTTTCTTGCACTCCTATCATTACTTGCAGGTTTTCGGACCCTTGCTATTTTCAGCACTTTGCCTTCCTCCAGATGGCTTTATTAAAGTGTTGATAACATCCAGATAATTTAACGTTTGGAAAAGTTGATTTGACGGCATTGATCTGGGCAACCTCATAATCAGATTTAAAGGACTTCATAACGACAGGCAGTTTTTCTTTTTTTAATTTAAATAATCTCATGTACGTTTTTTGTGTTTTATTTGGCAGAAATGCGTATATAACAGGGAATAGGTTTACTGTTGTTTGGTCTGAATATAAGTATGTCTAGATGAATAATATAAAGCTGACTAAAAGGACGTGGAGCTGTTTTTAATGTGCCGTCACCACTGTAACTACACAAATTTGATGATTTCATTGCCGATATTGCCCTTTCAGAGCAGAGGATTATAATTTTTTCTATATCTCCATCTTCAATAACTTTGAAACCCTCAGGTATTTTCTTTAAGATTTTGATGTTTTCTATTTTATTGTAAACAAGCGAATTCGTGCCCAAGTAGTCTTTTCGTGTAGTAGTTTTTCCGCCCCAACGGCCATCGGTTCTACGTGCTATGTGCCCCGCCCACTGCCACTTAAGTTTAGCGATTTGGAGGGCTATATCGGTCACTTTGGTTCTGCTGCGGATGGCCTCATTCCTGATGCGATCACGCAGAGAAACTCCCAACATAGCTCTCTCCATTGCTCTTTGGGTGACTTTGAGCCTTCTTATGAGGCCCATAGTAAGCGACCACGTTACAGTGTCATATGTCATCACTGGCAACACACACTGGTCAAAGACTTTCGTCTTGAGACACTGTGGAATATTGGACGAATAGATGTGCCGTAGCTTCCCGCCGAGTCGGATTCGACGATTAACCTGCTCTTTCTCGAAGTTGGACCTACCTAACTGGATAGTCTGTCCTAGGTATATGTAATCGTCTACAACTTCGAGCGTAAAGTGTCTGATTGTTACGGGAGTTGGTGCGACATGGGCATTTGACATGATCTTCGTCTTGTCCATGTTCATTCTTAGACCAACTCGCTCGGAGGCTTTACTGAGGTCATTGAGCATTGTACTTAAATCCTCCATGGTCTCAGCCAAGACTACTATATCATCAGCAAACCGAAGGTGAGTGAGGTACTCTTTATGCTGATGCCTAGCCTTATCCAGTTAAGAGTCTTGAAAACATCCTCCAGTGCAGCGGAGAACAGTTTAGGAGAAATAACATCTCCTTGCCTAACTCCCCGCTGCAACGGAACAGGCTTTGAGTTCTGGTCCTGAAGTCGGACTGACATAGTGGCGTTCTCGTACAAACACTTCAGCACTTCGATATAGCGGTAGTCCACTTGGCACCGCTGGAGAAATTGTAGTACAGCCCGGGTTTCAATCGAATCGAAGGCTTTTTCGTAGTCCACGAACGCTGAACAGAGGGGCAGGTTATACTCCTCACTCTTCTGTATAACCTGACGGAGCGTATGGATGTGGTCTACGGTGCTAAAGCCTCTTCGGAAACCGGCTTGTTCGGGAGGTCATCTAGCCTGCGTGCGAACGGTTCGTAATGACTCTTGAAAACAGCTTATAGACATGGCTCAGAAGAGAGATGGGTCGGTAGTTCTTCAGTAAGACGTTGTTACCCTTTTTGAAGAACATCACCACCACACCTCTTTTCCATACCTTTGGAGTTTTCCCTTCCAGTAAGACGGAGTCGAACAAGTTCTGAAGGGCCCTAAGGACCGGTTTTCCACCCGCCTTTAGGAGTTCAGCTGTAATTCCGTCTTCACCGGGTGCCTTGTTGTTCCTCAGCTGTTTAAGAGCCATTCTAATCTCGTACAAGCTGATGTCCGGGATATCTTCGGTATAGTGCCGGGTTAATCTAGCTCTAGGGTCTTCCGCCAGACCAACTTCGGGTCTGCTAGTTGACGTGTATAGCTGTCCATAAAAGCACTCTATCTCACTCAGAAGCCCAGGTTTGGACGAAACGATTCTACCATCCTCGGTTTTTAATCTAGCGAGCTGGCTCTGCCCAAAAGACAGATCTCTAGATGAAAACTTTAGAGCCCTTATTCTGCTCGATGGCCCTTTTCAATACGGTTTGTATTCAATTGAAGTTTAAAATTCAGAAATAATCAAGGTAATGTACATTAATAAATCCATTGAATGATTTTTAGTTTGAACAAGAGTCGTCTAACCGTGTTTGAGTTATTGCCAAAAAACTGTCTTGCCCAAACAAAACGGCGCAAGTGCCGCGAGTTTCCTATGAATATACAATCTTTTTTGGTTGAATGTATTGTATAGTGGTTTTAAACGTAGATTAGGAGCTATCGGTACGAAACCCTTCTTTGTGCGTGGTCTGACAAGCACTTGGCCAGTTTTTCCATAATCATCAACTACTTGTTGAGACGGTTTGACGAATAAGCCCAAATACGGGTTTACCTTCTATAGTTTAGGAGTTGCTATGGCGACCTTCTGTTTCCATCATCAGATCAGCTCGATAGTACCATAATAGTGTATGTATTGTCACCTTACATAAGTATGACCACCGTGGGATGAGCTGTAGCATCCCTGGAGTGCGGTGAAAATCGCCAACCCGCATGCCAATCGTGGTGATTATGACATCGCCAACCCGCATGCCAATCGTGGTGATTATGACATTTACCCCCCATGTAATTGGGGCAGGCCTGTCCAGCAGTGGACGTCCTTGGGCTGATATACCTAGTTGTGGTGCTTACATAAGTACGCCGAATTTCAGCACAATCGGTTGAAGATATCTATTTCAAATTCGAGTTGCAAGATTCCACCCGAACAAACATACATACCAGCGTATCAGCCGAAGGTTGTCCACTGCTGCTTATAGGCCTCCCCCAAATTCACGGGCGATATATGCAATAGTGTTCGTGATTAGCGTTCGTGCTTAGCGATCTACCTGTTGTAATTAAGTCGACTAATGAGGATCTACTACGCATTCTAAAGTGGAGCGAGAGTTTTCGGCTGAAAGTTAATCCAACAAAGACCCAAGTTATTATTACTGGCAGTAGTAATATGTTTTCCAGAATCGACTTCGCCAATCTCCCTTCTGTATATTTCGATGGTATTAAGATTCCTTTCTCAAACCAGGTGAAAAATCTAGGGATTATCATGGATGCCTCAAGTGAGCGAGGTCAGCAGGAAGATGTTTGCTGCAGTAGCTTCTCTAAGACGCCTTCGTAACATCCTTCCCATCGCCATTAAAATTGCGCTTGCCCAAACCCTTCTTCTCCCTATTCTCGATTACGCGGACATCTCATATCTTGATATCACTGAGGAGCAACTCAATAAACTTGAGCGTATTCAAATGTATGCATACGGTTCATATTTGGGTTACGCAAGTATGATCATGTCTCTAGTTTCCGTTTAAAACTCAAGTGGCTTTTTACTTTTGGGTCTCACTTAAGTTTGTGGTATATATGTTTGTTTATTTATTTACTTATTTATGTATGTTTATTGTATATATATTTAGTGCTTTATGTGGTTTTTATTATTATTATATTTATTTTTATTTCTAGTAGTTATTCCTTTTGTTTGCACCACCCACTTATCATGTGTGTTTACTTTTTTTTTCTCCGCTACCCAAAGGTTGTCTGTAAGAAATCGCTCATTTAGCGGTAAGACCGCCTGTTGTTTACCTCTGCTTGTATCTTTATGCTGTTTCTATCTGTAATTCTTTTTTGAGGTGTGCAATAAAGCATATTGTATTGTATTGTAATCTCCACGCTTGGCATGCGGGTTGGCGATCGCAGTATTTCCACCGCACTCCAGGGATGCTGCTGCGGTGCTGCCCATCTTCCGGTGGTCTTGGTTGTAGGTTTAGGACATACCCGGGTCCAACATACATACATACCACCCACCACCACCACGATCACTGTACGTCCACTGCTGGACATAGGCCTCCCCCAAATTCACGAGGGGTATATGCCATAATCGCCACGCTTGGCATGCGGGTTGGCGATCGCAGTATCTCCACCGCACTCCAGGGATGCTACATACATACATTGCAAGTCAAATAAAAGCTTGTAATATAAGTAGGTATTATAATACCCTTAAATTAGTTTATAAGTACCTACCTATCTCCCAAATACTAACCTTTCTAAGGACTTATCTGACATAGTTTCGATTGCGCCTAAATCCGGAGACGACTCCATGGCTTTGCCTTGTTCTAATTATTGTTTTCTAAAATAGGCAAAAAAAAATATTTTTGCTTTACTTATAAATTTAAAAGAATATTTTGTCAGTAGAAACATCTCGGTTTAGTATACACGACTTTAAAAAAAACGATTTATTTTATAATTGGAACATTATTTAGTTTGGTAAATAAAGTTATTTTGGGAAAATTACTTACATTTTTTTACATTGCTCAATTGAACAAGCCTTCCTTTTTTTTAGAGACCTTCACCAATTATTTCCTTATTTTAAATGAATAAAATACCACTTTAAATCAAACAGTATCCATAACGCGCGGGAGCTCGCCTAGCACGGGCCCAACGCTGACAGTAGTCGGTAGCGGACTGAGGGGGCACTGATTGCATAGAAAACACGCGGGCGGCTAGCTTATACCGTAAGGGCCTATGCGACAAAACAGTCTTTTTCAGTTTAAATAAAACCATTAGTAATTTCATAAAATCCTATTACAATATTGAAGTGTTTGTTTAGACGAAATTAAATGGTTTATCTGTAAAATGCAAATCTCTGTTTTTAAAGAAGTTTAAAAGAGAATTATTTTTGTGTTATGAAAGTCATCCAATCATGTAAAGCAATTACAAAAGTAAATCCAAAGATACTATGGATCATATAAAAATAATCGGGTTCGTATGTTTCTTGGTTGCGGAGAAAAATTGGAATCCCTGTCGCCAATATTTTCAATTCGTCGTCTTAATAAGCCTACCCAATCCCAATGCTGGGCATGCTGGGCACAGGCCTCCTCTCATTAACGAGGGGGATTTGGATTTTTATGCTTACATAGAATTCTAATTAACGTCCCAAAATTATTAAGGTTTTGATTTTAAAATGAAGATCAGTAAAGTTCTCAGAGTCAAAGGCAGGTTGTTTGATATTACCGTACATTTAATTTTTACAGTGAATTAAATGTGTTTTATGTAAGTTTTTGCTTAAATTTAATAATACATTACAATTATAATCACGGTAGATCCTGTAACAAAGTACCTATTTCACCCTTTTACGCTACACCTTAAACAGTTGAAGCAAATATTACTAAAGCGCGTATATTATTAAAGCGTAAAAGACAAAGGGTTTAATTAGAAGTCGAGAGTATACGGTAAACGTGGCACACATTAAAAGTTAACGACACCACAAAGCAGTGTCTGTGTCCAAATTGCTTATTTTGACCGGCAAATATTAATTATGCAAGCGGGAAGCGCTAACGCGCTCTGGCTCGGGCTTCTAATGTTTCTGTTTAAAAAGTATGAATAAAAAAGATACGGGGATTTAGGCGAATTATAAAAAAAAACATCATAGAAGACACTGCGGTGCGGTACTACTACTTGCTTGTCACGGAAAGGTCACCATCAGCATCAGCCGAAGGACGTCCACTGCTGGACATAGGCATCTCCCAAAAAGTTCCACAATGAACGGTAAACTCGGGGCCGTGGCCTCTGTGTGTCTGTCGTGGGGGTAATAGTCGTATTCGCCCCGCTTAGCATGCGGGATGGCGATCGCAGTAGCTCCTGCCCATCTCCCGCGGGTAGTCTTAGCCGTAGGTTTAAGATCTACCCGGGTCCGGGACATACCAGCGAAGGGTATGACGACCCCAAGCTTGATTGTGCAGGGTAAAATATGACATGGTAGGTATGGTATACCAAAATACCCTAAATATATGCTTACATGCCTTTTAGGTGATTCTGGTTTCCAGGCGTCAGAGATAGCAATAATGGCAAATTAATTAAAGGTTAATGTCCTCCAAAGATGTGCGAGATGTCAAATATACGTACCTCTATGAAAACGCACAGCCTTTTTCCGAAATAATTTAATCCAAAATTTATAAAAATAGTTCCAAATGCTTCCGTATAGTCAGCTAAAGATTTATAGTTTTACGTCGTAGTGTGAATGGTACAAAAAATACCAATATACTCGTAGAACCCTAAACTCCCCCGTGTGGTGCTGACTTAGGAAAGCACCCCGCCCTTTTCTTCCCTTAGGTGTCATAGCAGTTGACTATGGGAACCAGGTTGAAGTGTGTTTGGGGCGATGGGCTAGCAACCTGTCACTACATTATCAAATTTTCTTCATCTATGTATAATCCTAAAATAGCTAAAAGTGACAGTGAAATTTATTTTCGTGTCCGGTGCTCAATCCTTTTGGGATACAGGTGTGAGTTTATGTATGTATGTATACTCGTAGAATAGAGACAAACTGTGTCATAGCCAATGGCTTCACCTGCACTCCTTGTAATTTGTGGGCGAAGCTGCTAGATTATCTAGTCACAAATAAAGAAGTAGGTAAGAATCTATATATCTATATATATATATATTACGCGAAGCCGATCCTTACAACGCCCATCAGATCTACAGTTATGGACCGATTTTGATAAATTATATACCATAGGATTCGTCCCATGCTGCAGATTTGCAATAAGGTCTTAGTTTTTTGATTTTTATCCTGGAAAATTTATTAAATTGATATTTCCGAAAAATCCTGGATGCCCCGACAAATATAAGCCTCAAAATCGTGTTCGATGACGCCGCATACAAGCGACGGGTCAGCTTACCTTGGTAGAATTGTACGAGGTGTCAAAATTTAGCTTGGTTAACACGTGACTAGGGAACTGGCTATTGTATGATTCCGGATGACATAAAATCAAATATGAATTAAAATGTTCCTGTAAGAAATATCTGGTACAGCATTACAAAATAAAATCTTTTGAGTCGAGAAATACTCAATATTATTAACTATAAACGAAAGTAAAATTACTAATTTGTTTACAAGACAATACATAATATTCGGTGTATTCGGTCTAAGTATTTACAGTTTACATGAATGCCAGACGTTTTGTGTCAACATTTAACTTATTTTTTATTGTGGCCCTTAACACGATTTTTATTTTTACAATACTGAGGTGTCAATATTCTATAAAGAAAATACAAATTTTAGTGATCCGTTAATTTGATGGGGCCTTTTATACGGTGATTATTATCCCGTGATACACTCATATCACCATACGATTTACGTGAATATTGATGCATATTGAACCAAAACACGAACTATTTGGAAAAACGCGATAATATTGACATCTCATTTTTTCATTATATTAATCGTGTAAAGGGCCCCATTCATTTCCCAACTTAAGACCCTGTTCACATTATCCGATTTGATGAAGGTTTCGGCTCCGACAAATGTATGAAAATGTGACCGATATCGTGTCGTGCAATGTGAACAGTGACCAGTTTTTGTAATTAATAATACTAACAGATCCGCAGTGTTAAGCAAGACGATTTTTCTTATAGTTGTCTGTTTGGATCCTTGTGGTTAAGCAAGTTGAATTAGACCGGGACAGATAGTACGATCATTTTCGGCTGCTAACGAATTGTCTCCACTTAAAAGCACACAAAAATTTCAAATCCCATATAATCCAAAACGTCACAAACGTCAGTTCAGTACAATTTGCATATAAACAAATATATTTGAAAGCAGATGCACTGACAGGTGAACACCGGTCAGATATCACTTATCTGTCTCTCTCAAACTTACTGATTTGTGCATTAGAGAGAAGAGATCAGATGTTCAGAAATTGTTCAACTTAAATGAGCAGATTCGATATCTGTGGCAGTTTTCTATACATATAGGGATAAGCTTGCCTTTTTACTTCCACTTTTTGTCTGTTTGTCATTTTGCCGTGTTTTATGTACAATAAAGCCATACATACATACATACATAACCGTGTCGGCTCCAACGCCGATACCGGATCGGATAATGTGAACAGGGCCTGTTCAGTTCTGTCGAATGAAGCAGAAAATAAATGAAATGTTTACATAAATGACATACGTATTGTGTCACTTTTTTTTATTGTGCTCTATTATGTCAATATTATATTGTCATGGTTTAAACAAAGAAGTTGGTATACAAACCAATGACGCTTCAAATATACGTTCCGTATATCTTGACTGATATTGATACCTGCCAAAACAATGACAAACCAAATTAAACTTTACGTTGTGAGTTACAGAACTGTTTCTGAGTTAATCATAGATAAGCTGCAAAACATTTTGAAAGAGAAGAGATTCGCTGTGTCTAAGTGTGTCTCTCTTCCACCTATTGCCATACCAGTAGGGTGATCAAGAGATCATAAGCAAAGAAGTTCTCATTGGAGTAGACGTTACTTATTGGTGGATTAGATCAAACGAACGAGAAAACAATGTTGCACTAATTAACCTTTACGACGCCAACAACGCATTTGAAGTATATGCGCACCATCGATTCAATACAACGACGAATATATCCGTCTCTTATGAAAAATGAGTTGGCGTGTAAGTGTCACTTTGTTCATAAAGTATGGCGTTCAAAAGGTTAATTTGCTATTTTTTTCAATGTTTGTCTGAGGATGTCAAACCCTACAAAGTTGAACCCTACAGAAATGCATGTAGGTTGATATCTCATTAGCCCATCATGGCCCACGTACAAGGCCCAGTTATGCGGTGGGTCGGGGTGCAAATATGTTTTTTTATGATTGACTGTGACACAAATGTTTTTAAATCAACTTTGTAATCGAGAGCGAAGCCACGGGATAGAATATAGATAGGCTATATTCTATCCCGCGGCTTCGCTTGCATTCTTCGTAGTACGTCGACGCGGCGGAGCCGCGCGGGTAACTAGTGTATATCTATTCCATTAGTCTGAGTTGTTCGATTTAATCTTGCGATATTATCAGGCCAGGTTCACTCTCAAAACTACAAGTATCTAGTAAGTATATAGATACATAGATACTTCAGTGCTTTCTTTGACTCCGTTGCCGCGTCGCTTTGTTCGAAAAATTGGAATACTGGCCAGAGTACGGTTGTTCTGTCCTTTATGGCAGAAATACGCATGATCGGCGTGATAAATATTTTTATTATGATTCACTTTATTTATCTTTGATCTTAAGTTAGGTTTTCTACAACACATTTACAAAAGTAAAATATAAAAATATACATACAAAATATAAAAGCATTATAAAAAACCTAACCTAGAGTGCCACCGGCAGCGAGGCGGGGCCTAAGCTACCGGTGGTTAGGGCGACAGAGAGAGGAACCTCCTGACTATCCGCGCCGTGTCCAAGAGTACCGCCTTCTGCATTTGACCCTTGACCCAGCCATCTAGCGAGAGTCTCTTAAGATGTTGGTCGAGACTCTTCGCAATTAGACCGTTCGCAGAGACGACTATCGGGACAATGATCGTCGAATCAACATCCCACATAGCGGTTACCTCGTGTGCCAGGTCTAAGTACTTACTAACCTTGTCCTTCTCGGCCTTCACGAGGTTCTCATCATGATTATGAATATGAATATTATTGAGAATTAAGACATTGCCCTTAATCATCATTGAAAACACTCCATCATTTTTCTGAGTCATTAATGAATGTCTTTAATCGGTAAAAACCCGGTATATCTTCATTTTCGGTTACTTTGAGGGTAAGTTTAACCCAAATGGTCGAATGAAGTTAATTTATCCATGAAACTAGGATTTTTATTCACACTGATCTGAATTCGCTATTTAGTAATTCGGTTAAAGTTCTGGGTAGAGTTACTTCCAGAATATTGTTTACATAGGTATGTAAGAACAAGTTGTGTGGTCGAGCTCATTTGAGACCCGTTTTGCTAGAATTTTTGTTGAACTTCTTTACTGATTGACACAACTGTCATCCTTAAGGGGGTCCCCAATTAAAGTACTCGACTGTCTCCTACGAAAAACGTTAAAAATGCCAAGTTCATAAATGGTTTCGCTAAAAGAAGTGATATCTAACTGGAAACAAGGTTCTTTTAAAACTCCTTAATTATCTCCTGTGAATACATTAGCGTCTTTAAATTGCTAAAAATGATTTGCTATGTTATTTGCTACTCAATGATAAATGATTTGGCAAGTTTTCTTGTTTTCAAATTCCTGCACTTGATTGATCTGAATGCTGGTAAAGTCAATCAGTTCCGTAACTTACCATACATTTTAACTTTGACAAACTTACTCGAATACTTGATTAGACCTTTGCCATTGACTTTTACTTAGCCACATTGTATTCAGACTCAAAGATTCCAAAAACATGCCAAGCTCCACTTTTAAGTACCAAAATAAATAACATAACAATTAACAATCATTATGAGCAATTGATAAATGTTATTTGAAAGGACTTGATGATTATCATACATCGTTATCGCGGGAGCAAAACCAAATCAGTTCAAGTACACATATAACAGAATGTCTGTTTAGTAAAAAACGGAATATTATGCCTACACATTCTAAACCTTTAAGAAGTTCGTTATATCTAACAAGTTTTCGCTATAAAAGGTATAAGTCTAATGTGTCTACTTGAATATTAAGCCAGCAATGTGTGTATTTTTTATTAACGTATATTTACTTGTAGTTTATTTGGTTTTCGTAATAGATGACCTAAATTTTATCAAAATTTCTACAGTTAATTTGCGGCATCGTGTAGAAAATATCCAATTCAGTTGACTAAATGATCTTTTAACATCGACTGTTCTTGTGGGTGCATACTTGAAACGGTAGAAGTAATCAAAAGTAGAGCGACATACTCAAACCGATGATTCAAGTATTAATTCCTTCCCCAGCATCAATTAATTTTTTTTTATTGTGTCAAATCCAGTATTTTTCTCCAAAAGTAGGTTTAGCTGTTTAAATATATGTTTTCCATTAGCACTCAAATTTAATTTCGATATATGTTTGTATGTTTTTTGTACGATGGGTTAAACTTTCGCTTATAGATATAGGTAGATTCGGGCACTGCAAATTATTAATAGCGTCTGGAAGTACCTGAAGATAGTTTGCTATGTATTTTAAGTCGGTTAGAATTTTCGCACTGCGAAAAGCTTTTTTTGCATTTGCGATACTCTCTACGTCAAAATTACGAAATGTGTCTAGTACGCGTTTTATTTCGTCAAAATACGTGTTATAGTAAGATGCAGCCTCAATCCACGTTCTAATCGATTTTGCTCCCGCGATAGCGATGTTTGTATCATTATTCGTTTCCTAGAAACCGATCTTGTAATTTTTTCACATTTATGTTTTCGATGGGATTGCTGACACCTTCCTGAACATCATTAACCCTTTCACTGCTCACAATTTCGTAGCGCTAAAAATAATAATGACAGTTAGAGATACTTATCATTCGTTTGAAAAGTTACGTGATTGACAGAGAGGGACGTAGAAATACGTTGAAGCGAGAAGCTTAAACTCACCTAATCACAATATTTTTTTAACCCCTGACGCAAAAAGAGGGGTGTGTCTGTGTATCTGTGTGTCTCTGTATCTGTATGTCTGTGTATCGTAGCTCCCAAACGAATGAACCTATTATCGTTTAGTTTTTTTTTGTCATAGATAATTTTAACCCGAGTGTTGTTAGCCATATTTCACGAAAATCTGTTTAGCCGTTTTTGATATATTGAGCTTTTAAATGAAAATGTCGGGAGATTTTCCACTTTTCTAAGTTGTTTCATTCTTATTTTCTTTTCGCGGAGTTAATGTTTTCACTTTCACAATATTAGATAGTGAGAAGGAATAATTCCCTCGACTAAAACAACATACAACATTCTAAATTAAGATTAAGTACAATAAGTATATGGGTGGTTAATTCTACTGCTTCATCTTAATAAGTAAGGCATTTTTTACTTTGTCTCCGGCCTGCACAACCGCTCTCAGGAATTTACCAAACAAGAAACTGCAATTTCCCGTGACTAATTCATGGCGGTTATTAATCTTGTTCTTTGTGTCCTATTTTTTTGTAAAAAGTTGGCGAGCACTTGTTTAGACGGCAATAAGTGCTCTTTGCCGTTACAATTCTTAACTCTGTTTTGATTAATAAAGTATTGTTCTTTTAGAAAAGTTGAGGATATAAATTATTGTGATATGATATATTAATTTTGTATTAAGCAGTAACGCTGCTAACGAAAATTTCAAATTTAAGTTAAAAATTTAAAATTTTAATGCTCCGAGCAGATTCCTTTAAATTTTTCCTTTTATAGTGATATACCTAAATATGGATATTGCAAGACAGTCTGCATCAAGTCGCATTTTCATGTGATGATTTAACATGTGAAATTATTTAACCCTGCTTTGTAATAGTCGAACTATAACTAACTTTTAGACTTGATATTACTTCCTTGACTTTGTTACTCTGCCTGTTATGAAAATAGAAATTCGAGAGTACTTAACGGCTTCTTATTTGGTTGTTTTGGGCTCTCGTATTTTAAAAAAAAGCATGTGTTGTCTATGAACTGCAAGTGATCTACATATACTAGCCTTAGGTGGGTACTAAACTTTTACTGTATGACGTATAATTTTTTTTGTTTAAATTTGAACATTGACACGACGTCATGAATCATATCTCACACATATGGCTTCGTATGCAATATCGCGTTATTATATATGTACACTTTCTCGGTCTTTACAAATCTATGAATTTGTTTCACCATGTAACTAAAGGCGCGTGCAGACGGCCATGTTTGACGGGATGCCGAAAAAGAGAGGATTTTTAATACCACGTCGGTGGCAAACAAACGTACGGCCAGCCTGATGGTAAGCGGTCACCGCAGCCTATGGACACCTGCAACTCCTAGGGGTGTCACATGCGCGTTGCCGACCCTTTAAGAATTTATACACTCCTTTCTTGAAGAACCCCATACTGTAAGTCCGTCGGGAAAACCTCGGCAGGGAGCTCATTCCACAATAGGAGCGTCCGAGGGATGAAATTCCTCTGAAACCGAACCGTACGCGACCATTTAGGTTCTTAGGTGTGAGGATGAATGCCGTGCCGAGTTGCCGACAGCGAGCGGTGCGATGGTAGAAAGCGGCCGTAGGCATCATGTCGAACAGTTCTTCGGAGCACAACCCATTATATAAGAGCAGCTTATATTCAAGTACGATTTGACCTTGTTAATGTCGGACGCCGCCTTCGGGATGCGCCTTAAACAAGTTTCCGCAGGTTATTTTCGAGAGCGTAAGGTAATATTTCCGAGCATGATATTGGGTAGAAATCATTTTTTTTCAATTATGGTAATGAACTGTTCAAGTTGTCCATCTCGATTAAAAACGAAAAGTCGATCCTCATTTTTCGAGGCCATGCCTAATTGATTAAACAAGCAGAATTTATATTTATATTTTTAATGGAGGACACGAGAACAAGCGGTATGATGTTACATTATAATTGTATGTTTATACATACAATTATAATGTAACATGTGAAATGTACTTACTACTACCCGCGCTCTAGGACAGAAGAGTATCCTGTTTCCGACACAAAAGAACGCCACTTTTCTCTATAATAATTGTGTATGCTAGTATTTAAGTAAATCCTGTTAGGTATTAGTGGCTTTCCATGATGGAGGGTGAATATAATATAGGTTTTTTTTTAATTAAAAACGGGATTGCTCTTGGCCAGCATCTAGCCAAGGCGGAGCCGGACTTCGTTGGTGGTTTTAGACGGTAGGCCAATGCTATCTAGCCGCGGTTAGTCCGTCATACCCGTCCTCCCCGACAGGACGGGATGCGTAAACGCATTTCACCAACGTTAAAAAAAGGGGGCAAAGATGAGGCCGACGATAAAGCGAGCTCACCCAGAATGATGACGTATTTATTATATCGCATACATTACTTGTAACTGTTTAAGCTTGACCTTTGATAATTTTTTGCTGTGTTTAGTAAACGATCGATCAGATCGTCTGTTGTCTACCTCTACACTTACATGTTGCTGTTTTCTGTCTGTTTGAAATTAATTCATTTGTGAGAGGTGTGCAATAAAGAGTATTTGTATTGTTTGTATTGTAAACGAGGACCACCTTCCCTTGCAATTATGCGCGCCTTTACCCAAGGGCTTAGTAACTGTGCACTGATTACTTGCAGTGAAGCTAAAAGGCATCGGCATCGAGCCCAATCGGGAGCGGTCCAAGCAGGGTGAGAAATCCTGCTTAGGATCGGATACTTAAGGGTGACACAGCAGAGGAAGAGCAGCCGATATTACGGTGTACTGTTCATATCCACTGCAGTTTAAATAGAGATTGAGGAGTAAGGCCCAGTTACCACCCAGGCACCAGGTCTACCAACCTATTGTAAGAGGGTTACTCATTCGCGAGGAAGTGGTTTGAATACTACTAGCGAGGTTGCAGATATGGGCGCCAACGTTTCTAGAACCTTGCTGTTGCTAAACTAGTAAGTAGACTTTGTGATTTGATAATTATATGGTTTTTTGTCGATTCACAACACTGCCACTTAACACGTTTCCTGTCCCCATACAAAATTATCCTTCAATGTCACAAGTCCAAGTGACAGTTGTAGTTCGTAGCCGTGAACAACCCGTGGACCCACAGTGGGGACACAGACTCCTGAAAAAAAGCTTCATGTCCCCACATTGGGGGCCTTCGGACAGGGAACGTGTTAAGTTTAGCGATTCGAAGGGCTCTATCGGTCACTTTGGTACTACTGGGCATGGCCTTAATTCTGATGTGATCGCACAGAGTTACTACCAGCATAGCCCTCTCCATTGCTCTTTAGGTGACTTTGAGCCTTCTTACGAGGCCCATAGTAAGCGACCACGTTTCGGCGGCATATGTCATCACTGGTCAAAGACGTATTGAGACACTGCGGAATATTGGACGAAAAAATGTGCCGTAGCTTCCTGAACGCTGCCTAGTCAAGTCGGATTCGACGACTAACCTCTTTATCGAAGTTCAACCTACCTAACTGGACAGTCTGTCCTAGGTAGTTGAGTATGATGACCGAATTACAAGGATCATCAACACTCAAAGCGATGACCCTCACCCATCCGGTAACCAATATAAGCCGAGGTTACATTACCTTGCGGGCCAGGTTATCCATCTACTGGTGTCGTTGGGTTACGAATCTATACAACTGCTGAGCCGTGGATAAATCACATTTTAAAAACCGGCCGATCAATTTCCCAAGGCGCACTTAACGAGATTATTTGTGTTTAGAGCAGCCAAGTGTGTAAGAAACGAACCAGTATCGCCAGAGATTGTTGGCATAAATCATTTTTCAATTCAATTTAAACGACACAGGGAGCTGTTGTTCTGGCGGTGCGCTTGGCGGTCTCTTTAGATGCCCCCTGGGTTCCGTCGATATTATTTCAATATATTTGAGCACACAATGCGCTTCGCTTGAAGTATATATTTCTTCATAAATTCAGTGTATGTTAATGCATCGTATCACACTGAATAAATAGTGTCAATATAGGTAATTTAGCTCGGATTTAATTATTTCATTTACTGAAGTTTATTTTGCGCCGTAAATTCAATGGGTATACGTTAATGCATCGTCATTCGTCTTACACTTGATAAAAAGTGGCAATATAATATATCGTTAATTTTTTTATATAATCCATAAAAAACGTATAACAAGGATTTTCCCGGTTGTATTCCTCAGAAGCCTAGGGTCCGCTTTAGTATTATTGTTAATTTTAGTATAATGTATAAATATTATAACATTTAAAGATGAGAATTGTTTTTATTTAATTTTTTGGCAAACGTCTTATATTAATCGACAAGCGACCCGCCTCGCCCTTCGCATTACAATATAATACATGTAAATAAATAAATGTTAGGGGGACAATTTTTTACACAAATCGAACCAGTAAGGTCAATAAGGCTTGTGTTATGGGTACTAGACGATATTTACTTAGATACTTAGAAAACATCCAAGTCTTAGGTCTGTCCACCACAGAAATAAATTCCCTTACCAGGATTCGAACCCGGGACCTCTAGCTTCGAAGGCAGTGCCACTACAACTAGGCTAAACAGGCTGCCGAATGAATATGAAACTGAGTTACCTAATGAAATATTAGTATTTTATGCAACAGTTACATAAATACGGGTTCTTAAAATCGAGAATCGCTTTAACAAAACGAGCGTAGCGAATTTTGCTAAAAAAGTAAGTAAGTCAACTCGATATAAGATCTATAATTATGTAACGTGCAACTTTAGGTACAGTATATTTACTACGACAACAAGAATAATTTTATTTAAAAAATCTAAATGTTGAGAGAAACGGAAATAATGAAAATCTAAAAAATATATATTGGATAATAATGTATGGCGAATCCATTAATGATTCTCCCACCAAGTCATTCAAAGTCATGAACTGCCTATGGTGTAGAAAACTTGCATTGGCACAAAAAGTTTATTGTTTTAATACTGCTGTCAGTCATTTGATTGACAATTTACAATACTGAGGTAGAAACAATACTTTTGTAGACAATTAGAATGGTATTGAAGAAAAAAATCCCTGTATATCAAGGAACTAAATATTTAAATGTATATCAAGGAACTAAATATTTAAATGTAGGTATGTAGCTAAATTGAAATAAATTATAATAAAGTAAATCTTAATAAATTATATTGCTACAGAACCTAGTGCCAATGTTTCCTGTTCCCAATAGCCCAACCATCCTCGAAACAATTTCGGCGCGCAGTTTATCAAGTCGAACATTTAAATGACCAAATACGGCTTCTACAAACAACTCGTTTGGTTGATCGAGTATCGCCGAATTGTTCCAGTATTTTGTTCCGCGAACCAATAAATCTGTCGTCTAACTTCTTCTTAAAGCATAGCCAGTGTTGCACAGTCCAGTTTCACAGACGCTTTCGAAAACCAATTTCTGTTAACTGCATTAAATGTTGTTGCCAAATGCTATTTTGTGTGCTTCTGGGTGTCCAATATCTTTTATGGAGTGCAATTTTAGTTTTATGTACGGAATCGCAAGTTTGGAATTGGAAACTGTATCCGTCCGCTTGTTCATACATGTTATTCTTTTTGAAAACATTTCTTTAACATGACAAACGGATACAAAGTTTTTAACGCATCTGCGATTTCACGTATCACTATGAAAACTCGTCAAGAGTCATTTTGTCCAGTAGTACGTAGTATACTTAATATCTTCCTTTTCTTCTTCATCGGTTCCTCAATGCCGAGGGTCGTGACCACCAGAGGAGCAGTTTTTCCCACCGTTTTCCAAACCCCTCTATTTTACGCTAGTCGTATTGCCCCCTGGATGTTGACGCCCGTGGCATCGCGGATTGCATCTTACCATCGTGTGGGTTGCTCTTCTTCTGCTCCTCATTCCTTCAACGCAGCCAAGCTGTTGGATATTTAAGAAAAATCATTTAGATCTCAATTCTTTTGTCGGTGAAGACAACAACCACGCATCACATATTGAACTTGGCTGCCATTTTCACATTTATGTTTTTGATGGGTATATATTTCTTCTCCATTATAATTTAAGCAATAGAAAGTAACTTCCCACCTAGATATGCCAAATCCCATTGTATATACAATGTTTCCTGTTATTTCAGCATGGCGTTCTAAAATGACAACCAAATTACGTTTGTATAGAGAATCAAGTTCAGTCGAGCGTGAGGAGGATTGTTAACACCTTGTAAAATACCGTTTTGCAAAAACTAGCAAAGTTTCTCTCTAGTTTAACGTTTCTAATTATTTTGGCCGAAATAGATATCGTGATATTGAAATGTGCTAACGAAGCACCCAACTAACCCTGTATCACACATGATACCCTATGTACGGCGGCGGTCTTAGTTCACGGATAATAAAATTCAATTTTAGTGGAAGTATTTACGCGTCCCCGCTGGGCCCCGCGCGCAGATATTTATGGAGGTCTGTAGCAGCCTTTCCAAATTGAAATACATTAATATTTTACCATAAATGCGACACTTTCATGCGGCACATAACGTTATCGTAATTGGATTCTTCCCTAAGAACGGACTATATTTTGCCGTAGACAATTTTTAGACACAAATAAATAAATGGTTCGCGCAAGTTTTTCATTTATGTGTTTTTACCACACAAAAGTGGCGACCTTATTTGAAATTAATTTATCTACGTTACACTTTCGTACATGGGTCACTAACTTATATGATGTGTACCAAATTTCAACTCAATCAGTCTATGTAGTACGGACGGACAGACACGAGTTATCCTCCAAAGCTTCCGTTTTTAAAAAGGTATAAAACTTGCATGGTGCATTGTACCGCATCATTAACACAGGAACTTGATAACCAAGTTGCTAATGAAAAGAATATAATTTTGCATTATAAGGCACCACGGTACATAATACACGGTGCTCTTGAGGAACCCAAATCATTTTTCCGGCGTGTTCCTGGGCTCGTGAGGAGTAAAAAGTTTATATGAACCTAGGTCCAAATACAACTATTAAGTATTTTTTAGTTTTCAGACATAATAAATAAATAATTTTTGTTTCATCAGTAGAACAATGCCTTAGGACGAGCTGGCAACGTTGGTTATTGTCATCTCTTTTCATTAGTAGAAACTAATCAAAGTCATAATGATATTTCTTTGTCAGACAAATTGTTTCAAAGCAGGATTGGCTTAAAGTTCAATCAGAACTCTTTACTCATGATTTAAAACATTACACACACTAGGCGTTTTTTCCGAAGTTTTAAGCCCGTCACAAACTGGCGCGGCAAACTTGGCATTAGCTGTCAAATAAGACTAATACCATGCTATCAAACTCCATGGATTATTGACCAGACTGGCCACTTAAATTTCCTCGGAGTGTGTTTTCTTAATACTTTAGATAATGACGTAAGTCATATGAACATGATGTGTCACATTGTTTTCATTGATTTGAACGATGCGACGAATGTAATCTACTTGCAAATAATAATTGTACTAGTCAAAGTAAATCAGTTGAAAGAAAAGTAAATAAATTTGTTTTTGAGTGCGTCATGGTGCAAAATGTACTAAGGATGCTGTAACAGAAAATAGTGCTGTGGTGGTTTCTACTTTAGCGGTCACGGATTTCAATGAAGTGCACGTAGCTGTACAGCTGATATAGCGAGATTGATCGTCTGGATACAGATCGGGCATTGCAATTCCTGACAGTGATATTGTTTGCTTGCTGTGTAATAAATGGATATTTTTATTAAAATCTGTGTTGATTTATTTCAGGAAATAATATCAAAATACTTCGGTATCGTAAACTTAAATCAATTTAAACAATAACAAAATTCACATAACAAGATATCGTTAGCAAAAACACTTCGAACTTCCATGTCCAATTTTTAGCAAAAACTTAAAGCCATCGCTATTATCATCAAAAGGAATATGCATGCATTTTAATGAATACATACTTATTACATACTTTAATATTAGTTTGTTGAATTTATCTATTCGTTTATTTAACGTTTAGTCATTTTATTTATCAAGATTTTACAAAAAATACTGTTCTAGGCGTTGATTTAACGAAAAGAATGATCATACTTTAGATGTTGCTATTGAACTTTTAGATTCCACTTATTAATTTATTATTATGAGCTTTTGGGAAAAAAGTACACTAACGGTTGACACTTAAACAATGATAGTGACAGAGGAACGAAATTGATTTATGCAGTCTACGTCAGTCAGATGATGTGTCGGTCTTGCAACGTCGCTATCATAAAGGTGCATTATACTGGAATATTTTTAAAACAAAAATCATCAATTACTCGAAAACTATGCCGAATCCAGATTACTTTAAACGACTTTTTATTTTGTAAATATGGGCAGGAATACGCTGGCTAAATTATTTGGGTTCCTCAAGAGCACCGTGTATATGTATGTTAAATATAAAATATTTCAATATATACGAAATTTATGTTATTTTTGTAGTAACTGAGACTGTAATTTTATATTTAACTATACAATGTTCTTGTAATTACTGTTTTATTGTAATGTTTTACTCATGTACAATAAAGAATTTTACATACATACAATGTATATTGTTTGGAAAAAATGACACCTCGCCGAGTTTACTTACGCCGGTTCTTCTCGTGGCAGAGGTTTATTTTTCCGAACCGGTGGTAGTTTATTGACGTTCATAGGTGCATGTAATATGCCTAATTTGAAGAATAAACTACTTTTACTTTTTTACTTTTACTTATGATGCAAAGAGTTAGATATTTAAACTATTTTTACCCGACGACCTTTCCAATATGTGTATGTACATTAGGTACCTATTTTATTTTATTTCTTTATACGAACCTTTGTATGGAAGCTAAAATGTGAAAATACAACATTTTGTAGCGGAGTCATATTTTCTATTCCACATTTATTTTCCAAGGACTTTTCCGAAACGATGGAAGTGTAAAGGAGCCGTTCGGTCGAGATATTTTGCAGAGATGTGCGCATAAAAATTCTTTTGTGCTTCGCCGCAGACATGGTGATACTGCTTCGTTTGGAATGCGAACTGGCAGAGGCATACCTATGGCCACTCACTGGAAATCGAGATTACCTTCATAAAAACCAGACGCCTTGCAGTATATATCATTTTTCGATGTAAGCATTCCGAATAAAGAAATAGGACTAGATTTATTGCAAAAGGAAACAATTTTCATGACATTCATATTTGAAACGTAATTTTACGGATTTTTATACCGCATTAAGTACCAATTGTCAAGCAGTAAACTAATTAGAGGTATAATTTAAACTCTTTCATTCAAAATTCAATGTAATAAATCTAAAAGAGAGTCTCGAATACCAGCTGCAATATATTTAATGAAGTCCCAAAATCTAATGCCGTTTTCCTTGTTCTTGATTCCGAACAATTAATGACGTGTCTCCATTTTTTAAACGGAGTTCCGAAATTTATATTGTTAGACTCTTTTTAGAAGTGGTTTTGTCTCGTTTTTGCCTTTATAACTTAACTAGCGGCCCGCCCCGGCTTCACACGGGTATTTAAAAAAAATTTATAATACACACAAAGAATTAAAAAATAATTACCCTATCACCCACAGTTTTCGCACCGCATGTGATGTAAAGAATATTTTAGGTATTTTTTTACACCTTGGGATACATTATTCGTGTTTTAGTAAGGATCCCCATTTTTTTTGAAAATATAATATAGCCTATGTCACCCGGGAATAGCGTGGCTTCCCAACGGTGAAAGAATATTTCACCGTTCATCGGTTCAGTAGTTTCGGAGCCTATTCAATGCAATCAAACAATCAAATCTTTCCTCTTTGTAATATGATAGTATAGAGATCAAAACAGTCCGATTATCACCTACAATTATTAATAGTTCGATTTATTTAAGATAGGTTTTCAAACATAACATTTTAATTAAAACCTGCCGCTACTGTATTAGTAATGTGTGAGTGACAGATAATATTTAACAAAGAGATCATCACACCCGTTGGTTGATGGTTGGTTGGAGGCAGTTGATTGCCTGTATGCTACCTGTTAAGTTATCAAGCCCTTTACGAGCAAAAAAGTCAGCGTCAAAAGTTGCTACACATATGAACGGACCTGAAGCTCTTATTCCCTTGTAATAAAAACGTTTGAACTATTTAAATGCGTAGCTACTTTCGATGGTGACGTAACTAAACAAAATAGTGTTTTTATAAAAGGTACTACAAGGTACTCAAATGCGCCTGCTTTTTCCTTATTTTGTTAAGGTATTAGATACCTAAAAAAACTAACGAGGCTTACTAAACTATGCTGAGGATTTTTCGCTATATTACATCAGCACACTTGCGTGACTTCGCGCTCACAGTAAAAATGTCGGAACATATTTTATTTTAATTTAAAATTCTTTCTCGTTCACTTTTCCAACAGGTGATCCATTAATTACGGATGAAAAAATCACTATGATGTTATTAAAATACCTATGAAACAAAATTATATAATATAGTGAATTGTAGGTAGACCTCTCCAATCATTTTTCTAAATTACGAATTAAGACCTGTCTAGAAAAAAAAACTTAATTTATATAGATTTTTCTACTCACATAATTTCACGAGAATCGATTGAGAAATGCGACCTATAAAGGAGGACAGCGAGAAATTCAGAAATCCACCGATCGGACATATGAAAGTATTCTTGCCGAAGCTGAAACGGAGACCTTCGTTACACTCGGTTAAAAAACTACAGGAGTGAATATAATAAAGTTATAGATTTGTGTTAAAGTTTTTGAATAGACATACTATATTGTTGTCGAGTCAAAGGTACGCTTGCAAACACACCACAATTAATTATTCCAGCAACGATTAGAGATCCTATTGTACACAAAATCAGGAAAAACTCCGGCGAGCTGTCATTAAATTACAATTAGCGGGTCGGCGAGAGCAGTAGTACTTTCGCCATTCCACCCGCTGAATTATTCCGCCCAAAATTGTCACATTTTTCACTGCCTAAATAAAGTTTTCGAGTGTTTTGTATTCTAATACTAATTGGAATACGGGTGTTATGAAACGCTGATCATTTTAATATACTACGATGTAGGTACGCATCATACTTGTAATTATTTTTAATAAAACTGATATTACCTACCTATGAATCTTTGTGTAATGTGACTCTGCACCAATTTTTTGTTTATACGAGTATTTATTGAAATATTTTGTCGTGGAATTATTTTCTCAAAACATTAATGCACATTTTATTGTTAAAAATAGTATGTATTCGATTTGACGTGAAAGCTGTCTGTGAATCTCTTAAATCAGTTGGTGTCATAAATTTTGTGCGAATGTGGCTGTTATTAACATGTGCTTTTTTATACAGGTAGGTATTTAAGTGACACAAAACGGAGCCACAAAACAGTTCATCTATTTCACACGGCAAACTGATTATTTCATTGTGTCCCACGCGCTGGCTCCATACACGCCTAACGTATTCGTATCGAATGACGTACGATAACAAACGACTAAGTTGATTCTAGTTTGAGAACAGACCTCAGGGATGTGAGTTTAAGCGTAACACTTTAAACATATTTTCCCAATATCCTAACAACTATCTTATTCTTCTCCCTAGAGTAGGTACGTCATGTTTGGCGCAAAACGCCATTAAATCACAATTAGAAGTAATGCGGGCGGGTGCGTGCGCGGCCGGGCTTAGCGGGAACGGGCTGCCCGAAGGGCTTTGCAGGTCTTAAAGGCTTGTCTCTTATTACTTATATTTCACGCCCAATCGCCAGCAGAAATATAAAGTATCTGGGCCTTCGATAATAAAAATTAACTGCAACGAACTATTTCGGTGACATTGTTGTACTGTCTTAAGACTTGTATAAGCAAGGAAGGATATCCACTAGAAATGTGCGTTTTCAAACATTTAAGTGTCCGCAGTAAGCTCGTTTCTCCATACAAACGTAGTATCGCTCTCATTTTAAAACACCATGCTAGAATAACATGAAACTTTGTATACGCAATCGGATCCGGCATATCTAGGTCGCGAATTCGTTTCTATTGCTTGAAATTATAACGGCGAAAAAATACAGCGATTATTAAGGTTTTCATACAAGACGTAAAAAACTCAAAAACTCGCTGTATTTTTTCTCTAATACAATTTCTAGCAACAGAAACTAATTTCCGACCTAGATATGGCGGCTCCCATTGTGTATACATAGTTTCATGTTATTTCAACATGGTGTTTTAAAATGAGAACGAAACTACATTTGTATGGAGTATCGAGTTCAGCCGAGCGTACGGGGGACTCTTAACATCTGGCTGAGCTTGCGAGGTGTCATATATATGAAATCACATCTTCGCGTATTTTACATGAAATTTCACTCATACTGTGTAAGCAATAAAATCGATTTCGATTACGTAATTATTCATCGTGGTATTGGCTCCTACAATAATATATGTGACACTAAATTTTATGGAAAACAGTTTCGTTTCTCTGAGAGTAATATTTCATTATTGTTGTTACAACTGTAAGCGCATATAAAAGCAATCAGATTTGGTCAACCTTCTTTTTTTTGGCGATATAGCGACAATAATTAAATAACCAAGTGAAGTAGGTAATTTATCGACAACAGATTTTGGACAAACAAGTTTGTTTATACGGGAACCTACTAAAAACTAACTTTATGTCAGAACCGAGAACTCGCCGGGTAAAATACATAATAACAAATTATTTTGGACTACGGAAATGTAAACTTCCAAAATTATTCAGAAACCCTTTTGTTTACAAACCATGCTTGAGATATTAATTAGCCAATCAGTATTAATTACTGCCAAAACGAAGTTAAGAATGAGCTGTTCAAACAAATAAGGGTTTGCGATGAGGTATTGAATTTCTACCCGCAGTTTGTACCTATTGTTATGAAACAATAGGCTTTGCATTGTCTGAAATGTGTTTTGTGTAAAATGGTGAGCACGCCGGAACAGCACCCGGTGAGCACACAGTGTTGATGTAAATAAATTACTGTGCGAGACCGCTGAAAGGCAGTTTACGTCAAATGATTACCTGCACCATACGAGGTTTGTTTTCAGCAATACCTGCCTTTGGCACTTCCTGATTTGGCGGGATGGGATCGGTATGTGATACTTTTGGTAAAGATTTTTCTCAATTCAGTACTACATTTGCTCCTGCGCAAATGTAATACTGACAGTATGTGAGTAGTCTTGCACGAAAGTATTACTGTAATCGTACCGGCCCGCTTCCGCGCATCCCGCTTCAGTCAGGAAGCACTCAAAGGCGACTTTCTGACTTTTCGGTGCGGAAGCGGTATGATTTCTGAAAGCTGTCAGTTGTCAATATCAACTGTCATTCAATTCAGTAAGAATCGCTATGGGCCTACATTCGCATTCATCCTGGCACGGAATGCGTAAAAACGGGGCGTTACGAATGCAATACAGCCCCGATTTCGTTTCAATAGCGTCAAGACCACGTCAAGACATTACTACTGCAGTATCGGTAGGAAATCGATGTGACATCAATAAGCTATATAAATTAACACATACAGATCCTATAAATCAGGAAGTCGCCTAAATGAGGTATAGACTAGCAGGAAAGAAGCGCTAAAAAGTCGACCGGCAGTTGACAGTGACAGCCTCAGTCGTAGCTGCTGCCTTAGCTTCAGTAATATAATAACCATAGGAAGAGTACAACACTTAACCTTTCAAGCATGTAAGATCAGACAATCTATTTTTGGTTAGAACATTGGATGGACATAGTCAAAATACCAAATACAAAATCCATAGCCAGGAATTTTTAATTTAATGTTTTTTCTTGCTTGAATATTAGGAGAATCTTCACAACCACGAACACATTTGACAATGTCGCGATTTTAACCTTAGTCTTTTTATATTTACGCAAAGTATAGTTAAGTATTTAGTGTATAATTTTTCCTTTTAGTAATTGTTGCTTAATTGTGTAAGATAAAAATAAAAACAATCATGGATGTACACGTGCTATGATATAATGATGGTACTTGCCTTCAAAGTTTGTATATTAAAAGACATACATCAAAGGAACTCTTGTAAGTCTCATAACGTCATATTACTTGCCTCAGCAACTCATAAACCTAACAACTTCTACTTTCTTAGATTATATTGCACACCTAAAGCGAGGTCGTGTGCAATATCGCTCTTATAACGATATACGCAGAGCAATCTTATTTCGAAAGGATTAAAAGTTTTTCTGAACATTTTTGGTGTACCGTACTAAGCTCAGGAAACCAAGCTAAAAATTCACCATGGAATTGAATCTAATCCATTATCTTTAAATGAGTATATTTATTTGTTTCGAGGATCACGGAAACGGCTGTAACGAGTTCGATGAATTAACAATTCACGGGGACGAAAAATCAATCTAGGGCTCCTCTTCGGTAAAACACGAAATGGCGAGCAATGCTCAGTCGCCCAGGTGCCAGATACCAAAAGATTTTATTTTAATCTATGTAAACAATTTAGCTACACTATAAAAGATTACGATTAAAACAAAAACACAACTCAGAACTAATCATGTACAGGGTGTGGCCTGTAATAGGAGCAAAAAATTTAACGGTACAATATTGAGCTCTCCAGCAATTATTTCCAAATGGTTCAAATAAAAATAAAAAAACGAGTTTTTTTTTGCAGAAGTATCTTATATTTTCTTTTTTACTCTACTCTTTGTCACTCTATCACGTAGCCCGCCCCCGGTCACTGCGCCCGCGCTCGCCCGATCACGTTGTTGATGTAGGATATTTAATACTCGATCGATAACATACTTACCTAGCTTAGATTAGAACTGTAGCACGGGCACTGACTTTCGCAAACTTGTAGAGGGCAAATGAGAATCTGTATATTTTTTTACATACTTCCACACTGTGCGACAATGTGCAACATAGAAGTTCGTTTTATTTATCATGGTTTGTGCAGAAATCAACAAGATACGGAACGTATATTTGAAACGTCACTGGTCACAAGTTTTTTCCAACACCTACTCTAACCACATATCTCTTTGTGTAAATTTATATGGGTAGGATCTTGAAAAAAATTTATTGTGAACTTGATGCAGCATTGAAACATATTAATGATTTTAGTGACTACGTTAATAGAGTGTCCAAATAGTTAATTGTTTATTTTCTTGCAACACCCACATCCAAATTTAAGCAGAGGCGCTTGAAAGTAGGTCAACAACGGAATATACGCTTTTTAGAATGTGCGATATTTTATAAACATTTCTGGCTTTTAAATCAGATTATTATAAATAAGTACGTGAAAATATTGTACCATTATTTGTCACGTCACGTTCTAATTCCAAAGGAATTTGTTAAATTTCAAGAGTTTTAATTTGTTTGATTTCAACAACTAACGTACAATCTCAAATCTTAATAAAATAGCTTGAATTATATTATTTACATAAAAAAAATGCTGGAAAATATAGTGCTCATCGCAATTGAACATTCAAAATGACTCGCCATTATAATTGTAAACTTGATTGCAATGCGCTAAGTTGCGTTGTACCCTCAATGGCCAATACGATTGAAGGGTTCAAACATTTTCCATTTGTAAAATATTCTGATTACTAGGAAATATCTCTTATTCCACGCTGCGTAATAGTCGGTGCCATAACAATGTGTAAAACGTACTAGTTACGCATAAACAGGCCATGTTATTTACTGAGCTCCGGAATCAATTCTGCAAAATGATAATTTTATTCATAGAGTTCTCGGCAGTATCGTATCGCTTACTTTGTCCGTGATTCGATTTGGAAATATTTCATGGCACTCGCACAGTACATATGTCCTTGAGAACTTATTATTACTTATATATTTATATAAATATACTTCGAGAGATAAGATCATACACTCGCGGAAAAAAGAATACGTGTTATACGTGTCGGTAAAATACCGTCATTATATTTCTAAAATAGTACAAGGTTTTACAGTTTCTTTAATCCTGTCATAATCTTCATTTAACTATATATTTAAACTGCAAAAATAACAGTTAAAAAAAAAAAACGATACCAGGTTTGAATCGGGCTCATAAAAAACCCATGAAAAAACGAGATATCGCAAAAAACGTCATTTCTGGATATTGATATTTTTATGATAGGATCCCGGAAATTTCTAATTAAAGGGGAAAATTGAAAAATTTAATGATCCGAGCAGGATTCGAACCCGCGACATTTGGCATACGCGGCCAATCGCTCTAGCCTCTGAGCTATCGGAACAACCAAGCTCGTGCACGAAATCCCTCACTAGTTCCCTCCTACAACGCCTTTGGGAGACGTACAGCGACAGCGCGTATGCCAGATGTCGCAGGTTCGAATACTGCTCGGAGCATTAAATTTATTAATTTTTCCCTTTAATTTGGAATTTTCGTTAGCAGCGTTACTGCTTAGTACAAAAGTAATTTAGTATGGGATGGCGCATCGTTACTAAGGATTTCTCAATGTAATTTGAGACGTTGGTGCCGTTAATAGAAAGTCTTCTACGGTAGATGTCGCTGTACGCCTCCCAAAGGCGTTGTAGGAGGGAACTAGTAAGGGATTTCGTGCACGAGCTTGGTTGTTCCGATAGCTCAGAGGCTAGAGCGATTGGCCGCGTATGCCAGATGTCGCAGGGAGCATTAAATTTTTAAATTTTTACCTTTAATTTGGAATTTTCGTTAGCAGCGTTACTGCTTAATACAAAAGTAATGCCGGAAATTTGTATATAGTTGGGTATAGTTGGGTTGGGTGGTGGTTGGTAATAGTATATTTATTTTCTCTCACACACACACATTTATATCTTGAGCTGTAAGTAATAATAGTATATTTAATCGTATTTTATGTATTCAATTATAAATTATGTGTATTCAAAATTAATTTGTTTTGTTTTAACTTTGGTTCGGTGCATAATTCACAGGTTGTTTATCGTCATCCTCCATTTGTTTTTAATAAACTCATTTGCTCAAAGGTTAGCTGGAAGAGATCCCTTGAAGGGATAAGCTCGCCTTTGTACGTCTACTTTTTGTTTGTTTATCGTTTTGTCGTGTTTTATGTACAATAAAGTAATACATACATACATACATACAGTATATTATGTAAATATAAAAAATACCTTTTTGCGGTTATTAAATCCAGGAGAACCCGAAATTTTTGACCGCGAGTGTAGGTGTCACTCCGCAGTGAGTACAAACAACCTTCCATAATTGGTTATCCAAAAAAATGGCCTTAACCCCACACACACTTCGTTATCAACCTATATACGTCTCTCTGCTGGGCACAGACCTCTTATCATTGATGAAAGGGATCAAGCAGTAGTCATCGCAAGTCACGCTTAATCTGTTTTGAATGACATTAGAAGATTTTATCGAAAATTTACTACTATTACATAATATACAACAGAACACCGATCTGGACATGCCAAAGTGCAATCTTACAATCCAATATGACTTAAGAATTGTAGGTAGTAAGTAGATAAGCGAATATAAAGGATTTAGCAAAAATCTTTTGCAGGGTTCCTTAGTAAACAAGGAACCCTTATAGTTTCACCATGTCCGTCCGTCCATCCCTCCGTTCGTTCGTCTGTCCGCGGCTCAGCTCAGAAACCGTTACTAGTAGAAAGCTGTAATACCATGGGTATATACCTATACATATCAATCACACCAATAAAACAAAGTATTAAAATTTTAGAAAAAACATTTTTTCAGGGTACTTCCTCTACATATAAGATATTGGATATTATAATAATAATAATAATATTTATTTGTCTAAAAGCAGGTTATAAACAGGTGTTACAGGCATAGCCTCATTTAAAGTACTCTACTTTTTGCCATATGGCATACAAATATTTCGTTAATTCTAGCGTCATTATGATGTAGTAGCTTGTATTGTTAGATAGATTGTTAAAAAAGAAAATGAGATTTCTTTTACCGTTTTTTAGGGTTCCGTACCTCGAAAGGAAAAAAAAGGAACCCATATAGGATCACTTTGTTGTCCGTCTGTCTGTCTTGTCTCAGGAACGCGTGGAGGTATCAAGATGGAATTTATATTAAATACTCAGGTCCACTGTCCTTTGAAGCTGTGAAAAAAACAAACTTCTAAGCCAACGAAATCAAAAGATACAGGCGTTTATGCCGCAAATTTTCGGCACTCGCAAGGGAATCAAAACCTACAGGGTACTTCCCGTGAACTCAGAATCTTGAAATTTGGTACGAAGCAACGTCTTATAGCATAGATAAAGGAAAAATTACGAAAACAGTACATTTTTATGTATATGTATTCGTCGTGTCTGTCTGTCCGTCCGTCCGTCGGTCCGTCCGTCCGTCCGCATGTCACAGCCGATTTACTCTGAGACTATGAGCACTACAATTATGAAATTTGGTAGGAAGGTGTATGCTATGAACCGCTATATGATGTGAAATTACGAAAAAAATATTAAATTACCGGCACACATGTAACAGGGGGGTCAAAATTTCTTTTTCAATGCACAGATGCGTGTGGGGTATCAATGGATATCCTTCCAAAATGACATAGAGGTTTTTAAAAAACTTTTCCATTTAAGTCAACCGTTGGTGATAAGTGGTAAAAAGTGTGACCCCCCCCCCCCCTCTAATTTCCATTTATTTTGGTTTGAACAAGATAGGTTTAACGGTTTTTAAGTTATTGCTCAAAAACAAAAGGGCGTAAGTGCCGTGACTTCCCTATGAAGATACGACCTTTTTTAACCGACTTCAAGATTTCAAAAGAGGAGGTTATCAATTCGGTTGTGTTTTTTTTTCATGTTTGTTACTCCAGAACTCCGTCATTTGTGAACCGATTTTGAGAATTCTTTTTTTTTATTGTAAGTACATATATTTAAGTTGGTCCCGTTTCTGTCAAAACGCATTTCTGATGATGGGATCCATGAGAAATCGTGGAAACTCCTCAAATCTTAAAGGCACACATATAGTGATTTTAGTATTTTCATGAACTAATCAAGCGTTTTCATTCAAAAAAGTGACATTTGATGAAGTGAAACTGCTGATGATGATCAGAACCGAACTCTTTAACGACGCATAGTTCACGTTTGGCGAATTGTCCTCTTTGCTGTGTTTGTTAAACAAGTTAGATTTTCAAGACAATCATTTGTCAAGCTAGAGTTCTGATGATGGGATCCATGAGAAATCCAGGGAACTCCTCTAATGTAAAAGGCATAGATATAGTGATTTTAGTATGTTCATAAACAAATCAAGCATTTACATTTAAATCAGTGACATTTGATGAAGTGAAACTGTTGATGATGATCAGAACAGAACTCTTCAACGACGCGCAGCGCTAAATACCTACTCTCGCAGAACTATAGGGCCTTAAGTAGGTAATTTGAATTCCCAATCCTAAATCCCTTTTAGTAAAAAATATCAAGAACTTCCTAGAATATAATTGTTTTTCAAAATGTGTTATGACGTTTACTCATCGTTCTTAATGTTGTTATATTCGTAAATATACAAGATTGTCTTGTGATTATGATTAAAGTCTGATGAAACTGCATAATTTATCAGTTACCCTAATCTGACAGCACTAGCATTTTGCAGTCCACAAAACATGTAACATCAATAAGAGGTTGACCTAGCAGAATGTAAACTAAAATCAAGTAACAGAAGTAAAGAATGTGCTCAAGGAGCGCTCTGAGTAATGACAGTCATTTCTCTCGCGCTTCGAACAAGTTATGAACTGTAGTATATCCCTGTCGAACGAAAATTCACTTTATCTAATACTTAGATGAAGTCGCTGGGTTCTGAAATATTGTTATTGGTTATTGATTATATTCTTTTTTTTTTACTATGAAAGCATCTGTAAGCTAATAGTGTACTGAAATGAATATGTAGTTTTATTCCTATATTATTTAATTAGCTCTTTAATATAATTTGGCAAAGATTTATTCAGTTGATGGCCACACCTGGCTTATTTCAGAAATCTGTAAGGCGATTTTTTGACTTAGCGGGGCGGGATCGATATAAAGTATTTTGTTCTTTAACGTGAGCTTGCTGACGTCGCAGAGGCATATGCGTCGCAGAGAATAAAGCGGTACGCACATTTTTTTACATTTTGATTTTATTCTAGAAACTTCAATTTTTCATACATTAATATTATTATTTATGTTTTGACGATCCTATTGTGAATTTTACTACATAATAATTTCTTAATTTTGACATTTCTACAGCAATTCAATATTTATTTTTAAAGTATAATAATAGCATCAATAAATGCGCTCTAAATAATTAATTAATATTAACATGCTATATATAAATAACGATTCGAAGTGCTTGTTGCTATTTGAATAAAGAATATTTAGACTTTTAAACAAAATGACCACCGAAAAATATTGTATGCGGACGAAAACATTTTTACCATTGAACAGAGTTGTAACCGCCAGAATGATTGAGTAGGTAATGCAAAACCGAGAGTTCAATGAGGACATCTCTTACGTGATGATTTGGCTGGGTGTGTCCTATTCAGGCCTAACGGAGGTTCATTTCTGTGAAAAGGGTGTGATAACTGGGTCTAAATAGTCTAGAACAAATTGTGACGTCTTTAAGCCACACCCTATTTCAAGACCAGCCACATCAGGACTCGGCACACAAGGTAAATGACTTCATTGCACACGAATAATGGACCCTAACCCTATGGACTTATGCCATATGGCAGGTTATTGAGGAGAAAGCCTGTGCCCCACATGTATTTCGACTCTCCCAAGCAAGCTTTAGTCAAGACAGTGTCGGAATTAGTCATGGCGGTCGTGCGTGCCGCCATTGATGACTGGCCTCGTCGTTTGACAGCCTTTGTTCATGCCAGAAGACGCTATTTTGAATAGTATTAACACGTCTACATCCCGATACTATGTACTTTCTATGAATATTTAGTTTATTCTTATATCATGAAAATATTTCATGTAGATCAGATTATCCCAGTAACAATACTTTGTAAGCAATTTAGTACATACTAACAGGGCAAGTTCCTCGTAAATAGCTTGAAATTAATAAAAACCGGCCAAGTGCGTGTCGGACTACGCACAAAGAAGGGTTCCGTACCAACACCTCCTAATCTACATTTAAAACCACTATACAATACATTGAATCAAAAAAGGTCGCATCTTTATAGGAAACTCACGGCACTTAGGCCCTTTTGTTTGGGCAAGACATTTTTTCATCAATAACTCAAAAACCATTAGACCGTTCCTCTTCAAACCAAAAATCTTTGAATGGATTTATTATTGTACACCATTTTAATGTTTTTCAGAATTTTAAACTTCATAGTTTGGAAATTAGAGGGGGGCGACACACTTTTTACGACTTTAACAGCTAATATCTCACCAACGGTTGACTTAAATGGACTTTTTTTAGAAACCTCTATGTCATTTTTAAAGGCGTATCCGTAGGATACCCCACACGCCTACGAGTACGTGCACTAAAAATAAATTTGACCCCCCTGTTACATGTATGGGGTTGGGGTGCCCCCCAGTTTAATATTTTTTTCGTAATTTCGCATATTATTTCTACAGCGGTTCATAGCATACACCTTCCTACCAAATTTCATAATTGTAGTGCTGCTCATAGTCTCCGAGTAAATCGGCTGTGACATACGGACGGACCGACGGACAGACATGATGAATCTATAAGTGTTCCGTTTTGCCATTATGGCTACGGAACCCTTTTTTTTTACCTGTGGAAATGCATTTACGCATCCCATCCCATAGCCGGGGAACTAGGACAGGTATGACGGACTCCCGGGAACCGCCCGAGCTACCGTCTAAAACCACCAGGGTATGCCCATCACACAGCATTAGTGGCGGTGACACGGGATCGCCAAGGCACACAACCGCGAACACCGCCTGCTGCGACAGCCGAAGCTGTCCCCTCTCGGTAGAGGCTTGCGCCTCCCACCCAACGGCAAGGGCGACACCACACACTTGCCGAACAAAGGACCTCCACGCCAGGAGAGAGTGAAAAACCCCGGATTCACTCCCTCAGGTCCCCTTGTAACTTTTTATAGAGGTTTTCTCCCGCAGCCACCACCCGGCCCCGGCCTGACGGTGACAGCCCCCGCTCCCGACTATAGCGGCCCTTTGCCGAAGTCAGGGTTACGGGTCCGTAATTCTTTAAACAGGCATACGGCATAGCCTGTCCCTCTCGCCGCACCTGGAGTGTCCTCCGCTAAACAGAGGAACACCCGCGTTGGCCGATTTTGATAAATCTTTTTGTTTTAAGCAGGTAACCCAAAATGGTCCCATATAAATTTGGTGAAGGTCTGATGATGGGATCTAGGAGGAATCGAGGGAACTCCTCGAAAGTGATAGGTATGCATGTGCCGATTTCGGTATTTTCTGTAGCCACAAATTGTGGCATAGCGAAGTACAAAATTGGAGTCAGTTTTTTTTGGTATAATGTATTTATTGTAGCATAGCTAAGTATATATGTTGCTTCCTTCGTTACTTTACTTGCAAATTGTTTCATACATTATTTAGATTTTCACTTTAATCACCAGACTGACACTAAAACAATATTATCCATTTCGTAACATAAATTACAACAGAAACTTGAAGATGTGAGCAACAGATACTTCGAACACATTTCACGTGCGATCTAACCCAAGTTATAATTGTATTACCACAACTCTCCGACTTATAACGTCTTACAAATTAAGGCAACTCAGTTCTTGCAATTCTCTCAGTGTAAGTAAGTAAGTGTATGTCGGCAAGTTCGAGTTGAATGAAGAATATGACCTATGGGGCTCAAATATGAAGCTAATATATATTTTAAAACTGTTAAATTTAACATTTAATGGCCTCGTGAACCTCTCTCTCTTGTAAGAGATATATGTTATGTATCGCACGCATGAGAAATAGACATAAGTCCTAACGCAACAATATTTATTTTTAGGAATAGTTTTTCTGGATAAATCATTATATATGTAAGTGTTGGTAGTGACACTGCCTCCGGAGCTAGAGGTCTCGGGTTCGAATCCCGGTAAGGGTATTTGTTTCTATGGTCAGTAGAAACATTTGTTCCGGTGACTTGGGCGTTTACTATGTATTTAAATATATATTAATTAATATATCGTCGTCTAGTACTCATAACAAATGCCTTACTGAACTTACTATGAGGCTAGTTCGATTTGTGTAAAAATTGTCCCCTTATATTTATTTATATACAACGTACTCTTATAGTTTCGTCATGTCCGTCCGTGCTTCGGTTCGTCCGTCCGTCTCTCCGCGGCTTAATAATTATTTGCCTGCGTATTCGGGCAATGTCGAAGTTAAATTGAAATACAGTGCGCCGCAATTATTACAATACATTTTCCTTTAATTCATCGGTTTAAATTTTAGTTAATTTAATTACAGCCAGATTAATTGAAATTCGTTTAAGTGTAGTTAGTGAAATGCAATTATTATGAGGCCGTATCGCAGAATATATACATATTAATATATACACGAAGTTTTCTTTGTCAACATTATAACAATGAAACGGCGTCATGTCAGCCTATAAATTTAATTAGGTACGCCAGCGAATCGTACGGAGAAAAGCCGAGATAATGGACAGATTTTACTCGATGTAAGTTCAACCTTGCAACTAAAACACGTCGTCTCTATTAGGAGAACCAAGCATTAGGTCGGTTAATCATCCTAAAACGTGGATGACACGCCACAGATCAGAAGATATGTCAAGTTTGGTTAACCCGCAAAGACAGATGTCAAGGTTGGCGCCAGTGATAGGCGAAATTTAATAGTTTGTCCATCCATTCAGTGGAAAAGGAAGACGGTAAGCCGCAGTCTCTCCAGGGAGGGCATTTTGACCGTAATCAGGCTAATGGACATACCCGTGCCCGCTCGCACACGCCCATACTCGTCCGCTCCACTAGTCACCTATTTAATTTCATTTAAGCCTTTAATACGTGATAATGATAATGCTTTTCCTAAAACAGAGCAAAACGTATTTCAGAAGCAACGGAATTGATGAAGCTTACGGTATTTATTATAAAGATCGGCCACGATTTTGGACCTATTTTGATACGTTTTACGCTAATCTAGTATGATATTACCCCAGGTGAATTACCCCCAGGTCAGGAAGTCTTTAAGGAAAGTCAAACAGCTTGTAGACACTTTTATTACTCGGACAATTTTACAGAATCTTTACTTAAATTAAATAATCTATAGCAAGTTCTAATGACCTTACGTCGTCGACGTTCAGCAACAGAATGTCCCTTCGAGCCCCCGCTCCTGGCCAAGAATTCCCCAGTTCGGCGGGAAAATCCAGCTCTCTGATTGGTCCACGATATCACGCGATGCCAGCATCCAATCAGAGAACTGCCTTATTCTCGCGCCATAATTCCCACCAATCGAGGTATCGAAGTGGTGCCATTCTTACTGAGTAAATGTCACCAGTTTACACAATGGGATATAAGGCATTTAAGATGTGTTTACACGATCAGAAAGTCTAACAAATTAAAACGCTTTAACCAATATCTTTCAAAAACATGAACTATTGACTAATAACATACTGAAACCTAACACTAGTTTGTTACGTTTGGGCGTTTATTATTAATTACCTTTATGTATTATTACTGCGGCAACTATTAAACTCATTTAATGTCAGCACTGTAACCCACACAGCGAACGGTAATTTATTCATCATTATCATCATGTCAGCCGATGGACATCCACTTCTGGACATAGCCCTCCTCTAAAGAGTGAAACAATTACTGTTCCTGCGCCACCCGCATCCAGCGGACTCCTGCGACCTTTACCAGGTCATCAGTCCACATTGTGCCTTCCACACTTCGCCTTCCAGTACGTGGTCGCCACTCGAGAACCTTTCCGCCCCAACGGCCATCTTTTCTACGTGCAATGTGCCCCGCCCACACTTATTTATTCAGGTTGTATTCATATCTGAAGCTCCTCTAATTGACATTATTGCATTAAAAAGGTAATTAAGTATTTTAGTACTGTAAAATAAAAGATGTAGGGTATACGAGTAATTAAAGAAATTAAGTATTTAAAAGAGAAAATAAATCGACCTGCTGAAATATGATATAATATTACGAAATATAAAAGCAATTTAAAAACAAAGTAAAAAAAGTTTGTCCTCACGGGGATGACGCACAGCTAAATCTTGCCTACCCGAGTCAGAGATTAGGAGTATTACGCGCTACCTGGCCAGTCCGTCACGACGGCGCTCTAAATCCTTCTTAATTACTCCAAATACTCAAACAGACTGACCATTTTGCTTATTAGGGTTCAATGACGACATTCAACCCTAAAATTTTAATTAAATCCGAATGTTTGCACAAATTGCTCAAGTTTAAGATATTTACTGAAGAGACGGTGTGTTTTGCGTTGGCAGCCTGATTTAACCCTTTGCAAGGAAAATGTCAAATATTTGCAGTAAAAATTACCACTTGTATACAAATACCAACGATCCCTTTAACCCAAAGGTTAAAATACGAGCGAGTGAATTAAAGAAATAAAAAAGTAATTTTAGCGCTGCCCCTAAAAGAGCTTTAAATTCGAAGTTGAGGGATCAGTATTCGTATTTTTATTAATAGAATTACACAAACTGACTTGATTATAAGCGACGGATCATTTCACATACCTAAAGGTGTCTGTAGAGACTTAAGTCGGTGCAAATGGGACGTGTGGACGTGAAGTCTCAAGTCTGTAACGACATCTGTGCATTTTTGTAGTAAACGACGCCGTCGATTGATATCTGCCATTGCAAACGTCCGCCACCACGAGGTTTAAGAACAACTAACATGTCTGTATCGTGTGGACGATGTGAGTCGCACATACTTTTGTCCGTGCAACAGTCTGCACAGCGCAAATCTGCACCGTCTGGACCCAGCTTAACTGTAAAAATCTAAGTCAGAATCTGGAATCGGAATCTGTGTGAATCTGCACTTCGACCCAATGGGATCATTTGTGCAATTGACCCCTCCTTTATACCTACTCTAAGCTGCTGTCCAAAATTTCCACAAACCGGATGATGGAGCTCAGCAGGAGTACTCTGAATTTCTTTGGTTGTGGGTAACCATTACCAAAGTCATTCATTCTTTGTCTGGCAAGGGCGTGACATTCACATAGCAAGTGTTCCATTGTCTCGTCATCCTCACCACACATCCTACAATCTATGTTGTCTGATAGTCCCATCTTGGCCAAGAGACCCTTGACCCCGAAGTGACCTGTAAACACCACAGTTATAATTCTGAGCTACTTTATGCTGAATTTCCAAAGCTTCTTGGTCCAGCTTGGGTCCACTCTTTCGATGAAAACCTTTGCGTGCCTTAAGCCCGCCTCATTCCTCCACTCCTGTTGGTGTTCGGCTTTGGCGTAATCCTTTAAGGCCGATGTTATGGTTCTCTGGTGAGAGTCCCACAAACGGTTTTGGACCTACAAAATGGCCTGTAGATCCCATTCTTGCCAGTTCATCTGCTTTTTCGTTGCCGATGAACTCCTCGTGCCCTGGTATCTATATTAGTTGCACCTTGTTTGCCTTATTCAAAGCTTGGACGCCATGGTAAACTAGTCTAGAGTCCACACTCGGCACTGTAAGCACCTTGAGGGCTGCTTGACTGTCACTGAGTAAACAGATAGTCTCTCCTTTGGTTTGTCTGTCTGTATTCTCCTGTGCACAGGCAACTATGGCATATGTAGTCGCCTGGAAGACAGTCACGAATTGCCCCATGCTTACACTACTTTTATAGTATTTTTCATAAATGCCTGCTTCCGTACCTGATCCCATTTTTACCGACTTCAATAGAAGGAAGGAGGTAATCAGTTCGTCTGCATGTTTGCTTGTTTTTTTTTCATGTATGTATGATTTAGATTTAGATTTAGAGTTTCAAAGCAGGTACCCATATAAATTTGTTGAAGATCTGATAATGGAATCTAGGAGGAATCGAGGGACCTCTTCGAATTTGATAGGCACGCATATGCCGATTTCGGTATTTTCTGTAGGTAACCAAGCATTAAATTATTGATCTATTCGTGTACCAGATATTGTTTTCACCAACTTGAGGGAACTTTTGTGGTGAAGTTCGTATGGAACACAAACTTGGGTTGCATTATGTCGCACCCCATGTTTGCTATTTATTTTTAAGAAACTGTCCGTTTCCATCTTTGTGTGTTTCGTCTCCAACTTGGTGGACTTACTCGTATATACATCTCCATTTATGCTGCTCCATATAATTCCACTGTGACTAAGTTGAACTTCCCTTTCTTTTGACAACTAATAGTCAAACTGCTTCATTAAGTTGGAAACTTTGCCTACAATAGGTCATCAACATCTTATACGTAAGTACAAATGTAATAGTAGTTATGTTAAGTCTCTGGCCCGACCTCAAACGATCAGAGGGACAGACCACAGGCACAAAGCGGGTCATTACTCAACCAAAATATGCCTAAATACATTCCAGACATAAGTATGAACATTTTAAATAATTGACTGTTAATTAAATATTTACTTAATAGATTGCAGTTTAGTGTATTGTTAAATCCAAAATATTATCCATTAGGTATTAATACTGGATACCTAATATTTTGGATTTAACAGTACTAAAATAAATGGACATTCAATAAGATAGGTAATGATTCATTGATTTTCTTGTATATTGTTAACCCTGTTGGACCCTGTTTGTTGTTTAACCCTGATTTTCCACGTGTGAAATTTGGTTCCGAAAAAAGGCCACTAATTTCGCTGGCGCTATTCGATTCCGCAGCAGTCTGCTTGTAGTTTTTTTTGCGCAAAACTGGGCAAGAATGCGTTGCGCATTTCATATAATGAAAAATTTTTGATGAAGCTGGTCCGTTTTAGCGTCTACTTATTTTTGGTCTGCAATATACTGGGTGGAACAGAACGATGGACTTTCCGGTAAACAGGGAATAGTTAGCCTTGGTACTATACTTTTGTCAAATAAACTATATTAATATACGTAACCGTTTTCGAGTTATGCTATAGCATTTTAAAAATCAATTAAAAAAACAACATGTTTCAACCCTATCTTATAAGAAAGATAGTGACATAAGTCACTTCGAAATATAAATACTTAAATGGTACTGTAAAAACAATAGGGTTATTACTAATATTAAAAGACACTATATTATTATTATTATTTTCCAACAAAAGTATCTAATTATTACAACTTGGTTGCATATCATTTAAATGACAACATACTTTCAGAAAAGTCCGTGGTATTGTTCCTCCCTGTATAATTGCTACAAGTAAGACCCATTCGAGTTATATTTAGGTATAGCCAAAAATTACCTGGTTTCTCTACGCGATTCTCATGTTAGCCAGCTGTCAAACTATCAGGTAATTGCTGCATCATGCTACAATTTATTAAATACTACTTCATAATCCTCACACCTAGAGTCATACTTTTGGAATACTTAAGTACGTCTAATTCTTAAACTTCCAGGATGGTAAAAAACTTTTTTATTTGTTCATATTGGAATAAACAAGAGCGGAGCGTTCGTGGTCTAGCGGCGCCCGCGTACCGCGTTGCGGTATGCGAGGTTAAGCAATGTCGAGCGGGGTCATTCCTTGGATGAGTGACCGCTTTGGATGGTTACTAACTGAGCGCTCCCGTGCTTTGTAAGGCACGTTAAACTGTTGATCCCGGCTCCTGTTCATGATAGCAGTCGTTAAGCCAAGTAAGAGGTCTTTGGGAAGCTTGAGAACTTCTAACAGTCAAGTTGCCCACTCACTTGACAAGCCTAATCCCAATTAGGTCTAGTTTCCCCCTTTGGTTCGAAGTTCAGATGGCAGTCGCTTTCGTAAAAAGTAGTGACTACGTCAATTGTTGGGATTAGGTAGTGGACCCCGGGAATCCAACTGTACTGGGAATAACACTAAGTTAATGACTGAAATAAACAAAGGCAATGATTTTAACTATTGTCTTAGTATGCTTCTGTAATATCCACTACTTTTACAAAAATATATGAATGAAAATGTACAACACTTTTTTTAGGTACGCAAAATACGAATAAGAGTACAATAGGAAATGTAACAATAATATTATTCATTCCATTCTTAAATATCTCCTTAGTTTTAGTTCGCGCATGAAAATCGATATGACACCCTGACGAACGTTAAAGTTTATTAGTGAACAGTTTTCGGAATTTAGTGTACTGTAAATTACGATGCGTAGAGTTTCCGCAGTTACATTATAATACAATACAAATACAAATTGCTTTATCATCCAAAAAAATATAAACAAGACAACAAATATGCCAAATATGTATGAGAGTATTAGGTTACGTAAATAAATAAATAATAAATAAGCACGCGTATGTGTGTTTTTGTTGGTATCAATTTAAAGCTACACGTGTGGTGTGGGTGGTATCACAGGCATGCAGGTGGGCTGATCTCCGAGCGTACAAACGAGCTGGCCCGTAGATAAGGGCGCTCGCGTAAGTGCCACCATTGTTGTTGGGAACAATAACCCACCGTTACAGCTATTATCTGTAACGCGCGGCTCCAGCCTAATGGATACCCTTCTGAACATCACTCGTAATTGTTTTAATTTTCATTAAGTAGCTGTCCCGGTTAAGTAGAAGCTGTTATTCTTATTGTTTTCTGTATTCGTGTGAGACTGATGGTTTTTTGGCGGTTGTTACAACTTGCCTCTTCATTTTGATGTTGAGTCATTAGTGTTTAATATTGAAAACAATCCGGTGAGAGTTGGTAACTGTCGCTGTAATAAACTTTAGTAATAATGTTCTAGGGAATAATATATTCACTTTGAAATGTCACAGCGTCTAAAGTTAAGCTTTTGTGTTTGCGACCTTTATCTAAACTTGTGTTCTATTTGAAAAATATTTAACTATGATATTTATGTACTTAAGTACGAACTAAAATGTCGTAGTAATTTTACCTTTCTGATACAAAACACAATACGCCAAGAATTGTCTTCGTTTTGATTTTATGATCACTAAACTTATTCATTGAACAACTTGTGGAGCGTTACAGGGTTAATTCGGCTAAAAGCATCCAATTTTAGTACGACGGTAGATTTGTTTACCTACCCACTTACTTTTCTTTCGGGTAATTTAGTTTAAGTACAAAAGCGTAATAAATACCCTTTGTTACAATTGCGAGAGGGATTTACGAGAGATATTCGGTAGCTTGTACTTTTCAAATTTCAATCGTTAAGGAGCTTTATGTTCGTATTCTGTGGAAGTTTTTAGTAAACTTTAATTGAATATAGTACTTAAACGTCTAAGTGGTTTGTATATTCTCCACGATGACGTAATATGCAAATATTATTCTTTTTAACAGTGAGTGCGTAACTTGTCGCGCGAATTTTAAGACATACAGTAATGTCCACTTTTGAAAATTATACTAATTGATAGGTACATCTCAACATAAGCCGTAATAGAGACGCGACAGACTTTTTCACATTATATATTTTCTTCCACAAACACCTAACACCAAGATTATTTTCAGGGCCTACGATATATTTGTTGATTTCACGTAGGTAATTGCCAGTTTATTATGTCACGCTAACGTGTCAATCTTACGATAGATAAATCTGACAGTTAATTTTAGTAGGAAATGGTATTTTTTGTAGGACAGCACACAATATTTTTTCTACAACAGCAAAATAATTTGATTGAAATTAGAAATCGAAATAGTAGAACAATACTCGTCTTTTTCAAAAATTAAAGAAAAACTGTTATAGTGTAATGAATAGAAATCAATTATGATTCTCCCACCAGTCATGTAATAAATTGTCAGACTTGCATTAGTATACTTATAAAATGTATTGTTTTAATACTGCTGTCAGGTTATTTCGTAGATAGATTACAATGCTGGGGTGTAAAAAATACATTAAGATCTAAGCACCTCACACATGCTAAGAAAAGTTACGTGATCAATCCTTTAGGTTCTAACCAAAAGAATCTATTTTATTTATGGCTCTAATTAGAACAGAACATACTTCTTTGTGTCACAATGAACATTGTAACTTGCTGTCCCATTCTGTTATAATATCAATTACCTGCGGCATGATTAAGTCGACATTCAAATATAATATCAGCACGTTCACAATATCTCTCACACAGCGTCCGGATGATGTCCTTATTCGTCAAACTTAATTGCCGAATACACGAGCGGAACAGTGCTTTGAGATGAGCAAGATAATAAAATAACTTATGGACAGATTGGACAGCCATGCAATTCGCTACGCAAGTAGCTCTATGAACGGTCGGCGTTGAATGTGCTAACTCTACGAGCGATTTTCGCAACAGTACACGTAGCTTTCGGGGGCATGAAATGGATTAAATAATTTAACGAAACTATACTCGTATACCAAGGTATACAAAATTAAAAATATATAGGTTGATATATAATTATTAAACCAGCTAACAAAATCTTAGGAGAATCATTTGAGAAATACGACCTGTAGAGGAGAACAAACCGAAATCCGCCTCAAAAACTATCGAAATCATTGCACAAAAAAAAATCTTTAGATTTTTCCAAAAACTGACTCGACAAAATAATCATAATTGTTGAACATATTAACAAAATTTCACGAGAATCAGGTGAGAAATGCGATCTGTAGAGGAAAACAAAACATCGGAAAAAAATGTTTTTGAAAAATTCCAATAAACAAACTCGTTAAAAAATTAAATATAATCATTAAACCTGCTTAAAATTCTCACGAGAATCGGTTGAGAAATGCAACATGTAGAGGAGAACAAACCGAAATCCATCCGCATAAACATACATCAAATATTGGAAAAGAAACTTGTTTTAGAATATTTCTAAAAATTGACTAAACAAATAAATCTATATAATTATAGAACATGCTCACAGAATTTGACGAGTATCACAGAAGGCCGTTCTATCGTCCGGTCCGGCCCGTTTTCTATGACATAGACTCCGGCCGTTGGGAGCCCGGGTCGCGTGTGGCCGTGTGTGGGAAAATAGAAGAAATGGAAATCCGAACATATGAAAGATTTTTTGTTATACTCGTAACTGAAGTAGAGACCTTTGAATATAATGAAACGGGTCACTCACGTCTTAAAGGTCGAATATCGCTCGACATGTTTCAGACGGGTTCGCGGTCCTTAATCATGAGCACCTATACCTTTGTTTCACTTGGTCAATTATACTCGTAACGTCAACGTGCTTACGCAAAATGTTTACACGCTTGGTTCCCGTGCTAATCGACGAACTCTTTTCTTCTATCTCGATATAGTTCTATGTTTAGTTGTCTTAAACTCGTAATCCGCATAAGGGCCGTCGCCTCTTTAACAACTTTATGTGATAAAGATATTTTATTATATGCACGTAAGCCCTTAACTATTGATCACACGAAAAATATTTTTATTTCAGACCATTCTCGATCAGTATTAATTTATGGAGATGAACAAGTTAAATGGGTTGATTTTCCACATAGCAAACGTGCGAGTAATAAGAGCTCGGCCATTGACAGTTTTTGTCCGTTCTGTCCGTTAGCGGCGTTACTCACATAAATTCCGCTCCACAACAGTATTGAATGTTAAAAGGGACTTTGTAGTGGAACATTATAACCCCAAATCGATTTTAGCTTTACCTTTACTTCGGTACAAAAAGGAAAAAAATGTAGATAGATATCCCATCAAAAACATAAATATGAAAACAGGAGCCAAATCCAATATTAAGAATATGCGATGCTTGGTTTGAGCTTTAACTTGGCAGTTTTCTTAAATATCCAACAGCTTTTATGATATTATAACATACGGCATAGAAAACTCCCAAGTTAAGTAAACAATGTTGTGCCGGACTTGGCACCATTTCAGAGAATCTACGGACCTTGGCACCCATTTAGATATCAATTCCTTTGTCGGTGAAGACGACAACCAAGCATTGCATATTCTTAATATTGAACTTGGCTCCTGTTTTCATATTTATGTTTTTGATAGGATATCATTACTTTTTGTCAATCATCGCCAAATGGTGCTTTTTAAGAGCGAATGCACAAGTTATTATACAAAATACCCAAATCGCTATAGGTGCACCTCAAATATTTGAAGAGTTCCCTCAATTTCTCCAGAACCCTATAATCAGATTCTTACCTGATAACTATGGGACTACCTCTGAAGTATACCGTTTCAAACAAAACAAGAATTTTCCAAATCGGTTAATAAATAACGGAGTTCTGAGGTAACTAGCATAAATGATAATATTAATAAAACTAATAGAAAAACCACTGTTTTCTGATTTTTTCTGGTGTACACACAATTACCAAGCTACATGCCAAATTTCAGCTTTCTATGTCACCTTGAAGTGGGTAGGGTTTTTGATTACCAGTCAGTCAGTGGTAAAAATGCTGTTTTTTGGAATTTAATATCTCAATAATGATTAAACCTATATTTATGAAATTTGGGATTCTAGTTGTCCTAAAGGATCTTAATACATGTACTAATTTCATTTTTTTAATGATAGATAGATTTGGAGTTATTAGGGGGCAAAAGTGGCTCTAAACGGTTCGTGTACATAATATAACACACGGCTGCTGTCCGCCAGATCCTGGGGTGAACTTGGCTGGACACGTTGCCGCGTGTCTTGATTCGGAATATCCTATTTATATTATCCGTACTCTGTTTTGATAAATTATTTATTATTTTCATGCAGTATCTTAAGTTTTTCATGTCACTGTTATCTTTTCGGTAAAAGCGTCATGAAAAACTACACATATAACTCATACACATATGAGGATGATTCCCACTAGAACGTTTCGTGTCCGGACTGTTTCTGAGGCTCGGTCGTTGTTTGATCGTCCGTCAGACATTTGTGTTAAGTATTGAAACTCCAAAAGAGTTACTTACTCTTTTTTTATACACGGACGGTGGCAATCAAGCTTACGCCCTGCCTGATGGTACGAGTAAGCAGACAACGTCACCTGTGGACGCTTGCAACTCCAGTAGATTCAAAGGCGCGTTGCCGACCCTTTATTGACTTAATGATTTTTTGTTGGCAGCTAGAGACATTATGCAAGTCCTTCACTCTCAATACAGCGTATTCTCGGTAGCTATGGCAGCTTTAGGCTGGGTTGCACCGACTTACGATCACAGACCGATCAACGTTAAATATGGCGCCGGCAGCTGTCATCCCATAGAAACTTGTCAAACTTTCCTTACATTCAAATTTTAACGAACACGGCTTACGATTACAGACGGTTTGGTGCAACCCAGCCTTAGTCACCACCAGGAACTCAACACCACGTACCTAAGGAGCACATCATCATCCTTGCGTTATTCCCAGAACAGTTGCACCCTGAAAGATACCCGGCGGCCGCTACCTAATCCCAAGAATTGGCGTAGTAGCGTAGGAGCACATAGTGGTGTTATTATTGCGGCTGTCGTATTCTGGTTACCCCCCGTAAACATATTTAAAGTAGAACTTAATTAAGTATTTTGCGCCAAAGGGTCTTCACTCATCTTGGAGTCACGACGCGAGTCATAGGACACGCTGCGTGACGCTGATTTTCTGTGAAGCCATAAAATGGATTAGATGGTACTGAAAGCTTAAGGGTTAAGGGCATTTTACGCACGAAAATGAAAACATTTAAAGATTATAACAAAAATAAATACAGAATAAAGAACCGAAAATTGCACCTTTACGCTTAATTTCGATTGTACATATAATATGTATTCTTAAGTATATATTTTATTTTAGACAATATTGTTTGATAGTACTAGATTAGATTTGATTTGATTTATTAACGACTACAATAAATTATACGATGTCGTTATGTGTGTATTTGTGAGAGAGAGGGTGTGTGTGTGTGTGTGTGCGCAAGGTTGTTATTAAAACAGATCTGCCTACGTGTTTGGTATTAGAGCTTTGCGTTGATTAATCCAAAAGCTGTACTTTTTATTAGTAACTTGTGGTAGGTAGGTAAGACCACCGGGGAATGGGCAGCAGCATTCCTAGAGTGCGGTGGAGATACTGCGATCGCCAACCCGCATGCCAAGCGTGGCAATTATGGCATCTACCCCCCATGAAATTGGGGGAGGCCTATGTCCAGCAGTGGACGTCATAGGGCTGATATGGTGGTGGTGGGTAGGAAGGTACAAATGCAAAAGGGATGAGAAAAAGCAATTGACAACGTTTCAAATTTTCAAGTAGTATGAAATCTTGACTCAATTTATTAACAAAAACCCAATTTTTGTATTATTATTAAAGTTCACGTAGGCTATTTTCACGAAAATGTGAAAAAGCCTACCTTCGTCTAAATGACGTCACAAGAATGAATTGTGACGGTGACAACGCACAAAAAGAACAGCAGTACACTTCCTGTAATTAATCCGCCTTAGTTTAGTACGACTTAGTGTTTCTGTATGATTTTGTAAGCTGTGACGCCTTATTTGTTACTTACTTTCTTTTAGAATGAGGAACTATTGAAATAGTTTTTTTTTGTATATGTATATCGAATAGTTTCGAGTATTTTAAATAACTTTACTATGGATGGTGGTCGTGTATTTTCTTATGCTGATGATACAGTAGTTGTCTTTAGTGATAGCACCTGGCAGGCAGTGTACGAAAAAGCAGAAGTTGGCCTACATAAAATAGCTAACTGGCTGAGACGTAACCTGCTAACGCTAAACAGCACAAAGACTAACCACTTGAGCTTCTCAAAGTATGAACATACACAGCTACCGGGAGATCTGAAGTTGAGAATACACATTTGTAACCTTAATGATAATCACACCTGTAATTGCGCAATAATAAATAAAGTATCCTCAATTAAATATCTCGGTGTCATCTTAGATTATCGACTCTCCTGGCATAATCATATTGATTACCTAAACGGAAGAATTAGAAAACTTGTATGGATCTTTAAATTATTATTATTATTATTTTCCAAACCGTACAGATTTCCCACCACAGACCTATATAATGATTGCGATGTATTAAGTATCAGAAAACTTTATATTATATCTTGCCTAATAAAATTACACAAGACCTTACATTATGAGCCGGTTTCTACAAGCGGAAGGAGAAAACACAAATCTATACCCTTGCCTAGAACTAAATCGAAATTTGCTAGAAGTCAATTCACAAATCAATCAACTAGACTATATAACATAGTTAATAAGGAATGTAATATATAATCCAATGCAAGTTTTTATCTGTAAAAGAACTGTAACATCATGAGTAAAAATGTTGACATATGAACAAATTGAAGCATTAATAACATAAATAATTGTAATAAATCCTAAAATAGCACACATCTGAGAACACTTAAATGAACATGAAATGAACAAACAAAGACACGCACACAACACACAGGCACATACACACACACACACACACACAGACACACACACACACACACACACACACACACACACACACACACACACACACACACACACACACACACACACACACACACATACACACGCATAGCATGCACGTAACACACACAATTAATTACACTATGACCAATAGATAATAAGTAATTAATATTTACTTCTTAAATTTAAACTTATAATTAAAAAACACATGTTCTTGGTTCATTTATAACCAACTTGTGGAAGAGCGGGGGTCTTCTGGCACAAGTATCTCTTTACTTAATAGGAGGCCCCCCCCGCCTCTGGCTTGCCTTAACCGGCCGTCCAGAGTGGAGTCGCAAGAGCTGTTGCTCGAGGATAGAAGTGGTCACCTAAGTGGCGAGTTGGCTATATGTTGAAGGTCCAGTGCCACCTCTCTACCCCTCCAGCTCTCCGACCGGTGTTGCCCCTAAGCCATTGTTATATGTCGCTATTAATAGGGGCCCATCTTAGCAGGGAGCGAGTCACCGTCTGCCGGAAATAAAATGTGAGACTGTTTTATTAGGCAGGCGTCAGATGTCTCAGCCAATAGCCTAGCCATTATTCCATCATCCTCACCAAATAACCCGGTTCATTTAGATTCCATCAACCAACAATAGTCCCTGTGCACCTTGGCGGGTGCTGTTTCTGTGTGCGTCCCATGACACGGGCAGGGACAGTTTCTGCTTGGTGTACCCCTTGCATTTCATTAAATTGTCAGGAGGGCCTCTACGTGTTGGCTATATGGTACTCGTTTGGTACTTCGCTACCTCGGTACTTCGGCTCTGCGCACGCCTTCCAAAGGTCCGGGACACCATTGTCCCGTGGGCGGAAAAGACATACAAAAATAATATAATATGGCGTAGGGATGTGACGACCCCATCGCCCACTGGATTTTCAGTGCAGTGCACTCAACGTAGGGCAGCTTGTGGCGAGCTCTTAAGGAGCAGCGATCCTATGTATCTGAGTGCTCCTGGGGGTGTCCTGTGGGTTGGTTGTATGAACAGGTACCCCGCCTCTGGCTTGCCTTGACCGGCTGTCCAGAGTGGAGTCGCTAGAGCTGTTGCTCGGGGGTGAATGTGGTAACCTAAGTGGCGAGTTGGCTATATGTTCAAAGTTCAGTGCCACCTCTCTACCCCCAGCCCTCTGCACCGGTGTTGCCCTTAGGCCATTTTTTAATGTCGCTATTTATAGGGGCCCATCTAGCAAAGGGCGAGTCACCGTCTGCCTGAGATAAAAATGTGAGACAGTTTTATTAGGCAGGCGTCAGTTGTCTCACTCAATAGCCCAGCCATTAGTCTATCATATTCACCCAATAGTCCGGTTCATTTAGAATTCCATCAACCAGCAATAGTTTCTGTACTCCCTGGCGGGTGCTGTCTCTGTGTGCGTCCCATGACACGGGCAGGGGCAGCATCCGCTCGGTGTACCCCTTGCATTTCATTAAATTGTCAAAAGGGCCTCTACGTGTTAACTATGTGGTACTCAGTTGGTACTTCGGAACCTCGGTACTTTGGCTCCGCGCACGCCTTCCAAAGGTCCGGGACACCATTGTCCCGTGAGCAGAAAAGACATACAATAATTTTTAAGAAAAAAAAACGACTTCAATGGGGGAGTCCGGTGAAAGATTATTAATCTTAGATGGTGCACTCTTAGATTCCATACAATAAAATACAAAAATGGCTATAAGTATGTTTATAATGGTAGAAGACTAAGTACCCTCAATTCCTCATGAAATCATGGAAAAAACCTTGCTTGCTTGTCAAACAAAACGAAGAGAACAAATCGCCAAACGTGAACTACGCGTTGTTGAAGAGTTCCGTTCTGATCATCATCAGCAGTTCCACTTCATTAAATGTCACTTTTATGAATGAAAATGCTTGATTAGTTCATGAAAATACTAAAATCACTATTTGTGTGCCTTTAACATTTGAGGAGTTTCCTCGATTTCTAATGGATCCCATCATCAGAACTCGAGCATGACAAAAATCAATCGTGAAAATAGAACTTGCTTAACAAACACAGCTAGAAGGACAAATCGCCAAACGTGAACTTTTCGTCGTTGAAGAGTTCTGTTCTGATCATCATCAGCAGTTCCACTTCATCAAATGTCACATTTTTGTATGATAATGCTCGATTTGTTGATAAAAACACAAAAATCACTATATGTTTTCCTTTAAGATTTGAGGAGTTCCCTCAATTCCTCATGGATCCCATCATCAGAACTCGAGCATGACAAAAATTAATCGTGAAAATAGAACTTGCTTAACAAACACAGCTAGGAGGACAAATCGCCAAACGTGAACTTTTCGTCGTTGAAGAGTTCTGTTCTGATCATTATCAGCAGTTCCACTTCATCCAATGTCACATTTTTGGATGCAAATGCTTGACTTGTTGATAAAAAAACAAAAATCACTATATGTTTGCCTTAAAGTTTTGAGGAGTGCTTTCAATTCCTCATGGATCCCATTATCAGAACTGCCTTTTAACAAAAACGGGACCAACTTGGATATATATATACATACAATCAAAAAAAGAATTTTTCAAATCGGTTAAGAAATGACAGAGTTATGGAGTAACAAACATTAAAAAAAAAAAAACAAAAAAAAAAAAAAACATACAACCGAATTGATAACCTCCTCTTTTGAAATCTTGAAGTCGGTTAATAATAATAATAGTGTTTATTGCAAAAAATGGGTACAAACCAGGTGGTATACATATATTATTTACAGTGCGCCAAATTCAGCTTGGGTAAGCATGCAACAAATAGGTAACTTTATTTTGTTCATAAATGAAAATTATGAAGCAAGATGAAGTGATCACTTATTCTAAACAATTAAATTATTTCTATAAAGCTTATCTATTTCTAGTTTCCGAGTTTAGAAACTCTTTTACGGGGTATGTACCCAGTACACAAAGCCACCAATAAAGTTTTTTTTTTAAATTTTAATGGAAAGTTTCTTTGTCTCTGGGAAGTTTGTTGTATAACTTAGTTGTACGCATAAAGTAGGGGCTGCAAGTGGTGTGTTTAAGTCGAGTTTAAGGCACAAATAATAAATACCTCTGTCTAGATATGCGGTTTTTGGTACATTAATACGTCACTTTTTTTTAATACTACAATTTTTGTGCATGGCAACCAAATGCACAAAAACTGCTGTTTCATAGATATATAAGGATGGTAGTGACATAAGCTTGTGCCGTTTAATAACGGCTTTACATTTTAAAAACGGATTTAATTTCTACTTACCTAGATTTAGAACCCGCAAATACTTGCATAGGTAAGTGTTTGGTAGGTGGTGGGTATATGTTAATTTTTGTTGTGTGAAGCATATAAATAATAATATGTATTTCATTTTCATAATATTTCACCAATTCTAAGTATGTCTAGTTCTATATCTAAATAGTTCCAGGTCGCCATTATCAAGAAAATTCCCAGTCCGTATTTTGAATCTTGAACGACAAGAGGCGACGGAAGTCGTGCAACGACATCGTTAGGGTCGTCGGTATTTTAACTACGGAACTTTAAAAACGCAGACGCCTTTATCGCCAAGCTCCGGGAAAAAACAACTTAGAAATGGCTAGGTGTTTGCTTTACTACTGGGCATTACAGATGCCGAGATTGACCCGAACACGTCAGTAACTCTAACTTATTAAAGATAATTGGAACAAATCATATCGAAAGCATACCTATTATAGCATACGAGTACAGAACTACATGAATGATAAATCATCGTGGAATTAATTGTGACTGAATTATTTGTAATGTTTTACTAATTATGACATTAAATTTTCTTTTTGACATTCAGATTTTATTCTATATACTTTCTAGACTTCTATTATACATAAATGTTCTGAAGACCTTAATGTGACTTAACTTATTAAGCGAATAATAAGATCTGATCATAATTAATTAATTTTGTTATACCTACAGAAATTCAATATATTTAAAGAAAGCAATAAAAATAATGTTTAGCATCAAGAAATTGCTCGAAACATTTTTTTATACTACGACGGTGGCAAACATGCTTACGGCCTGCCTGATGGTAAGCAGACACCGTAGCCTATGGACACTTGTGACTCCAAAGGAATCACAAGTGCGTTGGCGACCCTTTATTGACCTGGGGATGCGCTGCTACAATTAGCTTTGAAACGAGTCGCCGTTTCAGTTTTGGCAAAAAAATGCTTTCGTATGTCCGAAATTCCGGCGGTTCTCTACAGGTCGCATTTCTCAACCGATTCTAATGAAAATTAGTGAGAAGGTTTTGATAATTTTATGGATTTTTTATGGAGTCAGGTTTTAGAAAACTGGATTAAAAAAATCACGAGGTCTACAGCTCCATAGAGAAAATAAGTATGAATAAAGAACTAACTCCATATGACTTCATACATCATTTTTTACTTATTATTTCGTAGTCGACATCTAGCGTCAAATAGTGGAACTATCAGTACTGCTACTCGACAATAGACGCAGTGACGAACGAACAATCGAATGCTCAACCATTTTTAGCTAATATTATAACCGGATTAACCGGAACTCTGTTTTGAAATCATTCTGCTTTAAATATTAGTAGTAAATTGTTGAGAAATACACTTTTCGTCAGTAGCGACATACGTGACATCTAGTATCTTTATAGCAGTACTGATAATTCCGCTATTTGACGCTAGATGTCGACTACGAAATAATAAGTAAAAAATGATGTATGGAGTTAGCTCTCTATTCTTACTTATTTTGTCTATGACAGCTGCTTTACCACACGCGCAGCAGACAGATCAGAATGAGAACACGCAGCATACTAATATTATCAGGTCAAGCTGGTTGGACATTTATTTGTTGTAGAATATAATATTGAATATGTTGGCCGCTCTCGCGTCTCTGCGGCGAGACCATTTTTGATTCATATTTGATTGTGAATGTCGAATAATTGATAACTACGAGTAGTTATGTAGCACAATAATTTGAGTAGACGAAGGTAAATTGACCCCAACTGTTATGCTTAATTTTGACTTCTGCGGGGTAATCGCGTAAGTTTTCATACGTGCATTAGGATATAACAACTGCTTTTTTGAAGGTTAAAATGATAGTTTTTCGCCCGTTTTATGACTACAAATAATACAAATCAAATAGCCAGGTTTACAAAAGCATTATACTAGGAAAATATTCACACTCTCCAAGAGGGTGCCCACCTTGCCGCTGGGGTAGGGGGCTAAGTAACTTTGGACTGGGTCATCCACGGCGAAGCTAAGAGGCACCCAGGGCCGGCCTGTTTGGGCTGCCGGCTGGCGCGAGGAGGGCGCTCCCAGCGGGCTTACTTAGCCCGCTGAGGATGCGTTATGGTGGGACCGCAGAAGAAGGGTTCTCCCTACCTTCTGTGGCCGAGGTGGGATCGCAGTGGGAGAGGCGTGATGGTATTGCGGTGCGCCACTCTCCCTACCCCCTGCGATCTTGGCGGGGCCGTTCCGCAGTAATGGCGTTGGTGGGACCGCAGAGGAACAGGAATGCCGGTATTCCTGTGCGCCGATTTCCCTATCCGCTACGGCCGAGGTGTGGTTCTTGCGGAACCACTGACCTGCTCCGCCACCGAGTGCCGGAAGTTTTACAGCACCCATGATCTCCTTGTAGCGGACTCAGGGGGGTCCGCTATCGTACGGGATGGAGGTCGAGGAGGAAGGCGCGCCGAGACATCTGGCGTGCAAAAAAAAGGAAAATATTCTCACTTAATCTCAAAAATAAATTTGAAGCCAACGCCAAAAATATATCTGCGACAAATGGCTGCCAAAAACTTGGTACTTAATTTGTTACAAAACCTACGTAAATCGTTTTTCTAACACCACCTTGTCACCATTTATATTCCACCTTTGCTGGCAGACAATTTTTTCTGGACCCGATAAAATAAAGGGAATGTATAATTGTAGAATTGGCTCCAAATATGTGGTTTGGCCGGCAATTTGTCGATGCGGTGACCGCAGCAAAGTTTTCGTCAACTTTTAATTAAGAAATGTACATGAATAATTATTTTATTAAGTAATGTGTCTGAAAAAAATTATTTTACCTGTTATTTTAGAAGTTATGAAAAAATACATTGTGATTAAATCGGCTTTAGTAACTTTAACATTGGTTTTAATTTTGGCAAATCCGTTACGGATCAGGCCTTACAAATATTTTATAAAAAGTGTGTTTTTTATAAAATATTTGTAGTCATGTTCAATAGGCAATATTTCAACCTAATTATACAATAGTTGAGGATTAGTAACATACAAGATATATTTAATAAATTTTTAGATATTATTGAATTGTGTAAAGAATTGTATAAACAAGATCTGAAATACGGGTCGATATAGATCTACATTGTTTGTTTTCGTTAACAATCTTCCGAGTTCGCTAGCTTGATTTGAGTTATTTAATTTCAGAACAGCATATTAGCTATTACTTGTATTCTCATTTACTGCCAAACCTTGATAAAATAATAATGTAACAAATATTTACACTAAGCATATAAATAATATAACAACTGAAGCAACTGTGTAGTCACATTTTTGAGAACACGACTTCTACGTACCTATTTAAGTCCCATTTCAAACACAAGCAATACGCGGTAGGAAATTAGAAAAGCAAATTTTGCAGAGCCCTAGTTTTGTGTGATTTACGACGGTTGCTCAACCAACGGTGTGTTTAATAAGCTACTAAAATGTATCTACATATGTAAATAATGCGCAAAGTACTCAATTTACATAGGTGCTCGCTATGTGGGGCTGATCTCTCGCGTTTCCACCCACCTATGCCGCGGCTACAGCCGAATAAGCATTAATTAAGACCCGTCGCCGTCGTCGAATTAGCACTAGTAACTCAAAATTGCAAATGAAAAGGATAGCATTAGCCCTTTTAAAATATTTCACCGCTTTAAAGGTTCTGTTTTTAACGAAAATAAAATTAATGACGACAGCCGCACGCGTTATATGAATATTGTTAAACAATTCCTAGGATAATTGGGTTACTACCTGGTCAGCGGTTCACGAATATTTTTCAATGAAATCTCTCACAATTTCGTAGCAAGAAATCATCACCAGACCATAATATATTGTCAAATACAATTGGGTAATGATTTGTCTGTAATTCCAAAAAACGTGTCTGTCTACACCTGTTTTTTTTTTATAACAAGTATTTATACCTTATAATCTGTTACTTCAACCATCTGACACATCACAACACCCATAGAACGTAAACACGCAAGACTTATCGGAATTATAAATATAATAACGTAATCATATTAGGGCTTTTCATAAATAAAAATAATATTTTGCCTTTCTTAAACATAATTTAAGTTATGTTACATTTTTTTAGTTCATTGTTTTTGAGTATTTTACGATAATAATTCACCACCCAAACAGTTACGTGTTATGTCGTTTTCTTTTTAAAACTAGTGTTGTGACCAAGTAGTCGTTTCGATTCAGAAGATATTTCCGTAAATTGATTGAAATCGATTAGGTACGCACGTTTATAACGATAAATTTATAACCAATAAAAATCTGTTGACGCTGTAAACCTAAATAGTAAAACTGCGCAATTTTATTGATTGACATAAATGACACAGAAAAACTGTAACAGCTGTAAAACATATACAAATAAGAGACACTGATACCAGGGACCTTTCAGCTTTCAGATTGTACCAGATGTCACTCTCTATCGCACTGAAGTTCAATCAACGCCTTTCGTTGTTTGGCCTATAGTTCCAGGCTTTCAGCCCCTTCTTTCGTGCTGACAAGGATGTGGATGCGGACGGTACCTTATTATGCGGTGTTAGCGGGTGCGGCATACCGTCGTCCCTCAACGACCGCGCCTTATTTGACATACGGCTGCTGCCTGCCACGAACGTCGTGTCTTCGGCATGACATGTCAGCTATACTGGTGAAGAGCCTGGTGCCTTCGTAGGCGTCGACACTTTTGCTGCCTTGCGTTCAGCGCGAGTAACACTACGGGTTTTTATTCCACTCGGCGTGCGAAACACATAACATAACATATTTCTCGGTGTACACATGTGTGGTTCGAATTTACACTAGAAACGGTTCGAAGACCACTTTGTTGAACTGTACAGCTAAATATTATTAAAACTCCGTAAAGTTGGAAAATATGTGCAAAATTCATTGATTGACATAAATGACAGGCAGACCGACCAGCTACGGCATCAGCATAGCGATGATGTGATTAAGAGAATATGTCTGACTTCCGTCCATAATAAGCAACATTTTTTTGTTTGAGGAGACTGATACAATCATGTGATATAAAGTATATAAAGGGATCATAAAAACATTTTAAAAATCGGCTGTAAAATCGATTCAATCAACCATTCGTTAATAATCGCTTCATTTAACAAACGATACGTCTTAGCCTCATCACTACACACGTCAATTGATAAATGGCAAATGGTTGAAGCAACAGATTACAAGTTATAGTTATCTATATCCATTTGACTAAAAACCAGACTACCTGATAGATGTCTATAGTATTGTACACACACATACATGTGCCATACCAAATCAAGTGCAATGCAACGCATCATCTACGCAGTATATTTAATTCATATCATGAACGACTTTTCTGTTATGAAACGATACATTATCCCTTTGAAAATAACGTATCGTTACCCTTTCCTTTGACAACTGATACCTCGCAGAAAGCCCTTGCTTGATCATAGGAAAACATAATATGCAAAAAACTATCCAAAATCGGATGTTAGCTCCATCCATCATACGGAGTGACAAGGGCAGAGGCTTGTCGACCCTAATCGAAAAGCAGCATACAAGCACATATACTATATCAAATTTGTTAAATACATATGCGGAAGGCTTAGCGATAAATGTAAATAGAAGGGGAGACGGGAAATAAATTATTCATATATTGCCAAATCGACTAACCCTTAAAAGAGTTTTAGCTCCATATGCACAAAAAAGGTATTCTCATTCTCATGATAATATAAGTAATAGAAGATTATTTTGAAATCATAAAATGTATCTATATGGTTTTAAGTTTTGAGTGGCATAAAATGGCAAACGTTACGCTTCTATAGACCTGTAGGATATGAGGTTTCTAAAATACTAATGCTGCTTGTTTTGTTGTTGTTTGTTGTGTAATGTTGTTTATCAACAGCATCAGGTCAAAAAATATTAGATATGAAATTCTATCTTTCACGGTCATGACGAAGTGGTAATTTTATCTATAGGAAAGCTAATATTTAAACAATACCTAATAACAAGTCGCCTTAGTGCTATGAAGATGTATTTAGAGTAGGTAGGTACTTTAAACAGGTTACATTCACTGCACAACACTGGTATCTGGTTTTTAAACAAATTTACGCCAAATTTATCCATGATATATATTTTTTGACAATCATACGGTGTACGTTAGGAAAGAAATATAAAATTATACGAGTTTAAGTTCATATAATCACAGAACAAAACATTATTCATAAATTAAATAAATAAATGCTCCCCAGTAGCAACAATCTTACACAAATCGACCTAGTCCCAAACTAAGCTAAGCTTGTACTATACGAAGTACTAGACGAAGTTATACATACTTATAAAGATAAATATATACTTAAATATATAGAGAACATCCAAGACCCAAGAACTAAATCCATGCTAAATGTACAAATAATGCCCTGGCCGGGATTCGAACACGGGACCTCTAGCTTCGGACGCAGTGTTACTACCTGCTAGGCTAAACAGGCCGTCAAACTCGAATTCTAAGACTCCATGGACAATTGTGTTACTTTTGTCCATGGAATCTGAGAATTCGAGTTTTGCTATATTAAAACTAGGTCAGGATGAGCTGAACGAAAATTAAATAAACTGGGTTTGTACGTTACACTAGATAAATTTTAGATACGATACCATTAGGTATATTTTTCAAAATAAAAAAAATATATTAAAATTTTAAATTAAATAAATGTTAGTATCATTTAACTAGAAAAAAAGAAAGTGCCCGACTTATTGAACATAATTAATTTGTCCACGTAAAGAAACATTAAGTGACTTCAAAATTATTCAAACTTAGAGGTCAAAATAACACTAGCGCTATAGGTCTATTAGTGTGATACTGCATGAATAAAAAAATTGATATTATTAGTCCAAAACGGCTTTTTTTTTTTTTTTTATGACATAGGTGGCAAACGAGCAGACGAATCGCAACACCAGAGGGGTTGTAAGTGCGTGCTTTAAGTGTCATCTGATATTCTTATCCGTAACTATTCATGACTTGAGCTGTCTTACAGAATGAGACCTTTTGTAAGACGGCTGAAGTCATTAGTTACAAAATTAGTGATAACGATAATACCGGGAATAAAATAATTTAGTAAAAGGATATTTAATTTAATTGACAGAAAAAACGCCTCACATGCAACGTAAAGTTTAGTATTCATAGGTATCTGCTATCTTCATTATCAGTATCACGAGAACACTGTGATAAGTATGGGCGGCATGAGAAAAGTATCGCTAGCATGAGGCGATTCAACCCGTCTGATAGCGAGGGCAGTAAGTAATCGGATTCGCGATAAAGACCGCGCTGAACTACATGCTATTGCTACCCACGATATCTACCCTCACACCAACACAAGTGGCTACAATTTAACGCAGCCCGCCCAGCCGCCTGTTAGGAAGCGCTTTTTAATTTGAGGATTCGCTGTTGTCACCCTAAAATATATATTTTTAAATCTATTACAATTCATCATACACTTGAGAAAATGTTTTGAGGATCGGGAAGGGTGGCTTGCTCTCGTTTCAGAGAACAAGATCCTCTTTGGATCACTGCGCCGAAATAGTTAATTAGTTATTAAGAAACAAAGTAGTATCAATATAGACCAATATAGATAATAGTGCCAAATATATCACAAATATGAAATGGATGCACATCAGTTGAACGCATCCCACTTACGTCAGGTAAACTGTCATTTGAATACTTATGAAAATGGCATTTAGAACAATGTTCCGCACGCCAAAACAAAACATAGTCACCCTTCTAATGTTTAATTACATAAACTTCTAAAGATAACTGAAAATAAAGATAAAAGAGCGAATTCAAAGGCATAGGGAAACTCACCTTAGCTTCTGGACACGGAGTACCCGCTGACTAAAGAAAGGGACACGCCCCTCTTGGCACAGGTACAAGTCAGATAAAGAATCTTTACACGAAAACATACCGCTCCAACTCCCTACTTTGTTATATTACCTTGCACGAGCACAGCTCCTATAATTTATCTAGTTACTACTCCGAAATTAAGTATTTCGCAAATTCTCCTTCGGAGTAAAAAAAAACATTGTTAACATCGAAAAGAACAAAATTTAAACTTTCCTTGAATGTAATTGAGTCATTCTTAGCGTCCAAGTTCGTTTTAAAATTTTTGGTTGAAAGTTGCGACAGTCTACGATCAGGTCAGTCTACGATTTAAATTTAGGTCGAAAAAATAAAAAATAAGTGCATCATTAATAACTTGACATATACATATTTAAAACGTTAATATCACGAATATAATAAAACCAACGCACTGCGTCATCAATTGAATTAAATAATACTATTATCTACTAGTATTTACGCAATTAAATTATATTACAAACTCATTAAATTATTAAACCCTATCAAGGTTGACTGAGAGTCATAATGAAACAAAAGAACAACAAGAAACATGAAACCTTAATTATTAATATTTCAACAGTAACAATTACAAAGTTGTTCCAAGAGCCGCAACAAGAGGTCTGTTCCAGACTCGATACATTTCATTAATAATTTAAGTGAGTAGGTATATTGGGATTATCCTTCTATTCGGTTAAAACAATAGTGCCTATTAATAACGCCGTCTGATTACGAGAAACGAATTATCTTATGATTATTCAATGTTCTGTACAGTCAAAGCCAATGTATTTTTTGTAGACTGTTTATTGTTTAATCACTAAGGAGAGTGCTATAGACGTCATCAATAACTGTACACTTATGGTTCAGCTTAGGAATATGTATATATAAAATGATGCTATTTATAAGAATGTAAAAGCACTAACAAATTGACTGCCTCCTTATAAACGCTTTCAGAATATTGATATTTTGCTTTCATTTACTGTTTCTATCGAAAAGAATTTTCTTTTTGTGTAGACAAAACACCCCGTTCAGACAGGAAACATCCCGGGGAAACATCGTCAGGTGCCTTACTCTGGAGAACAAAACTCTAATGATTGGTATTCTTTTGTTGGTATCGGATGCCGTCCTGATAATCTTTTACCTTTATATTCAAAAAGAATAGATACAAATTATTAAGCTCAAAATCTTAATCTTATCTACTCGTATCAATAAGAGATCGGTCATCCTAGCCTCAATATTATTATAGTCAAGTAAAACGGGTACAGTTTGTATCGATTTTTTCTACAAGATGACCCATTTTATTATTTGCTCCTGAGTGTATTTTAAGGCCCTAAACTAAAGTATAACAAAATACATTTACAGGATTAACTGATTCTATCTAATTATATATCACATTTGTTGTCTCAATTTATCGAGTTCACAACACAATAGGTAAACCGGTTTTGGTTTACCATTGAGGAATGATCAAGAATTTGGTACCTTATAGAATTGCATTACTGGTTCTTTTGTCTTCTTTGTTCGTTCGTTTTTTGGCATACCATTTGGCATGGGTTGCAGAGTATGTACTTATACATTTTTTCATTTTTTTATATTTGCTATGAAGAAACAATGTTTTACAGAGTTTTGTTACATTCATAACATCGACAATATTGAAATCAGTTTTTCCTCTTCTCGTCAGTCAGGTTTTCGATCCGCGCAAGGAGCTAAATTTAACTAAATCATTTACGGCTCCATCATTTTTAGAGCACGTTATGCACATGCACGTCACAAAAATACCTACGCGTAATTTAGGTACAAATTTGCTTCCTAAAGTACAGCTGTAAATATATAGCAATGCAAAAGTTACTTACGTACATGGTTGCATAATTCTTTGGCAATTATCAATCTATTAGAAGATCTGTTTTAATAATTAATAAGGTCCATTGTTACCGTGCAAATGTCGATACGAGCCAGGGGACTGAAAGGCAATGTCATGTGTCAAACTGACTACTGACTGTCCAATTGTTGAATCGATAGCTAGTGTCCGTTAACCGAAACGGACATCCGTTGGGACGTCACTGGCTCCGTATCAGAGATAAACCTAGGCTTTAGTTGTCACTATCGCTAATCTATTATTAAATTATTTGCGGAATTGCGGTTGATTAGGCAGTCAAAGAATATTTAGTTACAGCTTCAGTGAGGCCAGTAGGTAATAAAGTTGTCTTTAGGAATATTTCAGGCAGCGGCCATGAACTTTGAGATTTGTGCAAGTCATACGCATACATAAAGGGTTGCGTAGTATCGTATAAGTATCCGGTTGTGGAATAAGCTCCCTGCCGACGTTTTCCTGAGGGTCTACAGTAATGGTGTTTTCCCAGAAAGTCCGCAAGACGTGTGTGACACCCGTGGAATTGCACGCGTCCTCCGTAGGCTGCAGTGACCGCTTATCATAAGGCCCGTACGTTTAACTGCCACCGCCGTGGTATAAAAAAAGTATATGTAAACATCACATTTCTTGTATGGGTCGGATGAAAAGACAGCGGGGAGTTAGAAAGTTAGTTCCGTTGGCACCGTTTGGGTCGTTTAAATAGCAGTAGGCAACAATCAAACTCAAGAAAATATGGGTAACACAGGTAGGGGCTGTATTTCCGAAAATGAGAATATTGGCAACATCGTAGCGACTGTGTATTTTTTCTTTGTATTAAACGATTCTCTGGACCGCCTGACATTTAATGGTAATAAAACGAGAACAAAACATAAATCGTTCAAGGGGTTAAGGATCGTCGGGACGCTCAACTGAACGCGCTCTCAATGCAAACGTAAATTGATTATCATTTTGGAATGATACGTTTAAATGAGACTTCGTGTAGATTACTATAATATGTTATTGTTTGACGACCTGTTTAGCCTACCTACGACCTGTTTACTATAATATGTTATTGTTTGACCACCTATTTAGCCTACCTACGACAAGTTTACTACAATATGTTATCGTTTGACGACCTGTTTAGCCTACCTACGACTTGTTTACTATAATATATTATTGTTTGACGACCTGTTTAGCCTAGTTGGTAGTGACACTGCCTCCGAATCTAGAGGTCCCGGGTTCGAATCCCGGCCAGGGCATTATTTGTGCATTTAGCACGGATATTTGTTCTTGGGTCTTGAATGTTTTAAAATATTACAAACCCCAATCATATCATTTAAAACCAAAAATGATACAACTATTAATATGAGTCATAACTACATTGACTGCCCCTTTATAATACGTAAGTGCCATGTGCCAAGATCCATTACTTGGAGAAGATCCATCATAACTTTAGATTTTCTCCGAATTGAAATATATATATATATATATAAACTCAAGAGGTTACTAGTGTAAATGCGCTAAGGAAACGTCCTTTAATGATTTTGCTCCTATAATTTTAATATGCACATTCTGTATGAACAAAATGTTTGAAAAAAAATACTCAAGTGCCATATTTAATATGGCGCTAGCAATAGCAATTAACTGTTGAAACAAATTGAAATTTGGCCGTCTTTACTTAGTTAATATGCGTAGGTATACAGTCTCAATTATTTAAGTTATGAAGCAAGTAATTCTAAAGTAATATTCTACATAGCCTAGATACGAAAGCTCTAATACGAGTACTAATAGAAATTGTTTGATCTAAGTGTAATTAAATAAAGCTTAGTATATTAAGTATATTTATATATATATTTTTTTTATGACATAGGTGGCAAACGAGCAGACGAATCGCCTGATGGTAAGCGATTAGCGCCGCCCATGGACACTCGCAACACCAGAGGGGTTGTAAGTCCGTTGCCGGCCTTTAAGATGGGAGTACGCTCTTTTCTTGAAGGTTTGAAGGTCGAATCGGTCCGGAAATACCGCACGCGACAGTTCATTCCACAGTTTAGCTGTGCGAGGCAAGAAATTTCTGGAGAAACGCACAGTTGAGGACTGCCAACCATCTAAGTGGTGAGGATGGAAATTTTGTCGCGTTGGGCGATGGCGTAAGGAAGCGGCAGGGATTAATCCGAACAATTCCTCGGAGCACTCCCCGTAATACATGCGGTAGAAAATGCAGAGCGAGGCTACATTTCTACGCAGCGCCAAGGAGTCAAGCCGTTCCGAAACCCGCTGGCAGCCGACAATTCGAGTCGCTCTCCGTTGGATGCGGTCCAGAGGGAGAAGCTGGTACTGTGGTGCCCCTGCCCAAAGATGAGAACAGTATTCCATACGTGGGCGGACCTGTGCCTTATAAAGCTGTAGGCGATGGGCCGGCGTGAAATACTGTCTCGATCTGTTTAGCACACCGAGCTTTTTCGAGGCTAATTTGGCCTTACCCTCTAAATGACCGCGGAACTGGACTTCACTCGAGATGTCGACGCCAAGGATCTCGATATTGGCTGTGGCAGTTAGGGGAGTGCTCTCAAAACGAGGTGATGCGACAAACGCAAGCTTTTTCGCAGTAAACGCGCAAACCTGCGTCTTTGTAGGGTTAAAGCGGACCAGATCGACTTAACCCCATTCTGAGACTTCATCCAGGGAAGTCTCAATCTGAGACACAAGTTTGTTTCGGCTCACAGTGACGTTTTCCCGAGAAATATTGGCGCGACCGGTGTAAGAGGCATCACACGTACTATCATCCGCATAACAGTGAATGCCGCTGATTTGCAGCATGTCATTGATATGCAGAAGGAATAGCGTGGGTGATAGCACACAGCCTTGAGGGACACCAGCATTCACAGACATGGCGTCAGAGCATACACCGTCAACTACGACCTTTATGCTTCTGTCTGCTAGAAAGCTGCTGACCCATTCACATAATTTCTCGGGAAGCCCATAGGATGGAAGCTTCGAGAGAAGTGCTTTGTGCCAAACGCGATCAAAGGCCTTCGCTACATCCAAACTAACAGCCAATGCTTCACCCTTTGTCTCGATCGCCTGTGCCCAACGATGTGTCAGGTAAACCAGTAGATCACCAGCCGAGCGGCCCCTACGGAAACCGTATTGTCGGTCACTAAGTAACTGGTGGTCATCCAGGTACCGAAGGAGCTGGCAGTTGATAATGGACTCCATTATCTTCGAGAAAAGGGAAGTTATAGCTATTGGCCTGTAGTTGGACGGATTTGAGCGATCGCCTTTTTTAGGGATGGGGTGCACCAAAGCTGACTTCCATGAGGTCGGGACTATGCCAGAAGAGTAAGAGAGCCGAAAAAGACGCGTTAAAACTGGTGCCAACTCAGGAGCACACATCTTCAGCACAATGGCAGAGATTCCATCGGGCCCACTAGACTTATGAGCGTCGAGGGAAAGAAGAGCTTTACGCACTGAGTTCTGGTGGAAGCGAACATCCGGCATACAGCTCCCGTACCGCGGAATGGTCGGCGGCGCGTGGCCCCCGTCATCCAAAGCCGAGTTGGACGCTAAGAGTTTACCCAGAAGATCAGCTTTGTCTTTTGCGTCGTGGGCTAATGAATCATTTCCCATGTGCAGAGGTGGAAAAGACGGCGTGCAGAAATTCCCTTGGATAGCTTTGGCTAGAGACCAGAACGCACGAGTTCCCGAAGGGAGGCGCTCTAGTTTCTCGCCAATCCTACCAATGTGCAACGACTTTGCTTTGGCAATAACTCTTTTGAAGGACCTGGAGGCAAAGTTAAACTCCCTTCTTAATGCGCTGGATTTTCCATCCCGTACCGCCGCTGCATTGACCCAGGCTTGGTAACACTCTTGCTTTCGGCGAGAAGCCTTCTTGCAAGATTGACCAAACCAAGGTTGCGATTTGCCACCAACGGGAACTACAGAGGATGGTATGAAAAGCTCCATTCCCTGCAGCACCACATCAGCAACAGAATCAGCAGCGACATTGGGATCATCCGGCGTGAAGCAGATTTGCCCCCAATGGTAGGATGCAAAAAACGACCGCATTCCGTCCCAATCTGCTGACTTAGGCTGGGTTGCACCGACTTACGATCACAGACTGATCAACGTTAAATATGGCGCCGGCAGCTGTCATCCCATAGAAACTTGTCAAACTTTCCATACATTCGAATTTTAACGAACACAGCTACGATTACAGACGGTTTGGTGCAACCCAGCCTTATAGTGCCACACACGGCGGCTACATGCAACTCGCCGACGCGGCGGGCACGTGAGAGTTATAGTTTTATGTACCAATTCCTTTCAGAATATTACGAAGATTATTATTAAACATTCATCATCATCGTAGCGTCAAAGGACGTCCTCTACTGGACATAGGCCTTCCCCAAAGAGTGCCACAATGACCGATCCTGCGTCACCCACATCCAGCGGACTCCCGCGACCTTTACCAGGTCATCAGTCCACCTTGTGGGGGACCTACCCACGCTGCACCTTCCGATATGTGGTCGACATTCATCAACCTTTATGCCCCAACGGCCATCAGTTCTAGGTGCAATGTGCCCCGCTCTCTGCCACTTAGGTTCAGCGACTCGGAGGGCTATTTCGGTTACTTTGGTTATACTGCGGATACTCCTCATGCGATCCATTGCTCTTTGGAAATATTGAACATTGCTCTAATCTGATGAATTTGCGGACAATTCTGCAAATCGAACTAGTCTCATAGTAAAGTCAATAAAGGCTTGTGTTATGGGTACTAGACGACGATATATTTAAAAAATATATACTTTAATACATAGAAAACATCCAAGTCTCAGGAACCAATGTTTCTGCTCAGAACAGAAACAAATGACGTTAGCGGGATTTGAACCCGGGACCTCTAGCCTCGGAGGCAGTGACGCTACCAACTAGGCTAAGCGGGCCGGCAAATACGAGAGTAAGTATATGACTATTGCCATCTTATGACGGGCACGGGCACTGATCCTTTGATTGAAAAATCAACATTCTTTAATCGTTAAGGATCGTCTACACTATAGGTGCTTACATGAAAATGAATTCTTGAATGTTGCGAATTGGAACGAATCGAGATAGTTACTGGTGTCTTAGAAAAGAGTACTTTATTTCATCTCAGAAATGTGGCTTCGCAATTAACGGAATTAAAAAAATACATTGTGTATATATGGCGAGGGTGGCATATTGAATCCTGAGCAGAGCAAAAGATCCTACAATAGAATCCTGAGCGTAGCGAGGTAGAATCTGGAGCGTAGCGAGGGATTCAAGTGTTTACGCCCAAGACGGATAGTTTTGCTACCGTGACAACAAATACTGCTTTTCACACCGGCTATGACGCCTGTTGCTTAAACATGAAATATCTTACAAATAATTTTGCTACCGAGTGCTATGGGAAAAGAGCCATTGTTTACTTTGAAAGTATATTTTCTCCATCGCGCCTTTGCTCAACTACAAGTCCTCTTCAAAGATACATACTGTCTAATAGTCAAAGTATAGTAATAAAAATGTGTACCTACTTATTCATTAAAGAAAACTATCTAATATCTAGTATTCAACGAACACTACTAAACCAACTGACCCGGTAAATCCACGCGGCGAAGTTCAGATTAACGAAAGCAATAAAAGATTTTCTTTTAATTAGATGCCTCGGCGAAGATAACTCGCTTACGGCCAAATCGTCAGCTTGTTGCGTGACTAGACCACGATTTATGACTTAATAGCCAAGTCCGCGCGTTAAGTAGGCCTTAGATAAGGCGCTTCTAAGTGATTGTCGGTGCTCACAACAATCGTAATTACTCCAAACTGCTATCTGCGCTCCCCGCACGCGATGTGTTTCATCGCCAAACTTGAATTGTGCTAATTACCATACAGCGTTTCATTTATGACTATTCCGAATAGCGGTTTTCACAATGGGCTGGTTGTGATTGTGTATGCAGTTTTAGGTGCTACATCAATCATGTTGCGATGTTAAAATAATTTAAATTTATTTTTAATGATCCTCTTACTCCAAACTCTAAATGAATTAGTTCAAGTCCGATAGGATTTACTGCTTTTTTAAGCCTAAGATACCTACTGATATTAATTCATCCGCAAACTAGGTGGTTTCATAAAAATATATATAAACAACCGTGGGTGTTGATGAACTTGAGGAAGTCCTGCGATGGAAAAGCGTTGCTCGTTATTATGTTTACTAGATTAGGAAAATCGATAAATGGGAATTAATTATGCCCTCTATTCAAAGTGGTTTTAAAAGAGTATGTCAGGGTTGGTACATTATATCTTGCTGCCATAGCAGGTATACACGATCAAAAAGTATAATATATCAAGTAAGTATAAGTATTAGTTGCATGTGGTTATTGAAACAATAGTTTTTCGACAAATGAAGTACATTGTTTAACGAGGGGTGTAAGCGGAAAATAAATAATTGTAATTTTCTTACGGCTGAGTTAATCACAATTATATTCATCACATTTTCGAGGAAATAAATAACTACAATCCAAATTGATGAAATCTACAACTTCACCTCCAGTATCAATGCACGATCGCTGCGGCGTCCTTGGGAGAGGAGCGCGCAGCTTCAATATTTCAAATAATCACAAAGTAGTATTCTTGCGGCGCGCGGCCAGCTAGATTTTTCAGTTTCAATATTTCAAGTAAACAGAAAGCAGTATTTTTGTGTAGCGCGGCCAAAAAGATTTTTTAAACCAATCATATCACACACGAACTCATAACTCCCTGGGGTGTTATGAAATACATAACTCCCACGTGAGGTAAATCGGCTATAGTCGTTCTATACGCCTGCGTATAATAAGGCCCTTTATGAGCAAGTGTGATGAAAAATAAATTATCGTATTGAATACCTAGGTATAAAAAGTAGAGATGCAACGGATAGTTGTTTGGCCGGATACCGGATATTCGGCCTGACCACCTGCCGAATATTCCGTGTCCGGCCGCCGAATATTCGGCCAGCGGAACTATACCTACATTTTGAGTTATGCAACTGCGCGTCGTGCAGTTTTTGACCTGTTTCGTTAGTGAACGTTCGTTTTATACACCATACCTTTGGTGGATTTCCAACATTAAATACAAATTACTGGCTTTTTACTGATCACGAAACTTACTTTAAATTGTTTTCTTATAAAAACATTAAGTTTCAAAAGTTTCAAAAGAATACACTAGTTCGATTATGACCGTGATTGTTTTTAGATTCAATTTTTTACCCCAAAATCAAATAAGTATACTATCCGGTATCCAGCCGGATAATACGTAGCTATCCGCCCTATCCGGTATCCGGCCGGATATTAAAATAAGGGCCGGATAGGCCGGATACCGGATGGTAACCGAATATTCGGTGCATCTCTAATAAAAAGTAAATATACTTAACACTCGTAGGCATAACAATTGTATATGCTAGATAAGTAGAAAACTTTCTAAAACCTGAACTTTAGGAATGTTACCTATATACAAATTTACTTCTCTTTGGTGCTAAATAAAGAATGGCACCACCATTGTATAGGTAGTTATTTAGTATCAATTTTCCAACGTGAAAAAAGTCAGGTTGTAAACTAATAAACTAATTCTGATTGAAAATTATTGTGATTCAATGCTATTAATAATCAATTGAACACAATCAAAAATATAAATAATCCCATCGAAACGGATTAGTTTCCTGTACAAAAAAAGTATGGCAACCATTCACAATTCACAATAAAAAAGTTAAATTTGAAAGCTGGGATTGATTTTTCGTTTGATATTCATTTAAGATTTCCTAAGTACGTTTCCGAGTATGCAAAGTGAAGGTTCAGAAAGCATGGCATCAGTACTGATAAAAACATGTTACTAAATAAAATAACAACAAAATGAATAGGTACCGAGTAAATAAAATTTCATTTATTACGAGCCCGAGCACGTCGTTCAATTCAGGCTGCATTTTCCTTCTTATTTCTGACTTCATCCGGGATATCCAATTGTGTGCAAATTAGCAATGACATGCCGCGTCTTCCAGACCGCGTGACTTAGCGGGACACACTACCAGAGCGTTCAATCAACAGCTTGTTATAGCCATTTCATACGGCGAGTTTTTGCAGTGATACAATCGCGATACGAGTAAAGCTTCAGCCGTGGTTTATTGTATAACATCGATACTTATGAGCTGCATACCCCTTCCTTTAGCCGTTGCCGAAACACTAGCGCATTTTCAAGTATCATTTACAAATTGGCTACTTGACCCTTGTTTTATGATCGCATTCGATTCAGTTTTTAGAGAGGAAAAAAGTCTATACGCGACCAACTACAATTCTAATTGTGCACTCTAGCACAACAAAGCCAAAACGGCAAAACGTAACTTGCTGCTATCCTCACAACAGGGGTATTGTTCACAAGCCGACTCGTACTCACCTCTCACCTCACCTGTTTTTTATTATGTAAACTGTCAAAATTTGACTAATGACATTTGACAGTTTCCATATACAGAAGAGCCGGTTTGTGAATAAGAGGGCAGCTCCTACTAATTAATATTATTAATATTAATGATATTACTGCGTCACATAGTATAGGTACTGTACTCGAGCCAACCGTTGTATGGGAAAATAATTAAATAGCCGTTTTGGACGTGAAATAACTGTGTTTAGGTATAGTCGTCTACAAAGAGATTTATCCACTCAAAGTTAAAAAATATGTATACGTGTCTTAATTGACTTAACATTAAGGTTGCGAATACATATTTTTGTAACTTTGGATGGATCGACCTATTTATAGTGGACTGTATATAGTTGTCAGACAGTTTTTTAGGGTTCCGTTGTCAACTAGGAACCCTTATAGTTTCGCCATGTCCGTCTGTCTGTCTGTTTGTATGTCTGTATGTCTGTCTGTCTGTCTGTCCGTCTGTCTGTCCGTCTGACTGTCCGTAAAATAAAATCTAAAAAAATATATTTTTAGAGTACCTCCCCTAGACGTAAAGTGGGAATGATTTTCTTTTGCTTCAACCCTGTGGTGTGGGTGTTGTTGGATAGGTCTTTCAAAATGAATAGACGTCTTCATGAAACATTTTTTGATAAAATATTTTTTTTAGGAAGTATTCACTCCAAAAGAAAAAAATCGTGCCCTAACTTTTGAACTATGGGGTCAAAAAATATGAAAAAATCATTTAAGTAATAATTAATAGAGACGTTCAACGAAAACTATAGCGGACAAGACCAGTTAAGTCGTAAAAAGTCTTCCCTTCTTAGTAAAAAACCTATAAAATGCTGCGAAAATATTCCCTTTTGCTTATTATTGATTTTTTTAAAGTAAGCACATTGGGCAACTACATAACCCTACACTGAGCATGGCATGACATTCTCTTGGCCTTTTTTTATTATATAGTTCTATATTAAGATTCTATCAGTATTTTATGGACAATAGTATTAAAAACTAATGTCTACAGTCTTATACATATATTTTTATACTCGTAAGTATTTTAGTAATTCATTTGTAACAAATACATTATGGTATTTTGACGGTTTACTATCCGTGTACTTATAAATAAAATATTAACATGTGGAAAGTACCCAATTAGTACTTTTTAAGCGTGCATAAGGTAGATACTTAAATAGGTACGATTTTCCATTCTACGAGTAATAATGAAGATCTACCTAGCATAAGTCAGACATGACGTTCCCTATAGTAGTCGGCGGCTAAGAGGACAATCCTGACACCTGAAATTTCCAAACAGTTTACTTATATAACCTAAAAGTCACTTTGAGGTTATAAACTGCACGGGAATAACAGGTGTCAGGATTGACTTCTTAACCGCCGACCACTATAGTCAACTAGCTTATCGGTTCCGAACCTGAGGTTAAAACAGCAACTCTTTGGGGTAACAGAGAGTAGAGTATCCATTAATTAGCGATTTCTTTTGTATTACTAAAGCATACCCCGAAATATACTTGTACTGCACCAAAACACTCTGATAATAAATTTCAGGTAATTCTTGAAACTGTAACCCGTGCCGACTTGTATTTGAATTTCCCATAGACAGCTACGGACACCACCTGTTGATACCATTGTTAAATATGTAAATTTTTGTGTATCATTTTCTTTTTTGTCATACGATAAGGTAAAATTGAGGTAAATTATTATTATCTCTGTATTTATTTTCGTACTTAAGCTAGGTTTTTTACAATAATTTTATAAAAGTAAAATATATAAACATACATACAAAATATAAAAGCATTATAAAAAACCTAACCTAGGGTGCCGCCGGCAGCGAGGCAGGGCCTAAGCTACCGGTGGTTAGGGCGACAGAGAGAGAAACCTCCGGACCATCCGCGCCGTGTCCAGGAGTACCGCCTTCTGTATCTGACCCTTGACCCAGCCATCTAACGAAAGTCTCTTGAGATGTTGGTCGAGACTCTTCGCTATTACACCGTTCGCGGAGACGACTATCGGGACAATGATCGTTGAATCAACATCCCACATGGCGGTTACCTCGTGTGCCAGGTCTAGGTACTTGCTAGATTTGTCCTTCTCAGCCTTCACGAGGTTCTCGTCATGGGGGATGGTGATGTCAACGAGTATTGCCTGGCGCTTCAATCGATCTGTCAGCACGATATCAGGCTTGTTGGCTACAATAGTCCTGTCCGTTATGACAGATCGATCCCAATAGAGCGTTGCACGACCATTCTCGAGAACTGGCGCAGGTGTGTACTTATAGTACGGAACTTCGAAATCCACAAGACCGCATAGAAGAGCAAGCTGCCGGTGAATAATCCTGGCCACCAACTTATGTCTGTGCAAGTACTCGCCGTTAGCAAGATGACTACAACCGGAAATAATATGCCTGAGTGACTCTCCGGGACGGCGGCATGCCCGACAAATGTCGACCGTACCATCCTTCAGGATATATTTCCGGTAGTTGTTCTTCATGATCACCTCGTCCGCAATTGCACAGACAAAACCTTCAGTTTCCCCAAAAAGATCCCCAAAACGTAGCCAGTTCACCAATGCGAGCAGGTCTACGTCGGGACTCGTAAAGGCCTTGTAGAACCGCCCGTGTAGCTCCGTACTCTTCCACACCGCCCTGCGATCCCCGGCGCTCAGCACTCTAAGTCTGCGCCAGTTCTCTTTTGCCATGGAGAGCGGGGTGAGGAGTGTGTCTACTGCCACCACATCACGATGCATCCCACACTCGCTGTTTAAGAAATAATCTCTGAGACTGCACACCTCGCGGTTGTGAAGGTCTTTGGCATTTAAGAAGCCACGACCTCCAAGCTTCCGCGGGATGTACAGTCTCATAACAGACGAGCGCGGGTGTAGTATACGATGCGTAGTGAGCAGTACACGCACCCTTCGATCCAGGAAATCGAGCTCAGTCTGAGTCCATCTTAATATGCCAAAGGAGTATGTGAGCAAGGGCATCACCCAGGCGTTGAAGGCGCGCACCTTATTGCCGCCCGACAAAAGACTGTTGAGTACTTTTGTCAGGCGACAGAAAAAGCGCTCCTTCACTGCCTGCTTGACGCCCTCACCTTCGATACCCAAAGACTGTGACATACCAAGATATTTATAGGTATCTACTTCGGAGACAGATCTGAGTGATGTTGTCTCAGAAAGCTGTAAATTTGTTGAATTTACAAGTTTCCCCCGCTGTACATGCATGACCGCACACTTGTCGACACCAAATTCCATTTTGATGGCACTACTGAAGACCTCTGTGGTTTTCAGTAGCTCCAACAGGTCATGTTTATTTGGTGCAAATAGTTTAAGGTCGTCCATGTAAAGCAGATGAGAAATGATCTCACCCTCTCTCCGTAGCTGACAACCTAGCCCAGAATCCTTCAGCAAGGTACTGAGCGGATTCAGCGCAAGGCAAAACCATAAGGGACTCAAACTATCACCCTGAAAAATACCTCGCTCAATTCTGATGAAATCCTGCGGGCCAGGGGGTCCCCCCGGTTGACGAAGAACTGTGATCCACTGCCCCATGCACGCAACTAAGAAGGATCTCAGAACTGCATCAACTTTATACAGCTCTAAGACCCTCCGCAACCGTGAATGAGGCACCAAATCATAGGCCTTCCTATAGTCAATCCAGGCGGCCGAGAGGGTCCCCTTGATCCGCCGGACTTGTTGGCAAATGGTCATGTCTATGAGGAGGAGCTCTTTAGTACCACGTGACCCAACCCTACATCCATTTTGAGCAGGGGCCAAAATGTTGTTCGCAACCATATGTGCGTTGATTTTTGCTCTCAAAATGGATGTAAGAAGCTTGTACAGCATAGATAATTAGTATTATTATTATTATTATGAAAAAAAACACTTCTCTTATTCGAAAAAGAGTCTTTTTTAGCCCGTTTAGAGCGAGCAAAACTCAATGTCGCTCCCTGTCGTTTTTTATTCATTTCAGGGCTGAAATCACAGGCTACAAGTATATTTAGGTGGTATGCGTTACTAATATAAAGAAACGGAACACCACAGTATAATAGGCAGGTATCGAAGATGTGCGATTTTATATTTAATAGTACATTACTACAGAGGCCGGGACGAAAGGGGTTGCCGGCCGAAGACATATATACGGCCGAGCGAAGCGAGGCCGGATAGGTCTAAGGCTGGCAACCCCAAATTTCCCGCCGAGGTATGTATAGTGCTTTTCTCAAACATGAAATGAAATAAACAAGAAAAAAAATCAAAATTTTATTTTTAAAACGCATAGTGGCAGAATGTCATGATGCCTGTGCCACAAATTTATGTGGAATGGAATTGAAAAAGAGGACTTTGTCGGCCTAGGCCTGCAAGATTTGTATGAAATTCCATTAACGACCTCTTGTCATAGCCGCGCCTGAAACGTCATACTTCGCAGCCTATTATAAGGAACATAACATCAATATTTCATTGCATGTTTGAGAAAATAATATTGCCATCTCATGTACCACATTGTATGCAGGATAAAGATATTTGTATTTGATGAATAGATAAATCTATTAGCTGTTGTTTAAATGAGGGGAAAAATCGGTTTCCATAATATGTCACTGAGTTAACGATATTAAAAAGATTAGGACCCACTGAAATGATCTAAACATATTTTTAGAAAAGAACAAACAACAATTTGGGTTCTATTTGAATCGATATTTGTATAAAAATATCAGAGCATATAGGTATACATAGATCCCAAAGAAAATTAAACTTGGGTTTTTGACTTATGTTTCATCCGGATAAATAGTTAAAAGATTTTAGTTTTAATCGGGTTCTCAGAATACGGCTTTAACTAGTTTCATGAAATATGTGATAATTGATAACGTTACGGTGCTTAAAACTGTAGGAAATCATTCAGCTATACTACACTACTCGGATTATCAGTATTATTATAAATCATTTTGAATTTATTTTGAGTAACGCGGTGTTAATCGAGGTAGACGATATGATAACGAAATTATTAAAAAACTAAAATTACGTTGTCATTAACCACTAAAGCGAGCAAAATGCATACATTTTGCTCTATAATAATCATTCCACATCTACTCATTGCGTCATTCCGATAATCCTTAAAATTTTATAAAGTATCATCTTTTCTAAGTTTATAATCACGAGATAATATTTTATAATTAATAGTCAACCGAATTAATAAGTTTTTATCTATTTCCATTTCGAAGGACGATTTATTTAATCACAAATAAGATCTAACACATGTTCCGTCTACTTCGTTCCGTAGAAAGCTACCTAGAATATTATGAATTAAGACTCTCACAAAAGCAAGAAAGTTCCTTTTGTGTATACGTTATTGACTTACAGCTTAGCCTCTTGTGTAGAAAACACAATGCTCTCGACTATGTGACACCGTGAACACCGTGACTGTGGTATACTGTATAAAGTAGCGAGGAATACAACAAGACATGCTTAATACCCTACACTGTTCTATCATTCACACTGAGTTTAAGTAATATCCTAACGAATTATTATACCCAGCAGGGTGATCACGTAACTTTTCTAACGTACGATGGGTAAAACCTGTCATTTTTACTATGGAATATGACATTTGAATGAAGCATTTATTATTATTGGATACCTTATGCACGCTCGAAAACGTTGCTTAATTACCCCGCTGGGCTCAGACTATCGTGAAACCTAAAAATAATTTCCACCAAACGGCTCGGATTGGAACGGATTTTACAATCGTTAAACGATATTAAATCATGTACACAGTATTTAAAGTCTATAATTATTAGCACTTTATTAGCCACGCACAGCAGCTTACCTGCGGACATCTTCCACGACACGTCGTAGACGAACGTATGCTGCTGTGCGCGGCTTGCTAATATAGACTTTAAAAATCGCTAATGATTGTAAATTCCATTCCGACCCGATGCGGTGCGAGCCGTTTGGTGGACATAATCCTTTATCGTGAATTGTTTGCAGTTAGCTCTACATTGCTACGTACTTTCCTGTAATATGGTAAAGGTTACGGTAATAATTTAAAGTTTGTCGAGGGAATTTTTGCAATCTCATTTTAGTTTCGGAATAACGGTTTGAAAGGTTTCGTTTAGATTTTTGATTTTGATTTTGGTTACGTTTTTACTCAAACTCTGTATAGAGTGAGGTGGATTTGGCGTGCCGTAAAGGAACGGTTTTTATTCACTGTTCAGAAACATTATTGTAATAATAAATGATTATTAACGAATGAAGCCGTTAATATTTTTTTCCCCGTCCGCGTGTCAATCTTTATATTCATAGTAATGACCTTTACAAAATAGTTAGTTAAGAGTTTTATAACGAGCCTTGTCAACGACTTTCTGTTAATTAACAACGGAAAATTGAAATGTATTTTGTTACAACTGGCAAAGGATGAGGTTTAGTGTTCCGTTCTGTAGCGGTTGATACATTATGGGTCAAATGGGCCATATTGTGGTACTAGAACCGTACACATATGATTCTACAATACCACAAAATAAGTAATAGTACGGTCAAGTTCAAAAATACGTATCGATTTAATTCTCTCATAAATACCTACCGCGACCTAAATCAACTGACATAAGAGCAAAGGGACATATTTTTGAGCAAGTTGTATAGGTTCACCCATATTTATGCTATTGACGCTTGTACGTACATACAGATTTTCACATCCTAACAAAAACGGCGCTCAGGCATAAAAAACGTGCATCTCTGTCTACCGCATAGCTTGTATTCATTCACACGCGTCACGTGTAGCGTTGGGGCTGTCACTCCAAGAACACAGGGCAAACAAGTTTTAGCTCACCAGATATCACTCAGCTCACGCAACTCATAGAGATTCAGCCGATGGTGGGCGCGCAACTAGTTTTATGTTGGGTTACATGGTAAGCTAAATGCACTATATTTGACACCTAGAAATGACCCAATAGTTGACACCAATTTTTTGCCGCTATTAAAATATGACCAGACCACGTTATCAGTGATGAAAATTCATTGAACCGCAACAAGGGTTAGCTCTTTTATACATATAAAAATAATTAAAAAATCGGCCAAGAGTATGTCGGGCTATGCTCAGTGTAGGGATCCGTAGTGTCCCAATGAACTTACTCTAAAAAAGCCAAAGGGAATACTTTCGCAGCGTTTTATACGTCTTTTAGTAAGAAGGGAAGACTTTTTACGATAAAGGAAAAAATCTTCCCTTGTTTGTTTTTTTTTTCAAAAACGGCTTAACTGATCATGTCTGCTATAGTTTGCATTGAAAGTCTTTATTAAGTTGTACTTTTATGTTTTTTTAACTCTTTTGGACCTACATTTTAAAAGTTTGAGGAGTCAATATTTCCAAAAATATTTACTTTATCAAAAAATGATTGATTAAGACCTGTATTCATTTTGAAAGACCTATCCATCAATACCCCACACTATAGGGTTGAAGTAAAAAAAAATCATCCCTACTTTACGTGTAGGGGAGGTAGCTTTATAATTTTTATTTTTTTATTTTATAGTACGATTTTGTCAATTTTATTGATTTATATATCCATACCAAATTGCAGCTTTCTAGCACTAACAATCACAGAGCAAAGCCTCGGAAATACAGACAGACAGACGGACATGGCGAAACTATAAGGGTTCCTAGTTGACTACGGAACCCTAAAAAGATGTTAACTTCACCTTGTTTGCAATGCACGATTTCCTAAACACCGATTAATAAAATTATCTAAACTTTTACTTTCAAAAGTGTGTTACTTGTTCGTAATAAATACAAAATGATTATTATTACATATATTTTAGCAACAATTTAATATATTGATAAATCACATTTCTTTTTTAGTTGTACGGAACCCTCGGTGCACGAGTATGGCTCGTAGAGTCGGCTAGTTTTTTTGTTCACTAATAATAGTTTCATCGCTAATATTTGTCTTTTGTTTGTTGTTTGTTTGTTGTTTGACGACCTGTTTAGCCTAGTTGGTAGTGACCCTGCCTCCGAAGCTAGAGGTCCCGGGTTCGAATCCCGGCCAGGGCATTTATTTGTGCATTCTTCACGGATATTTGTTCTTGGGTCTTGGATGTTTTCTATGTATTTAAGTATGTATTTATCTATATAAGTATTTATATCGTCATCTAGTACCCATAGTACAAGCTTTTCCCCCAATATTTATTTATTTTATTTATTTATTGTTTTCAATAAAAGTTCATAGATAGTAGATACAGGTATTTATTCAGTATAACCCTTCCCCGTGGATACTTAAAGAAAACATTTGTGTTTGAGTTATAGCCGTAGCTAGTATCTAATTAAATTTCCCTCTGGGTATACCGTCTCCCTACGAACAATTTGGTCCTAAAATAACACTAAGTCGTAAAGATAGAGGCTTATGGTAATGGGTTGGAATAAATTTTACGAGTATTTAAAATCAATAGGCTATTCATTTCACGTAGAACGTTTAAAAATCACGTGCGGTTGTTAAAATTGGTAAGGTTTTGGCTTACATATAGTTCAAGTATTAAGGTATCTGCCAAGTCGAGCAAAGGAAACAAACAAGGCCATGGCCGTACATATTTTTTCTTAGTCTTCAGATCATTTTAGAGCCCCTCTATAAGTTTGGTTTGGAGAAAGCTAGGAGCCTGTATTTTCAGGAATCATGATTTAATTGTGCGAGTTATGTAGTGGACCTTGTAATTTTATCCTAAAATAGCTACTTGGTACAATTGTTCCTCGGGTTTTCATAAAAGTATGAAGACTGTAATTATTTTTAAACTAAACGACCTCCTTGTTTCAGCGCTCAAAGTTGCCCAAAGAACAGTAAAGAGGGGTATGCTGCCAGTTTCTTTGCGTGATCAGGATGACATTAGATATGACGTTTTTTGCAGCAGAACGAAAGTAACCGATATATAGCCCTCCATTTTGCATGTAGAACCGATGGCCGTTGGAGCGGAAAGGTTCTCAAGTGACGACCACGTACCTTTATAAGCAGCGTGGGTGGACCTTCCACAAGGTGGACTGATGACCAGGTGGTCAAGGTAAGGGGATTTCAAAATCTCACTGAAGTAAAATACGGCCACATATTTTGCAATTATTGGGCCATTGTGGGGTATTCATATACACCTTTTTAATTTCTTCGTCAATGATGATATACTCACGATGTTTTCCTTCACCGAAAAAAAAATATATATAAATCATAAACAAAAAATAAAAGGCAAGTATCAAATGATATAAAGTAATGCGTGCCGAAAAACTCATTGGCACGAGACGGGATTGGAACCCACGACCAGTGATGTGCCGTTCCCGGGAATATTCCCTAGGTGGGAAAATTCCCCGGAATATTCCCACACAAAGGGAACTTTGGGAATTTTGAAGGTGTATAGGTTTACATTTTGCGTGATTGAGGATTATGTCAAAACTTTATTCATTGAACTATTTACCGACACATTAAATGGTGTAACTCACTTGCGAAAGTAAATTCCCAATGTTCCCGGGAATATTCCCAATATTCCCGGGGTATATTCTCAATGTTCCCAGGAATATTGCCATTGTTACTAGGGAAGTAGAATATTTTTTTTAAAGTCCTTTTTTATAAGCCAAAACTATACAAATCACAGTATTATATCATTTACTTTCGTTTTTGTAACGGTGCAGTATTTATTATGGCTCCTCTACATGATGGCCCATCCTGTGGCCCAGAGCTATGGCCATGCGATGGTTGAACGCCACTACACGATGGCGACATTCAGTTGTGATCGAATCGTCTTGCGAGATGAAACGTAGTGATTATATTCTCTTTGCCGCGGTCGACCGCGCATTGCGGAATGGGCCACGTGTAGATGCGTACCGCCATCGCTGGCCCACTCCCTTTGATGTGCGGCCGAAAAACCGACACCGCGGCCATCCCATCGCCATCCAGCCGCGCCATAAGCCATCCGACACCACTACCCTCTCTACACGCTGGCCCATCCTAGTGGGCCAGCAGGATGGGCCATCATGTAGAGGAGCCATTACGATATAAATACTAGAACAATTCTGTCAATTTTTTATGCATTCGTACTGCACAGACTGAACAAGTGCAACACGGTTTATCTTTTTAGAGGAAGGGAGACAGCCATTGAAAGAAAGAGACAGAAACATAATACTCAGAAACGGCATCGCAAAAAGAGAAACGATTTTATGATCGAAACAAAAGCTAAAAGTTTATTATATTAAACATGTATTACGTATATCTAGTAGGTATAACACGAGGTTTTTAGCAAAAGTCATTTAATTCTGCAGAGTACTTCATTATTAACTAACTTCCTGAACCTAAATTCCTGAGGGACTGGGAATATTCCCGGGAATTTTCCCACCTAGGTAATATTCCCGGGAACGGCACATCACTAATAACTAGTTTTTGCCCACGACTTTGTCCACAAAGAAGTTGTAAGGGAAAAAATGCAAATGTAAGATAACTATTATTCTGTTTTAGGCGCAGGCTTAAGTATTCGAAATCGTTTCAGCGTTTTAAGCGTAAAGAGTTAACAAATAGTTAAATTCGCATTTATAATGGAAAAGTATATATGGATATATGGATGGCGATTGATGAAATTAGAAATAGATACCTAATATGAAAAAGTACAAAAAATTCAACTTCATCGCTAAATTAAAATACGGCTACATATTTCTCAATTATTTGCTGAAGCATGATGCAAAACTTTGAATAGATTTAGTTCTGCGGAAGTTGGAAATAAGCTCCGCAATGTGTTTGGTGTGAATTAAGACGTTTTTGAAAGTTAAATTACGTTTAAACTTTAAGCTGGATTTGCGAGTGGGTACGTCAGAATAAAACCCTCGAGTCATTGAATATAACGAAGACATTTAATTAAGAAACCTTCTGTTGGATAAATAATTCGTTGTTGGTTTTACCTCAAATTCTCAAGCCTACTTATACATTTCACTTCCTTGACATTTCATTTGGATATCTGTCACAATTGAATGTCGCCATCGTGTAGTGGCGTTCAACCATCGCATGGCCATAGCGCTGGGCCACAGGATGGGTCATCATGTACCTATAGAGGAGCCATAATAAATACTGCACCGTTATAAAAACGAAAGTAAATGATATAATTCTGTGATTTTTAATGAAACTGTGATGATTTGTATAGTTTTGGCTTATAAAAAAGGACTTTAAAAAAAATTATTCTACTTCCCTAGGAACAATGGCAATATTCCTGGGAGTATTGGGAATATACCCCGGGAATATTGGGAATATTCCCGGGAACATTGGGAATTTACTTTCGCAAGTGAGTTACACTATTTAATGTGTCGGTAAATAGTTCAATGAATAAAGTTTTGACATAATCCTCAATCACACAAAATGTAAACCTATACACTTTCAAAATTCCCCAATGTTCCCTTTGTGTGGGAATATTCCCGCCTAGGAAATATTCCCGGGAACGGCACATCACTACTAGTAATGTAGGCAACTACAACATAACTAGGGGATATTGAACAGAAATGTGAGAAGATGTAATTATTTTCATACGAGTGACATTCATATCTGTCAACCATATATTATTAAACAATTATTAAAACACAAAATTTTCCTTTACGAGTTCTTCGTGGACCAAGTCGCGGGCAAAACCTAGTAATGTAGGCAAATACAATATAACTAGGGGGAATTGACCAGAATGTGCGAAGTTGTAATTATTTTCATACGAGTGACACTCATATCCAGGGATCGGACAAAAAGTGCGGATGACGTAAAAATGACGTAATCTTGCACACAGGATGTTTGTATTTAAACTTCCGTGTGACTTGTGGTAACGAAGTAGTATTAATGAAGTAATAAACTAATCGTAAATAAATCAATGGCATTCACTGAATAAAATAAATTTCACGAAACTTGTTATCATAAGGTACGATTATTTGAAATTAATTTGGACAAATCTGTGGGAACCTCAGATAAATAGGTTAAATACTCAAAGGTGGGAACTGTAGGTAAGATTTGTAAAAAAAAAAAATGATTTTATTATACTTATTATTTAATGAAATTATGCATAGGTTAATGACTGTTTTTCTAACAAGTCTATTATTTAAAACGGAAAATTACTACAATATTCGAGTAAAGATGACATTTTATAGCCTTTTTTAAACATTAGTAAATATAAATTTTAGCTAAATAATCGTGAAGATACAATAGCTAAACAATAACGAAGTCAATTTATTGTTCATCTGATTGACAATGTGTCTGTCAAAAACGTACTTTCTCATTTCAAGTTTCGATATCGTTTAATAAAGAGGTTGTTAAATGATAAGTGATAATTATTTATGAAAATCAAAAATACTATTTGAAATCACCTATAAGTGGTTTGTCGTCATCCGCACTTTTGTCCGACTCCTGCTCATATCTGTCAACAATATCAAAACACAAAATAGTCTAAGATCAGCGGGGTAGTTACGTCACAATTTCGAGCGTGTGTAAGGTAGATCTAAATGTCACTTTCTATAGTAAAAATGACAGTGTTGGATTTACCTATCGAACATTCGCAAAGTTAAGTGACAACCCTGCCAGTATAAGTATATGAATATGTATCCACATCTGTTATTCAATAAGAACAAAAATTATGTGATATAATAACATACATGGTCTGAGGAAACATGTATTCTTGTACTTGTTGAAAAATTCAAAAGTCTTTATCACAAGGGAATTAGAACTTTTGACACCTTCATATGTGAACCTACTTTTGATGGTGACTATACAATATATAGTTTGACTAGCATTTGCCCGCGGCTTCGCCCGCGTACTAAGCGTAATTTTAAATTGTCTACAAAAAAAAGAGTTTCTCTGTTTGACCCGTATATTTGTGTGTACGTATGTAGGTATGTATGTATGTTTTTCCACGGTAATCTCGCGTTTAGCTGAACCGATTTAGATGCGGTTTCCAGAAAAGTAGTTGTTAAATTCTGGGTGTTTCGGTATACGAAGTTTGGTGATTGTGATTCATTAACAGGAGCATCCAAAAAGAAAATTTGGCCTCAATTCCATTCGCACTCCTCCCTGTCAGTCCGTCTGTTACAACACTTACAATCGAGTTGCTTTTACTGGACCGATTGAATTGCAATTTGGCACAAACTATCAAGAATTTAGAGCGCTCGTGGCCCAGCGACACCCACCTACCGCGTGCGGTATGCGAGGTTAAGCGATGTGGGTGCAGGTCAGTTCTTGGATGGGTGACCGCTTTGAGTGGTTACTAACTGAGTGCTCTCATGCTTTGGAAGGCACGTCAAGCCGTTGATCCCGGCTGCTGTCTACGACAGCAGTCGTTAAGCCAAGTTACAGGCCTTCGGCCGGCTTGAGAACTTCTAACAGTTAAGTTGCCCACTCACTTGACAAAGGGGGGGGTCGAAGTTGCACCACGTCCGTAGGGAGTACCCATCGCTACCCTACACGCGACCCCTGGGTGGTGCTAAAAGTGCAACAAAACTGGCAACCGTACTTGTCTTCTCGAAGATCTCACGGTTCGAAAATAAATACCATACGATTATTATTATAGTTCCGTAGGTTCTCTGAAATGGTGCCAAGTCCGGCACTACATTGTTTACAGTAAAACTAATTTACTGCGGCTTTATGCATATTGAGCTTTAAGTTGACAGTTTTTTTTAAATATCCAACAGCCTTTATGGTATTATAACAAACTGCCACTGCAAAAAGAAAATCAATATGGCCGCCACTTTTACAAATTTTACCTCAGATTCGTATTAAGAGACCTCTCGGACACTCAGATATCGATTTTGAACGAAGTCGGGACGGAAATGAATAAAATCAATATGGCCGCCACTTTTTACAAATTTTATCTCAAATTCGTATTAGGGGACCGCTTGGACGCTCAGATATCGATTTTGGACGAAATCGGGTTGCAAATGAAGAAAATCAATATGGCTGCCACATTTCCCAAATTTTACCTCGGAATCGTATTAAAAATTCTTTCGGACGCTCAGATATCGATTTTGAACGAAATCGTGACGGAAATGATAAAAATGAATATGGCCGCAAATTTTTCTAAATTTTACCTCGGATTCGTATTAGAGACCTCTCGGACGCTCAGATATATCGATTACGGACGAAATTGGGAAGGAAATGAAAAAAATCAATATGGCTGCGACTTTTTCCAAATTTTACCTCGGAGTCGTATTAAGAAACCTCTCGGATGCTCAGATATCGATTTTTAACGAAATCGGAAAATAAAAGAAGAAAATCGTTATGGCCGCCACTTTTTTCAAGTTTTACCTCGGATTCGTATTAAGGGACCTCTCGGGCGCTCAGATATCGATTTTGAACGAAATCGGGACGGATATGAAGAAAATATGGCCTTTACTTTATTCAAAGTTTAGGTACCTCGGATTCCTATTAAGAGTCCTCTCGGACGCTTAAATGTCGATTTATGTTGAAGTCGTATCGGACGGCACTAATTAATAAAACCACTTGCAATACATTGAATTCAAAAAGGTCGTATCTTCATAGGAAACTCACGGCACTTCATGCACTTTTAGACCTTATAAGGAACCTACATGCCAAATTTAGTATCTCTCGAACCAGCAGTTTGGGCTGTGCGTCGATATGTCACTCACTCAGTCAGTCAGTTTCTTCTTGCAATTTGGCACCAACTTTTAAAAGTTTTCATGTCTGCAATATTAAATTTCAAAATCAATGCCATTTTTGAAATCAACGACCCAAAAAACCATAAAAATGATGCCCATATTAATATTTAGACATTCCAACCCCCTCGGACCCCAACAGAGGGGATGGTATTTCACATCCTCCACGTGGGATTTTAAAATCATTGTTGTTTTCGTAATCAGCGACCCGATAAACCATAGAAACAACACTCATATCGATTGTCATAATTTGTCACCACATTTCCCCCTTTTAGGGGTTGATTTCTCAAAAATCTTCAAACACATGTTTACTCATTTATCGTTAGAAATACTCCTGTGAAGTTTCGTATAAAATATTCCAACTAATCTTGATTCCCCATACAAACCTCGGACCCCCATTTCACCCCCTTAGGGGTTGAATTTTGAAAAATCCTTTCTTAATGCACCTCAAGACCTTATATGGAACCTACATACTAAATTTGGAATCTCTAGAACCAGCAGTTTGAGCTGTGCGTTTATATGTCACTCACTCAGTCAGTCAGCTATTTCTTGCAATTTGGCACAAACTTTCAAAAGTTTTCATGTCCACAATATTAAATATCAAAAACGATGCCATTTTCGTAATTAACGTCCCAAAAAACCATAAAAACGACACCCATATTAATATTTAGACATTTCATCCCCCTCGCACCCCAACAGGGGGGATGATATTTCACGTCCTCCACGTGGGATTTTAAAATCATTATTGTTTTCGTTATCAGCGACCCGATAAACCATAAAAACAATACCCATGTCGATTTTCAGAATTTGTCACCACATTTCCCCCTTTTAGGGGTTGATTTCTCAAAAAACCTGAAACATGTGTTTACTCATTTATCGTTAGAAATACTCCTATGAAGTTTCGAATAAAATAGTCCAACTAATCTGGTTTCCCCATACAAACTTCGGACCCCCATTTCACCCCCTTAGGGGTTGAATTTTGAATAATCCTTTCTTAGTGCACCCCTACACCTTATAAGGAACCTTCGTGCCAAATTTGGAATCTCTAGGACCAGCGGTTTGGGCTGTGCGTTGATATGTCAGTCAGTCAGTCAGTCAGTTTCTTCTTTTATATATTTAGATGAATCGCACAGGGATTGCCTAGCCAAAACCTGGACCGAACATGTAAATAAAGACGTAGGTACCAACGTTTCAAGGTCATTTGTGTTATTGGTAAAAAATAAGTGGTAGGTGAAAGGTCTTTCAAGAAAAAGAAAATAACTAAAAAACTGAAAACTCACCCTTAGTATATTTTATACTTAATTAATTTAGCGCATAGCGTTGTTGGTTCACTGAAGTCAAGTAGAGAATCTAATATCTTAATCGGTACAATTAAAAAAAACTAATACTCCGTCTTGCATCGTCATCAATGCTGTGGATCGTCACATCACCGAACAATATTTTCGCTTAGTGCCACTTTGCCCTGTCTTCGGTAGCATAAATGGCATTAACAGACTAGTGTAGGGTGGAAAGGATCTGGTCTAACCGACATATATAAGTAATATTGGGCTTCTGGCTCGGGGTTCGTGCATCAATCTATCGCGAAAATATGTTTTCTACTGTAGCATTGTTATTTAAGTTATTTTGTAGTAGCTGACACTGTAATTTTATTTAATAATACAATGTATATTGTTTTGAAAAAATGACACCTCGCCGTGTTTCTTACGCCGGTTCTTCTCGTGGCAGAGGTATATTTTTCCGAACCGGTGGTAGTTTATTGACGTTCATAGGTGCATGTAATATGCCTTATTTGAAGAATAAACAACTTTTACTTTTATTTTTATGATGCCCAGAAGGCTGGCCGCATTTCCAGGCCTTACCCCGCTCTGTCGGAAAAAATCATAGATTATGTTTTTATAAAGTGGCCTAGTGGTTCAACATGCGGCTATCAAGCGGCGGTCGTGGGTTCGAATCCCGTCTCCTACCAATGAGTTTATCGGCCCGTATGTACTGAATATCATTTTATATTTATCGTTAGCTTTTCAGTGAAGGAAAACATCACGAGGAAACCTTATTTGCGAAGAAATTCAAAAGCTGTATTTGAAGTCCCCAACCGACACTGTGCCAGAGTGGGGACAGCTGCCCACTCCCTTTTATCAGTGAGAGGCCTGTGTCCAGCAGTGGGACGTTTAGTATATAGGACGAAGATGTGAGTTTCATATTTTACTTTTTATAGGAATATCGTAAAATCCTAACATTAGACGAACCAAAATAATAATAGTTATTCTTATGTATGCATTGAACACACTTTTTCTATGTTTTGTATAAATAAATAAATAAATATTAGAGGTATTTTTTTGTAAAAATCTAACTAGTTCCATAGTAAGCGCATAAACGCTTGTGTTATGTTATGGGTACTAGACGACGATATATTTAATAGATATATACTTACATACCTAGAAAACATCCAAGTCTCAGGAACAAATGTTTATGCTCACCACATAAACAAATGCCCTTACCGGGATTTGACCCGGGACCCCCAGCTTCGTAGGCAGTGTCGCTACTACCTAGGCTAAGCAGGCCGACAAATTGTATAGAATTTGACAGCACTGTCAACCTTACGGCGGTCCCCAAATTAAAGTCCTTGACTGCATAATTTATCAGTGCAATATAATTACGTAACGTAAAAATCTTATTTCCTATATGTATATGAATAACTCTTGTTTTAATATATTCATCATAGGATTAAGATTATAAATATTTAATAATAAACTTTAGAAAATACAAATTTTTCACATATTTAACCAAATCAAAATCTTAATGGTAATGAAACTAAAGATCTATATCTAATTAAAACTAAATAAATAAAAATTAATTATATTTACAAATTGCCTACAAAATAGTCCCCCAGGTCGGCACTCTGCGGTAGGGTGCCCATAAGGCTGGCTACGTTTCCTCGCTGAATGGCGATGCCAATTCTTTGACCGAGGAACAAGCCAGCCCTATGGTCAGCCGTGTAATAATTAACTACGTATTTCTAACATAAATCTGTTCGAAATAGAATATGTAAATATAATTATATTAAGTCCACCGCTCAAACGAGGTTATTATGTATTCATATCACCCAAAATGGTCGTGCTCGGTTTAGAGATACAGTTGTTTAGTACTTTTATCTGTTACTTTTGCCAAAATACTGATTTAGTAAATTTCGTTTAGCTCTACAGATTTATCTTACTTTGAAACTAATTTAATAAGAGAAGAGGAAATTCCCTTTATTATGTGATTTTGAAAAGTAACGAATTTGTTTGATTGCCAACAAATGCGGATTACATTCTAAAGCAGAGAATAACAACAAAATTAATTACCCATTTGAGGTAGTAATTAAAGAAACATTTTGAAGCAACTATTTTCTATACTTAATACTGAATATGTAAATAGCTTAGTTATATATTAGTACCCAAACAAACGTAACTTTGAAGATTACTGTAGCGCATTTCTTTTATGTCCCTAGCCACAAGTTAATGGGGTGACGATGAGGGACACCACCCAATAGGTAAGGTGCTACTTAATAATAGGTAATAAAACATTTGCACATATACATATTTACTTTCGAAATGCTAACTCTCGTGGGCTGCAGCCAAGTGACCGGCGTTTAAAGTTGCTTAATATAGTTTAATAAGTTAGTAACAAAGTAGCAATCCTTAATGAAAATTCGGCCCGCTTGGTTTTACCAAACATTGATCGTACGTTAACTGATATAAAGTGGAAATTAACTTTGAAACGATTCAAAGAAAATTTCGGGCGCGAAAGCAACTAATTGCCATAATTATTAAAACCAATGCAAATTGGTGCTGGTTGCCTGTACACCTGATGAATGATAAATAAGGGCGATTGAATAGTCTGATACTTAATTTAAATATTATGCACTACCTTTAAACAGCCGAATATATAAATGGTTATGTATAGGTAATAACAAATTGGTTTTGTAATATCGAAGTACAAATGGCAAGTTTAATAAAAAATAAATCATCGTATTAATTACGTAGCGGGAGATTGTTTTATGCGATAAGCCAAGCGTTTGCCACATACATCAGACATTTGCGTTTAATACGTATGTAATAATGTGATTGGTGTGATTGGTGTATTTAATCAAATACGGTGAAGTATTTTGATTGGTCAAGTTCGAATGTATTGTAAATTATAAATAGAGTTGGGATGTTTGGTGGCATTGGGGTGAGCAAAGAGCAATGGAGTCGTTGTTATATATTTTTTATTGAATGAATGAATGAGTAAATGATTGATGAACCAATAATGTATACTTAAATTTATTGGTTTCATACAGGTAAATTGATTCATAAATATTCAATAAAAACATAATATATTATTGAAATGTATAATTGGAAATAGGAAATAAATATAAATTGGAATAAGTTTCAGTATACTACTGATACCTTAGTTTCAGTATCAGTAGTAGCATATAATACTCATTCGAAATACCCTCTCTTACTACGTCAATATTAATTCTTAACTAATATGGAACATTATTTATTGAATTATATTTTAATTAGGTTAAATAATCTTTTAATGTTGTAATTTTTGCAAGTTTGGATAAGCTAAGCGTGTAGATCAATATTACAATTTGATATCTTATTTATTTATGTATTCCTTAGGCTAACACTTACAGTCTAGCTAAACGTATCAGCAGGAGTGAAATTTATTATAAGGTAAGTTACAAGGTACAAAAACTAAAATGAAGGGAGCGATTCCAAGCTACATCCATGCGTGAAAGATTGGTCTTTAAACTTCTTGGATGGAGCTTGGAGTGGTAATAGACTCCAGGTACCGGGTGCTGAGCGTCAGGAAACTGGATTCAGTACTGTGAAATATATCCAGTTTGCTATCGCTGTGTAAGATTTCGTTCAAAAGAGCCAACCCACGATGTAGCGGTGAATAGGATAGAGCGTGGGTCCGCGCCGCCAGAACAGCAAATAGTATAGGTCGACGAGGACGCAGTTGAATGACGGGAAGAGGGGGTACTCGTAATGGTATGAGGGCCAGCAACGAGGGGTTATAGATATTACCACGTATCAAATTATAAAAGTATTTTATTAGGAATATATTCCTTCTGGTCCCAAGGGAGGTCTAGTTGACCATTCCCATGTACAGGGTCGGATTAAGTATGTGTAGTTACCAGATAGTTAACTGAAAAGGAAACCAACAAAGGATTTTTGAATTCTTTCAAGGATAAAGATAAGGATAAGGTTATGTAAGCTATATGTAACCGCACCACACTTAAACAAATAAATATGAAAAAAAAAACAAATTGGCATAGTATATGCTTTTCATAATCTTGACAACCGTTTAACATCTGAAGAAGATAATATGCATGATTTTGAAACTTTAATTCAAGTTGGAAGCTGTTCAAGCTTGAATACATAACCATTGTACGAAACCAGTAAAATTCATGTTATATTATAAAATCATCATTGTAATTAAAGTATGCATTGCAGATGTCATCAAAAAATTATGTACAATATGGAATACTAGTAAAATATGCGATGTATGAACAAACCTAAATTGTTTACTCTATACACGTTCATACAATAAAACGCAAAGGTATTATGGGCCGGTACTGTAATATAGATTTATCGTTCAGTTATTCATTTATTCAAATAATGAAAATATACAATGGCGACTCCACTGCATTACTTGTGCTAAACTGCCACCAGAATCCTAACCCTAATTATAAACTATGTATATAATTTACAAAACATTCGAATTTCTATATTTTACCTAGGGGTCAAATGTGCACACAACTGCGTCCACGCTGGCGACAGCCGCTCCCAAGCGGCTTCATCGCGGATGCCCGGAGGCCCTCCATGTCAGCCACGCCACATGTGTTGGCGTGCCTTCCTCCTCGACCTCCATCTAGTATAATCGCTACAAGGAGGTCATGAGTGCCGAAAAACTTCCGGCACCCGGTGGCGGAGCAGGTCGGTGGTTCCGCCACGAACCACACCTCGGCCGCAGAGAATGCCAAAGCACTACGTTGAACGTTATATCTCTTAGGATTTAAACGATTGTATCATAAAGTACTCACGTTCTTAGAACTTCATTAAAAATGTATTTCATGTAAATTTACAAACATGTAAAATACCCACTACCTACTGGAATCGGGCATGCGGGAGTACTGTCGAGGCTTCCTTTGTCTTGCAAAACCTCCGCTGTCGGGACAGGCCGCATAACTTTGCTTTTGCATTATCTCCTCCCATTTATACTTACAGAATACAGAGGCTGTGTTTCCAATGTTACGGGCGTGTCGCTGTTTCTGTTGAACTGCCATATTTAACCGACTTAACAATTCTGTGATACTCGTGTAAATTTTATACAAGCGTATACTTTTTCCACCTATAGTATCAATTAATACGACTCATATAGGATAATAATTTTGTTACATAGTGTTATTAATTAGGTATAACGATGTGAATGTACGCAGTCCAACTTATTTTGACATAACAAGTTGGTTTACTTTATTTGTTATTAACTTTTAGAAACTGTCTTTTTCCCATGATGTTTTTCGTTTTAAAGCAAACTAATTGAAATACTGACATGACGCATCGGTACGTTAATTAATATGGACGCAATACAATGCGTGATTAATTATTAAGTATGAAAAAATGAATCCTAATTTCCTAAAGAAATTAATGTAAACAGGTTCCCTAGGTCCAATCTTAATCTCCATTACAATATACGCCCGTATAAAATTTACACACTGTATATTCCTTTAAAGTTGTAAATAAAGATCTTATACCCACAGACTTCGGATCGCGCCTTACGGCTAATTCTATGCTTATACCTAATGAACTAAATTCATATAAGTAGGTAGTAATTTCTGCCATTAATATGTTAAAAAAACCTCGATAGCCTAGTGGTTTAAGTACGAGTATGCGGCTATTAGTCGTGGATTCAAATCCTAGATCGTTACAATCTGTATATACGTAATCTGCGCACATCTGCGAGGAAATTTAAGAACTATGCGAAGTCCCCAACAGTATGAGGACATTGGGGACTAGTGCCCGCTCACCACATCCATGAGAACAGGACTGTGCCCAGCAGTGGGACGCATATAGGCTGCAATTGATGTGTTACTGCCATCGCCAACATTAGTTAAAGGATAATTGTTATTGTTAGGTAAGAATCATTCTGTGTTTTCCTGCATCTGCGTGGCTTTATAATTCATTTAGGTTTGTGCAAAACAGTAGAATTCTTGAATTTTTAATCGTGACTGCTACTAATTAGCTACTCGCACTTACTGGTCCTACTCAAGAGCGACCTTGTACTAGTTACTGAGAAATTTAACTTTTTTTTATTCAGGTATACCTAGATTTATCTCTATAAACGATCTACAGCTATAATACAGTAAGTATTATATACACCCCTTATAGAATACATTATTACCCGAATCATAAATAAGTTAGAACCCGTTAGGATTATTCTCTCTGTCACAATAAATTCAAATAGAATTGAGAATCCGTTATAGCAGGCAAGCTTGCTGAAATTCTTATTACGAAATATGAAACCACTTTCCTGTTACGAGAGTATTCATTCCACGAATGGAAATCCCGAAATAGGGTGATGTAAAACTTAACAACTACTTTTATAATTGCTTCGAAAGTTTCGTAGCGGGGGGCTAGCCGCTACGCTTGAAGGACTCGATATCAAACGGAATATTCTGATAGGTACCTACTTACTTAATGAGTATTGTTACATATGCAGATTTTCTTATGTAAGAAGTTTCAGTTATATGTTTTGACTGGATTTCTTTCAATGTTATCCAGCCGGTTGAAAAAAACTCTGTTGTAAAATTATCGATATTACTTGTAATAATTTACTATATTACGTACACTATACTGTGGACCACACCTACCCCCTTATTCATAAACTTAACAAACCTCTGTTAACTAAAATTTGCTTTGTCACTTTCTCACAAACATAAGTGGCAGATAAGGATAAAACAACTTTAGCGGCTTGTTAATTAATATAGGCTTGATGGACGTTTATGAATAAGGAGGCTAGTCTTTCAAATTTATCAAATAGTACATTACTGCAGAAGCCGTGAAGTAAGGGATTGCTGGACGAGTTTGGGATAAACGGCAGAGTCGTAGACGAGGCCGGATAAAACGAGTCCTGCAATCCCTGTTCCGGTCGAGGATTGTATAGTACTTTTCTCAAACATGTTAGAAAAAAAAACAATAAAAAAAACTACAATGTAAAAAAAATACAAAACGACAAATAACGGAAATTAAATAAAAACACGAAAAATGCTACAAAATACAAGCACCATTTAAAAAACACGAAAGAACTAAAAAATACCAAAAAACATGAAACATCAAAAAAAATGTCGAAAAGTACAAAAAAATATACGAAAAACTTTTAAAATGTTCAAAAATATCAAAAACCCAAAAAGCGCTACAAAATAACGCGAAAAAACTTTAAAAAATTCATAAATACCCGAAAAATTCGAAAAAAAAACAACAAAATACTAAAATACAAGAACGATAAAAAACCGGAAAAAACCTAAAAAAATACCAATTTACATAACAAATTAAAAATATATAAGTATCGTGGCGGTTGGCTCTATGTAATATTTCCTTTATCAGTTGATTTTAGTAAGCAAATTTAAAAAGGTTAGAGCAGCGGACAATAATGTTAGTTTCATACATTCTCCATACATTACTTCATGTAGGGAGCCATAAACAGGTAACTTCGTGTCCTGTTTTCATGACATTAATGCATACATTTAGGCGCATGTTTGAGAAAATGTTATATGTTGATTATAAGAAAGATTAAGTTGTTTTGAACTAGTCATTAGAAATTAAACATAGCAAATTTTTGGGTTTTCTATCCATTCCCAGATTCAAGCCGTCATAGAAATGAAATGAAGGTAAGGTATTATTTGTGAGTTGAAGTATAATAGGTAGTTTCTTGGCTGACTACATGTCCACAAAGTAAGTCTCAAAGGCTTGGCTATCCGTGCGTACAGTCAATCAATTAGATTTCTGGGGCCACAGTGACAAATAATATAAGAGCTGCTAGAGATCTCATAATTATTATTGTCTATGTAACAAGGTACGAAGTAGCCCCTAAATGAAATGGTTTTTTTATTTAATTACATATGTATATATATATATATATATATATTATAGGTTTTCTGATTAATTATATATATTTTCGACATAATTTATTATTTATTATTAATAAATAAAGGATTTTATAACTATTTCATACGTCCATTTTTCTTTGCTAGTTTGCTACATCAACTAGCAATTGAATGCAATGTCGCACAATTATATAAAGAAGTTCTAATGTAAAATGGAATTGCAAATACGACAAGTTGTCCTGTGCATATCTTGCTTTAATATTGAATATAATATATCTTCGAAGGAAAAATATGTGTCCCTCACTACACCTTCAAAGCCATTGTTTTGCCTTTGTTTTTTGTTAGTTTTATAAATATATCCTTTTGTAACCTAACACGCCCTCACAACGATATCTCACAACAACAATATCCCTTCTAATAGCATATCGCATACAACATTTTAAGGTCATTATTATTGCAGGTAAATATATTCGATTTAAACTATCTACAAAACGCAGCTACAATCACATTTATGCCGAAAACAGTAATAATTATATTCGTTTCGGAACTTATTTCTGTATGCTGTAGGCATAAGGGCACGACTGTCTAGATCACAACCGTAGTACTCACTTTGTACTGAGATTTACTTATATTAACACATTCGGCGCCGACAAGGCAATTATACATACTTATACAAAAATGACACGGTTTCGTATCACCGGCACCGAATGTGTTAAGTAGGTTAAGTATTATCATTGTAATAAGCATATTTTGGAAGAAAATGACTGACTGTCGAGTTTGTTTCGGCGTTTCTTCTCGGCAGTGGTCTTCTTTTCCAGAAACGCTAGTAGAATTTGACTAGTAAAAGTGCCATTGCAGCCTAGTACTTGCAGAATAAAGTTCATTTATTTAATTTAGGCTATATCTAGACAAGTAGTTATATTGGTTCGTACTACCGTACGACTATATAAATTTCCGTACGCAAACACATGTTCGTACCTATTTTGTGAATTGATGGCCATTTATTAAATTTAATGATTGATACGACATACTTAAATATTATGTTCTATTTAATAATGTGTAAAATAGATTTACGCATAAATTACTTATGACTTACCTAATTACGTATTATGACGGTACTCACATATTAACTGTCACTGTGGGTGACATGTTCCGAACTCTTCGTGAGGTCTTGCTCAGGTGTAGTGTTGTGGCTGTGCGGCGGTATAGCTTCGTGCAAAGGCTGTGCCGCGTGCTGCGTCCGTGTCCGTGACGCACGCGTCCGCAGGGCGGATAGATAATCTAGAACCTCGATGTGTATTATGGTTGCCAACTTATCACTGACGGGTGTCTTATCCTCGACGATACATATCGAAATGGCAACCATCATACGCATATAAGTTTGCGTATGGAGACTTTTTTTGTTTATAGACTTACTAAGTATTTAAAACTTGCGAGGACATTCGTCACCTCTTACATTTTCGAGCTATGACGTCATAATTATTTTGTATGGGAAAAAACAAAATTTCTTCAGACACCTATCGATTCGTGGGTATCAAAGGAAAGATTTCCATGAACTGATTTCAAAAAGAAATTAATGAGCAAAATGAGCTTTTGCTCAGTCCGTGAGACAAAGTAACTTTTTAATTTGGTATGCCGCGAACGGCCATTTCATAGTTCAGGGTCTATTTCAAATTCGATCTATTAGAAGTATAAGAACTTCATTCGCTATGTGCCTTTCAATCCGTTATGGACGATTCACATCAAACGGCCGGAGTTGGCGCGCACCCTACTAGTGTCAAAGGAATTCATACCCTCCATACGGGTATTAGATTTCATATTTGAATAGGTTGCTCTGCCGCTGCCATTTGAATGCGAAGTTTAGCCTCTGTATGGAGGGTTTGAATTCCTTTGACTCTGGTGGCATGCGCGCAGTCCAACATTCACATAATAACCCCAAAAATGCGCTGAACAAGTAACACATTCGATAACTCATAAATCAGGTAACCTAAAAGTTATCAAGAAGCAGTTACCAACGGTTCTTTTCAATGAAAGAATACTTTAATAATACATTTTCGAAACAAAACCAGTTTTGCAAAAAAATAAAACAAAGTTTATTTCGCAAATTAATAATTACAAGAATGAGTGAGAAGAGTGAAGTGTTTTGGTTGATAAAATTAAAATGTTTTGTAAATCAAAAAAGGTGTAGGTACATATTTTCCATAGAGATTAAATGTACTTCTTTAGCCCCACTTGATAAGTCTATTGACTCCTTTTTCGAGCATGAGAAGTGAAAATTATTATTATCCGTAGTAAGCGTGCGTGGAGAATATATTATGGTAGGTATTATAAGGTGTTACTCGCCCAATAAATAAAGTTTTAGTCTAATCTAGTCCATTTATAAAAATCTGCTACCTTTTGTAGTCGGCCGTTTGTGTCGGTCATAACAGTTTGATTGACTGCTATACCCGTCAAAACCCATGGGATATCGGCACTACTTGGACAAGTGATTGGCGGGACAGGAGTATCGGTTTCGGCCCTTAAAATGCCGAAAATGTATAGCTAGTCTCAAGTTTCATTACCTACTAACGACCTCGTTATTAAAAAAATCACATACTGATGGATTAGCCCGAGTTTTATTAAAAAACCGGCCAAGTGCGAGTCGGACTCGTGCACTGAGGGTTTTGGAAAAATATTTTTATAATATGATGCAACTTAAAGTTTACGGTTTTCGCAATTTTTCCTTTATCTGTGCTGTAAGAAGTTGCGTCGTACCAAATTTCAAGATTCTGAGTTTACAGGAAGTACCCTGTAGGTTTTGATTCCCTTGCGAGTGTCGGAAATTTGCGGTGCGGCATAAACGGCTGTATCTTTTGATTGCGTTGGCTTTTCGTCGAAGGTTGATTTTTTCATATCTCCAAAGGACAGTAGACCTGAATATTTGATATAAATTCCAGTTTGATACCTTCACGCATTCCTGAGAAAAATGGTCTTGACAGACAAACAGACGGACGGACAACGAAGTGATCCTATAAGGGTTCCGTTTTTTCCTTTCGAGGTACGGAACCCTAAAAATAACAATAAATTGACGTTTAACTTATATAATTAATTAATGATGTAATACATTACATACAGATCCCGCCTCGATATGTCAGGAAGTAGCCTAAGGGACAATTGTAGGGCCACGATCGTCAAAACAGCGCATCGTCTGCAGTGTCTCTGAGCTTCTGGAAGTTGAACTTTTCAAATTTTATACTTCAGATTTGAGCGCGATGACATTACACTGCAGCAGTGGATAATGACTGCCTCGTAGTGTTCGTAGTAGTAGTCTTAGACTTTTGAGTCTAAGGTTCGGTGTGTTTTCATTGTGTGGGGTACAGTTGTGTCGGGTAATGGCACCTTTTTGGTAGGTAATTTGTTTGATAATTCTTTAAGGGTTCTTTTATACAGACGAGACAAGAAATAACAGTCATAATGTACCACTTACATTTCCGCCTTCCGAATTTTAACAAATTAAAGATTGACATTGCATTTGACGTAAAGTTTTGATTTCTTTTTGTCTATGACACCGGGTAACCGGCCTTATGGCGCTGTAAAAAATGGTTATGCGTAAAGACATAGATATGGCGATGATGTGACTACCTTTAGATATCTATAGTAAGTGCGTTACGCCCATGATTTTCCGCTGTATAACAACAGCAGCAGTAGACCCCTGATATCCGCCGGGACGTACGCGGTTGAATGCGAAGAGCGATCCTGCGGTGCGCAAATACAAGGCGGAGCTGGACTTCGTTGGTGGTTTTAGACGGTAGTCCAAGGCTATCTAGCCGCAGTTAGTCCGTCATACCCGTCCTCCCCGACAGGACGGGATGCGTAAACGCATTTCCCCAACGTTAAAAAAATAGTAGAACCCTGATGTATAATTGAGTTAAAAAAATACGTGTAATTACTATGTACTATTACTTATTCTGTGGTAATTACTACAACCGCAAAGACAGTCCACATACTTATAAACTTGTTAAACCGTGTTGTTGTATTTCCGGTATGCACGCTTCAAATTAAGTCAGTATGAAAGTAAAACGAAATCTTTATTTAACACAAAAAATATCAAATATAAAACAAAACTTGACTCAAACCAAACCCTTAGACCAACTAATTGAATAACCCACCCCGTGTCATTCCCAGTGCAAAGGTGCCCAAAACGCATGCTGCGTTACCGCGTTGGACTGCAAAAGACAAGGCCCCTGTCCCGCATACGTATCCAAATTTTGAAAGTAAAAAGGTTTTCAACTGCACATCATGTAAGATACGAGGTTATTGTACGGACAAACAGTATTCAGCCTAAACTGTTTAGGAGTCACGCCAGTGAAGGGCAGACAAACGACCGGATTATGTTAAGCCGCGCGGAACCCTTAGCGTGAGTTCTAACTCACTCTTAATTGGATTTATTTCTTTATGAATTAAGTATATCATTTATGAAACGGTCAAAAATAAAAAAAACTTGATCCAATAAACAAAATCTGGACTTAAATCTCCATATACGAGTGGCATGTTTTCTCACGTGGTTATCCCCAAAAGGGGAGCTGTTTGCTTGGAAGTGGTTGATTTCCTTATGTAACAGGTTGGCTTTGTAACTCGTAATGTATATAATTAATACCAAAAAAACCGACACCAATTTTATACTTGCTATGCCACAATTTGTGGTTTCCGTGAGCCAATGCTTGGTTACCTACATCAGAAAATACCGAAATCGGCATATGCGTGCCTATCAAATTCGAGGAGTTCCCTCGATTCCTCCTAGATCCCATCATCAGACCTTCACCAAATTTATATGGGACCAATGACCTGCATTGAAACAAAAAAAGAATTATCAAAATCGGATGACGTGGCCGAGAGTTATAGGGGAACATACATACATAAAAAAAGAACAACCAAACATGGAGACGAACTAAGTACCTCCTTCCTTCTATTGAAGTCGGTAAAAACAAAATTAAAAATTTTGATAAACCCACCATGGATTAGCCTAATTGAAAAATTATAAAATAAAATAAATGTGGATCCGAACTGGGTTTATACGAAGTAAGTACATAGAGATGAAATTGATTAAAAAGCCGGCCAAGTGCGTGACGGACCACGCACAAAGAAGGGTTCCGTACCGACACCTCCTAATCTACATTTAAAACCACTATACAATACATTGCACTATACGCTGCACTGGAGGATGTGTTCAAGACTCTGGGCTGGAGAAGGCTAGGCATCAACATAAACGGCGAGTACATCACTCACCTTCGGTTTGCTGACGATATAGTAGTCTTGGCTGAGACCATGGAGGATTTAAGTACAATGCTCAATGACCTCAGTAAAGCCTCCGAGCGAGTTGGTCTAAGGATGAACATGGATAAGACGAAGATCATGTCAAATGCCCATGTAGCACCAACTCCCGTAACAATAAGACACTTTACGCTCGAAGTTGTAGACGATTACATATACCTAGGACAGACTGTCCAGTTAGGTAAGTCCAACTTCGAGAAAGAGGTTAATCGTCGAATCCGACTCGGCTGGGCAGCGTTCGGGAAGCTACGGCACATCTTTTCGTCCAATATTCCGCAGTGTCTCAAGACGAAAGTCTTTGACCAGTGTGTGTTGCCAGTGATGACATATGGTACTGAAACGTGGTCGCTTACTATGGGCCTCATAAGAAGGCTCAAAGTCACCCAAAGAGCAATGGAGAGGGCTATGCTGGGAGTTTCTCTGCGTGATTGCGTCAGAAATGAGGCCATCCGCAGCAGAACCAAAGTGACCGATATAGCCCTTCGAATCGCTAAACTTAAGTGGCAGTGGGCGGGGCACATAGCACGCAGAACCGATGGCCGTTGGGGCGGAAAGGTTCTCGAGTGGCGACCACGTACCGGAAGGCGTAGCGTGGGCAGGCCCCACACGGTGGACTGATGACCTGGTAAGGGTCGCGGGTGTCCGCTGGATGCGGGTGTCCGCTGGATGCGGGTGGTGCAGGACCGGTCATTGTGGAAGTCTTTGGGGGAGGCCTATGTCCAGCAGTGGACGTCATTCGGCTGAATGATGATGATGATGATACTATACATTGAATCAAAAAGGTCGTATCTTTATAGGAAACTGACGGCACTTACGCCCTTTTTGTTTGGGCAAGACAGTTTTTCAGCAATAACTCAAAAACCGTTAGACCTATCTTATTCAAACCAAAAATCGTTGAAAGTCAAAATCAAAATCATATATTTATTATGCAAATAGGCCACAAGGGCACTTTTACTTGTCAAAGCGTGAATATAACACAATTTAAAAAAACTAACAATGTTACTTAATAATAATGATTAAAAATATACTGATTAACAATTCAATGAAAATAAATTTACACATATTAAGGACGTATTGAATACGATCTGTGTCCGAATAAACAGAAGGTATACAGGGTAGCCCATTCAAATCGGTCAGTATGGGAAAGTCTAAAACTATAAGACATACGAAGATTTGTTCTTAGGAACCATGTCACCGATTTTACAAGTAGAGAGGTACAAACAACCATAGAGACAATTTTACATGCCTGAACTTGTTGAATATTGTAACGGTGGTCACTTTGAACACCTACTATGATAAATTAAAGTATGTGAAAAAAATGCATTTTATTCATTTTAGACATTATGTTTCTTAGAGACATTTACTGCTTAAGACCTACACAAACGATATCTGAATAGAAATAGTGTAAGTTTATTTTTTCAAAACAACCGGGTTCGATTCCCTAGCTGGGTACAGTGTTTTTTTCAAATGTGTTCCTAAGAACAAATCTTCGTATGTCTTATAGTTTCAGACTTTCCCATACTGACCGATTTGAATGGGCCAGCTAGTATAAAACTATTTTAATATCAAATATCTCAGAGATGTATATGGTCTCTGAGCGTCCAAATACGATTAATAACAATTATTTCAAAGTCCTTAGAGATGTAAATGGTCTCTAAGCACCAAAATTAAAATAAGTAAATTGAATATTGTTAGAGATTTATAAGGTCTCTAAGCGTCAATAACAATAAAACTAATCCAGAACAAGATTATGTCTCTCGTCAATCTACAAAAAAATAATACTAGTATTAAGGTATTTACTATGCCCTTGCAAGCATAAACAGACCGGACTCCACAAACAGCACCCGATCACGAGTAAATATGACGCGTATCTCAGCCATCGCCTCCCTCGACCATCTGTTAGGGAAGGTGGTGACCCGATCAACGACGCCACCGTATGCAAAGCCCTTTAAGCGAGCATGACATATTCAGGCAGCCGGACATTATCAAAGATTAAAATTACTCTTCGGCGAGAAACAGCATTATGATTCATATAATTTTATTGTAAATAAGAAAAAAAAACCAACTTCAATGGGGGAGGCCGGTGAAAGATTATTATACTTAGATGGTGCACTCTTAGATTCCATACAATAAAATAAAAATGGCTATAAGTATGTTTATAATGGTAGAAGACTAAGCACCCTCAATTCCTCATGGAATCATGGAAAATCCTTGCTTGCTTGACAAACAAAACGAAGAGAACAAATCGCCAAACGTGAACTACGCGTCGTTGAAGAGTTCCGTTCTGATCATCATCAGCAGTTCCACTTCATCAAATGTCACTTTTATGAATGAAAATGCTTGATTAGTTCATGAAAATACTAAAATCACTATTTGTGTGCCTTTCACATTTGAGGAGTTCCCTCGATTCCTAATGGATCCCATCATCAGAACTCGAGCATGACAAAAATCAATCGTGAAAATAGAACTTGCTTAACAAACACAGGTAGAAGGACCAATCGCCAAACGTGAAATTTTCGTCGTTGAAGAGTTCTGTTCTGATCATCATCAGCAGTTCCACTTCATCAAATGTCACATTTTCGTATGATAATGCTCGATTTGTTGATAAAAACACAAAAATCACTATATGTTTGCCTTTAAGATTTGAGGAGTTCCCTCAATTCCTCATGGATCCCATCATCAGAAATCAAGCATGACAAAAATTAATCGTAAAAATAGAGTTTGCTTAACAAACACAGCTAGGAGGACAAATCGCCAAACGTGAACTTTTCGTCGTCGAAGAGTTCTGTTCTGATCATCATCAGCAGTTCCACTTCATCCAATGTCACATTTTTGGATGCAAATGCTTGACTTGTTGATAAAAACACAAAAATCACTATATGTTTATATATACTTACAATAATAAAAAGAAATCGGTTAAGAAATGACGGAGTTATGGAGTAACAAACATTAAAAAAAAAAAAAAAACATACAACCAAATTGATAACCTCCTCTTTTGAAATCTTGAAGTCGATTAAAAATGCAACGAAAGAGCTATTTATACAAGGAAATAATATACTAAGTGAAGCATAGGTATATTTAAACTAACAGGATTTAACTATCAAGGGCTTCAAAGCATTTTTGTAATTTAAGAAATCGTTGACAGTATAATAGGCCAGCGCAACGCGCACGTCCATGTGCACATCTACGCTTACGCATCTGGTGTGCCGAGGCCTTTACAGTACAGAGTACAATCAAGTCCAATAAAAAGTGTGTGCATACAACTTAATCAAAAATAAGGCATTCGCATCTTGTGTCGGCGAATGAATGCTCCGGTACATATTTATGTTATGAGAGGATTAATTCAATACATACGGCAGTTGTCTGTTACAATACAATTACTTTGGGCGCTTGCGGTTTGCAACCTAAAGTTAAAACAGTGCGGCTGGCAGTAATACTGTTAGTATGGCAGCTGTAGGAGCGAAGCAAATACAATCAGAACGTCATGCAAATTATATGGGTTCAAAAATAGGACAGCAGACAATTCCCCGGCCGCTGGATTGGTGTGAAATGGTTATTGCAACTCACTCCGCGTTTTTATTGCTGCTGCTGTTATTTAGCAAAGTTCACTGTACGAACAAATGTTTCGGATGAAGGAAATTGTACAGGTTTGGCATTACATAATTTGATGTTTTGTTGGTCCGTTATATACTTCTGTGATTTTCGGTCAAATTATTTCGAATAGGTAAGTTAGGAAGTTGTTATTTTTAAACAGAGGTGGTTTGCCCACCCAAGGAGCACACATGTCCCAGCGGCGCCCTGCACGTACCGCATACGATATGCTAGGTTAAGCAAAGTCGGCCGTGGTCAGCTCTTGGATGGATGACCGCTTTGAGTGGTTACTAACTGGGCGCTCCGTTGCTTTGAAAGGCACGTTAGTCCGTTGATCCCGGCTGATGTCTAAGTATGATAGCAATCGTTAGCCAAGTAAGAGACCTCAGGGTGGCTAGAGAACTTCTCAACAGTCAAGTTGCCCATTTACTTGACAAGCCTAATTCCGTAAGTTATAGTTCTCCCTTTGAGTTGGAATGTCAGATGGCAGACGCTTCCGTAACTAATGTTAGGAAATAATGTTAGGGTGATGATTACGTATAAGGCAAATAAGTTATTCAGCAAAACATGACAACTTGCAAAATACATCGGGCATTTGCATATATTTGTGCAAGGGAAATTACCGCAAGAAGACAAAGTTGCTAAAGTTACTCGCCATAGTACTTCATATCTCGCACGATATTATTTTGGTTTGAAAACAAACGGCGCGCTATCACGTATGTTTGGCTGTATCCGAACAAAGTTGCAGAGTTATACAACTGGAGTAATTAAAATTTGTAGGGGACGGCGAACTGAAATTATGCATGAAGTGCGCGCAGTGGCCGCCCGGCCTTGCCCGGCGATTAATATTAATGAAGTGTGACACGACGCTCGCCCGCGGCGCTGTTTTATATTGTTACAGAAACCGATGTTGACAATTCTAAGCTAACCTATACGTACTGAGGGACTTGTTGAACAATCAACAAGTTTTACATTTCGCAGGTTGCGTGGTATTATTAACGAATAAAATGAAAGTAATAAAAATATATATTTTCATGCAATCACACCTGTTTCCCAGAGAGGTAGGGAGAGATAACGGATTTACATTTGCTACGACTCTGACATATAACTTTCGCTTCATGAGCTCTTATAACATTCTCCATGCATGCGCGCCGATTTAGGGTACCCTTGACCTGGGTTTTCTGCAGAATGTCTCCGATTTGGTCGGAGTATGTTCGCCGAGGTCTTCCTCTTCCAATTTTTCTATACACACTTCCTTCATACTTACAGTAATTTTGTCAATCTTCTTTCATGCATCCTTCACTCCCACTCCACACCTCTCCCTCTACAGTACTAACCTTTTTTTTTCTGAGGAAATGCATTTACGCATCCCGCCTAGCCGGGGAACTAGGACAGGTATGACGGACTCCCGGGAACTTCCCGGACTACCGTCTAAAACCACCAGGGTATGCCCATCACACAGCATTAGTGGCGGTGACACGGGATCACCAAGGCACACAACCGCGACACCGCCTGCTGCGACAGCCGAAGCTGTCCCCTCTCGGTAGAGGCTTGCGCCCCCCACCCGACGGCAAGCGTGCAGGGTGACACCACACACTTGCCGACTAAAGGGCCTCCACGCCAGGAGAAAGTGAAAAAGCCCGGATTCACTCCCTCAGGTCCCCTTGTAACTTTTTATAGAGGTTTTCTCCCTCGCAGCCACCACCCGGCCCCGGCCTGACGGTGACAGCCCCCTCTCCCGACTATAGCGGCCCTCTGCCGAAGTCAGGGTTACGGGTCCGTAATTCTTTAAACAGGCATACGAACCTACTCAACAAATCATCATCATCATCATCAACAACCCCACAAAAAGCCCTACAATAACCTTATCAAACTAGTCGGATGTACATATTTTTACATGCATATTCTAATTCGATTAGAAACTCATTGGGTGCCCTTTAAATATTTTGGAAGTCACCCAGCGAACCGTTTGTTTCAATCTCAGCACACGATATGAGTATAATCGTCCATGTATCAGCTTTTTATACCACGTTGGTGGCAAATAACCGTACGGCCCATATCATGATATAAGCGGTCATCGCATCCTATGGACGCTTGCAACTCCAGGGTTGTTATAACATTGATCCTTTCTTGAAGAGCCCTATACTATAGACTACACACAGCTCACGCACGCATACACACACAGTCTTATAGAAAACTGGGAAAACCTCAGTAGGGAGCTGATTCCACAACCGGAGCATTCGATTGAGGGAATGCCTCAGAAAAAGTACCGTACGCGTCCATTTAGGTTCTAAGGTGTGAGAATGAATGCTTTGCGACAGCGAGCGCGGTGCGATGGTAGAAATCGGCCTTGCAATCATGCCGATCAGTTCTCCGGAGCATAACCAGTATACAAGTGATAGAACACGTTCAACGAGGCTAAGTATATCCTTAAACATAACGGTTCGATATCGTTTATGAGTTTGCGATAATCTACGATCCGCACAGCACCTCTCTGAAGCGAATCAAAAGACCAAAGCTGATATTCAGGTGCTCCCGCCCAGAGGTGACAGCAATTCTCCATGTGGGGACGGACTTTTGACTTATATAATAGAAGTGGCTCCAAAACTGGACGTCTCTGGTCGACACCAAGAATCCCAATACTCTAGAGGGCTGTGACTCTATGAGTCAATGAATTTCGAATTGGAGTATGACACAGGGACGTATATAAGGGGGAGGGGTCTGGGGGGTCAAGACCACCCTTAGGTCGCGATGGTACACTGGTTATTCCTAGAGCTGTAAACCCACGACCGCAATTGAGGCGATTGATTAGTGCAAATTTTTGCCCGTAACATACACGTACGGAAATGTAATTTTCACTCGTCCCAATTCCTTGGCACTCGCCCTATACTCAGTAGAATCGTCATTAAAATCACAAAGCACGATGTTCTTCTGGTTTATAGTATGTAGTATAGATCAGTGAGGGTAGTGTTAACAGTCTAGATCGACAGCATCGAATAATTTGAGCCCGCGGTCACGCGAGGAACTGCGAAATTTCGCAACTTGTTCTAAAAGTCATAAACCGTGCGTTTTCGACAGCAAAATCTGACCATCTTGGAAGGGCCATAGCTTTGTCCCTAAAAGGGCTAAAAGGCTAAGCTGCACAGTTGTGCTTGAATTGATGTAAATTTAATGTACTTAAAAAAATACTACATTTTGCGATCAACAAACTTACAGTTTAGGACTTTTAGAACATGAATAAAAAAAGTTTTGCAGTTTTTCGCGTGGTGCACAACAAGCTCAAGTTTTACGATGTTGCAAGATTGGATGATCACTTCCCTTATTGATCCATATATCATACTAAATAAAAGCGGCCAAGTGCGGTTTGGGCGGCGCGCAGTGTGGGGTTCTGCACCTACTGCTACTGGTCCTAGTTTAGAACCACTATCCTGTACTGTGAGTTAGGAGGGGTCATATTTTTATAGGAAACACACGGCACTTTTAGGGCGAGGCAGTTTTTCAGCGATACCTAACTTAGAAACTTTTGGACCAATCTTTTTCAAATTATTTTTCGATGAAAGTATTTACCTATTAGAAAATAATCATGGACATATGATATTTTTTCATATTTTTTTATTCCACGGTTCGAAAGTTAGGGGAGAAACATAATGATTGTGTCTTTTGGAGTGATTATCTCCGATTACATTCACTTAATCAATAAAACTGCTGAGAAACCTCATATTTATTTTTAAATATTTATCGATTGATGTGCCATATTATTAACCTAGTTTTTTTTTTTGATTTTCAGTTACTTGTATGGAATGCCCTCATTTTTTATTTTTTAGGTATTTTACTACGTAGCGGCTTACAAAACATCTTTAATCCAAATTTTATTTCTTTGTTTGTTGTGTGTAGTTTTTGATTAAAATGCCTATGAGATACGGACAGACATACGGACATGACGAAACTAGAACTACATCGTACTTGAGGATGTAAATTTCTGAGTGTCGATTAGTAGGGTTACTATTGCTCGTGGCAAGATCTCTCAGGACTTATGAAGAACATATTTTCCGCACTTCTTTCAAAATGTATGTTGGCACCTCATTGTCTTTCAATTTGCGTTTTTGCGTTTTTTGGGTCCCGCACCTCAAAAAGAAAAAGAAAACAGAACCCTTATTACGCTTATTTCTCAAAGACGTGGTATAAAAAAAGGATCACTCGTGTGTCTATCCGTCCGTCTGTCACAGCCAATTTGTTCCGAAACCACAGGACCGGTTGAGTTGAAATTTGGTACCTACATATATGTACCTAAGTCAGTGACCCAATGATGGACGTGTAACGTATAGTACAGTAACAGGAGCAAATATTTAAAAAGACGCTTCCTTAGAGCATCAGCAGTAACTCCGTGTCCCAATATTCTTTTTTTTTTCAATTCTGAGAAATATTGATCTAAATTTATGACCTCCAAGTAATGAATCTTGATTTCACGAGATTGTAAGGCGCTCTATGCAGTTTTTGGGGTAACTTAAGAGTCATAATAGTTTTTGAATTTTTATGATTATTAAAAGGTATTTGGGTAGGTATTTCTTATTTAAAAAAATGTGTTTTTAAAATATATAGGTATACATATCAGTTCAGAAGATTAATTAGCCAAAAAAAAATCAACTGGGACCACTTGGAAATAATTCCTGGCTCGCTCAATAGTAGACAGTTACATTTTTTTGCTGCTGTTACAGGGTCCACCCTGTATGATTGAATTTTAGACATGGGGGCCAATTTTAAGGCGTTAATTAGAAAATAAAAACAAGTTTTCAAACTATATCGCCTGATATACTTATCAAATAAAAGGTCTTAATGTGAGAAACTCAATTTTTTTAATAAATATGTCATAAATAATTTTGAAGACTGAAGTAAATTGAGAAAATATACGAAAATTAATCTCCGAAACTACAAGGCCTAAAATTTTGAATTTGACTACACACAATAGTCCTTTTGCAATAGATTACACGTAAACCTATAAAAAGTCTAGGTTTAATAGTTTTTGAGATATCGATGTAATGTGAATTTCCTATGAAGATGCGACTTTTTTGATTCGAAGTACAGGATAGTGGTTTCACATGTGGAGTGGTAGTGGTGGGAATGGAGCCCTTCATTGTGCGCGGTCCGACACGCACTTGGCCGGTTTTTTTGTTAATATAAAAATTTCGCGCTCGCTACGCTCGCGCATTCATTTATAGTGTATTGTCCTGCTGCCCCCCCCCCTTACAATTTCTATATCTACGTGCTTGGTATGACATTTTGTAAGTTCACCGATAAGATGCGTGCTTTGGTCTATTTATTGTTGCCGTAACGTACCTAATATGATGTGTTACATAACCACCCCATCTGTAGTGTAATTTACGTAACGTTTTAAACGTAGGTAAGGTTGATTAATCCAAATGTCACCTTTCATGGCTAAAAATGACATTCAGTTAAACCTTACGTACGTTTGAAACGGTAACCACCCTGCTGGTCATAATATTTATCTAGTCAATAGGTAATAATAACATACCTATAATTCTGTAAATTAAATTCTCATGAAATTGATTCTCTTGGCTCCCAATAAATTAAGAGATAAGATTAAATAATGTTTATTCCTTCATTAGCTGCGCACCCTAGCTAGTAGATGACAGCTTTTCTTGGTTTTTGTATCATCATCATCACGTCAGCCGAAAGACGTCCACTGCTGGACATAGGCCTCCCCCAAAGACTTCCACAATGACCGGTCCTGCGCCACCCGCATCCAGCGGACACCCGCGACCTTCACCAGGTCATCAGTCCACCGTGTGGGGGGCCTGCCCACGCTACGCCTTCCGGTACGTGGTCGCCACTCGAGAACCTTTCCGCCCCAACGGCCATCGGTTCTACGTGCTATGTGCCCCGCCCACTGCCACTTAAGTTTAGCGATTCGGAGGGCTATATCGGTCACTTTGGTTCAGGTCAGTTTTTGTATGCAAAATGATATTTATATCAAATGTAAGTTGCTCATTTTGTTTAATTTTTGAGTCAATATGTCCACATTATTGCGAGCAATGACGCAAATTTGTCCGATCTCTGTTAATGACCCTTCTGGTTATAAGTTTGTTTGCAGGGGTAAACCGTTATACTTATGTAACGATGCATTTTTAAATATACTTACTCTGCGACAGAAAATGGTCCTTAATTGTAGAAAAATGTATGAAACCCGAACCAAATTAAGGCCATTTGTTTTGCTGCTGAGTATATCTATCATCTGTTTCACATTTTTAGACTATGTTACGTTCGCAAATAACTAAATGATTTCAGGCGTAGATAGGCAGGTATGTTATATATATACGTTTTCAATTAAGTATTTTCTGTACCGATATTCATATAAACATCTCTTTCATATTACTGTTGTATATTCGTAATCATGATATTTCCGTATACGTAGATTGCCTCAGGGAACATCGCGATAAATAAAACGAAATGAAAACAAAATTACATCTTAGGTAGCATACAGGAAAATTGCGCGTGTCGACAAAGTACCTCCTTACCTATGTTATTTGACTCGTCTTTTCCCGAACGATGTACGCGCGTCGCGCAAAAAATAAAGCCAAGTGCGAACCCGTTCCATAGTCACCTAAGAACGTAATCAGTTTCCGCTTTTCACATCGCGCAAAATCCTCGCTATTTAGGAGTAGACTTTTTCGTTATCTTAAAAGATGGCAGGGATGTTGTACTAATGGAACGAGCTGAAAAAATATCTACAACTTTTTCTACGTTTAATAGACGAGATCGTGAAAGAGGAGTGTCAAAAACGGTCTTTAGGGGATTGCAAGCTAGTGACATGGACAGTTTTTGTACAATTCCATATGCCTAACAATTTATTTAGGTAGCCGGAAAAATGTCTATATAAGTTTTAGTTTGGTTTAATCTCAGACATCTTGTGATGAGTGATTTTCGACATATTTGGGAGAGATTCGTCATTGTTTACTTTGGATAATACCTTATCCAGGGTAGGTACCTATCTCATTTTAGAAGTAGTAATTATGTACTGTTTTTGAATACCAGATAGGGTAATTTAATCGACATCTTTAAATTTATAAGGTTCTCTCTTTCTAGGTGGAAAGGTGTAAAACTTTCCTCTCTTTTATTAGGGTTCCGTAGCCAAAATGGCGAAAACGGAACCCTTTTAGATTTGTCATGTCTGTCCGTCCGTCGCTATAGAAATAATTATGATGTGTAATTACGAAAAAAATAATCAAAAAAATCAAATCAAATTTTTCAAAAACAAGGGTCAATTTTTTTTTACAATGCACATAGGCGTGTGGGATATCTTTGGATAGGCCTAAAAATTTTATTTATGTCAACCGTTGGTGAGACATTAGCTGTCAAAGTCGTAAAAAGTGTGTCCCGCACTCTAATTTCCAAACTATGAAGTTTAAAATTCTGTAAAAAATCAAGATGATGTAGAATTATAAATACTATCCACGATTTTTGGTTTGAACAAGATAAGTCTAACGGTTTTTGAGTTATTGCTAAAAAACTGTCTTGCCCAAACAAAAAGGCGTAAGTTCCTTGACTTCCCTATGAGGATACGACCTTATTTGATTTACTGTATTGTATAGTGGTTTTAAATGTAGATCAGGAGGTGTCGGTACGAAACCCTTCTTTGTGCGTGACCCGACACGCACTTGGCCGGTTTTTTTTTGTTTTAATATGCTGTAGACGATAGTGGGCGATATGCCGGCGGTCTCAGCAGTTTTTTTTTTACTAAATTTACCTTCTGCGGTTTATGAAGACTATTTTTGCCTTTTCGCTTTCGGCGAAGGCAAAACATTCGTAGAAGAACGAAGTGGCCTTTTTTGCAAGCCACTGGAGCCTGCTATTGGTTCATCCATCGAAGTCGCACTCGCACTCCACCAAACACACGCGAAACAGTAAGCTCCTAACAATAACAAATAATTTATACAATTCAACAATTTGCTGATCAACAAGAAAAATAAAAAGATAATTTTGTCAATTTTTAACGAGAAGTGACGTGACATAAACGTTTTTTTTTATATCGGACCAACTGTTTTCAACATCTTCTTATTTAGGTTTTTTATTATGCCTACCTTTTCCAAACTAAAATGAGAAAATAAAACAACAGATATAAAAAATAAATACTTTTAGAATAAATATATTTTCGTAAGTAATACATATTTAGACATAAATATTAAAGACTGTTTTGTAATTTTATTGTAAACAACAACATTGGAAGTTTTTTAATGGCTGTTTAAGGTAGTTTGACAGCTGTGTCAGTTGTGTGGCGTAAAATGTCTTATATAAAAGACCTCGTGCTTCGTGCTCTAACCTTGTTTCTAATGCTAAAAAACAACAGACCATAACTATATTTAAAAACATGAACAACATTTCATTTCTTTCGTAAATAATGCATAAAAATATAAATAAATACAGAAGGTTTTGTTGCGTGAAACCAGTGAGCAAAATGCGATTTTACTGCGAGCGTGAAAACGACTTTTCCGGCTTGAAACCAGTGAGCAAAATGCAATTTTGCTGCGAGCGTGAAAAAAACTAACTTTTTAATTTTTCATATCGTAGGTTAGTTTAAGTAACTTTATTCTCTCTATCACTATTCCTTTGCGTTATATGTTCTCGCCGCTGAGGTGAAAAGTTGTATGTATCACACGAGAGCAAAGGTATTTGCATCTCGTGTCTTTGAGTCCCTCGCTATGCTCAAGACTCGCTACGCTCGTGATTAAATTATAGCATCTTTCGCTTGCTCGGGACTCAACATCAACACTCGCAGCAAAAATTTACTTTGCTCTCTTGTTGAACAAATAACTATTACAGCATGAAAAAATCTTCTTGGTTTTTATTCTATTTAACCAGCTAGCGGGTGCATACGGTCAGTAATAAAAAGGGTATGTTTCTTATTAGAGCTGTATTTATATACATACATTTTCGTAGATTTTTAAACGAGGTTTCGTACAAAAAATCGACGGTACCAATGTGCATTAGGTACCTAAGCACGCTTGTTTGAAGACATGGTGGCGTAACCGATTTTTCAAATAATAATGGGCTAAATTAGGCCAGTAAGTTTTATAACGACTACTTTTATGGCAAAAACCTTTCAAGCAAGAGAATTATTTATTAATCGCAGGGTTAATAACAATGCTAACTTTGTCTGCGACTTTAACACGCAATGCTTCCTCGGGTAATGAAATGATATTTAAGTTTACTTACAATATAAAGCTTTTATATCATTTAAATATTTTAAATTAATGTGAATAAGGTGCAATTACTCTCTCACGTGGTACATTGCACGTAAAACCGATGGCCGTTACGGCGGAACAGTTCTCGAGTGGTGACCACGTACCAGAAGGCACAGCGTGGGTAGGCCCCCAACAAGGTGTACTGATGACCTGGTAAAGGATGCGAAAGTCTGCTGGATGCGGTTGGCGCAGGATCCAGGAATTATTTATATAAATTGTTAAATATTTTTACGCCTTACATAGCTGAATAGATAAAAAAAAATTACGTAAGACTGCATTCTCGGCAAGTTTACATTGATTGATCGGTTGATTGACTGTCTACATTTGTCCTCCTGGCCCAGTTCAAATACCTGATTGTTCACTTTTCAAATTACTCACTCCTGTGGTAGTCTGGCGGATGTGAGTATGACTGTTAAGAGCTTTGTTCACGACGACTTTTATTCAACAGTGATCGACGTTGGAATAAGATGAAACCGTTATCATTCTCGTGATACCATCGCCTGAAGTTGCCATTCAATAGTTCCTGTAAAACTGCAGGTTGATTGCGTAACGTTTCATGCGTACGTTAGGTTCATTTAAATGTTATTTTTGTACGAAAATATTACGGTTGATGTTTCTTCCTTCTAAAAGTTACACAATTACTCTTTCTGTTACTTCAGAAACTCGTGCAGATATTTGTTTATACTACTTTATTATAATTTATGCAGACCCCGGAAAGTCAACGCAAAAGTTATGACCTCTTCTTTACCCTTTATGTGACAAAACATGTAAATACCCAATTCAAGCATCAAAGACTAGTGTCACATACAATCTATTATTTTTTCTGATTGTAATCGTTTTGACTATCTAGTCTAGATAGTTATTTTCCCGAATAATGTAGTAAGGGAAAATAGGATAGGGTAATATGGCTTTTAGACCTGTTATACACTCTACTTTTCACTTCAATTGCGAGAAAACAAATAAACAAAGATTATCCTCTCCTAAAAAACAAAAAATTGTAACATATGTTTGTCGGCCTGTTTAGCCTAGTTGGTTAGCGACACTGCCTCCGAAGCTAGAGGTCGAGGGTTCGAATCCCGGTCAGGGCATTATTTGTTCCTGTGTCTTGGGTGTTTTCTATGTATTTAAGTATTTATTTATCTATATAAGTATGTATATCATCGTCGTCATATAGTACTGTAGCAGCCAAAGTGGCCAAATAGCTCGGTACACCATACAAAATTATGGTGTACCTATTTGGCCACTGGCTGCTACGTATTATATGACGCTGACTGTACCCATAGCTAGTAGTATAGTGGGTTTGCATAGTTAGAGACTAGGTCCTTTTGTGTAGGTTTGTCCCCTAATACTTATTTATTTAATAATGGGAATTAATATCATGGCCGTCATAACAAGGAAAAATAAAAATAAATGGATATTAATATATTTTTTATAATATCAACTAAGGTAAATTAAAATACGTTAATATAAGGAAGGTGCTAAATTTTATATTGTGTATGTTGTGGTGGTATGTTGCCGGGGGAACGTTTTAATAAAATATCAACAGCGAATAAAATATTGAAGCTTTTATTTACAAAATTATCAACATATTATCACTTTGGGAATTTGCAGTTTTACTTGCATAACGCCATAAATACTAGTTAATAAAAACAATGTCGATTACATTACAATTCCTCGATAACTTTTTATCATAGGTACTTATTTATACCTACCAATAGGTACGATAAGGTGTTACGTCAAATAAGGTACATTAATTCACGAATAAATATGTGTTTGATACTATAAATTCGACATACAGCAATACATCTAACAATGATATGAAAATATGCTTTGAGATTCGAAGTTAAAATAGGAAGGTACATATTATGCTTAGTAACAAGCAGAAATACTTCGTTAGTGAAACGTTGTCTTAATGTAACTTAACTGTACTAGTAGTTGTTTCAGGAAAAAATATTAGGTACGCTTACTATTGATTGACTTTAAGACATCTAGCAAAAAATCTCGCCTTTTTTACAACAACTGGAAAGAGGTGATAGTCAATTCCCAAGATAATCAAACATGCCAAGTTTTGTAAAGCTGATAAATAAAAATATCCTCTTGCTTTATTTGCCCATAATGCTATTTGAATACTTAAAATATCTTATATTCTCTAAGTAAGTTTGATCGCAGTAAATAATTGAATAACGGTATTTTAAATTTTGAGCTAAATATGTATATTGAGTATTATAACGTAAAAAGGAGTAATAAGTATGACCATAATTTTAATGTTCTTGTTATTTCAAATCATCATTTTTAATTTAGGTCTCCAATGACTTCATGCCACCCCGTACAATACCTAATGTCTCTCTTTACGTAGTTGTCGTTATTGAAGTTATGATTATTGCTGTTTTTTTTTTAATTTAATTTCAGAATTGTTCTGTTAACAAATTTCAACTAATTATATTATATTCATTCGCTTAAGCATAATTATCTATACAAAAGCAAATGTATCGATAATTGTTTGTGCGGTCACCAGGTCATTCTTCCGGAACTAGGTATTTTGAGTCACCATCAAATGTTATGTATACCCAGTGATGGGCAAAAATTAACTTGAATAAGAATAAGAATAAAAACGGAAATTTTATTCTTAGTCAAATGGATTTGAATAAGAATAATTCATGCAGTCGTTATTTAAAACGAAATGAACGGGAATAATTCAAGTGGCTTTCATTTAAAATGAAGAATAAGAAACGGAATAATTATTCTAGAAATGGGTTTATGCTTAATAAAGCTTTATTTAATTAAAATGTTATTAAAAATAAGTCTAACTAATCTTTCTTTATTTAATCACATTAATAACAAATAACTAATAAAATTAAATAAAAATTAAACATACCTACCTACCTATAACTATAATCTAAAATCTAAGGTAGGTAAAAAAAAAAAAAAAAAAAAAAAAAAAAAAAAAAAAAAAAAAAAAAAAAAAAAAAAAAAAAAAAAAAAAGGGTCATAATAATAGTTAAAACCAATTAAGCTACAATGCAAATTTTAATTTAGCTGTGTAATTTTAAATATTTTTCAAGTAGCTGAGTAAGTACTTGGATCATCTGCGATGGAATAAAATTAAATTATGTTTGACGATCACGGCGCAACGTTATCTTTTACGAGTTTTCCACCATCTGCTAGGTACCATTCCAAAGTAAGGGCGAAGAGGATGGTTTTTCATAAACGAATATGAAAATTAATTACTTTGTTGTCACTTGTATTGTGTGTAGTATTTATTTCATGAAGTGCCTTAATTTTGTTTTGGCATGTTTTCTTAGTTTATTTACAAAGCGTTATAATAATAATATATATTTATTGTCACAAGTGTTAACAAAATAAAAAACAATTTCAGTAACACGGAATACCTTATCAATGTGAATAAGCGATATTATTTGTAAAAAATATGTACAACGATTAGAATATATTACACTTATTTACTATACATGATAACAAATCAGAAAGTGTTATATATACAAAATCAGAGTTAAGATATGTATTGACTTCATGATGACGAGAAACCAGAATTTTACCAAGAGGTTACGACAGCATATTAACGCTTGGAAGAACAATATAGGTACTGAATTTTATATGGAGCACATTCATATACTTAATTGACGCAAATATTTGCACTTCCATTACCCATTATCATCATGTCAGCCTAAAGAGGTCCACTGCTGGACATAGGTCTCCCCCAAAGATTTCCACAATGACCGGTCCTAAGCCACCCGCATCCAGCGGACACCCGCGACCCTTACCAGGTCATCAGTCCACCGTGTGGGGGGTTCTGTCCACGCTATGCGTTCCGGTACGTGGTCGCCACTCAAGAACCTTTCCGCCCCAACGGCTATCGGTTCTACGTGCCATGTGCCACGCCCACTGCCACTTAAGTTTAGCGATTCGAAGGGTTGTATGTATCGGTCACTTCAGTTCCGATGCGGATAACTTCATTCCTATTAGCATAGCCCTCTCCATTGTTCTTTGGGTGACTTTGAGCCTTCTTATGCGGCCCATAGTAAGCAACCACGTTTCAGTACCATATGCCATCATTGGCAACACACACTGGTCAAAGACTTTCGTCTTGAGAAACTGCGGAATATTGGACAAAGAGATGTGCCGTAGCTTCCTGAACGCTGTCCAGCCGAGTCGGATTCGAAGATTAACCCAAGATAATAAATATAAAATCCACAGTGTCAGTATACGTGTGTCAAACAAAAGGAAAGTGGCTGATCGTGACCTCGGTTATTTATAAAAGCATATACAGAGTACTCGTAGGTATATTATTGACTTTTAATATCAATTCCATTTGGTTAATGCCTGTCCAACATTTATTTTACAATTTTAAAAATAAACTGTCAACATGTGTTACTTAGTTTATGATAACTATTGAGAGAATGTATATATAATTGAAAGCTGTCTCATAAAAACCCCGTATATGTGATTTAATATCAGTACCGGTTCAGCAACAAGAGCAATCACCCAACACACGCCAAAAACATTAAACGAATTTTCCTTTTTGAAGTCGGTTAAAAGTTTAACTTAAATGCATTTATTTCTACATTTATTAATCTTATGTACAAATATCGTGAATTAGAAGCGATGTACATATATCAAAATTAGATGGAAGACGCGAAACAGTAATCATAATAACCAAGTTATACAAATGCAACAAGATCTTTTATTTGTTTAAATAAGGTAAAGGAAGTATTAACATTGATAGATTTATATGCACATGTATAAAAATGTTATGGTATTAAAAATCTATATACATTTTGTAACTACCTACTCAATTAACGTTGTTTTGTAGACCTTCAATATACTTATCGTATGAAATCACAATAATACGGATGCATAGTCGCAAACACACTCCGGAAAATAATTACAACTAATAATTACAAGTAAGTCAATACAAAAAAGTTCAAATTTTAGTTACTTTTGTGTAAGCATGAAAGCTACATCTTGGCAGTGAACGATCTTTTCATTTTATTGTACCTATCCTTTCTAGCCTGACCGGAAATATAAGTAACTTCAATACAAATTGATGTGTACTTAACATATAAATGAGGTGATATTACTCAAAATCATACAGATGGTTTGAATATTTAAATACCTCAGATGGGCAAGTACTCATGAAACTCAAAAGAAATATGTTTGGATATTTAGCCCGTTGATTAACACAACTTAGAAACCATTATTTACGTCCTACTCATTAACACTACGTCTGTATGAAACACAGATTGGGTAAATACTATTTAAATCGTTCGACGTTCAGATGTACTCTTTGAGTAATAAATTGAAAGATAATAATACAGTAGGTTGATAAATCGATGGTATACCATATAGGCCTATAGGCCTTACGCACAATGGTCCGACTTTCACGGACTAAGTGCGGAAAAAGGAGTCCATAACCATAACCATGGGCCTTACTAATTTAATTATAAAAAGTTTGTTCACTACCCAAGATTTATGAAATTCCGACATCAAATAATGCAATAATATACGTAAGTATACGCGTATAATTTATCCGCCAAAAGCTTAAACCGCTAAACGTTCGGGTTACCTTTGAGCCTTGCGGTTCAGTTATACGTATTAATTTCTTGATACAATCTGATAGGTACATATTATAAATCGCAATAATTCCATACTGACCTATCATTAACGTAACAAATATTTGTATTTAATTCGTACCCCTAACTACTTGTTATGTGAAAACTATTATATAATTTACACACAAGTGAACATGTGCCTAACATATTAACGCGCCTGAAGAACATAGGTAATATTTTATTTCTAAACCCGTACATAATGGAATAATAGGGAAACAAATTAAGAATCTGTAACTCTATCGATGTATATTTGGCAATTGACATACACTAAACTACCTGATGTGTTATTTTATCTACACTTGTGTTTACTTTCGTCGCTGGTTGCTCATGAGCGCCCTGACCCGCTTGAGGTTGGTGATGGTGATTTCGTCGTTGGGTTGCAACTGCAGAGCTCGACGGTACGAAGTTGCGGCGGCCGAATACTTACCATTTAAATGTAATATTGCGCCGAAATTTGAGTGGAACTCCGCATCCTGTGAACAACAGCATATTTTGAAAAGGAGCGATAACTGCACTTTATGCCAAAAGACACGATCGAGTTTCAATTGGGTCGGTCAACTGTTACTTCAAATCAAGTTTCTATCCGTTCGGGCGGAATACCTAACAATATCATGGTCTGACTATAGACTAGAAAGAAAATTGCGTACATGCATCATATAGTAACTGATATACATCGGCCTAATAGCTACCTCATTATGAGAAGTTACAATGGATGGAACGCCTTTTAAATATTTTTCCGGCACTTATCGCTTATTAGCTATGAAGGTCGGTACTAAATTATACTTATAGATAAACTATGATGTAAGCTGCATCAACATTAACACTTTGAATACCATATTTAGTTAAATTTTTAATGCTGAAACGTTGCCTGGGTAACGTTTTGTATAATTGTTAGGACGAGTTTATGTCTTTGAGGCAGTAAAGTGTAGTTAAAGCCACGCTTAGCGGTAATAGTTGTCGTGAAAGCCTTCTCGCATCGAGTCTAACTCTAGTTTTCGTACGGGAAGTTAAAGCAACTCAGACGAGTCTTTTAAGCCATTCCACTTGAAATATTGTAACGATTCGTTAGCAAACTGCATTCATAGTGTGCATTAGAAACAAATGTTTGCTATATGTAATTAACGTGCATATTCTTATTATACGTGAATTGAAACTTACATAGCACAATGTAGGTCATAAACATTATGCTTGTAAAATTATTTCGGTCTTTCTTGCTACCTAAGTAATTACATACTTCCTAGTGCGCATTGGTTACAACTGTAGGAATTTCTCGCTCTCATTTTGGCTGATTACGAACAGATTTTCTTCCCCTTAAAACTTCAAACTTATCCCCTTGTAGAAGGAATACGTATATGTATAGAACCATTTATTTCCACTCCTCTTTATATACACGGTGAAATGTCTTCTGCTCATGTCCGTAAGTTTACAACTCACTAAATACTGGGCAAAATAAACTATCTGCAAGCAAACCAAGGACGCACTCACTTCAGAGAAATAACACCGACACCTAAAACTGCTTAAGCGTTCTTATGTAGGCGCTGAAATTCCTACTTTACGCCAATGTATTTTACTAGTCATATTCTACTAAACAAACGTTATACTCTCTTTGTGTTTCAGATAATACTCTACAGAGCTGCATAGTGACAAAAAGGGCATTTTTTTATAATTCAGAATTTCTTTGGTATTCTTAAATACCAAATTTCTTAAATTCTGGGGTCAATACTCCTAATATTTGAAATGAATCTTATAAGACGTAGACACAAATAAAAGGTCCTGCTGATTAGTTTTTTGATTAGCATCACGTAAAACAGATTGCAGAAAACAATCCCTCATAACTCATAAACACCTACATACCTACTTGAATTTATTTTGTACTAACTAACTTTAGCTAAACTTTATTTATTATGAAATGAAATGAAATGAAATGAAAATGTTTATTTAGACTTCAACACATTTACAGGGTGAGTCACAGGATCCCAAACTAGGCCGAGCCTGTATCTTGGGAACCGAAAATGTTGTTACATAAAAGTGACACGTGTGCTTTATATATAGAAAAACATGTTACAAAAGTGTGTTTAAACATTTTTGGTAAATAGAAACTCTTAAAGTACCTAAATAGAATCAGAAGGTAAACAAGTCTACGTGGTAGAAGATAAAAAATGTACTATGCCTATTTATTATTGTTATTAAGATGTGTGGTTGAGCTGAGTGTGCTTATGTGTGTTTGTGTATGCATGAATGTGTGTGTGTGTGAGTGTGTGTGTGTGTGTGTGTGTGTGTGTGTGTGTGTGTTTGTGTGTGTTTTTTCCTACTTAACAGAAGAGAATAAGCTCTCGGTTTTACAATAAGATAAAGTGAGCAACCATTTAACCAGAACCTTCTTTAGTTTAAGATGCTTACATTGTTTAATGTCCAAGTATTTACAAACTACATTATATATAAAAGGGTGCATGAAAGATGGAGAACGCCTGGCAAAGGTAGATCTTACCTTCGGAAGGGGGGTCCGGTATACACGTCTCTTGAGTAATTGCTCTTGGTTCGGAGATTTAAGTATATTTTGATGGGTGCGACTAACTGCCTTCAATATAAACAATTGCCTGACTGTGAGAAGCTTGCTGTCTTTATAAAGGGATTCCGTTGGGTATCGGAAGGGCTTCTTCAGCATTACTTTAATTACAGCACGTTGTGCCCGCTCGAGATCCAGCAATGCGGTCTTGTAAGCGCAGCCCCAAACCGCTATACCATATTGTATTACGGATTGACACAGCGCATAATAAACCATGTAAAGAATATTAGCGGGACAACAATGCCGTAGGCGTTTTATAATGTAAATGATTTTTCTTATTCTTTTCGAAAGCGTGAGAATTTGCTCTTTGAATGTAAGATGTTGGTCAATAAGAAGACCCAAATACCTAACGGTGGAGCATCTGGTCAAGTAGCAGCAGGAGCAAGGCCGTTGAGCGAGACTACAGTTATGTAACGTAAGGGATTCAGAGGTGGGCGCGGCATTTGCGGCAGTTTTGGAGAAGGGAACATAATAAGTTTTTTCCACATTTAAAGTTAGAAGATTGGAGTCAAACCAAGAAACCATTTTCGCTAATCCTTTGTCAGCCACAGAGTACGTGTCCTCCCAGGTTTTATCATTTTTATTTTTTTATTTTTTAATATTATTATTTATGTTTTGACGATCCTATTATAAATTTTACTACATAATAATTTCTTATTTTGACATGTCTACAACAATACAATATTTATTTTAAAGAATACTAATAGCATAAATAAATTGCTCTAAATAATTAATTAATATGTATCTTAATACATGTTATAACTGACGATTCGAAAGTGCTTGTTTCTAGGCCTATTTGAATAAAGAATATTTTGACTTTGACTCAGCCATCACACTCCAGTCACCACCGGACCGGGTGATAATTCACCCGAACGAAGCTGACACCACCAGACAGTGACAACGTCGTTAAACTTGGTTATGTTACCTTACTATGTGACGGCGCTGACGCAAAAACAAGATTACCCTAATAAACAACAGTGCACGTGCTGTGCAGGAGAGCGGGATATCATGATTCGTTGTTTTCTAACTGTCAATCGGTTAATAATAATGTGTAAAAATCGTGCAAGTTTAAATCAATATATATGTCAATCGGTTTTTTTCAATATAAAACGTTATACACTTATAAGTACTATTAAATATTTCGTGTACCTATTAACAATGGTAGTGTCATTGCCTCCGAAGCTAGAGGTCCCGGGTTCGATTCCCGGTAAGGGCATTTGTTTCTGTGGTGAGCAGAGACATTTGTTCCTGAGACTTGGATGTTTTCTATGTATTTAAGTATATACATACATACATATAATCACGCCTGTTTCCCATAGGGGTAGGCAGAGATCACGGATTTCCACTTGCTACGATCCTGACATACAACTTTCGCTTCATGAACTTTCATAACATTCTTCATGCATGCGCGCCGATTTAGGGTACTCCTGACCTGGCCTTTCTGCAGAATGTCTCCGATTTGGTCGGAGTACGTTCGCCGAGGTCTTCCCCTTCCAACTTTTCCATCCACTCTTCCTTCATACACTCGTTTTGTCAATCTTCTTTCATCCATAAGTAATATCTATTATTAATTAAGTATATATCTATTATATATCGTCTAGTACCCATAACACAAGCCTTATTGAGCTTAATGTGGGACTAGTTCGATTTGTGTAAAAAAATGACCCCTAATATTTATTTATTTGATGTAATAAACTGTCCCAATTATGTTTAGGTACGGGTTATTAATCTTTTGGCGATGAGATGAACTGCCGTGCCGTTACGTTATACCGGCCAATAAAGTTGTGGGAGTACGATATCCGGACAATCGCGTCACATATAACCTATAAACTGGCCGTAACGATTAATTTATCGCTCTGCCGCTATTATTACAGCTCAAATACTAATCCTCTAATGCAATAAAGGTTGCAAGTAAGCGCGGAATGCGATGCAACTTTCTGCATATTGCATTTCCAGGAATTTATTTTTGTAAAGTGTTTCCTTTGTAACCTAAAAAAAACAATGAAATCATTCTCCGTATAAACAGGCCTCCTTGAAGATGCTCCATGAAGAGGAGACCTCCCTGCCTAGGTGTCAAAACGAAGTGCAATGTATAAACGGAACGTACAAAATGCGACACTGTACCAAAAAAACTTGAAACTATAATTACGAGGCCCTTTAATAAGTCAGCCGCTCCTGCATTGACGACATTTCGACTAAATACCTATCGAGAAGTATTTAGCTTTACAAGGTAAAGCTAGCCTGGACGCATTATTGAGAATGTTATGCATATACCTATATATACGGTCGGGTAAATGTTCATGTATCGATGGACAGACAAATATCTAAGGCACAATTAGTAGGACTTATTTATATATAATTTAGTAAGTATGTACATAATTATAATACTTTGTTTATAGTTAAGTAACGGTGTTAACTCTCTGTAATAATGATTAGTATCAACTTAAAGTGCCTGAAAAATACTTATATTGATATCATTGCAAACATTAGATTAAATAGTAATGAGTATAGATGTAGTATTTAATTCGTGGCGTTGGTAGATACAGTACGAGTCAAACAGCAGGGGAATTATGCAACGTATCTTAAGGAGGATAATTCAAATATATGTACCTAATTTTAGTGTAAAAAGGTTACGTAATCCCCATGCTGGAGTCGGTCAGCCGCGCGCAACGACAATTGACAGCATGAAGAGCTCACCCGGATATTCTTTTTACAAAAAACATGATCACGTTCAATCTCAGCTTACCTCAGGCCTCAACTGCACAGCCTTCGCGTACCACCGCTCAGCTGCGCGACATCGGCGCGCGTCTCGCAACGCCCGCGCCGCCGCCGCTGCGCGCCCGCCGTCCGTCGGGGCCAGCCGAGCTGCAAACACATATTGCTCTGCTGCTTCCCGCACCCGTCGCTGTGATCTTAGAAACATTCCTGCCGAAGAGTAAAAGATGTTGGTCATAGATGGTAAACTTAAGGTTAAAGCTAAACTTGATGACAAAATATCGGTGGAGTGTTTTTATTAATTCTAAGTTTTTAATAAGTACTCAAATTTCATAATTAGTCTTTTTTGACCAAAACAGGAAGTTTTACATATTTTCTGTTTTAGTTATAGAAATTACTGAAACTAAAGGGATACATACCAAATTGGTCTCTTATTGAAGGATCGTTTGGCGCCAAAAGTAGAGCCTTGTTGAACCACATTTCAGCCTCCATACTCCGGGTCGCCTGCGTCATAATAATGACATTATTTTTTTATAAACTGGTAGCCATACCACCATTTACCTAACCTGTGAAAAAATTAAGTATCGATGGCACTGACTGAGCCGAAGGGTTATTGCAGTCCAGGGAGGAACAATACCACGAACTTTCCTGAAAGTATGTTGTCATTTAAATGATGTACAATCGACTTGTAATCATTAGAAAGAAAAAAAAAACATTAAAATAATGACTTTTAATATTAGTAATAAGCCTATTGTTTTAACATTACCATTTAAGTATTTGTATTTTGAAGTGCCACATGTCACTAGCTTTCTTATAAGATAGGGTTGAAACATGCTGTTTTTTAATTGATGTTAAACAAGCTATAACTCGAAAACGGTTACGAATATTAATATAGTTTATTTGGCAAAAGTATAGTACTAAGGCTAACCTATTCCCTGTTTACAGGAAAGTCCATCGTTCTGTTCCACCCGGCATAATAATGAAGTAAACATAATAGTACAGCTTACACTTTTTTTTCGTTAACCACGGCCAAATGTTCCACTAGAAGAGACTAGGCAACACTCACGTTTCTAGCAAGTATCCTCGCCATAGCGACGTGCGTGCCCACATGGTGCGGGGACGCTATGTGCGCTGACAACAAGCTGTGCTCTGCCTGCGCCCACTGTTGTAACTGCATGTGTACCTCCCCGACCATAGACAACACGTTCTACAAAAAAATACAAGCTATCAATCCCGAGATATCGGAGGTTTACGGCGTCACACAACCTTTATGGCCAACTGTTGTTATACTGTGATTTTTTCTCAAATATATATCTAATTATATGAAAAAAGCTTGATTTAAATTTGCCAAACAAACAACGTTTGCTCGCAGTTTTTCCTTTATTTCTTTTACCGATGATTCCCATACGTTTCCACATACAGCAACACATTGACGATAAGTATTAAGCAAGCAAACTCACGTGTCTCGTCCAACCGACGACGGGACCATTGCTACTGGGCAGTATTTGCAGCGCTTCCTTGTACGCTGACAGCGCTTTGTGCCAGTGCCCCCTCTGCGAATGCAGCGCGGCCAGCTGCACGAGCGCTGAGACGCGCGCGGAGTCGTGCTCGCGCCGGTCGCGCACGCGCGCCCCGTCAGCGCGCGCTCCGGCCCGCAGTGCGCTGGCTGCTTCGGCAAGACGCCCATCCGCCATTAGCGATGCGCCGAGGTTTACATATGCCACTGTGTAGAATAAGACAATTAAAAAAACTGTATACAATAAAAATTTCTCCCAATTGAAAAAAGATATTTCTTTGGACACAGGAGGTTACTGCAGATGCTCTAAGGAAGCGTCCTTTAAATTTATTGCTCCTATCAGAGGCCACACCCTGCCATGCCAATATTTAAGCTACGTGTGGTTTGAAAGATTTTTTTATAACGCACTAAATGTTTCTAAGTTCAGCTTATGTAACTTAAACTTACTTGAATTGTATACCCTATAAAGACGTTAAAAATAGTATAGTGGTTGTATAAACTTTTCATTTTTAATCCATTAATATTTTTTCCTAGAAGTAGAAAGTTCAACACGAGCACAACTTCCCTTCCAACAGTATACAGAGCTAACTTTAACCTGCCCGGTTCTTATTTGAAAACTTGTTACGTACCTAACTACTTTTGGAACTTAAAAACAATTTTTGTAAGCACTACATTTTCATAATAATTGTATCCACAGGTTGTAATTATTAAGACCCACATTTTTAGTACTAAGATAATTCTATTAAATATTTGGGCCGATGTATAAACTTATTCAAGTAAATACTTACAAGCCATGGATGGTCGGAAGTTAATCGCTTTTTCAAAACTTTTTATTGCTTCCCCGTATCGTCTCTGGTTTTGGAGTATGATGCCTCTGGAACAATGAAATATACATTATAACAATTACCTATATTTACGAGTATAGCACCACAAAGCGATTTTAATATTTTGCTTTGCCACGACCTTGAACCTTTCAGTGTGAATGATTATGTGCGTCCAGTACCAATCATGTCCACAGTAAGACCAAGTTACAATTTATAAATTTAATTATAGATTAGGCATTGTTGGGTAAAACTTCTTTAAAAAAAAGTTTAAATAGCAAAAAAGGCCTCCATAGATTAGGCATTGTCGGATATAACTTCTTTTCAAAAAAGTTTAAATTAGCAAAAAAGGCCTCCTTACTTCTTTCTATTCGATGAAACCTATGTATAACTTGGAAACCAGCGCGTTATTTTAATTGCTAAACTGATAAAACCAAATTAATTTAAATCGCACGGCAGCATGCGTGCGGAGTTCAAAAACATTAAATAAAATAGCGTAATGGAACAAACAAATTATTTAAAGTGAGTTATTTTTAATTCATTGTACTGTATGTAATAAAGGCTTTGAACAACGATACAGTACAGCGACGACGGATCGCCGTATGCTCGTGTTGCTCGTCTCGTTTAGTATTTGCATGAAGCAGTACCTACATATATTTTGTCAAGAGCCGAGCCTCCTTCGAACCACATCTTTGATTATGGGTCGTGAACTAGATTTTGTAGGTATTGGGCTCGTCACAAGGCATATCATATGTGGTTTAGCACGTTGCAATCTCACAGGCATATCATAACGCATCTATGCAATCTCACACACGCATGTTGGTACTCGTAATTATCAAAATAACAGAATCGGATATTTTAGAGGAAAATCAATGTTATACTCTATGAATAGCATATGTATTATTGTCATTAACTAATATTTATAGCAAGTGCATAAAATTACTAAATTATTAGAAATCCTAACTTTTCGCATTACCTACTAATTAAGTTGATGAATATTATCATTTTCTTAAAATAACTTCGAGTGGTACCTAAGATACGCGATTTCAAAACTGGAGGGCGTGGATTCTTACACTTACTCATGGATTGGATAATTTAAAAAAACTTTTGTGCAAAATATCATTGCATATCTAAAAGGTAGCTTTACGGTGAAGGAAAAGTCATGAGTTAAAGGAGTATTCCCAACGAGGTCTAGCTATGAGGATTGGAAGACCATAGTCATAGTCGCTTTCGTGAAACTAGTGCCTACGCGAAATCTTGGGATTAGGTACTAAAGTGGACCCCACGCTCCTTAAGGATACAACCATATAATAACTTTAATATTATTAAAAATGGGATTGATCTTGGCCTGCATCTAGCCAGGGGGCAAAGATGAGGCCGACGATGAAGCGAGCTCACCCAGAAGATGCCTATTCACTCGTACCTTAAAAAAGTGTAAGTTATATGAACTCGGAAATACACTACTACTACTATAGTTCGATTTAGAGCAAATAAATAAGGGGAAAACAAAGTATTCTGTAGGACATTGAAGTAACCATCTTAGTTGCAGTTAGACGATTACCGACAAGGGCAGCAGTGACCGAGCTACCGAGCTGCGATGAGTAGGAGGAGATTGCATAATTACGCAGGCTTAAGTTATCCGACAAGGACATCTTCGGTACAAACAGTGTGCCTTAGACGACAAAACATTTGAGCTGGCGATATTTTGAAAGCTAACGGAAAGAATGAAAACAGGGGAAATATACTGTAAAACATATATAAAGCTAATCCGTAAGTGTTTTATATATGAATGCCCAACATGTGTTTGATATAACTATTTCTTACTCTGGTGAATAAACGCATGCATACAATGCAAGCAAAATGTGAAAATACATCTAAAATACTCGCAGTACGACGAAGCACGACTGACTGCACATATTTCCAGTCACGCTTTCGGTAACTGGCCACAAGCGTTCTTCTGACATCAAAGTTACACTACACACGCCACAAAGCGACACGGGAGCCCATATCTCGCTCTAAAAGCAATCATGCTTGCAAACGAACGTATACCGCTAATAGTGCCACATAATAGAAGTTCCAATAACCGCTGGCGCTCTTCACTTAGCGGGCGCATCGCCGCTGCAATATTGTCCACATGAATAATGCAGGCTCCGCAACGAGCCTGGCTCGTGGGCTCGGCGAACACTAATGAGAACCGTCCGACCCGACCATACTCTACTAACAATTTGTTACTAATTCCCCTCTCATTATTGTGTAAGTCTAGACAAAGAGCACATTACGGGGCTGGCTGCTGCCGATTGCTGTTTGCTACAGCGCACTTTTGTGCCAATATAGATACTGCATAATTAAAAATATCAGATCTATATTCAATGTACTTGTATGCTCATTAAAACATTATATGCTATCCAGTGCCTCTATTTTCTATCTTTTAGAGAAATTTAAAGAAATAAAAGTATGCGTTATTGGATTACTGGAGGGCGCTCAACTTCACCCACATAGAACTCGCAATCGTACCACATCGTACATTCATGCAAACTTCTTTCTCTGTAATGCATTCGCTGCGTTATGGAGGTTTTTCTACTATTGAGCATAAACAATAATTATATGAGCGATAAGAGTAATAGTTTGTTGGCGTATAGCCGAGATATACTTTTAAAATCGTTCGTCGCCTCGCCGGTAGAAAAACAATTTTAAGGACTGCAGATCATTTCATATAATACTTCCATAAACCTAATTCGAAAGGTAAAGTCGATCTTAATTTATTTTTATTAGACAGTTCGTTTCCAGTCTGTATTTAATTACCAAGTTTCGAAAACAATCAATTAAATGTTCGATAACAATTACTAATTTATACCGAAACTCTTGCAGTTGTTTGAAAGGTTGGTTTTTTGTTTATTATCTTAAGGTACCCGATCATTAAATTTTAATTAAAGAGTTTTAAAGAAACTGAACGACAAAATGGAAATGGAACTCTTTTTTACTTTACGAGTTCCTACTTACCTAGTACTTCGACTTTTTTTATTAATTACTAAAACAGTATGCCTTCGAGGGAGTTATATACCTTTTTAAAATTATTTCTTTCTCATTTAAACCTGACCTTAATAATATCATTAAGCAAAATACAAAGACCAATTTTAGTAACGAGTTCAATGATGTATGATTTGAGCAATTGTATACTCGTAATGTTATTTATATCGCTTTGTCATACATAAGGCAAGTGGAAGACTCTAGGTGGAAGTAGGAATTTCAAATATGAACATAGGATGCTCAAATCTTAAGAGAGTACTTGTCAAGGTTTTCGATAAGATCCAATTAGGAACCGGGAAATTGGAAGAACTAAAGTGGCAGAGTAAGGCAAATTGCTTTTAGAACGAATGCATTATGGATTTAAGTCTTTTGGGCCAAATATGTATTATGTCAAAGAAAATACGATGCTAATTATAGGTACGGCTGGTAAAAGCTGTATTATTAATATTTTATTTTTAATTATTTTAACCCATGAGTTTTATATTATTGTTACAAAATATAGACCATTTCAAGAAACTGTTTTCGTTATTTTGGAATTTTAAAACGTAAATTAATTTTGTATTAAGCAGTAACGCTACTAACGGAAATTCCAAATTACAAAATAAAGGGAAAATTTGAAAAATTTAATGCTCCGAGCAGGATTCGAACCTACGACATCTGGCATACGCGGCCAATCGCTCTAGCCTCTGAGCTATCTCTGAGCTCGTGTTTCTGCTCGGAGAATAAAAACACAAATTTGTCAATCTTGTCTCAAATAAGTCATGTCCAAGTCACGTTTTATATATCTAAACAATCTTAACGCCCAACTTTAACGATATGATTTGTAAGTTTACGTAGTCATAAATGATCTGCAAAATATGAGCGACCACTTCATTAAAGCAGATTTCAGGAACTTGCCGAAGCTGGAAAACATAAGCATGAGCGAGTGTAATATGTTCAAGCTACCACTCTGTTACAATATCAAAGTCAATTAGATTGAATAAATAGCAAACCCGAAAAGTATTGTTTCAAAACTGTTAATTTATCTATACTAATTACTATTATTAATATTATAAAGCTGAAGGGTTTGTTTGTTTGTTTGTTTGAACGCGCTAATCTCAGGAACTACTGGTTCTAATTCAAAAATTATTTATGTGTTGGATAGTCCATTTATCGACGGAGGCTTTGGGCTATATAACATCACGCTGCGACCAATAGAAGCGAAGACGCGGACAAAATCGCGGGCAACAGCTAGTCAGTGAATATTCAATGTTTTCGTAAAATGCAAGAACATTTTATTTGAATGTTGACTATCAAGGCGTTTAACAAACGTGACGTTTTGTCAGTGACGTTTCGTCAACTACCACAGAATGTGAAGTATTATTTGGTCTGGCAAAGTGTCATCAATACAGGCAGAGCGTAAGCTCAAACTAATATCGTACACATTTTCGTGAAAATATCTTCTTTTATTGATTATTTTGTCGGGATAAATGGCTAAAATTTATTAATAACCTTAGAGCTAAACCTCGAAAGGGATTTTGAAATATGTCTTTCCCAAAAAAAAATCAATGCTAATTCATAGTTTTTGATAAAAGTCTTTTTTACCTATGTATTTGTTTTCTTTTAGCGGGTGGCGATCACAATGATAATGATGATTAATTCCCGTGTTTTTTTTTAAACACTTTTATTTACGTACCAGTTTCATAATTTTCGTTTACTTTGAAATCATCGCTCATTCAATTACACAGCATGCCTTTTTGAATTTCCATAACGCCAAACAAAGTAATTGGGCGCCACTGGCACCCGCAAATTATAAACGTGTAACGATGCATAAATTATGATCACACGTATTTGTTTAATTTGGCACGTTCGAGCGCCGTAAACGCAGGCGGTATAAATTGAAAGTAATTTATGCGACGAATGCTCACGAAACGGCTCGGATGTCTGCGCCGGGCTTTATGTAGTCACGCAATACCGACATTCCGCGATTTAGTCGACGTGACAAATTGTCAGTTAAATTAATGTTCACTATCGCACTTACATTAAAAACCTACATATTACAGCGACGTCAGTAATGTGTTTTTGTCATGGCCATGACATCTACTCGACAGGCTTTAGCCGTCATATACTCGTATCTAGTTTTAACGGTGATAACTAGATAGTGGCATGACGAGCAAAGGGTAAATACTAAAATTCTAATATAGCTTCTTCTCTAGAAGACAATTCAAAATAACCTCAAAATAACTTATTGAATAGACAAAACGAGACAAGTTTTTGTTTGTTATAAGTATGTTATACCAAATAAAAGCATTCTGAGCTGAATTAATACATGATTCGACAATGAATCAGATTAAAAAATATGAGACGGCTTACATACTATATTTTGTGGTAATATAATATGTCGTCTTACACCAATATCATTTCAAAAAATATAGACCCAAGTGAAAAATATTATCTCCTCTGCATCATTATTTTAAATGAGAATAAGATACTAAGTAAGTTATAAAAGAACAGAAAATTCGCATAAGCATAAACGAGCTTCGAAGAAAACAAAGAAAATACAAGCAAGAAAGACTCTTACGAGAAAATCGAATCACCGTGAGCGGCGCCTCTTGGCGGGAAACTAGGTTAGAAATAGTGTGCTATTGAAAATAGAGTAAGTGGCTTGGGTGGTAACAGTGATAGTGATGGGACGACAGAGTGCAGCTATCCTGCAATGATATATGACAGAATAAAGCAGGAAAAATAAATGACAACTTTGTTTCGATGACTGTTAGGGTGTGTCAGATATTTTTGCGTACTTCGCCGACGTCGTGACTAGGTGCGCTGTATCGATATGCGGTATTTTGTACTTTGACATGAGTTTTCTGGTATCGCATTTTAATTCTTCACTTTTCAGTATACAGTTAGAATTGCATTTGTGCAACAGTAATATCATGCGTAGTATAGTACTGTATTCATACTGCCCTGCTTTCGCGCATCCAGCGCCATAAATTGCGAGGCTGAAATAGTTATTGGTGCAACAAGTGAAAGATTCTAAAATTGAATCACGAGCGTAGCGAGCGTTCATAGTGCGGGGGTTATGAAAGGGCAATTCGTGTCATACCAAGTTATTAAGCTAGTTTCTCTCATGGAGTGAGTAAAGGCCGAATAGCTAACAGATTTTTCGCAGCAAAATAAGCTAGTTGAGTCAAATAAGAGAGTCGAGCTGCTGATGTGAAAAATTATATGTTAGCGCACAGAGCGTTTTTGAAACAAACGCCACGTTTGCCGTCTGCTACGCCGTAGCACGCAGCAGCATTTTCCGCCTTGAACACTTTCACAGCCAACATTTTCGTAGCGCTACATTCGTATCCGATAACAGTGAAATCCCGCCTACGAGCCGAGCTTCCGCCGAGCGGATTCCTGGGACTAACAGTGTGAAGCAGGGTGAGTAGAGGCTTGAGGCATTGATCTGGTGTCATTATGGGCCTTGAATGGGGTAACGATACGTGTGCTACGCCGCCGTGCCCCTATTCCAGCTATTATATTTTATAGCAATAATTTATTCCAAAAAAAAAACCGACTCCAATTTTGTACTTGCTATGCCACAATTTGTGATTTCTGTGAGCCAATGCTTGGTTACCTACAGAAAATACCGAAATAGCCATATGCGTGCCTATCAAATTCGAGGAGTTCCCTCGATTACTCCTAGATCCCATCATCAGACCTTCACCAAATTTATATGGGACCAATGTCGGAGTACCTGCTTTGAAACAAAAAAAAAATATAACAAAATCAGCCACCGTGGTCAAGAGCTATCGGGGAACATACATACATACATAAAAAAAGAACAAGCAAACATGCAAACGAACTGAGTACCTCCTTCCTTCTATTGAAGTCGGTAAAAATCGCTACATTTCACAATTCAATTGAATGATTGGTTTCCACGCTCACCGAACCGAATGAAACACATTGATTGCGAAACATAATTCTCTCATCGCCTGTCTCCATCACTGCTAAGAGACACTTTTTCTATATACAGCGACGCTGACGGTGGCAAACTAGCTTACGGCCTACCTGATGGTACCGAAACACTATATAATGATTTAATAAAATAAATAAATAAATATTGGGGGGACAATATTACAAAAATCCACGTGGGACTAACTAAGCAAAGCTTGTATTATAGGTACTAGACGACGAGATATACATACTTATATAGATAAATACAAACATAGGAAACATCCAAGACTTCGAAACAAACGTTCGTGCTAATCACTCAAATAATGCCCCGACCGGCATTCGAACCCAGGATCTCCAACCCTGGGCCTATGGACGCTTGCGACTCAAGAAAAAGGAGAATCACAAGAGCGTTAATGACTCTTCATTAAAGACATACAAGTGCAAGTCCCTCACTCCCAACATAGGGCATCCTCGGGTGCTCTGGTAACCTTACCCAACACAAGGAATATAACAACACATACCTGAAGAGCATGTAGTGGTGTTAATATGGCTGCGGTCTTCTCTAACGTGGAACTACTTCCCCAAATATGAGAGATTGAGCCTAACTGTCTTAAACAGACATACATCTTCCTGTAATTCTCTCAATATTTTATCAATGTTTTCGTTGAATCCAGTTCATTAGTTTATTATGAATCATCGTGATACAAATTAGTGAAAAAGTCGTCATAATTATTCATTACTCTGAATATTTTCCTGGAAATAGTTATTCAGAGTAATTTAATTAATGCTAAAATCAAACCTTCTACATTTCTGTAACATTGCCCAAAATATATCAGCGAAAAAGCAAATATATTTAGGTATATTCTAGCTTGTAAAATAAACAACTGTTACAATTTTAAAACATGAGAACATGACTTTTATTTTTAATTTATATCGTAGACTGAACGATGTAGGCCCGAAAATGTTCATCCTAACAAAAAGTTTTGTTCTACATTCTGTTTTATTCATTTACATTGTGATAAAGTTCATGAAAACGAATATTTTCTATATTTAGATATCTTAAATGTAATAAATATTGATTTATATTATGGTATGTTTTGATAAAATTTTACGTTTCAAGAGTGGCGACTCTGGGATTCCTTTTTCTAGGTCCTTTCAATCCCGTAAAAATATCAGCCCCGATATTCGCGACATCTACCGTAGAAGACTTAGGCTTCTAATAACGTCACCAACGTCTCAAATTACATAGAGAAATCGTCAGTAACGATGCGCCATCCAATCAACACAATTCTAACTAGTGAAGGATTTCGTGCCCGAGCTTCGTTGTTCCGATAGTTTAGAGGCTAGAGCGATTGGCCGCGTATGCCAGATGTCACAGGTTTGAATCCTGCTCGGAGCATTTAATTTTTCATATTTTCCCTTTAATTTGTAATTTGGAATTTTTGTTAGCAGCGTTACTGCTTAATAGAAAATTAATTCATTTTCGTTAATTAACACCCCTAGTATAGTATAAAAGATTCTTAACAGTTAAGCAATGATGACGTGCATGTCATTCGAATTCTGAATTGTCATACTTGACATTAACTTTAGCTTAACTCCGCGTTAACTCTTAAGGCCGTTTGTCATCGACCCTTGGCGAAATAATTAATTATCTTGTATGAAAATGAAAAAATGAATCTTGAATTTTGAAAAACTAAATATGCTACGTCGTTTCTAATACATGCTTGGAGGAACAGAAATCAACAAAAACACCCTGTATATGTTTTGACACAAAAACCCTAAGTGCCAACTCAACACAGATGACATTTTTTTACATTATATGTAATAAACGGGCGTGTTCCGTGTAATTAATTAAATTGAGGTCCCCTGTCATTTGAGAAGCAGATTCTTGAAAATATCTGAATCGGCCGATGACCTCAATTACTACTATACCTTACCTATAAGCTACTAAGTTTAGAAATAATATGTGTGAAAATCGTGAAAATTTAAAACAATACACCATTTAAATTACGCCTCACTTCGTACGTCCTCCTTTTATTTACATATTGTTTATTAAACCAAGCTTAGTTTACTAATGTAAAGTTAGTTTTAGTTGGCCTGAGTACGGTCGGGGCTTTGACACCAAACGAGGCCTAGTCGCGGCCGTCTCGCGGGAAATCAGCGACTTGAAATTCCTATCCAACTTTAACAGGACACGGAAAATTCTATACGTATTTTTAAATGTGGACTTTAATGGAGCTTATTATATTGGCTACTAGTTAAAGAAGGACTGTAACGTAATGGTACTTGAGTAAGCTCTCCACTTAGTAGTTTAGATAGATAGGAACCTAGTTTATAGGGCCTGTTTTGGATTTAAGTTGTATGTAAGTTATTTTGTTTGTCCTCTTGTAAGATTTGGAATAGATAACGACGTAGTGACTAGGATTGAAAAATGTATGCTTTGGTGGTTTCGGCATGTTGATAGGATGTGTGAAAGCAGACTGACTAAAAGGAATTACGTTCAGAAAGATATTTAGAAAGAGACAAATCGAATTTTTGTTAACTGAGGTTTGTAAAGTTTTATGAATAAGGGGGTTACTTTTCAGATTGTGCCCAGAACTGTAAATATCCCAGTGATCCACACCACAGATATCAGAGTAAAACAGATCCGCTCGTTTAAGTTGAACGATTTTTGTATATCTGAACTATTGTCACTAATGCACCAATCAGAAATTTTGATAGAGACAGACAAGTGACATCTGACAGGAATTCACCTGTCAGTGTCTCCATCTTCATAACTGTTTGTACTAAATTGACGTTGTGTTCAATCACATGACACATTCAATCTTATGTCATAATGACAGAGGTGATCAATAGGATGTCATCTATTGGCCATTAAGATATTGAGCATTAGAACGTTAGGTATCACAGCAACCTTAAATTTTTTAGTACTTGAAACAATTAAGTAACTTCATAGATAGGTAAGTTTAGACCTTGCAGTATGCATAAAGTGAGCGTGACATTCTAAGCTTATGTCAACGCGTTACACCGACAGGTTAAATTATGTAAAGAAACTATTTATCACGCCACTATACTCGAAGTAAGGCAAACTTCCTATGTAGGTTCCAGTGCCTGACACTGAACCAATACTTGATACTTTCAAGCTTATGGATAATACCTGTTTGCTATTGGGTATTAAAGTGTCAATCATTCAAACGTTTACATTAGGTTTGTCGTATGTTCAAAAAGTTACGTAATCACCCTGCAGGACACCAACTTACAAGGGTCTGCGTATAGTGCAGCCTCAATTATGAAAACCTATCTAAGAGACACGTTCGCACGAGATAAAAATATTGCCACTCTTCGGAAACGGCTTAATGGAGAAAGTCTGAAAATTTTAAAAGTCCTTGATTATTTTTCTAATGGTAGGAATAACCCTCGCCATGAACAGAAAAAAGTTTCAAATTTTTCGGTTGCGCCATATATTTTTGAAAAATATAAACATTTTATATCACCTCGCGTCTGTCCCGTATCAGACTACTACGACATTTCTATGTCCGTCGAATATTTAAAAAAAAAAGACGCCTGCTTGGATCTGTGGTACGCAATGACATTGACAGTTCAAATCATACGGCCAACCTATGATGAACTGTCAATGTCATTGCGTACCACAGAACCAAGCAGGCGTTTTTTTTTTAAATATTCGACGGACTTAGAAATGTCTTAGTAGTCCGATACGGGGCAGACGCGAGGTGATATAAAATGTTTGTATTTTTATGAAATATATGGCGCAACCGAAAAATCTGAAACTTTTTTCTGTTAATGGCGACGGTTATTCCTCCCATTAAAAAAATAATCAAGGACTTTTATAAATTTCAGACATTCCCCATTGAAGAAAGTTTGTATAAAAATCTGTTTTTGTCTAGGTTTACTAAAATTTTATCTGATGATATTTTAGATAAAGTAAATAACTATTTTAACTTAGTTTTGTTGTTTTATATCGTTTTAATTTAGTAGGCTCATAAAAAAAAAATTCTACTTTGTTTTATTAAATGAACAAAATTCTTAGCAATCATAAAGTAAAGCAAACAATCGTATAGTCAAGTATCATATATCTCAAAACCAAAACATTCGTAGAGGTAAGAGTCATATATGTGGAAACTTTTATAAAACAAACGTATAGGCAAGAATCATATATCTGAAAACTTTAATCAAACAATCGTAAAGCCAAGAATCACACATGTGAAAACTTCAATAAATCAATCGTATGGTCAAGAACAATATATGTGAAAATTTTAATAAAACAATCGTACAGGGAAGAGTCATTATATCTGACAACTGAAAATCATTTTTTATTGTTTCCTACTGGTCAGAACGACGTTTGATAATACGCGTTATTTTTTATTGCACAATATTCGCAGTTCCAAATGGAATTCATTATCATATGTATATTTCGCTTCGAGTATTTATCTAATGAAAATGTAAACAGATTTATCTAAACTGAATATATTGAACAGCATTTCCTTCTTTCTCCCCGTATGTGTCGTAAAAGTTACCTATGGGAACAGTTTAAAGTGTGTTGCAAGCGATGAACTATTACTCTCACTGCAATTTCACATTTAGTAAATCTTATATCTTAAAATTCAATAACAAGTGGTTGTCCCTTTTGGGAATACAAGCGTGAGTTATGTAAGTAACTAATGTATCTAAATACATTTTCTCGAAAAGAGGATTATATCGTCGCTTGTGTGTACGCACTTATAAAATGAACAGAAAAATAGGTACCTTCATACATAAATACATTTTCTCGAAAAGACGATTATATCGTCGCTTGTGTGTACGCACTTATAAAATCAACAGCAAAATAAGTACCTTCACATCTACATTTAGCTATAACATTAAACGTGATCGTGGAGCAGAATCACTGCCGTTAACAGCGGCCGCTCCAATCAAAATATCATTGAAATTTCGTGTCTGTCGATGATGTTCTCGCCTACGAAGCAATACGGATCCAATAATCCACAACCGCAATAATTGGCATCATAAATCGCATCAGCCCTAAACGCGCCGTAGGACAGAACGAATCACGAAGACCATTTATAATATTGCTTTCGCACATCGAAACGTCCGCAAACAAGTATGCAAATAGCGTTGTCGTGCCAGGCGAGAATGTTAAATATGTGTGTGTGTGTGTGCAAACACGAGTTTAATCTACCCCTTATCGGCGATGCAGCGCGTTCCAGTGTCGCACCGCCGCCCCGTCGCACCCGACGGGCCCATAAATGCTAGAACAGTTAGAGCCTCACATTTGTACTCTATAAACGCATAAACATCGGAAAATAATGGTTGAATGATTTCAAGATAATGTAAGCCAAGGTGCTGCTAGAGTACAGTCGGCACAGGAGTTCCGTGTGTACCTGTATAGAAAAGATTAAATGGAGTTACTTTTCTCTGTAGTAGACTGTATATACAGAAGTGCGATTCAGATTTTTATGACGTCTCTCCTTATGTTTAAATAAAGATGTTATCTAACATCTTGGTTTGATGGTGAGATGAATAAATTTTAAATTACCTTGCAGATGTGGTGCATCATCATCAGTTTTATATTTGACGCAAGGTTAAGGCAAGGCAATATAAAACTATGCTTTTAGAAAGAGTATTACATGGCGAACCATAAGCAATACAGTTTCTAACTATCAGCGTCTAATACTTAAAACTTAAATTAAGTTGTATGCCTTAATCATGACGAGGTTAGCTCGATAGTTCGGGGAAACCAAATAATGTGGTCTAGTGCATTCGAACACGAGCTGCCGTGGCACGTACGGGCCCTACACACGACACTCGGAGGCTACGCTCACCACCCCATACTATACGTAGCTATGTGAAACTTCCTAAATTGAACTGTCCTTGTTTGAACTGAGAGAATTGCCGATAAGCTTCCAATTTAATGAGGCCGTCTTAACCAATTCTTGTAAAAATACGTGCCAAGCTTCGCTTACAATCCTCAGTTAAAAGTAGTCAGATATATTTTTTAAAAACAGATGGTAATGTTATTTTGCCTTAGCTTCAAGAATAGTACATTATTGCAGAGGCTGGCAAAAAGCAATTCGTGGACAAGTTATTATGCTCGCTTCGCGTCGTCCGTCAGAATATACGCGTTCACGAATTGCCATTTCCGCCGAGGCACATATAGTGCTTTTCTCCAATAATACCTACAAGGAAATAAAATTATTATGAGTAATAATTAAACATATAACCATAAAAACGTCAAACCATCCCCGTCCTAAAATTTTTTTAAAAGGATCGGCATGATGACTCATAATGCCACTTTCAATCAAAATAATAATTCTATATATAATACCAACTTAACTCCGGACATATCTCAAAATGGTAAGAAATTGTCAAGTTCCTGCACGGAAGCTAATATTTTTGAATGTCTAACAAAATTTGGCAATGATTCTGCTATATTCGCTGCCGACAATTCAGTTGGTGCACTGATTTTTGTTGGTGCCATGTGCCATTCCAATATAGATCTTATTAGCGATGCTCAAGGCACAGAAGAGTTATGTGGCAATTTTCTCACGGCACACAGCTGTCACAATAGATCATCCATGCCGCATGTTCTTACCGAAGTCTCGCACGAGGTGTTGCTACGTGCTCGAGTGATTTTGTGTTCTAAAAGTTTGGAACAGTAAATACCTATAGGTACATGATCTTTGGGAAAAAAGACTTACTTTGAGCGGATAAAATGCAAAATTATATAAAGATTAATCCTGTCCTAAATTATATGTACCGAAATCTGAAATGAGCCGACTTAACCAAACTATTTCGGACTTTGCAGAATTATTCTAACAGTGGATGGGAGTGTACCATTTGGTACACTCCCATCCACTGTCACCCTGAGACAGGATAGATATTTATCTATCCTGTCTCAATGATCCCGTTAATTGTAAAACATATGTCTACATTTACATAGGTAGTAAATAATTATATATTCGTATTTGTTTGATAAACGCTGAAGTTGTTGGTCGTAACTTTAAAAGATTATTTTAACTGAATTATTATGTATTTAAAAACCCTTATCATTATCTTGATATTATCTCTTTATATGTTTCTGCATAAATTCAACATATTTTTTTGAATTTTTCAGGACCATCGTTTTTAAATATCGCTAAAAGTAGACAAATCACAAACTATAAACGGATTCTTTCCGTTACATTCTACTACAGACAATAAAAGCAAAAAATGGCTTTTTTACATTCTGAAACTTTAATGAAAGTATCGTATCGTTCAATTGGTTTTATGTTGTAAATAAGATCTTTTGTCTCATTTGGGTGCAAAATATTTAAAAAGCTTGTAAGGTTACGTATTTGCGTCTCTAAATTTTACTTACCATTTTCAAAACAATTGCTAATACCAATTGGGTTGATCTAAAGGCTGTAGCCGTGTTTCTATACAAAATTAGCTTTTCTATCAAATGTTCTAGTTATTTTATTTTTAGATACTCATCTAGGTAAAGCTCTGTTCCCAAAAGAAGAACCAAGTACATTTGTTAGTTTTCGTAATATAGCGGTATGTTTTTTTTTCACTTTTTAATTATTTTCTTGAATTTGGTCTTTGCGACTTATTTGATTTTTTGGTAGGCTATTATACTACATATTAAAACTCACCACTACAAAGAACATTGTCTGAAACTTTAGTTCAAATATATGTCAAAATATATTTAATATTACATAGCCTACCAAAAAATCAAATAAATCGCAAATACCAAATTCAAGATAATAATTAAAAAGTGAAAAAAAAACCGCCATATTACGAAAACTGACAAGTATACATGGTTCTTCTTTTGGGAACAGAGCTTTACCTACAAGGAGTATCTAAAAATAAAATTACTAGAACATTTGATAGAAAGGCTAATTTTGTATAGAAACATGGCTACAGCCTTTGTCAACATACGAGTAACTTTGCATTAAGCAAGTCTGATTAAGTGATTATGGTCATGGGAGCCGACTATTAGACAAAAAAGTTAAGCACTTATCACCACACCACACCTTAAGACATAAATATAAATATACAATTACTACTTACTTAATACCTTAACACGATTCTTTCAATCAATCTACTTATACGTTAAAGTAAACATCGCGTTTTTTGTATGTAGATAGTCAATATTTAATATTCATCAGTTCATCACACTTTATATTTGGACGCAAAACGAGGCAAACAACCAAAATGTTCAAGGAATGGAACATCCACAAAGTATGATAAAATTTGTATTATTAAAATATTTGCTTGCTCCAACTCTGTAATAAGGGTTTGGACCTTTTGCCTTTTAAGTCCCTCGGGCGAAGGGAAAGACACGGCTATTATTATTTCTCCATTCGTCGAGGGTAAAACTAAAAAAAAACCCTTTTAAGTACATTAAACTTTTGTTGTTATCGGAAATGCTAGCCGCAGGGCGGGGTACCTTTTGGTATCGACTGGTTTATGTTAATTTAATTTATAATAATTATATCATGATATCGACAGACGTGAGTAGGATAATTTTGAACAATTAAATATATCACGCAATAATGAATTATAAACGTGCAGTCATGTGATACGAAACGCAAATTAATGGACAGGACTATTTATTCCATTCCGCTCTAGTACATATGGAATTTCGATATTGCGGTATAGCGTTCCATTCATAAAGGACACAGGAACAGATCGGAATCCCGCGTGAATGGGCTTAGAAACTAGCCCGAATATTAACATACATTCATTCGTTCTATAGACACACGATATTGAATAACCTTAATTAAATATTTGACATAATAGAACAATATGCTAGAGTTTAAACGTGGATTTCATTATCTTTTGAAACATGTATCTGATATAAATGACCGAATGAAACGAAGGCCTCCGAAATATCACAAAAATATTGCAAAATACATTTGGCGACGTATGTACCTAATAACGCAGTGTTATATTGACTTTGATTTAGCCAAAAGCAATCTTTCTATGACTTCATCCAAAGGCGATATTAAGTTTTCACACTATCTTCTAAACTAAAACTCGGTTTTTAAAGTAACAATAACACATTTAGTTTCATGTTCAAATCAATTACATTGTTACTTATTTTTAATATATTTTTCTTAGAATCATAGTCAATGAATAAACACACTGGAAAACTTGTGGGTTAGGTACGGGCGGTTTTCACTGGCTGAATGCGATTTTTCCTTAGTCAATTCTATTTAATCTCAGGACAAGCGGGAAATATTGGTTTTTGGTAGGATTATTATATTCCCAGGAGTATAATGATCCTAAGAATTAACTTTATTAATTTCGGGCGGATAAAAGTTAGGCTCTTCGCGTGTTCGTTGTTTAAACCATTTCTTGACAAATAAAAAAAATCGTGAGTTCAAGCCCCATTTGCGCCTTATAGAGCAAAAACAATGGTCTAGAAAAAAATAAAAAAGAGCATCCAATAATGTGTATCTCATAATATACACTCTGCCAAGAAAAGGAGCAGAATACGGCCAGTTCCGAGCATGTTTAAGAAATATCTATTTTCTTGTTTTTCCTTGTTTTGTTGTGCTTTAATCGTAGTTGATCCCATATAAATATTTAATCACCTTTAAAGACTGGTTCGAATGGCATCGTTAATTTTTTTTGGAAACTAGCCTATTGCAATATTACCTTAACCTGTAATTTCAACAAGTTTACCGTCGTTTATCGTTATCATTCGGCAATATACCTACGTCCTACATTTGGAAATTGTCCTCTTCTTATGCATAATTATGTCATTTGGCTATACTTTTTACCAATTAGTGGCCAATTTCAAAACCATAATGCATCACACACATAAGGGCCGACATAAACTTGACGTTTACTTTGTGTGATAGATCACGGCTAGCCTTACACTAAAATCAATTTCATAACCTTTGAATCGCATTCACTTGTTATTAAAAAACTATACAGTATTGTAAAATATTATAGTTATCTATGTGTGTTATTTTGTATTATAGTTATCTATAATACAAAATAACTAAAGTGAGCATGCAAGCTAAATGAGTTAGGTCCATGTCACGATACCAAGTCTGTTAGGGCAGGTAATAGTATTATACTCACAGATTGTAATGAACGTCGGCCATATTAGGTCTGTGCTTGAGAGCCCTCTCGAACGCTATTTCCGCTTCCGCCACCCGACCCTGTGCACTCAGCACGCTGCCGAGGTTGCCGTATGCTGCAAAAAAAACAGTTAATTAATGTTAACGTTACCATTCATATATCGCGTTTGAAGAATACAGTAATATTCTTTGTTGCATGAATGAATTATCGTGAATAGTTATGTAACTACAGTACCGGCCAATAATATATGACATTCAACACTTTTTATATCACAGTGAAACGTACCGAAGATACTGAGTTTCAATTGAATGCTCACCCTTTCTTAAAAGGCTCAAATTTTACTTACTTACCTTTTTTAAAAGCTAATTGGAATGGAATGCTGTAAATAGCAAAACCCGCAAAACAAATATCCAGAAAAATATTATTTTTTATAAATACAAGTCGTATATTTGTTCTTCGTGTGTTTTTGGTACAGTACGATTACCTTGAGTTTGACACTGACATATGCTCTTAGTCCATTGGACAGTCCACTTTAACTATTATATCACAGAGTTTGACACTACATATGAAGCTACTTTAAGCCATATGTACTGTAAAACGTTGTACGACACACGTGCGAATAGGTAATTCGCAACTCGTGTCGATTTAAAACACTCCCTTCGGTCGTGTTTTAGTTTATCACCACTCGTTGCGAATTTCCTGTTCTTTGCACTTGTATCGTAATGTACTATTATATTGTAACAAACAATTTTAAGGCAGTGTCTTTGTAAAAGAAACTTTATAACATTAGTGTTAAAGTAGAATATCTAATGGAATAAGAGCATATGCCAGTGTTAAACTCAAAGTAACCTGTAGCAAAATGATCAACAACTATTGTGTTAACCGTATTTTATAACTTTTAACGAATTTATTTATTTCATTTTACTATTTCTTACTTAAAAGTTTAATATTGTAGCGGAATTTTCTCCAAAACACCGCGTAAGGTGAATGCTCGATACTGTACCTACTGGTACATGGTTTCGCATGACATAGAGCCAAATAATAGTCAAATTATGACATTACAATGATAGATTAATATTTGTAAGATTAAGGACCGCGTACCCGCTCTCAAACATGACGAGCGATATTGAATCTTAAAGACCGTGAGTGACCCGTATCATAATATTTTAATATGTCTGTAACCTACGGTAGTATTTTTTTTCAAATAATACATAAAATTGTTGCGATAACTGTTAACGGCATAGAGGCACGGTCAACAAATTTGATTTCTGAGCTACATCGTACCTTGTCACAGTGAAAACCAATATGAAAGCTGCTAGAGATCTCATATTTTTGTCACTATGACAAGGTACGAACTGGCCCAAAATCAAATTGGTTGACTAAGTTATTTTTTTTTGTTAAGTATAAAATCGCAAAAATAGCGACATAAGTCATAATTACTAAACGTAAACTAATGAACCTCACAACATTTAATCACTAGATGATAACCTATATTTCTCTCTAAACATTCCCTATTCGATCATCTTTGTCACGCTACACCTACCATATACACATCACAACATACTGCGGTCACAACGCTAGAACAGAGTCGAGGAGTGCAGTGCATGCAGCGGAGGAAATGAGCGAGTGTACAGGGCCTGCGTTCGACCAACATGACATTAATAGCCTGGTAGGGTAGTTGCGTAAATATTCAAATAAAAATTAGGACATTAATTGTAATTTTGCACATTATACATTATTTTATTACACCAATACCGAAAAAAGCAACGAGTACACGCTCATAATATACAAACTAAACCATGCACAAAACTCGAAACATTTCATCTCGACACATACTGATGAGTTCACTAGATTGTTATTTATGTTCCGTCTATCTTTGTTATTGAACTGAACTGGCAGTCTTATCGATATTGAGTGAACTGATAGTCATAATGCTTTTTAAAAAGTTACGCAATTACCCTGCCGCAGAATGCGTAATTTTGGCAAACGAGTATTAAAATATGTCAACAGCCATTTTCGCCTTTTAAACATGACCGCCGGGAAATCCGCCGGCCGGACATACGAAAGTATTTTTGACGATGCTGAAACGGAAACCTCCTTTTATTGGGTCAATAATTGTTGTAAATAATGTAAATGGGTCGCCAAAAACCTTTCTATCAGTTTCAAGAAGACGGAAGCACATGCAAGGGGGTTTTCGGTGGAAAATATTGATGAAAGAGGTCTCATTTCCCGAAAAAAACGTTTATTCCGTATTTTCACAGAGCGTAGCTTGCTCTCCCAGGTACTATTTAAAGAACAGGTAAGTATCAACCTTATAATTTCTATGTGCCATTTAAAATTTGATCTTCAAAATGACAAATACGATTTACTAAACCACCATTAAAATTTTAAAATATGGTTCATACTATCATAATGAACTAGTTTTGAGGTAAGCTCTAGGTAAGAGTTCAATTATACAATCAAAAGGTTACGAAATAAGTACATATAATATTGTCCCCTCAAACCAAGTAAGAAATATAGACGGAGCGTCACGAACAACCTAGTGAGGCACTTTTTTTTTAATGTGTGCGTATCAGTGTTGCTACTGGAAGGAAATATTCCCTATAGATGGGGTAACTTGATGAAGTTTTACTTGAAAATGCAAAAAAAAATCATTTCATTTACATATGGAAAAATTATAGAATACCTACTTCCACTGACGGACGGTCAGCGCAAGCATGGAACACTTGAAAGGTAATTACATAACTTTTAAAGAAAGCGTTACGACAAATGAACTGTCATTTTCACCTTCAAAGAATGACATCTGATGTCTAGCGCGCATTAACTAGAAAAATTACACAATAACCGTGTAATTTTGTCGTTAAAACCAGTGTAAAGTTATTTAGAATCCAACTTATTTGTCCTTATATCATATCAAAGCTTTTACGATCTCAATATGTCTATAGATATATTATGTCACATGACTGTTGAGAAATAAATGATCTGAAACTTAATATTTTTTTTAAATCGCATTTTAGTATTGTTTGATACACTTTGACGCGGTTTTGTTCACATATACCCAAAGCAAAGCACCAACCGTACGTAACCCATTTCAACCCAATTATGCAGCTCCGCGCGTTATCTCAGTCGGTTGCAATGCTTGAAAGTGTGGACTTTTGCCAGTATTTAATCTATTCGGAGAACGCTGTGAGTTGGCCACACAACCTCCTAGCTCCAAAATGTGTAAAACGAAGGAATGTTAATGAAAACAGTAAATTTGAAACAGAAAATAAGTAAGAACTTAAGTACCTAGATTTTGTGTGTGACACCTAACATGACATTTTGTCTGCATACATTTACAACACGACAGTTATAGTTCCTTTGCGAGAAGCATCATATCGTACACACCATATTTACAAAGTATTTCGTATATGTTTTAATATATCATGAAAGATTGCCCCCCACCGCGTTTGTCTTTAAAGATAAACTCTGTTTTTCATACGGCTTTCACCAATGAAGGCAATGAATGGAGTGTTTTATAAACTGAAAGTTTATAAATTGATCTTATTCTATGTGTATATTGGCTAAAAGATTACGATAAATGTTACCTTTTTAACGCTATTTTTTTCTAATGTTATAAGTTCCCATTGTTTCAATATATGTACAACTTTGTCGTTATGATTAACTAAGCCATTATGATGTGTTCCTTTGTCATTTAATGTGTTATTAATATCTTTAATTTATATTATTTTAATGGTAAAATGTACTTAATTGCGAGCACAGAGGTTATCATTGTATTCGATATTGTAGACTATGCTACCCTCCGACCGTCTTAGTACGGGACCAGTCTGAAAACCAGCGCCAGGTACCTCGGCCCGGCACACGCTGAGACTGGAAACCCTTTGCCCAATATATCATTATTATTATTATTATTCGTGTATTATGTTCTTGTAAATTAATAATTGTTTTTTTTTTTTCGTTTTTTTCTTTGTAATTTTATCTTGTTTCTTATGTGATTCTGGATATGTGGCAATAAACAATTCTTATTCTTATTCTTATTCTTATTCTATTACCTAGCAACTAAATTCCACATTCCACGCGGTGTACGAAGTAGCAGCCAAGTTTTTTTTTTTATAATAAATATATTATTTATCTTGTTTACGCGTAACTAGAATCTGGCAAGGGTACCAAAATAATTTACAGACCGGCTTAATAACATATAATAAAACAAAGAAAACGATACAGGCCTAAGATAATAAAGTGTCGGAATTCTCTATGTAGTGGGGGAATGGGGTTGTTTCTGCCATGTCCCCCACTTTACTATACCGCTTTTATAGTAGCTATAAACAGGCAACGGGTCACTTGCGTGAATCCCGATTGCCTTCCACTACGGATTCCCAAAAGACATCACTGTGGTTAAAAGGATTTAGATGAGTTCGATTCTAGGTATATGTCCTCCTGAAAATTCAAATGTTTCACTATACTAGAACCGTTCTTAAAACGTTCACCGCGTATTAAGATGTTGATTACTATGAAAGATCCCTTACCCTCTTAAATAACACACTTCTTTATTGTCTCAGCGAGTGTCGTAAAATCTAGTATTCATTGCGACATAAAGAATCGTGGAGTAAGAATGACACTCGGAACATGAATAACTTTTCAAGCCTTACAAGCAAGGGCTTGAAACACCTGAGTAAACGTAATTTAACAGGGTTATTTATTATGCAATAGGAGTGGGAATAAGCCGATGGGTCGTCTGATGGATAACGGTCACTGTTTTACGAACTCTGTATGTGTCGGTAGGAAACATATATTATCGATTTTCGTTGAATGAACTTTGTAATAAGATTGTTTTGATTTAATCTTATTTTAACTGAGGCGTACTTTATATCGTCTATGTACCGACTTTAAAAGTATCATTATTAATCCATTCAAGGGAGCCGGTAAAATAAATAAATGAACTTTATTCTGCAATTCCCAATAGGCAGCAATGGCACTTATACAAGTAAAAGTCTACAAGCGTTTCTGAAAAAGAATACAACTGTCGAGAAGAAATGCCGAAACAAACTCGACAGTCAGTCACTTTCTCCCAAAATATTATTACAATGATAATACTTAACATACTTATTATAAGTAAATCTGACTATGAGTATAAAAAGAAGAAATATATTTGCAATACGACGTGGTTCAACACGACAACATATTGAAATTGTATTACCAAATTACAGAAAGGCAATAATGGAAATAAGATATACAATTTTGAGTTTGATATGCTTTGTAGCAAGAATGTGTTATTATAATTTCCTAAACGTGATAGGTACAATTAAAATATAAATATGTATATGACTCTTAGTGTTATTTAGGTCTCTGGTTTGAGCTGGGATGTGTTACATACATACCTACGAGTACGTTATGAAATTAATTTCGTGTTTAATGTGTTGCCAGATCTTGTTGTGACATGTGTTAGCTCGGATTGCGATGAAAGAATGTGCCAAATACATTAAATCAAGTCAATATTATATCGGAATGCCTAAGTTAGTCACGAATCAACAGCTAGGATAATGAGCTAAAGTGTAGACTGTGGGTTTACAAATGATTTTCACTGTATACGGAAATTTATCTGTCACGGGCTGTTGCATAGTACATGGTATGGACGCGAATAGGCAAAAGCAACGTTCACGAACATATTCTTTATATAGATAGCATCGAAGTATGTACAACCGAAAATGTCAATACCAGTAAACATCCTAATGATTGGCACCTCGTTATGGCCACTTATTGTTCATCTTTATAATTATGACTTGAACCCATGCCTCCAGTCTGTAAACCACGCCCTCCGTGTAAGAGACACGTTTATTATGTCTTCCGCACACGGGAAAACAATATGCAACAACTTCAGGAACGGCTTTTTTCCTTCCAATCTCTATTTTTTCTATGTTCTGGTCAGAACGGCGTTTCAAAGATTGCGATATTTTTCATTCCACACACTTAAGATTGAAAGTGCCATGGTTTGACTTAATGTCGAGCACTGGAACGTTCATTTTAATTTTAATAAAGCAAAACAAACGCTTAATGCACCAATAAAAGAAAATGTATTACGTTTCAGCTATTACTGTCGTGTCAATAGGCATCGAATAAGGATGATCTCAAATAACAAAATATACGAGTTTCCCGACAGTTCGTTAAAGAATACTCCCCCAGTATAGATGCGTGCCGAAGGCGGAGTTCGATTCGAGGAATGGTCGTTTGAGACTCAACGTCATAAACGTTAACGCGACTATAAAGTATCCGAGCGAAATTCGACAGCCACGCACGCACTTCTCGGGGGGCAATTCTGATACAAAACTTTAACTGAATTACAATCACCTGTCCTGGGCCGCTATTCCATTAAAGATTTTTTTACAATAAATGTCTCTGGTTTCATGTCCCTTTCTTTTAAAATCAAAATGACATTAATGACAATGTCGGCCCAGTCCTTGCATAGTTAATGTCACTACTTACTTGTCTTCTCTAACCCAAGTACTTTATTTTGCCCTAATTTTATTAGAATTACCTTAAAACGAGACTAAGTCAGAGAAAACCATAGTCTCCCTCAGAATCACATTATGTGAAAATATTTTTGTTTAACTTTCATTTTGTACTTACTTAGCGACAAAAAAACCCTACTGAGATGCAACATCACATCAAATTCACGTTAATCTATACTAATATTATAAAGCTGAAGAGTTTGTTTGTTTGATTGTTTGTTTGAACGCGCAAATCTCAGGAACTACTGGTTCGAATTGAAAATTTATTTTTGTGTTGGATAGTCCATTTATCGAGGAAGGCTTTAGGCTATATAACATCACGCTGCAACCAATAAGAGCGAAAACGCGCACGAAGTCGCAGGCAACAGCTATTATGATCAGTGTCCCGAAGAAGTAAGTTTTTAAGGAGTCATTTTCATTAGTTTGGAAGTTTTAGACGGAACTTTATTGAATTTTTCATTTTATGCAGCAACAAAATTCTTCGTCATCCACATTTGCCAGTTTGCCGAAACCAACGGACATCGGTAAATAGAGTCAAAGTTTTAGGCACCGAAAAGTAACAATTTTGCTACATTTTTCACAAACTTCACAAAAAAAGAGGAGGTTCTCAATTTGGTTGTTTTTTTTTAGGGTAGTCAACTAGGAACTCTTATAGTTTCGCCACGTCATTCTGTCTGTCTGTTCGTCTGTCTGCCCGAGGCTTTACTGTGTGATTGTTAGTGCTAGAAAGCTGCAATTTGGTATGGACATATAAATAAATAAAACTGACAAAGTCGCAAAAAAATTAAGTATACATCCTCTACACGTAAAAAGTGTGTTTTTTTTTTCTTCAACCCTATGATGTTGGCTATTGTTGGTCTTTTAAAACTTTTAATATTTTTTGATAAAGTGAATATTTTCGTAAATATTCACTCCAAATGAAAAATAAATTATGCCCGCCTACCCCTCAAAACTTTTGTAGGTCCATAAAATATGAAAAAATCATATAAAGACTTTCAACGAAAACTACAGCGAACATGTTTAGTTAAACTGTTTTTGAGTTATCGTAAAAAGTCTTCCCTTCTTAGTAACAGACAGCTTACATGTTTGGGCTTATTGGAATCAATGATTAACTAAAAAGCGTGAAAAATATAATGAAAAAAGACCGCCCAAAAAACAACTAACGTACGCACGTAATAAACTCAACTTTCCAATCCAATCATGAGATAAAATTTATTCCTACGATTTCATTACACAAAATGTACTAAACATTTAACCAAAAAACTCAAAATAACTCGGATCACGCACATGCAGTAACTATAGGACAACCATCTAAACAAATTCGAAAAAACATTTGGCTCCGACTTCAAAAGGTGATAATGCGATAATATGCAAATATGTAAGGGTTTAGCCCCAATAGTTTTGATATCCTTCTTGTTTTGAAAATGATATCAATTTTAAGAATTATACATAAAAAAATTAGTTTCGTTTTCGCTTTTTCATAACAGGCTCTTGTTAAAACCCAGTAAAAACATAGTAAAACTATAATTTGTTTATTTAATCGTATGGCATTTATTTACGAACCGTGAGATCCTCGAGAAGACAAGTACGGTTGCCAGTTTTTGTTGCACTTTTAGCACCACCCAGGGGTCACGTGTAGGGTAACGGTGGGTAAAACTATAATATAATTCTAATAATGTATTTTTTTTTTTATTAAATTAAATGCTACAGAAATTTCATTGAGGTCAAAGCTAAGAAAGTTACGAGAGCTTTTGAAAAAGCAGCCAGTGAGGTTGAGAAAGGACAGTCCATAAACAAAATTCTACTTGTCTTAAATATTTTTGATACTTAAATAATTGGTTAATTTGTCTTAATGAGCCCATTCATCATCATCATCATGTCAGCCGAAAGACGTCCACTGCTGGACATAGGCCTCCCCCAAAGACTTCCACAATGACCGGTCCTCATCCAGCGGACACCCGCGACCTTCACCAGGCCATCAGTCTACCGTGTGGGGGGCCTGCCCACGCTACGCCTTCCGGTACGTGGTCGCCACTCGAGAACCTTTCCGCCCCAACGGCCATCGGTTCTACGTGCTATGTGGCCCGCCCACTGCCACTTAAGTTTAGCGATTCGGAGGGCTATATCGGTCACTTTGGTTCTGCTGCGGATGGCCTCATTCCTGATGCGATCACGCAGAGAAACTCCCAACATAGCTCTCTCCATTGCCCTTTGGGTGACTTTGAGCCTTCTTATGAGGCCCATAGTAAGCGACCACGTTTCAGTGCCATATGTCATCACTGGCAACACACACTGGTCAAAGACTTTTGTCTTGTGACACTGCGGAATATTGGACGAAAAGATGTGCCGTAGCTTCCCGAACGCTGCCCAGCCGAGTCGGATTCGACGATTAACCTCTTTCTCGAAGTTGGACCTACCTAACTGGACAGTCTGTCATAGGTATATGTAATCGTCTACAACTTCGAGCGTAAAGTGTCCGATTGATAAGGGAGTTGGTGCGACATGGACATTTGACATGATCTTCGTCTTGTCCATGTTCATCCTTAGACCAACTCGCTCGGAGGCTTTACTGAGGTCATTGAGCATTGTACTTAAATCCTCCATGGTCTCAGCCAAGACTACTATATCGTCAGCAAACGGAAGGTGAGTGAGGTAGTCGCCGTTTATGTTGATGCCTAGCCTTCTCCAGTCCAGAGTCTTGAAAACATCCAAATAGACCAAAAGTAAAAAAAGTAAAAGTAGTTTATTCTTCAAATTAGGCATATTACATGCACCTATGAACGTCAATAAACTACCACCGGTTCGGAAAAATATACCTCTGCCACGAGAAGAACCGGCGTAAGAAACTCGGCGAGGTGTCATTTTTTCAAAACAATATACATTGTATAGTTAAATATAAAATTACAGTGTCAGCTACTACAAAATTACTTAAATAACAATGCTACAGTAGAATAGTACATTTCGATGCTAGTGCGGAAAGTATGTCATTTCTTCACGAGTACCGAGGGATGCCACGAGCCGCAGGCGAGTGGCAACACTCGGGACGAGTGAAGAATGACATTTCCGCACGTGTATTGAACGACGTTTTTTAATACAGTTGCGAAAAAATAAGAAAAACAACAAGTAATATTTATAAAAACAATATCGAATGTTGCCTTTAGAAACTTAAAACATGCTTGCAGTAAGTAAAAACGCCTCTTCTTTGACAGGCGTTTCGGCAGCTATTCCGTTCCACTCAGACAACTTATTAAGAACGGTTTTTCAATATTCAATATTAAAAAATAAACGTGTTATAATGATGAAGAGGTAAGTAAATAAAATATGAAATGTGTATATTTTTCGTATTCTGATATTAACAGTAGGTTTTTATGTTGATTACGACGTTTAAAGGAAACTAATATTTAACACCCAGCAATAAGGAGTCATGCATTGGAACAAGCATAAATTTAAAAAAATTGGAAAAGTGAAAAGCACTAGTGCGCGAAAACCAACTTTCCGCACGCTAAACAGCTACGTAAAGTAGCACTTTTTGAGCAACTGTATTAAAAAATATATTTTCGCGATAGATTACCCGTGCAGGACGCTATCACTGCCAAACATCCCTATCCATGATGTAATCGTTTATCTTATAATATTCTCTTGAAATAAGTGTTTTTTTTACTACAGATTTGAATTTAGAATTGCTAAGTTCAGTAATGTGTTTAGGAATTTTATTGTAGAATTTGATACAATTTCCCAAGAACGACTTTTTCGCCTTTACTAGTCTATAGAAGGTTATTTTGAGTTTCCCAGTATTTCTCGTGGCTATTGGTTTATCAGCGTTCGTTGGAAAATTGCCCAAATTCTTCCTAACATACATTATTATTTCAATTATGTATAGGGACGGCAGGGTTAGAATATCTATTTCTTTGAAAAATTCTCTTAATGAATCACGCGACCCCAAGTTATAAATTGCTCGGATAGCCCTTTTTTGCAAAATAAAAACAGTTTCAATATCTGCAGCTGGTCCCCACAAGATAAGACCATAAGTAATTATACTATTAAAATAAGCAAAGTAAACTAACCGTGCCGTTGCCACATTGGTAAGCTGCCTTATTCTCCTGACTGCAAATGCAGCAGAGCTCAACCTACTTCCTATCGCTGTTATATGGGAACCCCACTGCAATTTTGAGTCCAATGTAATACCTAAGAATACAGTAGAAGTAACAAATTCTAATGTTTGACCATTAAGTTTAATATTTGTATCTAAGTTTCTGTTTGATGAGTTCGCTAGAGAGAATTTCATACATTTCGTTTTTTTTGGGTTCAATACTAAGTTATTGGCAGCAAACCAGTCAGATATCATGGAGAGGGTATTATTTGGTTCAATGATTTCAGTATCTCTCCTATTTACCTTGAACAGTAATGAGGTGTCGTCTGCGAACATTACAATGCCTGATCTTCGGCTTACCATATATGGCAGATCATTAGGAACGGACCTAGAATAGACCCCTGAGGTACTCCCATCTCTACCACTATCTGTGACGAAATGGCTTTATTTATCGCTACCTTTTGATTTCTCTGTGTTAAATATGACTTCATGAGATCTAATGCATGCCCTCTGATGCCATAAAACTTAAGTTTACAAATTAAAGTACCATGATCTACACAATCAAAAGCCTTGGAAAGGTCACAGAACACTCCGATGGCGACGTGCGACTCTTCCCAAGACTGCAAAATAAATTTTAATAAACTTGCACCTGCATCAGTAGTTGACCTACCCTTCGTGAAGCCGAACTGCTGTGCGTGCAAAATATTGTGAGAATTAAAGTGAGAAACCAATTGCGTAAGCATTATTTTTTCGAATATTTTGCTAAACGCAGGTAGGATAGAAACTGGACGATAATAAGAAGGATTATCTCTATGACCTGATTTGAAAATTGGAACTACTTTACTACATTTCATTAAGTCTGGAAAAATGCCATAGTCTATACAGTTATTAAAAATGAGAGCTAGAGTTGGTGCAACGACCTCCAGAATAGATCCAATGAGACCATTATAACAAATGATTACAAAATAATGATAAGATATGTCTGAGAAAAATATAATGTTTCAACTAATTGTTAGGAATGACTTCGAATTGGTATTCGTGATAAACAATTTAATTGTATAAAAAAGCCTCCATTTTAAGTTACTTTGGGATATGAAAAAGCTTCAATACACAGTACCTTTCAATAACATATATGTAATTTGCCTATGCGACTGCTTGTGTTCTGAATTTAAAAAAAAAAAAATACAATACATGATGAAAGGATATTTTACTTCCTTTTATATCGAGTTTTTTTTTCAAACACATACCGTAAAATAAATAAATTTCAGTAAATTAACTATTAACACCGTATTTTTGTTCCGTTTACTAAACTAGCTATTTCATGACACATTCTCCCTTAAATATACCCTTACTTAGGTACGTTTGCGGAAAAGAGGTACTAAACGAACTAGTACTAATAACGAACTAGCTAGTACTTAATTACAGGTCCGCCCACGGTCCGCCCCTGCAAAAACTGCTTGAGATTTTGTTTATCAATTGGCATTCATGAATGGCGCAATACTCAAAACAATAGGTAACAGAAACGTGACTTGACTTTCAAACGAATAGAATACAAAAACACAGGAAAATAAACAAATCTAGTAACAGACATCGACTTGTCTGGGCGTTGATTGTGAAACAACGATTTTTCTCAAATTACATTTAGAACAGTTTAGAGCCAACAAAAAAACCTTCAAACAACTCATTCTACAAAAAGTTGTCGATGTCGAGCCATTTTCCAACAGCACAGTGGAGTAGCCAACAGTTATAACAAATAAACGCAATAAACCCACCTCAATAGAGCAACTTTTTTATTTAACTCAGCGTTAGGTTAGGTGCTTTCAGTCATCAGCCACTAACCACAATGATTTTATTTCTCTTTAAACTCTTATTAATTCTGGCTTGAATTACTTTGATATACCTAAAATTTATTTATATTATTAGTTTATAGAAAATGAATGTCCCCGGAAATTCGAAGGGATAACCTCTCAATTGAATTCCTCACACATTCTAAATTAGAACGACAGAGACATACACAAAAACGACATCTGTGATGTTCCTTTCTGTCAATTCAAATAACATCACGACCAGTTTTCACGTTTGGTATAATATGGAGGTACATGAAACTGTCGTCGATATGCATATATACACTTCGCTGAATATTAATGTTTACGGCTGTCATTACATGTAGAGAGGCACATAATGTCTAACGTCCGTCGTACTTCCAATAAAAGCTTTTTTATGTCTTTCGTCTAACCAGTAATTACCATTAATGGCTGATATCAAAACCGAAATGAAGTGAATAAAACGTATAATTGAAGTCACTGACGCATTGGTGGAATTAATAACTCTGAAAAGAATTCCCTTTCCTGCAGTGTTCAAAGTACTTATTCATATAGAAATCAACGAATTGTTAGCTATGCTTTGATTACCGATGCGCCGTTTTTAAGAACATCTCAGCCATTTATTTGTATTGCTATAAGTATGAATTTGATGTTTGTTTATTATTATTATGTTAGGGCAAGTAATTTACTTAAATCGATATTTTGGTTTGCCACCTACTCGAATTTTTCAAACGTTCTATTAGCTCCGCTACCCAAAGGTTCTCTTGAAGAGATCGCTATTAAGCGGTAAGACCGTCTTTTATTTACCTCTAATTTAAGCTTTATGTTCTGTATTGTGTTAATTTTTGGAGGTATGAAATAAAGTATAACCACTCACGTGCTCTCCGCAACTAGGGTTGCGACTTGGGAAAACGTACAGTGCTCTCGCAACACTAGTTGCGAGTTGGAGTTCCAACGGTTTTTAAATTGTTGCTATGCGGAACATGCAAAGAACGCTTTTTAATTGAGTTATATAGGTAGAGTATGAATGTGGCAACTATAAAAAAAATTAAAACGGCAGTCTACGGAACAATTTTTATAAAATATAAAAGTTGTTTTGATGACCATCGAAGTTCGGTACGTCAGCGAAAGAGCTCGCGATTAAAAAATGCTGTAAGCAATCAATTTCGCATTTTTTAGTTGGTATTATATACCAAATTAATCCTGGTTTACTGCTTCATAAGACGAAGCATATATTTCGATACTAATTAAAATGGAATGTGATAAATTCTTCCAACAAAGTACGTTGAGTGATGAAAATTTTGCGAGGTTAAATTTAAATCGTACATTATTATGTGATTATTCCATATTTCTGTACTAGGCTATTAAAATCAATAAATGCGTCTATTTAAATCAACATAAATCCACTTTTAATGAACAATTAGGTATGTTCTATGCAGGATTAGGTGAATGAACTTGTGACGTCTATAAATACTATTGTACGCAACTGTGGTTGCACAAGGCACTTCCGCCGATTCGCGTCGGATCCACGTATTATGTCGTAAGGCGCGGTGCACACTGGGCTATTGTCGCAGAATGGTTTAATTTAGTTTATTTATTTTTGGTAGGTTCTTTTACGCATACTAAGTGGCGGCCCATTACCAATATAACTGCTTACCTTTTATTTATGAATCTATGAAGTAGAGGTAGGGTTCACTTTAACGTGTTTAACTGATCATATAAATTTATAAAATTCACATATTCCATGTAATGGGTCAAATAAGAATGTACCTATGGTTTTTTTAAAAAAAAAACCAGTTCTGATTATGACCCGTATTGACCGTTATCTCAGTTATTTGTAGCTAGCATATATATTGTCATAGTCGTTTTAACTTAACACCCCAAAATTTCTTCATTGCGGCAGTGAAAACCACGTACCAATAAAAAAATACTTAACCTCACAAATTAAGTGTATGAATTTTGTTGTTACATGTGATTATTTTTTTCAAATATTAATTTAATTTAATTTCTTAAATTTTCATTACAATTTTCCTCTTTAGTGGTTACGTGATGTGTCAGGCAAGGATTTAATAATTATTTGTGCAATAAGAGAGCATTCGTTTTTTTGCGACGAGTGATAATTTCGAATACCGAGGTAGCGAAGGATACCTTAGTGCCTTAATCGAATCACTAGGGAGCGTGGCAAGTGATTCTATGATAGGTTTTATAGCGTATCGAGAGATTCAAATACACGATATGCATATAGGTAACTTTGCTCTCGTGTACCACACACATACCACATCACATAAAACTTATCACCTCAGCAATGAGAACCTGTTAGAGTTAAAATAAACTTGTTGAGGTGCCAAATAAATATATGTCCTATGTCCAGCAGTGGACGTCCTTCGGCTGACATGATGAAATTACAATATAGTCAGTTCTGGTACCGTACCTACTACTACTATACTACGCAACGCAAAAGAGGGGGGTTATAAGTTTAATGTGTATATCTGTCGGTGGCATCGTAGCTTTTATTTAAACTGGTGAACCGATTTGGTTGTCTTTTTTTCAGAGCAGGATTTCCAAGAGAAATTTAGTAGTATCTTATAGCCGTGGATCAATATGACTGAAGCAACTATAAATGTCTAGACACGTAAACACGAGGTCTTTGAGATCTGATATGTAAAAACACTGCATTTTTAACTCCTCGAATTTATAATAGGAGAATAACATAACTTTTCTCTCTGAAACGATAATATTAGTAAAACATGTTTTATCAAAATCGGTTCAGCCATTGTTGAGATATATAACTTTGAAGTGAAAAAATCGGCGGTTTTCCAACTTTTCTACTTTGTCAGTTATTCTATATCACGACAGCCACTGATATTTAAAATAAAATGCCAAACGTTATTATTACTCCAAGAATATATATAATTAAAGTCACCATGAGTGTACAGCTGTTAATTTTGTATTAGCATTGTATAAGTAATAAGTTAAGGATCTGTAACTATTCGTAATTGATATAATAAGAAATGTAAATTTCGTGATTTCAATATTGACGATCACTGCATGAACTGTGGTTTCGTTGCGCACCAGTGTACCCCGTCCTTTATCGCCGCCATGATTAAATTTTGACAGCGCAGGCCCGCCGGAGTATGTCCGTTAGTTTGAGTCGGGACCTTTACGTGGGTTTTTGTATACCTTTGAAATGAGAACAAAAATATAAATCGAGTTGTAATCGGTCGCATATCTATTAAGTTGTGAACTGTAACATGTGTAGTATATGTGTTAAGTGTTTTATGTGGTTTGAAGTGCACGGAACTATTTGTAATCGGGCGTCAAAAGCGGCCCTCATTACGTTAGGTATGTAAGGCTATTTTTTGTTATTGATAATTTGTGACAGAAATTGCTGCGATTTTGACAAAACTGGCACTTGTTATTTAAAGATTAATAGTGTGTCTATCTACGTCTGACAATATTTTTGTACTCGTTTGCCTAAATTATTCATAAAAAAATCATAAACAAACTACACTGTTTTGCGGCGAATTGCAAAACTGACAATGTAAACATTGCAAATGAAAAAGGTTTTATGATAAATATTTCCCCGGGAACATATACTTTATTTGGTATCAATCGAAGCGTAAACTATTACAGTTTTAAATAAACATAAAATTTACATATGTTATCGATTTAGATTTTAAAATAATAAAAAATATATTTATTGCAAAAGATCTCATTCGAAACGGTATGTTAAGTTTGTGACTTTTAAAAAAAATATTTTACTATGGTGACCGATGTAATTAATTATATAAACAAATTGCCTGTTTCTTTAGCTTTATAACATAAAAAGAATCATAGCAAAAAGTTTAGACGAAGCCAGGCAATCGATTTATTAACAACACAAGACAATGCGCTGCTAATGCCCGGTGAATCTTGAGCACTTTAGACCACCTTTTTTTTTAACGCGAGCACTTGAGTGGGTATTTGCAAAATAGTTATAGGTAGACTTGTCCGTATATGTGCCGATCCGACCTATATGTAATCTAGACACGCGGCAACGCGTCCAGCCAAGTTCACCCCAGGAACTGGCGGACAGCAGTCGTGTGTTATTTTACATGAACCGTTTAGAGCCACTTTTGACCCGTCAATAACTCCAAATCTATTGAACATAAAAAAATGAAATTTGGTACATGTATTAAGATCCTTTACAACAACTAGAACCACAAATTTTATTAATATAGGTGAAAAAGTTATTGAGATATTAAAGTCCAAAAACGGCACTTTTACCACTGACTTACTGACTGACTAGTAATTGAAAACCTAACCTACTTCCAGGTAACCAAGAAAGGTGAAATTTGGCATCCAGCTTGGTAATTGTGTGTGTACACCAAAAAAAGTCAGAAAACAGTGTTTTTTTCAATTTTATTATTATAATTATTATTTATGCTTGTTATAGGTCGATTCACAAGAGCTGGCGCGGAATGTCTCTGAAATTAACGACAGTTACATACATTTTCCGCGCCAGCTCTTTTGAATCGCCCTATACCTCAGAACTCCGTTGTATATTATTAACCAATTAGATTTTTTTTTTTGTTCGAAACAGGGGTGATCCCATACTCGTAGTTATCAAATAAGAATCTGATCTTAGTGTTCTGGAGAAGTCGAGGAAACTCTTCAAATATTTGAGGTGCACCGAATGATATCCCATCAAAAACATAAATGTGAACAAGGCAGCCAAGTTCAATATGCGATGCGTGGTTGTCATCTACACCGAAAAAAGAATTGAGACGTAAATGGGTGCCAAGTTCCGTAGATTATTTGAAAAGGTGCCAAGTCTGGTACTAGATTGTTAGCAGTTGTATATCCAATATGTTATAATATTTATGAAAACTGCCAAGTTAAAGCTCAAAATTCATTAAGCCGCAATAAATTAGTTTTCCTGTAAACAATTTAGTGCCAGACTTGGCACTTTTTCAGATAAGCTACGGAACTTGGCATCCATGTAGTTCTCAATTTTTTTGTCGGTGAAGACGACAACCGCGCATCGTATATTGAACTTGGCTGCCATTTTCACATTTATGTTTTAGAATATGTTTCTTCTTCGCGCGAGGTAAGGGCAGGTACTACCTGGGATTTTAGATTCTATTAAATTTATTGACTTGGCATCGGTTGTATATTTTAACGTGTACATGCTCTCTGATATGTAGAAGCAAACTCTCGCTTCAAGTACAAAAGCGATTCCATTGCGAAGTCTGATCGAGCGTGAGTTGACCCACTGCGCATCACCGAGCGAAACGTTCAAGTCGTAAAAAGATAATTATTTTTTCATCATTTCCATTAGTAGGTATTGGCTTGAATTACAAGACTCAGTAATAATCATCATTTTAAGTATGTATACAAAAACAATTACTACGAAATTGGAACGTCAAGAAAATAAATACATAATAGAAATTAATGTTGATTCAGTACAGTTTACTAATCGATTTGATTTACTTTTGTAGGCTTATGAGAACTTTCTTATGGCTAATGGGTATTAAATTGGTCATTACGTATGAATGCCACATTTGCCTTCAACGATGTTACTATAAGGAATCAGTTAGATATTTCGGTAAGTACCTAATTTCCCAATTTACGAATATGATCGTTTATACATATTATTATTTACATCATGATACCGTACGGAGGTTCAAAGAAAGGATCCCTTAACTATATGAAGCTGATAATATTTCGGAGGATAAGGTATACTCCTGGGAAGTACGACTCAGAATTCTACTTGACCAGTAGGTGGGGGTGGAGTGAGTGTTTCTCATCCGTACGCCTAACTATGAAGTTTCCAAAAGTCATATATGTGCAGGAAACTTAAGACAAATTTTAAATATATAAAAGAAGAAACTGACTGCCTGACTGACATATCAACGCACAGCCCAAACAGCTGGTTCTAGAGATTCCAAATTTGGCACGTAGGTTCCTTATAAGGCCTAGGGGTGCACTAAGAGAGATGTTATTATATTGGTGTTATTGTAGTGCACAGATACTTTTACTAAGGGCCATTTATTTCATTCTTTTATTTCATCGACTTTTCCCCTTGGGCTTATCGGAAAAGTAGATATGACAATAGTTTTCGATCCCTATTTTTGTCAAAATCAAATGAAATTCAACAGTTTGCCGGTTCTCAGAATGTATACTGAATTTTAATCTGTTCCTCTGTTAATGAATCACAATCACCAAACATCGTATACCGAAACCCCCAATGTAACAAATACTTTTCCGAAAATCGCATCTAAATCGGTTTAGCCAAACGCGAGATAATCGCCAACAAATATACATACCTACATACGTACATATAAACATACGGGTCACACAGAGAACCTCCTTTTTTGGAGACGGTCAAAAATTACACTTAGTACGCGGCCAAAGTCGTAGGCAAAAGCTACTAGACAGTAAATGTAGTGAATAAATTCCAGTAGGTTCACGAGGAAAACTGATATTTCCCAGTCGAATCTCAATAATCCAGATAACCACCTAATACTGATCGTATCACAAAACTATCACAAACAAATTGACATCTGTCTTCGTACCGTTTTCAAAGTTCTCGAGATCAAACAGTCGGTACAGATAAGTCGACGGGTGTCATCTAAGCAGCCGTGAAACAAGTTCACAACTAGGATAATGGCGCTAATCCCCGGGTCGTCGCTAGATAAGTAGTCCGAAAGCGAGATGTAGGTTTATACAAGTCATCGAATAAAACTGAATGACCAACTAGTGTCATTTTATTGCTTGACGTCCTTATTACAGTTAAATAAATTAAATTTGTTATTTACTTTTCTGCCATGTTGTCCTTACATCGATAGATGCAATTAGCAATTTACCTATTTGGTGGACCTAAAGATATATGTTAGTACATTTGCAGATAAAGTCTATCAATTTGTAAAATCCACTGAGCGCTAATTTTGCGTCAAGACGTCAAGACAAATTCTCGCTACATACTGGAGAAACAACGCTGTAAACAACAGCGCAGCTTAGTAATGAATTTGTTCACATTACTTAAATATTCATGTTAAGCTTTATTGTACAGAACAGTCACACTAACTGTGAATCTTTTCGTTTACGTTGCGTCCTAATTTAGCTGAAAATAAATTATTTTATTTTTTATATTATTATTAACCTGCGCTGTAATATAAAATTATTTGTTAATACAATATTTTGTTATTAATATAAATATACTGAGTTAGACAGAACGAGGGACTTTACTGCAATTACGAGTATAGTAATATCTAAATGATCTACAATCAACTCTCTGATTGAGACGTATCAGTGATAGCTGCCTGTCGTAAGGGGCTGCTGTGTCCTAATGACCTTCGATCTCTAAATCTCCGTTTTCTCGTGTTTTTATGGCTTGTCGTATTAACAACAATGAGGTTCACCGTAATAGTATTTCATATTTCCTTCAAAACTCACTGTTTTCGGTATATAAGGCAGCAAACTTTGGCAATTTTAGGCCAAAAGACCAGTTTTTTGGACATAACTTTTGTGATAATAAGGTAAAAATAAAAATCTCTCTTACGTTTTAAGAGACGTCAATCAATAAGGAACAGTTATGTGTACATTCCATATACAGGCTGTGGCCTGTAATAGGAGCAAAAAATTAAGCGGTACGCTATTGAGCTCACCAGTAACTATTTCCAAATAGTTTAAATTGAAAAAAAAAAGTTATTTTTGAATTTTTTTTACGCCAATGTGGCTTACATGTATTTTTTTACTTCACTGGAGTGATATTAATAACCGTTTATTTGAAGAACACTAAAAATTATTAAAAAAAAAAAAGTCCCAAAAATATCCTTTCAAACTAAAAATGCAATAACGATTATGAGTCATAACTAGATGCTACTTCAAAATCGGCATTGACCGCCGCGCATTAATGTAGTTGAGCCAAGATCCATTACTTAGAGGTCATAACTTTAGATGGAAATTTCTCCCAATTAAAAAAGATATATAATTTTTGGACTCAAGAGGTTACTGTAGATGCTCCAAGGAAGCGTCCTTTAAATTTTTTGCTCCTATTACAGGCCACACCCCGTATATAAGTGCATAAACAACATACGTACTTATATCGAAAATAGCATTTAAATCATAAAAAATTAAGATTTTTTTTTCCAAATTCGGCTCTTGAGAATGTAGATAAAGGATTGAAGAACCGATAATCGTTGGTGCCATAAACATATCTTTAGTTTTGACGGAGGGATATCAACTCAAAACTGAACTGAATGAAAAACGTATGGAGCCCTTTAAAGCTGAATTTAAAACTTCACTTGTAAATAGCTGTCGGATCTACTTCCTAGAGTTGACATATGCAATTTTTTGCACTAAAGTTCAACAAGCTGTATCTCTAAAATTTGTTTGTCTCTTGCACCTACCTTCGCAACTTGCTGTTTGGCCCAATGATTGACTGGTGGAAAATGCCTTGAGGAACAAAGTCCGCCTTTTGTGCAAAAAAGTTTAAATAAATGAATATATAAATATGTATAAAGTATGTACTAAATCTGGACCTATAGTATCTCTGTAAATACATGACATAAATGCACCTCCATCCACCTCCTGGACTAGCGCCACGGCGACCAGATGGACTCGATAACACCCCAGCTTAATCGATTAGATACACTACCCTCTGACCAGATAAGGAGTTCTCAACAACCTCTTATCTTGATTAGGCTTGAATGTATTTTCTCCCGGGAATAATACCTCCCTTCGTCAATTCTGGATTCCTTTAGACGTAACTAAGACAATAACCTAGAAGGGTGGCTTGGAATTATTCTTTTTAAAATTTGTGAAAGGTTATTCACTGCTTCTTATCTACTTTTGTTTTATTTAGGATCAAAATACTTGTTATGAAAAAACGAAACATTTGGATAAATAAATTAAGGTTTCTTTGTTGGGGTTTCGTACATCAAAAGGAAAAAGGAACAGTTCCTTGTCTATCAGTATGTCTGTCTGTCAAGATCAGTAAAGCTGTGAAATAACAATCTTCTAAATATATTATGTATAAAGATATTATAATGCCGCTTATATAGCGCGTATTGTGACAATCGCGAGGAAAACACAACCTACAATAACTTAAAATCATGAAATTTGGCAGGAAGCAATGAATGTAATGAATAAATAGTAAAGGAATAACACTGAATTCATTCAATTCGTAACTATATCGCATAAAAATACTATTTAATCCACTAAGCCCACATTAGACATACCATGAACATGCCCAAAATTAAGTGTAATTAGCGAACTGCGGCAAGGTACCGAATTCGCTAGTCCGTCTTGCACTTGGCCGGTTTTTAGGGTTCCGTAGTCAACCAGAAACCCTTATAGTTTCGCCATGTCCATCTGTCTGTCTGTCCGTCAGTCTGTCCGATTCTGTCTTTGCTCTGTGATTGATAGTGCTAGAAAGCTGCAATTTGGTATAGATATATAGATCAATAAAACTGACAAAGTCGTAAAAAAAATTAAGGTAATTTTGCTTCAACCTTATGGTGTGGGGTATTGTTGGATAGGTCTTTCAAAATGGATAAAGGTCCGCGTCAAACATTTTTGATAAAAAGAATATTTTCAGAAATATTCACTCCAAAAGAAAAAAAATGTGTCCCCCCCTGTCAACTTTTGAACTATGGGTTCAAAAAATATTTAAAAAAATCATGAAAAAAGACTTTCAACAAAAACTATAGCGGACATGCTCAGTTAAGCCGTTTCCAAGTTATCGTAAAAAGTCTGCAAAAATGTGCGAAGGTATTCCCTTTTGCTTGTTATTGATTTTATTTAAAGTAAGTTTATTGGGTAACTGCGGAACCCTACACTGAGCATGGCCCGACACGCTCTTGGCTGATTTTTTCTTAAAGGTATCAAAACTAATAAAGTATTTCTAAAAATAGAAATAATATTAAGCTACCAATTATCAAATTATACTCTTTTAAAACGAATATATGTTGATCATACACCACTAACAAGTATTCGTACGTTTCTTCAAAACTACTCTGTTACCTTAATACTACTGAAAAGTTATAGTTAACATTTTCTGGGAAAAATTACTGAAGGCAAATAAAATTAATATGTATTTCATTATTAATCCATTTTATTTACATCAAACTTATTCAGGGACGATTTTATGTCTGATACTTCGATATTTTCTGTTTGGTTGAATATGTAGATTTCATTATAAGTAAAAATGTGTATGATACAATCTAGTATAGTGCCTACATACAGCCTAATTAAGTTATTGAATCTGTACTTTTTCATAATTAATCACTAAGACTTCATATCATATGGATCCCTGATTTGCTAGCAACAGATTTTTATGACCAAGTTCCTTTCGCAGGATAATAAAAAACCAGCTGACGGATAATCAACCACTCTATTAGCCAGCTGAAGGTATTTTTCTTTAAAATATTGGGTTAGCTATTTTACTAATTGGTTAAACTTTAAATCGATAGGAAATTACAAAAAGAAAAATATTTTTTTGTACGTGCTTGGGAGGACACTGCTGCTCAATCCACCAATGGAGCGCCAGTGGACGTCGACGGGACTTCATAATACAACTCTTTTAAGCATATTCCAAGTTATCGCCCGAGAGTTACTTACTTTATTACGTTACTCTGGTTAGGTTTGCGCTTGACCACAAATCACCTGAATTTACCTATTAAAAAAAGGTTCACTCTCGTCTTGAAGACCTTAAGTTTGTAGTTTAGAGGGAACAAGGATTCCGGCAAGGAGTTCCACAGCTTGGCCGCTCTCACAATAAAAGTGGAAGCGGAACGCTTCGTGCGAGTTTTTGAAACTGCCACTGTAAAACGATGTCGCCTCGCTGTAACCTTGCTCGTCCGATGGCAGAAGGGGTCAGGAGGGGATATTAAACTGTGTAGTTCCTCAGCACACTCCTATTATATTTGTTCCTGGCACAGATACTATGTGTACATTTACGTAATACGCACGCATAGAAATGTATGAACGGTCAGGTGAAAAAATGCTTATCAATTTAATCCTCTCATATGCATGATAGGATTAAATCGTACCGCATAATTAATCCGCCGACATAAGAGCTATGGAACATATTTTGAGCATGTATGCACCTATATTTTTACTGTACTAGCAAACCTGCCAATACTGTTTGATGTCAAGAGGTCGGCACGCACATATCTACAGTTTTATTATAAGACTTGGAGAGAGTTATAGGCCCACTCATCCATATCAGACTTTTAATGTGTATAGAGACAGTAAAGCGCTCGTGCCTCTTTTATTTACGCGCCAGCTGCCTAAAGTACCTATACGTTTGCCTTCTCTTTTATTTATATACTCGAACGCTCTAGATAAAGCAAGTCACAAGTAGATCCATACAATAGTGAGCGCTAAATGATGGGCGTCCTGAAAAATATATTTGACCAAATGCCTTCTTTTACGCCAAACTTCAAACTTCTGTATTTGCATAGAATAATTACATAGAAACATGATAAAATGCAAATAAGTCACATATTCTGCTACAGGTATTACAAAAAATAATACTAGCATGCAAATAATTAAAACGTATCTAAAAGGAACATCTTTACCTCGTAATACTGTTTTCTATTAAAATCGTTCGAAAGATATTGAAAGGCAATAGTTGAATGTCCAGGGGTAACTTATTAACATTTCGACGGTGGATTTTCATTTGTTATAATGGCATATTCGTAAGGCATATAGACATAGGAATATCTTCAATGAGATAGAAAGTCCATTATATCACTAACAAAACATGTCATGAGCGGTTTTTATTTTGGATACGACTCAAAATTAATAAATACATACTGCGCCCAAGTATAGGCAAATAGGCATAGAAATTTACAATCCGCGTTGATAACATATCTATCTAAATATATAAAAGAAGAAACTGACTGACTGACTGACTGACTGACTGACTGACTGACTGACTGACATATCAACGCACAGCCCAAACCGCTAGTCCTAGAGATTCCAAATTTAGCACGTAGGTTTCTTATAAGGTCTAGGGGTGCACTAAGAAAGGATTTTTCAAAATTCAACCCCTAAGGGGGTGAAATGGGGGTCCGAAGTTTGTATGGGGAAACAAGATTAGTTGGACTATTTTATCCGAAACTTCACAGGAGTATTTCTAACGATAAATGAGTAAATACGTGTTTCAGGTTTTTTGAGAAATCAACCCCTAAAAGGAGGAAAGGTGGTGACAAATTCTGAAAATCGACATGGGTATTGTTTTTATGATATACCGGGTCGCTGATAACGAAAACAACAATGATTTTAAAACCTCACGTGGAGAACGTGAAATACCATCCCGCCTGTTGGGGTGCGAGGGGGATGAAATGTCTAAATATTAATATGGGTGTCGTTTTTATGGTTTTTTGGGACGTTAATTACGAAAATGGCAACGGTTTTGAAATTTAATATTGTGGACATGAAAACTTTTATGGGGAATCAAGATTAGTTGGATTATTTTATTCGAAACTCCACAGGAGTATTTTTAACGATAAATGAGTAAATATGTGTTTCAGGTTTTTTGAGAAATCAACATCTAAAAGGGGGAAATCTGGTGACAAATTCAGAAAATCGATATGGGTGTTGTTTCTATGGTTTATCGGGTCGCTGATTACGAAAACAACAATGATTTTAAAATCCCACATGAAGGACGTGAAATACCATCCCCTCAGTTGGGGTCCGAGGGGGTTGGAATGTCTAAATATTAATATGGGTGTAATTTTCATGATTTTTTGGGTCGTTAATTTCGAAAATGGCATTGATTTTGAAATTTAATATTGTGGGCATGAAAACTTAAAAGTAGGTGCCAAATTGCAAGAAGAAACTGTCTGACTGAGTGAGTGACATATCAACGCACAGCCCAAACTGCTGGTTCGAGAGTTACCAAATTCGGCATGTAAGTTCCTTATAAGGTCTAAAGGGGCATGAAGTACCGTGAGTTCACTATGAAGATACGACCTTTTTTGATTCAATATATTGTAAGTGGTTTTATTATTCAGTGCCGTCCGATACGATTTCGACATAAATCGATATTTGAGCGTTCCAGAGGACTCTTAATAGGAATCCGAGGTACCTAAACTTTGAGTAAAGTAACGGCCATATTGATTTTCATCATTTCCGTCCCGATTCCGTCCAAAATCGATATCTGAGCGTCCGAGAGGTACTACGACTCCGAGGTAAAATTTGGAAAAAGTGGCGGCCATATTGTTTTTATTCATTTTCGTCCCGATTTCGTTCAAAATCGATATCTGAGCGTCCGAGAGCTCCCCTAATACGACTCCGAGGTAATATTTGAAAAAAGTCGCAGGCATATTGAATTTCTTTTTTTCGTCCCAATTTCGTTCAAAATCGATATCTGAGCGTCCGAGAGGTCTCGTAATACGAATGCGAGGTAAACTTTAGAAATATTGGCGGCCATATACATTTTTATCATTTCCGTCCCAATTTCGTTCAAAATCGATATCCGAGCGTCCGAGAGGTCCCCTAATACGAATCCGAGGTCAAATTTGGAAAAACTGGCAGCCATATTGATATTCATCATTTCCAACCCGATTTCGTTCAATATCGATATCTGAGCGTCCGAGAGGTCCCCTAATACGAATCCGAGGTCAAATTTGGAAAAAGTGGCAGCCATATTGATTTTCATCATTTCCAACCCGATTTCGTTCAATATCGATATCTAAATGTGTCCGTGAGGTCTCTTAATACGAATCCGAGGTAAAATTTGTGAAAGTGGCGGCCATATTGAATTTCTATTTTTTCGTCCCGATTTCGTTCAAAATCGATATCTGAGCGTCCGAGAGGTCTTTTAATACGAATCTGAGGTAAAATATGGCACTCCATACATGCCTGTATGCAAAAAAGTTTAATGTTACTATAGGCGTGTGGGGTATCTATGGATTTGCTTTTAAAAACGACATAGAGGTTCCGATATTTTTTCCATTTAAATCAACATTTAGATTTATTTTAATCGTATGGCATTTATTTACGAACCGTGAGATTTTCGAGAAGACAAGTACGGTTGCCAGTTTTTGTTGCACTTTTAGCACCACCCAGGGGTCACGTGTAGGGTAACGGTGGGTACTCCCTACGGACGTGGTGCAACTTCGACCCCCCTTTGTCAAGTGAGTGGGCAACTTGCAAGTTCGCAAGCCGCTCGAAGGCCTCTTACTTGGCTTAACGATTGCAGCCGCGATCAACGGCTGAGCGTGCCTTCCAAAGCACGAGAGTCAGTTAGTAACCACTCAAAGCGGTCACCCATCCAAGAACTGACCTGCGCCCACATTGCTTAACCTCGCACACCGCACGCGGTAGGTGGGTGCCGCTGGGCCACGAGCGCTCTAAATTCTTGATAGTTTGTGCCAAATTGCAATTCAATCGGTCCAGTAAAAGCAACTTGGTTGTAACAGACGGACTGATAGTAAGGAGTGCGAATGGACGTGACGCCAAATTTTCATTTTGGATGCTCCAATGGGAACTGGCAAAACCTACCTAATAAATTTAATTTTAGGAAAAATAAATGTTACACGTGATATTGAATTAGCCGTATTTCTGTACTTCAAAAGACCAGAGTTTATGACCGCTGCGCGCTGCTGGGTCGTTTACAGACCTATTGGTTGATTGGTGTTACTGTAGTACACAGATAGTTTTACTAAGGGCCATTTAAGACATGCTTTTATTTCATCGGCCCTTTCCCCTTCGGCCTCTCGGAAATGTATGATAATAGTTTTCGATCCTTATTTTTGCCAAAATCAAAAGAAAAAAAACCGGCCAAGAGCGTGTCGGGCCACGCTCAGTGTAGGGTTCCGTAGTTTTTGTAATTTTTTCAAAAACTATTTAACCTATCAAGTTCAAAATAATTTTCCTACAAAGTTTTTATAAAGTTCTACTTTTGAGATTTTTTTCATACTTTTAAAACTTATGGTTCAAAAGTTAGAGGGGGGGGGACACATTTTTTTTACTTCTGGAGCGATTATTTCCGAAAATATTAACATTATCAAAAAATGGTTTTAGTAAACCCCTATTTATTTTTAAATACCTATCTAACAATATATCACACGTTAGGGTTAAAATGAAAAAAAAAATCACTCCCCACTTTACGTATGGGGGAGGTACCCTAATAAAATATTTTTTTCCACTTTTTATTTTACCACTTTGTCGGCGTAATTGATATACATATTAGTACCAAATTTCAGCTTTCTAGTGCTAACGGTCACTGAGATTATCCGCGGACGGACGGACGGACAGACGGACGGACAGACATGGCGAAACTATAAGGGTTCCTAGTTGACTACGGAACCCTAACAACAGTTTGTCGGTTCTCAGAATGTATACTGACTTTTTATCTGTTCATCTGTTAATGAATCACAATCACCAAACTTCGTATACCGAAACCCCCAGAATGTAACAACTACTTTTCTGGAGACCGCATCTAAATCGGTTCAGCCAAACGCGAGATAATCGTGGACAGACATACGAACCTGTTTTTGTAGACGGTTAAAAATTTCGTTTAGTACGCGGGCGAAGCCGCGGGCAAATGCTAGTATTATCATATTTTAATTAATTGGCACGGTTTTACCGTTTTGGTACGGAATGCTAAAAATTAGTAAGGGCCATTTCTACGAAGTCCTTAAGGAAAGTTAAATAATTAACTTACCTGCTGCTTTTATGAATTGTATTTTTAATTAATCAATGGTAAAAACGGACCAATTATTAGCTCGGTGTCTATTCCTATATCAGTTATTTTTCTCAAACACCGTTGTGAGTCATTGTAATCTGGGATATTACCTACTAGCAGATAATAACTCTACAACAGAAATGTTATTTCTGTTCAAAGGGCCAATTTTACAAATCACTAACGTTCATTAAATGGTCACTTCACCTAGTGGTCTAACACTTTCATGTCACGCTTTCTCATAGCAATTTCAGAAAAATGTTCCCAGTTTGTTTGACAATAACGTGCAGTGAGAGCTAACTCGATCCAATTTGTCTCCGGCGTGTTCGAAACAAGGCAATCACAGGGTGCTCCCTATTACTGCGAATTTGCCGGCACACGGGCGGTGGCCTAATCGGTTAAGCCTGAGGCTTATTGGGTAGGTACACCTTTTGCTTCAATATCGACGGCTGATCTATTGAACTTGTGGCTCGGTCTGATATGTAGTACACCAGCGAACTGATTAATGTGCCCTGAATAAACAACTGACTTCCAAACTTACTATTTAATTCACTCAAAATTCTGGCTTGTTCGGTTGTTTTGGGATGAATAATGTGAGATTTTGGGATCTCTTTTTACCACACTGTAATTATTTCAAGATTAGCTAACTCAATTAGTTAAGCCAGTTGACTTAATATATATGTGTACGATAGTTGTATTTAAGCTAGTAGGAGACTTATTTATTTAATTATTCTTTTGAACTTTGTTTTACAATATTAAAAAGTACAAATAACGGATTTAATGCCTTAAGGCATTGGTAAGCTGTACGCTTAAAAAAACTGCAAATCGATGTACAGTTTAGCCGTTTGGCACACGCATACTAGAGGTCAAAACAAAATTTTTGACCCGCAGTTCCTAAAAAAAAAATCCCTTAAGGGGGGAGTAATGAGACATTTTACTTTATGTATGGAAAAAAATATTTTTTTTTCAGAAACCTATCGTGTGTAGTATCATATGAAAGGGCTTTTTAAGGCGACTCTAAAAATATACCACATCATTACATTTCAGCCATATTTTTTTTTAATTAAAACAAAAATAATTTTCGAAACATACCAAGTTTGGGCTCATCCAGACACGATATGGCTGATTTTTTTTTAATACAATACACCAAAATGATACGTGATATCCTCATATCTAACCTTAAAAAAAGCAATTTTGAAAAAATTGTCGCTAGTAAGTATTTATTTTTTATTTTTCAATATTACTAAGTGACACAGTTCTACTTCAATACCTATTTTACGTGACTTATGGAACGGTAGTGCAGATACGGTGCATATTAATCATAAAATGATACGTAGTATCCATATATCCAACGGGAAATACCTCTATAACCCTTTAACTGCGCCTTTTCATCAGTTGGTATAGTTTGTTAAGTTTTTGACATAAAATATCAAGGTTGGACTCCTTCAGATACGATATACCCAACTAATTAGGTTAGATATCAAGATATGACGTATCACAAATGATACGTTATATCTTAATATCTAACCCCAAGAAAGCAATTATGAAAATAATGTTACTAAGTATTATTTTTTTCAATATTACAAAGTGACACAGTTTTACTTCAATACCTATTTTACGTGAATTATGGAACTGTAGTGCAGATACGGTACATATCAATCATAAAATGATACGTAGTATCCATATATCCAATGGGAAACACCTCTTTAACCCTTTAACTGCGCCTTTTCATCATAAAAAAATCAGCCATATCGTGTCTGGATGAACCCAAACTTGGTATGTTTCGAAAATTATTTTTGTTTTAATAAAAAAAATATGGCTGAAATGTAATGATGTGGTATATTTTTAGAATCGCCTTATAAAGCCCTTTCATATGATACTAAACACAATAGGTTTCTAAAAAAAAAAAATCTTTTTTCCATACAAAAAGTAAAATGTCTCATTACTCCCCCCCTAAGAGAATTTTTTTTAAGAACTGCGGGTCAAAAAATTTGTTTTGACCTCTAGTATGCTTGTGCCAAACGGCTAAACTGTACATCGATTTGCAGTATTTCTCTGAAATCGGGCTTGTACGGCTACATTCTCTACCTCTAATATTTTTCATACAACTTGGTCACCCTACCCCACTGTCAACTCTTCAGTATCCGTCAAAGAGAGTAGAGTAACCTTGTTTTCTTTTTTGAGATTATGTGTTTTTGTCATCAAAATAAATTAAAAATGAAATGCGTTTATTCGGGTCACTAAATTGTTTTTGAAATGGCTAACAAGTAGCAACTCGGAAAATTGATTCTTGTTCCACGACCCCAAAATCACCCTTTTTGTTTCCACTTAAGAGCTATGCTCTTGTCGGTGCAACTCAAAGTGGGCTCTCCATTTGGTTCGGTCCCAGGCCTCTTCCTTGATTTTTTTATAGGACCCGACATTAACATTATTTTTAATCTGTTCCATATATTCAAGTCTAGGTCTTCCCCTTCCTCGCCTTCCCTCTATTTTTCCTTCAACTATCTTCCTTATGAAGTTGTCATGTCGTATGAGGTAGCCCATCATCTTCCCTCTTCTTGACTCTTTGCTATCCACCAACTGCCTCTTTTCCTCTACTCTTTTCAGCACTTCTTCGTTAGTCACTCTCTCAGTCCAGCTAATCCTCTCCATCCGCCTCCAACACCACATTTCAAACGCCTCAAGTATACCCCTGTCCCTCTGTGTCAATGTCCACGTCTCGCTACCGTAAAGTGCTATGCTCCATATATATATGTTATTACAAATTTCTTCCTTGTGTTTTTGGATATGTTTGTAGTTAGTTGGTATTTTTTATTATGAAATGCTTGTTTGACCATCGCTGTTCTGGCTTTAATATCGGGTGTACACCTAGAGTCAGCAGTGATGAGGCTTCCTAAATATTTAAAGGATTTAACATTTTCTACCGTTGATCCATTTAGTGAAATTTGTGATAAGGGCTGGTTTTCTTTTTTTGATGTCACTAAAATCTTGGTTATTTACATTTATCTTCAGCGCAAATTCTTTAAAAATTATATTCATTAAATTCAACAATGTCTCTAAATCCTTATTTGATTCTACTATTGCCGTTATATCATCTGCTAATCTTATGAATTTTATACTATGTCCATTAAATTTTACTCCTATTTCTGTTTGTTCTTCAATTTTCTTAATGGCTGATTCTATGAAAATCTTGAAGATTAGTGGAGAGAGTGAGCAACCTTGTCTTACCCCTTTCCTTATCTTAGCTGTTCTTGTCTCTTCTCCTACTTTTATCATTGTTTCTTGTGTTTTATACAGTTTGTATATGAATCTTCTGTCCCTGTAATCTAACCCTATTTCTTTGAGTTTCTTTAACATTTTCTTCCAATTCACGCTATCAAATGCCTTTTCTAGGTCTACAAAAGCTATTTATGTGTCTAACCCCAAGTCTAATCTTCGGTCTATTGTTACTCTTAACGCTAATATAGCTTCCCTTGTTCCCTTGTTTTTCCGAAACCCATATTTGTCATCACCCAGATTCCATTCTATTTTATTTCTTATCCTATTTTGTATTATTTTCAATATAATCTTAGAGGCCTGTGATACTAGACTGATGGTTCTATATTCTTCACACTTAACAGTATTGACTTTTTTGGGTAGGGTGACCGTCTTTGTTTTTCTAAAATCGTTTGGTATTTGCCCAGTGTTGTACATCATTTTTGTTATCTCGAATACCTCGTCAATTAACAAATCATTGGAGTATTTGATGAGTTCTATATGTAATTCATCGCTTCCTGTCGCTTTTCCATCACTAATACTGTCTAAGGCTAAATTAAACTCCTCTCTAATCAACTCTAGGCCCAAGTCATCCGGCTCTATTTCAGAAACATCCTCAATATCTTCATCAGTGAGATCATCTCCTTTATATAAGTGATGTATCTTCTCCATCTTTCCATTACTACTTCTTTATTATCTACTAGTAATTTTCCTTGCTCATTTCTTACACCCATTGACTCATTTTTTTAGAATTTAAGGCGTTCTGTGATACATTGTGATTTTTCTCCTAGTGTAGTGGCTTTAGTTTTATGTTTTTAGCAAGTTTTCTAATGATATTGTAAGCACTATCTACCTTTCCCCTCTTCATACAGTGGTCGATGCGCTCACAATATTCTTGGACCTCTTTTTCCTTACATTCCCTGCACGTTGTCGTTATTCTATTAGTCAATATCTTATATTCCTTTTTGCTGTTGGGGCTTTCTTTATTGTGGTATTTTCTTCTTTCGAGCATCAAGTCAATAATTTCAGCATTCAGCCATTTATTTCTTCCTAGGTTTTATTTTTTATTTTGCTAAGTGTTCTTTTGCACTTGAAATAACAATCTCTCTGATATTATCCCATTTATTATTTATATCAACATTATTATCATTATTATGTACATTACTATTATTGTCCCTATAAAAAATTCCCCGTAAAATCACCCTAGCAACCCTATATTCTAACAATAATATTCAATCCATACTCGTATATTAAAACTAGTTAGCTACTTTCTATTATCGTTTTAAAGATTATCTTTAGCTTGGTGAAAGTAGTTAAACTTTAAGTACAAACTTAATATTCACCTCGAATTAAAAACAAATGTTAGCTGACTGGCGGCTTAATGCAAGCATTGCATGCACTTAACTGGCCTGTTAACGTGACGCCCACGTAACCAAAGTTGATCAATACGCGGTACTTACTCATTCAACAATTATTTACATTCAAAAAATTCCTTGTGTAGTGTACTAGCAAATTTAAAAAGTTATTGTTAATAAAGGTAATAATGTCAAGCAAATCACTCTTAAACGTTAGGTACACCTAACCATCGTTGTCTTAGATAATACTTAACTTGAAGCAATTTAACGCATGTCGTAAATCCAATTTAATTTTAGGGTATCTAAGCGTGGTTAATATAAACAAGGAATTTAAATTTAATAAAAGAAAACAAATGTTGCTGTTAAGTATTTATTTATGTTACAAACTGGAGTCTGACATACCTGCCTGCTGGAGATATGTTTCACAATTAAGTCGCTTGATAATCGAGCATTTTATATTTTAAAATATTTACTTTGAACGAAAGCTGAAACCGAATGAAGTAATTCTTTCCTCAACACAGTTTGAGTTTAAAATTCCGAGATAAAATATTCATGCTATGCTAATTGGTGAAGTAACTGCTACATCTGGCTTCGGCAGAACTGATTTTCACTGGAACAGCTCAGTTGGATATTAACTACTACTTTGTAGTTTTGTCCGTTCCTAGTGCAAATTAATGTAGGTACCCACCTATTTAATTCGAAATGTTAATTCACGGCATGTAACAGTGAATGCGGCTCATAAGTGCCTATGGTATTTTCCATCAAAAATAGCTGTCTCCGCGATGCAACGCGATGCGTGATAATCCATCTGCTCTTTCTAGTTTGCACAGTGCAAGTGAGATAAAAACTTGTACAATAAAGCACCTAATCGCACTTATAGTAGATTTATCTGTATAAAATTGACAAATGTTAGTTAGCCAAATTTTAATTTCATTTTAAGTATATTGAAGCGTGTAAAATGTCAATTAAGTAAGTTATAAATTAATTGCAGAGTAATCACATAACTTTTCGAACGTAGGTACGTCATGATCTAAATTATTTCCATAAACGGAAACGTTTACTCTAAAGCACGTTTACTGGTAATACGAAACGGTTAGACTTCCTATTTAGGTTCAATGAACAATAGACTGGAACAGTGGTTGTGAGGCGTAGTGAAAGGCAAATTTCGCTCAAGTAAATACCTGAATGCCGTATTATTTGCAGGAACTCAACATCTTTTGTTCTATATTTAATGTTTGAAAATAATGGACAACAAAGAAAACCATTAAACCAAGGAATTAATTTCATACAAGGAAGCTTTCGATATATCGGCAGAGTTGGATAGGTATATCCCAAATATTGCTTTCGCTCTTTAGTTATAATATCCATACCTCTAAACTTTTTGTGATCGTTTGTATTGTGTTCTTTTTCGAGGTGTGCAATAAGAATAAAATATTTTTGTATTGTGTTTTTTTGGTGTTCTTGACATTTTGGGTTTGAAAGTATGAAAAACTGGGGCTGTATTTACTAAATTAATATAGAGCAATCCCCGTGACTCAAATGCGAAAAAGGTACCTGGTACTTTTTCACTTGTCGTTGTTTATACAAAGAATGATGTTGATCATAATAATTATCCTACAAAAAATACAATTAAAATGGGCTCACTTGTCACAAAGTTGTTCACAAACTTTTGTTTTGTTTTGTTTAACGACCAATATTTGTTTTTGTTTGTATATATCATTTATTTTAAAACTGTACGCAAATTCGATCTAGCTTAGTCACTTTTTTAGGCTTATTCGATTTGCAGAAATAACTTCAGTCGCTCAGATTATTTCACCTTAAGATTTACTTGTCACATTAACATATAACACACAAGAAAATGATCATAAGTGTCACATTAACATGAATAATAAATTAGGTAGAGATTTCCGCCCAAAAACTGTATTAAAAAGGAAAAATCCATACTACTCGTAATATTATAAATGCGAAAGTCACTCGTCTTATATATGAGTTTGACAATGGAACTACAAGGATAAAATACAACGTGGAAAATGACGAGAAAGTTTCCAACAGTTCAGCTAAAATAGTTAAAAATTATAGAGTTGGACTTTTGAAGTACTCTTATCATCAGCGTATTGGTTTTATATTAAATCATACTGTACGCAAAGTAAAAAATAAAATAGTGCCTAGTTATTCATATTTTATATCAACTAGTACATGGCGATTGCTTGGATATATATTAACCCTTTGATTTGACTGCTTTTATATTTGAATGAAGTGATTATTCAGACGTCAAGGTATCAAAAATTAATGTAACGTTTAAACCAATAAAAACAATTCATAATATTTTTTTTCATGATCAAAGTACACCTTCACTCCGACCTTTTTAGTGGTTGTTGGCGTGGTGGGCACGGCGACACACGACCACTTTATAGTTTCTTGTCGTTTAAAGGGTTAAGTCTGTAACTATTTAGTTTTCATTGTCCGCTTTCATCGTAATTATGTGTGGAATCAACGCCATAAGTAGGTAATTCATTTAATCGTATGGCATTTATTTACGAACCGTGAGATCTTCGAGAAGACAAGTACGGTTGCCAGTTTTTGTTGCACCTTTAGCACCACCCAGGGATCACGTGTAGGGTAGCGGTGGGTACTCCCTACGGACGTGGTGCAACTTCGACCCCTTTTGTCAAGTGAGTGGGCAACTTGACTGTTAGAAGTTCTCAAGCCGCCCGAAGGCCTCTAACTTGGCGTAACGACTGCTATCGTAGACAGCAGCCGGGATCAACGCCTGAACGTGCCTTCCAAAGCACGAGAGCGCTCAGTTACCAACCACTCAAGTTATAAGTAGGTAAGGTTGTAAGTAGGTATATGCATACGGAGAGGTCAAAAATCGATATTATAAATGAAGGGAATAAGAGCTATTGACCTGTTATACGAGTATTGTAAAAACCTTGCGGAAGTCAATTTAAAAGACCCTTTTTTGCAGGTTAACCAAGAAATTACTTTCCCCATACGTCCTTGCCAGCACTCGAACTGTAAATTTGAGAATGGGACAAAGAGAGACGTTGCCAAAATATATATTATAGAGTAATAGGGAAATGTCTCCGCGAACACTTGATTTGTGATTTATGTTTAGTTGTCGTAATACACCAGTTTAATGGGATTTATTTTGTCAAGTTCACTTTGTCCACAGATTTCGACATTGGAATCTTAAATTATTATTATTATAATATATTCATTGACTGTTAGGCGTTACGAATGTCACCTGCTCAGCTAGTTGTAAATATAAAGTCCATTTCAAGTTAAAACTAAACCAATTATTCTTAATCAATGCGATAAATACCTATGTTGCACGAGTATGGTATTGCGATATAACTTAATTCTATTCTACCCTCTTTTAATTTTACTTGTCTTTTAAAAATAAAGTATGACTATAAAAATTTTACGTACGTTTTGTTAAATATATACATTGATAAATCAACATTAACGTAATTATAATTTCATGAAAATTACGTTATCTTTACCTATTATTATGGGAATTCTTAATCCAATGTCAAAAATTAAAATATCATATTCAAAATTCTACATTTATAAATTTACCCCCTTATTCATAAACGTCCATCAAGCCTCTATTAGTTAACAAGCCGCTAAAGTTGGTTTGTCCTTATCTGTCACTTTGACATTTATTTTTGTGAGAAAGGGACAAAACAACTATTAGTTAACAGAGGTTTGTAAAGTTTTATGAATAAGGGGTATAGAATTTATGTGCCGTTGTGCTGCCTATGTGTTTCTGTTTCAGCAGTAAAACGTTTTCCTACAGCTAGGGGAATGAAGACAACCGTTGTTAGCATTTGTGCTTCGATAAATTCAAGGATGCAGTGCGAGTGCTGAAGCAAAGTCTCGGCTATACAAATATTACTCGGCTGGCAAAGCGACATACTTTGCAACTACTTTCGTGTTCCCGTTCTAGTCACCGTGGATAATCCTCATGGGAGAATAAGTTAACGCGCCAGCTGACGCACGCGCCTCCTCAATATTTCACAAGTGATTCCGAACATCCTGAAACTACGAGGTAGATTCACAAACTTTTAAAAATGACTCACGTCTCTTATTTTTTCCTCTCAAACCCATCACAAATAAGTTAGATAGTTTTAGATCGGAGACCCCTCGATAAAGTGTCATAATTTAGGTGAAATATTGTTTTTGTGGCAAGGGAACATATTTTATTATATTTGTGGCTTCTGAATAAGTTATAGATTATTTCCTCTGGGCTGCGCCCCTTGCCAAATTTCAGTTGGACCTGTTGATAACAAAGCTTTGCGTGTACTTTCAAAAGTTACTTTACATATATACGGATACAGTATTAACGATATAGTAAATGCAATAATATATTTTAGGGTGAACTATTTTGTCTTTTGGTTTAAAAAGCATACTCTCTAAAAAGTCATCTCGAGTTAACATGGCGGCTAAAACACCACATTATACAATGTGTTTGTGTATTTAAACGGAGGGAATATTTGTAAGTTTGTATGTTAATATTTTGTGCTAATTTTTCGTTTGTATGTTATCTCTGGAACGACTCCTCTGATTTCAATAATTCTTTCACCAGCTTATTCAATGGACTTTTAGGAGAGACACAGATAGTTTATTTTTATCATGTAGCTCCGCTTTTGTCATTTGTGATATCTTTTTTTACTCGTACATACGTTATAATAAATCACGAGAAAGATGTTCATAATCGAACTATTAAAAATATGTTCTATATAGTACCTTTATTTCGTTTTATGCAATAGTGAATTACTTACTGCGATAATTGGTTATGACATATTTGTTAGTTACAAATGAAGTAGTATAAAACGTGACAAGTACTGTTAATGGTACACGTGTCATGTTCCTTACTAAATATAGACACTTTAAATTTTCAGAACCAATGTATTTAAATGATATACCTGTATGAATATCCTCGCGGTATACTTATTAAGAAGTTACTAATTATAGGTCATAAAACTAATTTCGTAGCTACAACGAAGTACGTCCGAAATATAATATTCGTCTGTAGGCGTACAACAACTCAATATTCGATGAGGACCGTATGAATAGAAGTGAGGGCAAACGAGAACAGTCAAGCCAAACTTTTCTCTTTGGGCGAAAGTTTGTGATGTGAACAGAAACCCGGGGCGCTCCCGTGGGACGTCGTACATGCATGTTTAATGGCGTCCTAGAAAGGTCAAGAGTCCGACTGTGTAGAGGTAGTGAATACATTATAAACTCGAGGGCGTGCTCGGCGGACAGGCGTGCCGTGACAGCCTCCTTTCCAACTCCGCGAGCACTACTAACACGCTGCGGACAGGTAGTTTGTAGCTGTCTCTCAAACAAATTAATTGTGTCTTAGTTTTGAGTGGCAACGAGGGAGCAACTCTGAACAAACTTCAGAAGGTACCGAGTATAAATGCCGGTTCCACCGACTTCAAATAATTTCGGCGTGAAATGGCAAATTTTTGATACGACGTTGACTGACGATTAATACGATGGGCTTCCTCAAAATTGAAAACTTTAGCGCTCTGCGAAGCAATAAATCTGTTTTATGTTGGAATAGATACTGTTGTCATCGTCTACTGTAATCTCAGTTAGTAATTACGTTTTGGTCTTGACTATTCAAAAAGTTTCATCATTTTTCTTACACCCATTGACTCATTTTTTTAGAATTTAAGGCGTTCTGTGATACATTGTGATTTTTCTTCTAGTGTAAAAAGAAAGTAACTATAATGAATAAGTACATTTGCCTTATTTGTCAGGGGTTGTCTCGCCGTTATTCCGATTTTGACGATATTATAACGTTGACGCGCTTGGCTTGATGACAAAACCAGACTATTTCCAATTCGATACTTTCAGTGTTGACTCTTCGAGTTAAGAGCAGGGGCTCCTAGACTCCAAACCTATAAATAGGACGGTTGTGCTTATGACTAGGGAGTAACTGCTTTATTTATAGGTTTCTTATTAAAGATGGGCACGTGTATTGAATCATTGTAAACGCTGGGATATTAAGAGAAGTAATAAATATTACATAAACCATCTTATACAAATCAAACTAGCCCCACAGTATGCTCAGTAACGCTATATTTAATAGAAAACATCCAAGACTCAGTAACAAAATATTCATGCTCAACACATAAATATTTATCCTGACCAGCGGGGTTGTCACGTAACTTTTCGAACGCACGATAGGTAACTAACTCTAAATGTTATTTTTACTACGGAAAATGACTATTAGTAAAAAGTTCCTAGGCAACCGAGCTTTGCTCGTGTATTCCACTTTGGTAAATTGATTTTTTAAACCCCGAATTATAAATTTCATCGAAATCGTTACAGCAGTTTCCAAGATCCCCGATATAAATAAATAAATATATGTTTATACAGGAGTTGCTCGTTTAAAGATACTAGATACATACCTTTTGGTGGATTTATATTCAGCGCACTTTTGAAAAGGCTCTCTTCGTCGTGCCAGTCGAGGTTTCTTCTTATAGTAGATCCACACAAGGCAGATAACACCAACAACAGAGTAAGCATGAATATTCGGCTTCTAGTTTCACTTTTATGCCAACTTCGTGTCAAAGCGCCTGCCCCCAAGCCAAGTAATAAACAGAAACCAACACTCGGTATATACAATACTCGTTCCGCAACCACAAATCCGACGTAGAATAGGACATTGCTGGCCGGAATGAACGGCAGACCCATTATCGCTATAGACATGAGCACTGCCACTTGAGGGCTGCGATAAACTTGTCTATGCACCGGCTGCACCTTCGTCTTATTGTGTCCCATTGGGCACACGCAGGCGGAGTGATGCATCATTGTATTGTTGTTATTGATGGCCCGGCATGCACTGGTGTGCTCCTCGGTCAGTGAGTGCTTACATCCATTGCACGGGCACGATTGCCGCTTAACTGAGTTCTCCTTATGAGGCACATGGTAATTCTTTCTGTCTATACATTCCTGTCTATTGTACTGTTTGCAATTGTAATTCCATTTGTGCTTATTTTTACAACTTTGTTTCTTATAATATTTAACGTCCTTGTATGAATTTTCTTGACGTTTCTTAAATTCTGTGACGATCGCCCTCCACGTTACTTTGGAGATGATGGCGTAGAAAATTATGGTAGAAATATTTCGTTGGTCGAAAAGCGTCGTTATTCGTGGTATGGCGTCCATCGACCAATCAAAACTGAGGTGGAATGGGTATAAAAGAAGGAAGAAATTGAAGACTGGAAGATAGGCGAAGGTGTAAGTTCTTGTGAGGAAGGATGGGTCCCGGGAAGCCGGGTTGTCTGCGGCGGCGAAGGCTGTGGGCGCCCCCGTGAGCCGCAGCCGCCAGTATAACAACGCCACTCCCCCCATCCCTAGTGCGCACACGCTCCGCCATCGGTGCTGAAACAAACAAAACGTGCTCTTAATAATAGTATTACGAAACTCTTTCAATCTTATGCGCTAATAATAGTCATAATTTTTTTTGACAAAGCACCCTTCAAATTCAATACATAGAAATCACAAAACTGTACAATTTGACGGCCTGTTAGCCTAGTTGGTAGTGACACTGCCTCACTGGGCATTATTTGTGCATGTAGCACGGATATTTGTTCCTGGGTCTTGGATGTTTTCTATGTATTTAAGTATGTATTTATCTATATTATGTATGTATATCGTTGTCTTGTACTCATAGTACAAGCTTTGCTTAATTTGGAATAGATCGATTTGTGTAAGATTGTCCCCCAATATTAATTTATTTAATTTTATGTCTTAGTTTTTTTTAATAGAAACTCAAACACATCGAAGATATCACGTCTGTTGTCGATGCGATTATTTAATGCAATAAACTGTGTCTACACCCAAGGACTACCGGGGGATGGGCAGCAGCATTCCTGGAGTGCGGTGGAGATACTGCGATCGCTAACCCGCATACTCCCCATGTTGGGGGAGGCCTGTGTCCAGCGGTGGATGTCCTTCGGCAGATATGATGATGAGTAAAACCAATCTTAAACTGTTCGCCTTTCCAGTGTTTCCACTTATATTCTGACGTAAGCATATAGGCGCTAAGAAAGGGCGTACATTCGTTGAGGGTAACGAAGGTCTCCGTTCCGCCTTTGGAAAATTATCTTTTGAATGTCCGACCGGCGGATTCCCGGATTTCAAAGTGTTCTCCTCTACAGGTCGTATTTCTCAACTGATTCTCGTGAAATTTTGTGAGCAGGTTTGATAATTATGAAGTTTTTTTCACACTCACAGAATCACTTTCGGTTTTCAAAATGGTTCTACTATAAGTAAATGTAATAATAATATGGCATTCGTTTTTAGGGTTCCGTAGCCAAAATGGCGAAAACGAAACCCTTTTAGATTTTTACAGCTGAGTTAATCACAATGTTTTTCATTACATTTGCGAGGAAGAAAATAACCCTAGCATCAATCCTATTCGAAAAAATAAGTGCATGATCACTGAGGCATCTTTGGGAGAGGAGTGCGCAGCTTTGACATTTCAACCAATCACAAAGCAGTACATATTCTTGCGGCGCGCGGCCAACTAGATTTTCATCTTCAATATTTTAACCAATCACAGAGCAGTATTCTTGTGGAGCGCGGCCAACTAGATTTTTAGCTTTAATATTTTAACCAATTAAATCCCCCTCTCGGGAGTTATGAAAGTCCATAACTCCCTCGGGAGGTAAATCGCCCATAACTGCTCTATACCCCTGCGTGCAATAAGACCCATTACTAGCAAGTGTTATAAAAAAAAAATGTAATTTCAAATTATGGACATTGTCTGGAGCAATAAATACTATTACATTTTATTTCATTCATATTAAACGAGAGGTACAACGTTGCGTGGCGCATAGGCCAAAACTGCTGGACGTCTTTGGATTTACATCTATTTATAACCTTCCAGACAACTTGATTTGAATTAAGAATAATGCTGTTTAGCCAGCACCCTAGAGGTTAAGAGGCCTTATTTCGCACGCAGCAAGTTAAATGTCAGCAATTCTTGAGAGTTTTCGCGGCACAGATATTAGCTGTCAAAGTCGTAGAAAGTGTAAAAAAATTTAGTTTGAAAATTAGAGGGGGGGGGGGGGCTCTAATTTAAAAACTATGAATTTTAAAATTTTGAGAAAAGATCAAGATGATTAACATTAATAAATCCTTTCAAACATTTTTGGTTTGCACAGGATAAATTAAACGCTTTTTGAGTTATTGCTGAAAAACTGTCTTGCCCAACCAAAAGATCGTAACTGCCGTGTGCTGTGAGTTTCCTATGAAGATACGACCTTTTTACTAATTCTCTTACTTCTATTACTAAGACTCTGCTGTACGTTTTTATGTCTGTCTGTCTGTCAGTCTATCACCAGGCTGGCAGGCAGGCAGGTTGAAATTTTCACAGATGATGTATTTCTGTTGACGCTATAACAACAAATACTAAAAACAAAACACAATAATTATTTAATGGAGCTCCCATACAAAAAATTCACTTTTAAAAAGTGGCTCTTTGTGTGTCAAGCGTTGGGTCTCAAAATGTATGGGAAAACTTAAATCCGACTCGCACTTGACCAAAATTTTACTTGATATTATTTGATTTTCTCATTACTGATAATAGAAAAACAAAAAAATAAATTAAAAAAGGTTACAATAAAGTGTCTAACGTTGTATAGATAGTACGGAACCCTTCGCGCGCGAGTCTGACTTGCACTTGGCCGGTTTTTTTTTACCTAAATATTTTTACACCAGACAACGAACTTTGAATTTGCCATCAGGCTGTGGTACCTAGTATTACCTACTTTAAATTATTCATTACTGATGTTTAGCTCACTCTATTTAGGAACACATGATCTCCATGTAACTGTTCCCGAATTTTACATCATAAAATATATTCCTACAAAATGTTTCCTAACTTGTGGCTGCGAAAATTTTGCTTCAACCAAAACTTGATTGATCACCACTCTCCAAGAATTCATTAATATCTGTCAAAGAAATTGCTGCAATGTTTCGGAATTATGGTAATTTTTTACAACCTTTCAATATACACGATCATATGAAAACGCGTCTCAAAATCTTTGAGAAGACGTATTACTTTTGATGTCATGAAATGAATTTCTTCACAGAAAGCACAGTTTTAATTAGTCATTTACTGGATAAATGTAGATATAATTATTTCAACACACTAAGTATATCCCAAGTTTTACACATTGAAAAGTCCCAAGTTTTCACTACTTATACACGGTGTCACACATTGAAAAGTTATCAGTTATCAATGAAAAATCGATAGGAAAGATCATGATGCGGTTCTTTATGTCGTTATACTTGGCAAATATTGAAATAATACCATAGATACAATCGTCTACTAAGGTAATCATCATCTCAACACGTCAAAAATTGTAATCTATTTCCACAAAATGTTGTATACTGTTGAAGAGTTTACTTCCATTGATACAGCCTCTAAAACCATAGTAATGAGATCAAATCAGTAAGATTAACTTAGTTTAGTAAAAACGTTAAGACTATTCGCTTTCTTTAAATAAATACTTAGAACTTTCAGCTATTGCTGAAAATTCGGGGGATTAGTACGGCGCGATCTGTCGTTTATATTTTGCGTGAGCAACGGTAGTGGGAAGATGATATTTACAGTAGACAGGGCGGCTCTAGCTAAGTTTAGCTTAAGCTAGGTTAGACTGCGCACACATGCCGTGAAACTCAAATTAGCTAGATCTACCACTCACACACTAGAATAGAAGCAGTCTCACTGGGAGAGAACTAGAATTGTATACATTTCACCAAGCTAGCCTATTTATGACGACCAATTTAAATATTATGTCACTACTGAAGGAGTAAATAAATACACTAATTGCCTTTTTCAGCCGATAGTCGTAAACTCGCTTGCAATATCCCAAATCGCTGATGATATACTTCATCCGCCACGTTTCCTTTATCACCACCACAAAACTAAACGTATTAAATTAATGTGTTATTGGTAAGATATTTATTTCTTTCTCACACTCATTCTGCTCTTACCCAACAGACTTGTTCGTTCGGAAGTAAAAAACGCGGGTGGCGAATATTAATTTTGTATGATATGTTGAGTCAAATTGATTTCCAGTTCATACAGAATAAAATAACCTGGATTAAACCGTATTGCTACTACGATTTTCCTTCGCTCCGCTGCCCACTGAAAATGTAGCGTTGGAAGCATCAAGAAGCTTCACTCGTGCACTCTTAATACTCGTATATGTTGAAGTGATGTCAGGATGCATCTTGTACCAACAATAAGTTGTTAGCTTATATTATTTAAGTTGGTACTTTGGGTAGAATATAAATTCACGGATTTTCCATTGAAGTCCACAGGCTAAGTGGGTGAGCTGGTAAAAGTGGTGCATACCCACTTTTCTCTCGAGATTTTTATTTTTTGAAACAAGTAAACTTTTAAAAAACGACTGCAATTTGACCTCCCAACCCAAGGGGGAAACTAGATCATTTTGAGATTAGGCCTGTCAAGTGAGTGAGCAATTTGAATGTAAGAAGTTGTCAAGCCGCCCGAAGGCCTCTTTTAACTCGGTTTAACGATTGCTGTCATAGACAAAGTAGCCGGGATGAACGGCTTAGCGCGCCTTCCAAAGAACTGGAGTAATCACTTAGTAGGTAACCACGCAAAGCGGTCATCCTTCCAGGAATTGACCCCGGCCAACGTTATATATATTTAACCTCGCATAAGGCATGGTGGTACGCGGGCGCCGCTGGGCCACGAGCGCTCCTTAATTAAGTATAACATTGTTGACAGTAATTAAATTGAGAATAACATTCGTTGACAGTAACTTCCTCATTGCTTTTATCTATCTATCTTCTATCTATATATATATTACGCGAAGCCGATCTTTATAATGCCCATCAGATCTACTGTTATGGACCGATTTTGATAAATTATATACCATAGGATTCGTCCCATCCTGCAGATGTGCAATAAGGTCTTAGTTTTTTTTATTTTTGTCCTGGAAAATTAATAAAATGATATTTACGAAAAATCCTGGATGCCCCGACAAAATATATAAGCCTCAAAATAGTGTTCGATGACGCCGCATACAAGCGAGGGGTCAACTTACCTTGGTAGAATTGTACGAAGTGTCAAAATTTAGCTTGGTTAACACGTGGCCTCCACGTGACTTGGGAACTGGCTATGGTATGATTCCGGATGACCAGGGAGCGAAACTTTGGTGCCAACGACAGACGTATGATGTCAAGCTACATACAGAGTGTTTTTATCTGGATTATTGAAGGAATCGATTTTGATGATGAAAGGTTAACTTACAACAATAATTTAGTTCTAGTTGCGATTACAGGCATTATGTACAGTATACGTATGTAGGTATGTATTTTAATTAGAATTCTAAGCGTTCTGCTTATTTTTCGACAATCCACTAAATATAATTTATGTTTTTCATTTATCCGAATATATTTTTTACAATTACGTAGTAAAATATTTTTTCTAATTTTTTATATATATTTTTTGTTTTTGTAATCATTTTAATATTTACATTATTTTCAATATAAATAGTAGTTTCTTTATTAATAAAAAGTAAATTTACATTACCATTATTTCATTATTAAATCATTGGAGTGTCGCAATATTGTATATATAAAATCACCCTATATGTGAATTTGCGTTATAATGATGTCACCGGCACCAAAGTTTCGCTCCCTGGTTATGAGCGCGTGCTTGTGATTGACGTTCATGTTGCCAAGCCGCACCGAAAATCAGCTGCTGAGGGCCTACTCTGAACTTCGAAAATCAAACTTCGTGTCGTGCCTTCCCTTTCACTCTCGTGTTATACACTATATGACGGAAAGGGACGGCACGATACGAAGTTCGATTTTCGAAGTTCGGAGTAGGCCCCCTGATAGAGACAAAAAAGCGGTCGCGTAAAATCACACCGCCCCAGCGCGGCTCTACACAGAGTAGATAATGCTACGCTAGGCGTAAACAAATTGACTTTAAATAGTTTAAATATGTGTACTCGTAGGTTCTTATTATGTTTGTGTTTCAAATGACCTCGTTTTAAATATTTTATCCCATAAACTTCTTAAAGTGTTTGTTGTTATAATTTTGAGTTAGTACACACAATGCAACAAGTAAAGCTTAAATAATAAATCTCAGCAAAATTATATTTATTTAAAAAATATTTATTATAAATGCAAACAATGTTATATTTTTATATTACCTATGTTACGAACGGCGGCAAGGAAAGGATTCAAGTTCTTGAAGGCAACAGCATATTACGTGTACCCGTTTTTAGGGTTCCGTAGTCAACTAGGAACCCTTATAGTTTCGCCATGTCCTTCTGTCTGTCTGTCTGTCAGAGCCTTTGCTCTGTGATGGTTAGTGCTAGAAAGCTGCAATTTGGTATGGATATATAAATGAATATAACTGAAAAAGTCGTAAAATAAAATAGTGAGTGGTACTGGTACCTCCCTACACGTAAAGTGGGAATCTTATATATATATATATATTACGCGAAGCCGATCTTTATAATGCCCATCAGATCTACAGTTATGGACCGATTTTGATAAATTATATACCACTAGCATTTGCCCGCGGCTTCGCCCGCGTACTAAGCGAAATTTTTAACCGTCTACAAAAAACAGGTTCGTATGTTTGTCCTCGATTATCTCGCGTTTGGCTGAACCGATTAAGATGCGGTCTCCAGAAAAGTAGTTGTTACATTCTGGGGGTTTCGGTATACGAAGTTTGGTGATTGTGATTCATTAACAGATGAACAGATGAAAAGTCAGTATACATTCTGAGAACCGGCAAACCGTTGAATTTCATTTGATTTTGGCAAAAATAAGGATAAAAAACTATTATCATACATTTCCGAGAGGCCGAAGGGGAAAGGGCCGATGAAATAAAAACATGTCTTAAATGGCCCTTAGTAAAAGTATATGTGTACTACAGTAACACCAATAGGTCTGTAAACAACAAATTGACTGAAGTTGCTAAGATGCATATTTTTCATAGCAATTCTCATAGTTAGTAGGTAGATCTTATTTCTTGAAATAAGGCTATTTTAATAAGTATGTAGACCGCGTGTATTTTTAATATTACCTCAAATTTTAACCAGACGTTGGCATAAGTGCTATGAACCGATGTTGCATAAAAAAAACTTAACTAATTTCTTTTTTCTTTCCTATAAAATAAATCAGCACGCAATGTATCGCTACTTTGTCTTACTGGCGATGGCGTGACGTCACAACTGTCACATTATCACGCACTCGCTGTAATGCACGAATAAAAAGACGAGGGCCCTGAGGTGCTCTACGATCTGGAAATCGCTCCCTGTATAAAGCTATGGCTCGCCGTCCACTTTTTCCAGTTTCACCATAAATTAAAATCATATCGGCTAGTTCCCGAGAACTAAATTGATGGTCTTCGCATTGTGCAGAAGTTGATGACACCGATTTACAAGACAATCTACGTCAAACAAATTATTTTCTTCAATTTGTAAAATTTACCATAGCATAATTCTTACCAGCCAGTGAACAGTTATGCGTAGTCTGCCTGAGTTTGCTGAAGTTAGTTATCATTAGGTTGGTAGTTTGTATTATTCCTTAAAATCAATTTTGAATGAAATGAATACTCCTTAAAGAAACTTTTTATTCAAGTACGTAGCTATTTCTGTGGTAGATATCGACTATCGGGTTGAAGTGTGTCATTGGCGTTATCTTGTCAATTGATTGTTGATTATTTACTGTAAATGTACTACATTAAAATAATACCAATTTAATAGTAGGATCAGAGTTTCATAACAATTTCAGAAGAATTTAAAAAATGTGGTAGTATGAAATGAAAATGTATGTGATTTTTTTGAGCAAGACATTTGTTTTGTAATAAAATGGTAAGTGGGTAATTTTTTCTAATAAGAATTCTTCGCTTTTAATATTTGGCTAGTAAATAATGTTTCGACGCAATAACTATTCGGTTTTGGATGTCAAGTAGTCTCATGAAGGAAATACGTAACGATAATTACTAAACAGTACTAGACCCTTCTCTTCCATGTGTCAAATAAGTGTACGCAATACATTGCTGCTCGAAAAAAAATCAAAAACTAATTACGCTTTAGTCTTTAAGACTAACTTAAAATTACCTTGCAATACCTGTTCATAGTACTTACGTGGGCTGTTCCGAAAGTTTTTAGCTGCTCTCACTCTGTTCATGCCATTATGCGGGTAATTTCAATACATATGTGTTGGGGTGAAACTGTTGATGAAAGTCGCTTGGTTTTTTTTAAATTGTATTTTAAGTACGACGTGTCAACAGCCCTATCTAATATGCGATGAACGGGTCACAATACCAATTTTGTGTTGCGGGCCAATTTTGATTAATACGTCACCACAACTAAACGAAATTTTATACACCGCAAACTATGAATCTTCCCTGTTTCGATTGCATGAAAATTAGCGACAATGAGCAGGTGTGTCGAATATCAGTCTAGGTCGCGAGACTAGGGACTGGTCATCATCACAAAAAAACTTAAATTAAATAAAATCATTTACTGATTTTACATTAAAATCAGCAAAACTAAGTTAGGAAGTCATCCCGGGCAGTTTCCACTACAGCTGTTAGGGATTTCGTTGCCAAAACTATTTTTAGGTATCAAAAATAGTACTATTTTCGCAATTAAAAAAAAAATACAAAAAGCCTTTTGGTAAAAGAAATGTTGTGAAAAAAATACTTGCTACTTACTAACGATTTTATCTCAGCTCATAGCTATTGATATTACCCACATAATGGTGTAAATAAAAAATATACCGCATGAATAGAGTGAGAGCAGCTAAAAATTTCGGAACAGCCCTCGTAAACCTACGTTTGGCTACGGTTTGAGGTAATATTAAAAATACACGCTGTATATGACATGCTTTAGTTGTCTTTTCTATACCACGTCGGTGGCAAACAAGCGTACGACCCGCCTGTTGGTAAGCGGTCACCGCAGCCTATGGACACCTACAACTCTCGGGGAGTCACATGCGCGGTGCCGACCCTTGAATATAACAATGATTTTTGCAAGACAGAGCAAAAATCTAACTACGAGGGGTGTTCAATAAATTTTGATAATCAGTATTAAATATGGGAGATATGTAAATCCTTATATTTTAATTACAATATGAACACTTTCTATATTTTCAAATACTTATTAACATCATTCATTTGTTTTATTTTACCCCAATAAAAACAATTTTACTTTTTGAGGTCAAATTTTATACCTTAACTAAGTCATCACCATCTCGTGATTTTCATGTAGTTGGTTTTGAACATATGTGGATGAGAAGTAGTAGTCGGAAGTTAGGGCTAAATAATAATTGGAACGGTTATCAATTCTGATCTTTACTGGAAGAGCAGCACCCTTGTCAATTAGAAGGCTCTCATGTACAATTATACTACCGAAAATAAGTGTTTTTTTTTCTTCAGCTTATTAATTGTATTTTTTACAACTCTGATAGAATAATGTTATACAACTCTCCAATAATATTTGTGCTCAATTGGTGAAAGCTAATTTCGCAGTTTTTATTGTTGGCCTCAATAGTCCAGGAAGAAGTCGAAAAATACACCCTAATTTTGGTGACAGAGCTGGAGATAACAAAAAACCACTGCACAGATAACTTGCTTATTCTTTAAATCATACTGATAAACCAAGGTTTTATTTTCAATTACAATATTTTTTATTAGTGCACCAGAACTTTTTACACACCACTCCAAATAATTACAAAACCAACTCTTATTTTTGCAATCTTGTTATTTTTCCCATTCAGATGTTTTTTGTTCAGCAATTACAGAAAAACAAATGAATAATGTATATATATTTTTACTCTAATTTAATGTTGATTAGTGTCATGGCATAGCCCACATTAAAAGAATATCATTAACAGGGTAGTTCATACCGATTATCAAAACTAATTGAACACCCCTCGTACATAAATAACTGCATAGAACGCACCTACAGTTTTCTCCAGTTGCAAAACATCTCTCTTGCTGGCAGTAATGTAATGAGAGGTTTAATTAATGACACAAGTTAGTGATATGAGGTATAACACTTATCATCAGTGGTGTAATATTAGCTGAGAACTGTAATAATGTTAATCCACAATGAAGGCGCCCGATAAAATTGATTTACAGCCGCGTAGAGACGTCCCTTTAGATTATTAAATTATGAGTAGGTACCATAAGCACCTACTGTCAACCCCTTCTCTAAATACGTGTATGATTCATGCGAAAACACGATTAGTTATTATAATCTATTTAAAGTAGCGTTATAATGAAAGTTCGTAAGGATTATTTAGTGCAGAGTTTCGATAGCGAGTGGGAAGGTGCTAGCTTGTTAGCAGAGGAAGCTCGTGGAAAAGATTTATGAAGGTACCACGTCCCCTGCCCGGTGTAGCCCAGGGGAAACCCTCAGAACTAACGACGCCGGTTCGGATTTCCAGCACAATTTACGCCACTATCGTCCTCTTAGGTAGCAAGCGATCTCCGCGAAACTTGACGCGCAAAATTAGTCCGATCGGAACACGGAATCTGAATTATAGATGTTTTTTTCTCGCTTTTGGGAGTTGGGCATTTTTGAACAAAGATTAATTGTTGTACATCCTGTTAATCAAACTTATGTAAGAGCCATAAAAGCTTTTGAGAAAAAATAAAACATAGGAGCGAGAAATATTCATTTTTTAACATGGTAAATGCATTTAAATTTATAAAAAATAATATTGATAGGTATATCTTTTCCGCTCACGGGACAATGGTGTCCCGGACCTTTGAAAGGCGTGCGCGGAGAGTCGACAATTTAATGAAATGCATTAAATTTAGTTTTAAATTTCAGTACTATGAATGGGCAATCTAACTCTCACAAATCTTTAAATCTAACAATCTAAAAAACGTTTAGCCTAGTAGTTATTAGTGGCTCTGAATACGAAGCTGATGGTGCTGGGTTCGAATCCCGGTCATGGCAAATAATGTGTGTGATGAATATGAATGTTTATCTCTGAGTTTTGGACGTTCCGTAAGTATTAACCTAAACACTATACAACCAACAGTTCTCAATTTAAAAACACAACATTTTAGACTAGTAAAAAATCGACCAAGAGCATGTCGGGCCATGCTCAGTGTAGGGTTCCGTAGTTACCCAATGAGCTTAATTAAAAATATCAAACAAGCAAAAGGGAGTACTTTCGCAGCGTTTCAAACGTCTGTTACTAAGAAGGGAAGACTTTTTACGATAACTGAAAAACAGTTTAACTAATAATGTTCGCTATAGTTTTCGTTGCATTAAGCTTTACTTTCCTGATTTTTTCATGTTTTTGGACCCATAGTTCAAGAGTGGGAGGGGGGAGAGGACACATTTCTTTTTCCTTTCGGAGTGATTATTTTCCGAAAATATACACTTTACCAAAAAATTCACAGATCTCGTGCACTACACGACCATCAAGGTACATTGAAAATGAACTCAACAAAATAAAAAAATGCATTACATTTGCTAACGTTATGCCAATTTGGTTGATATATAATATATAAACATAGCTCACATACAAAATTCCTATTAAATTGGCAATTTTTTAAAGCGCAGCCAAGTTACGGTAACCACATAAAAAGGCATTTGCCACTTTACTAATATTCACGCAAGATAACGGCGACTTCAAATTAACTCTACCTCCAAACTCCAACTACAACTATAACAAGAATTTTCAAAGTCTAATTCAACATGACACCCTAGGCCCCAGGAGAAGGATAAATTATATGATATCATAACCTTGATTATTTGTTTAATTTTCTCGCAATCGAAGTGAAAAGCAGATGTATAACTCATGTATAAAACTCATTTTATCCTCTACTTTATATCGACCCTTGCCTGCGGCTCGGGTCGATAAATTGTCTCGGATAGAATGGCTTGTTTTATGCAATCTCAATCAACTATTTTATTTGTCAAGGTTTTGGTAGATATTGGTCTTCCAAAACATCATTGACTTATCCACGAATTGCTATTTCCCAGGCACTGCAATAATGTGCTATTGTTGTCTCGAACTATAATTAATAATAATTTATTATAGAAACAATACATGTTTAATTTAAACAATTTGAAATATAAAACTAAAACTAACTACAATTGTAAATTGTGTTGATTTAAAAAAAAAAAAAATTACCTACTAATAGTCGTTCTGACTTTATGACTTCTTTCAAAAAGGTTAGGCTACAGCGCAAACCCTTGACCCGATCGTCTTTGTTTTAGGCTCAAATTGTAGCCGACTAAATTGTCCAGAGGAATTTTGATCAAAATTTTGATATCATTCTTCGTTTCCAAAATATCGAGTGCCAAAATGAAATAATCGGAGGAAATTGATTTTTTTTTTCACTATTTTGGCTAAAACTTTTTTCGTTCTGGACTTTCTCAAATAATTTTCTTTGCATCTTACACATCTCGTAAATACACGTCTTTTGAGCCTAGTTTGAATATCATACCTTCACAACTCTCTGAAATATAAGGGGATCGCACTATTTCGTGAAATGGGACCCTATACTGGAGCAAACGAAAAGACATTTTCAATGTCAAAAAATGATGAAGGCCTTTATTTACGTTGAAAGACCTATCCCCATCCTAGGGTCGAAGCAAAAAAATCATTCCCACTTTATTATAAAGAGGAGGTATCCTTAAATATCTTTTTTATGATTTTATTTTACCACTTTGTTAGATTTATTGATTTATATATCCACGCCAAATTGCAGTTTCCTAGCACTAACAATCACAGAGAAAAGCCTCGGATAGACAGACGGACAGACAGACGGACAGAGACAGACCGACAGACGGACATGGCGAGACTATAAGGGTTCTTAGTTGACTACAGAACCATAAAAAGGAGCAGGTTGTATCGGGGATACCACTTATTTTCGCCACTAAATAGATAAAATCGCCCAAAACAGTGAACACGATTTGTCATTATAGTACGACCACAAATATAAGTTACATGCAAACTGGTTACATGGACAATCTTCGTCTTCGTTGCAGTCGAATCGTTCGCAATCGGCAATCTTCATCTGCGCAGAAGAGTGATGATGTAACAAGGTATTTTTTAAATTAGTAAAACTTACTAACTGATTTTATACTGCATTTACCAGAACTCTTTTGCGCACATGAAGATTTAATATGTTTGTGGTCGTACTGTACACTAGACTAGTCTAGTGATATGACAAACCCCTTAACCAGTTCAGTGAGTTTTGAGACATATATTTTATTTAGTATTTGGTTGATAGGTAACTTTATTGACATTTATAAACTTATATCTTATAACTTTATTTGCCATATGAATTATATCTATGTCGCAAAACATCACCGACACCATTAATTACTATGAGCGCCATTTAGTGTAAGTAACGGAACTAAAATTGATAACGTTGCGTGTAGGGCACAAACTTCATACAAGCTGCGAACAAATAAGTAACCACTGCAAAAAAGCTAAAGAAAATATGACCTTAGGTAAGTATTTACTTACGTTTTAAGTAGGTGTACGTACGTAGCTACCGCCTCAGAAGTGCTCAGAACTTGAGTGCTTGTAAAAGTTGTGAGTAACCATCAAATGCGTGACATATTGACATGCCGTCAATAAACCTCGCTTATTTGAACCACGGATTTAAAAAAATAACAGTACGTATGTTTACCTTCAGATCTTTTACTACCGAACATGATTCGCGTTTTATAAAGATCCGTAAGTATATTTTCAGTATTGTTACCTACGTCAAGGCCTAAAAGCTAGCCTAAATCGACTAAATCGAAGGAAGGAGTTAGAGTTCAATTAGGTTCCTACGGGAAATAAGGCCATAAAGTGAAACAATTGGATTGAATAAACTACTTTACTTTACTTTGTAGTTGTTTACCTTCATATAAATATCCTAGGCCATGTAAAAATATCACACGGTTTACGTACAGACAATACGTCCCTAATAAGTCATGAGCAGCTCACATTCATTTAAGAACCCCACACTGCGCTCAAGGACTATTGCGTTGGCAGCAACTTGAAGTCAAAGCAAATAACTTAATGAAATAAGCGAGCGAGCTTGGCCTAGACGTCAGAGGGGCGCTTATCTGGAAAATTTACTGGCTGGCTGACATTACCATCCTCGCCTCGTAAATGCCGGCTCATTTGCCAGTCCTTTTGAAAAAAGCCGCGACTTGAAGCAACGAATCTGCATCGCGTTCCGGTGTCAAAAATGCACGACATCCTAAAACACTCGCTGCTCTCAAGGTAAATATAAACAAACTATCTCGTGTGAGTATTCTCGAATGTTAAAAGTAGAATCATAAAAGCAATTTAACATCATTAATACTCGCTGCTAGGTTTATGGAAACACAAAGTCGATAGTTATGGCACATGTGGAAGACAGATATGTATTCTAATACATAGATTTCCGCCGTTTATGCACATTGTAAGTCCAACCAAGGATTAGGCTACCCAGGCCATCATTTTAATTATTTCAACAGAAAAGATGCGAGCTTAAATATGAGTATGAATCAAATACTGCGTTAATTCTATAGAAAAATATAACAACAACTAATTACTGCCGAAGTTTTGTTACTTAGATTTAAATTCCTAATATGGAACATGGATTTAACCGATTATATTCAAAGTTTAAAATCTAATATTTGGACGATGAAACCCTGGGAGGCAACCTGGAAAGCGTGCTATCAGACCTTTCGACCGTAAAATCTAAATTCTTGAAAGAACCCCGAATATGAACAGTGCAAAAAAATGTGCCTCCTAGGATCTATTTTTGAAGAATCCGTTTCAAGTTAAATTCTGGACTACATTTCTGAAATCCAAAATTATGATAGTTGGCTTTTCGAAAGTACCCCATTTCGTAATATTTCTTATAAAGTTACCAAAATCAACAACGTGGGACGCCACCTATGTCGACACATTGGTTAATCTTTTATTTAAATAAACGCTTTGTCTAAATATAGCACAAGCTGTACCCACATACTCGTACGTCTAACACGTTATAATCATGGAAAATAAGATCATACCTTATTCCGTATCACAATTGACAAAACGAGAAACATTTATAGTAACATCTTAGTACTTGTTGTTTTAATACTTAAAAATATCAAAATATCCATATTGTACGAGTATTTGAACAGAATCATTATCTACCGGGTCAATTTATTATCACGTAAAGTAAATTAACTTAAGCTTCAGCCTAAAAATAAAATCAAATACTGATCTTGGATTAAGGAGAAATTTTCTGGAATCCTTTCAGCAACCTAATCTAAAAAGGTATCGATAAGAATTACCTTCCGCCGCTGACATCTACTGACGTGCCGAAATGTAGCGAGAACGTTAGCAATTTCCGTGTTCTAATGCATTGTCACTTTATGGCATTTATCTGTTTTTCTACGTATGTGCACAGCACAAGCTGTTATCGTGTTTTGGTAATAGCTACGAGTCAATGCGTCACATTTGTAGGTATAATTTAGTCAAGCGATCGGTGACTGTTGTATTTATTTTGGTGTTTGTTTTGAACGTTAACGGTAACGCGCTTTTAATTATTTTGGAGTAGAAAGCGTCCATACGGTGTCTGTTTACCATCAGGCAGGCCGTGAGCTTGTTCGTCGTCGTTGTTGTAAAAAACGTGGTGGACTTAGACTATTAAAAGTACCCTTAAAACTTACTCTGAATATATTTTATTTACATTTATTTGGTTTTTTGTCGTTAATAACCATTTTCGTTTGAGAAAGTTAAATGGTAAACCGTGATAATAATCGTATAACCCAGACGAGAACATATAGGTAATAAATAATTTCCAGCACCTACGTTTTATAAATATAATAGCAATCTATAAAACACAATATCAAAGGTTAACTGGAAGAGATCCCTTAAAGGGATATGTTCGCCTTTGTACCGATATAACCGGATTTGTCTGTATTTTTACCTGTGTTTGTGTAGGTACTAATAAAGTATTTACTTATATACATACAATAACAATATCATGCTAATAATTATGCTTCAGTACCAGCTGCCAAGATTTCATAACTATAACATTTAGCGTCTACATAGGTAGAGTCGGGCCGCACGTTATGTTCAATTTGTAAAATTACGGAAATTTGTGGGGTAAACCAGTAAAAGCTTTCAAAGACGAAATAAGTCACAAATAAAAATGTAGACGCCGAGATACCTTAGCCATAAACTCATAAAGTCACCGAGGTGGGCGACGGAGGCGAGGGGTCCATTAACTTTAATGCCCTCATAACTACATGACGAAATCTCTGGAACAGGAAAAAGCTTTTTTAATTCCATCCACCACATTACCAGACACAAAGAAATGTACATTGTTTTTTAACCTTAGCTAAGGATCTCATTTTTACCACAATATTTATTCTTTGTAGCTCTAGCAAATAATAAACTAGCTAGCCACGAAAACTGCATTTTGTCATTTATAAAGATAATACTTTACAGAGGAAGGTCAGCGATATTGTACCGTCGGTTAAATCGTACGACTGCGAGTTTTCTTATAATTATTATATAGCTTTTTGGCATAGGCAATGCAACGACTATTTTGGTAATTTGTACTAAAAGAGGTTTAAAAAGGGCATCTAAAACATATAAATTGACGTCGAACCGGCATGTAAAGAAATAATATGTATTGCTCTAGTAGTCTTCTAGGGAATAAGTGGAGCACTTTTTTCAACTCTCGTACTTTTTTTTCAGTAAAGATATAAATGTGTGGTTGCTAATATGTTTAACTAAATAAACCAAAATATATAAATATACTGTCTCAGACTTAGTTCTATTCAGTTAATTAGAAAAATGTATACGTATAATACTAGTCTGGACCCGGGTATGCCCTAAAACTACGACCAAGACCACCGGGGGATGGGCAGCAGCCACCTCCGTCCACGCTCCGTCCAGCAGTCCAAATCCAAAACCCCGAGAGCTTTCAGCTGGAACTCCAAAACCGTTTCGATTGTCTAGGCGGCGATGTGGACGAATTCAATGACGGGTTTGTGGAAGCTGTCCATAGCATTGGGTCTAAGTTTTTTAAGGCCCAACGAACTCAAAGAGCCAAAAAGCTCTCTATCTCCACTCAGAGGCTCATCGAGGAAAGGAATGAGATGATTCTGCAGTCTTCAGCCGATGCGAAATTATACAGGCAGCTCAATAGACAGATCTCTAAACCTGAGCTTCTGAGTGAGATAGAGTGCTTTTATGGACACCTATACACGTCAACTAGCAGACCCGAAGTTGGTCTGGCGGAAGACCCTAGAGCTAGATTAACCCGGCACTATACCGAAGATATCCCGGACATCAGCCTGTACGAGATTAGAATGGCTCTTAAGGAGCTGAGGAACAACAGGGCACCCGGTGAAGACGGAATTACAGCTGAACTCCTGAAGGCGGGTGGAAAACCGGTCCTTAGGGCCCTTCAGAAGTTGTTCGACTCCGTCTTACTGGAAGGGAAAACTCCAAAGGCATGGAACAGAGGTGTGGTGGTGCTGTTCTTCAAAAAGGGTGACAACTCCTTACCGAAGAACTACCGATCCATCTCTCTTCTGAGCCATGTCTATAAGCTGTTTTCAAGAGTCATTACGAACCGTCTCGCACGCAGGCTAGATGATTCCCAGCCTTCTGAACAAGCCGGTTTCCGAAGAGGCTTTAGCACCGTAGACCACATCCATACGCTCCGTCAGGTTATACAGAAGACTGAGGAGTATAACCTGCCCCTCTGTTCAGCGTTCGTGGACTGCGAGAAAGCCTTCGATTCGATTGAAACGTGGGCTGTACTACAATCTCTCCAACGGTGCCAAGTGGACTACCGCTATATGGAAATGCTGAAGTGTTTGTACGAGAACGCCACTATGTCAGTCCGACTCCAGGACCAGAACTTAAAGCCTATTCCGTTGCAGCGGGGAGTCAAGCAAGGAGATGTTATTTCTCCTAAACTGTTCTCCGCTGCACTGGAGGATGTTTTCAAGACTCTGGACTGTAGAAGGCTAGGCATCAACATAAACGGCGACTACGTCACTCACCTTCGGTTTGCTGATGATATAGTGGTCTTGGCTGAGACCATGGAGGATTTAAGTACAATGCTCAATGACCTCAGTAAAACCTCCGAGCGAGTTGGTCTAAGGATGAACATGGACAAGACGAAGATCATGTCAAATATCCATGTCGCACCAACTCCCTTAACAATCGGACACTTTACGCTCGAAGTTGTAGACGATTACATATACCTAGGACAGACTGTCCAGTTAGGTAGGTCCAACTTCGAGAAAGAGGTTAATCGTCGAATCCGACTCGGCTGGGCAGCGTTCGGGAAGCTACGGCACATCTTTTCGTCCAATATTCCGCAGTGTCTCAAGACAAAAGTCTTTGCCCAGTGTGTGTTGCCAGTGATGGCATATGGCACTGAAACGTGGTCGCTTACTATGGGCCTCATAAGAAGGCTCAAAGTCACCCAAAGGGCAATGGAGAGAGCTATAATGGGAGTTTCTCTGCGTGATCGCATCAGGAATGAGGCCATCCGCAGCAGAACCAAAGTGACCGATATAGCCCTCCGAATCGCTAAACATAAGTGGCAATGGGTGGGGCACATAGCACGTGGAACCGATGGCCGTTGGGGCGGAAAGGTTCTCGAGTGGCGGCCACGTACCGGAAGGCGTAGCGTGGGCAGGCCCCCCACACGGTGGACTAGTGACCTGGTGAAGGTCGCGGGTGTCCACTGGATGCGGGTGGCGCAGGGCCGGCCGGTGTGGAAGTCTTTGGGGGAGGCCTATGTCCAGCAGTGGACGTCTTTCGGCTGGCATTATGATGATGATAATACTAGTAAATTTTACCAAAATCACTACATAGTCATCTTTAAAAACACAATATTATTTTTGACGCAAATTCAATCGCGTTCAAGTGCAAAAAAATATTATATAGGTATGTGTACATATTTCCAACGTATCTCATAATAGCCTAACTGCAACACTTAGGTCGTTAGGGTCGGCAACGCGCATGTGACACCCCTAAGGGTTGCAGGCGTCCATAGGCTGCGGTGACAGCTTACCATCAGGCGGACCGTACGCTTGTTTGCCACTGACGTGGTATAAAGGTGCTCGTAAGCTAGCTTCTAGGGTGCCATATAACCGACTCTCCCCAAAAAAAAATCCTTCAAAAGGTTTTTTAATCTGGTCTATTGTTCGAATAGATATTATATGTTCAAAATCTGTTTCACATAGAAACAAACGTCTCGAATTCGAACAGTCCACAGCTAAGTAAATTATGCAAAGGGAGTTTCACTTAAGTTTCTCACCTATTATTGGTACTTAAGTACTTATTCACTGACATCGATCCTTACTTAACCAACTGCATTGATATGTTTTTGTTTTCATTAGTTAATTTTGCCTTTCGTTAGTTAGCTAAGCAATTGTTCTAACTGTGCCCATTCAAATTCAATATTTGGAATGACCTAAATTTACTCGACTATGACTATGAGAACAGGTAAAATAACCTAACTATTATCGATGCGCAATTTCGGCTAAACCTTCAAATTTTTATAGTTATAACCAGATTGGTAAATGGTGCTTATTCAAGGCACGTATTTTCAGAGGCAAATAATATTATGAGAGAAATCGTGTCTGCTGGGAACGGTACTTTATCGGTCTTGTGGTAGGTATGTTTATGGATACATATGCTGTCAGTCGACTCAATCATCATTCATGGTTCGGTGTTTGACAGGAGCACGTACAAATAGCGTCGTAATGTTAAAGTATATTTTTTTACGACAGAACCGCAAATTATCTCAAATGTTTTCATTACTTATAGCATTTTATTTGGCGTAGAGAAAAAGTGAGTAAAGTAAAGTAAAGTTGTCCCCTTAGTGTGAAACGTTCCGAGAAAAAAACCTAAATGATTTTCATTTGTTTTAGTAATTGCAGTTTAATAAGAACTTTAACTTGAGCATATAAAGCAATTTATTGAAAATGGTAATCAGGATATAGATCTTGAAGAAAAGTTCTAAACCCAGTCAACCCCTAATCTTATTTATTTTTCTTCCAAGGGACTTAACTCTGTTAAACAGCAAAGAAGGACGAAACTACATCCGTAAGTACAATATAATAACAGTGAGCCTTTTTTTAACAGTTTTGCCACAGTACTAACTAACTATACTAACGGAATTTATTATGTTTAGCATATAAACATACCTACGTCTTGTTTAGGTACGTTGTAACATTTGTAGATGTAAGTAATGGTCGTGTCTGACTTTTCAAAACAAAGCTCATTTCATAACTTAGAATTCGGGCTGATCTGTAAATATCTCATATCAATCTATAAAAAACTAAATTTAAAAATATCCATTCCACCTATCTTTAGTGATAAAAACCGAAAAACTTATTACTAACTATTGAACCAATACGTTCTTCGGAACTTTATATCTACATTCTGTATATTAAAGTACATATATTTAAATTTGTGTATAGGCTAGTAATTAGTCACGTCACGCACGTAAATCTGAGGACGCTGAAACTAATTCGTGAGATTCTATGAAGGGACAGTTAGCCGCAATCGGGTTTCATTAAATTAACTAGTGCCATGGCATTAAGACTCTTGCTGGCCATGGCATTTAAAACCATTATGCCTCGCAAATACCCCATCGTTGTTAAATGGTTTCATGGTTCAGCATATTACGTCCGCTTGGTAAATACGTAAAGGTACACCAGTATTTACCGTGACAGTCAATGTCAACAATCTGCTCGCTTTGTACCGACTTAGAAAGTAAACAAGGGTATCCGCACCGTCTCGAGAATGCCGCGGACACTTCGATCCCTGCACATTTTGCGAAAGGGTTTAACTGTGTAATCCATCTATTATTACTATTAAATTTCAGTAGGGTGAGACGCAATAAGATGGAACAGGGTTTAAGTGGGCTTAAAACAAAAAAACCCTTGAGTTTTCATCTTTCAACCGTGCTCATCTTACTCTGCCGCATCCTAAGTACTTATATAATATAAATTCGGTTTTAAAATGACAAAAAGAGATGTAAGGAGATCTAATTGGGGATTGAACTTTGATAAGTGAATTCTAAATATTTTGTAAATATTTTCCTCGTTTGTTTGTATTCATACTCAGATCTATTTACTTATTTTAAGTAGGTCTGATCATTATAATAAGCATATTTTTGGAAGTAAATGACTGACTGTCGGGTTTGTTTTAGCGTTTCATCTCGGCAGTGGTCTTCTTTTTTCAGAAACGCTAGTAGATTTTGATTCAACAGGTTAAGTCAAAAATCTACTAGCGTTAATTATGGCACTACCTCGATCTAGTCGAATTCCGAGTTTAGCCGATGGAAAACCATTATTCACTATTATCTGTGCGTATATGTGGCATAGGAGCTCTTAAACCTATGAGCATTTTCAAGTGCGTTTTATTTTAATTAAATATTTTATAGAATTAATTTTATATAATTACTACTTACGTTTTAAATAATTAATTTTGATTAAATTTAAAATTTAAGTTGTGAAGCATGATCCATTGTGGGTTTAAGTCATTTTCTTACCAGTGAATGTAACATGTATTGTTAAGTTTCAAAACTATTATGTTTGTTCTTCCTATGTCTGCGCATTAAAGGAACCCCACATTTCACTCTCCTTTACGCGCTTGACTCGCCACGTGCTGATCTAATCTGTTAGGAAGAGAACGCCAATCACATAGACATTTAATTATTAGAAAGTATTCAAGAAACGTAACGCCTCAGGACGTAATATGTTCAGAAATCACTTATGTCTACTCGTTTTGAGGACAACGTACGGTTTAGCTTGAACCGAACGCAATGATACTATGATAAGATTTACAAGTTAGTGTTAATATCGATAACTACCACACTCACACGAGGAAGTAGGATTTGTACACTATCTATACTAATATTATAAAGCTTAAGAGTTTGTTTGTTTGAACGCGCTAATCTCAGGAACTACTGGTTAGAATTAAAAAAAAAAATTGTGTTGGATAGTGGATATCGAGGAAGGCTTAAGGCTATATAATATCACGCTGCGACCAATAGGAGTTGTACTGATCAGTACAACTGTGTCGACGAAATAAAATCCTTAACGTCATGATCGCCACACTACTAATGAAGTGACGTGCTCTGTATTCTGTATGTCTGCTATTTATAGAGCGCACGTCACACCAGATTGTCAGTTGATAATCTAGTATATTATGGTCATGTATTGATGACCCTGGCGTGTGAGGCCTTCCATTGGCCTAGATGATTGGGGTGGTAAAGATGTTAATGGGATTTGCTGTTGAAACCAACTGGACATTTTTATCCAGGTTCTAACACTGTAACTGTAGACGATACGTTTACCAACCTCCATGGTGCACGCGCGCTGACTGGTGGGCAGGCACGGCTAATACAATCAGCGCGCGTGTTTTGTTTATGTTATTGATTTTTCACTTGTGAATTTGCATTTTGTACCTATATTTTTTACGCACTTAATGTATTTTCCTGTTAACAGTCGATTTGTACAGTAATTTGTATATAATCTGTGCCTTTTACCTATTTCATTTGTTATGTTATATAAAAAATGTACATAGTCTTTACGTGTATTATTTCACCATCGGCGGATCGCCTACAAGTTGGTCCTTCGAGCCGGATTTGAACCAGCGACCTATGGATTGAAAAATTGACTATTTACAGTAACAATTGAAATACAATGTTTACGTGAAATTATTTCAATTCGTCGCATATTTTCCGTTTCAAATATGACTCGTGCTCTTAATTCCAGGTGTACCTAGGATGTTAGAGCAAGTGCGAAAAACATAAGTACTGCAGTAATGCAATACAAATGTGATAGCGGTTGAACCTAATGGAAGCCCTAGAAACATGTGAAGGTTTTCAGTTGCATTGATATTTGCTGCCAGGCCACGCTCCTAGGCATAAAATTATATGGTCCCATATGATCTAAACCAAAGGAAGAAACCTACGACACGAAAAGAAGACGAACGATAATTACGTTCGCAGCGCAGATCAGCACTTCAAACTAAAGTTGCTGGTATAACGTACGTATAAAATACTTAATGTTTAGTTCTCTCTCACAAGAAACTACATGTTTTAGGAGAAATATGGTTCCGTGGCCATTTGTAACATAATTATATTGTTATCGAGTTTCTTCGAAGCTGTCCCGAGCCTGCAAACCGGTGATTAATTTATAAACAGCTACTTTTCAAGTTTCCCTGTAAATTTGTTATAATTTTATGACTGCTACACACGAACGCTATGCTAAACCAAGTCGTAGAAGCTACACAACTTTGTACCATACGATAACACTACACTACACTATAAATAAACTGGCCAGCTAAAGATAACCTTATTTTCTTATTTATGAGATATACGAATTTCCGGTTAAGAGTATTCCTGTTTGTTAATATCTGTACTGTGAGGGATTTTTTTTAATGCAAAGGATGTTAATAAATTCTTGTCTAATACTTTTAACCTCATAAATTACAAATAATGAATTTACTTTGCATTATTAAAGACAATCATAACACGTCTTTGACTTTGTTATTTAAAGGATAAAAATATTCTTTACTTTCCTAAATCCAAAAGACATTGAATAAAATGACGACTAAAAGTGGAGCTTCCTGTAGGTATATGACGTTTTCATTTTAATAGACTGAAATCTCATTTTCGCATGCCTTGCAATTCGGCATGATAATAACAGGGTTCATGTTTTAAATGTCATATTTTGTTTTCAAATCGGCAAAACATAATTTGCATAATATTATAGTCACTACAATAACTTTTTATTACAAATATAATATTCATCTGATAATTGCCCACGCCTGCAGGAAAGTGCCGAAAAACCACTAGATTTCATGCTAATTGTCGGACTTAATGAAATGTTAATGAGAAACAAATCGACCTCTTAAAGATAATTGAGAATTAAAATGTGGATAGGAGATATAAGTATTTGGTACGAGTATTATAGGTACTGCAATAGAGGGTCAATCTGACACTTGAATTTCACGTACCAATTTAGTTGTGGAGTATTTTTGAACACTTATTTTATCTCGTAAATAAAGACAGTTTTTTTGTCATTTCTTATTAACTAGTGTTTTGAACGGATATCGCTAGTGTAATAAAATTATGTATTCATCTCGACGATTTCCTAAAAAAAAAATTCAGTCACGAAATGTATGGTGTAATGTTTATTGTCACGAATATGTCCACCCACCCCCTCATTTTTTGTTCATCTATATACTATTATTTGTACACATTTTGGTTAACCTAGCTCTGTAGGAAGGGTATGCTCAAAGGTTGGTAAATTTAACAGTTGGTAGGTACTTAGTAGCAGTGCAGGCGTTCCATTCATAGTTTCAATATCAGATGGGCATTTTGGCCACATAGTATTTTGGGGGCACAGTGAGTCATTGCGGTAGAATGTTCCAAAGGCCTGGGCTGTGATTCAAAGGATGAGACGTAGTATATCGCTTTTGTTTAATGTGTGAATAACAGATCATTCAAGCTTTATAAGTGCGAGGTCATAGAATACGTAATAGTCAGGCATAAAAAACGTGCTTCTCTGTCTGTCTTATAACTTGTTATTCATTCACATGCTTCATGTGTAGCGTTAGGGCTGTCATGCCAAGAATACATGAGGGTAAAAAATGTTCTAGCTCACGAGAAATCTCCTGAGTTAAGTGAACCGATATTAATTAAGTAAATCATATTTCATATATTGTATGCCAGTGTCATTATGAATAACTATCACAAATAAGTTGACATCCTGAACGGAAATTCAAATTTACTCTTTAAATTTTTATTCATGTTTAAATAATTCACAAGCCCAAATTCACATAACATACGTTTTAATTAAGATACTCATTTTAGAAGACGGCTCCCGACTGACTAGCGGCCCTGGGCCTCGCAAGCGATAGGTCTCAAACGTGACGCTCTCCGCCCCGTGCAAGGCCCCCGGCGAGGAGTAAAAGTGGACATACCCTATCCCTATAACACCCCGGGAAAGGCGTCGGCGGGAATTTGCATGCATCGTATTATATAACTAATTTCTGCAAAAAATAAATTACCAAAAAATTACTAATGAAACATCGGAAAATTAACGTTCATCATCCCGTAAGCCCTAAGGTTTTAAAAGTTTAATGTTTCCACGACCACCGACGGGGAAAGACGTAATGGAACAGTTTTATGAGTTTATGTCCTCGGTCTCTATTTAACGCCCGCGGCGAAATTGGCCGAGGTTTATTTCCAACACTTTCTATCTTCCTGCCTAGTTACGTTCTTAATCTGGTTTAGGTTATTAGCACCGGAGCACTTAATGCAGATGTGACGTGTTTACAATTTAATTTTGAACTTTTTGTTTTCGATATCCACAAATAGCAGTTTACGATAGGTACAGACAAGGCAACTCTAGTGACTTCGTTCTGATGCGTAACTTATCGACATGACGTTGCTGCCACTAAAATATTATGCTAAGTATTACACTAAAATATTATATTAATTATTTATTTATTTATTAATAATTTGTCCATAATAGAGCTTGGCCATTTGTTTATAATAAATTAATAAATATTAGGGGGTATTTTTTACACAAATCGAACTAGTCCTATAAAAAGCTCAATAAGGCTTGTATTATGGGTACTAGACGACGATATATTTAATAGATTATATAATATGTATGTGTACTTAAAAACAATAAAATTCATCCAAGCCTCAGGAACAAATGTTTCTGCTCACCACAGAAACAAATGCCCTTACCGGAATATTATAAATATTACATGTCAATCTTGATAAATTAAAATTAAATGTATTGTATTACATCAAACTATAGTTCATGTAACAAAGTAAACATTCACAAAGTTTTTTTTTCTTAAGAAAAAAGACAATGTATAATAAATAGGAAAAAAATTAAGTACCTAAAAAACCTAATTTACAAATAAAAATTGGTTCGAGCGCTAACTCGACGGTAGTGTGCCCAGAAGGCTGCTGTGCTACCGCGAACTTCGAAAATCGAACTTCGTGTCGTGCCATCTCTTTCACTCTCGTTTTATACTCTATATGACGGAAAGGGACAGTACGATACGAAGTTCGATTTTCGAAGTTCGCGGTAGCACCCCTGGCCGCATTGCCGCGCTGAATAGCAATGCTGATGCGCTGAGCGCGGTACGCGCCAGCCTTCTGGTCATCCGACGCCTCCACAAGGCGCTTCGCCAGCTCCCTAAAAGCGCTATGAGCAAGCACCAGGCGCGGGCCTGGTGCTCATACTTACTTCACGGCCCTATAGTTTCCACCCCAAACGGCTCAAACATGTAGCCGCTATCAATGCCTGCATATTTGCGCCGCTTGAGGTGCTCAGCCGCGTCGGCGGCAGCCCCAGCCCTTACCGAGGTCCCTGTAAGATGGGAGGGTGCTAGTGCTTATTAAATTAAAATTAACTATTAAGCATGTCATAGAAATCTTTAATCTCATAAAATAAGGAACCACCATTTTAATGCCTATTTGTGCATACTTTGGACACCTGCTACTTAGTATACAAAGTTATACATTACAAGTAATTTATACTGCGTTGTTGTTCCAGCTCGCTTGCGGCACGGGCAGATGCTAACCCAAACTGACCGCGTTGTTGCTTCACGCAACTGTATGTGCATTATATAAAATAATCCGAACGCTTTTCCAGGTTTTCGTTATTCCATGTTCGAGCAATTCCGTCTGAAATACGAGGTCATTGTTGGTGGCACCGACGGCGTCAGAGACAGGGGTGGGGAACGGGGGAGCGGGGAGGGGCGGCGCAGCCTCTACTCAGGAGAGGGAACACCAAACCCATTACTGTAGTAGGCGAGAAAGAAATAGGACGCTTGTGTCGAGTTCCTGTTTAAGTAATTGTGTTTCATCCATTCTTTCCCATTTCAAAGTGAAATAGTATTATTGATGAAATTTTTCACATTTCAAAGGCGATCTCATCGCAGTTTATTATTATCGACGAGGTACTTGTGGCGAGTTGTAGTTGTGGATCGCTGGAATAGATTGAAGGGGTTTACTATTATGGTATCTCTTTTATTGCGCGGTTTCTAAGTTTATGAGTCCAGATATATCTAATCAATGGGTATAAAATATATATAGTGTACGGTTTAAAGATTTTTTTTATAATATTTTAACGCCCCGTCCATTTTAAAATAAGTATTTTTATGTAGCAACTAACTGTCCCGGCGAATTTCGTACCGCCCCCAACCCAATCCGTACAAATTGTATGAGAAAATGTCTTCTATGTCGTATATATCACCAATATTTTCACAGTTATTCTGCTATTCGGAGCGAAGAAAAACCAAAAATCAAAGATCATAAAAATCAACCACGTCGTTCGCGAGTTATAAATGGTGTAACTATCACGACTTTGTTATACTCGTATGTATTTATATTTTCAATCAAAAACTATCTAGTCTATCAGATGCTAATTAATTCCAAAAGTTTAGTCTTTTACAAAAGGTCATAAATGATTTTTAACATATTGAAAAAGTCAAATAAGGCCAATAAAAATTGAAAATGCAATAAAAAATATTTTACGGTAATCGTTAAGATATCTTTGTTTTCGGAACAAACGAGGTGTTTTAAGCTTTAAAGAAGCCACGCTTAGTTTGTATTTTACTCGTTCTTATTTATTCGAAATAAAAAGTGCTATTTGAGCACTTCTTATTCCATTGCTTTAACTTTCATAGCTGTTCAGTCTTCACCAAATAGGCACAACGTAGCCCATCCGAACAGACTTAATTGCTAAAACAAAACAAAAAACTTTTCATAGCAATCATCGGCGGCGATTAATTTTCACGCATAAGAGAACATGTCAAAAACATTTTATCGACATTGGACGAAGCGTTCCATACGCGATGTAAACTGATTTTTAGGGAGCCGCGTGGCAAAAAATCCTTTTGCGGAGAAAGGTTTATTTTGAGTTCGCTTACCTGTAACATGTTTTTTTTTTCAGCACACTGATAAAGAGAGGTAGACAGTGGTGCGATGTTTATCCAAGGAATGTATCAATTTTTCAACTCGAATAAATAATAGAGGAGGCGTTATCACAATTTCTATAAATTGTAGTATTCAAAATCCTTTTGGTGTTTGTAAAAATTGTAAATAGCAATAAACAGAATGTCGATTAAAATAGGGGGAGGAGCTACTTATAAGTGTCGTAAAGGCAAAGTTTTTAATATTTACCTAATACTGTCCAATACAACTGTAAAATATAAGTGAATTCTCCTTTCGTAGGAATTCAACTTTCAATTCAAAAATAAACGTATTTCTGATTTAATTTGGGAATTATGTAATATTATTATCTAATACATTTTATTAAACCTTATAAAGATTTTCATGACTTCGTCAATGTCTAGCTGTAGTTTTCAAGATAGGAAGCAATTAATGCCCATTTCACGAGATTTTATTTAAATCTAAATTTGAATCTTTGTATAGTGGTATCTTAGTAAAACCAAAATAAATGTTTGACGATAAAAATTCACTACGTTAATCAAAATGGATTTAAAGTTTGTTTGAGTGACATGTTGTTTCTAAATTAAGAAATTCAAAACTTCGGTCACAAGTTCCTAATGTACAGCCAAAAACATTGATTATGGCATTTTATAAAACTGATCCCCTTAATGGGTTAAGCAGGGGTTGAAAGTTAAGTAAAGGATAAACTGTAACTAGAAACTATAAATCCAGACAACAGGTTTCTTTTCTAATATATATTAGATCTATCATGGAATATATATGTTTTTAAACTTACCCCCTAAAGGGGTGAAATAGGGTTGTAATGCTGTACAGAAAACGTTCATTAGGAGATATTAATTAACATTAAACATTAAAACCTTTATTTCAAAATCTTTACAAATTCTAGATTGGTTTACATTCTAAAATCATTCGAGACATACAGAATCTGCAAGATCTGGTTTGCGCCATTTCCAGTGTTTGACATGGTTCCTACACTAGGCAAAATTAGAAAATTGAAAGTTCGTATATACGTTCCTTATTTATAAACAAGATAATTGATATAGCGTTATCATTAAAAGTCATCCTCTTGGAGTTAGAAAAATGGTGAAAAGCTGATAACTTTGCTCACAGACTCATTTTATATAGTCAAATATACTAAGTACGGTGATTTCTGAAATTCATCTCGTAAAAATATTATTAAGTTGGTAGCGATTGAAAGTAAAACTGAAGCTAGAAACATGGATTTAGGAGAGCATCATTATTTTATGACTTGTAGACTACCGTTATCTAGACACGCGGCAGCGTGTTCAGCCAAGTTCAGCCCGGGAACTGGTGGACAGTAACCGTGTGTTATTTTTCACGAACAGTTTGGAGCCACTTTAGACCCCTCAATAACTGCAAATCTATTAATATAAAAAAAATTAAATTTGGTACATGTATAAAGGATCCTTTAGAACAACTAGAACCCCAAATTTCATAAATATAGGTGAAATAGTTATTACAGTCGTCTCCGGAAGGTTAGCACGTCGTTTGTGGGGTACTGTATACGATTTTATAATAAAATACCCATCGATATAGTTAATTTTCCACTTAGTAAATTTAAGTCTCATATTAAACGTTATTTGTTAAGCCAGGCCTATTATACTGTCAACGATTTCTTAAATGACAAAAATGCTTTTAAGCCGGTGATAGTTAAATCCTGTTACTTTTAATATACCTATGCTTCACTTAGCATATTTCCTTGTATAAATACTTATCTCTGTCGTTGCATTTTATGAAACATGATGCTGTTTCTCGCCGAAGAGTAATTTTAATCTTTGATTTTATTAATGTCCGGCAGCCTGAATATGTCATGCTCGCTTAAAGGGCTTTGCTTACGGTGGCGTCGTTGATCGGGTCGCCACCTTCCCTAACAGATGGTCGAGGGAGGCGATGGCTGAGATACGCGTCATACTCGTGATCGGGTGCTGTTTGTGGAGTCCGGTCTGTTCATGCTTGCAAGGGCATAGTAAATACCTTAATACTAGTGTTATTTTATTGTATGTAGATTGACGAGAGACATGATCCTGTTCTGGATTAGTTTTATTATTATTGACGCTTAGAGACCTTATACAGCTCTAACAATATTAAGTTTACTTATTTTAATTTTAGCGCTTAGAGATCATTTACATCTCTAAGCACTTTGAAATCATTGTTATTAATCATATTTGGACGCTCAGAGACCATATACATCTCTGAGATATTAAATTAATTTTATATTCCTTTTGTTTATTCGGACACAGATCGTATTCAATACGTCCTTAATATTTGTAAATTTATTTTCATTGAATTGTCAATCAGTATATTTTTTTTGTATCATTATTATTAAGTAAGATTGTCAGTTTTTTAAATTGTATAAATTCATGCTTTGACATGTAAAAGTGCCCTTGTGGCCTATTTGCAGAATAAATATTTGATTTTGATTTTGATTTTGATTTTTGATTTTGATTGAGATATTAAATTCCAAAAAAACGGCATTTTTACCACTGACTGACTGAATAGTAAGCAAAAACCTAACCCACTTCCAGGTGACCTAGAAATGAGAAATTTGGCTTGATAATTGTGTGTGTATACCAGAAAAATTCAGAAAACAATATTTTTTTCAGTATTATTATTATTATTTATGCGTGTTACCTCAGAACTCCGTCATTTATAATCAGATTTGGAAAATACTTTTCTTGTTAAAAACGGTATATTTCAGGGGTGGTCTCATAGTTATCAAGTAAGGATCTGATCATAGTATCCTGGAGAAACCGAGGGAACTCTTCATATATTTGAGGCGCACATATAGCGATTTGGGTATGTTGTATAGTAACTCGTGCATTCGCTCTTGAAAAGCACCATTTGGTAAAGTTTGACAAAAAGTAATGATATCCCATCAAAAACATGAATGTGAAAATGACAGCCAAGTTCAATATGCGATGCGAGGTTATTGTCTTCACCGACAAAAGAATTAGGATCTAAATGGGTACCAAGTTCCGTAGATTATCTGAAGAGGTGCCAAGTCTGGCACTATATTGTTTACAATTAAACTAATTTATTGCGGCTTAATGCATTTTGAGCCTTAACTTGACAGTTTTCTATGCAGTATGTTATAAATACCATGAAAGCTGTTGGATATTTAAGAAAACTGTCAAGTTAAAGCTCAAAATGCATAAACGATTTTATCGTTTAGTGTGAAGAATACAGATGATTGCATGAAATGAAATGATGACATTCAACAAGTCAAACCTGTAGCCCGGATATTACTATGATAATCACAATAATATTATAGAGGTGAAAGTGTACGCCTATGTTTGGATCGATGTATGTACGTTGCTCTTACTGTTAAAAACTACTAATCTGATTTCTGGGAAACTTTCCGGTATTGTAGCTTAAACATCAGAATAAAACATAGGCTAATAATTATTACACAATGCAACTTTTAACGGGGTGGAAATTTTTGAATTAAGAACCTATTTTTAATATAAAAAGTTGAAACTTTCCATAAATAGAACAAAAATTTTACTGTTTTTTTATTTCGCCCTGTAATTAGGGACCAATTACTTTTTTAATCGAGAAACTTGAAACTGCGTGTATTAGACCCTAGCATTTCAAAATCAGAAAATAGATTTTAAAAGTTTACCCTATGAAGGGATGAAAAAGGGTGTAGAGAGTTTGGGGAATAAATATTATTTTAAACAAGATACTCGCAACTGCTTTTTTAGTCCTAGCATTAAATTAAAAGAACATTAGCATTCTGGAAAATTCACATTTTAAAAGTAAAAAGTTAAAGTAGTTTATTCTTCAAATTAGGCATATTACATGCACCTATGAACGTCAATAAACTACAACCGGTTCGGAAAAATATACCTCTGCCACGAGAAGAACCGGCGTAAGAAACTCGGCGAGGTGTCATTTTTTCAAAACAGTATACATTGTATAGTTAAATATAAAATTACAGTGTCAGCTACTACAAAATTACTTAAATAACAATGCTACAGTGGAAAATATATTTTCGCGATAAATTACCCGTGCAGGACGCTATCACTGCCAAACATCCCTATCCATGATGTAATCGTTTATCTTATAATATGCTCTTGAAATAAGTGTTTGTTTTACTACAGATTTGAATTTAGAATTGCTAAGTTCAGTAATGTGTTTAGGAATTTTATTGTAGAATTTGATACAATTTCCCAAGAACTACTTTTTCGCCTTTACTAGTCTATAGAAGGTTACTTTGAGTTTCCCAGTATTTCTCGTGGCTATTGGTTTATCAGCGTTCGTTGGAAAATTGCCCAAATTCTTCCTAACATAAATTATTATTTCAAATATGTATAGGGACGGCAGGGTTAGAATATCTATTTCTTTGAAAAATTCTCCAAAGAGGTGAAAAGGGGGTTGAAAGTTTATTTGAGGAGCATAGAAAGTTTGGTTGGGGAGCAAATATTTATAAACGCGAAACTTGAAACTTCGTTTATAGACATTTAGATTGAAATGCAAGAAATTAAATTTATCTTACGCTGCACCTGACTAGAGATAAAGTGGAACGTACGTTCCACTTTTATCTCAAAAATACTGAAAGTTTTCCGTGGTTCCGTATAGTTCTCATTATTGTAAAATTCACTATGTAGGAGGCATTTTGAACGCTGTTGCTGTCTTTAACTTAAAATTTGCTATTTTTTGTGACTGAATCTAATCTCTGACTGGATGTAATCTAAAATCTGTACAATTGATATTTTGAAATGGCTAATTCGTATTATTTTTTTTTTTATTATAATTAGGTCCATGTGCAGGATCGATAATTCACATAAGCATCTTGAATGTAATCATTCCATAAAGGGATGAAAGGGGGGAGGGTGGGGTGGGAGATTGTACGGGAGAGCAATAATTAAATCTGCGCCTTATACAATTCTAGCTTTTTCCCGCGACTTCGTCCGCATCTTCGCTCTTATTGGTCGCAGCGTGATGTTATATAGCCTAAAGCCTTCCTCGATGAATGGACTATCCAACACAAAAATAATTTTTCAATTTGTTTTATAATATTAGTATAGATTATTTCTCTAAGGCGACAACGAGTTCTAGGCGGACGAAGTCGCGGGCAAAAGCTAGTAACAATTATAGGTGGAACAATTATTAAAACAATATTATTAAAATTCTAGAAACCAAATAAGATGTTTCGAAAGTGGCGTACCAAACTCTAAATTGTAAGCTGATACAAAATTCAATATTCCACCACCTATAAGGAACTCTAGTTCCCTGTTTGCTTTTAAAAACAAGGTTAAAACTCATCTGCTAATGGAACAAACGTCTTCTATCTAGCCGACGATAATATACGATAAGATAAGGAATGTTGCTGTATACCTAGATATTTTTTTGTATTATTCTATATACAGGGTGGCCCATTCAAATCAGTCAGTATGGGAAAGTCTAAAACTATAAGACATACGAAGATTTGTTCTTAGGAACCATGTCACCGATTTTACAAGTAGAGAGGTACAAACAACCATAGAGACAATTTTACATGCCTGAACTTGTTGAATATTGTAACGGTGGTCACTTTGAACACCTACTATGATAAATTAAAGTATGTGAAAAAAATGCATTGTATTCATTTTAGACATTATGTTTCTTAGAGACATTTACTGCTTAAGACCTACACAAACGATATCTGAATAGAAATAGTGTAAGTTTATTTTTTCAAAACAACCGGGTTCGATTCCCTAGCTGGGTAGGTACAGTGTTTTTTTCAAATGTATGAATGCAGTTTTTCTTTTTATCAAAATCGGTGACATGGTTCCTAAGAACAAATCTTCGTATGTCTTATAGTTTCAGACTTTCCCATACTGACCGATTTGAATGGGCCACCTAGTATATTATTCGATTATTATTCGATATATTAATACGTTATTTATCTATTTATAAGTATTATCTGCTTTGCTTTTCGAACTAAACCGTGTCTTCGCTGTAAATACCTGATGTATTTCTGCTTCGCTTGGTGTTTTTTTGTTATATGTGTTTTGTTTTGCACTATTTAAATGGAAAATGGATTCACTGAAAATCAGCGTCGCGGCACTTCATGCTGCGACACATGCTGAGTGGACTCCTTTTTGAGACCACTCTCAACATTGTACTACCCTTGGAGCGTTCGTGGCCTAGCGGCACCCGCGTATCGCGTGCGGTATGCGAGGTTAAGCAACGTGGGCGCAGGACGATTCTCGGATGGGTGACCGCTTTGAGTGGTTACTAACTGAGCGCTCCCGTGCTTTGGAAGGCACGTTAAGCTGTTGATCCCGGCTGATGTCAATGACAACAGTCGTTAAGCCAACTTAGAGGCCTTCGGGCGGCATGAGAACTTCTAACAGTCAAGTTGCTCACTCACTTGACAAGGGGGGGTCGAAGTTGCACCACGTCCGTAGGGAATTAACCGTTACCCCACACGTGACCCCTGGGTGGTGCTAAAAGTACAACAAACTGGCAACCGTACTTGTCTTCTTGAAGATCTCACGGTTCCATAAAATAAATGCCATACAATTATATAAATATATACTACCCTTATTTTTCTCTAGTTTTTAACAAGTTGTAATGTTGTGTTGTGTGTTTCAAATAAATATTTATTTATTCATTCATTAATACGATAAAATTAGAACGTAGACTATGATACAGAGACTGAGTTTTCATTAGAGAAAATTACTAAATACCTAGTATGATTTTATTTATAAAATAATTACATTTAATATTTTTTTATCACCTTTCCAATACAATTACACTTGAGCAACATTTAAAAAATTTGTCAACACCAAAAACTAAAACACTAAAAACTCTTCTTAAGATATTTCAGCACGAAGTAATTTTCGCTGCCTTTTGCTATGAGTTAGACGTAGAAGGGGTCGTCAACTCGTCAGTCGTGTACGAAATATGTTTCTCTATTTGCCGTGCGAAATATGTAGGTATCAGTAATCAGAGCATGTCTGATACGTGTCTACTTATTATTAGCAATAAGTTAAACTTGTCCAAACGAATTAACAAGCCCATTAATCATACGACAATATGCTCACAAATGTAGGAATTGGATAACAAACTGTGTATTTCTCTTTCGCATCCATGCAATTGTTTTGAGGCTTGGTTGTTTTTCGATACACCAGGACGGCTGTGTCGTGAACACGGGGGTCTGTTCGAATGTAAGTAGATTTAGCATTTTACGCGCTCGCTCCTACGCGCCTCAAACTTAAAGGGTATTGGAACGCTCGAGAGTGGTGGGAATATGAAGCTAATTCGTATTCGACATACATTGTGGAATATACTCCCAAATTAAATTACTGCCATCCACGCCAGCTCCGCGACACGCGGAACAAAAGGACTATCGACGTACGAGCGTTTGCAAAAGCAAAACGCCAGAAAGGTGTCATGAGCTGGGTCCGTGGATGTACGTAGAAAGAAACAATGGGCGAGGCTGGTGATAAAACTATAATTCAGAGCCGTAAGTTAAATTTTAGGCGAATTAAAATTACAAATTTAAACATTAAAAATGTAGCGTAAACAAAGGTAAAGATAAAACAGGTTTAAAATAAAATCTTAGCTTAACGCAAACAAAAGCGCCATCTACCTATATACAAATAAGCAGGGCAATATGATTACACCAAAAAAATGCAACAAAAACAAAAGATATCAAAATTCAAGGGAAGCCCGAATTTACGCATGCAAAATAAAACTAACAAAAATAAAACAGTAAATAATTAACAAAAAGCAAAAATACAAAATAAGATGTTGGATGAGCCGGGGTTTGAACTCGGTGACTCGTGCTTAGAAGCTGACCGTCTAAACCGCTGGGCCAATCGTCCTTACGGCGTTGGATCGAAAATCACTGACTATATTGCTAGTCAGCCTGTCCTCTAATCTTATTTATTTAGTTCATAACTTATTCGCCACACAGTCCCCAAATTTCGCTCCTCGAAAAGGGCGTTCCCAAATGCTGTGGACAAATGGTCGCACGATAAAAACTAACTGATACCCTGGTTTAATAATGCAATGCATTGGATTGGGAGTACAGAATCCAGACTGACACATTAATTACGAGCACTTACCCCGTGACTTAGCTGCACTCACGTACACCACAATAACAATTTAACTGAACGCCTGTCCATGTCCGTAAAATGCCTAAATTAATATTATTTCTTTTTATTAAAATAGAACCATGCCATGGCTCGCAATGTCACTCCGCTTCATTTTTTCTTGGGTTGACTCACATTCCAACGCCACCCTCAAATTTGTAATAAAAACGTAAATCTGTTTGTAGGTGGCGCTGTTATGTTCAACGAACATATTTGAGCTGTCCATTCATTACATATCCCCTCTCCTCTAGAGAATCCAACCGGATTCAAATCATGCGCTTTAAATCGCTTGAATGCCACGTCCCCAAATCTTTGCCTCTAGGACTTTGCAGTCTGTAGATGTCCTCAGAAATCCTTTTAGCTATTATGGCTTTCTCAAATTTGGGCGCTAGCTTGGACATGAAATTCTTGCCAGCGTTAGACAGATGCTTTGCGCGCTTCCACACCAGGTCACCTTCTCTATATTCACACGTGCGGCGCCTAAGGTTATACCTTTTACTGTTTTCACTGTGAGACAACCTCATTCTTTCGCAGACTTCCTTATAAACCTCCTGACGATGGTTGATAGTCCTTTCAAATCTCTCTTTGCTCACTACCAGCGGGTCACCGTATTCAAAGCTGTATGGCTTTAGCCCTCGGGTGGTTGTCTCTCGACCAAAGAGCAGGAAGGATGGTGTTTTTCCTGTCACCTCATGGACGGATGTCCTAATTGCATGCCCGATGAACGGGATATACTTGTCCCAATCTCTGTGATCGTCTTTCACATAAGAGGCCATTGCAGTGCCAATCACCTTGTTTACTCGTTCTGTAGGGTTAGCCTGTGGATGGTAATATGGCGTGTACCATAATTTTACCCCATAATTGAAAACTAGGTCCTTAAATTGTCCAGACACAAATTGTTTGCCGTTGTCGCAGACTATCACTTCCGGGGCACCATATATCAAGAATATTTGTTCCTCTAAAATCCGAGAAATAGCTGACGCTTTTCCGTTTCGTAATGGAAATAGGAGGCAAAACTTGCTAAACCAGCACGAGATTACCAGCAGCATGGTATTACCTTGCCTGGACTTCGGGAAGGGTCCCATCAGATCCATGGAGATTATCTGGAAAGGTTCTGAAACCTCTCGCTGTTTTCCCATTAGTCCAGTAGGTTTAGTTTGTAAGGGCTTGTGTTTTGCGCAGACTTCACATTTCCTTACGTAAGTCTTTACGTCTTGAATTAGTGTGGGCCAAAAGTACTGCTGTCTAACGCGGTTAACTGACTTTTTGACCCCAAAATGGCCTGCAGCCGGGTTGTCATGGCATTCTTTTAGTATCTGATCGCGCAATTTTTCTGGCACTACTAGTTTCCAGCTATCGTTGTCATTTGGAAATTGCTTGAGCTTAAGAAACCTCCATAACCTTCCTTGACTTATCTCCCAACCGAGTTCACTTTTCCCTGCGGCCACTTTTTCTTCCTCCGCTCTGTACCATTCATCTTTATCTTCTGGTTTAATTTCTAACACATTTATTTCTTCAACTACGGCTCTCGATAACGCGTCCGGCACCGTGTTATATTTCCCCTTTCGGTGTACTATTTCATAGTCGAATTGCTGCAGACGCATTGCCCATCTTGCTAGGCGTCCATGAGGATCCCTATTGCGGTGAAGCCATTGGAGAGCGCTATGGTCCGTAATTACCTTAAAATGGCTCCCTTCTATATATGGCCTGAATTGTTCAACTGCATGCAGCACACTGAGTAATTCCCGTTCGGACGCTGAGTACTTACATTCCCTCTCTGTGAGCTTTCTGCTCGTGTAAGCTACTGGTGCCTCCATCCCATCGATTTCTTGAATTAAAACTCCACCCGTGCCTCTGTTCGAGGCATCGCATTGAACAGAAAAGGGTTTCGTAAAGTCAGGAACTCTCATCACGGGTGTGGAGGTGAGAGCCGTTTTTAGGTTGATAAAAGCTTGCTGAGCATCTTGATTCCACACCACCCGTTTCCCTTTTTTACCTCCCTTAGTTAGCTCATGTAGGGGGGCTGCTACAATGGCGAAATTTGGGACAAAACGGCGATACCAGCTTGCTAAGCCAATAAAGCGTTTCAACTCCGTGTATGTGGTAGGCCGAGGATAATCTAAAATGGCTTTTACCTTTTCCGGATCTGTCCGCAGCCCATCCTTGTCCACAATGTACCCCAAGTATTTCAAAGAAGGCCTCGCAAAAACGCATTTTTCCAAATTTATAGTGAGTCCCGCCTCTTTCAACTGATCCTTCACAAAGATTAGGGACCTCAAGTGGTCTTCAAAGTTATCGTTGCAGATCACTATATCATCTAAGTATGTAAATACCTTTCCTTCGTACTCCGGAGGAAACAAACGATCCATCAAACGTTGTTGTGTCTGAGAGGCATTGCTTAAGCCAAATGGCATAACCTTGAATTGGTATAGGCCTAATCCTGCAAGCCCGAATGCTGTCTTTTCCTTACTGGTCTCCTCTAGTGGTATCTGCCAGAAGGCTGAGCGCAGATCAATTGTCGATAGAAATTGTGCGTTCTTTAGACTATCCAAAATCGTCGTGACCCTTGGCAGTGGGTAAGAATCCTTTACGGTCAGTTTGTTCAATTGACGACTATCCAAACATAAGCGATTCCCACCCGATGCTTTCTTCACTAACAAGACTGGTGAGCGCCATGAGCTGCATGATGGCTCTATCACGTCACTATCGAGCATGTCCTGGATTTCCTTTTCTAACTCTCTCATTATCGGTGGTGCAAAGGGATACTGTCGCTGACTAGTGGGCAAATTGTTGCCTGTATCAATTCTATGCTCGATCAAGGAGGTTCGTCCCAGCCCTTTACCTATTTCCGCACCCATGACTTCTAAAAGTCTGTTCAAGCGATCGCTCTGATCACTAGTCAGTTCGTCGCGCGAGATGACGGGATGTGCGACACTGACTTCTGCAATGCTACTGTGCAAGCTTTCATGTACAACTGACAGATGGAATGAGTCGAAGAAATTCATGCCTAATATTATGTCGTGCTTCAGTCGGTCCATTACGAAAAACGGAACCACTTTGTACATGTCCTTAAATTGTATGGGAAGGTCCACCACCTTGTCAATCGAGTGGGATGTGCCATCGGCAGTAGATACTCTTTCACTGTTCACTTTGTGCACTGTTAACCCCAAGCTCATCATTTTCCTATTGAAATCCTGAGAGATCACTGATATCGTGGCCCCTGAATCGAGCAATCCTACGAAGGTTCGATTCAGAATTTTAATGTCTGCATAGAACCGCTTATCCTTATTGTCACGGTGTATATTGCAGATTTCCCCCGTGGCAAAGTAATTTGAGACAGTTCTCAACCATTGCTGCCAGTCCTCTGACGCTGGATCGTCTAATTTCTCGGAGGCCGACCGGCAGACATCGACTCCGAGTGATCGTTTCCCTCTTCGGTTTTGCTACACGTACACTTTGGAACGGTATTCCCGAAACGCCCACATTTATAGCAGAAAAGCCTCTGTTTAGGTAAGTTGCAATCTCTAAATCGATGTCCTGGGCTCCTGCAATTCCAGCATTTAGACTGTGAGGGTACATTATCTCCAATGGCCGCTACATTATTGTTGCCGTACTGCAAAGACAATCCCGTACCTTGATAGGCAAGGTCCCTCTCTAAGGAGTGGCTACTCAGCGTGGGTTCTCTGAAATTCTCGCAACTCAACTTGGTTTGTTCAATCATTCTCAGCACCGATATGAATTCCGCTACTGTGTTGAACGTATCTCGGCAAATTTCCTTCTGAAAATAAGGTTGTACGTTCTTCCTTAATATAACCAGTTTCTGGAATTCTGTGAGAGGGGCAGGCAATCGGTTAAACATGTTCTGCATGATGGACACATATATAACAATGCTCTCCTGTTTACTCTGCGTTCTACACTTAATTTCCTCTAAGAGCTCGTCCTGATAGTTGGGTCTTTGAAAAGTGTTTATAAGGAGCTCCACTAACTCCGACCAATTTGATACGGAATTCTTGTTTGCTCTAAACCAAATTAGGGCTTCTTCTTCAAAAAAATCTATAGCATACCGGAATAAATCGTCATCGTCAGCATTCCGCGCATCTTTGAGCTCATCAATCCGCTCAAGAAAGGCGTTAATGCTCACTGAACCCCCTCCACTAAATTTGACTCCCCAATCTTTGATTGGGACTAATTTACGTTTGTAAAAGTCCTGATCTATTGTAGATGACCTATGTAAGCCCTGAGTGTGAACTGGAACCTTTTGGCCTGAACCTTGAATGTTCGATTGAGGCTCCATCTGCTTGACCTCCCCTATTTCTCTCACTATTTCCTTAGGTGTTCCTAAGATTGGTGGTCTACTTTGCAACTCCTCTGTCACATATGGATACGCTGTGTCTAAACGTTTCTGCGGGTGCTGCACTTGTCTCGGCGCACTCGTACCAGCGCCATTATTTATTTCTAACTGCTCTAATATCCTGACAGCCTCCGTTCCCAAAGACTGGTGGAGAGCCATTTTGTCCTGTTCTGAAATACTGTCGTCATGTTCACTGTCCTCTTGGCCGATCGCTCTTAAGGATGATATCGCTTCGCGAATGTCCTTAAGCAACGCCAAGTGGCTTTCAGTATTAGCCTGGTCTGTCGGGGTGATGAGCTTAGTACGGTTCTCCAAGTGTGTCAGTCTGGAGTTTACTCGTCTGATTAACGAACTGTCTGGACTATGTGACACCTCGGCTATAAGTGTGTTAAGATCAGCTAACTTCTTTTTGCAAACTTTTATTTCATCTCCCGGATTTTCGATGCACGCAATAGGGACTTTGAGATCTATAGAAGAATGGCCAGTGGCCTCCCGCCTAAACATTTCGCGTAAAAACTTCCGCATTGTTGCCACGTTTTGGCATTCATACACGCCTCGGCATGCCAATTCAAATTCCAGCTCATCCTTGTGTAAGGCATTAACATCCATGGTTAGGTACTAATTTGTCGACTGTACTGTAATGAACTAAATGTCGAGAATTTCCCTAAAGCTATGTCTACCGCCAACCTCTGCCCAAACCTTTCAGTTTTACAGTAAGTATATAAGTAACCCGTTAGGCGCCAATGTCATGAGCTGGGTCCGTGGATGTACGTAGAAAGAAACAATGGGCGAGGCTGGTGATAAAACTATAATTCAGAGCCGTAAGTTAAATTTTAGGCGAATTAAAATTACAAATTTAAACATTAAAAATGTAGCGTAAACAAAGGTAAAGATAAAACAGGTTTAAAATAAAATCTTAGCTTAACGCAAACAAAAGCGCCATCTACCTATATACAAATAAGCAGGGCAATATGATTACACCAAAAAAATGCAACAAAAACAAAAGATATCAAAATTCAAGGGAAGCCCGAATTTACGCATGCAAAATAAAACTAACAAAAATAAAACAGTAAATAATTAACAAAAAGCAAAAATACAAAATAAGATGTTGGATGAGCCGGGGTTTGAACTCGGTGACTCGTGCTTAGAAGCTGACCGTCTAAACCGCTGGGCCAATCGTCCTTACGGCGTTGGATCGAAAATCACTGACTATATTGCTAGTCAGCCTGTCCTCTAATCTTATTTATTTAGTTCATAACTTATTCGCCACACAGTCCCCAAATTTCGCTCCTCGAAAAGGGCGTTCCCAAATGCTGTGGACAAATGGTCGCACGATAAAAACTAACTGATACCCTGGTTTAATAATGCAATGCATTGGATTGGGAGTACAGAATCCAGACTGACACATTAATTACGAGCACTTACCCCGTGACTTAGCTGCACTCACGTACACCACAATAACAATTTAACTGAACGCCTGTCCATGTCCGTAAAATGCCTAAATTAATATTATTTCTTTTTATTAAAATAGAACCATGCCATGGCTCGCAATGTCACTCCGCTTCATTTTTTCTTGGGTTGACTCACATTCCAACGCCACCCTCAAATTTGTAATAAAAACGTAAATCTGTTTGTAGGTGGCGCTGTTATGTTCAACGAACATATTTGAGCTGTCCATTCATTACAAAGGTGTGCTCAAAAGAAAAAAATGCCGAAATTCTATGGTACACTAAAAACTGTTGTGTTATTGAGTTTTAGCACTGGAGAAATATTGTGGACCGAAAAACTCTTTCACGTAGTTGCCCATATTTGAAATTGTATTTAAGGGAAAATATTGTGTAAATGCCTTACGCACTTGGCGAAATATTTACCCACTTAGATCATTATTTTGTATTTATTAAACATTTAACAGATCTCATACAAAAAATACCTTGCATAAAATTCGAGTTTTCATCAAATGGCCTTTGCAACATATCGATCACACCGATAATGAATAGGTATGCTTTGTTTGAAATAACTAACTTCTATGGGCGTAGTTAAATTAATTGAGCGCTTGTTCACCCCTAATAAATAGACATTAAGGACACATCATGTACAAAAAAAACGAACCCATATCAATGACTATTATAACCTTGTAATCTATTACTTCAACTATTTGACCTTTATGAATTGACGTTTGTAGTGATGAGGCTAAGACGTATCGTTTGTCAAATGAAGCGATTATTAACGAATGGTTGATTGAATCGATTTTGCAGCCGATTTTTGAAATGTTTTTATGATGCCTTTATTTATTTTATATCACATGAAAGTATCAGTCTCCTCAAACAAAAAATGTTACTTATTATGTATGGCGTTCTATATTCCATACAATAATAAACATTTTAAGAAGAAATAAAAAAGACAGGCATATTCTCTTAATCACGTCATCGCTATGCTGATGCCGTAAGCTGGTCGGTCTGTCTGTCATTTATGTCAATCAATAAATATTGCACATATTTTCCAACTTTACGGAGTTTTACTAATATTTATTTATTTATTTATTGCATCATGTTGTTTACATAAAGATCTTATCAATACATTGAAATCCAAAATATGAACCCTGTTCCTTCTGTTCCCCATGGGCACAACAATGTTATCTTACAGCTAACATAAAAAAAATGATACTACATGCATCTATTTATATCATAAATTAATTAAATTTCTTTATCATAGTTTAATAAATAACATATTTTCAATAATTTTAATATTTAGGTGTACAGCGTCAACGAAGTGGTCTTCGAACCGTTTATAGTGTAAATTCGAACCACACATGTGTACACCGCGAAATATGTTATGTTATGTGTTTCGCACGCCGAGTGGAATAATATTACTCGCGCTGAACGCAAGGCAGAATCAAAAGTGTCGACGCCTGCGAAGGCACCAGGCTCTTCACCAGTATTATCGCTGACATGTCATGCCGTAGACACGACATTCGGGGCAGGCAGCAGCTATATGTCAAATAAGGCGCCGTCGTTGAGGGACGACGGTGTGCTGCACCCGCTGTCACCGCATAATAAGGTACCGTCCGCATCCACATCCATGTCAGCACGAAAGAGGCTGGAACTAGAGGCCAAACAACGAAAGGCGAGCTGAAAGGCCCCTGCCCGGCTAGTATGATAGCTTATACCGTCACGTTACATGGCCAAAATGTACTGAAACGTCACATAAAACGTGACGGTATAAGCTATCATACTAGCCGGGCTGGTGTCAGTGGCTCTTATGTTGTATATATTTTTACAAATGTCACAGATTTTTCTCTGTCATTTATGTCAAATCACATATTTTCCAACTTTACGACTAAGATTTAGGTGTACAGCGTCAACAGATTTTTTTTTGGTTACAAATTTATCGTTATAAATATTTGCGTACCTAATCGATTTTTTTACGGAAATATTTTCTGAATCGAAACGGCAGACTTGGTCACAACACTAGTTTTAAAAAGAAAACGACATAACACGTAACAGTATGGGTGGTGAATTATTATCGTAAAATACTCAACAACAATTAACAAAAATAATGTAACATGATTTAAATTATGTTTAAGAAAAGCAAAATATTATTTTTATTTATTTGAAAAGACCTAATACTATGACGTGATTTTATTAATAATTCAGATAAGTCTTGCGTGTTTACGTTTTATGGGTGTTGTGATGTGTCAAATGGTTTAAGTAACAGATTACAAGGTATAGTTTCCTAACGCGTAGTTATTTTCCTACTACGACCAAATGCGGATATTTAGAGTATAGACTGTGACTTGACATTAATTTATTATATCTTTGGAAGGCACGTTAAGCCACGTTGATCCCGGCTGCTGTCTATGATAATAGTCGTTAAGCCAAGTTAGAGGCCTCCGGGGGGCTTGAGAACTTCTAACAGTCAAGTTGGCCACTCACTTGACAAGCCTAATCCAAATAAGGTCTAGTTTCTGGGAATAACGCTAGGAGGATGATGATGATACAAATAAATATGATGATGACATTTATTTGTATCATCATCATCCTCCTAGCGTTATTCCCAGTACAGTTGCATCCTGAAGGATGCCTGAGGTCCGCTACCTAATCCCAAGAGTTGGCACTAGTTTTTACGGAAGCGACTGCCATCTGACCTTCCAACCCGAGGGGGAAACTAGACCTTATTGGGATTAGGCTTGTCAAGTGAGTGGGCAACTTGACTGTTAGAATTTCTTAAGCCGCCCGGAGGCCTCTAACTTGGCTTAACGACTGCTATCATAGACAGCAACCGGGATCAACGGCTTAACTTGCCTTCCAAAGCACGGGAGCGCTCAGTTAGTAACCACTCAAAGCGGTCACCCATCCAAGGACTGGCCTCGCCCGACATTGCTTAACCTCGCATACCGCACGCGGTACGCGGGCGCCGCTGGGCCACGAACGCTCCTCCTATGATGATATTTATTTGTTTATATCTTATGTTTTATTACTATGACTATCATTTGTACATTATTTGAGCATTTGATTGAAGAATTAGTTCCTACTAGTATTTCCACGATATCCCCGCGATCTCCACCTCCACGGAATGCGGAGGTAAAGATCGCGGGTTCGGGAGTTTATAGAAAATTTGTGCCGTGTTATTAGACTCATTTAACCGTATTATTGTAACAGCTGCCTAAATAAAATGCTATTCACAACACCTATACATTTTAATAACTTCGAATTGAATACATAATCTTGAAATGGTATAATTTTCAAGATCTTTAATTATTCCGGTCTCTCAAAAGCAAAGCCTGTGAGGACAAAGGATAGACAAAAGAATAAACAAGAGATTTCCTGGAATTCAATGTGATTTTAAGCAATTATAAGCAACTGATAAATTTCAAATTAAAACATAATGTGTATAAATTAGTCCTTTAGGTAAATATGTGTACATTCGAAAGTTCTGATGTTAAAAGATTGACATATACTATACTTTTCTACGTAAAGTTGCTTTCATAAGACACAGAATAAGTAAAAAAGAACGTGAAATCGTATCAAATAAATAAGTCCTGTATACCTTCGATCTAGGATTTTATAAAATGAATTGGCCTTAAAATTATTGACCTGACCTATTTCTCGTTTTGTTGAGTGTTATTGTTACTTAGTTGATTTATTTTGAAGCTAGAGGTCCCGGGTTCAAACCCCGGTAAGGGCATTTGTTTCTGTGGTAAGCAGGGACATTTGTTCCTGAGACTTGGATGTTTTCTATGTATTTAAGTATGTATCTATCAAATATATCGTCGTCTAGTACCCATAACCCATAACACATCATAACAATCACAAGCCTTATTGAGCTTACTATGGGACTAGTTCGATTTGTGTAAAAATTGTCCCCTAATATTTATTTATTTACGTTATGTTTGTTGGTGTAAGTACTTTTTGACGGGATCAGTCCTAACCATAGTGGGTTGTGACAAAACTCTGGAGTCCACCTAATACTTTCCCATCACGAAGTATTAAACAAATAAAATGAAACGAAAACAAAATTAAGACACTTTTAGACAGGTTTTTGAACGAATTCGAATAAATATAGAAAGATTAAAATAAATTAATCTCACTTGAACCACTTTGTGTAAGTGAAACCCGTGGCATCACTTCTTCGCATCATATGCAAACGTCGCATTCAGCAGGTACGTTGAAACCTACAAACTAAAAAAACTATTTTGCTAAGCGTGTGACATATTCTTAACTAGCTTTTGCCCGCGACTTCGTCCGCGTATAATTCGTTCTCGCCTTAGAATGATTTATTTTCCCATACAATCTTTCTCAAGCTCAGGTGGACACCAGGAACTTAGGGGTGACATGTTGGAGAAGGAAAGTCACGAATAGATCAGACTGGAGATATTTGCTTGACCAGGCTAGCCTAGGGCCCACCCGTGGCTATAACGCCTCAGATGATGATGATGATACAATCTATCACCCTTCTTTACACCCCCTTAAGAAATTATTTCAGTCAATATGACATTCCCTAGAAATCCTATTGTCAAAACGAATCATTAAGTGCTTATTTCGGAATATCAAATGTACCGATTCTAGACGAATGAATCTCGTCAAATAAATTACATGTACATTGTACAATGATAAAAGTCTCGCTACGCAGTTCTGCCGTAAAACGTTATCCCAACAGAGCGAGTTCTTCATGTAAGTATGATGACCGAAGGCCGGAAGCAGAGCGGCAAGGCATGCGAGAATAATCACACAGAGCGGGTTTCTCATGTAAGGATGAGGGCCGAAGGCATGAAGCGGAGAGGAGAGACGCGCGAAGCTGAAGGCCGAGCCTCCCAACAGAGTAGATTCTTCATGTAAGGTTGATGACTGGTAAGCCGAAGGAGAGTGGCAAGGCATGCGAGGCCGAAAGCCGAGCTATGTCGTCGCCGAATATCCAGTTGCCATATTAATGAGGGTAAATTGTACTCCATTCGTTCGTTTTCACGTGATGCCTAGATATATAAACAGACAGACAGTCAGACAAACAGACACATTTTTTTAAAACTGTTGAAACGATTTCTGTTATCGATTCTAAGTATCCGCAGCCAACTTTTTTTCGAATATCTTCCATGTACAGACTTTCGACCCTCTTCTAAGTGTACATCTAAGATGCTCCAACTGTCTATGCTGACGATTGGGCTGCCCAGCTCAAGTGATCTCTTATATCAAACAGTTTTATTGTGTGAAGGGTCAACAATTACGTAAAAAATAACGCACGATAAAACTAAATGGTACACCGACGATACAAAGTGTGCATTGAAACAGCTGTTTTGTATTTAAGCATATGAATAAAAACAATACCAAAGTATCGCAAATGCATTTTGATGTACACGCTAAGTAGAACTTATTGCGAAAAGGTTGTGCTCAAAAATAGCGTCAACAATCAGAAGGAATTATGATACTTCGGTTTTGACATAATGAATCGTCAACTTGTTTACAATTCTGCTATGCTTTAAGTTTTTCTTGACACGCTGTTATACTCCCAATTGGCTGAAACTTAAATCGTAGAATGGCGTATGAGGATTAAACCACCCCGTTTCATAGACCTTACTTGCATCCCCGATCCCACTCGAGAACCTTTCCTCCCCAACGGCCAACGGTTCTACGTGCAATATGCCCTGCCCACTGCCACTTAAGTTTAGCGGTTCGGAGGGCTATGTCGGTTACTTTGGTTCTACTGCGGATGGCCTCATTTCTGATACGATCACGCAAAGATACTCCCAGCATAGCCATCTCCATTGTTCTTTGGGTGACTTTGACCCTTCTTATGAGGCCCATAGTAAGCGACCACGTTTCAGTGCCATATGTCATCACTGGCAACACACACTGGTCAAAGACCCTTGTCTTGAGACACCGCGGAATATTGGACGAAAAGATGTGCCGTAGCTTCCCGAACGCAGCCCAGCTGAGTTGGATTCGACGATTAACCCCTTTCTCGAAGTTGGACCTACCTAACTGGACAGTCTGTCCTAGGTATAATATATAATCATCTACAACTTCAATTAAAAGTGTCCGATTGTAACGGGAGTTGGTGCTACGTGCTCGTGCTTTCAAAACGAATGATTAAGCTTATTTCAGAATATCAAATGTACCCATTCTAGACAAATAAAGCCTGTAAATTATTACATGTACAATGATAAAAGTCTCGCTACGCAGTTCTTCCGTAAAACGTACTAACAGAGCGGGTTCTTCATGTAAGTATGAGGGTCGAAAGGAGGAAGCAGAGTGGCAAAACATGCAAGGCGGAAGGCCGAGAATTCACACAGAGCGGGCTTCTTATGTAAGGTTGAGGGCCGAAGACTTGAAACAGGGAGGCGAGACACGCGAGGCCGAAGGCCGAGCTTCCCAACAGAGTAGATTCTTCATGTAAAGTTGATGACTAACAGGCCGAAACGGAGTGGCAAGGCATGCGAGGCCGAAGGCCGAGCATTCAAATAGAGCGGGATCCTTATATAAGGCTGAAGGCCCGGAGCCGTGTGACACGCACGCGAGGCCCCAGGCCGAGCGTTCCAACAGAGCGGGCTCCTTATTTAGAGCCGAAGGCCTGAAGCAGAGTGGCAATGCAAGCGAGGCCTAAGGCCGAGAGTCCCAACAGAGCGGGCTCCTTATGTGGGGCCGAAGGCCTGATGCAGAGGGGCAAGGCATGCGAGTCTAAAGGCAGATCATTCACACAGAGTGGGCTCCTCATGCCGATCATTCACACATAGTGGCAAGATAGCCAACAGAGCGGGCCCCTCATGTAAGGCTGAGGACCGAAGGCCCGAAGCGGCAATGCACGTGAGGCTGAAGGCCGAGAGTCACACTGTCTAGACCTATAAACCGATAGACAAACGGACACGAATTCTTAAAACTGTTGAAATGTGTTCTGTTTCGATGCCAAGGGCCCTCCAATCGCTCCATTGATTTATCCAATATCTACAATGTACAGATTTTCGACCCTCTACAGCTGTATTATATGTATACGGATAAAAAAAAGCTAAACCGATTTTGATAAGCATAGATCCAGGGGCGTTTCAACTCGAAGTACGATTTTTTCTATGGAAATGTTATTTTAACTTGTTTGTACCAGATGTCACTTGGTGCTATCTCTATCGCACTTGCATAATGAAGTGACAGGGACACAACGGCGCTACGATCTATGTGGAGTATTTCACTGGTATCACCATCTCAGTATATATATTGTACTTTGTGCATAGATCTAAGGTGCTTCAACCGTCAATGTTGACGATTGGGCTGCCCAGCCCAAGTGATCTCTTATATCAAACAGTTATTATAGTCTGAAGGGTCACCAATTACGTAAAAAGTAATACACGACAAAATTAAATTGTACACCGACGACACAAAGACTGCATTGAAGCAGCTGTTTATTGTGTGTTTGTTTGTTGTGTATTTAAGCATATGAAGACAAACAATTCCAAAGTATCGCAAATTTATTTTGATTTACACGCAATAATAGACCTAATTGCTAAAAGGTTATGCTCAAAAATAGCGTCATCAATCAGAAGGAATTATGATATTTCGGCTTTGACATATCGAAACGTCAGCTTGTTTACAATACGTCAAATTCTGCTATGGCTTAAGTTAAATTTATTGACACGCCGTTATACTACCAATGGGCTGAAACTTAAAGCTTAGAATGGCGTATGAGGATTTAAATCACCAGTTTCATAGACAGTGATTATCGGGACAGTGATTATCGGGATACTCTAAGTGAATCCAGATTATATACTGTTCAGTATACAAAAAATCACCTTGATCTGTTCAGCCGTTTTTGCGTGATTGAGTAACAAACATCCAAACATCTAAACTTTCGCATTTATAATATTAGTGGGATTACAAAGTTATATATGTAGTTTTTGAATCTAGAAAACGGTACTGAAATTGGGGTTTAGAGTCACAGTTAATTAATGGGATAAATAATAATAGTGTTCAAAATTTTAAGAGACTGTGGTGGCTGGCGCGCACACTGGGCAGCGCCGCGGCGCAGCGCTTGCGTTTACTTTTTTTTCAGGTCCTATCTTAAGATTTTACAAATTTTGAATGAGGATGTTTTTCCTTTGTCGTCAAGTATATGCTTACCAATTTTCATTCCTGTAACTCATGGATTATAGGAGTTCCCATACAAAATTCAACCCCTCTTTTTACCCCCTTTAAACCCAAATTTGCACAAATTTTATAGCCTAAAACCTGACCGGGTATTTACTCGACTGATTAGTAAAGTTTTCATCAAAATCCGTTTAGCCGTTTTCACGTGATGCGCGTTCATATAAACAGACAAACAGATAAACAGACAAACAGACAAAAATTCTAAAAACTGTTGGAACGTGTTCTGTTATCAATTCTAAGTATCCCCAGCCAATTTTTTTTCGAATATCTTCCATGTACAGACTTTCGACCCTCTTCAGCTTTATTATATGTATAGATGATTCAAGCCGTGTTCACACTCACGCATAAATGCGCGCGGCTCGGCACGATATGTAGCGTCCGATTGTCTGACTGAATGTACATATTGGAATTCCAATATGCGTGCGGCCTAGATGTCAATTAAAAATTTAACTACATTGAAAATTATTTCAATCATTTTGATATATCATGTTATATGTTGTAATGTAATTAAAATTAAAGATATGACTTTTTTTGTATTGAATTATGGAAACAATTTTGTAAAATTTAATTATTTATACGAAACGTAAAACTTTGACGTGTAATGTGACATACATTGCAAATAAATGAGTATGAGTATGCCTCACTTTATTGGGAATCCCTTAAGTGTTGGATTTGTTAAATCCTAATATTTATATTAACATTCCTGTATTCTGCAGGAAATTTCTTTATCAGCAGTCTATTTTCGCAGGTGTTAGGAGAAAATGTTTGACTTTTTCGATTGCGAACTTTTACTATTCGTAACTTTGTTCGACGTCGTTTCCATCGATTTTAGATTAAGGAACTTCGTACGCCTTCGACCGATACATAAATTCCACTGTGACCAGCCCACATACAGAGATTTTTTATCATATGTTATGTATGTTTTAAATTTCAGCATTGCTTTTAATGAAACAAAATAATGAATTATTTCTATAGTACCGATTAAACTTTTAGCTACAATAAAAACCATTTAAATAGAACATTAATCGTTGATTCGTTTAGACACTTTAGTCACGCGAGCGATTTAATAGGGTATATTATGTAATAAATATCCCGACAGACGAATATGACTGCCAGCGACTCTTTGAGTCTGAGCGAAACCAATGGGGGCAGCTTGTTGACAATCTCAATAAGAGTTATTGAGAGTTACGATCTTTACCAGTGAATGAAAGATCAAGTGAAGGATCGAACATATGGCAGGACAATAGCTTGGCTACGCAGTATACTTGTATACGTATACGTATACTTTGTAGTAAAAATATAAGGAAATGCTGATATGTAAACTATTGTAAACACTGTGTGTCATAGTGTTAATATATATAACTTATATTCATATCTATGGTTGGGCTGTTTATAAAATCTTATAAGATTAATGTTACAAGCTGTATCGCTGTAACATTAAAAAAAAATGTTATTCGGAAATAAACAGTTATATTTATTTATCAAAAGAAAAAGCCTTGCCTTGGCTTACTACAAACAGATATAGTATGTATCTAGTGTCCATAGTGCAGTATAAACGTGTGCTTGGCTACGCAGTATACTTCCATATCATCATATATGTAATATTTCTGGTAAGGTTGTAGTAAAAATATAAGGAAATGCTGATATGTAAACACTGTCTGTCATAGTGTTAATATATAACTTATATTAATTTCTATGGTTAGGCTGTTTATAAAATCTTAAAAGATTAAGGTTACAAGCTGTATCGCTGTAACATTTAAAAAATATTGTTGTTCAGGAATAAACAGTTATATTTTTTTATCAAAAGAAGAAGCCTTGCTTTGGCTTACTTACTACAAACAGATATAGTATGTATCTAGTGTCCATATAGTATAGTATAGTATGTCCATATAGTGTAGGATAGTATGTCCATATAGTGTAGTATAGTATGTCCATATAGTATAGTATAGTATAGTATAGTATAGTATAGTATAGTATAGTATAGTATAGTATAGTATAGTATAGTATAGTATAGTATAGTATAGTATAGTATAGTATAGTATAGTATAGTATAGTATAGTATAGTATAGTATGTACGTGTGTTTGGCAACGCAGTATACTTCCATTATCATCATTTATGTAATATTTCTGGTAAGGTTGCAGTAAAAATATAAGCTCATCAGTGTGTCATATTGTTAATATATAACTTATATTAATATCTATAGTTAGAATGTTTATAAAATCTTAAAAAACAAGGTTATAAGCTGTATCGCTGTAATATATCAAAAAATATTGTTGTTCAGAAATAAACAGTTATATATTTTTTATCAAAAGAAGAAGCCTTGCCCTGGCTTGCTTGGCACCAACTTTCAAACAGATCGGTATGTATCTAGCATAGTGCAGTAAAGTAGAATCAATTACTTAAATAAGTCGCGCATTTTTATCCTTTCATCAGTATCCTAGCGTTACCAAAGTACAGTTGCAACCCGAAAGATGCTCGGGATCCGCTACCTGATCCTAGGAATTGGCTTAGGCACTAGTTTTTACGGAAACGACTGTCATCCGACCTAAAGGTAAAACCAGCCCTCATTGAAATTAGCCTTGTCAAGTGAGTGGGCAACTTGACTGTTAGAAGTTCTCAAGCCACCCGAAGGCCTCTAACTTGGGCATTTTTATCCATTGAATGAAATAATATTTTTTTTTTCTGTTTTGATGTTGTTAGGTAGTTTATAATATAGAAGAGAGTAGTCTACGAAAAATCAATAAAAAATATAAAGCTGTAGTCTAATCCTTTCGAAGCTGTATTTAGTCTTAGATATTACTTTTAGAATAGAATAATCAAGAAAAAAATACATCGATAGCATTAAACAAAGAAAGTGTACGACAGAATCTATTGATACTCGTAGTAGTATGTCCAAGTAATTTAGTTTTAGATATGTACTTACAATGCAGGAAAGGAATTTATTTTTTAAGAAATTGTTACATGTGATTAACTATTGGAAACTTTAAAATAAATACTGCAGTTTTCACCCGCCCATAGAGAAAACATCACATCTAAAATTATTTTACATATATTACTTTAACGAGAGAACCTTTATTTGATTGAACGAGTACTCCGACTCAAATCGATAAAAACTATAGATATGCGTTACTTAAAACCTCGCCTAATGGTTGTCATCGTAAAACGCCGGCAGAACGCGCACAAGAGACAACGTTCGCCTCTCGTTTCCGCTCCTTTGTGACTGCTCGTTCCGGATTCCCTGCTTAGTTTCTTTTCGAATGGGGACATACGTGAGCAAGCAAACGCTTTGGGTATTAAGGTGTTTATGGCACTCGCATTTTGTAAAGATCACAAACACGTTAATTAACGATCTTACTTGTTTAACTTGGGTAGTCGAATTAGTGGTAATCGCTTGATCCTGAAGTAAATGAGTTGATATATCTAATCTCGATCGATGAAGAACATCTGTGTCATGAGCTTCACTTTCAGTGCCAGGAGCCCGCTAGGTGGGCGCTTTCTCTACATACGGTTCGCATGTTATTGGCTACGAGCGTAGCGCTACGAAAATCTCGGCAGTGAAAGTATTAATAACAAGTATAAAATGCTCTAATAGGGAAGTTCGCGTTGTTTTGACGTCCATGCAACGTCTGGCTTCCTATACCTACTATCCATATTAATGCGAAAGTAAACATTTCGGGCAGTTACCCGTAAACCAATAAATATTCTAATCCGATAAATACCAATAATCCACCCATGAGTGGATTATATTTCAGTGCAGTTCCAGTCAATTTGTATAAAACGCATGAAGGTCTTCCTGCCGGTTTGGTCAGCTTCAGCTTTGGAAGCCATCCTGTGCGATCCATTCAGTGACTAATTTGGCCCATTACTCCAGGTGCATTATTTAAATACCCAATATCCGGTGGTAATTCCTTCACTCTCACGAGGTTGTTTCTTTATGGGACCTGCATACGATAGCTAAACGCGATCATGGCGTTTATGATGGACATAAATATTCGGGTATGTGCGAGAGGGATGGGAAGTGGGCAGGTAAGGTCAGAATCAGGTCAGCGTAAACTATAAATTTCATAAAATTATCAAAAGTATCTCTACTTATGTATTAGCATCACCTTTTTATACCAAGAGCGGTAAAGGTCTAGAAACAAAAGAATAATCACACTAAAACAAGTTCAGCATCTAAAATCAATACAAACCAGGATTATACCTGGCTAATTATTTAATGTACCCTAGGCCTGCACAAATAACCCATTTCGCACATTACGAGTACCTCCTTTCTTCTACTGGTAATCGACTGAGATAATCTATTCAGGGAGACGGCGATTTACATTAATTCATTGTATAATATCAAGAGTGCGTGCCGTCGGCGACGCATATGTGGGAGAAACCACCGCAGAACGATAAAATTATGACATGAGAGTCGATAAATTTGGTCAATAGCTATTATACTACGTAGTCTGGGTGCGAAAATATGGAAGTATGGGGGGACTTCACGGCTGTTTGATTTAGTGTCGAACCTTTATAAAGTAGTTGGAAGAGCCTGCGGGAATATGATTTGTATTAATGTTACTTTATAGGCCAATATATTTAAGTAACAGCAGGTCTACTCCGAAATTCGAAATCCGAACTTCGTATAGTGCCGTCCCTCTCCCTCTTATAGTGTATGACAGGAGAGTGCAAGGGACGGCACCATACGAAGTTCATATTTCGAATTTTGGAGTAGACCCCCAGAGCACTGCTACCTTCGTGTAGCGCGAAATATATAAAACCGAAGTTATTCGGTGTATGAGGGTTCCACGGAACTAACCAATTAGGAATTTCTGCGAATGGGAATTACATACGTCCGTGGCTTGTTAATGTCAGGATATGACACTAACGATATGGTATAATATGTACAGAATATTCAAGTGAACATGAGATGATTCACAATTTACTGTCTAGATTACGTAGCTACTTTGCTCTTTCTTTATATTCATACGAGTAGAAGGGATCGGCGTGATATTGTTAATGTAGGATACAGCATATATATCTCTGATTTTGATTACTCCTTTCCTTATGTTTGGTCTTAGTTGACTTACATGGTTTCATGGCAGAATTAAATGTCAAAAGGGCATTTTAGCTTAAGCTCATCCTAGATAGTATCCATATCCTCGTTATTTTGAGTAACTCGACACAGTTAATACTCGGTAATGTGCAACTTGCGATGTTGAAAAGTATTAAACATTTAATATTTCCTAAGCTCTTCGACCTTTAATTGAAATGGTATTAAAGCAAGCCGATCATCATGTAATCCTATATCCGTGGCTCGGGCGGGACAAGCGGCGGCGACGCGGTGCGGCGCGGCGCAGCTGGCAGCCGTCCGAGTGGACATAACTATACTCACCCGACCTAACGAAATAGAAAATACCATTATTCTTTCCTCGAGACAAGAAGGCGTTCGAGCGATGTTATTTACAACCAGGTCTGTTTACAAGGATATTTTGAGACAAACTTTACTGCAGCCAAGTCACTGCAACCCAATTCCATTAACAAAACTGCAATGTAACTTTAAATTGGTCGTGGAAGTTCGGGCCCGTATTTTCGACTTCAAAATAAAAGCACTAAAGCGTGTTTTATTTTCGTGCATCCATTGAACTATTCTCAAAAATTTATTCGGATACGGTTTCAAAAAGGTTACTTCCCATATTGATAATTTTGTACTTATAAGTGTAATTCACGATTACGAGCAAACAACATTAATATTAAATTGTTAACTTTAAAAATAAACTTTCTGAAAGTTTACAATTTACTATTAATTTCTGGATTCTCGATGTAGAATATTTTGATTTAACCGCGAACAAAGAGTACGTATTCAATATAATGGCTCGGGAATCGAGCCTGAAAAGAAACGTTGAAGCGTACGATCCGTCAGTCCGGGCAATCTATAATATGTATTCAATTTGTGTCTGTCACCGCGAACAGTAAGATCCTATCTTGTAACAGAAATAAAATGAGGCATTCGTCGGAGATCCAATTTATCGAGAGCACAAAATGAATAAGAATAAGAATTCGTAAGTGAGATATTTCATGTCCAGATGGTCGTTTCAGTGCTCTACGGCAATCTTGGGGCATTCAAATTGATGGCAAGGGTACGTTTCACCATTAGAGGGGACTTATTAATTCCCCTTTCGACAGGCCGACCGAGGAGGCCATAAATTCACCTCAACCAAAGGGATGACCAATTTCAGAACATTTACGAGCCACAAATTACGCGACCGCTGAAATATACTGGGTCTGGGCCGCGCACAGCGGAGGCGGAGGGCAAGCGAGAGGAGAAAAAGCCCAAATGTTAATTTAATGGCGAGAGCTACAGAAAATTGCTTTAGTCCTCAAGATGGAAGAAATATTGGCCGCTACCCGCGAAAAGGTCCAAGTACTAATTTTATGCAGAGTAAATGAGTAGAGGGCAAGGCGACAGTTAATCAATATTTATTTAGGCGCCTACGCTCGTCCTCAATATCCCACTCATTTGCCAAAACGTTTTATGTAGAAAATCAATACCTATGTTGCGGCACCCAATTTAAGTATGATTTGAATAAACAGAACTTGTTAGAAATGTATTTTATGTAAATAATTTAATGCGACGATTTAACACAACGGCTTCATTTTAAAACAATTCAATTATATAACCTTTAATTACCTACTTTAGTTTATCCTCATAGTAGGTTAATTGTCTTTGGTTCACATGTCTCAACGTTTAACATTATACAAGATTAATCAATGAAGGAACTAATTTATCGATAGCCCAAAAACGTGTATTGTTCCCAAGAAAGTGTCGTAAAAGGGACCCATTCCGGAATGGATATATTATGGCGATATTTCTCCCGAAGTTTGAGTTAAGCCCTGCCCAGTCAACCATATATTAAGCCTGGCCACCCTTAATTGTCATTTCAGTATAGGTATCGAATTTTAAAAAGCCTCTTTCTCTATGTTCGACTTCGCTTACTCTTTTTTTACAACGACTTGATATATCTTGTCTGCCACGATTAAGTTTAGTGATTCGGGATTTTGATTGTTTATGCATTTTCAGGGTTCCGTATAGAAAAATAAAGGAAACTGTATACTTAGTTTAGCCATGTCCACCCGTCCGTCTCACCGCAGCTTAGCTCAGTGACTGTTACTAGTAAGCAAAAGTATATCAATAACGCCGATAAAAAAAAATATTTAGCTCCTTTTGCGGGATATTAATTTCCTGTTAAACGAGGTATTCAAAAACACATGGTAATGGTATACACATATACAGGGTGATTCGGGAGACGTGAGCAAGATCAACACTACGAATTCAGTAGATCATAAGCTATTGCTTCGTGCCACTATTAGTGAATTTAACGTTCATTTATCTTTGGTGTTGAAAACAAAATGTTTTAAATTCTTTACGAAATTCATGGTCACTACAATCAGAATACTTCAGTCAAGTGATACGTGTCAAATTGAATGTCATCTGAGTCCGATTACTTTTGAAATATCGTATCTCACTCAATGTTACAATTTACTTTCTTCGTAATCAAAGTGCTGTCATAACAGTTAGAGATTTAATCTTTATAGACCAGTGGTTGTAGGGTGACCATGAATGTAGAGATTTAAACTTTAACTTTACAAAAATTAAAATACAGGAAAAAGATATGGGTGTTTCACTTAAATACAATGGTGAACGATTCATTGCCATTTACTATGTATGTAGTGTTGGTCCTGCTCACGTCTCCTGAATCACCCTGTATAATGCATTTAAAAGGAAAACTTATTACTATTTCGTTACTTATGTCAAATATGTAAGTAGTAAATAAAAAAGTTCGGGCCATTTTAAATCCGGATAACTGGTGGACAAGGACAGCTACAGAACCCTATTTATAATCTTTTTAGGGTTCCATAGTCAACTAGGAACCCTTATAGTTTCGCTATGTCCATCTGTCTGTCTGTCCTGTCTGTCTGTCCGAGCCTTTGCTCTGTGATTGTTAGTTCTAGAAAGCTGCAATTTGGTATGGATATATAAATAAAAAAAACTGATAAAGTCGTAAAATAAAATCCAAAAAGATTTTTAAGGGTACCTCCCCTACACGTAAATTTGGAAAGTTTTTTTTTGCTGCAACCCTATGGTTTGGGGTGTTGTTGGATAGGTCTTTCATAATGAAAAGGTGCTCGGTTCCAGCGATTTCATAAAATGTACATCAGTATGCGGGGGAAGTATGCATTATTGGTGTGGTGGGCTGTTGGAGCAAGATTTTAAAAGAATACTCCCAATGAATATGATAAAGTGGAAGTGTTCCGGCTGTAAAACTGCTAAAAAAGGCCCATCGACCAGTAGCCCAATGACCCCTCTAGTAATAAGCGAACGTCTGGACAGCAATGTTGATAACTTGCCTTCGATACTAAGTATCGACACGGAGGCGTTGATGAACAACATGAACGCCAAATTTGCACAATTAACTCGTGACATGGCTGAACTTGGGAACACTTTTAATGGCCGAATTGATGGGCTAGCCGAAAAAATTGAAAACTGGTCATCCAAGTTCTTGCAGCTCGAGGAAACTATTAGGAGCATGCGGGAAGACATTAATGGCATTTCCAGCAATAATGACGAGATTCGGGCTGAGCTGACCGGCCTGCGCTCGGAGACTGCTGAGCTGCGCTCGGAGACGGTCGAGCTGCGCTCGGAGACGGTCGAGCTACGCACCGAGAACCAGCAGCTTTGTAAGAGTATGGATGAGTGTAATTTTAAGAAGAGTTTAAATGAGGCTAACGAAACTATAACGAAGCTTCTAAAAGAAAACAATGCCTCTAAACAGTTTTCGTTGATAAATAATTTGGAAATCTCTGGTATCCCGTTCAACAAAGGAGAGAATTTGCTAACAATCTTACGTAACATATGCGTTAAAGTTGGATTTACATTGCAGGATCACGATGTTGACTCGATTCACCGGGTTCATCGTCGCTACCAAAGTTCTGAGAATAGTACACAAAAAACTCCACGGCCACCTGCAATTATTGTACGTTTTACCCAACGAAAACGCAAGGATGAGCTCTTATCGGCTGTTCGGGCTAGACGCGGAATCACCACTGCAGACATCGATCTCCCGGGGCCAGCCTCCAGCGTTTACGTCGGCGATCACCTAACCCTGGACAAAAAACTTCTCCTAAAACGGGCTAGGGAAATTAAAAATGAACTACATTATTCGTATTTGTGGATACGTGACTGTAGAATACTAATGCGAAAGAAAGATAACAGTAGGGTAATTTATATAAATAGTCACGGCGATTTAGACAAACTGAAATGACTTTTGTTTTGTTTATTATCGGGATTTACTCATAAATAAACGTGTTTGTTCACTTACTATGTTGTGAAAATGTTTTTGAATGGTACTGCACGCGTGATTCATAATGTCTCTGACTTTTTCTGCACTTTTTTGTATATTTATATGTCTACCTTATGCGACCTTAATGGAAAAAAATATCCATTATGTAAATATTGGGTTTTTATCGCAATGTACTTGGTGGTTTTGTTGTGTAATGAGCTTGCTATTTATAAAATTAACTTAGAATTTATCATTTCTACTGCGAATAGTAACTCTTTATACAAGAAGGAAAGGGATGGCAAGTTGTACTTGTTCACTGATAGTATGTGGGAGACGGCATTAAATTACTTTTCAAACCACATGCTCGACAATGCCGAATTATAGGTCATGTAAACCCTACTATTAGCCGGGTTATAATGTTGTACTGAATTTCATTATAACCCGCTGGTTATTAATATGATTTCACTTTTCATAATTCTTATTACTATATGCATAAAGTTTAATTTTGCTAAACACAATTTGTCCTAGGCCATGGCCTACTTGATTTGACAAAATAAATGAAGTTTGCCTCCGTGTGAACCCCGGTCCGGAGGAGCGCGGTGTTCGAAATTCGAATTTCGAATCTAGGACCACGGCTTGTGCTTTCGAATTTGGAACGTCGCGCGCCTTCATTTGTTCACGCGTGACGAACAAATCGAGTTCTTGTAGGGTGCCTATAGAAGATTTAATTTCAAAAATAATATTGAAAATGTCGAGTGATGAAAGTGTTTTGACTCCTGAGTTTATCAAATTAGATGCCATAGGCATTGTCAACAATCTGCTGCCAGAGAAGTCAAAGGAAAAATACCTAAAAGCCTACAACGATTTTGACAAATGGAAAGCTGTAAAAGGCGTAAAGTCTGTGTCTGAATCAGTGCTTCTGGTCTATTTTGAATATTTGTCAGCTACAAAGAAGCCAAGTAGCCTGTGGTGTATATATTCGATGCTGAGGGCAACAATAAGTGTCAAACATGACATACAAATTAATACATATGCCAAGTTATTGGCCTTTTTAAAAAGGAAATCGGATGGACATCGAGCAAAGAAATCAAAGATGTACTTTTAATTTGCTAAATAAACATTATTTATCTACTGAACCTGTTTTTTTGTCTCGCATAAGGTGTGAAAAGTAGAGTATACACCTCGGGGATAAGACTGTTTTAGTCTTGGGCGGTTGAACCCCTCACTGCACTCAGGACTCAGTCTTAATTCCCTCGCTTCGCTCAGGAATTAACTTATAACTCCCTCGCTACGCTCAGGAGTTAAATTATGAGTCCTTCGTTACGTTCGGGATTCAATTCGCTCCCGTGACATAAAACAGTGCTTTATCCCCTTAGTGTATAATCTACTATTATATTTTGTTTGTTTTTACTAGTGTACCGTGTCAGTGCAATCTTTTGATGGTTATTACCAAAATGCAAGGGGCTTACGCACAAAGTCTCACATCTTTTTATCACATGTTGCTCAATCAGACTATGATTTCATAGGTATATCCGAAACTTGGCTAACAGAGGATGTTTATGACCGTGAGTATTTTGATAAAAGATATAGTGTGTTTCGTTGTGACCGATCTATAGCAGATAGTGGTGCTATGCGTGGCGGAGGAGTAGCCTTGGCCGTGCGGGCCGACTATGGTCCGGTGCGCCGCGACTGGCCCGTGCCTTCGTCGGCTGGTTGTGAGTGTGTGTGGGCATCAGTCCCTCTATCAGCCTCGCAGAGTAATAGTACTATCGTGGGACCGGAAATTCGTACAAATACCTATCATTTGAATGTTGTTTGTGTTTACATACCACATGGTCCCTATTATAGGGAATCATTAACATAATTTTTTGATAAAGTATGCCAATTGACATTAGAACATTCTAATGAAGTATTTCTTATAATGGGAGATTTTAATATATCTCAAGCGCAATGGGTACTAACATCGACAAGCGCAATGGAGCTGTCATCTTGCAACAACTTTGCAACGCGAAATTTAGCCGACTTCTTATGTTTTACTGACCTAAAACAGAATAATTATATTTTGAATTCGCACAATAATTTACTCGACTTAGTATTATGTAATAAGTGTTGTAGAGTATCTGCATACGATGAACCATTGGTAGCTGAGGATGAATTATATCATAAGGCACTAAAAATTAATTTAGAACTTAATTATTTACCACAATTAACGCCTCTTGTAAAAGAAATTTACAATGTTCACTCGGCTAATTACGAAGATATTAATAAGGAATTAATGGATATCGATTGGTGTGCCCATTTTTATAATCTTAGCTCAGTGGAAAAATTCTACAATTTATTAAATCACATAATTGACAAGTATTTTCCTCGACGTAAACTACGTTCATTGTGAAAATTACCAGCTTGTTATAATAAATCTTTAAAAAAACTCCTTAATGAAAAACGTAAATTTCACAAGCGTTGGTAGCTATACCAAAATCCACTTGATTATGACAGTTTTAAAATTCTACGGAAACGTGCCGAAAAAATGGAACAAAATTGCTATCGTGATTTCATTTCTCTCTCAGAAAACAATATAAAGAATAATCCTAAACATTTTTGGACATATATTAAATCAATTTTTTTCAAGTAACGGGCTACCGCAGCCCATAGCGTATAAAGACACTGTCACCTCTAACGGTGAGACAATTTGTAATTTATTTAATAGCTACTTCCATTCTGTTTTTGAGGTATATGGCAGGAGCCCTGCTGATACTGATAATTTGGCTGCATCAACTAATCCCCTGATAGATATGCATTCGATTGAAATAAATGAAAATATTGTAACAAGATATCTAAAATCTGTATATATTAATAAAGGCGCAGGACCAGACGGGGTGCATCCACTATTTATTAAAAAATGTTCTACTGCCCTAACAACTCCAATTACTATAATTTTTAAAAAATCTATTAGGTAAGGTTGTGTACCAGGTATTTGGAAAAAAGCCTGGATAACTCCTGTGCCAAAGGGTCCGGTTAGTCCTAACATTGAGAAGTATCGACCTATATCCAAATTATGTCAATTTAGCAAACCGTTACCGACCAATTAGTTGCTGTTGTGCGACACCATATAATACCCAATCAACATGGTTTCTACAGAGGCCGTTCAGTTGATACAAATTTGTTAACTTTCACCAATGATATACTACAGGCTATGGATGATGGATTCTCTATGGACGCCGTGTATACGAAATATGAATTGAAATAATTTATTCTCCAAGTGGGCCCCTTGGGCACTTTTCTAAAGCATTTGATAACATTTGTCACTATACCTTGTTATGTAAGCTTTGGGAACTCGGTATACACGGTGATTTGTTTCGTTGGATAAAATCATATGTAGAAAATCGCACACAGTCAGTGGTAGTCTCAGGGTTTACCTCTCACAGTAAATATATCAGCCCTGGCGTCCCCCAAGGCTCCCATTTCCCATCCCTCCCTCCCTCCATCCTCCATCCCTCTATTGTTTACTTTATATGTAAACGATATTGTAAAATCTATTTCCCACTCATACGTTCTTCTTTATGCAGATGACGCAAAAAATTATAAAGTTATTCGTAGTTCTGCAGATTGTGTACTATTACAAAATGATCTATGTAACTTTGAGGCTTTTTGTAAACAGAATAATTTATTTTTAAACACAGACAAGTGTAATAAAATTAGTTTTTCCAGGAAAAAAACGTCGTCTTACTTTAATTATAAATTATGTGATCAGGTTTTGGTAAGAGTAAAGGAGATTCGTGATCTTGGGGTCGTGATGGACGACAAATTGACATTTAGACCTCATATTGATTCGATCTTGGCTAAATCTTTTAAGCAATTAGGTATGATACTGCGAATTGGTAAACCTTTCAGGAACACTTTAACACTTAAAATTCTTTATAATACTTATGTACCTAGTCGGCTTGAGTTTGCATGTGCAGTATGGAAACCTCACTACAGCACTCATATTGACCGGATAGAAAGATTGCAATAAAAGTTTGTGAAATTCCATTGATTTCAAATGCGGTATTGAACACAAAGATTATGTGGAATCTTTAAACCATCATAAAATGCAATCCCTTGGAGAGACTGCGTTGATTCTGTTTTATTATATAAAATAATAAATAGCCATATTGATGCCCCTAGCTTGTTAAAAGAGATCTTTATAAGAGTCCCAGATAATAAAGAGCGCCGATGTCGTCTCAGATATAAACATTTATTCTCCATCCAACGTAGTAGAACAAACTATTCCAAAAATATGTTTATTAAGCGTGCATGTGCATTCTATAACGATAATGACACAGTAAAAAACATAGACATATTTAACTGTACCATAGGCTCAATAAAAAATGTATTCTCGAATAATGCTCATTAGAAGATGTAACTCTGTTTTTCTCGTGCTACATCGCTTAGATAATAATATGTGTTTCTAATTAATAATGGAAACTATAGGTCTAGAATTAAGTGAAGGAACTGTAACAATGTCTATTGTGTGACCGTTTGTTTCATATTTAAATAAATAAAAAAAATAAAAAAATGAATAGTGGTCTTCATCAAACACTTTGTCGATAAAGTGAATATTTTCGGAAATAATCACTCCAAAAAAAAATGTGTCCCCATGATTATAGTTCAAAAATTAGACGGGACTTTTGAACTATGGGTCCAAAAAATATGAAAAAGAAATCGTGAAAGTAAAGCTTAATAAAGACTTTCAACGAAAACTATAGCAGACATGATCATCAGTTAGTCACGCTGTTTTTGAGTTAACGTAATAAGTATTTAATTCTTAGTAAAAGACATGTATGAAACGCTGCAGAGGTATTCCCTTTTGCTTGTTATTGTTTTTTTTTATTAAGTTCATTGGGCAACTACGGAACCCTACACTGAGCATGGCCCGACATGATCTTGACGGTTTTTTTTTTTTTTAATTTTGAATTTACAAATGTGGTAGTTATTCATAGATTATTAACCTTTAGCTTTTGATTATGCGTATAAATGGTTAAGATTATAATAATTATATTTAACGCCAATTTAAAAAAAAATACGCATCTACATTTTTCTTAGATAAATAACAATAACTTTATTTAGTAATAAAACTCTCAATACAGTTAAAACTTTTATAGATACAATTTATGGATACCACCATTCTAGAACTGTGCATCCACCACCACCACCATATCAGCCAAAGGACATCCACTGCTGGACATATGTAGGCCTCCGCCAAATTCACGGGGGGTATATGCCATAATCGCCACGCTTGGCATGCGGGACTGTGCTTGGGAAACTGTGCATAATCCGATCGAACTATTTATTTCATACATTTAAAAACAAATTGATTGAAAGATTTATTGGCTAAAAATTAATCCTGATTATATATCAGCATTTATAACTACATAAACCTCGGCGTTCCTCGTTAATACCATAAATCCATAAATATTATGTATCTCGGCACTACACTTGTGCCAATAATGTAATATGAAAAAGAGAAACAAAACAGTTGGCAAGTTTGTTCGCTTAATGTTTGTTTTATATGTTTTTGTCGATGCGAGTACGTCTGAGCCAGTTTCGTCGTACGAGCTAACTATTTTATCACTTTATTGCATGAGATCGCTTAAACTTGCGATGGCGATATCAATAAAATCTCAGTAAAGGGAAAACATAAAAGGTTTGTTTGTGAAAGTCTTACGATATTCACCATAAATAGTTTACAATGTATATGTTATGAGAATATTTCGAGTCAGCCGAGTTACGATGTATGCGCAAACAAGCACACTTTTTATAACGGCCACGCGATAGTTTCGTGAGTGGGGTTTCTTCTAAACTAGATTCATTTGTTTGATCGTAGTAGCAGAGGCTTGCAGCGGCAGTTGTACACAATATGATATCAGAAAAACATGTAGATTGAGGTAGTTAATGTCTTATCTTGTCTACGTAAGATCATCATCATAAAACCACCACCACCACCGCCACCATATCAGCCTAAGGACGCTGGATATAGGCCTCCCCGAATTTCATGGTGGGTAAATGACATAATCGCCACGCTTGGTAGCGGGTTGGCGATCGCATTATCTCCACCGCACTCTAGGGAGCTGCCCATCCCCCGCTGGTCTTGGGTCGTAGTTTTAGGACATAACCGGATCCATCATCATTCCGAAAAACCCTTTACTGCCAAAAAAGCCAGTTGAGTATTATTTTCGCAGCATAGTGAATAACCATGTTATCAGCTACACGTAGTAGATCTACGAAAGAGTTGGTAGTAAATGTGTAGATTTGTGAATTTGACGCTGGAAATAAAAAAAACTCGAAACGTCGCCAATCGCATGATATAATATTAGATACGTATAATTTTGAATCTGTTTCTGCTTTCAATGCTTTAAGAAAAGCATTCTGAATTCTCATATGCAATCACCACTTTCGACACAAATTGGGCATAACTAGTTCTTCAACTTTGAATGATTCCAACTGGCCTACCACGAATCGAAAACGAAGTATCTCCCTTTTTGTCGTTCAAATATACAAGTGCGATAGCGAGGCAGATATTTCGTTTTCGGTTCGCGATAGTGGCGCAGATTATAGGAAAAGTGTAGGTAAATACTTGAACGAACATGACGAGCGTTGGCAATACACGGCGTGTCTGATGCCCCTTAAAAAAGGGGGGAAAAGGATGGATGAGGATGCAAAATAGTCTGCTTTTATTGAACCAAATTCAATTATGCACATTCGAACCCAATATCTATGAATCCAATTGTTTTTTCTATTTCAAACCCACGGCCCAAAGACTACAAACTTAGAAGGTTTTAGAAAAAAGTTAAAATTAGCATGTAACGTAATTAGAAGCGTAGTGCGAGAACTGCCCCATCTATCACCACCCTAAGGGGTAGACATACTGAGTTGACAGTAGTATTTACTGCAATAAAGTATATATCCGTTATTTAAAGTGTGCAAGTTCAATTTCAATTAACAATATTTGTTAATTCAAAATGGCACACCTTAAAATGACGTAGGTAACAACTATGGACCGATTGAACACTGATTTACGATAAAGTAGTAGTACTGGGGCTCTGTGAGCTGTAACCCTGGCGATTTTTTAAATCAAATTCCCTAGTTTCCAAAAACTGACTTGATAAATTATAAGTATTAGTTATACTATTATCAAACCTGGTCATGGGCTATTTCACGAGAATCGGTTGAGAAATGCGACCGTTGTAGAGAAGAACAGTAGCCGGAAATCCGCTGCGCGGATATATGAAAGCATTTTTTCGTAGCTGAAACAGAGATCTTCGTTTCACTCGATTTATTAATCGTAACGTACTTTTATTCTAGATAATACACAAAAGGTCAAGTTAATTGTTTAACATTCGCGGTTTCAGCAGGTTTTATTAGTCATTTATTTCCTTAGCAAATTATTTTCAGTACCCGTGTCTTTGTTATTTAACGTAACAAATGACTCGGGTGCGCAGCGCTTAGATATATTTCCTGGTCTGTCGACACGAGGTTTTTTTGGTTTGACCGTCCCTTTTCCGGTATTATTTTATTTGGTTTAAACAAGGAAAAACATTGAGTATTAACGATTGTTGGGCAGGAGGACAACCAAAACTCACTGACAAATCTGTAACTGGTTGGGTGTGAAAACGATTTTCTATCTGTGTTCTTTCGGATATATTTTGGAGAGTGTGCACAGGAATTACAACATGCTGACTTAGTTCTGCCTTCCCCGTTCCATAACCGGACATCCAGACGTGGTGAGCGGTAACATCTTTACGTTGTCAGTCTACACGTACGAAGCTATTTACTTCTTCTTTCCTAATGCTAACAGCTAAGGAATTTGCTGCCGCCGTCTACATTTCCTTACGAGTATACATACAATCTAAGTCTCTGCAAAAAAAGAGTGAATAGGCTATTAATGAACCAGTGAGCAACATCTTAGGTTTGTCGTCGCTTTTCATCAGGTGAGACTAACGCCAATAGCTGGCCAGTCAATCATTAAAAAAATAGTCTTAGAAATTTCGTAGTTACTTTTACTGAAACAATTCTGAGATACGAGCTCTATTGTAGGAATTTGTCACTCAGTGTCAACTAACAATTTTTTTTTCACTGTTTTCCATTTACTACATTATTGAGTAATTTAAATGGGTTCCATGATTTTCTCGTGCCAATGAGTTTATGGGTACTTTTCTACGAAATATCGTTTGATATTTACGGTCCCCTCAAATTCTCGTCTCTCAACTGAATACTACCTGCTTACGTAGTATTCAGTTGACCGCTTTGAGCAGTTACTAAATGAGCGCTTACGTAAACATTTCATCCCGGATGTTGTCTATGAAAGCAGTCGTTAAGCCGAATTAGGGATTTTGGTTGGTTTAAGTATTTCTACCACGCATTACACAAAAGGTGTATTATTTACATACATATTTTTTATATAATGATATTTATATTGTTGGAAAGCATATTTCAAAGCCCACAAAATATTGTATTCATTAAGCATTTTTGAAAACGTCGGGGCGGCTGGCGTTTCTATACTGCTGAAAAATCACGTAGTCCATAGTCTGCCACAAAAAAACGAAACGAAACATGCGTAAAATAAAATAAGTGAGGCGAACGAGAAATATAAAACTAAAGGCACTTGAATGAAAGTGATGTATGTAGTCACCGAGCGAGGTGGAATACGATTATCTTTTAAGTATTTCCCACGTGAGAGGACGCAGTCGGTGGAAAATTAAAAAGCAGCGAGGAATAAACACGGGCGCTATTAACTTAGCCTGTCTGTCAAATTCCCAAGTGTATTCTGCTAAGATTAAGACACACACTTTGAACGACTAAGGGTGGGTTGCACCAAACCATTAGCGGTGTTCGTTACAATCTGATTGTATAGAAAGTTTGTCAAACCATGGAATGAGCCGCGACTTATTTAACATTGATCACTCTGTAATTATTATAAGTTGGTACAATCCAGCCTAAACTCAAATTTAACAAAACTCGAATAAGGCAACTCCCTGGCTTGGCGTGGTGGGAGCGATATGTGGTCGGTATTTTGTTCTGGGCGTGAGCTTACTGATGTGAGAATCCGTCACTAGCCGACCTACTGTCAGTATTACGTTTGCGCAGAAGTGGGGCAGTACTGCATTCGTATCGGTTGACACTGACAGCTGACAGTTTTTTTCATATAATACTCGTACCGCCTCCGCATCGACGAATCAGGAAGGAGCCTAAGGATTATTGCGTTTCGTTAATTTCTTAACTTGCTATAGGACATCTACTGTCATTTTAGGACTCTGAAAGAAGATGACCTGTTGTATGTAGTTGTAGCGTGTTCGAATAGGCGTTTTATGTGTTGCACATTTTAAATATGTAATGTCTATTCGAACACGTCACAACTACATACATACAACAGGTCATCTTCTTAAGTTTTTTACCTATAACCTGCTGAGACTGCTACATTAGTAAAAGCACATTTGAATAGTTTTTTTTTCGTAATTACTCTGCTGAACCTAAGTTGATTCTATTAGAGCTTCAAAATAGTAGGTAGGATGAGGACTGAGGCAGAAAATAAGATCGTTTACATACATAACTAAATACCTAATACAGTTTGCCTACTCGTATTAGACTAAACAGAGATTAAACAAAACAAACAACAGCATAATGTAAATAAAATATTATTATTTGTGTAAACAAGCAAACCTACTATCCATTTTCCGGAACACTATTTTATGCTACGAATGTACGTCGTTATTTGGTGTACTTAGTAGAAACTTAGCATATTTAATCAAAACATGAGGGCTTCTGCAATTCTTTGGGAATTTGGTGGCTCTCAACTTTAGCTAGATATAAAAGTTTTAACTATAAATTTATCAGTATTCGTCTAAAAGACCTATAAAACTTGCACTATTCTCTTTTTTACAATCTTCGTCGTAAGAATCACAAAAGTGTACTTACTGGTCCCTTACATTTATTATAACAGAATCCACGAAACCTGTAGGTATAAAAGACGGCTTTAATGGGCTTCTGAACTACTATTCGGAATATAATATCAATGCTCAAGCAGCCGGCCCTCTAGCTTTACAAACTTGAATCCCCATTATATTAAAGTTTTTGGCAAATGATCTCGCGGGAATCATAGGAGTTAGTTGGTCGACCGAGGTTGTGTTTATTGTGGTGAAACCACGGTGAAACAGATTTTTATTCGGCTTTATAATAACGACGCATAGTAAGTAGGTTAGTAAAATTAAATGATGACAATCACTTTGGCTTAGTTGGTTGTGACTCTGTTTAAGAAGCCGCAGATCCCGGGTTCAAAATCCAGTCAGGACATTTATTGGTGTGATGGGCACGAGTATTTGTTCCTGATTTTTGGATCTTTTCTTTGTATTTAAGTATTTATCTATCTATGTATATTTTCGCCTAGTACCAATAGTATAAGCTTTGCTTAGTTTGAGACTAGATAGATTTGTGTAAGATTGTCCCCAGATATTTATTATTAAATGTTAATTCCAGTACGTTTTATGAATAAATAAATAAATAAAATTGTTGGATCCAAACTCGGAACCTTATTAAACTAAACCTTTCTCATATTGATTGACCATACTTACTCATTTCGTATAGTTTGCGTCTGATCGAGATCATTTAGGTGAAATATCCTAATTTCTCAACTAAACAATTAGTACGCTGTAGAATAATTACGTAACGGCGATCAGTCTCATTGGTAAAATGGGGTACGGACCAGAGCTGCTACCACGAAACGAAAACGAACGAAGTTCAAATATCTCCCTCTCTGTTGCTCAAATATGCAAATGCGACAGAGAGGGGGATATTCCAACATCGACTTCAAAAAGACGTCCTCTTCAAAAATGTATCTTGTAATTTTTATTGAAATGAATGAATATAGCTAATGACTGCTGAGCTTTGATGATGATTACTTTATATATTTACGCATATATATAAAGTTTACCTAAGCTTATAAATGTAATATTTATCCTCATAAATATTCTTACCTTAGCGTAGAGATCTTCTTGGCGATTGCCTTTCAAAAAGTCGTAAAATATACAAATACGCTGTGGAATAATTACGTAACGGCGATCAGTTTCATTGGTAAAATGGGGTACGGACCAGAGCTGCTACCACGAAACGAAAACGAACGAAGTTCGAATATCTCCCTCTCTGTTGCTCAAATATGCAAATGCGACAGAGAGGGGGATATTCCAACATCGACTTCAAAAAGACGTCCTCTTCAAAAATGTATCTTGTAATTTTTATTGAAATGAATGAATATAGCTAATGACTGCTGAGCTTTGATGATGATTACTTTATATATTTACGCATATATATAAAGTTTACCTAAGCTTATAAATGTAATATTTATCCTCATAAATATTCTTACCTTAGCGTAGAGATCTTCTTGGCGATTGCCTTTCAAAAAGTCGTAAAATATACAAAGAGGCAAAACCATGATGGCGGGTTCTTTGCATAATGTAGCAGCCGCGGCGAACAAAAGAGTTCCTGCTAGTGTAACCCACTGCAACAGTTCACCGGACTCCTCACTCACACTGCCACTGTACTGACACTTCAGTCTCACTGCCTCGGGCTTCGCTTCCCAGGCGTTTAACACTTTCATCGGGCCCGCTTTACCACACTTCAGTAATCGACGAAAGTTCATCATCACGTGCTGCACCAGACTGTGGCAACTCAGACGAAAAGGCTGTTCGATGCTCGAGCTCGATCTTCGCATTATATTATTTTTTAAGATATGTCTGCATAATCGTTTGTGGCGCTGTTCGCGCAATCGGATGTGCTCGCTGTACAGTAGGAAGCTTATGAGAAACAAATTGCAAGCCGCCAAGTCTGCTCGACCCACGACTCCTGCCACTGCTTCTGTGTGTATCGGATGGGCGGCAAACGTTAACCCGGCAACCGCCGTGCCCACTCGTATGCAGTAACTCGGCAGTAATCGACGAGCCAACACAACAACGAGAGCGGAGGCTATGCAGTGAAAAACTATGTTTAGAAAATGAAAACTCCATGGCTTGAACCCGCTAAAAGCGTAGTTGAGCCGATATGTAGCGACGCACAGTGGTCTATATGAACCGTGCGAACCTGGGTCTGTGAGCGGTGTTCCCCAGAAATCGTTTTCAAATAATGCCTTTAGCGGTGTGTGCCCGATGACGTCCGGATTGGAGAGGATCGCCCGCCTGCAAAATAAAATTGCAATCTGACTCCGTTCTGCCATAACAAATGCAATTGAATATATAATAGGCACGAGTATATCTTATGTCTACCTAACAGATTAGTGAACGTCTAATACTTAGGGTATTATTATAAATAACAACACTATACTCAACTCTACAATAATCGTGATATCCCTCCATAAATAAATGATTTTGTACCGTTTACAAGTACATTCAATAAAATATTATAGTCCACAACAGCGCAAAATCACTATGAAAGGGTTAATACCAGGAAGCGTCCCTACTTGAGTGGTATTGTTTTTAATGCAGATTTGGATTCATAAAATAAAGGATTTTCCTTTATTTGCCTATGAAAGCCCGTACCTTCATCCGCCGTTGCAAAATAACAAATCCAAACACGCGTCCCTAGCTGCTTAATTTAAATAAAATATTGCCTTCTTACCCGGCGCGCGTTCGATCGTGGAGCTCGGATCTCATACGACGTTTTCCCGAACGATTGGCCCGCTGCCCTATAGCCTCGTCCTTCCCTTCGACGGCTGAATACCGTCTAAATAATGGACACGTTTAAACGTACCAATCTATCCTTTGGGATTGATTTTGGTGAGCCGTACATTTGAGCTTGCCGGCTGATGTGTGAATTTGCCGCGGGCTACCCGAGGGTGTGCGGTCAAAAGATCACCTTTATTCTGATTATCGAACGAGAACATTTACAAGACTCGGTCTATTTACTTTGACTAGCATGTACATTCCTTGCCAGTCTTTAACTACAATAAATAACGAAACATCTGGAAAAAATATCTGAGTCCGGACCTATAATTTGATTTCTAATGCATTCAATCCCTTTGTGCTTCCTACTTTGAAGAGTAAAGCCAGGGATATAGACGATTGAATAATAAAATTTTATAGGGACCGAACCCACGCTTACTATGCAGAGAGAAAAAATCATCTCTTACATTTTACCATTGTATTGCAAATTGTGTGAAGGACGCTGCTTTTTCTTTGGTTATTTACACGAGTGAGGTTATTATGATTGCAAATTACTTTGGGTTTTTGGAGGTTTATTCTTCTGCAGGATGTTAAATGTACTTCGGACCTTTAACATTGTAGTCTGTGTTTGAGCCAATAGGTATATAATCGTAGATCACTCATATTGCAACATGAGATTTCTAGTGGTAAATCTTAGTTTTTTCCCGGACTATAAAAAAACGTATTTTTACGAATCTTTTTAAACCTATATGTATTATTGTATAACACTTTAAACTCTCGCGCTTTGGACAAATAATTAAAATATTTGCCTAACCCGTATCGAAACGTCGGTAATAAAGGTAAATAATAAATATCGCGTCAGACCCGTTTAAACGAACATTTTAATCATATATTTTATTGTGATAATTTATATAGCCAAACTATTTATAAATTGTAATATGAGTCTTTAAATGGCACGGTAGTGATTATAGTCTTTAAATGCAATAGTGCAACTGTAACACGAAGAAATAAATAACAAAAGCCATTTTAGATTGGAAAGTTGTCGATAAAGTTGGGCAAAGCACCGAACTGTTCCGGTTAGGGCAGCGGCAGCTGCGGGTTCGCGTCACGTAAGCCCTCAATTACAAAACACTGGAGAGGGTTGCACACGAACAAAGTTCCCTTCTATCCTCATTATCGCTCCGAGAGATTTAGAGGAAAGAGAAAATTAAAAGTTACCGTAAGATTCGAAACTGTCGGAAAGGTTAAGGGGTGTTTAATTCGTTTCCCGATGTTAAGGATAGTACTTTTTTATCTGCAGCACAGTTGTAACATTCCTTTCAAAATCGTTAGGTATATCAAATATTCAAAAAAATTACTATCAGGCCAAACTTTATCTTCTTTCTAAAATATGCTCAAAAAAGAAAATTTGATTTGAACTACTTTTGACTAACTACGAACCTATAAATCACCTGGATTCCCTTAAGCTTTATATTGAACGATAATTATTGGTGAACACGAATATAAAATTGGAAATCAGCCTATTATGCTGATCGATAACTTTGCTTGTTAACGTGAACATTTGTGCGAAAGTTTTTAATTGGTATTAATACTTCCCATTATGTGCTCAATTGGATCTAATTAAGGAGTAATTTGGCAGTTACAAGATACAGAATGATTAGCGGCATTCAGAATTCCATTAGTTTTAACACACAAAAATTCCACTAATCCACAAACTTGGGTGTCAGTGTATCAGTGAACTGACAACTGGCATAGTCGAGGAATTTGATTTCGAAATTTCGCGTAACTGTGTATGAAATTATGAACCTCCACTATCCATTACAATATCCTAACTACATGATCACGAATAGCCAGCATATTTTACCGCTCATTAGTGCATACGTCACTGAATCGGGCTACAAAAGCATCACACCACATTATTGAACTAGATCATACAAAAATCGCTCTCGTATCGTTTGATAACAGACTCATCAATATGTATTGATGTGACAATTCCAAAAATGTGAACGAAATTTGTATCTCAAGTCCATGATACTATTAAATCAATCCATCTATTTATTTAAAATAAAACGTAATTAAATGCGTGCATGTACTGGAACAATAGAAGCAGAAAATTATACGTGATAATTATAATAATAAACAAAACTAAATTGAAACAATGGCTGATGTAAAAACTAAAAATGTATGTTAAAATTAAATAATAACATGTGTGTCGTAAAAAATGAAATTTAGTCAAAAACATTTGCAATTACATAAATATTCTTTCATAATGTTATTAAAACAGGTTTCATATATTTTCAAAGCCTGATAGTAAGCGATTAGCGCCGCTCACAACACCAGAGGGGTTGTAAGTGCGTTGTTGTTATTAATTCTGAGGTACCACTTAGGTTTAGGCTTTTATCATTATATTTCAAAATTCCTTTTATGTACTAAAAATACTTTCTTATTTCTAAAATATATGAACACGACTAGCCTCTTTAGTAACTTTGAGTTGATCTTAGTTTTATAATAATGTATATTTAAATACAGCATGTACAAAGAAACATCTATTGGTTTTTTTTATTCATGGAAATATATCTATGTGTGGGTTTAAAGGGCATCCTGTAAGAAGAAATAGGGTTTTCTTTCGCTTTAAAAGCACATAGAGCATGTTGGAACCAGCCCAAACTTCTATACAGTATCTCATAATACTTTAAAAATATGTGTGATACACTGTTTTCGGTATTTTCTTGTCTACAATATATCAGAGGTTGTATACAGAGCTTTTCAATTTTCTTTTGCCATTACAGACTCTAACTTTAAGTAAACCTATAAAATATATCATATAATAATCAAAGGCATTAATAATTTAATACATTTTGTGAAAATTGGCATTTTGTTTTGTTATATCATTTTTCGCATAAAGTGCACATCATAATTTGTATGTCTAGTTATGTTTAATTTTTCTCTTATAGAGTACAAACACTTTTTTTTAAGCTTTAAACGATTTTCGGCTGTCACTTCATCTTTAGTTAATGCTATAAAGACAACCATACCTGTCGTCATAGACGAATCCAGCGTCCAGCGTGTTGTAGTATAACAGGAACGCTAGCAGGGAGCTAGCCGCCGTCACCCAGCGATCCATGGCAACGCGGCGTCTACATCAGGAATTATTGTAGTTCATTCCTGCAATAAAAACACAAATTGCAAAATCATAATCGTAAACAAGATCAATATTTTATTATGTATAAAACACATTCCGACATTCCTAGCTTTTTTACAGCACATGGATACAATTTACCAAATATAAAATAAAGACGGTTGTACATGCCAGGTACGTGTAAAAACCGTGGAAATCAAATACAATATTCAAATTAATATGTGTCATTGAGAGCGAGAGCAGATGAAATCATCGTAAATTAACTCAACTCTACGATAATTTATTTGAGCATCATTGAGTAACGTTCATCATTTTGTGAATCACATATGAGCATTTCAAAATTTTAACAGTACCTACTTTGTTTTTCATTTATATACGACTAGCTGTTGCCCGCGACTTCGTCCGCGTCTTCGCTCCTATTGATCACAGCGTGATGTTATATAGCCTTCCTCGATAAATGAACTATCCAACACAAAAATAATTTTACAATACGAACCAGTAGTTCCTGAGATTAGCGCGTTCAAACAAACAAACTCTACAGCTTTATAATATTAGATTACGAAACCGCTCGTTAACAGTTACAATATAAGTGAAGGAATATTAAAATTCGGGTCAATGACTAAAGTTGGAACTGCAATTACCCTCAGTGGGAAATTTGTTCCACGCTTGATATTCACTTTTATCATAAAAACCGAGGTGACACTACTTTAAGAAATAGATGGGCTTAGTTAATGAAATAATTCTTCAGTAGGTAATTAGTTAAATCGACACCATTGTGTGACGAAAAGTAGTCGTATATTATGTGGAAAACTGTCGCAACTCCGTTTATTTTTAAATCCAGCCAGAACACATTTCGACATAACACTTAATAAAGAATACCGATTACTGGGGTCCTTTAGACAGGCTCATCTCACACAGTCGGTCAGAGTCAGAACCCTCGTCAAGTAGTACCGATCGAGCTTTTCTCACCTATACATTTGCTAAATAAATTATTCAACTACATCTAGAGTGGAGTTCGTAACCTGATTGATAAAGTTAAGCCAGGAAGGACCAAAACATCAATCGATTATCACTTCTTTAATAACGATATAAGTTGTCACTGTCACAAAGACTGTCAAAGTAACAAATAAGCTCGTGTCCTACAAAAAATACAATTAATCCGTCAGTCAGATTATCAAAAATACTAAACACGTATTTATTCCTTTATCAATTAAACAAAAAAATAAAATAATAATATAGCCCGTTAAATTTCCGCGTGATTTCACGAGCCTCCACTCCCGAGCTTCGACGCGCTATCTTTGTAACTTTTTTTATATTGTAAAAGAAAAAATACGGATATAATATTTTTAGTTCTATCGGTCCGTCCGTCTGTCCACGGCTTAGCTAGTAACTGTTACTAAAAAGAAAGTTGTAATTTAGGATACGAGTACCTACATATCAACGCGCTAGAATAAAATGTAGAAAAAAGTTTTTAGGGAACACGTAAAGTGAGAATACATTTATTTTTTCTTAAATAAAAGTCATATGGGGTGATGTTGGATGTTTAAAAGTAATTTGAGTTGGGGTTACGAGTATTATATTTCACCGTAATTATTTCGATTCAGGACTCCATTTGCATGATATTAAACTTTAAAGTGCTAATTTTTGTTGGAGTTAAGTGTGCTGTGCCCCTCCCCCCTGCCAGCTAAACGGTTGCTACAGGATATGTGAAAAAATCATGGTAGTAGTTAATAATGAATTTTAAATGGAACCTATAGGTACATAGTTTTATTAATGTTTTCCATACTAAAAATTACAGTTATATCTACGTAAAGGCAGTTTGACACGTTACAGGATCAACTAAGTAGCTGTAGGGACTATTTATTATCTTAACAAAACAAATAACATATTTTTAATAGATTTGACCGGAATCGTGTATGAATGATATTGAAAATATTGAAGGCAATTTTTTAAATCTATATTCATCATCGTGGCATTATGGTATAACTTTATCTCTTGTTTTTTGGTTTTTAATTATAAGCTAGCATAGAACGACATTTGGTTTGGTTTATTTCTCATTCTGAAAATATTAACATATCTAAATAGATAATTTTCTAACCACCACCTTAAAGCCCTTAAAGTTAACAAGCGATTACCGTGGCCATTATGGCTGTAGTGCCCTCGCCCTCTAAACGTAAGTGGACCCTTTTTACAGGTTACGGAGGAAACAATAGCTCCTCTCCTTATGTAGGAGTGGGTACTTATAAGCCGTAAAAATGGTGCATTTTGATTGTGGATGTACTATTCTGTATGGGCCAAGGTCAAGTACAGGTTGCGTATATAAATATTTAAAATTAGTCTGACTCAAAGTTTAAGGTGCTGTGCCGCCGTACCTTTTTTTCGAACTGGATACGTCAACATTAGCCTACACTCCACGTTTTCAAGTCTAATTCCTAAAATAAAAGTGATCGAATAATAATGATTATATTTGGGTTTATTATACATTGTTACTTTTCACTGTTTATTTTTTTCAGTAATAAAATAATCATTACTCGTATTTTACTGAAGTATCAGCAGCGGAGTTCCCATACAACACGATTCCCACCGGCTTGCCTAAAATTTCTTGCTGCATGTACTATACTTATAATGTTAGAAATCAACAATATAAATACAAATTACCCTGAATAGTATAAACAAAAACAATAAGTATATTTACAGTACATATATGGTGCTACTTTACCGCACGAGTGCGGTAATCAGCAGATTACGTGCATATGTCGAAACTTTAAAGAGCCATATGTACTGTAAAACGTTGTACGATGCACGTGCTTATAAGTAATTCTCAACTCGTTGCGAATTTCCTATTTTCTGCACTTATCTTAATATACTATAACAATATCGATTTTATAACTATCAAAAATTGAATTATTAAATAAATATTTTATAATTTTTAAATACTTAAAACACAATCAAAATACTTATTAAAACTATGGATGTTTAGTGTAGTTTCTAACTTTAGTAGTTTACTCTTATTTTAATTATCCATGGCGGATTGCGCAACGCGCTACTTTGTTAGGTATTTGGTGAATAGTATACAAAATATGAAAGCAACAAATATATTTACGAATGCTTATTGTTAATCTTTAATGAAAACCAACTTAATATAGTAGTAAAGATTTACGATATATCAGTGTTTTGTGTATGATTATGTCAATTCAATTAGAATTCTCTTCAGGAGTAGTTCAAAAGGTACGGTCGGTAGTCATTGTACAAATAAACTACTCTATTGATAGATACTTATTTTTGCTCTGGGTTGCCCAGCAAAAAATCTCAGTGGCCGCCACTGTGAAGTAAATAAATAGGTAGACAATGTAAGCAGTATCCATTTAATATAACTTACCGATGTATCCCCGATACATACTGTTGCTTTTTTTATGAATAACAGACATTAATAAACGTGTAAGATAATAATTAGAGCTGCTAGTTGATTACAAAAGGTGTTAAACTTGCGCTACATACATAGATCTAACTGACACTTTTAATATGAAAAATTGCATTTAGAATCACGCTTGCTCAAAAAAGTTTTACAATCAGATGTGCACAGAAGCATTTAAAACTGGGACGAATATAATGCAAGATGATGATCAAGATTCAAATATTACCCGCACGAAAAGTACGAGTCCTGATAATAACTGTTACTGAGCTAAGCCGCCAACGGACGGACATGACGAAATTATAAGAATTTCTTGCTTACTACAGATCCATAAAAATACGAAGTTCTTCAATCGGACAAATCCCATCAAGCGTTGCAGCTGTTGTAAGCTTCTTACACGGTGTGTAAATTAAAACAAAATACACCCAAAAAAAGTAACCGTTCTACGCTTGAAGTGAGGGTGTCTATTTAATTTGTCATTAGAAAAAGTCGCTTAGACGGCAACGTTTATCAGCCGAACTATGTACTCGTAGGTCTACTGCTGGACCTATGCCTACCAAAAGAATCCCGTTACTATTAGAAAGCTGTATTTTGGCGTACCTACATATTGATTAATCACACCAACAAAACGGTAGAATGAAATCTTGAAAAAAATAGGGTAATGTGAGGATGCAAATTATTTTCCTGCATAGCCCATCGTTCAGTTCAAGCATTTCGATGCGTTTATATAGTAATAATAGTTTGAAGAGGTTTTTTTTCCGTTATGCCCCCGCTGCCAGCTAAACGGTTACTACTAGGTATTTCAAAAAAACATGGTATCATTGCAAGTAATAAATAAAAATAATATCACGGATAAATCTTAGATATTATTAGAATTTTCAAAATAAAATGGTGCATATCGTCACTACTTTAAAAAAATCTCGTATCTGATTTTTTCCTTTTTTTCGTTTATTTTCGCATTAAACTAATAAAAATACACCTCGTATGATGCACAAACTCCAACGAAGATAAATCGTCATTATAGTAAGTATTCGTAAGTTAAAAAAAATCGTATCTAAACAAATTATAGTCACTACTTTGAAAAAAACTCGTATCTGATTTATTTTTCCTTTTTCCTTTCTTTGCCGCAAAAAACTATGCCGCACTTAAGCACTACACATCTATAAGACATGGAAAGAGAGCAGGTGACCCATATGTGGTAAATTTGAGGGCTTTAAAATATACACCTCACAGTCCTATTGAGTTTAAACTTCGCTTTGATGACATCTGGACTGTTCTACCTTAAAGATTCCATGATATTTCCAAAGATCAAGCGATTCCTCAGGTATATTCTGGACCCGTCCCCATTAAAAAACGAAAGTATGATGATTTGCAATCTCTAAAGCCGATTTTGCCAAAAGACTTTCATGCATTTTACGATAGTGTATTGCATGTATAGTAGAGAAAAATAATTCGACCCGATCTTTTTTTACGTAGGCACGTTGTTATTTAAGTTCGTCTATTGTTACTCGAAGAGAGTTTACTTAGTTCATTTAATAAACATAAAAACATACATTTCGTTTCATTTTGTAGCATAAAATTTAAAGCAAAATTATCGTAACTTAACAACTTTCAGTCAATACTAAAACAAAAATCTTGTATCTTACGAATAACTGTAAATTTGATAAAAAAATGTTTCAGTGAGTTATTCGAATATTTGTGAAATTAATGACTGGCTATCAAAGTATCTCATGAAACTAACAAGAACTTTTTTGATCAATCGCAATAATTTACAGAATGTTTATTGTTCCTCCTAGAAACTTGATGATTTTCAGATACGAGTTTTTTTTAAAGTAGTGACGATATCTTGGAAACTAAAAGACTTTGTACAAACGCATGTTGTGTCTAAAATATTTCAAATTACCTCCTCTATCATCCATAGTCATAGCACCTATTTACCAAACACCCTGTATGTAATTGTATTTACATGAGCGCATTATACGGGGCATATTCAGATATAATACTAGGATTTTTTGTTGTATATTTTTAACATGATTTCTTCTTCGTATTAACAGCTTTTCTTTCTAGGAGGTCGAAGTAACATAGTGCTCGCGAGGAACCCAAAAGAATTTAACCTCGCATTGCTGAGGCTAAAAGTAGAAAAAATATAATATGACTTTAGGTCAATAACGTAATTATTATTATTTTTGGTTTTTTGAATGCTATTAAACATTTAAAGTAAATTTTGTTTGGTGAAACCATGACTTAAATTCGTTCGGGAACGGTTTTTTTTTTTGTTAGAACCTGGTTTGCGAAGACACGAGAATGTCACTTTGAATTCTGTCAATCAGTTATAGTAAAGTCTGGACTCAACCACATAACATCGTGCGCAAAAACGCACTCTGCGCTGAGTTTCGAATAAAAAAATATTTCTAAAAAAATGGTAATTTCTCTGAAACTAGCCTGAATTCAGTGAACTTCACATGACGTTTTAGTCTCTAAATATGATCAGGAATACGCTGGTAAAGTTATGTGGGTTCCTCAGGAGCACGTTGTATATACCTACATTAAAGCTCCACATATTACAGTAGCAGAAAGAAAATTAACAAAGCAGCTTTACGTCATCCGAAAGGAGTAAATGCAAAAGTACGTAACAATGAGCGGAGTTTTCCTTAAGAACATTATTCACGTCGCGTACGTCATCACATTAAGCAGATTTATGTCCCAACTTCATTACTTTAAAGGCTTTTTCAATCTCGCGACGGTTTAAAAGATAAATGTAAATGTTTATTTCAAATCAGCAAAAGAGCTGGATTAATTCAGATATACTGCAAATGCTTAGTCACTTTCAATCCCCGAGGCCTAGTCCTGAATGGTAAATCTAGTTTAATAACATACACTTTTCTGTAGCAACCCTATTTCCGCAAAACGGTCATTTTCTTAAACTTTATCTATGGCAAACCTAAACTCCGTATTTTTTTACGAAATTTTCTGTTTTACGGAGATTAGACGCAGACGGAAATCTGGAGAATTACCGAAAATCATGAAAAGTGTGTTGTTCACGAGCATATTTATATTTAGATATATTTAACGTACTTCGGTATCTGAACTCACTAAGCCTTGAAAATAGAGCCGTGATCAGATATTTGTGAGCCTCTTGTTGGTGACTCGCGTATAGACATATCCATGATCCTGTAATCTTGTCATTCATGTGGTATTATAATTTAAAAAGGCCTTTTGGTCTTTTAATCAATCTGGTTTTATTATTATTATTATGTAATAAAACGAACAACAGACCTAATAATTATAATTGTCTCCTAATAATCGAACGTAGAAATCTGTTAATGATCATTGATTATTCTAATTATTTGACGATCATTGAAACCAAATGGAGCGCCACAAACTCACGTTCCCCGGTACCTATGTCACGTCCATTACCGTAATACGACTACGAGTAGGTATGTACACCGAGTCGACGCCAAATGCGAGTTTATTTACACTCCTCTTTTAAAATGTCAAAATTCCTTTTTTCTACCGTATGTAGATACACAATGGTGTGGATGTTTCGTAGCGAGAAAATATTTTTACTCGTACATGACTTTTGAGGCTTTTATACAGTTTTTCGGTACGATTTTTGTCGTGTTTTGTGTGTTCTCTGACATGGCCAAGTCTGTTACATAAAAATGCTTAATTTCCTCTGCATTTTATTCAATCTAACATTGGGTTGGATTTGTAAATACACACAAAAAATTGAAATAAAAGTAAAATGCATATTTACCAATATTAAGGGATTAGGTATGAAAAATATATTTCAATTTAGCTAGGAATACAATAGAAACGATACGCAGCGCAATCAAACTCATAGTCTGGACAGCACAGCCGGGATTGCATGACAAATTCAATATGTTGGCATTTATTATGCCCTAAAAATAAAGTTAACAGGAAAAAGTAATAAATATTAAACTAGCTTAACAAATGCTACCACGTTTATGAAAAAAAAATGTAAATACTATTATACCTAAGCATCTTGCAACATGCTACTAAAAACGGTTCTGGTCACGTTTCTTCACTTGTTCACTAGACAAAATCACAAAATCTTCTTGTTTTCTTTATAAGTACGAGTTGCTTTATTCTAGCTAGAGTAGGAGAAGAGATAGAGTTGAAGAACCTATCGCAAATTATTCAATGACGATTATACGTTATATATAATATTCACACTTTTAAACTGGTGTTTTCTATTGTTTCTATAGGCCAGGTTAGCACAATAATACGAGTACATATAACGATTAATGTCATGATGGGATTTAAGGAAACTACTAATTTTCGATAGGGATTGTGATGTATTCCATACTTTCGTAGCAATAAGATCTTCGTTTATATTATGTTTTACATTTATATTTTAAGTAAAATATATGACTATAACTGAACGTGAAACTATGGTATCGCGTTAATGCAATTGAGAAAATTAAACTATTATTATATGTCCAAAAACATTTGTACTGAAAGTAATACGAAACTTTTCCGATTCAAATTGATATAAAAATAAGGAATTGTAATAACAGCGTATATGATATGCTTACATAAGGACAGCGCAATTATTCCGAAACAATATTAATTCAGATAGGTGCTGATAGGACAACATGCGTATTTTAGGGCAAACGGTGGATTTAGCGAAATTAAAGTAAACAAACTCGCCGAAAGGAAATCGCCGACGAGATTGTTTTGTGAAGAAGCTAATCCGGACAAAAGAGCAATAACTCTGTTTCATTTGTTATGGCGGAGTGAACCAATCGGGTAGAGCAAATAAAGCGGGGTTTGTGGAGCGAAAATAGACAAAGGATCAGATACAGGTAGGAGTAAATAATCCCGCATGACTTGGGCGGAGGAAGCATTTTCACTATTATCTACCCAGACTGACTTTGGCTTCGAAGGAAAATATACTTGTTTACCCGGAATCGGATACCGGCGTTTAAGAACGTTGCTGAACGATATGGTTTTATATAGGTTCGGGTTCTAGAACATCATGATGGATTAAAACTTAAGCTACATATCGCTCTGCCAGTGCCGTTCATCGTTTGCGTTTATTTATTTATTTATCAAGTAGGAAGTTGAACAAACTGATGAAACCTGTATCCGGTTATTGAATGCAATGTTGAGCTGAATTTGAAATGTAATTTGTTCTTGATTTGGTTGACATTGTGAGCCGGAACCACATTATCTGACAACCTATTCCAAGCCTTCACCTCCCAGTTGCTTAAAAATTGTCTATGGGGGTTTATGGTGGGTTGCTTAATTTAACGTCTATCAAAGTGCTGCACTTGCGTACGTGGTTTGTAAGGCCCATACTAGAGCGACAGCTACGTCCGCGTATAGATATGACAAGTAAATATACGGTACTATAGGAAGCGCAGTAGCGTGCCAGGGTCTAAGTTTACGTTTGTGGGACAAGGCGCCGAATCAAGCGTTGTCGTTTAAAGTTACGCCCTTAAACAGTGCCTTATAGATAAAAGAAGAAACTGACTGACTGACTGACTGAGATCCTAGAGATTCCAAATTTGGCACGTAGGTTCCTTATATGGTCTAGAGGTGCACTAAGAAAGGATTTTTCAAAATTAAACACCTAAGGGGGTGAAATGGGGGGTCCGAAGTTTGTATGGGAAAACAAGATTAGTTGGACTATTTTATTCAAAACTTCACAGGAGTATTTGTAACGATAAATGAGTAAACAAGTGTTGCAGGTTTTATGAACAATTAACCCCTAAGAGGGGGAAATGTGGTGACCAATTCTGAAAATCGACATGGGTATCGTTTTTATGGTTTATCGGGTCGCTGATAACGAAACCAACAATGATTTTAAAATCCCACGTGGAGGACGTGAAATACCATCTCCCCTGTTGGGGTGCGAGGGGGATGAAATGTCTAAATATTAATATGAGTGTAGATTTTATGGTTTTTTGGGACGTTTATTACGTAAATGGCATCGATTTTGAAATTTAATATTGTGGACAAGAAAACTTTTGAAAGTTTGTGCCAAATTGCAAGAAATAACTAACTGGCTGAGTGAGTGACATATCAACAGACAGCCCAAACTGCTGGTTCTAGAGATTCCAAATTTAGTATGTAGGTTCCATATAAGGTCTAGAGGTGCATTTAAGAAAGGATTTTTCAAAATTCAACCCCTAAGGGGGTGAAATCGGGGTCCGAAGTTTGTAAGGGGAATCAAGATTAGTTGGACTATTTTATTCAAAACTTCACAGGAGTATTTCTAACGATAAATGAGTAAACATGTTTTTAAGGTTTTTTGAGAAATCAACCCCTAAAAGGGAGAAATGTGGTGACAAATTCTGAAAATCGATATGGGTATTGTTTCTATGTTTTATCGGGTCGCTGATTACGAAAACCACAATAATTTTAAATCCCACGTGGAGGACGTGAAATACCATCCCCTCTGTGGGGTGCGAGGGGGTCGTAATGTTTAAATATTAATATGGGTGTCGTTTTTATGGTTTTTTGGGTCGTTAGTTTCGACAATGACATTGATTTTGAAATTTAATAAAGCGGAAATGAAAACTTTTAAAAGCTTGTGCAAAAAATTGCAAGAAGAAACTGACTTCCACCTTACCACAGTATAGGGCTCTGCTGTGATGGACCTTTAGTTCCCTATTTACTCGTGGGAACGCTATGGAGATTGGAAAAAATAAAAATCATCCGCATGGCGGCGACGCGGTCCGCCACCCGTCACGTCACGTTTCCAGTGGGGGCGAAAAGCGGCTCACGGAGTGCCGTTTTGCTACGTTGAATGTTGGAGGAGGAATGGAAGGAAAAATGAATGAAGTAAGGCAGATGATGGATAAAAAGAGGATTGATGTTCTTTGTGTAAATGTGACAAAACGGAAAGGGTGTGACACCACGAAACATGGACCCTATACAGCGTACTGGTCTGGAGTGACCGTTTCAGACAGAGCATGTCAGGGGGTTGGTGTCATACTTTCAGCTAGGATTGCCAAGTGTGTGAATGAATTTGAATGCGTGAGTCCCAGATTAATATGGGTCAGAATGAAATTAGGACTGACTCGTATCTTTGTTGTTGGGGTATATGCCCCTGTAAACCTGGGTACGAGAACATCACAGTCGACCCAGGAAGAGGGAAAACAGTTCTGGGAGGAATTAAGGGATGTCACAAGTAGATGTAAGGATAATGAAAGGTTGATTATGTTAGGTGATTTTAATGCATGGGTAGGGGTAAAGCGAGATGGATTTGAAAAGGTTCTGGGTACTCACGGTGACGAGAGAGTGAATGAGAATGGTGAGAGTTTGTTAGATATTTGCCTCGAGAGAAATCTTTTTGTGACAAATACAATGTTTGCCCACAAATGGATTCATTTGTACACGCGTGAGGCGGAGAACGTAAGAAAGAGTATGATTGATTTTGTGATAGTGGACGAAAGATTGAGGAAGAATGTTCTTGACACTAGGGTGTATCGCGGGGCCGGAATAAATACAGACCACTTCCTGGTGATGAGCCGAATGAAAGGGCTGTTTCAAGGATGGCGGCATCGACCTCGTATATTCACTAGTGTTCTGGAGAGAATAAAAGTAGAAAATTTGCAAGAGGAAAGTGTGGCTGATGAGTATATTCATAAACTAAAGGAAAATCTTAGAGAGATAGATGATATTTGCGAGATTGATCAACTATGGAATGGTTTTAAAGATAAGCTTGTAAGTACAGCCAGGGATGTATGTGGTGTGAAAGAAAGGAGCAAAGGGAAGAAGAAGAAGAATGTATGGTGGGATAAAGAGGTACAAAAGGCAGTAAGTGAGAAGAAGAAAGCGTGGCTAGATTGGTTGGCGATAAGAGCTGACCAAAGAAGTCAAAAAGCCACGCTTGAAGACGTGAGTGAAAGGAAAAGTAACTATAAAAGGTTGAATGTTCTGGTAAAGGAGGTAGTTAAAAGAAAGAAAGATGAACAGAATGATGAGATGGATCAGAGGTTGTCTCAGGATTTCCGGGCAAACATAAAGTTTTTCTGGAAAGCCATTCGACTAGCCAGAGGTAAAACTCAGACCTCAGAGCTAACCTCGATTAGAGACCAGCATGGAAGTTTATTGAATGATGAGGAATGCATATTAGGGAGATGGAAGGAATATTTTGAAGGTTTGTTTGAGAGAGAAGAGGAAAATACGTCAGGAGTGAATGATAATGCACTGCCACATGAGGAGTGTAGTATTAGTATGGATGAAATTGTAAAAGCTTTGAAAGGAATGAAACCAGGAAAGGCAGCGGGGTATGATAGAATTTCAGTCGAGATGCTGAAGGCTGGGCAAGGCGTCGTAGCAAGTCAGTTGTATCGCCTTTTCAACTTATGTTTTAATACCGGCATAGTTCCAAAAGATTGGTGCAAGGCGGTCATCGTGCCACTGTACAAGGGAAAGGGCTCACAACTTGACTGCAAGAACTACAGGGGCATTAGCTTACTCAGCATCGTTGGCAAATTATATGCGAAAGTGTTGATTGAAAGGGTAATGCAAGAAACCGATGAGAAAATATGGGATGTACAAGCGGGATTTAGGAAAGGTATGGGATGTACGGATCAGGTCTTCTCTTTACGATGCATAGCCGAAAAATATTTGGCCCAAGGTCAAAAGGTCTATTGCGCGTTCGTGGATTTGGAGAAGGCCTATGACAGAGTGGTGAGGAATGAACTTTGGTCGGTACTGTCCGGATATGGAGTGAGTGACCATCTCATTCAAGCTCTGAAATCTCTCTACGAGGATTCCTCTGCTTGCGTGAGAGTAAACGGGTCCTACACTGAATGGTTTAGCATCGAAAAGGGTGTTAGACAGGGATGTGTAGCGTCACCGTGGCTGTTTAATCTATTTCTGGACAGTTGTTTGCAAGATTTGAAAGACGATGAATGTGGGTTGGAAATGAATGGGTTGCTTATCAAATGTCTACTCTACGCCGATGACCAGGTTTTATTAGCGTCATCGGCTGAGAAGCTACAGAAGATGGTAACTAGCATGCACAGATTATTTGCGAGAAAAGGAATGAAAATGAATGTAAGCAAGACGAAAGTGATGGTATTTGAAAGATATGAGTGTATGACAGTTTGTGAAATTGCTGTAGATGGAGAGAGGTTGGAGCAAGTGGATGGGTTTGTGTATTTGGGGACTTTGTTCACGAGAGACGGTAAGCATGAAGGAGATATTGAAAGGAGAGTGATAGCTGGGAATCGAGTGAATGGGGCACTTCACGCCTTTATGAGTAGCCAGAAAGTGTCAGAAAAGGCGCGGCTGGCCGTGCATAGAGGAGTGTTGGTGCCGACACTAATGTATGGTAGTGAAAGTTGGGTGTGGCAGAAGAAACATCAGAGTCGAGTGAATGCAGTGGAAATGAGAGCGCTGAGAAGTATGTGTAGCGTTACTTTGAGAGATAGAGTGAGAAACACCGTTATAAGACGGAGGTGTGGAGTGAATGAAGATATAGTGACGAAAATTGAGAAAGGTATGCTAAGATGGTTTGGACATGTAGAGAGGATGGATGAAAGAAGATTGACAAAACGAGTGTATGAAGGAAGAGTGGATGGAAAAGTTGGAAGGGGAAGACCTCGGCGAACGTACTCCGACCAAATCGGAGACATTCTGCAGAAAGGCCAGGTCAGGAGTACCCTAAATCGGCGCGCATGCATGAAGAATGTTATGAAAGTTCATGAAGCGAAAGTTGTATGTCAGGATCGTAGCAAGTGGAAATCCGTGATCTCTGCCTACCCCTATGGGAAACAGGCGTGATTATATGTATGTATGTATGTATGTATGTAGAAACTGACTGACTGAGTGAGTGACATATCAACGCACAGCCCAAACTGCTGGTTCGAGAGATTCCAAATTCGGCATGTAGGTTCCTTATAAGGTCTAAAGGTGCATGAAGTGCCGTGAGTTCCCTATGAAGATACGATTTTTGATTCAATGTATTATAAGTGGTTTTATTAATCAGTGCCGATACGATTTCGACAAAAATCGATATTTGAGCGTCCGAGACGACTCTTAATAGGAATCCGAGGTTAACTTTGAATAAAGTAACGGCTATATTGATGACCTTTTTAGCCTAGTTGGTAGTGACTCTGCCTCCGAAGCTAGAGATCCCGGGTTCGAATCCCGGCCAGGGCATTTATTTGTGCATTTTTCACGGATATTTGTTCTTGGGTCTTGGATGTTTTCTATGTATTTAAGTATGTATTTATCTATACAAGTATGTATATCGTCGTCTAGTACCCATACTACAAGCTTAGCTTAGTTTGGGACTAGGTCGATTTGTGTAAGAGTATCCCCCAATATTACAATATTATTATATATTATATATTATTATATTGATTTTCTTCATTTCCGTCCTGATTTCGTTCAAAATCGATATCTGAGCGTCCGAGAGGTCCCCTAATACGACTCCGAGGTAAAATTTAGAAAAAATAGCGGCCATATTGCTTTTCTTCATTTCCGTCCTGATTTCGTTCAAAATATACAGGGTGATTCGGGAGACGTGAGCAAGATCAACACTACGAATTCAGTAGATCATAAGCTATTGCTTCGTGCCACTATTAGTGAAATTAACGTTCATTTATCTTTGGTGTTGAAAACAAAATGTTTTAAATTCTTTACCAAATTCATGGTCACTCTACAATCAGAATACTTCAGTCAAGTGATACGTGTCAAATTGAATGTCATCGAGTCCGATTACTTTTGAAATATCGTATCTCACTCAATGTGACAATTTACTTTCTTCGTAATCAAAGTGCTGTCATAACAGTTAGAGGTTTAATCTTTATAAACCAGTGGTTGTAGGGTGACCATGAATGTAGAGAATTAAACTTTAACTTAACAAAAATTAAAATACAGGAAAAAGGTATGGGTGTTTCACTTAAATACAATGGTGAACGATCCATTGCCATTTACTATGTATGTAGTGTTGGTCCTGCTCACGTCTCCTGAATCACCCTGTATATCTGAGCGTCCGAGAGGTCCCCTAATACGACTCCGAGGTAAAATTTGGAAAAAGTGGCGGCCATTTTGCTTTTCTTCATTTCCGTCCCGATTTCGTTCAAAATAGATATCAGAGCGTCTGAGAGGTCTCTTATTACGAATCCGAGGTAAAATTTGGAAATAGTCGCAGCCATATTGATTTTCTTCATTTCCTTCCCAATTTCGTTCAAAATCGATATGTAATACAAATCTGAGGTAAAATTTGGAAAAAGTGGCGGCCATATTGTTTTTTGTCAATTCCGTCCCGATTTCGTTCAAAATCGGTATCTGAGTGACCGAGAGGTCTCTTAATACGAATCCGAGGTAAAATTTGTGAAAGTGGTGGCCATATTGATTTTCTTTTTTCTGTCCCGATTTCGTTCAAAATCGATATCTGAGCGTCCGAGAAGTCTCTTAATACGAATCCGAGGTAAAATTGGGCACTCCATACATGCCAGGGATTGTAAAAAAAAAGTTTAATGTTACTATATTGCCAAATAGCAATTCAATCGGTTCAGTAGTTTTAAAACAAATCAGTTGTAACAGACGGATTGACAGACAGTCACACGAGAATTGGGAATAAGGGTCTCTTTTTGCTTTTGAGGTACGGAACGCGTATCCTAACAGATTTTTCGGTATAATGTGATAGCTTTAGAGGGGTTAGTTAGGCATAACTATGATTCTCTCTCGAGTGGCGGCCACGTACCGGAAGGCGTAGCGTGGGCAGGCCCCCCACACGGTGGACTGATGACCTGGTGAAGGTCGCGGTTGTCCGCTGGATGCGGGTGGCGCAGGACCGGTTGTTGTGGAAGTCTTTGGGGGAGGCCTATGTCCAGCAGTGGACGTCTTTCGGCTGACATGATGATGATGATGATGAACTATGATTAATTAACAGATGAAAAAAAGTCAGTATACGAGCAAATAGGAAGGAGTGCGAATGGAAGTGAGGCCAAATTTGTTTGGATGCTCCAATGGGAACTGGCAAAACCTAAAAAGTATTAAATATAAGTTTTGGAAAAATAAGGGTTACACTTGATATTGAATAAGCCGTATTTCTGTACTTCAAAGAACCAGACTCTATGACCGCTGCTTGGTCATTATCAGACCTTCTATTGGTGTTACTGTAGTACTCAGATACTTTTACTAAGGGCCATTTAAGACATGCTTTTATTTCATCGGCCCTTTCCCCTTCGGCCTCTGGGAAATGTATGATAATAGTTTTCGATCCTTATTTTTGCGAAAATCAAATAAAATTCAACAGTTTGCTGGTTCTCAGAATGTATACAGACTTTTTATCTGTTCATCTGTTAATGAACCACAATCACTGAACTTCGTATTACAAAACCCCCAGCATGTAACAACTACTTTTCTGGAAACCGCATCTAAATCGGTTCAGCCAAACGAGAGATAATCGTGGACAAACATACATAGATACATACGGGTCAAACAGAGAACCTCTTTTTTGTAGACGGTTAAAAATTATGGTTAGTACGCGGGCGAAGCCGCGGGCAAACGCTAGTTATTGATAAATGTTAATAGAGATTGATAGTCATCATCAGCCTATGTACGTCCCACTGCTGGGTACAGGCCTCCTCTCATAGATATGAGAGCGAAGTTAAAGATTAAAAGAGTTAACATCTCCAACTTATCACTCAGAAATTCTTGTGTGTTTCGTATTGAAATAAATTGGAATGCGTATTATTCGTCAGCTTTTTACCTTCTGACCTTACCACTCCAGATAGCGACACTACGCACCTGGTTTCTTAATTAACGATAATTGATGTGACGCGATATATCGCAAACGAATAAATACCTATTCATTATAGTTATCGAACGCCGTCTGTCTCTCTTGACTAGTTGACTCAACTTCGCGACAGCAAAAGTCCGGGAAGTTTTTCCTGGAAATAAATTAGTTATAGCTGCTTGCTACTACTTAAATATACACGTACTTATTGAAAATGATATCATTCTGTTCATCCTCGAAAACTCGAGGTTTTTTTTTTAATTAAAGGACCATGCGTCAAAATGGACCATAAACCAACAGAGCTGAGTGTTAGGTCATTAAATAGGTTTTTAAATATACTATTAGCATCGTATTCACTTTGACTAAAATATAAATATCTCAATTGTGCAATGGAACTGAATAAATATATAGTACCCATAGAATGAAATGAAGTACACGTAAATACCTAGGTATTTAATGACATACCTCTTAGCTCTGTTGGTTTTTGGTACACCTTCCATACATAGTTGCCCAGGGTCCTTTAATAATATTTTCTCAAACATGCAATGAAATATTGATGTTATGTTGTTTTGCGAAGTATGACGTTTCAGATGCGGCTAGGACAAGAGGTCGTTAATGGAATTTCATACAAATCTTGCAGGCCTAGGCCGGTTTTTAATTTCCATTCCAGATAAATTTGTGGCACAGGCATCATGACATTCTGCCACTATGCCTATCTATTAAAAGTGAAAAAACAGAAAGGGATAAAAAGTATGGGGAGAGAGCGAGATATCGCCTTACAGAACGCACGATCTCCGGTGACACGTTTCTCGAAAACTGCACGCGTAACACGAAAAATAACTATCCAAATCTATTCTCTGGATATTGCCCCAGAGTGAGAGCATAAAAGCTACCGCTTCCGTTGCGCATTCTTTTTACAATCACCTATATAAAAGTTACAGTTTCGGGCTGCGGCCATTTTTCGGAAACGATCGGCTAACGTCGGGTGGGTCTCGGCTTTGAACCACAGACTACCACAAAGTACAGTAAATATACTAAGATAGAGGTATCAGTGAAATACTGCACATAGATAGTAGCGCCGCCGTGGTATTTAGTAAGAACTAACCGCACGACCGCTGCATCTATGTCACTCCAATATGCAAGTGCGATAGAGATAGCACCCAGTGACATCTGGTACAAACAAGTTAAACTAACATCTCCATAGAAAAATGCGTACTTCGAGCCTTCCTTCAGATTTTTTTACGAGTTGCGTTTTAATTCTGTGATGGGGGAAAATCGAAGCAGTCACTTAATAGTTTTCGAAGGCAATGTCCTATTCAGCCAAGTTGTATATTGTGGCCGGGATTTACGGTATTAATTCAATTTTGTAGGTGAATAATGCCTAATCCGTACAAAGTATTTTTAAGTATTATTACCCCGTGAAAAAAACAAAAGAATATTTTTTACATGAATTACTCACCCTTTTCGATGTGAATATTGATGAATACTGAAGCAAAATCCATACAATTTTAAAAACCGCAATAATATTGTCATGCCAGTATTGTGATAATAAGTTGCTTCAATATTCACGTATTGCTATATGAGTGTATCGTGTTATAATAATCACCGTGTAACAGGCCCCACTAAATGTTTGACATCTACAATTTAGTCACGTCCGTCTCTTTCGCACTTACGATATCTTATGCAAATGCGAAAGAGATGGATTATCGGATCAGAGGCGCTATCGCGAACCGAAAACGATATATCTGCCTCTCTGTCGCACTTGAGTATTCGAGCGACAGAGAGGGACATACTTCGTTTTCGGTTCGCGGTTGGCCCTCAGGCAGTGCGTAAACGCTTTTACATAGCTTAGGCAGTCCGCCAAGTACGGTTTTGGTCGGTCTGCGCGCGGTTTCAAAAATACGCATGTAGTCTGTGGAACTAGAGCTTTCTTTCCTTTCTGTCATTAACGCCCGCGACGGAACGTTTATTCATGTTTCATTTACGTGGGCGGAGCCGCGGGTACTTCTAGTTAAAAATAAAACTTGATTTTTTTTTGTTGTTTATTTCGTTGCATGTTTGAGAAAAGCACTATACATACCTCGGCGGGAAATATAGGGTTGCCCGCCTCAGACCTATCCGGCCTCGCTCGCTCGGCCGTGTATATGTCTTTGGCCGGCAACCCTTTTCGTCCCGGCCTCTGTAGTAATGTACTATTATACGATCGTACGTATCCGTTTTTATTGATCTATATATATGTCAAATACATTCGTGTTAACTTTAAGCATTGAAACGTTTTTTTTTTAAGTCTGTTAAACCAAAAAGTTATGTGTACTTAATCAACTTATATTTGATTTGATATTCATATTAGAAAACAAGAGTAACATGACATTGCTGCTACCATGATAGCAACGGCGCCAATATGATACCGTTCATCATCAGCCTGTGTCAGTCCACTGCTGGACATAGGCCTCTCCCATGGCACGCCACTGAGCTCGGTCTTCAGCTCTTCTCCTCCAATCACTGCCTACCTGCCTTACGGATGTCATCACCCCACCTAGTTACAGGGCCTCCTACACTACGTTTGCCAACACGCGGTCTCCACTCAAGAACCAGTCTGCCCCAACGGCCATCGGAGACATGACACCGTATGTGTTTAAGACGATGGATTGGAAAGGTCGCGGCATCAATATAAATGGTGCACACATCTCTCACCTATAATTTGCGGACGACATTGTCATCATGGCTGAAACACTGCAGGATCTACAACAAATGTTGGACAGCCTCACTAATTCGTCCCAGCGAATCGGTATCCGGATGAACTTGGATAGAACCAAAGTCATGATCAACGAGCACGTCGACCTGGGACCGATCGCAGTAAACGGAGTCGACCTCAAAATGAGACATGAGACCGTTGACACTATTATTATCAAAGGGGCTCGAGCACACTTGCCGTCACGTCCCGTCATCCGCGACTCAACGACTCCTATCTCACTCGCACTGTACAAATTAGAAGGAGGAGGGTAGATAGCCTCGCTGAGGATTTTAATCTTGTTACTCATATGGTCCCTAATCATGAGTCATTTCCGTTTGTAAATTGCTTTCATCAAAAGTTCCCATCTCTCGAATTACGTCAATCGCTGTTCGGAAATCGTCTCCCGTTTTATTATGATAGCGGTCTTTCATAATATATATTTATCATTTTATATTAATTTCTATCTCAAGAGTAACCAGAGTAGACATCAAATAATAATTCCACTGCCAAACGTGATGGTCATATAATAATTTGAATAAATTGTTTTTATCGTCTCAAAGTTAAATAAAGGCTACCGATATAAATTTTACATGATCCAATAAAAAAGATATCGTACAACAACGTAGGTACTTAAACGCAGTATTTCATGCTTAAAATTGCATTTTGTTTTTCTATACAGCGTATGGGGCTCGTGCGCTCTGACATCATAATTTTCTGTCTATTAAGAACTAGCGTTTGCCCGCGGCTTCGCCCGCGTACTCTAAGCATAATTTTTAACCGTCTACAAAAAAGAGGTTCTCTGTTTGACCCGTATGTATGTATGTACGTATGTATCTTATCTTATCTTGTTTATACGAGGGCCCTTACGGATGCACTTCGACCCAATGAGATCTTTTGTGCAATTGCCCCCTCCTTTATACCTACCTCTAAGCTGTTCTCCAATATTTCCACAAACTGGATGATGGAGCTCAGCGGGAGTACTCTGAATTCCTTTGGTTCTGGGTACGTATGTAGGTATGTATGTATGTTTGTCCACGATTATCTCGCGTTTGGCTGAACCGATTTAGATGCGGTCTCCAGAAAAGTAGTTGTTACATTCTGGGGGTTTCAGTATACGAAGTTTGGTGATTGTGATTCATTAACAAATGAACAGATGAAAAGTCAGTATACATACTGAGAACCGGCAAACTGTTGAATTTCATTTGATTTTGCCAAAAATAAGGATCGAAAACTGTTAACATACATTTCCGAGAGGCCGAAGGGGAAAGGGCCGATGAAATAAAAGCATGTCTTAAATGGCCCTTAGTAAAAGTATCTGTGTACTACAGTAACACCGATAGGTCTGTAAACGACCAAGCAGCGCGCAGCGGTCATAAACTCTGGTCCTTTGAAGTACAGAAATACGGCTAATTCAATATCACGTGTAACATTTATTTTTCCTAAAATTAAATTTATTACGTAAGTTATGCCAGTTCCCATTGGAGCATCCAAAAAGAAAATTTGGCCTCACTTCCATTCGCACTTCTTACTTCAGTCCGTCTGTTACAACCAAGTTGCTTTTACTGGACCGATTGAATTGCAAATTGGCACAAACTATCAAGAATTTAGAGCGCTCGTGGCCCAGCGGCACCCGCCTACCGCGTGCGGTGTGCGAGGTTAAGCAATGTGGGCGCAGGTCAGTTCTTGGATGGGTGATCGCTTTGAGTGGTTACTAAATGACTCTCGTGCTTTGGAAGGCACGCTAAGCCGTTGATCCCGGCTGCAATCGTTAAGCCAAGTTAGAGGCCTTCGAGCGGCTTGCGAACTTCTGACAGTCAAGTTGCCCACTCACTTGACAAAGGGGGTCGAAGTTGCACCACGTCCGTAGGGAGTACCCACCGTTACCCTACACGTGACTACTGGGTGGTGTTAAAAGTGCAACAAAAACTGGCAACCGTACTTGTTGATTTAAATGGAAAAAAAATCGAAACCTCTATGTCGTTTTTAAAAGCAAGTCCATAGATACCCCACACGCCTATATAGTAACATTAAACTTTTTTGCATACAGGCATGTATGGAGTGCCAAATTTTACCTCAGATTCGTATTCAGAGACCTCTCAGACGCTCAGATATCGATTTACAACGAAATTGGGACGGAAAAAAAGATAATCAATATGGCCGCCACTTTCACAAATTTTACCTCGGATTCGTATAAAGAGACCTCTCGGACACACAGATATCGATTTTGAACGAAATCGGGACGAAGATGAAGAAAATCAATATGGCCCCCACTTTTTCCAAATTTTACCTCGGATTCGTATTAGGGGACCTCTCGGACGCTCAGATATCGATTTTGAACGAAATCAGGTTGTAAATGAAGAAAATCAATATGGCTGCCACTTTTTCCAAATTTTACCTCAGATTCATATTAGGGGACCTCTCGGCCGCTCGGATATCGATTTTGAATGAAATCGGGTTGAAAGGAAGAAAATCAATATGGCTGCCACTTTTTCCAAATTTTACCTCGGATTCGTATTAGAGGACCTCTCGGATGCTCAGATATCGATTTTGAACGAAATCAAGTTGTAAATGAAGAAAATCAATATGGCTGCCACTTTTTCCAAATTTTACCTCAGATTCATATTAGGGGACCTCTCGGCCGCTCGGATATCGATTTTGAACGAAATCGGGTTGAAAGGAAGAAAATCAATATGGCTGCCACTTTTTCCAAATTTTACCTCGGATTTGTATTCGGGGACCTCTCGGACGCTCAGATATCGATTTTGAACGAAATCGGGACGAAAAAAAAGATAATAAATATGGCCGCCACTTTCACAAATTTTACCTCGGATTCGTATTAAGAGACCTCTCGGACACACAGATATCGATTTTGAACGAAATCGGGACGTAAATGAAGGAAATCAATATGGCCACCACTTTTTCCAAATTTTACCTCGGATTCGTATTAGGGGACCTCTCGGACGCTCGGATATCGATTTTGAACGAAATCGGGTTGAAATGAATAAAATCAATATGGCTGCCACTTTTTCCAAATTTTACCTCGGATTCGTATTAGGGGACCTCTCGGATGCTCAGATATCGATTTTGAACGAAATCAGGTTGTAAATGAAGAAAATCAATATGGCTGCCACTTTTTCCAAATTTTATCTCAGATTCATATTAGGGGACCTCTCGGCCGCTCGGATATCGATTTTGAACGAAATCGGGTTGAAAGGAAGAAAATCAATATGGCTGCCACTTTTTCCAAATTTTACCTCGGATTTGTATTCGGGGACCTCTCAGACGCTCAGATATCGATTTTGAACGAAATCGGGACGAAAAAAAAGATAATAAATATGACCGCCACTTTCACAAATTTTACCTCGGATTCGTATTAAGAGACCTCTCGGACACACAGATATCGATTTTGAACGAAATCGGGACGTAACGGAAGGAAATCAATATGGCCACCACTTTTTCCAAATTTTACCTCGGATTCGTATTAGGCGACCTCTCGGACGCTCGGATATCGATTTTGAACGAAATCGGGTTGAAATGAATAAAATCAATATGGCTGCCACTTTTTCCAAATTTTACCTCGGATTCGTATTCGGGGACCTCTCGGACGCTCAGATATCGATTTTGAACAAAATTAGGAAGAAGATGAAAAAATCAATATGGCTGCGACTTTTTCCAAATTTTACCTCGGATTCGTATTAAGAGACCTCTCGGACGCTCAGATATCGATTTTTAACGAAATCGGGGACCGAAGGGGAAAAAATCAATATGGCCGCCACTTTTTCCAAATTTTACCTCGCATTCATATTACGAGACCTGTCGCACGCTCAGATATCGATTTTGAACGAAATCGGGAAGAAAATGAAGAAATTCAATATGCTTGCGACTATTTCCAAATTTTACCTCGGATTCTTATTAAGAGACATCTCGGACGCTCAGATTTCTATTTTGAATGAAATCGGGACGGAAATGAAGAAAATCAATATTGCCGCCACTTTTTTCAAATTTTACCTCGGTGTCGTATTTGGGGACCTCTCCGACGCTCAGATATCGATTTTGAACGAAATCGGGACGAAAATGAGGAAAAGCAATATGGCCGCCACTTTTGCCAAATTTTACCTAGGAGTCGTATTAAGAGTCCTATCGGACGCTCAAATATCGATTTTTGTCGAAATCGTATCGGACGGCACTAATTAATAAAACCACTTACAATACATTGACTCAAGAAAGGTCGTATCTTCATAGGGAATTCACGGCACTTCATGCGCATTTAGACCTTATAAGGAACCTACATGCCAAATTTGGTATCTCTCGAGTCTCGAACCAGCAGTTTGGGCTGTGCGTATATATGTCACTCACTCAGTCAGTCAGTTTCTTCTTGCAATTTGGCACCTACTTTTAAGTTTTCATGCCCGCAATATTAAATTTCAAAATCAACGCCTTTTTCGAAATTAACGACCCAATGAATCATAAAAATCACACCCATATTAATATTTAGACATTCCAACCCCCTCGCACCCCAACAAAGGGGATGGTATTTCACGTCCTCCACGTGGGATTTTAAAATTATTGTTGTTTTCGTAATCAGCGACCCGATAAACCATAGAAACCACACCCATATCGATTTTCAGAATTTGTCACCAGATTTCCCCCTTTTAGGGGTTGATTTCTCAAAAACCTGAAACACATGTTTACTGATTTATCGTTAGAAATACTCCTGTGAAGTTTCAAATAAAATAATCTAACTAATCTTGATTTCCTATACAAACTTCGGACCCCCCATTTCACCCCCTTAGGGGTTGAATTTTGAAAAATCCTTTCTTAATGCACCTCAAGACCTTATGTGGAACCTACATACTAAATTTGGAATCTCTAGAACCAGCAGTTTGCGCTGTGCGTTGATATGTTGGTCACTCAGTCAATCAGTTATTTCTTGCAATTTGGCACAAATTTTCAAAAGATTTCATGTCCACAATATTTAATTTCAAAACCGATGCCATTTTCGTAATTAACGTCCCAAAAAACCATAAAAACGACACCCATATTAATATTTAGACATTTCGTCCCCCTCGCACCCCAACAGGAGGGGATGGTATTTCACGTCCTCGACGTGGGATTTTAAAATACTTGTTATTTTCGTTATCAGCGACCTAATAAACCATAAAAACAATACCCATGTCGATTTTCAGAATTTGTCACCACATTTCCCCCTTTTAGGGGTTGATTTTTCAGAAAACCTGAAACACATGTTTACTCATTTATCGTTAGAAATACTCCTGTGAAGTTTCGAATAAAATAGTCCAGCTAATCTTGTTTCCCCATACAAAATTCGGGCCCCCATTTCACCCCCTTAGGGGTTGAATTTTGAAAAATCCTTTCTTAGTGCACCCCTAGACCTTATAAGGAACCTACGTGCCAAATTTGGAATCTCTAGGACCAGCGGTTTGGGCTGTGCGTTGATATGTCAGTCAGTCAGTCAGTCAGTCAGTCAGTCAGTCAGTCAGTCAGTTTCTTCTTTTATATATTTAAAGATGGAGCTTTTTTTGGTGTCGGGGAACAAAACACACCCAAAATCCACAGCTGAACCTCATTTGCGGCTTTCATTGTGTTTTAATCCTAGTTGGTCCCATACAAACATTTTATTCCCTTTAAAAACTAGGTCGAATGGCATCGTTAATATTTTTTTGGAAACTAGCCTATTCGATTTACTTATCGAATGTCGACTGACACTGTCAATCTTATGATTATGACACTTGAAAACTCGCCTCCAAAAACTCTTACACAATGTGCATTACAATCTATAATTTAAACTATTTTCGCTGTGGGGTCAGCTTTACGGCGTCTGGCATCCAAAATTGCGGTTAGACATATCAGATCAAAATTGCAGTCTCTTTTTGAACCAGTGCAGTTAGGTTTTGGCACGAAAGGTGGGTGCGAGCCAGCCGTCCATGCCTTAAGGACCTACCTTTCATACGACGATTGTGAAATCGTTGTCAAAATTGATGTGAAAAATGCCTTCAATTCGGTAAATAGGGACACTTTGCTGGCGGAAGTAAAAGACAAAATTCCAGAAATTTACAATTATCTTCTCCTCTGCTATGCAGATCCTTCTAAATTAATGTACAAGTCCCATGAATTATCTTCAGAAGTTGGCTGTCAGCAGGGTGATCCTCTAGGGCCAGCAATTTTTAGTTTGGCCATAAATCCAATAATTCAAAAATTAAAATCTAAATTTAATGTATGGTACTTAGATGACGGAACTCTAGGAGGCGACGTGGATACTGTGCTCTCTGATTTGGCTTTTATTAAAAGTAATTTCGAAAATATTGGTTTAGAACTAAATTTTAGCAAATGCGAACTCTTTATTCAAAATACTTCTTGTAGTTTGGTCGATTTAATACAAAAATTTGTTCATCTGGCTCCTGGTATCAGAATAGTCGACAAATTTTCACTTTGCCTCCTGGGTTCTCCTATTTTTGAAGAATCCTTTCCCGGTTATATTTCTGACACTATTTCTAAATTCCAAAGGCACGCGAATCGTTTACTCGAAATTAGCCCACATTATGCGCTAATCATTCTTAAGTTTTGTCTTTTTGTCCCTAAATTTACATATGTGCTCCGTTGCTGTCCTTTCTGGAAACATCAAAATCTTTTGTCACGAATGGATGACTTAATCAAAACTAGTTTAGAAATGATTCTAAATATTCAGCTAACTGAGCCTTCCTGGTCTCAAGTGTCCCTTCCTATTCGATACGGTGGCTTAGGAATCCGCAAAGTGTCCAGTGTGGCATCCCCAGCCTTTTTGGCATCCACCCATAGCACGTCTGGTCTCATAGGAAATATCCTAAGGGCTTTGCCCACATACTGTGAGATTGCGGGCTTGGAGGGTGCCAAAAATGCTTTTAAAGTTGCTTGCCCAGGTAAAAAATTTCCAGACTACCCCAAATCACAAAGGAGCTGGGATAATATTTACTGTGATTTAAATTTTAATATTCTTCTAAACAGCAGTGCAGGTCCAGATCGTGCGAGACTTTTGGCGGTCGGAACCCGGGAGGCTGGTTACTGGCTACATGCCCATCCCTCGCCAAATACCGGTACCTTCCTGGATCCGACCTCGCTTAGATTGGCGACTGGACTGCGACTCGGGTCGCGGTATGTACCCCACATATATGCTCTTGTGGCACGGACGTGGACTGACTGGGACACCATGGATTGTGTTGTCAAAAAAGTGCAGGCCGTTTTTCGAGACATGCGACGCTTAATGATATAATCCGCCGGTCTCTTGACACCGTCAATGTGCCTGCTCTTTTTGAGCCGACTGGCATGGTCAGGGACGATGGTAAGAGACCTGATGGGGTGTCTTTAGTTCCTTGGAGCGTGAGACGGATGTTGGTGTGGGATGCTACCTGTGTAGACACACTGGCACCGTCTCACCTCCAACGGACTACAGTAAAAGCGGGTGCAGCGGCGAAAAACGCCGAAATTCTAAAGCGTAATAAATACAAGGGCCTCGGTAGAGAGTACATGTTTGTACCTTTTGGCGTCGAAACTCTAGGTCCATGGGGTCCCAGCGCGCATAAGTTATTTGCAGAAATTGCGAAGCGTCTGGTTGACGTAACTGGTGACCGAAGAGCTGGCGGTTTCCTCGCTCAACGTATCAGCATTGCGATACAGCGAGGAAATGCCGCCAGAATCCTCGGTACAATGCCTCAAGGGCCCGTTTTAGATTTAAGTTAGTTTTATTTATATTATATATTAATATTATTTTGGTTAAGTATTCTTGTATATATTTTCGTTGTACATAAATAAATGATTACATCTATAATTAGATACACTTCCGCTCATAATTATTTAGGCACCCATACCTTTGTCTATACATCTGTATACAAAATAGACTTTTAGAAATACACTGCCCCCCTTTTAAAATGGTAGTTTTCTTTTTGCAATGACTTAAATAACTACTACTCGTAATTGGTAGTTCATACAAACACACTACACTTATCTATGAACCAGCAATTAGTAGTTATTTAAGTCATTGTAAAAAGATAACTACAATTTTAAAAGGGGGTCCCTGGCACCGATTTAAGGCTCAATAAGTCAGCTAAATAAAAAATGCAAAATGCACGCAAAACTGTCAAGGGACTCTGACTTGGCAGTGCATTTCTGAAAGTCATTTTTGTATTCAGATGTATGGAAAAAGGTATGGATGCCTAAATAATTATTAGCGGTAGTGTACCTGATACATAATTTTAAGTGTCATAGTTTACAACTGTTTCAGAATTTGGTTAAGAACTTTCTCATAGACAAAATGTTATTTATTACATATAATATTAGTGTTTTTTGAGTGATCCCTTTTAATTTTATTATAAGTGCTCTCTTGACATTAATTTTATTTTACGTATATGGAAATACCGTAACCAAATGTATAGTCTGACAATAAAGAATAGAAATTAATTGAGGTCGCCACTGTGCTTTAACGGGCAACATTTATACTAGGACTCGATCGATATTGATACTTGCTTATGATAATAATTAAATACAAAATAATATAGTATATATAATTCAATATTTTATAGTAATATATACGTTAGTCCTAAAAATATACACGAAAACGAAATAAAAAAAGATTTTTTATTGGTTTCATCCAATTTATTGATTCAAAAAGTCATATATCAAAGTCATCTTATTGTTTTTGAGGACGCCCTTTTCTGTGTTCTGTGGGCGTTCCAAATTTGCCGTTATTCTTAGGTACTTTTTTTTATTTATTTTTTTATTAAAAATGGGATTGCTCTTGGCCAGCATCTAGCCGGGGGGCAAAGATGAGGCCGAAGATGAAGCGAGCTCACCCAAAAGATGCCTATTCACTCGTGCCTTAAAAAGGTCCAGGTTATATGAACTCTGAAATACAGACGCCGCCAAAGAATTCCAAACCTTAGAAGTGCGCATTATGAAAGAAGATGCAAAGCGCTTTTATTCACTATTTTTACACTTCCCTTCCCTGAAACAATGTACTCGTACATTTTAAAGTTTTATACATATTTATGATCATATCAATAAGTAGTACTCAAAGTTATTTGGGTATCAGATTACAAGTGTATTAGTATCTATGTACGCGTGTAACTATTTAGTATTTTAGGTCCTCATTATTAAGTAATATTTAATCTTAACTGGCTATATGTACTAAATTGTTTTACACTGATAAAAGTGATAAAGTTCAACCTGTACAAATTATATAAAGATTATTTTGTTCGTCGCATTTGCTTCCTTTATGTGATCGTCTAGTAAAATATCAAGAAGTGGTATTTACGCTATTTGACATTTCAAGATTAAACATTATTTACTTAATCTCAAATTATTTACAATAGCGAAATTACATCCAAATAATGATTATTAAGTCAATAGCTGTACATCTTTGCCTCGATTCATAAATATGAAATAAAGTTTTTAGTAGTACGTACCCGTGATATTAGCAGTTCGTTTGTAAACTTCTTCTAAATCTAGCAATAACTTTCCAGCTTGAAATTCGGAAAATCACGTCAAAAGCATCTGATATTTTATTTCCTGTGCTTCACTATGAATTGTTTTATTCATTTTCACTTTAGTTAGATATTTTCGTCGAACAAAAACTGGGTAAACAATGATAATACTTACTCGTACCAGCAGCAATTCAATATTTATTTACGCATCAATATTTGACAACTTTGAGACAACTTTTATTTGGCAGCACCAGGTGTCATACCTGGTGCTGCCATGTAACGTTCTATGTTAGTTCCATTTTTTTACCGACTTCAAAATTTCAAAAGAGGAGGTTATCAATTCGGTTGTATGTTTTTTTTTTGTTTTTTTTTTTACCGTTTGTTAGTCCATAACTCCGTCATTTCTTAACCGATTTGGAAAATTCTTTTTTAATTGTAAGTATATATATCCAAGTTGGTCCCGTTTTTGTCAAAACGCAGTTCTGATGATGGGATCCATGAGGAATTGAGGGAACTCCTCAAATCTTCAACGCAAACATATAGTGATTTTTGTGTTTTTATCAACAAGTCAAGCATTTTCATCCAAAAATGTGACATTGGATGAAGTAGAACTGCTCATGATGATCAGAACAGAACTCTTCAACGACGAAAAGTTCACGTTTGGCGATTTGTCCTCCTAGCTGTGTTTGTTAAGCAATTTCTATTTTCACGATAAATTTTTGTCATGCTTGATTTCTGATGATGGGATCCATGAGGAATTGAGGGAACTCCTCAAATCTTAAAGGCAAACATATAGTGATTTTTGTGTTTTTATAAACAAATCGAGCATTATCATACAAAAATGTGACATTTGATGAAGTGTAACTGCTGATGATGATCAGAACAGAACTCTTCAACGACGAAAAGTTCACGTTTGGCGATTTGTCCTTCTAGCTGTGTTTGTTAAGCAAGTTCTATTTTCACGATTGATTTTTGTCATGCTCGAGTTCTGATGACGGGATCCATTAGGAATCGAGGGAACTCCTCGAATATGAAAGGCACACAAATAGTGATTTTAGTATTTTCATGAACTAATCAAGCATTTTCATTCATAAAAGTGACATTTGATGAAGTGGAACTGCTGATGATGATCAGAACTGAACTCTTCAACGACGCGTAGTTCACGATTGGCGATTTGTTCTCTTCGTTTTGTTTGTCAAGCAAGCAAGGTTTTTTCATGATTCCATGAGGAATTGAGAGTACTTAGTCTTCTACCATTATAAACGTATATTATAGCCATTTTTATTTTCTTGTATATCTATCTAAGAGTGCGCCATCTAAGTATAATAATCTTTTACCGGCCTCCCCCATTGAAGTCGGTTTTTTTTTTCTTAAAAATTATTTTAATTTCTACTCTCTATTGTCAGACTATATGTAGACCTGAAAAGGTAGGGGTTGGAGACACTACTAAACTAAGTGCAACCGGAACTGCAAATTGTAACCCATTTCCCACATACATAATTAATTCATCATCATTATAATGACAGAGGTGAACAAGAGGTGTGATCGTACGAGTGTCCACAAATATTTACATTTTGAAATCTTATTTCTTTTTTTAGTTGAGAAACTTGATTATATTGTGCCTCCATACAAACTTCCGACCCTTTTTTCGCCCTTTTAGGGATATTCCGGGATAAAAACTATTTCATGTCCTTCCCGAGACATTTCACAATCTGTACGATAAATTTCTTCTAAATCTGTTTAGCGGTTTTAGCGTGAAGACAGAGTTAACAGACACACAAGCAGAGTTACATTTGACTATCGCATTAATCAATCAAATTAGTTAAGTCTTTTCTCAAATTTAAATAAATCTACTATACTAGTTTAATTGAAATATTGTATTATTTTTTGCGTCAATTGAAAACATGATAAATGTGATGCCATCTGTGATAAATCTGTACGACATTTGGAACAATATCAGTCTATAAAGTTGATTTATCGTTTAGATACAAATCAAATTCATCCACCTTACATTTTTAGTAGAAAACTAATTGGATTTGGTTTAATCAGACACGCAGTCATTCTGCCTAATTGCCTCCTAGGGCAAAATATTCATGTTATGGTCAATAAGGTTCAACAGGGTGATTTCTGTTATTGAGAGACGCACATAAACTTAAACTTTTACCTATTCATATGTTAACAAAAAAAATACACAACCAACATCTGTAAAATCTGTGGAACAAGTAAAAATGTCTAGACCAATCTGTAGAAATCTAAGGGTGATAATTCGCTAAAATATGTAAAAGACGCGATGAATGGTGCTCTCGATCCCTACTCGTTTCTTATTTCCGTGAGCGAGTCGTCCTCATCAATGTTTAAGCACCACAAGGATCACAAATACGCATCGCTTCTCACCGCTCGCACCTTTCACGCAAGATTAACGCTCAATTCTAACGGCAAATGCCGTTTCAAAAGCTATATTTCTCCCGCGGCTCGTTACACCAACGAGTACGTACAAATTTATCGGAAATTAGTACGAGAAACTCCCACGACGCGGGAAGTCATAACGTCAGGGAAAATCTAAAGCGAATTTATTGCCTCCAGGCCAGGAACGCACCTCTGGGAGCCGCAATGCACGTAGCAAGCGCGGTTGACAACTTCGATTTGATAGTCTAGTGCCGCTACTGCCTGAAATAAGATTTTTTATAAAAAAAAAGAATATCACGACCAAATGAACTGTTATTGATATTGAGCTCCATCTCATATGTTTGACTTTTCGTAGTCCAAGTCGAATTGATCGATGTTAACTTTTCAGGATGTCAAACACGTGCCGAATTACTAGGTTTTTGTAGAGTATTGGCCCTATTTGGTGCTAAACGACGTGAAATCATTTATACATGGATTCCCAGAGGTTCTCAAACAGTAACAGCTCTAGACAAATTAAATTAAGCGAACTAAGCCACTATTTCAAATTAAACGAGCGGATATTGCCAAATATACTTATCTAAACGGAATTTTAGCTCATACCCTAGCTAGACCTAAATTGCTCTAGTTCGATAACCATCTATAAGCGTCGCTAAACAAGGCTAAACTAGATTTTGAACGGAAATGCTTTCAACTTTCACCCTTATCTTCAATAGACAGGGGCCGCGCGATAATCCCTCGTTGTTTTATCGGAATCGTTGATGGAGTACCACCTACCCACACTTTATAAGGATTTAAAGATGTGAGGTACGGTTTGTTAACCTATTGTTACAATTCGCATGATTATAAATTAATTTAACACATTAAGGTGACACGCCCCTGCCCCTATATTTAACACCATAATAACGGGTGACACCTATATTATTGTTCGACTCTATTAATGTGATATATGATAAAAAGTGTCAAGTCAGAACCGCGGTGGACAGTATCAGGCACTGGAACTTTTGTCTTGTTACTGAGTTGTAATTGTTATTAAAATGTGAAATGGGACTTAATCACTTACAATAATAATGTTTTAGGTAAACATTGGTAACCTGGCTGATGTTAGGTGTCCAAAAAGTCGATATGAAAATACAATTCAGTTTCGTTTAGTTGATGAAATTTATTCGCGTGTCAGTGAATCCTGTCTCAACTTTAATCAAGTGTCGGTACTAAGTGCAATTAAATAAAAAAGTGCCAGAAGCAGCAACCAACATTTATGACGCTGCGTGTTAAAAATCGTTATGAGTTTACGCCGGCGTCTCGTACCGTAAACGGCTCGCATCGCATCCAATCTGAACGGATTTTACAATCTTTAAACGATATTTTATCATGTACACAGTATTCAAAGCCTATATTAGCATGGAAATTATCCTTTACAGTAATCGTAGGGCCTTACGGCAGGGCCACGACTCCATGTGGCGACCGCAGCGGCAGCAGTTTTTTTAATACATTGCGTGTGATCCCAACTATACTGCGAACTCTAATTCAAGATCAATGTGGGTTGTCACTGCAAAAAAAAATTACAGTGGTATGTTTTTAATTATGAAGAAACTGCACTGATACAACTTAATTATCATTATTCTTAAGCTTATGATTTAAATAAACAAGTTTTTGTTACTTATTTACGTAAATATAGGATGTTCGATTTAATATTTATACGCAGGTGATTATTGGTAGCAAAACTGTTATTGTACTTGTAACACTTCAGATGTGAGCAACATTTGGTGCGATTCATAAAAAAAAGACATTAGTTTCCCATTAAGGCCATTAATTTAGAGAATCAGCAAAATAGCAAATTATATGTGTGTAGCTTGATGGTGATAATGATTTTGATGACAATAAAAATAATAGTATTCGTAAGTACGTTTATTTTAACCCTTCCTTTATTTTCTTTAGTCAGTTTTTAAATTGAAAAGATTGATCTGGCAAGTGGATGACCTAAGAATACAATTTATATACTTAATAAACCAAGTTAATATTACAGATTTGACCTAATTTCGTAATTTATTGAATGAAAAAAGACAGACTAAGTACCTTATTTTGAATGTCTAATTTGAAGTTTGAATGGTCAACCAGACTAATACAAAAAGTGTTCAAATATTACCTCACTTTTCTTTAAGAATATATATTTTTTATTTAAAAAATTAGCCACAACTAGAAATATATTATTATTAATTGAATTATTGATATGTAACAGTTGGGTACATCTGAAATATTCACATGACAATCTCAGAAGTGACTTTGACGTATTTGATAATGACAGATATGTCGTAGGTTTCTTGATCTTCAATTAGAGTTTCGAGTGTAACTGCAGTGTGTTGTGCGTCTCGACCGTACAATCAACAGATAAAACGCAATTCACGCAAAGTCGTGGCCGGTCTGCATAGGGTTGCCACACAATTATTTCTAATGTAATCAATTAGGATTATAAGGGTAAACACCCACCAGAGAAGTGCGACGTACTCGTCAGTCTATTTTCATTTTCTACACTAGCGCGCATCATAGAAAATTTTAAAATTGGATAACACACTCGCATCGGAAATCGAATCGTCGGATACAATATTTGCGGTGTAAATAGTGCATTTTCCGTATATCTCGTGTTTCAATTTAAGTTTCAAAATACCCTTTTTCGATCAGTAATGTAACATAACCAGTAACCATTTCACTGAAACGTAGTTAGTGTTATAGTTAGTGTTATCAATTTGGTTTTGTTTGGAAATACAGTTTTGACATGTCTCGTTGAACTAGGCATTTTAAATACTTTTGCTCTTTTCATTGTATTCATACTAACGTTTTAAGGAGGTTACGTATTATAATTGAAATAAGTATATTTTTTAGAAAATCTGTTGATTTGTGTCAGAGTTTTTACACGGCTGAATTTATTTTTCTTTTCTTTTAAAATAAATATTGGGTGACAATCTTACACAAATCGACCTAGTCCCAAACTAAGCAAAGCTTGTACTATGAGTACTAGACAAGGATATACATACTTATATAGATAAATCATACTTAAATACATAGAACACATCCAATACCCAAGAACCACCCGTGCTAAGTGCACAAATAATGCCCTGGCCGGGATTCGAACCTGGGACCTCTAGCTTCGGAGGCAGTGTCACTACCAACTAGGCTAAACAGGCCGTCGTTCTAAAAAAGAAGACCTTGAATAGAAATTTTATTCCATTTATTATTCCGAATGTAGAATTTTTCTATGAGAATAGTGAAGAGTAAAAGACTAATCATCCCCATGATAAAAAATTCCATACCAATAACGCCACTACACTTGAACACTTTCAGTGCCAGGAACCCGCTAGGTGGGCGCTTGTCTCATAGATGCTTTCCGCTACATACGGTTTTTCGCATGTTATCGGCTACGAGCGTAGTGCTTTTGAAATCGTTGAGAGTGAAAGTGTCTATTCGAAAAGAAGCAAAGCTGCGTGTGCTACGCCGCGTAGCAATATTTTTCTCACTTGTAGCGGAAATCATTAGGGGCAATAACTCATATTTTAGCCTTAAATGGATCATTATAAATTCTACAAAATTACGATGTCTGATCATGACAGCCGCTACACACCAACGCTACGAGCGCTACGGCCGCCGTAGCGTATCCGCTTCGTAGCGAATACATATGTTCCGAAACTCCATTGATCACATTCGACGTCCTGATCAATGAATTAACTTTTTCACTAACGGATATCTTGTACCGCTACGCTGGTAGATACAGAGAAAACCCGTATGTACAGAAAAGCGCCTACACAACGAGCGGGTTCCTGGAGTCCTGCTCTGAAAGTGTAAACCATTCTAGGCTAAGAATTTCCACGTTGGCTATGCCGTATCACATAGCAGCATTTTTCCGTTTTGCAGCGGAAATAACCCGTAGAGTCGCGACTCATATGTGAGTCATTGACCTCGATTGGGTTAGTTAACAAAACGATTCATTCGTAGATACGAGTATATTAAAAACATGCGTGATAAAAATAGACAGTCAACTTCATACTGGATAAAAGATATGTATGTATGTACATATGTATAGCTTTATTGTACATAAAATACGGCAAAATACAACCAAACAAAAAGTGGAAGTACAAAGGCAAGCTTATCCCTTTAAGGGATCTCTTCCAGCTAACCTTTGAGCGAGTTGAACAAAACAATGGAAGATGACGATAAACAACGTGTGAATTATGCACTGAAACAGAAATTTCAAACCAAACAAATTAATTTTGAATACACAATACTTGAGCACCAAATAGCAATGAAGAAACCCCTCGGCCTTACGATTACTGTAAGTAAGGATCCCAAAATATAAGATAGTAAACCAAAACTCTAAACATAATACATTATCAAATTATCATGGACCAATAAATAGCATTTTAACCAAAGACTACTTACATTCTTAATAATAGGTACAGTTTTTCCTTTTTTTCTACATACGAAAACAAGAATGAATAGATAATAAGAACGTTTTGAGTATGCAAACACTCCAGAAACTCAACGCTATTATTACTTTCAAAGCTTCTAATATTCTAATCCCTCTCTAGATGTTCCAAGAACCGATAGACACGTTATAACATTCGATTTGCACTTGGCTCCACATGGAGGTCGTTAAATAAAATGTTCAATATCATTGGAGGGAAGCGGTTATGAGCGGGATGGGGTGACAACTGGCCGTGAAACCTGCAGCCGGCAGGCCAGGTAGGTAAGCCGTTTCTATATCTACGTTATGTTATCGCTAGCTTATGCCTGCGACTTTAACCTTTTGACATAATAATGTAAATGCCCCTCATTCAAACCTCGTTGGCACTTTATACTCCAAACAGTTCAGTCACAAAAAAAAGAACAAAAAGGTGGTCAAATCGTTTGTATAACCTGACATACATTGGCAATCAAAAGGCTAACAACGTAGAATTCATTATCGTCTTGCATTTTTGGCACCTTTGGACCATTATTCGTGTCGTACCTTTCTGTTTCATGTTGTTCTTATTGTATCTTAGTTTACTCTGTTAATTAAAAAATGATTTTATATTTCTTGCAGAAATAATTGCTGTTAAATTGTCTTAGGTGCAAATTTTATTATCACTTTCTCATGTGTATTATCGTTCTTAAGTAATTATTTCCGGAATATTAACTATCCTATGTCCTTTCCGGTGTCTGAAACTATCTCCATCCCAAATTTCATCTAAATATGTTCAACTGTTTATGTGTGAAAAGATAACATAGACAAACAAACAGTGACTTTCACATTTATAACTATTAAGATGAATTTGGTACGAACTTCTACGATAACGCTACGCGCTACGACAGATGTCAATAAAGTACTCGAAGTCGTGATGCCTATATTTACCTTTATCGAAAAATCATTTGGGGAATTCCCTACCAATTTGCCTCAATTCAATGTACATATATTCCGCCTTATTCAACAGAGGAAGTTTTAATGTTAATTGAATAAATAATGAATAAATAGTCTTTGGTAGATTTAAATTTCGTTGAGTATTTCATAGCCATACATTAATTGCTGTTAAAGAAATGAGTCGTTGATATATTGATATCAAATCATAATACAAACAATCATACCGAGATTAATTACGCTCGACGGTGATCGATGGCCTCACGAAACGAAACGATAAATATTTACGAGTAAATGAAGTGTGTGAAAGAAATTGCTGTCAATCTCGGCGTATGCGTTAAGCCTCAGGCGCCGTTTCTCATTTGTATAATATGTTTTGCAAGTGAATATAAAAAACATTCTTAATGTACCTTTCAGAGCGCAATCCTTTCTTTGTTCACTTCACAAATTCTTTCCCACTCGTTGGCCGACAGTTCATAGTTTTCGAGAATATAAACAAAATAATGTTAACAAAGTTGCAAAAAGATATATATTAAAATTAAAATAGGTGGTGCGAATAGAGCATATCAGTTCAATGTACCGGTGACAGCGTGAGTGTTAGCCGTTTCACACCGTTGGACGTCAGAGTCATTACAAAGGTCCCGGCGTGGTGCGCGCGGCGGAGGGCGGCCGGCTACACCAGGCGCCTGCCGCGTACCGACTGACGTTGCTCAACACGACACATCTGCATTTAAGAAGCAGCTATCGTTATGCGACTAATCGATTGGTTGGAGCGAGTGGCACTGTCGCTTGTCCCGCTTCTCTGTTTCCTTCGCTCGCGCACGCGCCATCCCGCGCTATTCTCATTCTGTCATTCTCTTTTAAACTAAACTAAAGTAAATAAAACTCTTAGAAACGAATTGTTACTCGTACATGAGATGCGGCAAGCCTATATTTCTTGAGCCAATTTGTGTAGGTATAGGCGTGTGTGTTTAAGATTTAGTGTGATGTAGTTGTAAGAAGTATTTAAGAGGGCCGTTCTAAGGAGTATCGTCTTCGGCTTGGCTCGGCGGCAAGTCTCGGCACTTGTTGCGCCGACTTTGTTCCGGTGGTGAAAAGCTACGCACGCCATTGCACGCCACTCTTTCCCATTTGTTATTTTATCAGTAATTAATTTCAACGCATCATGCTTACTCGAGCATAATACTCACGTATGTTATTCAGGTGCGACCGGTTTTACCGAGCGCAGGATAAGGATCTGAAACCACAAGGGACCCATTGTTTCATATTTATAAATTTAATACACATGCATGAGTATTAAACTTAAGAGGTATCGCCGCATCCTTTCAACTGAGTTTGGCATTAAATTAAGGGCGTGCAATAAAATTTTGACCAGACGAGGATACAATAAGAATTGAGCTTGACATATATATTTTGACTACAAGATAATCGTATGGCTTTTATTTTTCGAATCGTGAGATCTTCGAGAAGACAGTACGTTTGCCAGTTTTGTTGCACTTTTAGCACCACCCAGGGGTAACGTGTGAGTGGGCAACTTGACTGCTAGAAGTTCGCAAGCCGCCTGCAGGCCTCTAACTTGGTTCTTGGTTTAACGACTTCTGTCGTATACCGCAGCCGGGATCAACGGCTTAACGTGCATTCCAAAGCACGGGAGCGCTCCGTTACTAACCACTCAAAGCGGTCATCCATCCAAGAACTGACCCGGGCCCACGTTGCTAAACCTCGCATACTGCACGTGGCACGCGGGCACCGCTGGGCCACGAGCGCTCTTATAAAGCGACTATAAGATAACTGACTTTAAGATTGTTGTTATGAACATAAGAATGTTTATTGAATAAATAGTCTAGAGACTATAAGATTGTTTCAGGGTTTATAACCAATACATAATTGGTATTTTACCTCATTCTAACTCTCATAAGAGGAACTATGAATGAAACATCATAAAGTCAGATTTTTATCGTAATATTTCCAAAAAAAACCGTGCCCGAAGTGTTGCATCTTGTTTTCTCCTGCGCGGAGAACATAAGCGGGTCTCTTACACGGAGGGCGTGGCTTATTGAATCGAGGCATAGCCTTAAATTGTCTAACATACAATTTCGTAATAACCACGGGTTTTTTTTTACTATTGGGTGACAATCTTACACAAATCGTCCTAGTCCCGAACAAAGCAAAGCTTGTACTATGGATACTGGACGACAATATACATACTTATAACAGATAAATACATACTTAAATACATAGGAAACATCCAATACCCAGGAACAATACTCGTGATAAATGCACAAATAATGCCCTGACCGGGATTCGAACCCGAGACCTTGGGCTTCGTTGGCAGGGTCACCTACCAAGTACCAACTAAGCCAAAGTGATCGTCATTATTTGCAATATTCAGTGCAATAGTTGTATCGTAGCATTTAAAAAGTTTGAACACAACTATAATACGAGTATCCTGTTTATAAAATCTCTTACTATTTCCAAAATGTCATGGACTCAGCAGGTTTATTTTAGGCTAACAAGTAAGTATAATTATTTTGGCAGTTACACGTAACAGCAAGGATGAAGTCATAGCTAATACAAGTAAATATAGCAAGATAATTTTTAAGAAAAAAAAAACCGACTTCAATGGGGGAGGCCGGTAAAAGATTATTATACTTAGATGGTGCACTCTTAGATAGATATACAATAAAATAAAAATGGCTATAATGTATGTTTATAATGGTAGAAGACTAAGTAGTACCCTCAATTCCTCATGGACTCATGAAAAAACTTTGCTTGCTTGACAAACAAAACGAAGAGAACAATTCGCCAAACGTGAACTACGCGTCGTTGAAGAGTTTCGTTCTGATCATCATCAGCAGTTCCACTTCATCAAATGTCACTTTTATGAATGAAAATGCTTGATTAGTTCATGACAATACTAAAATCACTATTAGTGTGCCTTTCACATTTGAGGAGTTCCCTCGATTCCTAATGGATCCCATCATCAGAACACGAGCATGACAAAAATCAATCGTGAAAATAAAACTTGCTTAACAAACACTGCTAGAAGGACAAATCGCCAAACGTGAACTTTTCGTCGTTGAAGAGTTCTGTTCTGATCATCATCAGCAGTTCCACTTCATCAAATGTCACATTTTTGTATGATAATGCTCGATTTGTTGATAAAAACACAAAAATCACTATATGTTTGCCTTTAAGATTTGAGGAGTTCCCTCAATTCCTCATGGATCCCATCATCAAAAATCGAGCATGACAAAAATTAATCGTGAAAATAGAACTTGCTTAACAAACGCAGCTAGGAGGACAAATCGCCAAACGTGAACTTTTCGTCGTTGAAGAGTTCTGTTCTGATCATCATCAGCAGTTCCACTTCATCAAATGTCACATTTTTGTATGAAAATGCTCGATTTGTTGATAAGAACACAAAAATGACTATATGTTTGCCTTTAAGATTTGAGGATTTCCCTCAATTCCTCATGGATCCCATCATCAGAAATCAAGCATAACAAAAATTAATCGTGAAAATAGAACTTGCTTAACAAACACAGCTAGGAGGACAAATCGCCAAACGTGACCTTTTTGTCGTTGAAGAGTTCTGTTCTGATCATCATCAGCAGTTCCACTTCATCCAATGTCACATTTTTGGATGAAAATGCTTGACTTGTTGATAAAAACACAAAAATTACTATATATTTGCCTTGAAGATTTGAGGAGTTTCCTCAATTTCTCATGGATCCCATCATCAAAACTGCGTTTTGACAAAAACGGGACCAACTTGGATATATATACTTACAATCAAAAAAAGATTTTTCCAAATCGGTTAAGAAATGACGGAGTTATGGACTAACAAACATTAAAAAAAAAACATATAACCGAATTGATAACCTCCTCTTTTGAAATTTTGCAGTCGGTTAAAAAAGATGAAAATTAATTCAAAGAGAGGGGTATAGATTATGAGACATCTCTTCAAAATCGCCCGCGCCGCGTCGCACCCGCTCGCGTTATTGGGAATCAACGTATATTCAAGATAATGGTCTACCACTTTTTTAGACATCAGATGGCAAAGAAGCTTACGAACTCTCTAATGATAAGCAGGCACCGTCACCTATGGACGCTTTCAACTCCAGAAGAATCACAAGCGCGTTGCCGATCTTTTATTAACTTGAGGATTCGTTGTGTGGATACATATGCAGATACCTAACGAATAAGTAGTAGCATGATTATGGCTACGGTCTTCTGTGAGGTGGAAGTACTGCCCCAGTTGGGCTGCTTCAAATATGAGCGAGGTGACGTTTCGCTGGACCCAACCTCTCGAAGGATTTTTGAAACTTAATGTACAAATGAATAACAGTGTCGAAATGTAACTACAGTACAGTACATCTGTATATACAAAATAAATACAATACACAATTAACGGAGCTGTCGACAAAGAAACAGTTATAGTTGTTACATAACAACTTGACTGTTTCTTTGTCGACAGCTCCGTTAATTGTGTATTGTATTTATTTTGTATATACAGAATACATGTTCCATTTGCTTGGAATCTTACCTGAGAAATACACACTTAAAAAACCAAACCAGTGAGGGTAACATAATGACATTACCCGGCCTCAGCGGGAAATTCCTGTTATAATCTATTATGGCCTCGTGCTGACAATATGCATATTGCGTTTTAACGGTAGAACTTGAAAGGTAAACGTTACAATGGGGTAATTCTTAATCCCCCGCAAAAACAGGTATTATGAAAAATTCCTTTTATCAAAAGAAGCAATTTGAAGACCTCAATCTATTCGTTTATGAGATGAGGCTACCAAGAAGATAAACTAAATTTGTCTGCCAGTAAATGATGTAATGACTAACAATTCAGTCTGGGACTCGATTAGAGACTAACATTTCACATTATAATTTGGTAGCAAATATAATTATTGCACTCGGTCTGATAGAGTAAAAATCGGCCAAGAGTATTTCGGGCCATGCTCAGTGTAGGGTTCCGTAGTTGCCCAATGAACTTACCTACACTAAAAAAACAATAACAAGCAAAAGGGAATACTTTTGCAGCGTTTCATACGTCTTTTACTAAGACGGGAAGACTTTTTACGAAACGGTATGAACAATATATCGGTACCCTCAACTGTTATTAAATAATGAAAAATATTACATGTTAGATAATATAATATTTGGTTTGCTGAATCAAATCCTGTATCGAAGACGTTAAAAAATACTTGTTAACCCTTTTGGGTCAATTTCCCTAATATGATATTAACAAAGTGTGGCGGAGATACTGCGATCGCCAACCCGCATGCCAAGCGTGGCGATTATGGCATATACCCCCGTGAATTTGGGGGATCCCTGTGTCCAGCAGTGGACGTCCTTTGGCTGATATGGTGGTGGGGGCTATTAACAAAAATCCAGTATAGTTAAGCTGAAAGTAAATGACACAAGGAATTAGAAAATATACGGGTTGCCTACTTTCAGACCGGGACTACTATGAGGCCAATAAGGTCAGGTTTAAAAACTTTAGTGAGTATAGTTAATATACCATTATCTATTATTTAAATTTATTATTTTATTTATTTATATAATCAAAATTACAACTTACTTACTATGCATTTGATTTCTCGCCAAACTGCTATGTTTGATGGCGAGACGCGCTACATTTTTAACATTTAACCTATTACACTCATCCTATAAAATAAAATAACAGTTCCGTGGGCCATTTCAGAGAAAAGAAAACATATATATCTAAACTACACATACGCGTATATGATAAGTCGAGAATGTCTTCTCGACTTATCACACATACTCCCGCATATAGACATATACATACACACACAAACACATATACACACACACACACACACACACAATCATGACAAGTCTAGAAGAAATTCCTTAAGTTTTGTTTTTATGATAGATTTACTTAATTTAGGACTTTGTCTTAATAAGCAAATTTTATTAAATATTTTTGGTACTAGGTATTTTGAACTCCTTTTCCCATAATAATTTTCATTTTCGGCTGTACTATCTTTTTGTCTCTTACACTCCGAGTACTATATTTATTGTTAGTTAATATTTTGTACTTTTCACTATAACAATGCTCTAAACCTAAGAGGTATGAGACTTTCTTATCTACGGGTAAAATCTTACATAAGGGAAATAGTTTATCATAATCTTTTTCACAATCTTTCTTAACCTTTTTACTAAATAAGAATTTAATCAGCCTTGTTTGTAAATTTCTTATATCTGTAATATATATTATGAACGTTCGACCGTATACGACTAGACCATATATAATAATTATTGAATGAAATGAAAACTAATTTTATACCCTATCTCACGGTGTTAGGTGGCCGGAGCTAAAGTTAGAGACATGAAATTTTGCCTTACTTTAAGTCCAAAAAGCGTTTATGTGTTGGATTTCTGGCTCCTTTAACTTGGCAGTTTTTGTGTTTACACCTATCAGTGTCACCTGGTATCGCTTCTTTACTGTGCGCCTATATTAGAATGAGTGCTTCCTAACTAACGCAGAATGCGCGGCTGCAGGGTGATGCGGAGGCAGTACTGCCCCGCTTCCGCGCATGATATTACGACTGCGAAAAAGTAATAGTGACATCGCGCCAATTGAATAAATCTCTGCGAAATTGGTAAGCTTGTATCAAGTTGTGTTGTAACAAGATGCCACATACCGATTTTGCCGAGCCAGCCAGTCAGGGAATCATCCAAAAAGGCTCTAACAATTTCGATGAAATTAACAATACGGGGCGAAACACCGAAGGACAAAACGTACTAATTCGATTTAGCTAATCTCATTTCCGGGGACTAGTTTTGCTTCAAAAAACAAGTAAAACAAGGGGGCAAGGCTCTGTTTTCAAGTTACCTTCGTAAAAAGCGAAAATTAAATCATATTCACCGCTAAAGTGCTACGTTGTCATTTGTAACAAAACGTATTGATTTTGAAAATATTAATGCAAACACAAAATATTTTATTGTAAAACATAAGTACATATTTAGTGAGTAACGCTTTCCCATCGGATAAACCCGAAGAGGTGTCAATCATACCGTATTATTTAGCATCTGTCATGTCAAATGTCAGAATGAAAACTGGTAGTATTTTGCCACTTGACATGACAGATGTTAAATAATACGGTAATTGTTTGACACTTCTTCGATTCCAGTCTTATTCCGAGATGAGCCGATGAAAAAGCATAATTCACTACATATGTACTTACATGGGTAGCAAGGTAGCATCGTCTCAGGAGTTCGGCATCGCTATGTCTAGCCATAAGTCATACAAATAGGTAGGTATATTAATTATACATGCAACATGCGATCTGCAACACTAAAAATATTAAATAAATGTAAATTATTACATAACAAGAAACGCCGATATTCTAAAGCGTAAGAAATACAAGAGCCTCGACAGAGAGTAATTTTTATTACCCTTTGGCGTCGAAACTCTAGTCCATAGTATATTCCATGGGGTCCTAGCGCGCACAAGTTATTTGCAGGTGCAACTGGTGACCGAAGAGCTGGCGGCTTCCTCGCTCAACGTATCAGCATTGCGATACAGCGAGGAAATGTCGCCAGCATCCTCGGTACAATGCCTCGAGGGCCTGTTTTAGATTTAAGTTAGCTTTAATTTTATTTATATTATTTTGGTTAAGTATTCCTGTATATAGTTTCTTTGTACACTACCGTCAGAGAGTTTAAGACCAAACACAAAATATGCAAATAATCAACATTGGTTGATTATCCACTCAATTTTAATTCATCTGTCCATAGTACTCTCAACCAGGTTACAAAAGTCCAATCCTTGTGAGAAAGCCCATTGTAATCTTATTGATTTGTTTGGTTTGCGTAGTAATTTATGAAAATTAAACTAAGAATTAAACTAATAGTCGGGAGCGGGGGCTGTCACCGTCAGGCCGGGGCCGGGTGGTGGCTGCGAGGGAGAAAACCTCTATAAAAAGTTACAAGGGGACCTGAGAGAGTGAATCCGGGGTTTTTCATTCTCTCCTGGCGTGGAGGTCCGTTGGTCGGCAAGTGTGTGGTGTCACCCTGCACGCTTGCCGTCGGGTGGGGGGCGCAAGCCTCTTCGGAGAGGGGACAGCTTCGGCTGTCGCAGCAGGCAGTGTTAGCGGTTGTGTGCCTTGGCGATCCCGTCAAACCCCAAAAATGCTGCGTGATGGGCATACCCCAACGGATGGGTTTTAGACGGTAGTCCGGGCGGTTCCCGGAAGTCCGTCATACCTGTCCTAGTTCCCCGGCTAGGCGGTACGCGTAAATGCATTTCCCCAGGTAAAAAAAAGGTCAGTCCTTGGATGGGTGATCGCTTTGAGTGATTACTAACTTAGTGCTCCCGTGCTTTGGAAGGCACGCTAAGCCGTAGATCCCGGCTGATGTCTATGATAGCAGTCGTTAAGCCAAGTTAGAGGTTTCCGGGCAGCTTGGGAACTTCTAACAGTCACGTTACCCACTCACTTGACAAGCCTAATCAATAAGGTCTAGTTTCCCGCTTGGGTTGGAAGGTCAGATGTCAGTCGCTTCCATATAAACTAGTGCCTTCGCCAATTATTGAGATCGGGTAGCGGACCCCAGGCATCCTTCAGGATGCAACTGTACTGGGAATATCGCTAGGATGATTATTGTTTTTGTTTTCCATTAATTAATTATACATATTTCTTGACATAGTGCTATTATTATTATTATTGTTTAATATTTTCCATGCATAAATCTATGCAAATTAATACTGTAATTATTTATCATGAAATAAATAATCTAATCTTATATGTAATAATAAACTCGTATTAAAATAAATAATTTTAATGTAGATTATAGATCATGTGATTCACTCGTATGACAACTGCATTTTTAATATTGTAAGTTGGATTGCGGTCATAAGTATCTGAAAAAGTGGCCATGTGCGTTATGGACCACGTGCAATGTTGAATACTTGACATAACTAACAACATTATCTAATTGATTCATGGAAATTGTACGAGTGTTTTAGTTTATTGCCAGATTAGTTTCCTAGTAGTAACGGTTACTAAGCCGCGGACAGACGGACAGACATGTCAGACATGGTGAAACTATAGGGTTGAACTCTAAACCGATGGTAATATATTCTCCCGCTCATTGATGTACGATTTCGGAAGTTAATACCTTGATAGGGTAATACTGTCTTAACAATAGGGTAGTTTCCTCATGTTGAAATTTATAACATATTGCCGTTATATGGATAGTATACCATCAAATTAACACAATAAAATGAAAATTACAAAAAACAAATCAGAATAAAAATAAAATACGAAACTTGAAAGAGTCTAAAAAATAAGTATTTTTTATCATTTAAGTTAAATAAAGGCTACCAAAAGAATTTACATGATTCAAAAAAAAAGAAATTGTATGACAACTATGTACTTAAACGCAGTATTTCACGGTTAAAATAGCAATTTTCATGTTTTTCCATACATCGTTAGTCCGGGGCTCGTGCACTGTGACGTCATAATAATCTGTCAATTAGTATGGAGTGTTTTTGGTCTCCGGGAACAATATTCACCTTTGACACTCATTTGCGGCTTTTGTTGTGCTTTAATCGTAGTTGGTCCCTGTATGGGACCAACTACGATTAAATAAAACTATCAAATCAAATCATCAAATAAAAATTATTTATTTAATAGAATATGGTAATTACAGTTGAATGATTATTTTGTACAACATATTCTGCCTGCACACTCTGCACAGGCGTAGAAATATATATAAAACATTAAATATCTTATTTGAATACAAATCAACGATCATAAAATCCTCTTTAAAAACTGGTTCGAATGGCATCATTAATATTTTTTTGGAAAATAGCCCATTCAAACTATAATCAAGCGTCATAATCACGAAGTCATCGGTCAAGTATACCTACCGTAGCTCCCGGCACGATGCTTCTCAATGCGCGGAGGGGCAGCGAGCACGAGTGCTCTTAACATTTCGCCGGGACGGTACCAAACGACGCGGAAATTTCCACTTACTCCCTGATTGCCGCACTACAGGGGTTAATGTCATTGTTTAGATTCGGAATGCCAAATGCGTTTAGTGGGAGAATGCTTACCACTTTTTCCCTTAATGCCGAGTCTGGGAAGTGATCCGTGGCACTTTACGCGTCCTAACGACTTCCCCTAATTGATTTATATGACGTTGAACTTCGTTAGGCCGCAATTCGCGTTATACTTACGCTACGTTTGAGAATAACGCTATTGGGGACGTAATTAGGCAATTCTTTTAATGTGTTCGAGTAAAAAGAAATATACCTACCTACATAGAACTTCTAAGATAAAGCTAATTGAGTAAGTCACGCACATTAAACTTGTCACAGCCTTCGTTATCACCACTGGTGTGGCAGTACGGTCACAGTAAATTGTATCGCTACTCGTCAGGGTAAGTATTCAATATTATGTGTAAATGTATTCTATCCACATATATCACACTAGAGACCGATGTTAATCTGATGTCGACTGTGCCTACTTTCACAAAAGGCAACCATTATAATATTTATATAATTTTTTTTTTATTTATTCTCAATAATAGGTGTACAATAGTTACATTTTCAAATTTAACTCGCCAGACTGGGAGACCAGTTTGTTGGCAAGATCTTGCTCATACAATCGTATGGTTTAGCTATATGCACCTAATAGTAATGAATTAGATTAAATTAACTGTTGTGTAGCAAGTTATATAATAAAAATTTAAAAATAAAACTCAAACGGAGGCTAAGGGGGAAAAAAGAGAAAGGAATGATATTTTTGCTTTGCCTTAGGGCAACTTTTCCAAAAATATCCTATATTTATATATGTTATTTTACAGGTTCGGAGACTGAGGTTACGTCAGAAAAAAAAACTACAAAGTGCTTGTTTTTTTGTCAAATGGAAATTAAATTCCAGGAAAAACACACGCAAGGACGGCTTTTACTATTGGACGGACATTTTTATGCGATACCACTGTGCGATACCGACATTACTGTAAAGAGGGCAAATAATTAAAACTATGATACCGACATCCGCAAATACCGCCTAGAAGGTTTACACGCAATAAAAATTAAACGCGTAAAATGTTGAAATATATTTCTACTCGTCACTTTGATTTAGAACTTTATACACCATAGCACAATGGCATACCTACTTTTAAAGCTCAACAGAAAGTCTATGCCCTATGGTGCAACAAACTATTTTATTGTACTACTGTACGCAGAATTGAAGAATAATTCAAAAAGCGGCCAAGAAACGGAAGGCAGGTAAAATTACTGGAAAAATAATAGCTGGTTCGGTAGTTTATGTACGCATATTACGTGTTAATAATTTAGAAGTAGGATTTCACTAAAACGTAATAGGTAATAAAAAAATACCTATAGACGAACACAGAACCTCCTCCTTTTTTGAAGTCAGTAAAAATTTCGTTGGTTAAATTATTTATTTATTTAAATAAAAAAAATATTTACCAATAGGTGCAGATTGTTTTTATTGATATACGTTCCTTCAGGAATATGGCCGTGTATACCCATAAACACGACCTAGCTAGCATACTTAGTTTTCAAAATTCAGGATAAAACTGCTTTTTCATTTTCACACAAATAATTAATTACATCACCAAGGGTGAATGCAAAAGCGCCTTAAAATTGACGTGGATTTAAACAAAAGTTAATGTCAAGTATGACAATATTCGAAATTTGAATGACACGCACGTTAATTAAACCACACACACACATAGGCGGCTATGACAATACCGCTACTATGAGATGCTATCGAAAACATACATTACGTTACTACAGTCGCTACCGAATAAACGCGTTTCGAGTAGATTTCGATTGTGCTCGTACCATGAGTCAACCGACCTCTAGCTTCGGAGGCAGTGACACTACTAACTAGGTTAAACAGGCCGACATCAGGTTTATTTATTATATTTAATCTATGTAGTATATCTAATCACATGAAACAAAAAAAATATATATTTCATGATAAAAACTGGGAAGACTGCATCACTCAGTTTATACTAGGTATGGCAATAATAACCAAAAATGACCAAAGCAAATACAAGATTCACTAACATTTAACCTAGTGCTACTGTTCTATGACACTTTAAATTAGCCTATTGTCCAATATCGTCCTTGCTCTGTCTTTTCAGTATAGTTAGAAAGAAAGCTTTGTATGCTGTGAAGTTAGGCACGTCACTCCGTATCGTAACGTAAACTACTCGATGAATCGAGTTAACGTTAGCGAGTATAGTAAACGTGTAATTGACTCATGGTATGAGTACCGATCTGTAGTTCTATGAGTGACCACCAGAGGCGCTGTACTATTCTCCATACTGATTGTTTCCGCAGTCGCTAGCGAATACGGTCACTGCAAACTCATGGTAATGCTACTGGTACACAGATTTGTCGCCTTGACGAAGATACTTAGGTTTTTAATTATATGTCAAGCAAATGTGTTAGAAAAGTTTCGTGTAAGAAGGACATTTAACCTAGTGCTACTGTTCTATGACACTTTAAATTAGCCTATTGTCCAATATCGTCCTTGCTCTGTCTTTTCAGTATAGTTAGAAAGAAAGCTTTGTATGCTGTGAAGTTAGGCACGTCACTCCGTATCGTAACGTAAACTACTCGATGAATCGAGTTAACGTTAGCGAGTATAGTAAACGTGTAATTGACTCATGGTATGAGTACCGATCTGTAGTTCTATGAGTGACCACCAGAGGCGCTGTACTATTCTCCATACTGATTGTTTCCGCAGTCGCTAGCGAATACGGTCACTGCAAACTCATGGTAATGCTACTGGTACACAGATTTGTCGCCTTGACGAAGATACTTAGGTTTTTAATTATATGTCAAGCAAATGTGTTAGAAAAGTTTCGTGTAAGAAGGTAGATCTTAAGACGGACACTGAACCTTTTTCCATGTAGCTGGCCACTTAGGAAATTATAACTTTATGCCATTACACGACTTAATAAATAAACATTGTTTCTTTGTGTAATTTTAACAAAAAATAACCGACTTCAACCGAGTTATTCGTCCATTTATCGTGCACATACTTAATGCAAATTTAAGACTTATATGGGTTTCTCGTGGATGACATTGTCAGAACTGGATCAAATTAATATGGGACTAGACGGTAAGCACGAGCTTTCAAATAAAAAAAGAATCATCAAAATCGGTTCATCCAGTCGAAAGTTCTATAGGTACAGTCGAATTGAGAACCTCCTCTTTTTTTGAAGTCGGTTTAAAAGTGAATTCTTGGGTGTTTATCGAAATGGTACGTATTGGGATACTATTGTCTTAGATTGTGTGTGTTGGATTACTTTATTGCATCGCAGGAATGTGACCTCGCAATTAACGGAACTCTAAAAAAACATCCTGTATAGTATACATAATTGCCATTAGATATCGTACAAACACGTTCAGATGTAGAATTAATCGCTTAAGGTGACTTCCTGACTTGTCGGTACGGAAACGGTAATTAAGGCGACTATATGCGGTATAACGAGTATTAAATGCAGACAAAATCACGGGCAAAAGTAATAGTATCCTATCTACACTAAGGCTGGGTTGCACCAAACTGTCTGTAATCGTAAGCTGTGTTCGTTAAAATTTCAATGTATGGAAAGTTTGACAAGTTTCTATGGGATGACAGCTGCCGGCGCCATATTTAACGTTGATCAGTCTGTGATCGTAAGTCGGTGCAACCCAGCCTAAGTAAACAAGAGTGCTAAATCTATTCTGTATTATATCTTGCATAATAAAACACGTCCCGCTGCGTTGAAAACCGTTTACCTATTATAAACACCGGAATTAATATCTTAGGCAAATATGAAAACGTGTGCAAACGAATGTAATCGTCTTTCAAGTCCTACTTGAGGAGAATGAAGTCATTAAAATTTGTCTCGCTCGCATGTTAATGTTAGCTCGACATGCTGTGCTTGTCGCCCGCTTACGGAAACTTGCGAAAATCGACATGAATATAAGTTTTTTGTCAAAATAGATCATTGTTCAAACAATGAAGTTGTTAAGCTTGAATTGAAACGCACAGAGCGCGGCGCAGCGTCGTTGCGAGGCGGAGGCGGTTTTGCGGTAAACCGAACGCGGTCCGGGGGACGTCGCAACAAAAAACCGCGCGGAATGAGTGATTCCCATTTTTTCCATAGAACAATGACGTCATAGGACAAAATGATATTTTAACTTCCTAATTAATCCATAGAACATTTAGGTTTCCGGATTATCGTTTGTTCTATAGAACTGTTATGCCATGGAACAAAATGATATGGCAGTGTATCACGTTGTTCTATAGAATACATGGGAATATTCATTTTCATTTGTTATTAAAAAAAACATCATTAAAAAAAACATTTATTCATTCATTCATCACAATTAAAAAAAATGTTGATTAACATTCCCTCGCAAAATTTTCAATTGTTTTGGTGCGAGGTTGTAAATACAATAGAAAAATATAATTAAAAATAAATAACTAAACTCAAAACATAATGCATATTTGTTTCGATTTGACAACCATCCCAATAATTTGAATTCGTGAAGTCGATGCCCAATCCTCGGAAAGTGTTAAACTATTCCTTGTAACATTACGCCACTCCACGGAATTAAAATCGACTAAAGTTACGTCAGGTAAAATACTAAAAAAAGGTTTTATTTTAAATATAGAACAACTAGGAAATATAATTACTATTTTGTTCCATGATGGAACAATGTGGGAAAAGAGAAGTATTATTTTGTTCTATTGCGTCACTGGTAAGCTGGGGTAAAAAGCTAGTATGTAGTTCTATGGGACTATTTGGGAAAATATATTCTATTTTGTCCTATGACGTCATTGTTCCATAGAACAAATCACTCCGCGGAATAGCGGAGCGGTGACGGTGTGTGTGACATATGAAGCAGTAATAGACACTATCGACAGTCGACCGAGTCGGAAAGATCAAGTATGCAAAACCGTCTCCGCCCTTCACCGCGTCGCCACCACTCTGTGCTTTTCGAGCTTCAGTGAGATACCAAAGTTTCAGTTTTCTTTCAGTTTCAATACTTCAGGGCCTAATTAAGCTAGTAACCACGGGCCGTATGGAACGAATGAAGCAAAGTCTAGTCCAGGCGCTACCCTTTCTGTCTTCCGATATGAGTCCCAACGAAATGTACAATTCATTTTTTCACACTTTTATGGAACATTATAATGCGATTTTTACATCCAAATCGGTCGAGTTTGGTGGGGCATCAGTTTTTAGTGAGTGGGCTACTGAGGACTTACATAAACGTAGACAAGCACTGTATGCTTTATATGAGGAACGCCGGTTTAATATGAGTGATGAATTTAAAGAACATGTCAAACAATATTCTAAGAAATTTAAAATAGATTGTCATATAGCTAAACGTAATTTTATAAGCCAGAAAATTACAAATAGTTCGGACATTATCAAAACAACATGGAAATTAATTAATGTGGAAACTGGTAAATCAAAGCACAAAATGAATGATCTTAAACTAAAAATTGATGGCATAATTATAGATTCAAGTTTAGCAGTATCCACAACAAAGACATTAAATTCGTCACCTTCATCTGCCGTTACATTGTTAAAAGATAACGCCTCAGAATGTAGTGGAAATCTTCATTTTTAATATGTTAGTACCCCAGATGTAATAAAGGCGTTTAAATCAATTAATGCCAAAAAAACTGGTGACCTCTGGAGAGTCTCTGTCCATGCTGTCAAATCCCTAATAGAAGTCATAGCGCCTGACTTGGCAGTTATATTTAATAACAGTATTGACTGCGGTGAGTTTCCTGATCTAATGAAACATAGTAAAATAACTCCTTTATTTAAATCAGGTAGCACTTCTGACCCCACTAATTTTAGACCAATATCTGTGCTACCAGCATTTAGTAAATTTTTTGAAAAATTAGTTTTGTCCCAATTAATAAGACATTTTAATACAAACAATTTAATGCATAATAAGCAATTCGGTTTTACGCGGGGTCGCTCGACAACCGACGCGGCTTTTGAGCTAACTAAACATATATACGATGCCTGGGAAGAGTCACAGGATGCATTAGGTATTTTTTGTGATTTGTCCAAGGCCTTCGACTGCGTGTGTCATGAAACATTAATCAGGAAACTGCACTATAATGGAGTTAGAGGATCGGCACTGAATTAGCTAGTCTTATCTATATGGTAGAATACAAAGGGTCGACGTGAATGGACAGCGATCACCGGGATCAGTAGTCTCGATGGGTGTACCGCAGGGATCAATATTGGGACCTTTCCTATTCCTTATCTACATAAATGACTTGCCATACCTCGTAAATACCCACCATGATCTAGTATTGTTTGCAGACGATACCTCTCTTATATTCAAAGTCAAACGACAGCAACAAGCGAGCAATGATATAAACAATGCCATTTCTAAAGTAGTTAATTGGTTCAATGTCAACAATTTATTGTTAAATGAGAAAAAGACCAAATGTATTAAGTTTGTCACGAATAACGTTAAGCACAATCAACAAGTGTCATTGTGAAAGATGAGGAATTGGAACTAGTGGATAGTACAGTTTTTCTTGGTTTAACATTAGATTCCAAACTCCAATGGGGTCCCCATATTGCTAATCTCTCGAATAGACTGAGTTCTGCAGCTTTTGCAGTGAGCAAGATCCGCCAACTGACAGACGTGAAGACAGCTCGATTAGTATATTTTAGTTACTTCCACAGTATTATGTCGTATGGTATTTTACTATGGGGCAGTGCTTCAGAGATTAATACCATTTTTGCTCTGCGGAAGAGGGCTATTCGAGCAATATATAAAATGAACCATAGAGACTCACTTAGAGATAAGTCGAAGAACATTAATGTAATGACATTGCATTGTCAATACATCTATGATAATTAAGATTAAGATTTTTCCGGTTCCGGCTGTCAAAGCGAAAGTTCACATAGTTCGTTGCTCCCGAGTTATTAATTAAAATCACGTGCAAAAAGTTAACAATTCAAGTGAAGTAGTGTAAATAATCAAAGACTAAGTGAAAACATTACATGAAAACAAAAAAGCGTAACCAATTACTTGTAGAAAACTGTGATTTCGCTAAACAAAAATTTTGTGGTCGTTTTTGAGGTTATAATAGGTGTCAAACCACAAACAACTCAAGTTCCGGTTTTACGTTGAAACTGCAATCTGTTCCAATTCCAATTACCGACAATGGCGGAACAAATGTCGCCGGAATCTTTATTGTTGTTTAGAATGCTGAAAGAAGAACTTGATAGGCAAACTACAACGATAACAAACGAAATGCATCACACAATAGATGAAAAGCTGAAGCCAATTATAGAAAAAAACACGAAACTGAAAAACGAAATAGAATCATTGAACAAGAAAATAGGCGTCTTAGAACTAAACGCACGGAAAAACAATCTAATCCTTCACGGCATCCCCGAAACGGAAGATAACTCGCAAGAACTATGCAACTTAGTTACAACAACAATAAAAAACCTTGACGTAACCATTAATAAATATGAAATCGATCATGTGCAGCGGCTCGGGAAAAAGCAAGATAATGGAAAAGTGAGACCAATTCTTCTAGCCACCACAACTCTACAGAAAAAAATAGAAATCCTTCGAAACAAGAGAAAAATGAAACGAAATACGTATATAACGAAGGATATACCAAAAGAACTCGTGCTAAAACAAAAAAAAACAATGGCAAGATAAAAAACGCAGAGAAAATGACAAAAGGAAGCGGTCAACAACCAGATCAATGAGCCCAAAACCTAACAACTATGAAGCATCTCAGAGATCTGACCCAAAAATACAAAAAAGATCAAACACAAAGACACCATCTCCAAATCGCAGCAGTGATGAAGAAAATGGAAAAACGGATTCAAATACACACAAAAGGGATGCTTTTGAATATATGAGGGCCAAAGCATACTCATTATCTGAAAAAAATACTTATAGGAAGTAGCAATCAGCCGGAAGCCAACACAGTCAACACAAACAACAACGCATTAAAAACCCAGTCACAATAATCCCCAACCCGGCTGGTCACCGTGGGGAGATAGACCACAACCCTCTAACAATAAAAACGCATAACAATGAAAAGCTTAAAATAGCCACCTACGATGTCAGATCACTTTCTACTACTGAAAAATACCTAGAATTAGTGTATGCCATTCGAAATATAAACATAGACATACTAGGCCTAGCTGAAGTGAGAAGAATGGGATGTAAAATACAAGAGCACAACAACCACATATTCTGCTATGTGGGCGAAACACCAGGCCTGCATGGGGTTGGGTTTCTTATCAGGAAAGAGTACAAGACAAACATCGTACACTTCAATGGCCTCTCAGAAAGAGTTGCACTACTACAATTAAAATTCAACAATATTAACCTAGCTATAATCCAAGTGTATGCCCCAACTCAAGACTCGACCGAAGAGGAAATTGAACTTTTCTACCATACCTTACAAAGTGCCCACAAACTTTCTGAAAACTGTGAAAAAACTCTAGTAATAGGAGATTTCAACGCAAAGGTAGGACTGGCAAAAAATAGTGAAAGCTTAGTCATGGGAAGGCATGGATACGGGAAAAGGAATAAAAGAGGAGAAAGGATGATTCAGTATGCTTTTGAGAACAAGCTATCGGTCATGAACTCTTACTTCAACAGGAAACATAGCCGAAAGTGGACATGGATATCACCAGACAAAAAGTCAAAAAACGAAATAGATTTCATTTTGTCCAACTCTCCCAAGAGCACTAGCAATGTCGAGGTATTAAGCAATGTCGAGTTTCCATCCGATCACCGAATAGTCAGATCAACATTGCTCCTGAAAAACGTAAAGAAAGGCAGAATACACTTTAAAAGCTCATCAGCACCCCTGAAAACAGAAGAACAAATAAAAGCATACCTATCTAACCTGGAAAGCAACATCAAAACCATCCCAAACATGGACAAAGCAGACATACAAGAGATTTATGATACACTAGAAATGAGCATAAAAACTAGCCTTAAACAAAATAAAATAACACAATCAGAAGACCACTGCTGCTATTTTTTCAGCGAAAGGACAAAATTAATAATAAAAAGGCGCAGCGAACTCCTAAATGTCAAAAATAAGACACAGGACCAGAAAAAAGAACTATCAGATCTCTTCAAAGAAAGTAGCAAGTCCATAAGAAAGGACTATAACCTTCATAAACGAAAAATAATAGAAACCAGCTTAACCCGCTATAGAAGTGCCAAAAAAGCATATAAACAACTAAATACCCAGACAGATTGGATTCAGAGCCTAAATAGTGGTTCAAATGTAACTAAGTCAAGAAAAGAAGTAGTATCTTGCGCCACTACATTCTACGCGGACCTTTACTCTAGATCGCCCTGTGACTCAAACTCAGCAGCAGGAGTCACCCAAGCAGACACAAACACACACAATTATGTCCAACTAGAGGAGGGAGAAGTTATAAAACATATAAGGAGACTGAAATGCGAAAAAACCCCTGGACCAGATAGTCTAACAAACGAAGCACTCAAAGTAGGGGCCCCAATACTCATAAAACCACTGACAGACTTATTCAATGGGGTACTTAACACGGGCAAAATTCCCAAACAATGGCACAATTCCGACATTATTCTGTTATACAAGAAAGGTGACCCACTAGACATCGCCAACTATCGCCCCATAAGTCTGCTTTCCAGTGTATACAAGCTCTTCGCTGCCACTATACTAGGCAAAATAAGCCAGCAAATAGATGATACGCAACCGGTGGAACAAGCGGGATTCCGTTCCGGTTTTTCTACCACGGACCATATCCACACAATGACGCAAGTCATTGAAAAATTCAGTGAGTTCAACAAAAGTCTCTATATATGTTTTATCGACTACACAAAGGCATTCGATAGCATTTACCACAGTTGCATCTGGCAGGCCCTCGACAAATTTAACATAAGCCCAGTAATCATGAGAACCTTGAAAAACCTCTACTCAAGCAATGTAAGTAGAGTCAAACTGGAAACTAGAGGAGAAGAGATCAAAATAGACAGAGGCGTCCGACAAGGCGATCCATTATCACCCAAACTTTTCATAGCAGTCCTGCAATGTATTTTCACTGAACTAAACTGGGTATCCGAAGGCATAAAAATTGAAGACACCCATCTTAGCCACCTTAGATTCGCTGATGACATCGCAGTTTTTGCAGAGAACCATCATAGATTAGAAGCAATGATTCAACAACTGAACATAGTAAGCAAAAAAGCCGGTCTACATATGAACCTAAGCAAAACGAAAGTTATGACGAACAGCGCAAAAGAAAAAATTATGCTAGACAACAAGGAACTAGAATATGTAGAACACTACATATACTTAGGGAAACAAGTGTCATTTTTAAAAACAAATAATGAAGATGAGGTCAACAGACGAATCAAATCCAGCTGGAACAAATATTGGGCGAGCAAAGAAATACTGAAAGGTGACTACCACCTCGCAATGAAAAAAACAGTGATGGACACCTGTATCCTACCATGCTTGACTTACGGTTCCCAAACCTGGACCTACACTGACAATATAAAGAAAAAAATAACTACCTGTCAACGGGCAATGGAGAGAAGCATCCTAAACCTAAGAAAAATCAACAAAGTTAATAGCAACATAATAAGGAAAAAGACAAAACTAACAGATGCTTTACACCAGGCCCTTAAACTGAAATGGCAATGGGCAGGCCATCTAGCAAGGTTCACCGACCAGCGCTGGACCTTGGCATGCACTGAATGGGTAGGACCAGGCGGGAAAAGAAATGTTGGACGACCACGGCAAAGATGGTCAGATGAAATTAAAAAGTTAGCTGGAAAAAATTGGCTTAGAGTGGCGCAAGACAGAGACGTATGGAAGAAGTTAGAGGAGGCCTATACCCTGCCTAAGGGGTCCCAATAAACTGCTAAAAGGAAAAGATGTTCTCAATAGCTTAAATTATGTTTCTAAAAAATTTAAATATGTTTTTTTTTTTTTGTATTATGGCTTGTTGGGAAATAAAAGGCTTTATTATTATTATTATTATTAATATTGTGTATGTACATAAAAACATTGTAAATTTCAGGAAGAACTGTGACATACATAATATTAATACTCGAAATAAACACAAGCTCGCGGTGCCCACCACTCGCCTCCAAAAAATTAGAAAATCATTCATGGGTAATGGTGTGAAGTTTTATAATAAGCTTCCAAGAAACCTAACTGGATTATCTATAAATAAATTCAAAAATTATGTAAAGCGTAAACTTATATCGAAAGCATATTATAGCACACACGACTACATGAATGATAAAACACCGTGGGATTAATTAATTGTGACTGAAATATTAATGAAGTAATCATTATGGCATTAGATATTAATATTATCTTATTATTTTCTTTTAACATATTGATTTTATTCTAGAAACTGTCAGGATTTCTATTTTTTATACATTTTTTTTAATTATTATTATTTATGTTTTCACGATCCTACATAATTATTTCTTATTTTGACATGTCTACAACAAAACAATATTTATTGTAAAGAATAATAATAGCATCAATAAATTGCTCTAAATAATTAATTAATATTTATGTTAATACGTGTTATAACTGACGATTCGAAAGTGCTTGTTGCTAGGCCTATTTGAATAAAGAATATTTTGAATTTTGATTTTTTTAGTTTTTAATTAACCTTTTTCCCAGAATTCATGAAGGATACCCAATATACCCATGCCTTAAAATCAAGTACATACGCACGTATGTAACAATTGAACATGGGGATGTATCTCGTAATTAGTAAACGCCGGCCCTCCCCGCAAATCTCGAAGCTATAGGTACGGCGATACGATTACTATCCACAATACTATTTAAACACGGAGTTTCATTATACACTGTGTAAACAATAAGACAGACAAGACAAGCTACCCGCAAATGATTGTTTACACTGCGCCGTAAACTAAACACTACTTAGGATGACAGTTCCTTGTCAACCAGATGCTTAAACTTGATTAATAGATGATTTGGGAGCCGACTGATTAATACATAAGCGACGATCCATTTGAAACCCGTAACACCTTAATCATAATCACACAAAGCATTTCAGCGCAGTATGATTGATTTGATTACCAGCTTGCTGGTTATGTTACTTGTTGAGTCAAGTTATGTAGAACTAAATATCATTTTTATCATGGAAAATGATATACATTGCAAGTCAGAGACATGAGAAACACAGTGCATCCTCTGGCGATCGTTAGATCGCAATGTGAGTTATCTCAAACACAAATAAATGTCATTTTTCCAGACCAATACACACTAAATAACAAAATAACACCACCATTATCAAATCAATATTTACCTCGATGTTGTTGGTTTAACTTATACCCGTTTGCGCGAGGTACCTCGTCGTTTTTAAAGTCTTAGGCAACGTCTATAGAGCAAATCTAATTGCAATACCACAATTCGCTACTAAAAAACCGGTTACCATGTAAGTTTATGATGTGTCAACATTTTAAGCGCTAGGAACCGGTAAGCGGACGCTCTGCTAGTAGGCGCTTTCCTCTAGGTACATACATACATAATTCAATACATAAATAAACTCACACCTTTATTTCCAAAAGTGGTAGGCACACGAAAATTAATTTTAGTCCCACTTTTAGCAATTGTAGGTTGTGGATGGAGAAAAATGTGATATTGCAGTGACAGGTTGCTAGCTTATCACCCACAACAGATTTTAACCGTTTCTTTAGTCGACTCTTACGATACACACGGGAAGAAAGGGGGTGGTACTATTCTAACCCGGCACCACACGGGTCCGTATGGAACATAAGGGAAAACCACAGTCCGAGCGGGAAAACCACAGTAAAACAAATAGGTATCTATATATTGTTTTATATTTTCAATACATCCAACAGTTGACCAAGTTAGCAAAGCGTGTCCGTTTAAGCTTGGGCAAAAATGCTATCATGTGTTTTTCTTTACAGGTCGCATTTCTCAACCCAATCTCGTAAAATTTTGTGAGCAGGTTCAATAATTATATGCGTTTTTTATTTGTCGACTCGGTATTTAAATGTTAAACAAAATCAACAAAAAAATCTTTATGATTATCGACTCGCAAGGTCTACAGCTATAGTTTTTTTTATGTAATTATGACTGCGGTATCCAATTGTAACTTACCCACTCCGATGACTCAAAGAGAATCTTGGCCTCTGACACAAGAAATAAAGTCATTGGCTATTCTGACGACTTTAGGTCTGGCGCAGAACAATCCATTTTATCGGTTTTTTTTCTTCCTTATTTTGTCAAAAATCTACTAGTTTGAGAAACCTTTAACGTAGCGTTGTACCCTTTCTCTAACTACAATACCTAAACGTCAATAACACAAATTAATGAAACAATAGCCGAGCGCAATAAACAGAAGAACAGCGCTAGGGAACGACTAATGAAATGAAGCGAGCCACTCTGAACAAATGTAGCGAAACAAACGCACGCTCCGACTCCAACTTACTACCTACATATCAAAGATTGGAGGGCTCGAGCCATTTACCGATAAAAATACGGAATAGTATGTAGCATTTTAGATATGGCTTCTAAATCTAAAGACTCATTTACATTGGTCCTGGATAAGCAATACCTATAAGACTAGCAGAAAAATCTGGAAACTGCAAATGCGCGTCAGAACATGATCAAGTGTATTTTTTGGTAGCGAAAACTAAGTAATTATGCCACGGGACTAGTGATGTACCAGCAGAGAGGCCTATATATCAACAAACAGGGTAGATTACTGGCCAAACTGTACCAAGGCTAGGCTGCTATAGGGTACGTGTATTTATTATACATTAGATGGTAGCAAATTTAATAAATAAACATTTGCCAGTAAAGGACGATAGCTCTTGAATTCCGCCGGCGTCAATGCCAGTTTGAAGTACTCGGCTAAAACAAACATTTTTAAGTATTACCTATGGTTGATGTAAATTATTTTGCAGTAGTAATTAATTTATATTACAAGGTGGGATGAATATGAAAGTGAAAGAATATAGTAGTTGGTGCTGTAAAATAAAGAAACCCCAATTTTGCAGAGCCGATGTTTGGGGCTCGAGCCACAGGCGAGGGTCGTAAATATGCAATAGAGGGCTTTACGTATTTTACGGCCCATGGTGCACACAATTTTAGATCTTCATCTCGTTTAAAAGTTAGTTTTTCCGTAAGTAGCGTGTGGTAAAACCCACTTTATAGCCAGGTCTTACGTAATAAATATTATCCAGTTACAATTCGTTAATATCGTCCAATAAGCCGCGAATAAGCCGCGGGCATAGAAAGTAGATGATTCATACGAACTTAAATTATTGTTTAAAATAACGGTCAAGTTTTATTTAACTGTATTGAATACATGCGGGTAAACTCACAGCGAATATATTGTACTTATAACGCGGCTTGAACAATACACTGAGTTACTTTTCACTGAGAAACGATTTGTACCAAATAAATATAAAAATATACTTGCGCTTGAAATTTCTGCACTGTGTGGTAGAACATGGTAAAAAAGACTTTTGTTGACATTAAAAGTTTTACCACGATTTTCCCTGCATTTGCCATTTCTAATTTTGTACAAATCGAAATTTTATTTGTAGAAAAACTGAAACATTTATTAAATTTATTATGTGGTTGATTCATTTATAACTTTGATTTCAATTCTAAGGTAAACCCTTAAAATTATAAGCTTGGAATCCGGATTACTGAACTCCTGCCTATGTTTTCAGAGGCATGCCATTATTTTTGTTTCTACATATGTACTCAGTTTTATATAAACCAGCCATAAAAATACGATTATTATAGAAAAAGCTGTTTACAAAACTTGTGTTCATATACAAAAGCCTCCATGTTTTGCAACTTTCCTCCCCTGATGAGGGAAGCGTATTCGTCGAAAGAGGAATCGCGCACACTCGGTGCTATACTCAAAGTTTTCATTGTTTCATCCTAACTTATGCAATATAGCGTCTGCTTCTTTAATACTTTCCACAACGCTCGATTACATTTAACGACGCAATTTGGTTGAATTTTCTTATTTACTGTAAGCTTCGAGAAATCAGACGGCGCTCGGAGACGAAGTCGTTTCTTATTAGACGCTGGCTGTTGGTATACTTACGAGCAAAAACAACGAAATACCTATAATGTGTATTTTTCTTGGGTATATTTAGCGTTTTATGTCGTTCTGATGAATTTTGTTCTTCTATTGAACTATTTAATTTTGGGTCATTAAGTCAACGGAGTTACTGAACTATTAATAACCTAGGTAGACACAAAAAGACCGTACCTGTGTATACTTAGCCTTTTTAGGGTTCCGAAGCCAAGATGGCGAAAATTTAACCCTTAAAGATTCGTCACTTCTGTCCGTCCGTCCGTCCGTATGTCACAGCCGATTTACTCGGAGACTATGAGCACTACAATTATGGAATTTGGTAGGAAGTTCTATTCTATGAATCGCCATAGAAATATGGTGTGAAATTAGGGAAAAAATATTAAACTGGGGCACCCCATACATGGGGGTAAAAAAAACAGCGGGGTAAAAAAAAATTTTTTCTATGCACATAGGCGTGTGGCGTATTTATAGATAGGGCTCCAAAAATGATTTAGAGCTTTTTAAAAAACTTTTCCACTTAAGTCAACCGTTGGAGAGATAATATAAGTTTAAAATTCTGAAAAAACATCAAGATGATGTACATTAATAAACCCTTTCAACATTTTTTTGGTTTGAACAAGATAGGTCTAACGGTTTTTGAGTTATTGCTGAAAACCTGTCTTGCCCAAACAAAAGTGCCGTGAGTTCCCTATGAAGATATGACCTTTTTTGATTCAGTGTATTGTACAGTGGTTTTAAATGTAGATTAGGTGTCGGTACGGAACCCTTCTTTGTGCGTGGTCCGACATGCACTTGGCCGGTTTTTTGTATTGCGAATATATCATATACTATAAGAAGGTTTAAACTGATTGAAGGAGGAAACGAGGAAAATATTTTTATCATTTATTTTCATCGGCCAAGTACATAAGTCGATTTTGAACCAAGAACAATAAACTTTTCGTTAATTTAACACTTGAGCCTGGTGTTAAATTACTAACTTGGCTATAGTCATCCATGAATAAATAACGCTAAGAATAAACGGCAAGACTAATTAAGAGCCGAATTAAATGTTTAAACGATTTCACAAGCTTATACTAAGTTTGATTTGTTTTTCTCGGCGCCGAGCTAACCGAGGCTTGCTAATTAAAGTCGGTAATAATATGAAGGAGGTTCAACACCCTAATCCCGGCAGCGCAATCTCCCCGCTAATGTTACACAACTCGAGCAAAAGTTTCATTTATGCCATGCGATGCCGTATTTTGACATGCATGGGGCGATATCTGCGCTGCGTCGTTACTTAATTATTATTTAAGTGGGCACTAGCACTTTTAGTAGGAAAATAATGAAAATTTTCGTATTTTCCTGGCGCAGAGGTGCTTTGCCAATCTCACGTTTTTTTCTGGTCGAACTTTTCTGCGAAGTTTATTTCGTAGTAGTCGCATATTTACCCGATCATATTTTTTGTGACACTTTTATTTTAAAACATTGAACTTAAAAGATTCAATACAAATTTTGAAGAAATTTAGATTTTTATTTCAATGCAAATTTTGACGAAGCGTGTTGCTGATGCTTGCTGTTTTGAAAATTGACGAAGCCTGCATTGTGGATAAGGTTTGTGCTAGTTTGGTTTAATAAAAACAATTTATGTATTAAAAGACTTAACAAAAAAGAACATGAAATAAAAGAATACTTCTCGGGCGCGTAATTAGAGTTTCAGCTGTTTTTTGTTCGTTATTGTTAAAAGAGATGATAGACCAGTGACCCGGTAGAGGAGTTATTGTCCCTGTGAAGATTTTACAGAAAATACATGAAAAATCTTATATAACTTTATGCCTACCTAAAACAAGGTTGCATGTTTCTTTTTCTCCGTTTTTCCCCTTTTGCGCTTTAAGAGAGTATTGATATAAATAAATATTGTGGGACAGTCTTCCACAAATCGACCTAGTCCCAATCGCAAACTAAGCAAAGCTTGTACTATGAATACTAGACAACGATATACATACTTATATAGATAAATACATACTTAAATACATAGGGAACATCCAAGACAAGATAAATGCACAAATAATGCCCTGGCCGCAATTCAAGCCCGAGACCTTTAGCTTCAGAGGCAGTGTCTCTACCAACTAGGCTAAACAGGTCGTCAAACTGTATGTATACTGCAACATCGCACCACTTGCTTTGGCTATCGATAAACTATGACATGGCAATATCCATTGATTATAGGCGAGCTAATGCCTGTTTGCTCGCACCCGCGATGACGCATATCGTCGCTCCTACGGGCTAATATCAATAACCCATCGACAGCAGCTCATCGGTGTCGCGGTGTAATTTAATTTCAGACTAAACGGTAGGGAGTGGTCATTATAGACGCTGTCTGCTCTATTACGTAAGATTATTTGCATCGCTTTAACGATTAACTTTATGCACTAAGTATCATCAACAAATTCCAAGCTTAGGATGGTTACGTTCATCGTGTGAAAGTGTTAACATAAAACATTCGGCGTTTTAACCTTTTCAACGTTCTGTCAAATACAAAAGCTGGCACTCGCACGCCATGGTATCGAAATGTCAAATACGAAGTTGAACCGTACAGAAATGCATGTAGGTCTATATCGCACTGCACGTTGTAACCGATATATCTCGTTGGCGTTGAACCGATGATGCGGATATATGCGTCATTGGCGTCCAAAAGATTAACCAACTTCAATAGAAGTAAGGAGGTTCTCAGTTCAGTTCGTCTGCATGTTTGCTTTTTTATGTATGTATAGGTATGTTCCCCGATAAGTCTTAACCACGTTGGCCGATTTCAATAATTTAGTCTGATGATGGGATCTAGGATGAATAGAGGTAACTCCTCGAATTTAATAGGCACGCATATGCTGTTTTCGGTTATTTCTGTATGTTAACAAGCATTGGTGGTGATGATCACAGTTGTCATATGGAACTCCTCAATAATGTAGGCACTTCACAGATTCCGATGAAATTTCATTGACGTAGCAACTAATGCTCGTAAAATACACATTTTGAAGTGGAAATTATGATGAGGAACTGAAGGTCAGTAGGTTCCCTGAGCAATCTACGGAATTCCTGAAATATCATCGGCCCATATAAAGTGACTTAGTTGGGATCTGTAGTAACCACCTCCTTTGCTATCGGAATTAAGTACAGGTGGTGAAGTTGGACGAATATGTAAAAATGTCATGTGTGTGGCATAGCGGAGTACAAAATTTGAGTCGGTTTTTTTGGGTATATATTATTTACACACAGGTTGATAAAAAGTGTATTTATTCTTATAACATTCAATTTACAACAGCCTTTTAAATACTATAGTATAATAAGATTTTAGAATTCTGCACCCACTGGATCGCGTCACTTTCGAGAGTGAACAAGTCTGCTGGATTTCCGTTGTATTTGCCGAGCGGGCAGTTCTTGATGACGTGCTCGACGTCTTGCACCGCGGATCCACAATCGTACTTCAGAGATTCTATCCAGCCACATTTATATAGGAATTCACGTGAGCGTCTGCAGCCTGCTCTCAACCTATCTAGCTATCACCATTTATTAGGCAATGAGAAGCTAAAGCTAAGCTAGGTTACCCTGTAAAATTGATTGTGACATCCATGCCGCAGGGAGGATTGATTGATAAAAGTGAAAAGTATCGTAGTTTAGTGCCCCAATATAAGTTTTGCTTAGTTTGAGACTAGGTCAAATTAAATATTTTAAATTTTCATTGAATATATATTTATTTGAAACGTTGTAGCCCGGCTAACCGGCTGGTAAGGAGTAAAACAAATTAATGAAGTGGATAATACAATAAAGACTATGTACACGTAAAATTGGGTAAACACTTATTCAGTCAGCACTGTAGGTGAGAATTAAAAGTCACTGGCCTTAACTCTGATGACAAGATCCGAAAAGATGGTAGGTAGATCCGTCACGACGTAGATAAAGGTGGCCTGTGATTTACTCTGCTGGACTGGAACTGGCAGGGTCCTTCCACAGTTTCAACAGGCAGCAAAGGTAAAATATAAACAGCGGCGGCGGTACGGTGCAGCTTCAGAAGATACGTAGCGAGGCAATAAGGGCTGTAAGTAATCCCGTATGCTTTAAATTTGTCCGCGACCCATCCGAGCCTCATTTGCAGTAAGACCAGTGACGGCTAAATGAGGCTTGGATTGAGTTTTACAAACAGTATTATACAGAACACAAAAGAAACTTATTTTCAATACATACCTGCTTAAGTGGCAACCCTTATATATTATGTATTAACTATGTACAGTATTTACAAGTTCTTTAGAAAGCTATTCATATTAGCAAATAGCAAGTTAAATTTAAAGATAAGGATTAGATTTATTTTCAACCCGATAGCACAATTCAAAAAAAAAACTCCATAGAAAAAACTAAACACGGTCGGGAAAAAACTGTTTTTTTTTTAAACCGGCCAGTGCGCTGTGCGCTATCGCACGCACAACGGAGGTTTGCCGTGCTACCGCCAAAGTTCACGAGTGACTACAACAGCTCTGCATGACAAGAGTAAAAGAGAAGACTGTACTAAGTAATGGTTCCGTTTTATAATTTATCTTCACTTCAGGTTAAAGCATTCCTCTCCCTCGCGTACTTACTACTTATAAATTCATATCTTTCTATCATAATGAGGAAGTGTGGGTAGTTTATCTAAACCGTGTAAATAATTGCTATCTTACATTGATTATACAATATACTACAATACTCTTTATTGCACACCTCAATTAAAGAACACAGTACAGTACATAACCCTATACCCCGATTACTGGATACGGTTACCCATATGTGTATATTGCAGTGTCCATCACATGGAATAAGTGCCTAAAGTAGGTAAGTAGGCCGAACCACTCTGATCATATTGTTCGTGGCATAGTAATTATTATTAATGATAGGAAAACTCGCTTTTCACAAAAATAGGTTGTAAGGAAAGTGGACGATGCGCCGTAACAGTAACACGATACCATTCAAGTAGAAAATAATTTATTCGTCCAGTTCTTCCTTCGAAAGGGACAAAAGTCGCTAATAAACGGAATCGTGCTCGCCCTACATATGAAGCTTTAATAACAGCACTTTTTATTGGGATAAAAAGTTTAACTTGTCATTTTCTGAGCCCTAGATCGGGAACATCAATCAAATCAATACATGTTGTAGAGCGAAAACCGCAGTATGCATGTTCACAATAAATTCAAATATAGCTCGACTGACACATCTTTCGTTAATTGGGTTTCATTTAAGTACTATACAAATAAAAGTTGAAATGCGAGCGTAGGATTTTTATAACGGGGGTACTCATCCGATTTTTAAAATCCTTTCACTAATAATAATGGAATTGACCTTCGGGATAGACACATGCATTGTAATGTTTGTATGTAGGCTTTGTTCTGTGATTGTTAGGGCTAGAAAGCTGCAATTTGGTATGGATATATAAATCAATAAATCTGACAGAGTGGTAAAATAAAACCTAAAAAAATATTTAAGAGTACCTCCCCTACACGTAAAGTGGGGATGTTTTTTTTTTGTTTAGATCCTGTGCTGTACGATGTTATTGGGTAGATCTTTCAAAATGAATACAGGTCTTCATCAAACATTTTTTAATAAAGTGAATATTTTCGAAAATAATCACTCCCCAAAGAAAAAGAAATTGTGTCCCCCTCTCTAACTTTTGAACTAAAAATATGAAAAAAATCATGAAAGTAAAGTTTAATAAAGACTTTCAAATAAAACTATAACGGACATGATCAGTTTAGCTGTTTTTGAGTTATCGTAAAAAGTTTTCTTTTCTTAGTAAAAGTCGTATGAAACGCTGCTAAATTCCCTTTTGCGGTGTTTTTTTTTTAAATTAAGTTCATTGGGCAGCTACGGATCCCTACTCTGAGCATGGCCCGACATGCTTTTGGCCAATTATTTCATTGAAATGACGCTCGTGTGTAACGATATCTAGCTTTTCACCCTGAGATCGATTTTTAAATCGGGTCATGTAATTCTTGATAGATTGCATTTCGTTTGATATTTAAGCCCCTTTTGCGAACGCTAAATTTCATTGTGTTTTGGAATTTTCCCGCGCGCAATCGAAAACATCCATCATTTTTATTGGTTGTTTGTTATTGTTATTACTATTTTATTTTACTGGATTGAGCTGAGTTGATCCACTTTAGAGTAATGTACGATGCATTACAAAAATAATGTAAGAAAGATAAGTTCATCCTTATGATGATATGAGGTTTTGGAGCAAAATATGGTATAAATGAGAATGATTTAGGTACATAACGAAGTACGAGTACTTGACTAAATTAGAGAAAAGGGTCTAGCAGGCTAAGCTACCAAGAGTGGCCCCCGCAAGGGATTTGGTTGTAATTTGAGGTGCAATAGTGGCAGGACCTAAGAACACTGTATGCGTAATATCAGCCTTCGATCTTCTTTTGTTTCAGACATTCGCGAACATGTCAAAAAATCAGGGTAATTTTTAAACTGTTATTTTAGCTAAACCAAGCTAGCGACAGTAACCAAATAAATTCAGAATTAAGGAGCATGAAATGGGGTTCATAGTGCATATTTTTACAGACAATCATATCCTTGAACTAGGATGAAAAAAAAAGTTATTTTTTTAGCTTCATTTTTTTGCCACTTCTCGCGGAGGCACAACTAACAAAAAAGTTACTTAATAAGCCACAATTGTCATACAACGTACTCATTTAAAAACATTTTGAAAAATCATGATGCGTCATGTCAAAAAAAAAACATTTACGAACATATGTTTACTATATCATATCATATCAATAGAGTAGTAGTGGCAGACTGATTTGCCACTACTACTCTAATGTCAATTAATTATTTCATAATGAACGAAAGAGGATGTTACTACTATTACTCTATTTGCCACTATTACTCTATTGATATGATATGATATGGTAAACATACGTTCGTAAATGTTTTTTTTGACTTGACGCACCATGTGTTTTCAAAATGTTTTTAAATGTGTACGTAGTTAACACGTAGTTGACAATTGTGGCTTATTAAGTAATTTTTTTGATAGTTGTGTCTCCGCGAGAAGTGGCAAAAAATGAAGCGAAAAAAAAAACTTATTTTTTTTTCATCTAAGTCAAGGATACGAATGTCTGTAAAAATATGCATTATGAACCCCATTTTATGCTCCTTAATTCAAAATTTATTTGGTTACTCTCACTTGCTTGGTTTAGCTAAAATAACAGTTTAAAAATTAACTTGATTTTTTGACATTTTCGTTAATAAGTCTGAAACAAAAGAAGATCGAAAGCTGATATTACGCATACAGTATTCTTAGATCCTACCACTACTGCACCTCAAATTACAACCAAATCCCTTGCGGGGGCCACTCTTGTTAGCTTAGCCTGCTAGACCCTTTGAGGTCGTAGTGCACAAATGGATATAATATAACAGTTAGGAAAAAGATTTACACATCTGGGTTTCATATAACATCATAAAGTTTTCGGGGCTCAAACTTCGACTCCGCGCGCTCTTCAGAGATCTATACGGCCTGTACAATACACTTTCTTGCACACCTTAATAAAGGGACACAATACAGTACCAGACAACCCTTGGGTAGAGGAAATCAAATCTAAATAATTACAATTCGAATGAGCCCAAACACCATGGGTTTTTCTTGTGTAGTTCAGGAGACCCTATGGTCACCTTCTATATTGCATTGGCTCCGAACTTACATAAATATGCCAAAATTCAGCTATATTGGCAAGTGGCTGAAAAAAGGATTGCAAACAACTTATTTACATACTTACATACGAACATTGCGAGTTAAACAAAAGCTTGTAAAACACTGGATTTGACAACAGCATCAGTGCACTCTGATTGTCACTAATCAGACTACCTTAGAGTCTATTTTCTGTGGGAATTTAAATGTATATTATTGTACATAAACATTTTCTCGTTTTTACTATCTAGACAGGACTATTGTGGCCCAATTTCATGGATTTTATATGTAATAAACCTAAACAAACGAGTTTTAAACTAAAAACTGTATTTTATTACTTAAATGCTATTAGCCCCAGTAAAATAAAAGAATTGCTCTATCTAAATCTTTAACAAAATCATTGCATCACTTAATCCGTTTATTTAAATTATCAATACTTTTCTCATATTTGATTTAAAAAAAATTAAGTTCTCTTAAGTATAAAGGTATTAAAAATCAACATAAATGCCGCCCTTACCTTTTGAAACCGCTTTGTCAGGAAAATTTCGCCGCTGCTGCCTAAAGCACTTTCAACTAGTACATCTTTGTATTTTTTAAAAAAATAGCGTCATTTTTTACCAAAAACACGACAGGGGCCTTAAGTTAAGATCTGAATAATATTTTTATGCCAAATCAGTTGATAAATGACGGAGTTCTGAGGTAACTAGCATAAATAATTATAATAATAAAACTAATAAAAAAATCACGGTCTTCAGATTTTTCTGGTATACACATACTATAACGAAGCTACATGCCAAATTTCAGCTTTCTAGGTCACCTGGAAGTGGGTTAGATTTTTGATTACTAGTCAGTCAGTCAGTCAGTCAGTCAGTAAGTGGTAAAAATGCGTTTTTTTTGGAATTTAATATGTCAATAACTATTACACCTATATTTATGAAATTTGGGGTTCTAAGTAGTTGTTCTAAAGGATACTACTTATACCAAATTTCATTTTTTTATGTTAGATTTGAAGTTATTGGGGGGTCAAAAGTGGCTCCAAACGGTTCATGTAAAATAACACACGGCTGCTGTCCGCCAGTTCCTGGGGTGAACTTGGCTGGACACGCTGCCGCGTGTCTAGACACAAACAGGCAGTATCTAGATACAAACAGATTCATCCAAGGATATTCTGATGCAAGTCACGGAGGTGATGAAGACAGAAATTCTTGGACTGGCTATGCCTTTATAAGCTGTCAGCTGGCAAAGCTTCAAGAAGAGGACAATAGCACTATCGACGGCTGAGGCGGAATACGTAACCATGTCAGAAGCTGCTAGAGAGGCAGTATTCCTAAAGAGACTTATTGCGGAGATCATCAAGAAGGAAGAGGAACTGATTCCTATTCTCCACATCAGCCAAAGGACGTCCACTGCTGGACATAGGCCTCCGCCAAATTCACGGGGGGTATATGCTATAATCGCCACACATGCCAAGCCTGATTACTCCTACTGTGAACACGATAAGGTAAACGTCCTAATACTAGACAGCTTAAGAGTCCCCCGCACACTCGACCGAACTCGATTCTCCATACAAACGTAGTTTTGTTCTCATTTTAAAACGCCATGCTAAAATAACATGAAACTTTATATACACAATGGGATCCGCCATATCTAGGTCAGAAATTAGTATGTGTTGCTAGAAATAGGAATAAAAAAAAATACAGCGACTTGTTTAATTTTTGAGGTCTTGTATGAATACCTTAATAATCTCTGTATTTTTTCTTCATCATAATTACAAGTAACAGAAACGAATTTCCGACCTAGATATAGCAGGTCCCATTGTGAAACTTTAAACTGAGAGCGAAACTACGTTTATATGGAGAACCGAGTTTACTGCGGTCTCTTAATTCTCAATATTTGACTCGTATTGAGTATTTTTATGAAGTCCTGCTTGTTCTTTGCTCGGCATCTTTCGTGTTTTCCCGGAGAATCTCGTGCTTTTCTGAAGATGAGACCTTGCTATAAAGCGATTTTTCGCTTCCGTAAACCGGCGAATTGTAAATTTCACCAAAATCATTAAAGCCGTTCCCGAGATCCCCAAAATAAATAAATGGATTATAAATAAACAAGAATTGCTCGTTCAAATATACATTATATACCTAAATCAGCACCTAAATATATGAATTTTGATTGAAAGTGTCAAGTATAAGTAGCGCCCGGTTTTTATCAAATTAGGTAGGTTAATATACTCGTAGTTCCCGGCATGTTATTAGATACTAAATATCGAGCATTTGTTGGGAATGTACATTTTCACTATGTTTAATTATGCTTTATGTTTACCATATCACTTATCGCTTTATGTTTGCTATATGTTTCTTAATTAAACGCTGTTGCACGCCTATAATTGAGATACAGGCAAGACTTGTTTCATCTGTTATCTTATCATTATAAATGTATAAGCCTTGTATCTTGTTGGTGTGTCTGATAAATAAATAAATAATAATATATCTTAATTATTGGATGACTATTAATTTTCTACGTTATGTAATTAATAATTATAAATATATCACAGTTATATCTACGACTGCCGTTACCCTGAATACTAATAAATAAATACGAGTAAAAGGTCAGTGTCAAGCACTGGTACTTTACGCAAGACGTTTCATGCCAAAGGACGGACTAAAAGTATAAGCTTTCGCATTCCATTTATATTTCTAGCCTTCAAAACTGTAATTTGTTCAGAAACTTTTAATAACGGCGTATTTAAAGCTGTAACGGTCACGTTCCGAACTAGGATTGGGCAAATGTTATTCTACACAAAACAAAATACAGGATGATATCGGGATCGTGATCATGAATCAGTTTTTCCGACTTGGTATGTGTTAGTCATTTAAAAAAAATTGTGACACGAAACAAACGCATTTCATTTAACTGACCGAGCGAGTGAAGAGAGCGGAGCGTCTCCGTTTCAGCTTTTGACAAAAAATCTTTCGTATATCTATCTGTCTGTCCGAATGTTCTTCTCTACAGGTCGCATTTCTCAACCGATTATTGTGAAATTTTGTGAGCAAGTTCGATAATTACATAGAATTTTTATGTCGAGTCAGTTTGAAATTTGAAAAAAAAATGTTTTTTGCGATGTCTACAGCTCACAGAGCCACTAGTTTATTATGATGACAAAAATACAAAATCACGAAAAAAAACATGGTTATCCTAATTCTCATCGACAGATAATATGGAGAGTTGACAGTGAAATAGAGTGACCAAGTTATATGAAAATGTTTTTTTCCCATTACATATTTGAAAAAAAAAAGAGAATTATATGAGTTATAAGCGTTCGTACCAACATTGAATTTTCGACCATGTATGTATACAATTCCGGATCACGATCTCAAAATCGTCTTGTATATTTTATTGCATTAAGACGACTTCCTGACTTGTCGGTGCAAATGCGGTACGATTATCAGAAAGCTGTCAGTGCCAGCCTTCACTGTCTGTGTTGCTTTGTCAGTCGCGTCAGTACCGCTTCTTTCCAGCGCGTCTACATTATATGATATGTATGAGTGCTTCCTAGCTGGAGCGGGACGCGCAGAAGTGAGATACGAATGCAGTATTGCCCTGTTTATGCATGATGTTACTACTGCTGCGTAAACGTATGTAACAGTAACCCCGATGAACTAACGCCAGGGAGAAAAATACCACGTACCGCCCCGCCAAGTCTCGCAGTAGCCTAACTGCATACAAAAATAAAGAGACCTGCACATTTTTAACGGAATTCTTAATACAACAACTATTACGCTGCTGTCTGCTGCTCTATAAAACTGTAAGCAATCCAAGTAACAAATTAATCCTTGAAATTCTAGTCTGATTAAACAATCTATTAGGGTAACAATAAAAGTGCGTAAATTTTTCATTTGACCCACGTTTCAATTGTCCCTCGTCTCCCATATTTATTAAGCTCCCAATTCTATGATGTTTTATCCCAAGAATCGAAAGAACTTGAGACTAATAAGTCTAAATATATAAAAGAAGAAACTGACTCACTGACTGACTGACTGACTGATATATCAACGCACAGCCCAAACCGCTGGTCCTAGAGATTCCAAATTTGGCACGTAGGTTCCTTATAAGGTCTAGGGGTGCACTAAGAAAGGATTTTTCATAATTCAACCCCTAAGGGGGTGAAATGGGGGTCCGAAGTTTGTATGGGGAAACAAGATTAGTTGGACTATTTTATTCGAAACTTCACAGGAGTATTCCTAACGATAAATGAGTAAATACGTGTTTCAGGTTTTTTGAGAAATCAACCCCTAAAAGGGGGAAAGATGGTGACAAATTCTGAAAATCGACATGGGTATTGTTTTTATGATATACCGGGTCGCTGATAACGAAAACAACAATGATTTTAAAATCTCACGTGGCGGACGTGAAATACCATCCCCCCTGTTGGGGTGCGAGGGGGATGAAATGTCCAAATATTAATATGGGTGTCGTTTTTATGGTTTTTTGGGACGTTAATTATGAAAATGGCATCGGTTTTGAAATTTAATATTGTGGACATGAAAACTTTTGAAAGTTTGTGCCAAATTTCAAGAAATAACAGAGTGACTGACATATCAACGCACAGCGCAAACTGCTGGTTCAGAGGTTCCAAATTTAGTATGTAGGTTTCATATAAGGTCTTGAGCAGGAGTATTTCTAACGATAAATGAGTAAACATGTGTTTCAGGTTTTTTGAGAAATCAACCCCTAAAAGGGGGAAATCTGGTGACAAAGTCTGAAAATCGATATAGGTGTTGTTTCTATGGTTTATCGGGTCGCTGATTACGAAAACAACAATGATTTTAAAATCCCACATGGAGGACGTGAAATACATAATAGAGGGGATGGCTCTGTTGGGGTCCGAGGGGGTTGGAATGTCTAAATATTAATATAGGTGTGATTTTTATGATTTTTTGGGTCGTTATCTTGAACATGGCATTGATTTTGAAATTTAATATTGCGGGCATGAAAACTTAAAAGTAGGTGCCAAATTGCAAGAAGAAACTGACTGACTGAGTGAGTGACATATCAACGCACAGCCCAAACTGCTGGTTCGAGAGATACCAAATTTGGCATGTAAGTTCCTTATAAGGTCTAAAGGTGCATGAAGTGCCGTGAGTTCCCTATGAAGATACGACCTTTTTTGATTCAATGTATTGTAAGTGGTTTTATTAATCAGTGCCGTCCGATAAGATTTCGACATAAATCGATATTTGAGCGTCCGAGAGGTCCCCTAATACAACTCCGAGGTAAAATTTGGAAAAAGTGGCGGCCATATTGCTTTTCTTCATTTCCGTCCCGATTTCGTTCAAAATCGATATGTGAGCGTCCGAGAGCTCCTCTAATACGACTCCGAGGTAAAATTTTAAAAAAGTCGCAGTCATATTGATTTTCTTTGTCCCCATTTCGTTCAAAATCGATATCTGAGCGTCCGAGAGTCTCGTAATACGAATCTGAGGTAAAATTTAGAAAAAGTGGCGGCCATATTCATTTTTATCATTTCCGTCCCGATTTCGTTCAAAATCGATATCTGAGCGTCCGAGAGGTCTCGTAATACGAGTCCGAGGTAAAATTTGGAAAAAGTGGCGACCATATAGCTTTTCTTCATTTCCATCCCGATTTCGTTCAAAATCGATATCTGAGCGTCCGAGAGCTCCTCTAATACGACTCAGAGGTAAAATTTTAAAAAAGTCGCAGTCATATTGATTTTTTTTGTCCCCATTTCGTTCAAAATCGATATCTGAGCGTCCGAGAGTCTCGTAATACGAACCGAGGTAAAATTTAGAAAAAGTGGCGGCCATATTCATTTTTATCATTTCCGTCCCGATTTCGTTCAAAATCGATATCTGAGCGTCCGAGAGGTCTCGTAATACGAATCCGAGGTAAAATTTAGAAAAAGTGGCGGTTATATTCATTTTTATCATTTCCGTCCCGATTTCTTTCAAAATCGATATCTGAGCGTCCGAGAGAATTTTTAATACGAATCCGAGGTAAAATTTGGAAAAAGTGACAGCCATATTGATTTTCTTCATTTCAACCCGATTTCGTTCAAAATTTCGTCCGAGAGGTCCCCTAATACGAATACACGAGGTATATATACGAGGTAAAATTTGAAAAAAGTGGCGGCCATATTGATTTTCTTCATTTTCGTCCCGATTTCGTTCAAAATCGATATCTGAGTGTCCGAGAGGTCTCTTAATACGAATCCGAGGTAAAATTTGTAAAAGTGGCGGCCATATTGATTTTCTTCTTTATTTTCGTCCCGATTTCAATCAATATCGATATCTGAGCGTTCGAGAGGTCTCTTAATACGAATCTGAGGTAAAATTTGGCACTCCATACATGCCTGCATGCAAAAAAGTTTAATGATTTAGGCGTATGGGGTTTTTATGGATTTGCTTTTAAAAACGACATAGAGGTTTAGATATTTATTTCCATTTAAATCAACCTTTAGATTTTTTTTAATCGTATGGCACTTATTTACGAACCGTGAGATTTTCGAGAAGACAAGTACGGTTGCCAGTTTTTGTTGCACTTTTAGCACCACCCAGGGGTCACGTGTAGGGTAACGGTGGGTACTCCCTATGGACGTGGTGCAAATTTGACCCCTCTTTGTCAAGTGAGTGGGCAACTTGACTGTTAGAAGTTCGCAAGCCACTCGAAGGCCTCTAACTTGGCTTAACGATTGCAGCCGGGATCAACGTCTTAGCGTGCCTTCCAAAGCACGAGAGTCAGTTAGTAACCACTCAAAGCGGTCACCCATCCAAGAACTGACCTGCGCCCACATTGCTTAACCTCGCACACCGCACGCGGTAGGCGGGTGCCGCTGGGCCACAAGCGCTCTAAATTTTTGATAGTTTGTGCCAAATTGCAATTCAATCGGCTCAGTAAAAGCAACTTGGTTGTAACAGACGAACTGACAGTAAGCAGTGCGAATGGAAGTGAGGCCAAATTTTCTTTTTGGATGCTCCAATGGGAACTGGCAAAACTTACCTAATAAATTTAATTTTTGGAAAAATAAATTAATAACTGTTACATGTGATATTGAATTAGCCGTATGTCTGTACTTCAAAGGACCAGAGTTTATGGCCGCTGCGCGCTGCTTGGTCGTTTACAGACCTATTGGTGTTACTGTAGTACACAGATACTTTTACTAAGGGCCATTTAAGACATGCTTTTATTTCATCGGCCCTTTCCGCTTCGGCCTCTCGGAAATGTATAATAATAGTTTTCGATCCTTATTTTTGCCAAAATCAAATGAAATTCAACAGTTTGCTGGTTCTTAGAATGTATACTGACTTTTCATCTGTTCATCTGTTAATGAATCACAATCACCAAACTTCGTATACCGAAACCCCCAGAATGTAACAACTACTTTTCTGGAGACCGCATCTAAATCGGTTCAGCCAAACGCGAAATAATAGTGGACAAATATACGAACCTGTTTTTTGTAGACGGTTATAAATTTCGCTTAGTACGCGGGCGAAGCCGCGGGTAAATGCTAGTAAGTAATAAGTAAACGATAAAAATAACTATGCCATACTATATCATACCTTAGTCTTCGACTGCCAAAAAACGAATAGGAAGATGCCACAGTCACTAGTGAAGGTTCAGACCGCCATTTCGAGAACAAAAAATATATCCCGTGGTAAACCGTAATATACTAGATATTCAGTTTAATCTGAGCTCTTACCCTTGACCAACTTTTCTTTCATAAAAAAAATAATGGTACGAGTACATACCTCGACAAGCTCATTACATACAATTTAAGTATTTTGTGTCCAAGTTCGCAACTGGACGCCAATTTACGTTTAAAAATTCAAAAGTAAAGTATTTATTCATTGTAAACTGTGCACAATAAAGATGTGTATATTTGTTATCAAAACATGAGTTAAACGCGTTCTAGCAAAAAAAATCCATCAGCTACACCCTTTTTCGTAAGTTTACTGCATAATAAACTATCAATGCTAAAAATGAGCAAGAATTAAAAAAACTCCAGAGATAAGACGCCATCTTTTCACTTTACTACGCTGTACGAAGATAAACAGCCGTGAGAGATACAGATACTAAAACGGCAACGGCAAGCTCTTTCTAGAGCAACAAATGACAACACACTATTTTATGCATATTTGCATACCTTCGCTTTATACCTATTTATGAAACAATGTGTCATAAATAATTTTTGACAGTTAATTTGTCTAAATAAGATTAGTAACTCTGAATCATATGCAAAAATTATGTCTAGCTCCCCGCTGGAAAGTTTACCGCAAAACGCCAGCGTCATGTACGACGAAGTTGGTTCTACCTACTCGTATTTATATTTACATATGAGCTAGTCTACGCTTTGTAAAGTTGATATTACGAGTAGGTACTCTATTAAAATAGTTTCCAATTGAAATTTAAGAGCACACTGAGCAAATAGTAAATTACAAAAAATAAATGTTATTTGTGATTTACAAAGCGTCTTTTCAAGGCATAGTACCTACCTGTAGGTAGGTAATTCGTTTCTGAGAAAGACAAGAATTATATTACCTAAACATGTTTGATATTTTTTAAAATACTTGTAAAACCGTTAATCATTCACTGTACATTTAGGGTTATGAGAGCAATGGCGGATTTACCAATAGGCTTAATAAACTCTAGGCTGAAACCTAGAGCGGTAGATTTTACGGGTGGAAAAAATTAGAGCCAAATTAGCTGTTCTGAATCAATCCGGTACGATTTGAATAGCTTACAGGCGGCCAATGTGTAATTCACCACTGTAAGAAAAGTAGGGTAATGACATGCACAAAACCGGGACGAGTGGTGTACTCGAAGAGAGACCTATTCTCAGCACTGGGCCTCATACGTTTTCGCTCGTATTAGTAGCGGCCCCACTGGAGAAAATAAATCTTAAAAAAAACCGGCCATGTCCGAGTCGGACTCGCGCAGGAAGGGTTCTGTACCATTATCTATAAAAACGGCAAAAAATATCACGGTTGTTGTATAGGAGCCACATCGGAGCCCCCTCAAATATTTATTTTATTCAATTTTTAGTATTTGTTGTTAGAACGGCAACCGAAATACATCATCTGAGAAAATTTCAACTGTCTAACTATTCATGAGATACAGCCTGGTGACAGACGGACAGACAGACAGACGGACGGACAGCGGAGTCTTAGTAATAGGGTCCCGTTTTGGTACGGAACCCTAAAAAGACCTCACCCATAATACCACCACCACTAACTTTGTAGGTATGTGGTGCTAGATACGAGTATGTTCCTGAGGGTCAGCAGAGCTCCTGAAGAAGCACAGTGTTAAGAGTAAGAGCTTTATCTCTAGGTGTCGACGTATGGATAATATCTTATCATATATCCGTAGGCTACAATTCTGCGGACCCTTAAACTGGCCGTATGCTTGATTCCCGCCATGGTAGGTATTAAATTTTTTAAAGTAACAATTAAGAATAGTTTTCAATTAATAAAATGTTGGCTTTCAATCTTGGAATAAGTCCTCATTTCAGTGTTCATTGATCATATCGTGCCTCAGAATTTGACCAAAAATCAGAGATAGCTTGGGCTCAATCAACGCGCGCCCGGTCATTGATCACACGGGTGATTACGCGCATAATTCATGCATGCATGGATCCATTACAGCAGCGCTTGCTTTCAAATTCAGCGCGCATGATTTGACGGACGTGATACAAAGCAACCGGAATAATTATAACAACCACCTTAATTACTTTGATCATGATAAGATTGATAAGTAATGCTTAATGCTCTCTGTTCTGCATAAACAATAATCACTTTTTTAGTGCAGGCGAGAGAGAGTATGACTTGGGCGCTTTTTTCAGCAATTTACCGGAATAATCAAAGAGATAGTTACTATTACCAGTCCTAATTTAAAAGCACTATCCTATACTGTGATTTAAAAAAGGTCGTATATTCATAGGAAACTCATGGCAGTATGTTACTTTTGTTTGGGTAAGGCAGTAATTCAGCGAACTTAAAATTAAACTGTTCAGTTCAACCTATCTTTTTCAAAACATTTGTCGTTCAAATTAATTCATAAACGTTATGTCCTTAATTTTTTTCCTATTTTTGATTCCACGATTTGAGTTAGAGGGAAGGGTACATAAATTTGTTACTTTCAGAGACTTAAAAATGATCATACATAAAACCGGCCAAGTGCGTGTCGGATCACGCACAAAGAGGAATTCCGCACCTACTTGACTAATCGACATTTAAAACACCTATACACGTCGTTCACAAGTAACTTACGGCACTTACGTCCTTTTGTTTGGGTAAGGCAGCTAATCAGCGATAACTCAAAAACCGTTAGACCATCAGGTAATTCGTCAGCTCGTTTGCCTCCTATGTCATAAAAAACTGGCCAAGTGCGTGTCGGACCACGCACAATAAGGGTTCCGTAGCGACACCTCCTAACCTACATTTAAAACCACTATATTATACATTTAATCACAAAAGGTCGTAGGAAAGTTAGTTTATAGGAAACTTACGACACTTACGTCCTTTTGTTTTGGCAAGACAGTTTTTCAGCAATAACTCAAAAACCGTTAACCTTATCTTGTTCAAACCAAAAATCGTTGAAAGGATTTATTAATGTACATCATCAAACTTTTTTTCAGAATTTTAAACTCCGTAGTTTGGAAATTAGAGGGGGGGACACAATTTTTACGACTTTGACAGCTACTAACTCACCAACGGTTGACTTCAACCCGGGACCCTGGACCGGGACCCAGGTATATCCTAAAACTTCGACCAAGACCACCGGGGAATGGGCAGCAGCATTCCTAGAGTGCGGTGGAGATACTGCGATCGCCAACCCGCATGCCAAGCGTGGCGATTATGGCATTTCATCATTCAGCCGAATGACGTCCACTGCTGGACAAAGGCCTCCCCCAAAGACTTCCACAATGACCGGTCCTGCGCCACCCGCATTCAGCGGACACCCGCGACCCTTACCAGGTCATCCGTCCACCGTGTGGGGGCCTGCCCACGCTACGCCTTCCGGTACGTGGTCGCCACTCGAGAACCTTCCCGCCCCAACGGCCATCGGTTCGCTATGTGCCCCGCCCACTGCCACTTAAGTTTAGCGATTCGAAGGGCTATATCGGTCACTTTGGTTCTGCTGCGGATGGCCTCATTTCTGATGCGATCACGCAGAGAAACTCCCAGCATAGCCCTCTCCATCGCTCTTTGCGTGACTTTGAGCCTTTTTATGAGGCCCATAGTAAGCGACCATGTTTCAGTACCATAAGTCATTACTGGCAACACACAGTGGTCAAAGACTTTCGTCTTGAGACACTGCGGAATATTGGACGAAAAGATGTGCCGTAGCTTCCCGAACGCTGCCCAGCCGAGTCGGATTCAACGATTAACCTCTTTCTCTAAGTTGGACTTACCTAACTGGACAGTCTGTCCTAGGTATATGTAATCGTCTACAACTTCGAGCGTAAAGTGTCCGATTGTTACGGGAGTTAGTGCTACATGGGCACTTGACATGATCTTCGTTTTCTCCATGTTCATCATTAGACCAACTCGCTCGGAGGCGTTACTGAGGTCATTGAGCATTGTACTTAAATCCTCCATGGGCTCAGCCAAGACTACTATATCGTCAGCAAACCGAAGGTGAGTGATGTACGGACTGACATGGTGGCGTTCTCGTACAAACACTTCAGCAGTTCGATATAGCGGTAGTCCACTTGGCACCGTTGGAGAGATTGTAGTACAGCCCAGGTTTCAATCGAATCGAAAGCTTACTCGTAGTCCACGAACGCTAGACAGAGGGGCAGGTTATACTCGTCAGTCTTCTGTATAACCTGACGAAGCGTATGGATATGGTCTACGGTGCTAAAGCCTCTTCGGCAACCGGCTTGTTCGGGAGGCTGGAAGTCATCTAGCCTGCGTGCGAGACGGTTCGTAATGACTCTTGAAAACAGCTTTCAGGAGTTCAGCTGTAATTCCGTCTTCACCGGGTGCCTTGTTGTTCTTTAGCTGTTTAAGAGCCATTCTAATCTCGTACAAGCTGATGTCCGGAATATCTTCGGTACAGTGCCGGGTTAATCTGGCTCTAGGGTCTTCCGCCAGACCAACTTCGGATCTGCTAGTTGACGTGTATAGCTGTCCATAAAAGCATTCTATCTCATTCAGAAGCTCGGGTTTGGATAAAACAATTCTACCGTCTTCAGTTTTTAATTTGGCGAGCTGGCTCTGCCCAATAGACAGATCTCTTGAGAACACTTTAGAGCCCTTATTCTGCTCGATGGCCTCTTCAATACGATTTGTATTGAATTGGATTAGATTGCGGGTAAGGTACTTGGAGATCTGTTTATCGAGCTGCCTGTATAATGTCGCATCGGCTGAAGACTGCAGAATTATTTCATTCCTTTCCTCGATGAGCCTTTGAGTGGAGATAGAAAGCCTTTTGGCTCTGTGAGTCCGTTGGGCCTTAAAGAACTTAGACCCAATGCTATGGACAGCTTCCACAAACCCGTCATTGAATTCGTCCACGTCGCCGCCTAGACTATCAAAACGGTTTTGGAGTTCCAGCTGAAAGCTCTCGGGGTTTTGGATTTGGACTGCTGCTGGACGGAGCGTCGACTTCATCAGTCGAGAGCGCTCTAGCTTGACGCATATATTCAATGTGCCTCTTACCAGACGATGATTACTTCCGGTTTTAACCCTATTGATCACAGAGATATCATTGAATATATGCCTCTTCGTCGACATAATGAAGTCAATCTCGTTTTTTGTTGCACCGTCGGGACTCATCCAGGTCCACTTCCTGTGCTCGCGTTTCTTGAAGAAGGAGTTCATCATGTAGAGTCCCTCCTTCTCCAAGAAACCTGCCAGTAGTTGGCCCCGTTGGTTGCGACTCCCGACTCCAAATTGCCCCACTCTCGGCTCATTGCCGTCTCTCTTGCCTAGTTTTGCGTTAAAGTCTCCCATAACAACGGTGAAGTAGGTTTTGGAACTATGTATGGCCTTAGTTACGTCCTCATACATAGCCTCTACCTCGTCGTCGGAGTGTGCCGAGGTCGGCGCGTATACCTGTATGACCTTCAACGAGTATCTCTTTGATACTCTGAGTATAAGGTACGCCACCCTAGCCGACACACTCTCGATCTTCACCACGTTATTTACGACAGACTTGTGGACGATGAACCCGACACCTCCCTGGGACTGTTTGTCGCCCTCCCGGAAATAGAGCAAGTTGCCAGACTTTAGGGTTATCGTGTCCTCCCCCTCTCTTCGGACTTCAGATAACCCCACAACATCCCAACGCAACTTGCTTAGTCCTTCCTCTAGTTCCGCTATCTTTTCGTCGGTCCGCAGTGTACGAGTGTTGTACGTTGCCAGGGCCAGGAGTCGTCGGTGGTGGTAGCCGGATCTTTGCCGGAGATTCTTAGCACCCCTGGCCCCGCTAGTACCCTGGCCGCTACCAAAACCAGGGCACTGGGGGCCGCCGGAACCTCGGGGCCGTGGCTTTATTGTGTTGTCCATAAGGGGTAAATGCCATAATCGCCACGCTTGGCATGCGGGTTGGCGATCGCAGTATATCCACCGCACTCCAGGGATGCTGCTGCCCATCCCCCGGTGGTCTTGGTCGTAGTTTAAGGACATACCCGGGTCCCCGGGTATGGCATTTACCCCTCATGAAATTGGGGGAGGCCTATGTCCAGCAGTGGACGTCCTAGGGCTGATATGGTGGTGGCGGTGGTGGTTGACTTCACGCCTAATGTACATTGAAAAAAATTATTTGACCCCCTGTTACATGTAAGGGGTGCCCCCCCAGTTTAATATTTTTTCGTAATTTCACATCATATTCTTATAGCGGTTCATAAGATACATCTTTACACCAAATTTCATATTTGTAGTGGTCATATTCTCCGAGTAAATCGGCTGTGACATACGGACGGACAGACAGACAGACATGACGAATCCATAAGGGTTCCGTTTTTTGCCATTTGGCTACGGAGCCCTAAAAAAGACCAATTTTATCAAACCAAAAATCGTTGAAAGTGTTAAGTATTAATAATGTATACCACCTCAATTGTTTTTTGTTCTTTTTTTTAATTTCATACTTTGGAAATTAGAACGCGGGACACTTTTTATGACTTTGGCAGCCAGGGAAACCAGTGCGAAGTAAGTGAATTGTGTGCGAGAACGGAAGTATGTTAAGTTGCGACTGAGAAGCTGTAGTGTTAATGTCAATGTGTCAATTAGCTATAAGGATCGTATAATATTGTAAAATAATCGTTTTTGTACATAGATTTTGGAACGAGCGCGGAGAAGGTAATGAGCTGACGCTACAGCGCGTCATTCATATTTATAAGCTCTGTTAGAAAGAGACAGAAGACGTATAAAATGGTCTCGATGGTGCTGAAATCGGTGCATTTTCAGCTATACAAGAATCCCTTCGCGAGTGTTATCTTTGTCCTGAGCTGTTCGCATCCATACTTGTCCAGCTATTTTGACTATATCGTCCTCCCATTTCGTAAGCGGTCTTCCTCTGTGACGATCCCCCAAGAGAACCTTTCCACCATGTCACCTTTATGGTCCACCGCTTACCAGGTAGTCTAAATCTATACATCCCGCTGTCCCGCCCATTTCGATTTGAGTTATAGGGTTAAATTTACACATCCCGCTTAGGGTTTCTTCTCGAGTTGTCTCGAACTCGAGACAACTAGAGAATTTTGGCTTCATTCGAGACGAAAAAAAATGACGTATGAACGTAAAGTGCGGAGTGAAGTCAATCGCGCCTTTTCACCTACTACGGCCCGGCCACGGTACCGCGCGGCGGCGGCCGCGACGAGCAGCGGCCATAGAAGCGGCATAGATTGGAGCGAGACAAAGCGATCTGTCTTACCTTTTGAAAAGTCTTAGTTCTGATTCTGATACTATTTAATCAGTAACATTCGATCATAAAAAATATCTCAATCGATATTGATATATATTACATTGCGCATGATTAAAAGACTGTATAATTAGATTATCAATCTATAGCTTGAATATTTAATTACTTTTTTATGTCATTAATACGTTAATATTCATAGATGCCTATTTGTTAAGACATCAAAAGTCTTGCTTCTGTTTCTGATTCATTTAGATAAAAAAAAATATCTTAATCAGTATTAATAAATGTTACATTGTGTTTTTTGATGATTATTGTTATTGTATCCTAGATCATAGTCACATAACTTAAATTTAACTAATTCAATTTGTTTCTTGACTTAAGTCATGCATAGCTAGGGAGTATACTATAGTATGGCTATCTGTAACTGATTAGGAATTCGTAACGAATAATCTCAATGAAAAACACCAATTTAGGACTGATTAAAAGACTGGAATTATGATTTCAGTATTAATAAGTTTTAATATTTTTTATGTAAGATTATAACAATTGTTTTTTTATTGTTTTATGCTTCTAAAATTTTAATTTATATTTGTTTAAAAGAAAATTTTCATTTATGTTATAATTGAAACAACGCCATGACAGCATAGACAAAAATATTTATTTTTTAACAAGACACCATTGAAATACAATTGTCTATGTATGCCAGTATGCATACATAACACCTCTCCACTAACTAGGCACAAACCCTAATTGCTTCAACTTACAACAAGGTATTAAGCGATAACAAATGAACAAAAATCAAACCCCTATTAGAATCAAACAATCCAATCGAATAACATTAAAACCCAATTATTTCACTCCACTCACTCTCAGGTGGTATCACAATAGGTGGATCAGTTTCCTGTGATGGGTCCCTTGTCCAACCGTCAGCTGTTCCTCTCATAGGATCCAGTGTGTCCTCAGACTCTGAATCTTGGTCTACACTCTGGTCTCTCCTTGCTCTCATCTGATCCACATGTCTTTGCTGTACCACCCCATCTTCTGTCTTCACTTCATATATTGTTAGACCTCTTTGCTCTACCACTATACCTTTCATCCATTTTTCCAGTTTATTGATGTACTTCCTGACATAAACTGTCTGGCCCACAGAGAACTGCCTCAATCTTTTATTTGGTGTTCGTGTCATCTTTTTATTACATGCCTCTGGGTGAAGTGTGGACAGCGCTGTTCTAAATTTCCTGTTATTTAGAAGTTCAGCAGGGGTCTTCCCTGTCACTGAACTGGGCGAGGTTCTCAAATGGTACAGGAGCTTCGCTAGTGTCTCAGGCCATGGTAGACTCTCTTCACATTTGAGTTTATTCTTAATTGTCTGCACAGTTCGTTCGGCTTGCCCATTTGAGGAAGGATGGTATGGTGGCGCCGTCATATGTTCAATAGAATTCCTTTTCAGGAACTTTTGGAATTCTTCCGCAACAAATGAAGTACCATTATCGGATACTATCATATCAGGTAATCCTTGTTCAGCAAAAATCTTTCTAAGGCACTGTATTACATTTGCGGTTGCCATACTTTGCAATATCTCCACCTCTGGCCACTTAGAATAGGCGATTCATATATGGGCCTGCAAAATCTATATGCAGGCGTTGCCAGGGTTTCTCTGTAGGGGCCCACTCGCGCAGTGTCGCTGGAGGATTATTACGCGTCAGCTGACATCGCTCGCATCGCTCCACTGTCTCTGTTATGTCTGCGTCCATACCAGGCCAATATACGTAGGCTCGCGCGTAGGCTTTAGATCGCACGATGCCAGCATGTGGTGCATGTATAATGCTCAGTACCTGACCTTGCAACTTTTCCGGTATAATGACCCTATTCGAAAACAGTAAACAGTCTTTACTCACTGATATGGCCTCTTTCCTCTGACTGTAGGGTCGCAAAGCGCGGTCATTCACCTCTGATGGCCACCCATGTAACACAAAAAACATAACTTTTTTCAATAACTCATATTTTCCCGTTTCCCGAGCGATATCTTCAGCTGCCACAGTCCACCCTTCAGGTTTTCCTTCGAGGAGCAAAACTTCAGGCAGCGGAGCTTCATTTCAGACAGGCTCTGAACTGCACCATCGGCTTAACCCATCAGCATTTTGAATCTGTTGACCTGGTTTGTACACTATGTCATAATTATAAGTAGATAGCCTCAACAACCAGCGCAATAGTCGTGGTGATATCTGGTCTGGGATTGGCTTCTTAGGGTCCATGAGTCCAACCAATGGCTTGTGATCTGTAACTATGGTAAACCTTATGCCACCTAGATAACAATGGAACTTCTGCACAGCAAACATAATAGCAAGCGCCTCTTTGTCCAATTGACTGTATTTCCGTTCATGCGGTTGCATGGTGCGTGATGCCATTGCAATAGGTCTCTCCTGACCATCATCCAGGATGTGGCTGATTACTGTTCCAACACCATACTCCGAAGCATCACATGTTAGAACTACTTTTTTCTGTTTATCAAATTGTATCAATGTGAGGTCCGATGTTAACAGCTGTTTCGCCTTTTTAAATGCCTCTTCCTCTGGCTCTCCCCATTTCCATGGGGTGTCCTTCTTTAAGAGCTGGTGCAAGGGCTCCAAGATGTCAGATTTATCTTTGTAAAACCTCTCATAAAAATTGAACAGCCCCAGGAATGCACGTAGCTGCTTCAGATCTGAAGGGCTAGGTCTCTCTTGGATTTCTTTTGTTTTATTTGGGCAGGGATGTATTCCATTTGCGTCCAACACATAGCCCAGGAATGTTACTGTAGGAACCTCAAAATGACATTTCCTTACATTCAAGGTAAATCCTAACTCTTCAATTCGCTGGAGCACTTTGTCAAGTCTTGCATCATGTTCAGATTTATCAGCCCCTGTCACCACGATGTCATCGAGCAACACCGCTACACCATCCATTTCGGCAAACTGGCTTGACATCACTCTTTGATATATACCTGGAGCAGCATTCACTCCAAAAGGTAATCTATTTACCTTCATCAGGCCTAGTGGAGTATTCCAAGTCAAGATAGCTGCCGACTCCTCATCTACCAACATTTGAGTATAGGCTTGTTTCAAATCAAGCTTTGAAAACACCTTCCCCCCAGCCAACAATTGAAATGCTTCTGTCGCCGTTGGTAGCGGATACATATCACAGTTTATTGATATATTAACTGTGGAACGGTAGTCACCACAAATCCTCAAGGTTCCATCTTCTTTTCTCACTATACGTAATGGTGTGGCCCAATCAGAATATCTCACTGGTGTTAGCACTCCAATTGACTCGAGTCGCTTCAACTCCACTTTCACTTCTTCTTTCAAAGCGAAGGGAATTGGTCGGCATTTCAAAAATCTGGGCTGTGCATCATTCATAAGCATCAATTTCACAGGCGGACCTGTATAACATCCCAACTGATCGCTAAACACTAGAGGATATTTCATCTGTAGATCCTCAGAGACTTGACGTGTCCAGCAGAGTCCTTGAACCTCGATGCCCAAAGGTGCAAACCAGTCTCTTCCTAAAATGTTTGGACCACTGTCTTCGGCCACTAGTATAGGCAACTTATGTGTATGTCCCTTGTATTGCACTACTATTTCAAGGGTCCCTTTTAGCTTAATTGGTTGACGAGTCCAAGTAATCAGCTTTATTTTAGCTTCCTGCAGCTCTTGTTTCAGCTGCAACTGTCTCCATGTTTCAAATGAAATGATTGTTCGTGCTGCTCCTGAATCAACTTCAAATTGTATTTGCTTCTCATTCATGATGACCGTGGTCAATATTTTATCACCATTCGACTTTGTATGTATCTGCAGTATTTCATTCATATATGAGAAATCTTCTTTAATATCTGCTTCCTCCACTTCCACTAAGTTAACTCTCTTCTTACGGTTCCAACATACGGCGACCGTATGGCCCACTTTCTTGCAGTAGTTGCAACTTGCTTTCGCAAACTTACAGCCTCTTGAGTTATGATTCGCCCCGCAGTGACGACAGGCGGTGTCGCGCTTGCGCGAGCCGACATTAACATTGCAGGTGTCCATCGGTTCATTTGTCGTTGTTGGTCTGGTCTCCAGAGGTGTTGGGGTCACCTGAGTCGGATAAAGCTCGGCCGCAGTTTGCTCGTATGCCACGCTTCGCCTCATCGCTTGCGTAAATGTCAAGTTCTCGGTTTTCAATAATTCTCGCCGCAAGCGCACATCAATCACTCCCAACACCAGTCTGTCACGCAATTGTCTTTCCAAATCAGTAAAGTTACACTTCACTGCTAACGATTTAATGGCCGAAATAAACGCTTGTATAGTTTCACCCTTTTGTTGACAACGACCGTGAAATTTCCCGGCTTCAAGGATTTCATTTCTTTCAGGCGTATAAAATCCGTCCAACACCGCTAATATATCGTTAAAGCTCACTTCCACTAACTTCCGCGGTGCCACTAACGAGTTTAAGAATGCGAAAGTTTCTTTTCCGCATTGTGAAAGAAAAATGGCGCGAGCACTTTCTAGGTTATCTTGCACGCCTAAAGCTTGTAAAGCGAATAACATCTGTTCCTTGTACACTGCCCAATTGTCTGTTTTTTGGTCAAACGCCCCGGGCAACAGCAAACTCGAATTTAACGCCATTTTCACAGAAATAATAGTTATTTTTTTCCTCTAGTCGCCACTGTTATAATTGAAACAACGCCATGACAGCATAGACAAAAATATTTATTTTTTTAACAAGACACCATTGAAATACAATTGTCTATGTATGCCAGTATGCATACATAACAATTTATTTTACGTATTTCTAATCATTGTGGTGCAATAAAAAATACTTACCTTTAATTTTTTATTCTTTTTTACAAAAACTTTACAGTTAAAAAAAAGACAGGAGACTCGAGATAACTGGAGACTTTAGGCTCGAGATTTCTCGAAACTCGAGAATCTAAATGGCTCGAGAAATGAGAAACCCTAATCCCGCTATATACCCCGCCCATTTCGATTTGAGTTATAAGGCTAAATTTATGCATCCCGCTATATATCCCGCCCATTTCGATTTGAGTTATAGGGCTAAATTTATACATCCCGCTATATGTCCCGCCCGTTTCGATTTGAGTTATAGGTTTTAAATTTATACATCCCGCTATATATCCCGCCCATTTCGATTTGAGTTATAGGGCTAAATTTATACATCCCGCTATATGTCCCGCCCATTTCGATTTGAGTTATAGGGCTAAATTTATACATCCCGCTATATGTCCCGCCCATTTCGATTTGAGTTATAGGGCTAAATTTATACATCCCGCTATATGTCCCGCCCGTTTCGATTTGAGTTATAGGTTTTAAATTTATACATCCCGCTATATATCCCGCCCATTTCGGTTTGAGTTATAGGGCTAAATTTTAAGCATCTTTTAGATTGCCGTATTTTTTTAAATTTTTAGCATGATTCACTCTATACCTCGTTAACAGGTGGATATTTTTTCTTTATTTTGCGGTATACTTCCAATCTTGCTTACCGTATCGACGCTGATTTGTTTGCCAAATTATATGTAATTATCTGTTCGTATATATCTCATTGTCAACTGAAATTGATTTTTCCACGCTGTTTATAATTATCATTCGCATAGTTTTTGTGAGGTTTATTTCACGATGAGAGAGAGATTCAGAAACTTTATACATATATTTACTTTTTTTATATTTAACTTGCACTGTTCGTATCTGTTCGTATGTAGTAGTAGTAGTAGTAGTAGTAAACACTTTATTGCACAAATCAAGTACATCAAAGAAAAAAATAACTTATTTTAGAAATTTGTACAAAGGCGAACTTATCCCTTTAAGGGATCTCTTCCAGCTAACCTTTAAGTAACTCAGAGGACATTTTATATGCCAAATATACTGACCAAAATGTACATGTGGCAAGATTGTATGAGAAAAAATATGTAAGTTGTCATCAAAATTTGCAATCCTTTTTTCAGCCACTTGCCGATATACGGTTAAGCTGGAATTTGGCATACTTATGTAAGTTCCGTGATAATACAATTTTATGGCACTACTGAACTGATTTGATAATGAAGTCAAAAGAGTCAGAAGGTGGCCAAAGCAACTTAAACTACACAAGATAAACCCATCGTATTTAGGCTCATTTGAACCATCTCAACTAGTAGTTGATAGAGTAATTTGAGAGGGCTGTACTAGGAGTATCTCTGCGCAATCGCATCAGAAATGAGGCCATCCGCAGTAGAACCAAATTAACCCACATAGCCCTCTGGCGGGGCACATCACACGTAGAACCGATTGCCGTTGGCGCAAAAAAGTTCTCGAGTGACGACTACGTACCGGAAGGCGCAGCCGTGGGTCGACACCTTATGGACGATTCACACCGAATGGCTAGCAAGGCAGCACTAGAGTCGAAGGAATTCGAACCCTCCATACAGAAGTTAGATTTCATATTTGATGGGTTGCGGGCAGCTGGCCGGCTGCCGCCGGCTCTGCCACTGCCGTTAGGAATACGAAGTCTAGCTTCTGTATGGAGGGTTCGAATTCCTTTGACTCTGGTGGCGTGCGCGCCAATTCCAGCCGTTTGGTGTGAATCATCCATGACGAGATGGACTGATGACCTGGTAAAGGTCGCGGGACTCCTCTGGATGCGGGTGACGCAGACCGGTTATTGAAGTACTCTTGGGAGTAGGCCTATGTCCAGCAGTGGACGTCTTTCAGCTGATATGATGATGATTGCTAACCCCACATGGATGTTCCGCATTATTATATTTCCATATTTGTGTCGGGATTCCATAAAAAAATAAATTGATTTAATTTAGGTTCGTCATTGGCATGAAGAAACCCTAGAAATGAAACCCTAGAAATGAAAATTATCATCAACGGCTCCCGCCAACTGAAACCTTAATTATATAGATTAACCCTGGATTACTCTATATAATTGTACCGCAAAATTTCACAAACAATATTGAATCATGTAGGTATTCATTTCCAATAAAATAAAATAAGTAATCCATTTTAATTCAGTCGTATACTGATCCCGTTATATTTAATCCAACGACTGAAACTTTATAAATATATTATCGACGGACGTTCAATATTTTCGATATTTAAACCAACACGGTAGTTATATTAATTAGTTTTGTTAACTGGAATCCTCAATGAATACTATGGGTAAATTAGATTAACTACTAAATAACTTAAAACTCGATATAATAACCGTTTTGGCAATGCAAAATGCAATATTACGATCAACTCGTAGGCGTATTGGATACAGCGCAATATTTGTTGCGCTTCTTCATGCACAATAAAGAATATACACACAACGCAAACCCATTATTATGTTATGCCGAATCATAATATACGAGTATACGCCCTGTAACTTGACCCTCAAAATGAAAATACGGTGTTTAATAAGAATAATATAAGGTCCCTAATTAAGATTAAGGCGGTTGAAACTCCCAAGTCTTGTTCACTCGTTTTGTTAGGGGTGGTTCGATTAAAACAGGGGTTCCCAAAGTGGTCCAGGTGGACCCCCAGGGGTCCACGAACGATGTGACAGGGGTCTACGCTGGAGTGGCAAAAAAATAGGGGTTCACAGTTTGTACGTGGGGGTCCACGAAAATTTATCTGGTTTCGATGGTAAATAACGAAACAGATAATGATTTTTGTATTATTTTTATAGCCTGGACGACTGATAAATATATAATAAAAATATTGCGTTCCTCCGTGATAAATATTTCGGTGAATCAAACTACCTATACTATAATACTATATTATTAAAATTACAACTTTCGGCTCCAAAACTTGTCGACTGCAAGTCTGCAACATATCGCGAACGAGCTGTTGGACAAACGAACAAGTCTAGGCTTGCGAAGCACCGTCGCGTCGCTATCGCCGGCGCCGACCAAAACGCTTGTTCGGACGTGCAAAGGGACGAAATACCTATGACTTACGGTAATGTGCTGTGCTTGTATGCACTTGTTTGATTCTTCACCAATAAATACGAATGCTAAGAACAAACGTTACTCATTTGTTTCCGGATTTCGACTACAAAAGTAAAGTGAATTGCTGTTCCTGGTTGCCAGAATCGTGTTGGAAAAGTAAGTACATTATTTGTTTATTTGCTATACAACTTATAGGTATCTCTTTTTGTAGTTAATATATTTGTCTTCTTTGTGTATGATAGACATGTATGAAATATGAAATAATGAACATTACGATTATTACCTACCTACTTCCATAAAACAACAGACAGCCGAAAAAAGTTTATTAGTATTATTTTTTTGATTCATAGCGAAAAATTATAAATTCTGTTCTATAAAATAGCCATATCCTGTTAAGTAAGACTAAGAAGAAGTTAAGTAAGAATGTTAAGATCACAAAAACTTTTTTATACTTACAGGTAGCTAATTTGAAACATGGCGGAGCCAAAGAAGAAAATTAAGTGTCGACAGTACAGTGTGGAATATTTAAAATTTGGCTTTCTTCCATCAAACGCGGACAAGCGATTGCCCATGTGCCTTTTATGCAATAAAGTTTTGAGCAATGACTCTATGAAACCATCGAAGCTCGAAGATCATCTAAAAAGGTGCCACCCTGATAAAACAGGTAAAGATTTGAAATATTTTCAATCATTGAAAGAAAAATATGAAAAGAGACCCACCCTGCAAGGTATGTTCGCTTCAACATCTGAAAGTAACGATGATGGCTTGCGGGCATCTTACAACATCTCATTACTCATAGCGAAATCTGGAAAACCCCACACCATTGGTGAACAGTTAATTTTACCCGCTGTTGAAGAAGTTTTAAAAACTGTTCTGCACAAACCTCCATTTGACATACTCAAAAAAAATCCTTTGAGTAACAACACTGTACAAAGACGTATTGACGAAATGAGCTCTGATATTGAAAGTTTCTTGTGTAATTATCTGCAAACAACTCATTTTTCTATTCAACTGGACGAGTCAACTTTACCTGATAATGAGGCATTATTATTAGCATTTGTGCGATTTGTTATGGACGAAGAAATTCATGAAGAGCTATTATTCGCCAAAACTTTGAAGACTGACACTAAAGGTGAATCGATATTTAACATCCTGAGCGATTTTTTAAAAGAAAAATCAATTCCGTTCACAAACGTTACATCGGCGGCAACAGATGGAGCTCCTGCAATGGTCGGGAAATATCGTGGGTTCATAAGCCATCTAAAAAAATGATACCAGATTTAACTGCAATTCACTGTGTCATCCACCGACAACACTTAGTAGCAAAAAATGTGAGTGCTAGACTGCACCAATCGCTCCAATTTGTGATTAACGCGGTTAATAAAATAAAAAGCAATGCTTTGAATACGCGTTTATTTGCCCAATTGTGCGATGAAAATGATGAAGACTTCCGACGATTGCTCTTACACACTGAAGTACGCTGGTTGTCGAAAGGTGCATGTTTAACAAGATTTTACTCACTTTTTGAGTCTGTCTTGGAGTTTCTGGATAGTAAAGCTCCAGATTTAAAAGAAAACCTGATCAAGTTCAAAGCAGATATCGCGTATTTGACAGATTTGTTCAAAAAGTTTAATGATATTAACTTACAACTGCAAGGGGACAACCTCAATTTAATTAAAACAAAGAGTGTGATTTCCGCTTTTCTTGGAAAATTGAAGTTAATGAAGCAAAACATTAGTCGACGCGAATTTTCCCAATTCTCAAGCTTGTCACAGGTAGAATGCGAGGATGATGATATTCAGACATATGTTCAACATTTGATTGCCCTGCATGATGATTTCAAAACCAGATTTGAAGACATTCTCACGATGGAAATACCACCATGGATTATAAATCCATTTGATGAAATGGAAGTGGAGAACGTGATATTGCAAGAGGAGCTACTTGAGCTTAGCACTAATGAGGAGCTGAAGGTGAAATATAAAAAAGGGTATCAAACTTTTTGGCTGCAAGCAGAAATACCCGAAAAATATCCTGGACTGTGGAAAATTGCGAGAAAGCTTTTGATATCATTTCCCTCGTCATATCTTGTGGAAAAAAGTTTCAGCACCGTTACAAACCTTTTAACGAAAAATAGGAACAGACTGAATATCACAGAACGAGGAGATTTGCGATTATTCCTGACAAAACTGAACCCAAATATTGACAATTTGTTGTCAATTCATCAAGCTCATCCCTCATTTTAATTATTTTACGACTGTTATTATCATCATAAATATTATAAAGTACTCGAATAAACACAACACAAGCAAAATATACTATATTTAATTTTATTTCACCACTCCGAGATTTAGATTTGATTGATTTTATTTTATTTGATGCTGGAATAGATAGGTTGTGAGTAGATGTCAAAAAAGTAAAGTATTTATTATTGACAGCATATTAACCAATCATTTTTCACTTTTTTTTCTAAACCTGTAAAGAACATTTATGTCACACCTGGCTAAAAGTGGATTTTTTCGCCCGATACATGTGCGGAAATAGCCGCTTTTTTGCCAAATGTTGACATAAAATGATGTATACAACACGGGAGATAATAAAGAAAGCCTTGATCGCACATTTGCGTCCTTCGCTTGCAGCTCGGGCCGTAAATATCTGCGATCTCGGCCTTTCTTTATATTATCTCCCTAGGTGTACATATAATATACTATACTATTTCATAGTTATATCGTCACCAGAGTTAGGTAATAGTCACATTTTTGTAATTTTTTGGGAATATGGTGTAGGCTGTAGAGTAGGGGGTCCACCAGAACCAGCAAATTTTTTAAAGTGGTCTATGAGAAAAAAAAATTGGGAACCCCTGGATTAAAATAACAATATATTGTCAAAATAATTGACCATTCTGGAATATAAAACGTACAGATATTAAATATATGAGCAATATTTTTTATGAAATAACTGCGAACCACTTGTGGTTTAGAAGTACGTAGTAACAGAAATTCACATGGTATAAGTTTATCACATTCTACCTAACTTCCACTCAATCGCTCAAAGTTTAGTTGAAAAGGATCCCTTACAAGTTTAGTTCCTAGTAGCACTTTTCTTATATTATACAATTTAGGCAGGTTGTGTGTTAAGGTCCCTTGTAAGCAATATTATAAAATTATAACACACCAGAAGGGTTATTAAGCCACATTTTTGAGTGTGTGTAAGGTTGATCTAAACGTCGTTTTCTATACTGAAAGTGTCATTTATGACTACCCAACGTAAGTTTGAACCGGTACGTAATCAACTAGCAGTTCGTATATACGCTACACCGCGTAATATACTAAACGAGGGCAGAGATAGAAGCAATTCCGTACTCCAGCTGCAACTTTGTTCATAACACGTGATTCATGTATAATGTTGCCTTTACGGACTAAAAAATATACGAACGCAAATATTATGAGACGCTTGGAATACAGAAATCATTTTCCGTTGGAGAAAAACCGTATTAATACTGTTCTTTTTTTCTTGTAATTGTAGCATTGGTAAAACTTTTAACAATGTGTAATTATCAGTAGTGACATTTTTAAGTAGGTATTTATAAATGAAACCTATGTCCGAAAATAGGACGTATAAACTGATAATGATAACAAATAAAGTATAGGTACATATAAATTTAAATAAATAAAATATATGGGCAGGTACTTCATTTTTGGGATAATAAAGTTGATCAGTGATCTGGGATGACCACTGGGATGTTTTTTTTGTAAACAACAAACATTGCTAATATATTACAATTATATAATTATATACACTACACTTTGTCAATTTTTGTATGTGAGCAGTGCGGAATACTAATTGATATCATAATGAAATTTAAATTCTAGTTGCAAAACGGAAGACTTAGTCAACTATTGAGCTATTCAAATGAATGTCCACTATATTGAAGTGCTGATAGGAAACACACAAATAGCTATGAAAACAAGAGTGGGTTAATAAATACCTACTAGTTCTCAATCAAATCAACTACCCTTTAATATGCGTTCGGTGATAGAAATAACTCATCTATGTTTAAAAGTCGGTCGACTGAAGTACTCGGTTTTTCTCGGCGATTTTTTCATTCGTCTCTTTCGCTATCCGTTACTGTCTTCTTTGAGACTAAATAAGAAACGACTTTCACTAAACTAAAAAGATACAGAATACAGATATTGTCAATAAAGGAGATGATATCAAGAATAAGTATATAATGTGAATATCGTTTTCGAATAAGTAGTTTCATAGTTTGATAGTTTTGTCTCACGCATTATTAGATAAGTCAGATAAATAACAATAGTTTTGAATCAGGATTTGCCCAGCTAACTTAATATCTGTAGCATTACCATGAGTTTGCAGTGACCGTACTCGCTAGCGACTGCGTAAACAATCAGTATGGAGAATAAGTACAGCGCGTCTGGTGGTCACTCATAGAACTACAGATCGGTACTCGTACCATGAGTCAATTACACGTTTACTATACTCGCTAACGTTAACTCGATTCATCGAGTAGTTTACGTTACGATCGGAGTGACGTGCCTAACTTCACAGCATACAAAGCTCTCTTTCTAACTATACTGAAAAGACAGAGCAAGGACGATATTGGACAAAAGGCTAAGTACCCAAGGCTTCCTTTCAAAAGTATAGAAATAAACCTGCTAATTTAAAGTGTCGTAGAACAGTAGCACAAGGTCAAATGTTAGTGAATCTTGTATTTGCTTTGGTTATTTTTGGTTATTATTGCCATACCTATAAACTGAGTGATGCAGTCTTCCCAGTTTTTATGATGTTTTATTTTAGTTTCATGTGATTAGATGTACATAGATTATATATAATTAATAAACCTAATCTCATTTTATAGTATGTTGAAGTGGATTTTTTTTATTTATTTCTCATATCAGCCTCAATTTATCTCTGTTATTTGTCGTTCATCTTCTTACGCAGCCGTCGCTAACATATTCCACACAAAATAATGCCTTACCGATATTATTTAGATAAATAATTATTACAATAACTTACGAAACAAGATCTCTAATAAGCTTTCACGCTCCAATTTGCTAGTGAAATAGTTTACTACAGTCGATACGGTATTTTTCGATAGCGACTGTCAAATTGGTGACTCATGGTACCGATCTACGGCAACCGCTACAAAACGTTAGTCGCTAGCGAATATTACGTTAGCTTCTGGCGGGCGCAGTGAACGCGCGGTTGACTCATGGTACGAGCACAATCGAAATCTACTCGAAACGCGTTTATTCGGTAGCGACTGTAGTAACGTAATGTATATTTTCGATAGCATCTCATGGTAGCGGTACTGTAATACTGTTGTTAGGTACTTTAGGTAGCGCTTACTACGTCCCGTCCCGTCCGTTATCTTGGCCATAGAACACAGGTAGATAATGCCCGTTCCGCTGGCAAATATCCGCGTGTCACGGCATACGTTAACTAGCCTATTCCAAACGACATACTAACAAAGGGTTAGCGAAGTCAATTAGCCATTGACAACAGCCCAGCGACATTTAGAGCCGCAGGGCGGGACTCTGTTTGTCATTAATTTGGGGAATGAGGTGACAGAAACACAGGCGCGGTCGCGAACAAATTACAATGCAATTAGACGCCAGCCAGTTGTGGAACTGAATTGTTGATATGTAATTTGACGCGTTATAAAGCCGTCCTTGGATTAATTACAAGTCAGCACTAACAAACTATCTAATTTAGTAGTCTAATATTTAACCTCTAAGTATTTTCCAGGAGTAATAAATATTTGCTAGGTACTGTAAAGCCTCGCTTGTACTGCTAAGGTACTGTTAGGGGATTTTAGGGAATGTATCTATAATTATAGTACATTACGATACAAGTGCAGAGAACAGGAAATTCGCAACGAGTGGTGATAAATTAAAACACGACCAAAGGGAGTGTATTAAATGGACACGAGTTGCGAATTACCTATTCGCACGTGTATCGTACAAATTTTTACAGTACATTTGGCTCTTTAAAGTTTTGACATATGCACGTAATCTGCTGATTACCGCACTCGTGCGGTGAAGTAGCACCATATGTACTGTAAAATACTTTACGGCTTTATAATTGTACTCCTTACTGTGCTGAAATACAATTACATCGAGTCCAGATGAGGAATCATATATATGGATAAACCAATTGTTTTCTAAGGAATGCTGTTTGACAGGCATTCTAGAACACATTCAAAATATGTAGAATTGTATACAGAATTGTATACATTATGGTTCTAGTACCACATGGCCAGACTCATAATGTATCAACCTCTACAGGACTCATTTACCATTACTATCACTATGTCATTTGATTCTAATTAGCGAGCAGCAAACATAATTGTCTCATTTAGGTCAGTTAGGATCTAGGCTAATCCGATACCGAGCTATAAGTCAAATTATTAAGCGAAAGACTGACACGGCGTTAAATTAGCAAACCAAAACCGCAATCATTTGACAATTTGTCATGTGGAATTTCAGACCGCAATGGCAATTGCATCCGGGCGCGAGTAAATAAAAGCCTACGGTTTTCCCCAAAACTGCACACAGAGGAATGCGTTTTGGCACCAATTCTGCATAATAACCTTCGCGGTCTTGCCCACTGGGCGTTAGTGTGAAGTGTTTTATAACATTGCTAGTTCTTTGCGCATTTCCCTATCGTTCCGTAATGTGGCTGCGTATTCGAGTATTTATGCTTCCATTTTTAACCGAGCGCGACCAATGTGTCGTAAAGCGTAATCTTTAATGGAAAGCACATTCTGATAATGTATTTCTTATTTAGTGTTCTTTGAAACTTAACATAAGAAAACCACCATCATTATCCTAGCGTTATCCCGGTAGGTACAGTGCATCCTGAAGGATGCCCGGGGTCCGCTACCTAATCCTGAGAATTGGTGAAGGCACTAGTTTTCACGGAAGCAACCGCCATCTGACCTTAAACAGATCAGTGACACATACCTACCTAAGTATAGCACAGAGCAGTAAAGTTTTCGATCTAATTAGTTAGAAGAATTTGGTAATTGTTGTCCTTTGAAGTAAATTAATAAATCAGTTTATTTTTCGCTCTTTGGTATATTTGTAAGGGAATTTTTTTCGTGTTAAGTATATTGAAGTTAGTTAAAAAAAATCAAATTTGTTTCATAGATTCGGTTAAAATAAATCGTCGCAATTAGTTTAAAGATGTAAGAAAACATCATTTAAATCCTCATAAAAATAATTTTAATTAATTATCGATAGAATGAAAGATAATAATGCATAGCGCAAAAACACCATCGATAAATCAATGTTCATTCAAGTCACCTTTAATAAAACTTCTCACATTTTCTTATAAATTGAATATTGGCTTTACCTACGTCTACTTTAACATTAAATCGAAAGGAGATAGTGAACTACACTTTTATTATAATAACCTACTTTACTGGAAGATAATTCGATTGCGTTCCATCGCGAAACGTGTCTATCGCGACGAGGAATTTTAGCCTGCATCGTGTCATAAAAAGGATATTACAACGCAATTTATATAAGAAATAATTTGATAAAGAGGTAAAGTATAAATTTAGCTGTTAGTATGTCGATAACCACGAGGAGATAGCTGGTGGCGAGATTGTCTTCCGAGTAATGATGTCACAAAATTGGCTCGCCATCTGGAAAATGCATTTACGCCTAATCTATGCTTTTTTGTAGAGGTTAGAAAGATGGACTAGTGAGTTTGAGAACCGAGTCGAAGATGAAGCCATTTAAACTAGTACTGTAAACTAGACTTTTTGGGGTTAGGCTTATCAAGTAAGTGAGCAACTTGACTGTTGAAAGTTCTCAACCCGCCCGAAGGCCTCTAGTTTGGCTTAAGCAGCAGACAGGATCAAAGGCTTAACGTGCCGTCCAAAGCACGGGAGCACTAAGGTTAGTTACCATTCAAAACCCATCCAAGAGTTGAACATGGCCGACGTTGCCTAACCTCGCATACAGCACGCAGTACGCGGGCGCCAATGGGCCACGAACACTCCAAAACTTAATCCAACTATTATACTCGTATTAATACCTAAAAAAAATGATGAACTGAATGAACGAACACAATTCGTGGGTCATGCAAGTTCTTACTCAAAAAAAATATTTTATTTTTATTTTTTATTTTATTTATTAGAAACAAACAGTCTCTTATAGTTACAGTTATTACATTAAGACTATTGCTAAATCTTGACTTACAGTTTCCTTAATTAACTAAAATTAACTAAAAAACTGCTATTAAACACTTCAACGCAAGATCAATAAATGCTTAGTATTAAACAGAGAAGATAAATACCCATCTTGGGTCAGTTGTTACGTACTAATTCAGGATAAGGATTACTGAGATCTTAAGGTCATTATGTAGATAAGACAAATTGACATAAAAATTGGAAATGAGTGTAATATTCTCCGATAAACATAACGTTTGGCGAAACTGATGTAAATGTTATATTACTTATATTATACCATACTTTCTGGAAAATAAATAGAATTGCTGGTTGTGTTGGTTTGTTTAATTGTTTTCGTTTTGGATGCCAACGACGCGACGGATATATCCATCACGGCTTCCAGTGCGATATTAACTTACACGCATTTCTATAGGGTTCAACTTCGCATTTGACATTAGGATGGAATGGCATGTGAGTGATAACTTTTTTATTTGACAGAGCGTAGCAAAATTATAACCAACGGTTGGTTATAATTAAGCCATATAAAGTTGGTTATGCAGGTATGTTGGTTAAAATATGTCTGAAACTCACTGTAGTTTTCTGTATAAAATTAGTTATTTCTTAGCTTTTGCCCGCGACTTCGTCTGCGTAGAACTCATTCTCGCTTTAGAATTATTTGTTTTCCCATACATCTTTCACCCTTATTTACACCCCCTTGAAAAATGATTACATTCAATATGACATGCTCTTTACCGCGCACGGACAAAATTTTAATAGAAATCCTATTTTCAAAACGAATCATCATCATCATCATATCAGCCGAAAGACGTCCACTGCTGGACATAGGCCTTTCCCAAAGAGAAACACAATGACCGATCCTTCGCCATCCGCATCCAGCGGACTCGTGCGACCTTTACCAGGTCATCAGGCCACCTTGTGGGGGGGTCTACCCACGCTGCGCCTTCCGGTATGTGTTCGCCACTCGAGAACCTTTCCTCTCCAACGGCCAACGGTTCTACGTGCAATGTGCCCCGCCCACTGCCACTTAAGTTTAGCAATGCGGAGGGCTATGTCGGTTACTTTGCTTCTACTGCAGATGGCCTCATTTCTGATGCGATCACGCAGAGATACTCCCAGCGTAGCCCTCTTATGAGGCCCATAGTAAGCGACTACATTTCAATGTCCATTATGTCATCACTGGCAACACACACACTATCGTCTTAAGACACTGCAACAAAATTATTTTGAGAATATGAAAAATACCTGCTCGTTCATCGCGATAGTAAGAATAAAAACTCCCATTAATTTGGAGAAGAGGTTAACCAAACCCTAAAACAGTAAATGTATTGGATTTACAGCTCAAAAGCCACACAAAATTAATAAAAAACAATAATAGTACATACCTTTGCGATGTTATACTTCTTCGTTTACACCAATAACACGAAACACAGTTCAAACATCTTTTGAGAGAACACACATCTAAGCGACCAAAATTCTTACGAAAATGGCGGGTATATTGGAGTTAGCCGATAACTTTTAAACTCGTAGAGGGAACTAATCATGTGATTTAAGCAATTTGTTAAAATAACTGGCAGTGGTAGCTGTCTTTCTCAGGTGATGCATCTTTATTTTTGCTACATAATGGTGGGTAAAACGAAAAAGTCTAGAAATGGATTTAGCGGGTTTACACTCATACCTAGCAAACGATATTATAGAAATAATTGCTATTTAATTTCTAGTAGGCGCCCATTCAAACTTTTACCCCCCCCCCCCTTCCACCCCCTAAATAACGATTTCCGGAATAAAAACTATCCTATGTCCTTTCCCAGGACTCTTACTATCTTTATACTAAATTTCATCTAAATCGGATAAGCGGTTTAAGCGTGAAAAGGTAACAGACAGACAGACTGACGGGTGACTTTCGCATTTATAATATTAAGTATGGAAGTATGGATAGATCATTTATTTGCGCAGAAGTTATAACACGAAGTAAAATAAATTTACTTCTTATTAATTTCAAATAATCACACTGCCTTCCACCTTTGTGTAGGTAAACTAGCCCAATATTCTTGCGTCTCTCGCTCTTAAGTGTGCGGTAATCGTAAACAACAAAATCTGTGCACTTTAACATAAAATTAGATTCTCCAAAGCCGTAATCCTAGCTAACCCAAGGCAATTTATTAAAACTTCTTATTTAATCTTTCAAGTTATAATTTTTGCGGAAAAGTTCATGAAAACTTCAAGATAAAGAAACAAAACAGCGGAAAGCTTTTTCTGTCTGTTATCAAAGGCCATTATCTCCTGACCTGAGAAGTGGAATTATATTTTGTTTTTCTTTCAAACCGTAAATAAGTTTGCAAGAGTAGCAACGTAATTTAAAAGTTGCCGTTAGCTAAGCGACCTCGAATATCCGGAATATAAATTCAGTATTATATTCCTGTGGTGTATAGGAATTCTATAGCTTACTACTACTAAGTTAAGTAAACGTATTGCATCACTTTGCTATAATATTTAGGTAGCTAAAGATTTAGGAGAAATCTAACATCGAGTTTATGTAATCTAAGTTTATATATAAGTACTATTAAATTATTAACACATTAGCACACGCAAATTACACATTAAACACTATTTTAGCGAAGCGCGTCCGCGTTGTGTCCCAAATTTTACTTTTGTTTCCAAAAATTCCCGGGTACATCCTACTGCTCTCAAAATAAATTCGATACGAAAACGCATAAATAACTCGACTACAATACAAAACAAACACGCAAAGAAAAAAGGTTCCTAACAAAGGTAAAAAGTACGTCGGCAGTAAAGCCAAAGTGATTACTGAAACATTTTAATTCTGCCGCAGTCGTAATTAATAACGCCAGGTAACGAGGGATCCATAATAAAATTATTTACATGACAACAAAATTAAAAATGAGCTCTCATTCCTATTTCATCCATTTACTTAATGGACTCATACGGCACTGGGGATTTTCGCGAACCAACTTTCATCACACTAAAAGCTACATACGAAAAATACCGTCAGATTAATAAACTTCATATATTTCTTCGTAGCGGCCGGTTATTTAACGGCTTTACCTTTTAATCATGCTTATTTGTCGTTGTGTCCACAGCTTTTGACATAAGTCATCGTCTAGTCATGTTATTGAAATAATGCAATGCTTAGGTACTTTTAAAGGTTTCTACGTGGTCAGAGTAAAAAGGTGATTTTGAAGGCTCAGAAACTATATAAACGACCAAAAATAAACAGTAAAACATTATCTGGAGCTTTGGCTTCTCATTCATTATTTAAACTATTTGAGAACAATGTCAAATGAGGATATTGCCTCTAAACTATAAGTGATAATATGGCTGCTCTTTTGAAAAAATAATAAAGATGCATTTTGTAATTTAACTTTATTCGTCACCTTTTGAAATAATGATTCGTTTTGACGAAAAACTTATACTTATTCTTACCGATTTTCGCTAGTTTCCACACGTAAGCGACGAGCATAGCATATCGAGCTAGTATTCGCGAGCGAGCAAGACAAAGTTTTTACGGGTACAGTCGCCTTAATCCCTGATACAAACGAGAGGTGTTATAAATTTAATATGTGTGAATGTGGACTATGTGGCATCGTATATCCCAAACGGATGTAGCGATTTGAATATATTTAGAGTAAGCCAAGAAAGTGATCTTACTACAACTCTCAGATTCTATTTGTACAGTCAAGAGCATCGGTCCACCGATGACCTGGTAAAGGTCGCGGGTGTTATACTTGCTCCTTAGTTATATGGTGTTGTGTTCCTGGTGGTGAGTAGGGTCGCCAAAGCCCCCGAGGATATAGGAGCTGCATATGTCTCCAGCTGTCAACACAACGAATCCTCAAGTCAATAAAGGGTCGGCAACGAGCTTGTGATTCTTGTAGAGTTGCAAGCATCCATAGGCGACGGTGTCTGCTTACCATCAGGTAGGCCGTAAGCTTGTTTGCGACCGTCGTTGTATGAAAAACAGGGGCACTATCTCAGCCGAAATTGAAACTAAGAATTCCAAATTCTGATAACCAGTGATCGTAACTTGTGTAGCATTTTCGGTGCAGCGTAGTGGTGTTTGGCTTAGTTGGTAGTGACCCTGCCTACGAAGCCGGAGGTTCCGGGTTCGAGTCCCGGTCAGGGCATTATTGTGTAATTACAATTAGCATGAATATTTGTTCCTGGGTCTTGGATATTTTCTATGTATTTTAAGTATGTATTTATCTCTATACTCGTGAGTATGTATATCGTCGTCTAGTATCCATAGTACAAGCTTTGCTTAGTTTAAGACTAGGTCGATTTGTGTGAGTTGGTCTCCCAATATTTATTCATATTTATTTCATGCATGAATGGGTCTAGGCTTTATCAGTGTATTGCTACCTCAAATATAATAATGTTAAATTTAAAAAAATTAAAAAATTTGTAATTTAACTTTATTCGTCACCTTTTGAAATAATGATTCGTTTTGACGAAAAACTTATACTTATTCTTACCGATTTTCGCTAGTTTCCACACGTAAGCGATGAGCATAGCATATCGAGCTAGTATTCGCGAGCGAGCAAGACAAAGTATGTATTTATCTCTATACTCGTGAGTATGTATATCGTCGTCTAGTATCCATAGTACAAGCTTTGCTTAGTTTAAGACTAGGTCGATTTGTGTGAGTTGGTCTCCCAATATTTATTCATATTTATTTCATGCATGAATGGGTCTAGGCTTTATCAGTGTATTGCTACCTCAAATATAATAATGTTAAATTTAAAAAAAAAACTCTACTCAAGTAGCTGGTCATTGGAATTAGAGATGACAATAACTAAACTAGAGTATTACGTGCGTAGCAAATTTTTAATTCTAAATTGTGCTACATACCCCAAATAATGTTCCCTAATGTTCAAATTTTCTCATAACTAAACGACATCGCACATAAAAGGAGCACAAATACGGCTAAGTTCTTCATTTTGTTTGAAAGTGACGCCCTTTCGCACGTGTAACATCTACACCCCTACGTACTTACACTGTCCGTTGGCAATCAGCCTAATCCCCACGCCACATGTGTTGCTTTAATCAAATTTCCCGAACCCATTCTCTTTCACGTCCAACAAAACAAGTAATACAGACAATCATACTGTATATCCATGCATCGTTTTTAGGGTTCCGTAGTCAACTAGGAACCCTTATAGTTTCGCCATGTCTATTTGTTTGTCTGTCTGTCCGTCCGCGGCTAAGCTCAGAGACCGTCTGTACTATAACTATAAAGCTGTGTTTTGACATGAATATACATTTAAAAAAAATGTTTTTACCCATACACGTAAAGTGGGGATGAACTTTTTTTTCGCTTCCTCTATGTTGTGGGATTAAATAAAATGAAAACAAAAAAAATTAGGGTTCCTCCCGTACTACACGTAAAGTGGGGATGTTTTTTTTTTTCGCTTCGTACTTATGCTGTGGGTTATCGTTGGAAAGGTTTACTCTTAAACCGCGCGTTCAAGAAATATGAAAAAAATCATGAAAGTATAACTTTATAAAGATTTTCAAGGAAAAATATTTTTAACTTAATAGATTGAGCAATTTTAGAATTTTTGTAAAAAAAATATTTCTAAACATAGTTTGTAGTTTAGTCGCCATTGCGTGCATTTTTTTTATATAACTATGCGATCGCTCTGAAAGTAAGCTACTCAAAAAAAAATAAAAAATCGGTTTATATAATAAAGAATTACCCCTGAAGAACAAGTTTGTGCAAATTAGAAACCGAATTTGCCGATAGATGGCTCTGTACCGCGAACGATGAAATACGCGAAGTAGATAGGCTTCGCGCTGTTAAGATTTTTAATTTGGACCATACTTGGGATCTAGGACCACATACCTACACTACCGCTCATAAGTATTTAGGCACCCATACCTTTTTCCATACATCTGTATACAAAAATGACTTTCAGAAATACACTGCCAAGCCAGAGTCCCTTTACAGCTTTGCGTGCATTTTTTTATTTTTTATTTAGCTGACTTATTGAGCCTTAAATTGGTGCGAGGGACCGCCCTTTTAAGATGGAAGTTTTCTTTTTGTAATGACTTAAATAACTACTAATTGCTGGTTGATACAAACACACTACACTTTTCTATGAACCAGCAATTAGTAGTTATTTAAGTAGGACTCTGACTTGGCAGTGTATTTCTGAAAGTCATTTTTTAATACAAAAAGATGTATGGAAAAAGGTATGGGTGCCTAAATACTTATGAGCGGTAGTGTATGTGTCGTTTGGGAACTACGGAACCCTACACTAAGCATGGCCCGGCATGCTCTTGGCCCGTTTTTGACTACTTGGCTGTGGGTATGTCATGCATAAAATTAGAGTTACCAGTATTATTTTAGCAGATCGAGCCCAGAGCTGTGCTTGTGGTGTTCATGTTTCTTAGTTAATTGCGCCTCTGATATGCTTTATCGCGCTTTAGATAAGTTTCTCTACCTCGGTTATTTATATATACTCAAAGATGCTTACTCATGTCGAATCTGTCTACAGATACCTTCCGCTAAGTCATTGTAGCCACAATATGAATTATGAAGTAGGTAGTATAATTTAATATGTGCTTAAAATTAAAATAATTAATAAACTACGCACTGACTTTTCTGCGGCAGTCGGATACAAACCATAAAATTCATGTAGGTACGTACGATCAGCAGCACACGTAGCTACGCGGGTGATGTGCTCAATATGATCTACACAGACAAGCTTCTAGCTAGCAAAAAAGAGAATAAAGATGAGTTTAGATAATTGACTTACTACTTCTAGCGCTTCCAGACACATATTCACATGAACATAAAAAATAAATTCCGCTTGGGCGATATTATTTTCACTCTTGTCTCCAGAGGCCAGATTTCTTTCAAATTATCATGTACCAAAATATTGCTATGTATATCATGTATATGCCGCAGATCTTTGAATATTCTGGGTAGGAAACAGGAAATGTTGTTATTGGAACTCTTGAATCGTAAATAACAAATGGTCGAAAGTAAAACTTTGGCATAACATCTTGTTTGTAACGAAGTGAATAATGCACAATCTCGTACGTTTAGACATAAACCGAAATAACAACGCATTCAGGGAAATCTTAGTCTTACGATGTAAGTACCTAAAGTAAAACCGGTCTTAAACTGGACGCCCCTTCAAGGGTGTTATTCACAAACCGAGTCGTCCTGACCACTCAAATCACTCGTTTAAATATGGGTACTCGTATAAAACTGTCAAATGTTTCTGTCAAATTTCGACATTTTCCTTATAAAAACTCGGCCAAGTGCGTGTCGGGTCACGCACAAAGAAGGTTTCTGTACCGACACCTCCTAATCTACATTTAAAACCACACTACAATACTTATTTATTTTATTTATTTATTAAAAAAAAGTTATATGTTCATAGGGAACTCACGGCACTTAAGCCCTTTTGTTTGGGCAAGACAGTTTTTCAGCATTTACTCAAAAACCGTTTAACTTATCTTGTTCAAACCAAAAACCGTTGAAAGTATTTATTAATGTGCATCATCTTGATTTTTTTCAGAATTTTAAGCCTTATAGTTTGGAAATTAGATAGGGGACACTTTTTACAATTTGACAGCTAATATCTCACCAACGGATGACTTAAATGGAAAAACTTTTTAGAAACCTCTTTTTCATTTTTAAAGACCTATCCATAAGCACCCCACACGTTTATGGGCATTGAAAAAAAAAATTACTCCTGTTACATGTATGGGGTACTTGCCCCCTAGTTAAATATTTTTTTAGGCGCATAAAATTAGCGAAACCTGGACATAATTCGATAACTGTAATTTTCTTTTTCTATGATTTAAAGTATTGTTAGTTATAGTTAAAATAAAAAGAATTAAACATTTTAAGGCTCCGCGTCAATGTTAAAAAAACAAAATACTAAATTCTTAACACATTTTGATTTCGTAAGTAAGCCATAATAAATAACTTTGTAAAAGTACCTCTATTATGTAAAAATATCATTTAATCAATTATCGTGGATATTTTTTGCTTAATATGATTCTTATAGTACTAATAAAATGTTGACGGCCTGTTTAGCCTAGTTGGTAGTGACACTGCCTCCGAAGCTAGAGGTCCCGGGTTCGAATCCCGGTCAGGACATTATTTGTGCATTTAGCATGGATTATTTTCTTGGGTCATGGATGTTTTCTATGTATTTATCTATATAAGTATGTATATCGTCGTCTAGTACCTAGAGTATAAGCTTTGCTTAGTTTGGGACTAGGGCGATTTGTGTAAGATTGTCTGCCAATTCACGATAATTGATTAAATGATATTTTTTCATATCATAATACAGGTACTTTCACAAAGTTATTTATTATGGCTTACTTAAGAAATCAAAATGTGTTAAAGATTTAGTTTTTTTGTTTATTAACATTGACGCGGAGCCTAAAATGTTTAATTTTTTATATTTTAAGTATAACTAACAATACTTAAAATCATAGAAAAAGAAAATTACAGTTATCGAATTATGTCCAGGTTTTGCTAATTTTATTGGACTATTTTAGAAATTTCACATCATATTTCAATAGCGGTTTATGGAATACATCTTTCTACCAAATTTCAGAATTTTAGTGCTTAAAGTCTCCGAGTAAATCGGCTGTTACATACGAACGGATGGACGGGCAGACATGACGAATCTATAAGGGTTCCGTTTTCGCCATTTTGGTTAAGGAACCCTAAAAACGGGTGAGATTTGAGGTAAGAGGTGAGGACGAGTCGACTTGTGAATAACACTCCTGTTTTTATATTGGAGCTGTAAAATTTTGACAAATGACATTTGACAGTCTATATAAAAACGGGTGAGGTGTGACAAACAAACTGCTAAAAAGGTGAGGAAGAGGGCAGTTAGTTTTTGCTCATATCTAACGTAAGCAAATACGATACGATACCACCAGGTTTTTGACAAGTTACAACGAAATTCATTGAAAAAAAAGCGGCCATGTACGTGTCGGATCACGCACAAAGAAGACTTTCATACCTGTTGGTTTCATACCTACTAATCCACATTTAAAACCACTCACTATACAGTCCATTGAATCAAAAAAGGTCGTATCTTCGTAGGGAACTCACGGCACTTACATCCTTTTGTTTGGGCAAGACAGTTTTTCATCGATTACTTACTCAAAAACCGTTAAAACCAAAAGTCGATGCAAGTATTTATTAACGTACACCAGTTCAATTTTTTTCAGAATATTAAACTTCATAGTTTGGAAATTAGAGGGGAAACACGTTTTTTACGACTTTGACAGCTAATAGTAGTGCTCATAGTCTCCGAATCAATCAGTTATGACATAAGGACGGACGAACGAATGGACATGACGAAACTATAAGGGTTTCTTTCCGCTATTTGGGCTACGGAACCCTTAAAATAAACAGTTACTTACGTAAGCTTCTAAGAAAATAATGGATCATGACTTGTTCGGTTCCAAATGGAAATATATCATTGTGTCTAAAGGTTAAAAAAGAGGAGTAAGAGGGCGCAGTAAGTTTGGTTCTCCATACAAACGTATTTATGTTCTCATTTTAAAACGCCATGCTAGAATAACATGAAACTTTGTATACACAATGGGATCCAGCTTGTCTAGGGCGGAAATTAGTTTCTGTTGCTTGAAATTATAATGGCGAAAAAATACAGCGATTATTAAGGTTTTCATACAAGCCGTAAAAACTCAAAAAACCGCTGTATTTTTTTTCTTTTTCAATTTCTAGCAACAGAAACTAATTTCCGACCTAGGTATGCCGGATCCCATTGTGTATACAAAGTTTCATGTTATTCTAGCATGGCGTTTTAAAATGAGAGCCTAAATACGTTTGTATGGAGAACCGATCCACACCGATCGTACTGCGCCGTCTTAAGAGATAATAATAGCTTAGTAGATATAAATTACGTCCGGATCAAGTTGAAAGTAGAGGATATATCCACCTCTGACTTCTGAAATCAGGGTATAAGTTTTCGGTACGATGTTTTACTAATGCAGATCAATTAAAAATCGAAACCAACACCAAGTTATTACTTGCTGACCGGTGTACGCTGACCAACCCTCGTTCCTGTATTGGAGTGTGTGCCCACTTCAGTCGATCTGCCATGAAAGCAGCGGGCGGTTCAAATGAAAATGTGAATACATAAGCCTACTAATTCCGCCATTTAGCTTTAAGGACTTGTAAGTATTTTGCGGTAGTAATAGTTAATACCAATATATTTTCTGTGTAACGTACACTAAACACAATTCAATAGCTAATTTGACACAAAACTGTACCTACAGACGATGATATTTATTATTTTCCAACAAAAAAAACTCAAAGCGACATAGGTAACAGATTTCACGCAATACCAACTGCATACAAACAAAGAAGTCGAGATTATCTTTTAACCCACACTTTGACATATAAATAAATAAAAATATATTGGGGGACATTTTTATACACAAATCGAACTAGTCCCATAGTAAGCTCAATAAAGATTGTGTTATAGGTACTAGACGACGATATGTTTAATAGATATATATGTATCTATACTTAAATATATTATAGAAAACATCCAAGACTCAGGATCAAATGTTTCTGCTCACCACAGAAATAAATGCCTTTACCGGGATTAGAACCCAGGACCTAGCTTCGGAGCCAGTGTCTCTACCAACTAGGCTAAACAGGCCGACAAAACATATTCTTATATACTTATAGATATTCTTTTGTCCACTGCCCTCTTATTTACAAACTGTCACCTCATCCATTTGTTATAGAAACTGTCAAATGTAATTTGTCAAATTTTGACAGTTTCCATATAAAAACGGGTGAGGTGTGAGGTGAGTGGTAAGGACGAGTCACTTTGTGAATAACACCCCTTTCCGTTGTAATAAATGTGATCCCACCTCTGTCAGGGAAAAAACTGTGTGTGTAACTATAATATGTAAAAATATAATATTTAAAGTAGGTACTTAAGAAAACGATTATGAGCACAGACTATCAATAGAAACAAAGTAGTTACCTAGTGGCAATCAATATTAAAAAACTCCTGTCATTATTTACCTAGTACCTAGGCACCAAAATTATCTACGTACAATCAAAAAGTCATCATAATGTAATAATAAACGTAGATCGGTATTCAACAATCCCACCGGACTTTCAAAGCCTTGTGACCACATCTCGAGTAATCCTTTGAAGTATTAAAACTCCCTCTTTAATATAAGTTGAACAATGGCGACCCGTGGCTCGGCAGTAACAATGACAAAGTTTTCGTTCTAAGACTCCGTTTTATATCTGTACGGACCCTTTTGTTGTGCGCGTCGCAATAGCGTGTTGGCTAAAGGCAGATTCAGACTGGCCACATCGCAGCAACAATAATGCCACGACGCCAAACTGAAGAACCATTGGGCAAGTAGTCAAGGTTCGCCCACCTTGTGATTCTTCTGCGGTCACAAGCTTCCATAGCCTACGATGTCTGCTTACCATCAGACGGACTCTATGCTTGTTTGCCACCGCCGTGGGTAATAAAGCGTAAGGACATGTTACCTGACATATTTTTTATACAATGATAATGATATTATTTCCTAACGCTCGTTCGTAAAGTTATGAAATAACTCTGCTGAAAGGCTATTATTATTTATGCTTTTCACTCTGCATTGAATAAGTATTTCAAATTATTTGGTTCGCTAATTGCTTTCACGCAAGAGCAACAATGGGTCAAAACCAGCGAGCTAAATACACATATTGAATAACAATCGCGATGAGAAAGTTTTGAAAATAAACCAAATTGAGCCCAAACGACTGGGAATAAGTCTTCCGTCCGAGATTTCAGTCGTCTGAATGACAGAAGGGGATGTTTCTACTACGTCTCTAGGATATATTTTTTCATACTTCTATTATTTTTACGTATTTTAAATGACAAAGAGGGAACGTTAGTAGTCCGGGCCCGTAGTCACAACTTAGCAACATGTGAACTTAATACCATTTGAGGACGGCCTGTTTAGCCTAATTGGTAGTGACACTGCCTCCGAAGCTAGAGAGGTCCCGGGTTCGAATCCCGGCCTGGGCATTATTTGTGCATTTGGCACGGATATGTGTTCTTGGGGCTTTGATGTTTTCTATGTATTTATCTATATAAGTATTTATATCGTCGACTAGTACCCATAGTACAAGCTTTGCTTAGATTGGGACTAGGTCGATTTGTGTAAGATTATCCCCCAATATAATATTTTTGTCCCCCAATATTTTATTTTGTATTGGAGGCCTAATACAAGGACCGGGGACCCATCGACAATATGAATAAGTTGACATTGGCAACCCGTAAGAAAATAATTAACAATTCGACTAAAAAACACACCAATTGTATACCTAGGCCTAAAAGGATATTTGTGTTTCCATAGAAATTCGTCGACAAAATTGTCTCATTGTCTGAATGAAGCCTACGTGCGAAACCCTTATTATTATGATAACGTTGCTAATTTTGCCTTACCTCTCCTTGTTCAATGTTCCCTTTAAGAGGATCCGTTGATAACATGCTTTTGCTTGTTGTACAAATATAGGAGCTTGATGTTAGTATATTTCACGCGTTAGGAAAGTTTAGGAGTTCCAGGTCTAACAACATTATAGTATAACGAAATCAGTTTATTGTTAAATGTTATTTTATGTCTATCTACTCGTATCAGATCAGACGGTTAATAGCGAAAAATAAACAATGTCTTTGAGACCACAACTATTTTCAGTAAACAAAGTAAATTACTTTAAATGCGCATTACTGAAATGATGGATCCAAAATACGGAATATACCAAGTTTCCGAATATAGCACTTCCCAAAAACCCCGGACATAACTCCTGTAACGAACTTTATAAAAAAATCATGATAAATCGCCACACCTGAAGATGAACCACCATAATAATAATAATAATAATAATAATAATATTTATTGTATTGATCATACATTGTCAAGGTCATATCTATTATTTATAATAACATTAATAACTTAGAGCAAAATTATCGTAGAAGTTAATGTAGCATAAAATAAAAATAGAGAAAGCCACAAGAATAATTTATTTAAATTAAACAAGTAATTAAAATCAGGAATAAATCTTACCTATGACACAATGGAGTTCAACATTTACATGCTGTATAAAACACACCAGTTAGTATAAAACATATCAGCATCCTAATATTTAAGTAGGTATCTAACCGAATTTAGGACCTAACTCACTGTTAGTCGCGTGTGGCGATTAACGCTCCTCACTATTGAATCAATTACGATTATCACTATTATGCCAATCGAATATCGATTATCGAATTTATTAAATTTATAGTCGATTAGCTTATCTCGTTGTCATAATCTAAATATAATTAGCAGAACATGCAATTAGCAGATCTGGTGTGTGGCAATAAATATTGTTTCTATTATTTTCTAACAATTGCGTTACTTGAAGTAACTTACAAGTAGTATATAAGTAATAGTTGAATATGATGGGTCAAGATTGTCAAGAAGCGCGATCGCGAGCAGGTAGCGTAGATTGTGATACGAGCTTTAGCGGCTATCGCAAAGGAAGATGCCACGAGGGATTTTTGGTCTAGTTATTCAACTTTTTCTATTACTACACACTTCAATTAAACACATAATATCATTAGATATGAGGACGGCCAATATAAAAATGTAGTTTAGTTTTAAATTAAGTTAAAAATAATAACGAAAAACTTACAGAATGGGGACTGCAATAAATAATAAAAATATGTTATTCATTTACAAATTTTAGATTGGTGAATAATTATAACATGTACCTTATATTTTTCGGGTGTAAAGGGAAATGAGGTTTCTAGTTTCTAGTCAATCTCTGCAGAATTAATATCAGGAAATGTTTAACAAATAAAGAGACTGATATAATGCAGAGCCCGTCCCGCTTACTGCACCATATACCTCTAATTAAGTACAATTAGGTACCATGTTTTAAAACTACTCATTTTTAGCCAACTCTCCTATTCTTTCCATTTTCCTATTTAGTAAAACGACCGTTCTGCGAGCTCTAATCACTACAGAATATAACGTAAAGGATTTAGAGGAATTAGGATCACGCAATTTAAAGTTTCGATTTGATACGGTCCCACGAGAGAAGATGACAGAGACTTAGTGTGGACTCGGCCAAGGCGCCCGACTCCGCCAAGTTTGTCTAATTAGTCGCTAATACAAACAAACAAGCAGATAGCGCCACTAGAAGTGAGCGAAATGCTCAATTTGTGTGTTATACAAGGATCAGTTTTGAGGAGTATTAGAAATAGGCGCGTCCCCGAGGATGCGATGTGTTTAGGGTGAGGAACCTGCATATGTCTCTAGTTTGACCGCTGGAGACATGTGCGGGTCCCTCACTCTCAACACAGCGCATCCCCAAGTCAATAAAGGGTCGGCAACGCAGTTGTGATTCTTCTGGAGTCGCAAGTGTCCATAGACTAGGGTGTCTGCTTACCATCAGGCAGGCCGTAAGCTTGTTTACCACCGTCGATGTATAAAAAAAGGAACGTTGGGGTGCCAATATTTTTTTTAAATATTCATTTAAGCATTCACGAGTTGCAAACATAATCTTGTGATTAAACGGTATTTCTCGATCAATGATGTTGCAACGTGGCCGAATCGTCAAAGTAAATAATCTTCGTTCATTTACTTATATTGGACTTAATTCTATTGTTTTCATCGTTGGGAATAAATTCCATTGAGTTCTTTTCCATAATTTTATATTGTAAGTAGGAAATTAGTAGGTACTATATTGTACTAGGATATTTATAAAAATAAACAATGTTAACAGCTTTACGAAGAGCTGAAATGATTGCTTACAATTGATTTAAGTGCGTGATAAATGAAAATTAATTGCCTGTCTGTTACCTCTTCAGGCTTAAACCACTAAACCGAAGGTGATGGTGATGAAATTAGGTATGCAAATAGTTTCAGATCCGGGAATGGACAAGCATAATTTAAAATGGAAGGATAGAAGTTCCTACAAGATGGCAACAATTTCTTAAACTTTTTATAGAATTTTAAAAACAAACATCACTTAAGGCGATTAACGAACCTAAGAGTCGCTGGCACTCATCATCATCATCATCATTTCAGCCGAATGACGTCCACTGTTGGACATAGGCCTCCCCCAAAGACTTCCACAATGACCGGTCCTGCGCCACCCGCATCCAGCCCATCGCTGGCGCTCGCTACTAAATAAATAAAATACACTTTAATGTATTGCTATTGGAAGAGTATTTATAAAACAAACATTTCAGCTTTGCTTACTTTGGGACTAGGTCGATTTGTGTAAGATTGTCCCCCAATATTTATTTATTTATTTTATTTAATTACTTAGTTCATTTTAAAACGAGGAAATGGCCTAATAAGTAACAACAGAGCCTGTCCTTATTGAGAATATTAATTTACAAGTAATAAATTGGCAATATAATACCTTCTAACTCGGCTAAAATGAACAATTCAATTAACGAGCAAAATCCCCTCGAGGCTAAAGTGCGAACTAGCAAAATAATTAATGAAACAATTTATATTTGAGGTTATTGGCATTAAAAACAGTTAGGGAAATAGATATACTCGTACCTAAGATAAGATAATGTATTTAGTATATTTCGCAAATTCAATTTAACCAAGCTCGAGATCATTAATACCACAAACGAAAGACATGATATGCAAATTTGAATATGAGCGACTGGGAGGGTAAGGAAGGAAGTTCTCAGTTCATCTGCGAGGTTTTTTTTGCGTATGTATATTCCACGCATTATGATAATTCTTTTTTTTTAAAGCAGGTACTCTCAAGTTAGTCTCATATATAAGTATATTGGGTGAAAGTCTGATGATGGAATTCAGGAAGAATCGAGAGAACTCCTCGAATTTGACAGGCACGCCTATGCCGATTTCGGTATTTTCTGTAGTTAGTCAAGCATTGGCTGTCGAAAACCACAAATCTAGTGAACTGGTGATGATGACATATGAAACTTTTTAGTGATTGAGGCACTTCACAGATTCCAAAGAAAATTTCGTTGACGTTGCAACTGATGCCCGTCAAACTATACATTTTGAAGTGGAACTTATGATGGGAACTGAAGCTCGGTATGGATTCACTGAGGAATCGATGGAACTCCTCAAATAACATCGGCCCATATAAAGTGACTTGGCTCATTTCTGTAGTAACCACATAATTTGCTGTAGGAAAGCAGTACATGTGGTGAAGTGGGAAAGATATGTGAAAATCTCATGGCATATACATTGGGAAGTACAAAATTGGAGTCGGTTTTTTTGGTATATAATTATTTGTCAACCACAATCAGTTTAGTACAAGGTGTAGGCCCGCTCCTCTTGTCACTTCGGCTAACTAAACTCGGCTCTCACACACTCACGGAATGTTAATTACCCAAAACGAGACTGACATCGCCGGATAGTGACACCATCGTTCAATTAGTATATGTTAAACACATTAGGTGACGGCGTTGACACGCAAATGTGACAACCCTAACTATACAACAGAACACGTGCTATGCGAAAGAGCGGAATAGCATGATTCGCTGTTATCGTTGTCTAATTTCGGCTTTGTTCGATAAAGCACCTTCTGTGTGTAGGTATTATTAATTATTCCATGTTGCTGTGTCATGATGAGTTGGAAAACTGTTCTTACTTTATACTCCGTTAGTTTATTGAATAAAACCGCGCTGTCTCTTCTCTGTCGTTCTAGGTGCTCTGTTTTGAAATACGAACATGTCGCGCTCACTTCACGCCCCTCCGGGTGAGAACCAATATTGCCTTTGGAAACTTCTAAATGAATTTCGTTATGAACTCGGTTGCCTATTTAATACAGTTCATGCGTGATGTGAACTTCATTGCAACTTCAATGTACTTGAAGATTTCAGCATCTAGCGGTTACATAAAATAGAAATCAAGACATTAGGTTGGTATTATAGTAGTTTTCTTAAGGTTCCGTACAAAAATAATAAAAAACGAACCCTTATCATGCCGCTTTGTCTGTCTGATTGCCGTATAGCTAAATATTTCAAGAACTACTTATGCTATCGATTAGAAATGACATAAAAAAGGTAAAATGCATAGAAAATGTTTTTCTAAAAAAATTCTAATAAATAGAGATTCATGTAGGCCCTACTTTATAAATCAGAATATTTTATCTCTTCCATGTATTTACATACTCAATGCATGCATATTTGTATATCGACATGGTCATCTTTTTCAGCAAGTTAAAGAGTTATACAGAAATCCTATCCGGTCGCAATATCGCAACAAAATGTATATTCCTCCAACAAAACTGTCACTAGTACAAAAGAACGCTTACGTTATGTGTATTAGGATTTACAATAAAGTGCCTGATACGACAAAAGACTTACCTTTCATGAAATTTAAAGAAACCTTAATTAATTGGCTTGCTGAAAAATGTTTTTACAGTATTAAGGAATTTTTAGACTATAAGTAAATAAAATAATTAGATTTAAGATATGTCCTAAAATTTTGCATGCCTGTAAGGTAGATTTTAGTGATACTTTTAATTGTACCTGTGTCACCCTACTGTACCTAAAATCGAGCATTATAAATTATTTAATTTCATTTCATTTCATTAATATTTTTTCAGTGAAAAGATTCATATACAAGGGGGGTCAAAAGTTCAAACTCTAATGACTACAAGTGGGGTGTCATATGAAAGGGAATGTGCCCTTCTAAAACAGTTTTTTCTTGTTTAACAGTGGATACATTTCGATGTACATAAATGTATGAAAATATAAAATTTACCACCATTATCTCCGAAGTTTACCAAGTAAAAAATATGAAATTATCACACAACGTTAGTATCAATTTAAATTTAAATTATTTAGGAAAAATATAATGATATCTCTATATAGATTATATACGGGTACACGATCTTTGTACAGAACCATCCGTGCGCGAGTCAGACTCGCACTTAACCGGTTTTTTAAATAGCAAAATACTACAGCCAGCTAACTAATGATACTGGTTTTTTCGTGGTATTTAAGATTAGGCGTAAAAAGATATAGGTGTATACCTATACAAAAGAGACGATTTTTTCACACACCTACATACAATATTAATTTTAACGTCTCTGAACTGAATATAACGACCATAGGGAAAATATTTATTATGGAAATGTGCACTCACACGAATGATATTGAACGTCTGTGCTTATTAAACTCTGGTATCAGCTTACATGATCAAAAAATATTCAATGTGCGTAGCACAGTGTGAGCATATATTACGAAAAAATCGAAAAAGGAAATGGAAGTAATATCGAAGACATGTTCTCGCACCAGCGCTGAGATCCGGCAATATTCTTATATATACAGAAATTGACATCAGGAAATTATTCCCTTGCCATAATGTGATGAGGGAGCTTTCTTTATAAGTCATTGCGAGGAAACAAATTTACGACGGTTATTATCAACATACTCGTACTTACCTTATCATTCGGCACGAACAGTGAATGAAACCGATTTTTATTAAAACATGCGAAGTAATTTAAACAAAGGATGATATCGCATGTAATTGTTTTGTTATTTAATCATATATTTAAGTAGATGGGGCTCATGGATCAGGTCTGGATGATGGTAACATTATATTGAACCATTTAAATAGACTTCGTCATAGTTCATCACTTTCTTGATCGAAATATAGCGCCACCCATGAAACACTTGGAGTTTTAGATAACCACCCGGGGTGTCTTCATCAGTTCCAGTTCACCAGATGCTACTTACTGAATGTAAATGCTTGGTTTGTTACGAAAATAGTAAGATCACTATCACTATTATGATACACTGGTAACAACGGGATTAACCTATAAGCAGATGCTTTCTAAAAGAGAAAGAATTTTTTAAATCCGTTCATACATTTTACACATAATCGTAAAAAGCACATACAACCTAATGAGGACCTCCTCTTTTTTTGTGAAGTCGGCTAAAAAAGAAAATTCAACCGAATTGAGAACCTCCTCGTTTTTGCGAAGTACTAGGTAGAAATACATGTTGATATTTTTTTTATTTAACGTATGGGAATCATTTCGAACCGTGAGAAATTCGAAATAACACTACGGTTGCCAGTTTTGTTGCACTTTTAGCACCACCCAGGAGTATAGGGTAACGGTGGTTACTCCCTGCGGACGTGGTGCAACATCGACCCCCTTTCGAGTTAGGTAATCAAGGAACCTTTACAGATTTGCCATGTAAAGTTAGGTGCAATTGTTTTTATTGCAATATTGTAAATTTTTGATTCAGGGGTCTCTTTTTAACCGACTTCAAGATTTCAAAAGAGGATGTTTGTTATCAATTCGGTTGTATGTTTTTTTTACTATTTGTTACTCCATAACTTCGTCATTTATTAACCGATTTAAAAAATTCCTTTTTTATTGTAATTATATATATCCAAGTTGGTCCCGTTTTTGTCAAAACGCAGTTCTGATGATGGGATCTATGAGGAATTGAGGGAACCCCTCAAATCTTAAAGGCAAACTTTTTATTTTGTGTTTTTATTAACAAATCGAGCATTTTCATACAAAAATGTGACATTTGATGAAGTGGAACTGCTGATGTTGGTCAGAACAGAACTCTTCAACGAGGTAAGTTCACGTTTTTGATTTGTCCTCCTAGCTGTGTTTGTTAAGCAAGTTCTATTTTCACTTTTGATTAATTTTTGTCATGCTCGATTTCTCATGATGCGATCAATGAGGAATTGAGGGAACTCCTCAAATCTTAAGGGCAAACATATAGTGATTTTTGTGTTTTGATTAACAAATCGAGCATTATCATACAAAAATGTGACATTTGCTGAAGTGGAACTGCTGATGATGATCAGAACAGAACTCTTCAACGACGAAAAGTTCACGTTTGGCGATTTGTCGTTCTAGCTGTGTTTGTTAAGCAAGTTCTATTTTCACGATTAATTTTTGTCATGCTCTAGTTCTGATGATGGGATCCATTAGGAATCGAGGGAACTCCTCAAATGCGAAAGGCAGAAAAATAGTGATTTTAGTATTTTCATGAACTAATTAAGCATTTTCATTCAAAAAAGTGACATTTGATGAAGTGGAACTGCTGATACGCGTAGTTCACGTTTGGCGATTAGTTCTCTTCGTTTTGTTTAGCAAGCTAGGTTTTCAAGACACATTTTTGTCAAGCTTGAGTTCTGATGGAGGATTCCATGAGGAATTAAGGGGAACTTAGTCTTCTACCGTAATAAACATACTTATAGTCATTTTTTTATTTTATTGTATGGAATCTAAGAGTGCACCATCTAAGTATAATAATATCTCACCGGTCACCCCCATTGAAGTCGGTTTTTTTTTCTCAAAAAATATTGAATCAAGTGTCAGCTCTCCACGTCTAACAAAAAGCTCTTTTTAAGTACGCATAGTGTGACGCACAACAAGTACGGACCTTAGGTACACCGCGCGTGGCCCGACAAGCACTTGGCTGGTTTTTGTATAAAGCGGGTGACCCGTTGCCTACAACATGCTTGGCAGTTTAATCATATTCATCACAAGAAGTGTCGCATACCTGGTCAGGTAAGAACCAAAATGCAGATTGATAGTCACCTTATTTTTAGAGTTTCGTAGCCAAATGGCAAAAAACGGAACCCTTATGGATTCGTCATGTCTGTCTGTTTGTCTGTTCGTCCGTATGTCACAGCCGATTTTTTCGGAGAATATGACCACTACAATTATGAAACTTGGTGTGAAGGTGTATGTTATGACCCGTATAGAAATATAATGTGAAATTAATATTAAACTGGGGGGGGGGGGGGGGGCACACCCCATACATATAACAGGGGAGTCAATTTTTTTTTTCAATTATAGGCCTGTGGAATATACAATCTACGGATAGGCCTTCAAAAATGAGAGACAGGTTTCTAAAATATTTATTCATTAAGTCAACCGTTGGTGAGATATTAGCTATCAAAGTCGTAAAAAGAGTGTCCCCCCCCCTCTCTAATTTCCTAACTGTATAGTTTAAAATTCTGAAAAAATCATGATGATGTATAATAATAACTCCTTTTAATGATTTTTGGTTTAAACAAGATGGTTTTAACGGTTTTTGAGTTATTGCTGAAAAACTGTCTTGCCAAAACAAAAGAGCGTAAGTGTCGTAAGTTTCCTATGAAGATACGACCTTTTGTTATTAAATGTATTGTATAGTGGTTTTAAATGTAGATTAGGAGATGTCGGTACGGAACCCTTATTGTGCGTGGTCCGACACGCACTTGGCTGGTTTTTTTAGCTTCACATTGTTTCAAATTTATTAACATTTACTTATACATCAGCGATACTGAATCAGTTCAAATATTCTGATATGCACGAAGTGTTAATTATTGCTGATGAAATTCCTAAGGCTTGTTCACGAAATAAAGTAGCCACCTAAAATTGAGCCTTCACAGGTATATAGAAACTTTTTACAATGCTAATATCTGACATTAAAACATAAGTATGATCAAGTTTAAGAAAAAAAGGAAATTTATGTCATTGAGTAAATAAAATCAACATGCCGAAAATAAACGATAATATTCGTAAATTAAATGTAGTCTCTTATTGCACAGAGAAGGGCATTTCGATGAGAGAACTTGTAAAACGATATAAAATATCAAAAGAAGGTGTGCGAAAAGTTATAAAAAAGTTTGGGGAGTTTAATATTCTAGGTGATCTGCCAGGACGAGGCTGCGTGAAGCCCAAATTGGACTCGGCAATAGTTGCCTCATTCCGCCACAATCCATCGGCCGCTACCCGAGATATAGCCAAATAGTTAAAGACTTCGGTTGGGAACGTGCAAAAAGCTAAAAGGAGAAATAATTTACAGACCAGGAAGAAACAGAAAATCCCGAAAAAGACTGCTGCCCAGCTCGAAAGAGCGAGATCTCGAGCTAAACCTTTGAACAAGTTTTTAATTCAAAATCGCGACCAATTCATTTTAATGGATCACGAAACACATGTAAAAAAAGACATGAGAACCTTACCAGGGCCTCAGTTTTATACGTGTGTGGCTGGCGAGCATGTGTCAAAAGAGCATATATGCGTGTCTTTTGAAAAATTCGCGCAGAAGATCCTGGTATGGCAGGCTATTTGCTCATGCAGCTTTTTCACTACCGTACCGGCACAATCCGGAGATGTCTACCGACAGGAATGTGTTAAGAAGCGAATATTGCCCTTATATAGGAAACATGCACGCCCTCCAATATTTTGGCCTGATTTAGCTTCTGCTTATTATGCTCAACCCACCTTAAATTTCCTTGATAACGTAATATTAGTTTTGTTGCGAAAAACATGAACCCGCCAAATTGTCCACAACTTCGCCCGATTGAGAGGTACTGGGCAAATATAAAGCGATACCTGCTCAAGAAAGGTGCAGTGACCTACAGTGAGGCTGACCTCAAAAAAATATGGAACACAGCCGCTCGTCAGTTTACTAATAGGTATATCAATACGTACACTGATGGCAGGCGTTCGAAAGAAAATCAAACAATTCGCGAACTCTTAGCGTTTTTACTAAAAAATGCATTGTATTTTCTGTTCTAAATGTTTATACATAGAATTAACTTTATTTGTTGTCAGTACCTTTAGAAGTATACGATTTATTTATATTTTATTATGGCTACTTTATTTCGTGAACAAGCCTTACCAAAGCACTAGGATGCCTATAGTTCTTCATACAGCTTTTATATATCGTGACACTATTCAAATTAGGCGGAAGGCGTAGCGTGGGCAGGCCCCCCACACGGTGGACCGATGACCTGGTGAAGGTCGCGGGTGTCCGCTGGATGCGGGTGGCGCAGGACCGGTCCTTGTGGAAGTCTTTGGGGGAGGCCTATGTCCAGCAGTGGACGTCTTTCGGCTGACATAATGATGATGATGATGATTCAAATTAGATACCATTAAAAAATAATTGGGCTCCCTTAGAACCGTACTATAGTTACGTGGAAATTTACTTTCAGGTATTTAGGTAAGTCACAATTTTTAGTTTAAGTCCTAGTTATAATTGGCGGTACTGTCAATAGGAATTCAAGCAATGCAAAATTGTTAATATATTTTGTTTTCTATAGACATCGAAACTTAGCTTTACGAGCGCTATAGGCGTTTACGAGCTAGGCTGTCTCTGATAAAGTGATAAATAAACACATGTCGCATACCTATAAAGTGTAGTGGTTATATTACAAATTAAGTACTTTTTATTTCCCACTTCAGAGAGTAAATCTTTATACCCATCTTACTGACTTGAATCCAGGTTTATAACATTTAATCTTTAGGTAGCGGACCCCGAGCATCCTTCACAATACAACTGTACTGGAATAACGCTAGGATGATGATGATGAACATATAAAATGCAGTGGTTATACATATTACAAACGAATTAAACCTTATTTCTCAATTTAAAGTGTAAATCTATTATTTTTTACAATTTTACCCGTGTGATTTTATTTCAATGAAAAACAAAAAATATACATAAAGGAACAATTAAAAATAAACTAAAATAAGACTACGTACACTAACCTAACACTAACTAAACTAAATAATAATAAAAATAATAACTAATCTAAATACCCATTTTACTAACTTATCTCTAAGTGAACCAACAGTTAACAAAATAATACAATAGCGTTAGTGTTGTCATGGCTTCAAAAGAATAGATAGTGGTGGAAGCCACGAATCCATAATCAACACTTCTGCTGAGACACAGAGTGCCTCCTCCTAACTTCGAAAATCGAACTTCGTATCATGCCGTCCCTTTCCTTCATATAATGCATAGAGCGCTCGTGGCCCAGCGGCACCCGCCTACCGCGTGCGGTATGCGAGGTTAAGCAATGTGGGCGCAGGTCAGTTCTTGGATGGGTGACCGCTTTGAGTGGTTACTAACTGAGCGCTCTCGTGCTTTGGAAGGCAAGTTAAGCCGTTGATCCCGGCTGCTGTCTACGACAGCAGTCGTTAAGCCAAGTTAGAGGCCTTCGAGCGGCTTGAGAACTTCTAACAGTCAAGTTGCCCACTTACTTGACAAAGGGGGGGTCGAAGTTGCACCACGTCCGTAGGGAGTACCCACCGTTACCCTACACGTGACCCCTGGGTGGTGCTAAAAGTGCAACAAAAACTGGCAACCGTACTTGTCTTCTCGAAGATCTCACGGTTCTTAAATAAATGCCATACGATTAAATTAAAAAATATAATGTATAACACGAGAGTGAAAGGGACGGCACGACACGAAGTTCGATTTACGAAGTTCCGAGTAGGCCCTCAGAACATGCAAGGCAGAACAAAAGGTGAACTGACGTAGTTAGCTCGTGATCCTCCACAGCAGTGTGTACGGTATGTTATCTTTGATAACGTCGGAAAGTCTGCTGTTTTAGGTGATACTTTATCTCACTTTGTAAAAGTTTCTCAGCCAACAAGATTAAATGCAAAGTTTAAATGAATTCTAGGATCGCGAACATTTTTGGCATTAAAATAAATCTCGAAATGAGAAACTGTTCCAGATAACTGTGGCTGTCTGATGTTTTTAATAAAACTTTGTTAATACGAAGCCGTGATGCGCAATTTATGTTTTTCTAGATTAATTTTCAACCGAGGCGGGGTTTGCTTTGAGGTCCGTAGGTAATATCTTACAGAAACTTATAAATCATTTCATGGAAGTCATCTCACTCTAATTACGATCGTGAAGTAGGTAAGTAGGTACAGACTGAACTGCTCATTAACTAAAATAATTTAAACCAAAAAAAACCAACTCCAATTTTGTACTTCCCTATGCCATTTTTGTATGACATGTCATTTTTACATATCCTTCCAACTTCACCACCAGTACCTACTTCTTTCCGATAGGAAATGAGGTGGTTACTACAGATCCCAACTAAGTCACTTTATATGGGCCGATGATATTTCAGGAATTCCGTAGATTGCTCAGGGAACCTATTGACCTATTGAACCTACTCACCTTCAGTTCCTCATCATAATTTCCACTTCAAAATGTGTATTTTTACGAGCATTAGTTGCTACGTCAATGAAATTTCATCGGAATCTGTGAAGTGCCTACATCATTGAGGAGTTCCATATGACAACTGTGATCATCATCACCAGTTCCGCTTCACCAAATTTGTGATTTTCGAGAGCCAATGCTTGTTAACCTACAGAAATAACCGAAAATCAGCATATGCGTGCCTATCAAATTCGAGGAGTTCCCTCGATTCCTCCTAGATCCCATCATCAGCACGGCTAGCACAAGTCTATAGTTCGCGCGCCGTCTTGTGCTAGCCGTGCTGACCTTCACCAAATTTATACGGGACCAATTTCGGGGTAAGTACTTACCTATACTTTGAAACAAAAAAGAGTTATCAAAATCGGCCAACGTGGTCATGAGTTATCGGAGAACATACATACATAAAAAAGCAAACACCCTGACGAACTGAGAACCTCCTTCCTTCCTATTGAATTCGGTCGGACGCTAATTTAAAAGAGATCTCACGCACATGAAAACAGATTCAAGTTTTTTTTGTACATTCAATAAATTCTTCAACTCGAAATATATAAATAAATATTTGTGTGCAATATATAAGGGTTCCGAAACCATAAGGGTACCTCGTTTATTGGTACTATGAGTACTAGACGACGATAAACATACTTAGATAGATAAATACTTAGGAAACAGTAAAGACTCAAGAACAATTATACATGCTCATCACACAAATACTTAAGTGGCCTGATCTGAATTAGAACCCGGAACCACCAGCTTAATTGCTCGTAACGTGGCTCTTATTTCATCGCTTTTAGGCTCATAATCCAATATATCAAACAAGTCTATATTTTGTAAAGTTACTTACACTAAATCTACTACATATTTTGGGAGATTCATAGATGCGGCCAAGAAGTTATCGGCGAGGTAATGACGCAGCGTTTTCAAGCGTGCGTAAGGTAAATCTAAATGTTCCATCGTAAAAATTACAGTTACTCGTAGATCTACCTATTGTACAGCGGAATATTAACCAAACTACTCGACGAGTTCACATTAAAGACAACTGTACAGAAAGCTCAAGACTGAATAGTGATTAAGAGAGCCGCCCATAGCCGTCACGACCGTCAGATATGAGAATACGACCAAGAATACTACATATATGGATTCCTATTTATAAACCTTCTTCAGGCAAATAAAGCATAGACCTGTATGTCAAATATTAGTCTTATTTTGAATAGTTGAGATTGAAATTCGATTATCTAACTATTATTAGTTATTCTGTGCTGCTAATAAAGGACGGGTGAACGATGACGTGTAAATTTAAGTACGAGTACAAAATGAACTCGTATAATTTTTCGCTTTTAACGCTGAAAGGTTTCCGAAAATGTCCCGCGTGGGTAATAATTTATTCACAATGAAGTTAAAAATATAGGTGCCAAAATTTGACACGCTTTTCCCAGCGCGACCGTAAACCGCAGAAGTTCGCTGTGTTATAAAAAGTTAATACTTGGCACGGAGCAGACACTCCAGGGTTGGATTGCGCTTGCTGCTACATTATAAACAAGCCTGGCTGTGACAGCCCTTCCTTTATGACCCCCTCTCGCGGCCAGCATGCATAATTAAATCTATGCGGTCAAATTAGCAATTTGGACCCCCGACAATAGGATATAATTATAGTTCGGGCCTCGAGGGCGGTTTTCGCCCAAAGAAATTAATTCTTTCATTAGAGCTTCTAATCTAACGAACGCGACCTAGTCTCTGCAAGCACAAGAGCTATTTCAACACACTTTTTATTTATTTTTATTTGTTTATTTCACAGTAAGTGACGAATTAATTATTCATAATTTTAATCATATGAAATGAATTATGTAAAGATTTGTACGTGTTCATCCTCTATGCAGGCCTTTAAAACGTTATGAAAAAAAGCGATATTATAACGCTATATTTCGTTAGTGCTTAAAATTTTATTATAATCATAATCAATATTCCTAATAACAATATTTCAATTCATAAAAAAATTAAAATCATAACCTTATATAATAATTGTATAATCTTATAATAACGGTATACTACGGTGGAGATGGCGAAAATGACATGATCGAGTTTGACGCGCGCACGAAAGAGCGAGACTGTGTGTTCCAAACAAATATAGCCTATGACGTTATTAACGTTATAATTTTTTTACAAACTTCAATACTCAGCTCGTCTGCATGTTTGCTTGTTTTTTTTTATGTATGTATATTCCCCGATAACTCTGGACCACGTTGTCCGATTTTACCCGTACTCACGTACCCTGACATTGATCCCATATAAATTTGGTGAAGGTCTGATGATGGGATCTAGGAAAAATCGAGGGAACTCCTCGAATTTGACAGGCATATGCCGATTTCGGTATTTTCTGTAGGTAACCAAGCATTAGCTTACGGAAACCACAGATGGTGGCATAGCAAGTACACAATTGGAATCGTTTTTTTTTTTGTATAAATTATTATTTATAACGTTATAAACATCGCTATAAATGCGCGCTAAATATCATTTTTAGTAAAGCGTTTTATTGACACAGTATATGCATCATAACGATATGCGAAAATAGCGTTATGCTAAGGCCCCTGTCTATGTTTCCTTAAGAAAAGAATTTGTCTAGTAGTGTATATTAAAAAAACCGGCCAAGTGCAAGTCGGACTCGCGCACCGAGGGTTCGACAAAAAAATATTTTTATTAAACGATGTAACTAAAAATTTACGGTTTTCGCAATTTTTCCTTTATCTGTGCTGTAAGACGTTGCTTCGTACCAAATTTCAAGATTCAGAGTTTCCGGGAAGTACCCTGTTAGGTTTTGATTCCCTTGCGAGTGTCGAAAATTTGCGGTAATAACGGTAATAACGGTAACGGCATAAACGGCTGTATCTTTTGATTGCATTGGCTTAGAAGTTTGATTTTTTCGCAGCTCTAAGGGACAATAGATCTGAGTATTTAATATAAATTCCAGCTTGATACCTCCACGCGTTCCTGAGAAAAAGGGTCTTGACAGACAGACAGGCGGACGGACGGACAACAAAGTGATCCTATAAGGGTTCCGTTTTTTCCTTTCGAGGTACGGAACCCTAAAAAATACTAAAGACTATCCAAGATTTTCCGAATATTTGTTCAGAAATTCTGGATATAACCTCGCCTTTTATTCAATTAATTTTATTAATACAATAAAATAACAGAAAACCTATTTCTGATAAACGAACCTGTCTAAACATAATTTTTATGTTAGAAACTCAGACCTGTAAATAATCTTAATTTCTAGTCGATACATATTTCATCAAAACGACTCCATGCTTTGCATTCTCTTTGAATATAAATTTAGACATATTTCTATCTTCAATAGCCAAATTATTGTAAATTTTGGGCACTAGGTAACGCCTTGTTCTCTGACCATAGTAATTATTTCGTCTAGGTACAACATATTTTCCCTTATTTACAGATCGATTACCGTAAAATGGGGTGAGTAGGGTTCGCAGGGGGAGTTGGGTTGTGAATCCTGAATTTATTTTTTCAGTAGCTACTTTAATTTTCGGGCTCAGGTTGCTCTCAAAGTAATTTGATTATATTTTTAGACATATTTTTTCATTTTTTCGCAACACTAAGCTGCCAAATCATACAATTTTGAAACACAAATTCACTGTCAAAGTAGATGCTCTAAAGCGGCGGATTTTTAGTTGTTTAGTTGAATTTAACTTTGTTTTTATGTGATGTTTGCCAAAGTAAGTGTTCATCCACCTTTCGGATATCGTTTATATACTTACACTAGCATTTGCCCGCGGCTTCGCCCGCGTACTAAGCGAAATTTTTAACCGTCTACAAAAACAGGTTCGTATGTATGTCCACGATTATCTCGCGTTTGGCTGAACCGATTTAGATGCGGTCTCCAGAAAAGTATTTGTTACATTCTGGGGGTTTCGGTATACGAAGTTTGGTGATTGTGATTCATTAACAGATGAACAGCTAAAAAGTTAGTATACATTCTGAGAACCGGCAAACTGTTGAATTTCATTTGATTTGGCCAAAAATAAGGATCGAAAACTATTATCGTACATTTCCGAGAGGCCGAAGGGGAAAGGGCCGATGAAATAAAAGCATGTCTTAAATGGCCCTTAGTAAAAGTATCTGTGTACTACAGTAACACCGATAGGTCTGTAAACGACCAAGCAGCGCGCAGCGGTCATAAACTCTGGTCCTTTGAAGTACAGAAATACGGCTAATTCAATATCACGTCTAACATTTATTTTTCCTAAAATTAAATTTATTACGTAGGTTTTGCCAGTTCCCATTGGAGCATCCAAAAAGAAAATTTGGCCTCACTTCCATTCGCACTCTTTACTTCAGTCCGTCTGTTACAACCAAGTTGCTTTTACTGGACCGATTGAATTGCAAATTGGCACAAACTATCAAGAACTTAGAGCGCTCGTGGCCCAGCGGCACCCGCCTACCGCGTGCGGTGTGCGAGGTTAAGCAATGTCGCAGGTCAGTTCTTGGATGGGTGATCGCTTTGAGTGGTTACTAAATGACTCTCGTGCTTTGGAAGGAACGCTAAGCCGTTGATCCCGGCTGCAATCGTTAAGCCAAGCTAGAGGCCTTCGAGCGGCTTGCGAACTTCTAACAGTCAAGTTGCCCACTCACTTGACAAAGGGGGGTCGAAAACTGGCAACGTACTTGTTGATTTAAATGGAAAAAAATATCGAAACCTCTATGTCGTTTTTAAAAGCAAGTCCATAGATACCCCACATGCCTATATAGTAACATTAAACTTTTTTGCATACAGGCATGTATGGAGTGCCAAATTTTACCTCATATTCGTATTCAGAGACCTCTCAGACGCTCAGATATCGATTTTGAACGAAATTGGGACGAAAAATAAGATAATCAATATGGCCGCCACTTTCACAAATTTTACCTCGGATTCGTATTAAGAGACCTCTCGGACACACATATATCGATTTTGAACGAAATCGGGATGAAAATGAAGAAAATCAATATGGCTTCCACTTTTCCCAAATTTTACCTCGGATTCGTATTAGGGGACCTCTCGGACGCTCAGATATCGATTTTGAACGAAATCGGATTGGAAATGAAGAAAATCAATATGGCTGCCACTTTTTCCAAATTTTACCTCGGATTCGTATTAGGGGACCTCTCGGACGCTCGGATATCGATTTTGAACGAAATCGGGTTGAAATGAAGAAAATCAATATGGCTGCCACTTTTTTCCAAATTTTACCTCGGATTCGTATTCGGGGACCTCTCGGACGCTCAGATATCGATTTTGAACGAAATTGACGACCTGTTTAGCCTAGTTGGTAGTGACTCTGCCTCCGAAGCTAGAGGTCCCGGGTTCGAATCCCGGCCAGGGCATTTATTTGTGCATTATTCACGGATATTTGTACTTGGGTCTTGGATGTTTTCTATGTATTTAAGTATGTATTTATCTATGTAAGTATGTATATCGTCGTCTAGTACCCATAGTACAAGCTTTGCTTAGTTTGGGACTAGGTCGATTTGTGTAAGATTGTCCCCCAATATTATTATTATTCACTTTATTTATTTCTCGTCTTAGGTTGGTTTTTACAATATTTCTATAAAAGTAAAATATATAACTATAAATACTAAACATAAAATCATTATAAAAACCTAACCTAGGGTGCCGCCGGCAGCGAGGCAGGGCCTAAGCTACCGGTGGTTAGGGCGACAGAGAGAGGAACCTCCGGACTATCCGCGCCGTGTCCAGGAGTACCGCCTTCTGTATCTGACCCTTGACCCAGCCATCTAGCGAGAGTCTCTTGAGGTGTTGGTCGAGACTCTTCGCTATTAAACCGTTCGCAGAAACGACTATCGGGACAATGATCGTCGAATCAACATCCCACATGGCGGTTACCTCGTGTGCCAAGTCTAGGTACTTGCTGACTTTGTCCTTCTCGGCCTTCACGAGGTTCTCGTCATGGGGGATGGTGATGTCGACGAGCACTGCCTGGCGCTTCGATCGATCTATCAGCACGATGTCGGGCTTATTGGCTACAATAGTCCTGTCCGTGATGATAGATCGATCCCAATAGAGCGTAGCACGACCATTTTCGAGAACTGGCGCAGGTAAGTATTTATAGTACGGCACTTCGAAGTCCACAAGACCGTATGAAAGAGCAAGTTGCTGGTGAATAATTCTGGCTACCAAATTATGCCTGTGCAAGTACTCGCCGTTAGCAAGATGACTACAACCGGAAATGATATGCCTGAGTGACTCTCCGGGACGGCGGCATGCCCGACAAATGTCGACCGTACCGTCCTTCAGGATATATTTCCGGTAGTTGTTCGTCATGATAACTTCGTCCGCAATTGCACAGACAAAACCTCCGGTTTCCCCGAAGAGATCCCCGAAACGTAGCCAGTTCACCGACGCGAGCAGGTCTACGTCGGGCCCCGTAAGGGCCCTGTAGAACCGCCCGTGTAGCTCCTTACTCATCCATTCCGCCCTGCGGTCCTCGGTGCTCAGTACTTTAAATCTGCGCCAGTTCTCGTTTGCCATGGAGAGCGGGGTGAAAGATGCGTCTACTGCCACTACGTCTCGATGCATCCCACATTCGCTGTTTAGGAAATAATCCCTGAGACTGCACACCTCGCGGTTGTGGAGGTCTTTGGCATTTAAAAAGCCACGACCTCCACACTTCCGCGGGATGTACAGTCTCATAACAGACGAACGTGGGTGCAACATGCGGTGTGCAGTGAGCAGTACACGCACCCTTCGATCCAGGGCATCCAGCTCAGTCTGAGTCCACCTTAGTATGCCAAAGGAGTATGTGAGCAAGGGCATAACCCAGGCGTTGAAGGCGCGCGCCTTATTGCCACCCGACAAAAAACTATTAAGTACTTTTGTCAGGCGACAGAAAAAGCGCTCCTTCACCGCCTGCTTTATGCCCTCACCCTCAATACCCAAAGCCTGTGACATACCAAGATATTTATAGGTTTCTGCTTCGGAGAGAGATCTGAGCGACATTGTCTCAGAAAGTTGTAAATTTGTTGAATTTACAACTTTCCCCCGCTGTACATGCATGACCGCACACTTATCTACACCAAATTCCATTTTGATGGCGCTACTGAAAACTTCTGTCGTTTTCAGTAGCTCCAACAGGTCCTGTCTATTTGGTGCAAATAGCTTAAGGTCATCCATGTATAGCAGATGAGAAATGACCTCACCCCCTCTCCGAAGCTGGCAACCTAGCCCCGAATCCTGCAGCAGAGTGCTGAGCGGATTCAGCGCTAGGCAGAACCACAAGGGACTCAGACTAACACCCTGGAAAATGCCTCGCTCAATCCTGATGGAGTCCTGCGGGCCAGAAGGGCCATCTCCTCCACCCGGTTGACGAAGGACTGTGGTCCACTGCCCCATGCAAGCACTTAAGAAGGATCTTAAAGCTGCATCAACTTTATACAGCTCTAAGATCCTCCTCAGCCATGAATGAGGCACCGAATCATAGGCCTTCTTATAGTCAATCCAGGAGGCCGAGAGGGCCCCTCTGTTCCGCCGTACTCGTTGGCAAATGGTCATGTCTATGAGGAGGAGCTCTTTAGTACCACGCGACCCAACCCTACATCCATTTTGAGCAGGGGCCAAAATGTTGTTCGTAACAATGTGCGTGTTCATTTTTGCCCTCAAAATGGATGTAAGGAGCTTGTACAGCGTAGGCAAGCACGTGATGGGTCTGTAGTTCTTCGCTTCCGTGGTACTACCGGACTTGTAGAGCAGGGAGGTAACACCAGTTGTTAAGGGAGGAGGTAGGGAACCGAGCTCGAGGGCTTGCTGGAACTGTGTTGCCAAACGTTCGTGTGAACATCGAAACCACTTCAGCCAGAAGTTGTGCAATCCATCCGGTCCCGGACTTTTCCAGTTCGGAGCCGTACGGATGGCACAACTTACGTCTTCGGGGCTGATGGTAACAGACCCCATGGGTTCGATGGATTCACAGTCACGTTCGACAACACCGATCCAGGCACCCTCAGTGTGTTCGACAGGCACCGACCAGATACTACGCCAAAAGTTAACCATGGCAGTAGCATCCGGCCGCTGACCGTCGCACACACGATGGTCGGTTCCCTCCCACTTCCGGTATACCTTCCTTTGGTCACTCTGGAAAAGGCGATTCTGCTGGTATCGGTCCACACGCTCTCTGTAGCGGCGAATACGGCTTGCCCATGCATAGACTTTCTGCTTCAGAAAGTCAATGCGTTCCGTGACACAGGCCATGTAGTCACGGGGTCTGACACCAGTCCCCGCGAAGGCCTGGTTCACGAAACGCATGACTCGGGGGCGGTTATTGCCCCCCCTGAAGCAGATCAGCTTTGCGATGAGAGTCCTAAACGTATTGATACGCCGCTCAATTCGTACTTGCCAGGCAGGGACACCCCCGGCGGTCCTAGTTGCACGGTCAGCGTCCGGAAACTTGACGCGAGCAACACGGCACGCCGCGATGGCCCCGCAGTACATAATTGAGTGTGTATCAATCAAATCATTGCTAGCCCGCAAATACGGGTCTAGGAGATCGTTTAGGGCTCCCATTAGCGCTAGATTGCGTCTATTTACGGGCAAGCGTGGTAGTCGCGGCCTAGAATTGGGTGTGGAGCGATACCGCGTAATCGCCTCATCCAGAGCCCTCCTCAGTTGCTCATGGGCCTGGGTACTCAAACTCTGATCCGCGCAGTCCCCGTCGGCACTGGGATCGACCCGCGGCGCCCTCGGTGCCGTGTTGGGAGCGGGCACCGGAGCCGGCGACGTGGCGGGTAGGTCCCGCGCCGAAGTGAGGGCTGCACGAGCAGAGAGTGCTTCCAGGCGGAGCCGATCAAGCGTCAAGTCATCCAACCGCTTATTTCGTTGAATGACTCGCACCTGATCCGATAGGCGTTGTGCAGACACGGTGATGGTCGGTTCAAGAGCCTGGAACAGAGGAAGCATCCGGACACGATACGCGGATAGGTTAGTTTCCCCCTCTGTCGCCCCAAAGTACGCTCGCATGCAGTTCTCGTTCATTTCTTGAGTCCATCGCATGCGGCGCACTACACCACCGGCAGCGGGAGCCGTGGGTGGAGCGGAATGCCCCGTAGGCCCCAAGCGTGCCGGCAGCGGTCGCCTTCCTCGTCGCGCTGATGTTTGTGGCGGCGGTGGCGACGGCCCGCGCTCGTCACTGCTCGACTCGCTGCTGTCAGGTGCCGTGGCAAACTCGTCATCTGACGACGAGGGCGAGGAGCTGGACGGCGCAGGCGGAGATGGTAGACGTGCGCGTTGTTCCGCTCTTGATCGTAGTCTCGTATTCATTTTTCATTGTAATTTATATTCATTTTATAGCTTACACTGTTTGACATTTTCATTGACAGTTAAGCTTTTCCTTTTGTGCGTACTGAAAGTGTATTTCATCGTATTATTTTGATAATACGGTATTGCAGAGTTGTTATTTTACACAAAAACTGTCGAAAACTGTAATTACAGCATAAAAAGGGCTAAAAATAAAAATATACAAATAAAATAAAGAAACGAGGCACCCGTCAGTGTCAGCGGTTTTTTTTTTTTTTTATTATTATTATTATTATTATTATTAATTAGGAAGAAGATTAAAAAAATCAATATGGCTGCGACTTTTTCCAAATTTTACCTCGAATTCGTATTAAGAGACCTCTCGGACGCTCAGATATCGATTTTTAACGAAATCGGGGACCGAAGGGGAAAAATCAATATGGCCACCACTTTTTTCAAATTTTACCTCGCATTCGTATTACGAGACCTGTCGGACGCTCAGATATCGATTTTGAAAGAAATCGGGAAGAAAATGAAGAAAATCAATATGCCTGCGACTTTTTCCAAATTTTACCTCGGATTCTTATTAAGAGACATCTCGGACGCTCAGATTTCTATTTTGAACGAAATCGGGACGGAAATGAAGAAAATCAATATTGCCGCCACTTTTTTCAAATTTTACCTCGGTGTCGTATTTGGGGACCTCTCGGACGCTCAGATATCGATTTTGAACGAAATCGGGACGAAAATGAAGAAAAGCAATATGGCCGCCACTTTTGCCAAATTTTACCTAGGAGTCGTATTAAGAGTCCTCTTGGACGCTCAAATATCGATTTTTGTCGAAATCGTATCGGACGGCACTAAATAATAAAACCACTTACAATACATTGACTCAAGAAAGGTCGTATCTTCATAGGACATTCACGGCACTTCATGCGCCTTTAGACCTTATAAGGAACCTACATGCCAAATTTGGTATCTCTCGAGTCTCGAACCAGCAGTTTGGGCTGTGCGTTGATATGTCACTCACTCAGTCAGTCGGTTTCTTCTTGCAATTTGGCACCTACTTTTAAGTTTTCATGCCCGCAATATTAAATTTCAAAATCAACGCCATTTTCGAAATTAACGACCCAAAAAACCATAAAATGACACCCATATTAATATTTAGACATTCCAACCCCCTCGGACCCCAACAAAGGGGATGGTATTTCACGTCCTCCACGTGGGATTTTAAAATTATTGTTGTTTTCGTAATCAGCGACCCGATAAACCATAGAAACCACACCCATATCGATTTTCAGAATTTGTCACCAGATTTCCCCCTTTTATGGGTTGATTTCTCAAAAAACCTGAAACACATGTTTACTGATTTATCGTTAGAAATACTCCTGTGAAGTTTCGAATAAAATAATCTAACTAATCTTGATTTCCTATACAAACTTCGGACCGCCATTTCACCCCCTTAAGGGTTGAATTTTGAAAAACCCTTTCTTAATGCACCTCAAGACCTTATATGGAACCTACATACTAAATTTGGAATCTCTAGAACCAGCAGTTTGCGCTGTGCGTTGATATGTTGGTCACTCAGTCAGTCAGTTATTTCTTGCAATTTGGCACAAACTTTCAAAAGTTTTCATGTCCACAATATTTAATTTCAAAACCGATGCCATTTTCGTAATTAACGTCCCAAAAAACCATAAAAACGACACCCATATTAATATTTAGACATTTCATCCCCCTCGCACCCCAACAGGAGGGGATGGTATTTCACGTCCTCCACGTGGGATTTTAAAATCCTTGTTATTTTCGTTATCAGCGACCTAATAAACCATAAAAACAATACCCATATCGATTATCAGAATTTGACACGACATTTCCCCCTTTTAGGGGTTCATTTTTCAAAAAACCTGAAACACGTGTTTACTCATTTATCGTTAGAAATACTCCTGTGAAGTTTCGAATAAAATAGTCCAGCTAATCTTGTTTCCCCATACAAACTTCGGACCCCCATTTCACCCCCTTAGGGGTTGAATTTTGAAAAATCCTTTCTTAGTGCACCCCTAGACCTTATAAGGAACCTACGTGCCAAATTTGGAATCTCTAGGACCAGCGGTTTGGGCTGTGCGTTGATATGTCAGTCAGTCAGTCAGTCAGTCAGTCAGTTTCTTCTTTTATATGTTTAGATGGCTTATTAGAAACAGAAAAACATAAGTTATATTTTCTTTATTTATAATGGTTTTAACATAGATAACGATTCAACCGCATTTGAGCATTTTTTATGGGGAGAGCAGGGATGTACTGAGGGGTGAGTTGGGTCGACAACGGGGACAGTTGGGTCATGAATGGGGAGAGTTGGTGTTACGGACGTGGTATACTATGATGATAGAGGGGGGATTTGGTGTTCGTAGTTCATAATACTCGTAATATTGGGGGACAATCTTACACAAATATGTCCAACCTAGTCCCAAACTAAGCAAAGCTTGTACTATGGGTACTAGACGACGATAGAGAACAAATATCCGTGAAAAATGCACAAATAAATGCCCTGGCCGGGATTCGAACCCGGGACCTCTAGCTTCGGAGGCAGAGTCACTACCAACTAGACTAAACAGGTCGTCTAAGTACATAAGTAGTCAAAGTGTCTTACATTATGATAAAATGGTAAATATTATTTAAAAAATTCTGAAGTAGCGGAGGAATTAAAGAAATTGCTAATTAAATAAATATATTATATTATAATGTGCATTTTCTTTATTTCACACAGTAATACAGGCTACCTACTGAGTTTTTTATCGACTTTCTATGATCAGAATGGCTACAGACGTAGACGTCCTGTCGTGTCGTAGTGTCAAATATACAATTTTATTTTATTGACATCCATTTTTCATCATCACAAATTTCAACTAATATCCTATACTTATTAAAAACTTACAAAATAAATAATTTAAAATAAGGGGTCACCCCGCGGCATCGTGCCAAATTACATATAAAAATACGTGTCTCATTGCTACACTAAGTCGACAGACGTGGAATTTTATCGACGTATTTCAACATATTTGACCATGCTTAAATCTCAATGTGCAATGTGCTGTGCGGATTATGCATATGCATACCTAAATACGACACTACGTCGAAAGACGTCCCTTCTGACGACGCAGTGTCATGCTAGTCATGTGTTTGCACTCAAAATTGTGACACTACGTCGATAGACGTTTCTATCTGTCGACGTGTCATAGTGTGTCATGCAGGTCATTAATTTCATATTAATGTTTTTGATGGGATTCACCTTACTAATTACATATAGATCAAAGTATTTTTTTAATTGATCTAAAAAAATATTTATACGTCATAAAAATAAGAGTCACAACTTACAGAAAACACTAAACCGGTTTAAGTAAGAGCATAAATAAAACATAATTTTTCTACATTATTAAAAAAATCTCTATCAGTGAAAGTGTCAACCCTAGCAATTTTCCCGTCTCACCCCATTGCTAGCCCTTATAACCCCAACTACGGGGTGAGCTGGTTTTGCCTACTATTATGTATTTTTCGTGAAACTATGCAATGAAGCAACAAATTATCATTGACAAACTGTACCTCCGGAACACTTTTTTGTATATAAATCAATGTGCCACATATAATAATAAACTTTTATCCAGGTTTGAACTTCGATTTCGACCCAATTCACCCCATTTTACGGTAATGTAAGAATGTTCCGCATTCAATTTAATTCTGCACTTCCATATTCTTCTATAGCTATCGTTAACATCACTGTATCATGCACTGGTAATATTTTACATAATTTAAATAATACTGAGTAGGCTTTTTTGCAGTTGTCTTTTACTTGTTTGTCGACCAACAATTTGAGAAATCTTATTTGTATTAACCTGATTTGATCTAAGTAGGACTTAAAGGTGCGTCCATAACTATTTATACCATAAGACGCACCCATTGGCTAGGGAACCCTAAAAATAGCGTCCCCTCCCCTCCCTCCCACCTGTTATCTATGAAGTTTACCAAGGAAAAATATGAATTTATTATGCTAGTATTGCTAGTACAACTGCAAATAATAGAATCATTTTACTATTAGATCCTATTTGCTATTAAATGAGTAAAAGATGTGTACCTATATATTTATTGATTTGTTTGTTTCCAAACAAAAATACTCGAAAATGACTGTTGAGAATTCGATAAAATTTAAAATACAAGGGGTTAGGTACTGAATGAAATATCGATCTATTAATTATTATTTATTAGTGGTAATTGAATAGCTAATAGTGATCATTTCATTCAGTGCCTTGGAGAAATTATTTATATTTCCTAAATTTGAATATTTCCTCGGCGTATCAAGAAAGGTAAACCTAAGTATATTTCTTGGTTCTAAAATTGATTGCATTTGGTAACCTCTAACCTAGGTACTATTTATCCCAAAAAGAACAATCTTTATTAGAATCTTCAGTGCGTTGCGTGTTAAGTACGAATTCCTGCCCACATCGACGTAGAATGATTTGAATTTTAGATTGCCCATGAAGCAACACTCAATAAATGTATGTATAGGGAAATGCAGTTGGTACCATAGGTAACAGAGTGGAGTGTGTTTCGCTGATAAAGGTTTTAGGGTGATATCCAATTTGGCGGCATGGCAATCCTATAAGATTTAAACATAATGTATGGCACACACATAGCGAATTTATATCGTGAGATTTTCCGAACTCACGACCGAATAAAATGCAATATTGTACCGATTAGCTTTTCTTGTACCCTCTGGGTATGTTAATACTATGGAAACAATATATGAATTCCTTTGACCATTTTAAAATATCAACATCATCATCATGTCAGCCGAAAGACGTCCGCTGCTGGACATAGGCCTCCCCCAAAGACTTCCACAATGACCGGTCCTGCGCCACCCGCATCCAGCGGACACCCGCGACCTTCACCAGGTCATCAGTCCACCGTGTGGGGGGCCTGCCCACGCTACGCCTTCCGGTACGTGGTCGCCACTCGAGAACCTTTCCGCCCCAACGGCCATCGGTTCTACGTGCTATGTGCCCCGCCCACTGCCACTTAAGTTTAGCGATTCGGAGGGCTATATCGGTCACTTTGGTTCTGCTGCGGATGGCCTTATTCCTGATGCGATCACGCAGAGAAACTCCCAACATAGCTCTCTCCATTGCCCTTTGGGTGACTTTGAGCCTTCTTATGAGGCCCATAGTAAGCGACCACGTTTCAGTGCCATATGTCATCACTGGCAACACACACTGGTCAAAGACTTTTGTCTTGAGACACTGCGGAATATTGGACGAAAAGATGTGCCGTAGCTTCCCGAACGCTGCCCAGCCGAGTCGGATTCGACGATTAACCTCTTTCTCGAAGTTGGACCTACCTAACTGGACAGTCTGTCCTAGGTATACGTAATCGTCTACAACTTCGAGCGTAAAGTGTCCGATTGTTAAGGGAGTTGGTGCGACATGGACATTTGACATGATCTTCGTCTTGTCCATGTTCATCCTTAGACCAACTCGCTCGGAGGCTTTACTGAGGTCATTGAGCATTGTACTTAAATCCTCCATGGTCTCAGCCAAGACTACTATATCGTCAGCAAACCGAAGGTGAGTGAGGTAGTCGCCGTTTATGTTGATGCCTAGCCTTCTCCAGTCCAGAGTCTTGAAAACATCCTCCAGTGCAGCGGAGAACAGTTTAGGAGAAATAACATCTCCTTGCCTGACTCCCTGCTGCAACGGAATAGGCTTTGAGTTCTGGTCCTGGAGTCGGACTGACATAGTGGCGTTCTTGTACAACCTTTTCAGCACTTCGATATACCGGTAGTCCACTTGGCACCGCTGGAGAGATTGTAGTACAGCCCAGGTTTCGATCGAATCGAAGGCTTTCTCGTAGTCCACGAACGCTAAACAGAGGGGCAGGTTATACTCCTCAGTCTTCTGTATAACCTGACGGAGCGTATGGATGTGGTCCACGGTGCTAAAGCCTCTTCGGAAACCGGCTTGTTCGGGAGGCTGGAAGTCATCTAGCCTGCGTGCGAGACGGTTCGTAATGACTCTTGAGAACAGCTTATAGACATGGCTCAGAAGTGAGATGGGTCGGTAGTTCTTCACTAAGGAGTTGTCACCCTTTTTGAAGAACAGCACCACCACACCTCTGTTCCATGCCTTTGGAGTTTTCCCTTCCAGTAAGACGGAGTCGAACAACTTCTGAAGGGCCCTAAGGACCGGTTTTCCACCCGCCTTCAGGAGTTCAGCTGTAATTCCGTCTGCACCGGGTGCCCTGTTGTTCTTCAGCTGCTTAAGAGCCATTCTAATCTCGTACAGGCTGATGTCCGGGATATCTTCGGTATAGTGCCGGGTTAATCTAGCTCTAGGGTCTTCCACCAGACCAACTTCGGGTCTGCTAGTTGACGTGTATAGCTGTCCATAAAAGCACTCTATCTCACTCAGAAGCTCAGGTTTGGACGAAACGATTCTACCATCCTCAGTTTTTAATCTGGCGAGCTGGCTCTGCCCAATAGACAGATCTCTTGAGAAAACTTTAGAGCCCTTATTCTGCTCGATGGCCTCTTCAATCCGATTTGTATTGAATTGGCGCAAATCGCGGGTAAGGGACTTAGAGATCTGTTTATTGAGCTGCCTGTATAATTTCACATCGGCTGAAGACTGCAGAATCATCTCATTCCTTTCCTCGATGAGCCTCTGAGTGGAGATAGAGAGCCTTTTGGCTCTTTGAGTTCGTTGGGTCTTAAAGAACTTAGACCCAATGCTATGGACAGCTTCCACAAACCCGTCGTTGAATTCGTCCACATCGCCGCCTAGACAATCGAAACGGTTTTGGAGTTCCAGCTGAAAGCTCTCGGGGTTTTGGATTTGGACTGCTGCTGGACGGAGCGTGGACTTCATCAGTCGAGAGCGCTCTAGCTTGACGCATATATTCAATGTGCCTCTTACCAAACGATGATCACTTCCGGTTTTAACCGCATTGATCACAGAGACATCATTGAATATATGCCTCTTCGTCGACATGATGAAGTCAATCTCGTTTTTTGTTGCACCGTCGGGACTCATCCAGGTCCACTTCCTGTGCTCGCGTTTCTTGAAGAAGGAGTTCATCATGTAGAGTCCCTCCTTCTCCAAGAAACCAGCCAGTAGTTCGACCCGGTGGTTCCGACTTCCAACTCCAAATTGCCCCACTCTCGGCTCTTCGCCGTCTCTCTTGCCCAGTTTTGCGTTGAAATCCCCCATAACAACGGTGAAGTAGGTTTTGGAACTATGCATGACCTTTGATATATCCTCATACATAGCCTCCACCTCGTCGTCGGAGTGTGCCGAGGTCGGCGCGTACACCTGTATGACCGTCAACGAGTACCTCTCGGATACTCTGAGTATAAGGTACGCCACCCTAGCCAACACACTCTCGATCTTCACCACGTTGTTCACGAGGGATTTGTGGACGATAAACCCGACACCTCCCTGGGACTGTTGGTCGCCCTCCCGGAAATAGAGCAAGTTGCCGGACTTCAGGGTTATCGTATCCTCCCCCTCTCTTCGGACTTCAGATAACCCTACGATATCCCAACGCAACTTGCTCAATCCTTCCTCCAGTTCCGCTATCTTTTCGTCGGTCCGCAGTGTTCGTGTGTTGTATGTTGCCAGGGCCAGAAGTCGTCGGTGGTGGTAGCCGGATCTTAACCGGAGATTCTTCGCACCCCTGACCCCGCTAGTACCCTGGCCGCTACCAGAACCAGGGTACCGGGGGTCGCCGGAACCTCGGGGCCGTGGCCTGTTTGTGTATGTCATGAGGGGTAATTGCCATAATCGCCACGCTTGGCATGCGGGTTGGCGATCGCAGTATCTCCACCGCACTCCAGGGATGCTGCTGCCCATCCTCCGGTGGTCTTGGTCGTAGTTTTAGGACATACCCGGGTCATTTTAAAATATAGAAATATATAATGAATTGATTATATGGAGAGATTATATCCTCTCGTTCAATTTAGTGACCATTATGAAGTTACTGGCTAGTTAATGTATAGTTTATATTAATGAAAAGAGAAGGTTAAGGTTGTGTCTTTTCAAAAAGTGAAGGAGATAGCAGAGGATAGAAAATGATGGCGATCGCTCCACCGGCAAAAGTTACGAGTTCTTAAAAATAAGAAGACGAAATTACTGTATGACGGTGGGCGCGAATAAAAACAAATAAGGAGCCGGAAAGAGAGGAGACAATCTGTGTCAATAATTGTTGTTATACTTTAATCGGTGGTCTAAGTGTCAACAAGTAATATACAATATATTTATTTTATTTCTTACTTGTTGATACTTAGAGTTCTTAGACCACCGATCATGACTGACCACTGGTCATGATTCGAACGAATGAATTACAACCTAAGCCTCGCTTTTATACAACTTAAAATATCGATACTATATCCCGCAAATAAAAATATATCTCAACAACTACCGTCGAAAAATTTTGTTGCATTTGAACTTTAGTGCAAACTATTCCGGTAGCTATGTGAAAGTAATCACTTTCGGTCTTTAAGGCAGTTCACTCTTGGACCACCGGGTAGACTTTGAGTAATGTTTCTATTTAATCATAGGAATATATAGTTTACATTATATGTAAAAAAGTAAAAGTAAAAGTAGTTTATTCTTCAAATTAGGCATATTACATGCACCTATGAACGTCAATAAACGACCACCGGTTCGGAAAAATAAACCTCTGCCACGAGAAGAACCGGCGTAAGAAACTCGGCGAGATGTCATTTTTTCAAAAGAATATAATTGTATAGTAATTGAATATATTGAATATAATTGAATATAATTGTAAATATAAAATTACAGTCTCAGTTTACTACAAAAATAACAAGTACAGTAGAAAACCTATTTTCGTTATAGATTAGCCGTGCAGGATACTATCACTGCCAAACATCCCTATCCATGATGTAATCGTTTACCTTATAATATGCTTTTGAAATAAGTGTTTGTTTTACTACAGATTTGAATTAAGAATTGCTTGAAGTATGACTTGAAGCAATATTTACACGGACTAAGATTAACATCAGTATGCCGTGTTCCATAGAAGCGATAACACACTTACTTGTAGCTTCCAGTTCAGTGATGCTAGCAGCTTTTCCGGGACAAAGCTTGTCTAATAAAACACTAATTTATTGACCACCCGACGGACATATTGGACATGGCCGCAATCCCGGCGGGGATCACTTTCTGTAACAAAGTACAAGACTTTAGAACTATTAATTTACGCAAGGTTTGCTCATTTATTTACGATACCGCTTTTATTTCGTCACGTAAATTTTTGTTTCAGTAAAATAGCTAAGTCAACTTCATCAACATCGATCGTATGAATTTGGTGTATACGAGGGTGTACGTACGTCATACAATAGAATAAGGACTGTCGGAGTATTACACAGTCGAAGATCGTTGGTTCAACGGTTCCGAAGTAAACAACTCTTAGCTCAATGACCGTTACTACTAAAAAGCTGGTCCTAATTTACCACAGGCATCAAATGCACTGACAAAACGGTAGAATAAAATATAGAAAAAAAAAATAGTACCTTCCCTAAAAGTAAAGTGAAGATGTTTTTTTTGTCGCGTATATATCGTTAGATAGCTTGTTTAAAAGTAATGTGAGTTTTGTTTATTTTTTAACCGACTTCAAAATTTCAAAAGAGGAGGTTATCAATTCGGTGTATGTTTTTTTTTATGTTTGTTAGTCCATAACTCCGTCATTTCTTAACCGATTTAGAAAATTCTTTTTTTGATTGTAAGTATATATATCCAAGTAGGTCCCGTTTTTGTCAAAACGCAGTTCTAATGATGAAATCCATGAGAAATTGAGGGAACTCCTCAAATATTCAAGGCAAATATATAGTAATTTTTGTGTTTTTATCAACAAGTCAAGCATTTTCATCCAAAAATGTGACATTGGATGAAGTGGAACTGCTGATGATGATCAGAACAGAACTCTTCAACGACAAAAAGTTCACGTTTGTCGATTTGTCCTCCTAGCTGTGTTTGTTAAGCAAGTTCTATTTTCACGATTAATTTTTGTCATGCTTGATTTCTGATGATGGGAACCATGAGGAATTGAGGGAACTCCTCAAATCTTAAAGGCAAACATATAGTGATTTTAGTATTTTCATGAACTAATCAAGCATTTTCATTCATAAAAGTGACATTTGATGAAGTGGAACTGCTGATGATGATCAGAACGGAACTCTTTAACAACGCGTAGTTTACGTTTGGCAATTTGTTCTCTTCGTTTTGTTTGTCAAGCAAGCAAGGTTTTTTCATGATTCCATGAGGAATTGAGGGTACTTAGTCTTCTACCATTATAAACATACATTATAGCCATTTTTATTATTTTATTGTATATCTATCTAAGAGTGCACCATCTAAGTATAATAATCTTTTGCCGGCCTCCCCCATTGAAGTCGGTTTTTTTTTCTAAAAAAATATTGATTCAGAAATCCGCTTGCGCGATTGCGTAATATAATTGTAAAGTACGTAGGTGGTAGATGTCTATTATAAGAAAGGATATATTTCAAAATTCAACCATTAAGGGGGTGAAATAGGGATTGAACCGTTTTATGGAAATCATTCATTCGAAAGGTATAGATTTGAATCTTCGATTTAAGGTTTCCTAGTAAAAACAAACTAAATAATATAGGGTTGTTTTTTAAAAATCGTCTTCTAATGGGGTCAAAAAAGGTTTGAAAGTTTGTATGAGAAACGTGTCGTTATTACTTACCAAATGTAAATTCAAAAACATTGATTAGGGCTTTTTTTATTTAATGCTCTGAAGTGCTTCAGCGGGGGCTGAGAGTTCACAGGGCAATGTTTATTTTTAAGGATAAACTGTGGCTAGAAATTGGAAATTAGGATAGCCGGTTTCTTTAATAATATGTAGATCTATCAGGAAATATATTTTTTTTAACTTACGGTGGTAAAACCCCTATTTCACTCCTTTAGGGGTAAAGGGGTGAAATGGGGCTTTTATCGTTTTGTTAAAAACGTTCATTGAGAAACGTTAGAAATTTAAAAGTTCGTATAGACGTTCTTTATTTATGAACAAGATAATTGATACAGCGTTTTCATGAAAAATCATCCCCTATTTAGCATTAAAGTAATAGAAAACAAATTTCAGCGTTTTTGAAAATTCGGCCTCTGAAGGGGTGAAAAGGGTGTTGGAAGTTTGTTTGGGATGAAAATATTAATTTAAAGAATAACTTGAAACTATATTTTTAGACCTAGTAATAAACCATATATTGTATAGTATATTGTCCCGCAAAAAAAAAATGTTGGTTGAAATACAGGTATTATTATAAGAAATGTAATTTCAGTGGTTTTAAAACCTCATCCTCTGATGGGTGAAAAGGACCCCCTTTTCACCCATGACAAAGTATTTTTGAGGAGTATTTTTTTAACAAGAAACTTGTAACTTTATTTACAGACAGACATTTAGTAGACAATAAATAAAAATACAAGTTGGATGGTTTTTATTCCGGACATCATCTCTTAAAGGGACGAAATTTGTAAAGGAAAACTCTAATCAAGCCTATTTATGTCTAAAACAATTTACTAGCAATTATTTCCCTAAGGCAATAACGAGTTCTACGCGAACGAAGTCACGGGCACAAGCTAGTAGTTTATACCTTATAAATTAAAAAATAAGATATGAATAAAAACTATCACAGCTAAGTAGACATTACTAGTTAACGAGTAAGAACCGAAATTAAGAAATGTACTTACCTTTGTGCGTACGAATAAACAAAACTTTGTACAATTTCCTTTGATACTGTTGTTAGTTGTGTCAAACAGGTAGTAAAATATAAGAATGTGAACCTTTAAATCCGCATAATGTACTTAACGGGTGAATAACTACGGATCCCTACATTGCGCGTGGCCCGATATACACTTGGCTGCTTTTTAAGTGTTAACATAAGGAAGTATGTACCTATACCTACGAAACAAGAATACGTCTGTAAAATGTACCCTATCAGGGTTCTAAAGCAGCTTAACGAACTCAATACCACGGCACAGCACACCTCACGCCACCTCCTTAAACGTTCTCTTTAAGCTGATTACCTACCCACCTTTCGTTTACAAAATCTTGTGGAAAATTAACATGCTTAACGAGAATACAATGTCATAATACTTACACTAAAGATCCGTTTATACTCGTATATAAGGAAATTAACACAATGAAATAAGTTTTTGGCCTAGCTGAGCTCTCGAAGCGGGTAACTCCCCTACAAGCAAAGTGGAGATGCATGCAAAACGGTGGCTACTGGTTATGTAAAAAATTAATGGTAGTAGTATTTGTAATAAATTTAAAAGAAAAAAAACTATCACAACTAAGTAGACATTACTACTTAGTTTACGAGTAACAGCCGAACTTAAGAAATGTACTTGGAAAAAGTAATCTTTCGTACAATTTCCATTGATTACTCAGATATCTTGTGCAAATATGTAATATAAATATGATGTGTGCTTGTGTCAAATATAGAGTAAATATAAGTTGTCGACGTTTAAATAAAGCCACGGTTATCCGAGTCTTTATTTAAACGTCGAGTCAAGTTACGTTGCTGGATTCGTCGATCTATGTAAAAACTAGTGATAGTTGATGTATTCAAAAGGTACTTAAATACGAAATAGTGGCCTCTTTTTTTCAATATCTATATTATTTGATACGTTATTATGATACGTTAAAGCACCCTTAATGCGTAAAAATAGAACACTTGTGTTTACAAAATTATATCCCAGAATCATCCCCAGAATGGGCAAAATATCTATATTTGAAGATTATGAAAAATTTAAGTCAGAAAATAACTCTTCATAATTCCAGAGAATAGTTTGCAATACTAATAAATTCTGCAAATTCAATACTAAATTCATTTGAATCGCATAGGTCATAAATAATTTATTTATTTCATAACTACCTACGAAGCATCTGATTCTTAAGGCATAATGAATTATAATGAATGACAGACAATTGATTTAGCCACTACAGCATTTTAACCGTGGGACACCTTCACACTTTCGCTGCATATTTTAAAACCTACTTAATATTTTTTACTTTATCACAGAATGTTTGTACAGTGTATTCTAATTCTAAGGCTCCAAATTAATACGTTCCTTATAAACAAACCTGTTATGTTGTCCCTGTGAATGTACAAAATTAACGCAAGAATATGCCAAAGTTATAAGAAAACAATAAATGTATCGCCTCAAGTTTTACTTAACCGTACAAAAACACGCAATAATAACTTTCCAGTACGTATACTATACAAAACATAAGCTTAAAGGGATCCATTATTTTGTAATGCATTTATTTAATGGAACCACCCATTAAACTTTGACGAACTGGTTAATCAGAAGGCTATAAATGGGGACCGTAATCCCGGATTGTCTCATCAAGCTGAGCCATGCGTTTAATTAATATTAAATACTTAATGCATATGAATAATCCTATTTAACATTGCTTAATACTACTTTCATTGCTGCTGCTGATGTAACAAACTTCTACTTCAGATGTAAACTTGAAAGTTGTTCTTTGACAAGCTTAAATAATGCTGATGTACTTGTAAGTAGCAATTAATTTTTAAATTTGTACACATTTATTCTTCCCGGAGGCGTAACTATGATGGTTGCCATTTTATCACTTATCGCCATGGATAAGATATTCGACACGTTCTGAGAAGTATGCGGGAGTGACGGGTGTCTTATCCACGACGATAAGTGCCATTTGGCATTTAGACCGCCGTTTGCACAGTTACATTTTGTGCAATAAGGCGTGTTTTACAACATTATTGCACTTGTAATTTAGGGTTATATCGCGATTAAGATATGATTGCAACTCACAGGAAGTCGTACACTGCATGAGCACGATGCATTTTCTTTAAATCAGGTCCTACAATTGATTCTAATTGTAAACCTCGGCAAATGGATTTATCAAACTCCTACCAAATTTATTATTGGTTCTTAATTTGATATAGAAACGTTACATTTCGTTTTTTTTTATAATATAATATGTAACATAAATTTTAATGATATATACAGGGTGTTTTCATTGAATTCCGTAATTGCGAGAGTACAATCCTGATATGAAATAAAGTAATCGTCTCTAAGACACTAGTACCCCAATTCGTACCATTTCGAAGATATTCAAGAATTCATTTTCGTTAATTAACACCCCTAGTATAGTATAAAACATCCTTAACAATTAAACAATGTTGACATGTGTGTCATTCGAATTCCGAATTGTAATACTTGACATTAATTTTTGCTTAACTCCACGTTAACTCTTGAGGCCGGTTTTCATTCACCCTTGGTAATATAATTAATTATTTTGTATGTTTTTTTTTTTAATAACTAAATATACTACGTCTTTTCTATGGCTATAGACAGCTATATGCTAGAAGGAACGGAAAGCAATAATCCTGTATATGAAAAGAAAGGCCGATATCGCAGATGTTTGAGGCCCGTGCCGCAGGCGAGGGTCATAAATATGCGAGAGAGGGCTTTCTGTTTTACGACCTGTGTTTTGTACACAATTTTACGTCACCACTTGGCCCAAAAAGTGGGTTTTTCCGGACGCGCAGCGTGCGGAAAAACGCGCTTTTTGGCAAGGTGTGGTGTAAAATTATTTTACAGTACATATGGTGCTACTTTACCGCACGAGTGCGGTAATCAGCAGATTACGTGCATATGTCGAAACTTTAAAGAGCCATATGTACTGTAAAACTTTGTACGATACACGTGCGAACAGGTAATTCGCAACTCGTGTCGATTTAAAACACTCCCTTCGGTCGTGTTTCAATTTATCACCACTCGTTGCGAATGTCCTGTTCTCTGCACTTGTATCGTAATGTACTATTATCATATAGGCATTATTTCATGCACGTAGAACTGATGGCCGTTGGGGCGGAAAGGTTCTCGAGTGGCGATCACGTACCGGAAGGCGTAGCGTGGGCAGGCCCCCCACACGGTGGACCGATGACCTGGTGAAGGTCGCGGGTGTCCGCTGGATGCGGGTAGCGCAGGACCGGTCATTGTGGAAGTCTTTGGGGGAGGCCTATGTCCAGCAGTGGACGTCTTTCGGCTGACATGATGATGATGATGATGATTATTTCATCAAATATTTTTATCATATAGGATTGCGTGTTTCCATTCCATTTGTTTTACAAATGTGTTGAAAAACGTCGTAATTGTGTTTAGTTGTTGGGAGTGGTGTTTCTCGCACAATTGTGGTGGAAAACATTGCTTAAGACGCGAGTTTGATTATTACGATCTCGGCTCCCTTTAGAATAAATAGAATGATTATTCCATTTCAGTGTTATGATCGAAATACCTACACCCCACATGGATCAATATATACTTATCACTTCAACATTTTATTTAGTTATTAAATGTGTTGTATATACTTAACTGTATTTTATTGTTAACAAAATTATATTTACCTCTGCTAAGCCATCTTTAGTGAGTTGGAGAAGTCATTCATGGCGCATTCCACACACAATATGCCACGGTCACGGGTCTGAGTGGTATCAAAATTCCTCTTCGAGGGAAAGGTAAATAGGATTAGGGTTGGCCTTCGTTTCATATCGTATGCTTGTGATGTGAAACTTAATAATAAATTCCTTTGTGGTAAAGGAACAAAAAATTAAAATTCCTTTCGTGTCCAAGGGTTTCCCTCAGCGCAGTTTTGTCATTTCGTTCGGAGGGATCTCGCGTGTCATACGCAATCCCCTTGGCTGGGTATACAAAATACTTGATTAACATTACGCACGTTTGCCCATCTCACATGTCAAACTTGTGCTTTACCAACGTAATAATATAATGAATATCAACCGAATTACGACATGTCATTATAAAGTTACAGTATTCACCACGTCTGACATACCTACGAGAAGTAGGTAAATTAGTTGAGAGGAATGCAGTACGTTGTCATTATTCGAAACTCAATAATCTTTAGATTGGATTCGTGTGGACTTCGTGGAATGTATCCATTCCACGTAGAGCAAACCAGTAGAGTCTAGTGAATTAAACTAATCGAAGACAACATGTGACGAACAGCGTGTAATTTTATGGACGAAAGAAAAAAAACCTAGTGTAGGTTATAATAGAAGGACTGAAGAACTTGTATTAATGAGGCGAAGAAATAAATATGCTACCGACAAATAAATTAAATTACGATTTACGACAAATAAAACACATTGAGAATACTATTTATGTCATTAATATCTCATTCTGTAAAAAAACTAATAGGTATCCATAATAGAAACACCAGAAATAAAAATAAATCGCCAAAAAAAAGTTTAAGTGTTCGAAAAGTATACAAGTCTTTTTAGGTCAATGTATCCGTTTATGTATAATCTATACTAATATTATAAAGCTGAAGAGTTTGTTTGTTTGTTTGTTTGTTTGAACGCGCTGATCTCAGGAACTACTGGTTCGAATTGAAAAATTCTTAGTCCATTTATCGAGGAAGGCTTTAGGCTATATAACATCACGCTGCGACCAATAGGAGCGAAGACGCGGACGAAGTCGCCGGCAACAGCTAGTTACTTTATAAAGGTACCTGATAATGGTGTATTATAAATATATAGGTACTCTTCCATGATAATCTACGAGAAAAAAGAAATCGTCTACAATAGCCATGATGCCACAATAGCCGGCAACTATTAAAACAAGCGTTTTTGTTCCCGCATTTTGATTTTTGATTTGATATTTAGAAACTGAGACTTAAGTTACAACCCAAGTTCAATTAACTTCTTATTTTTTTCTTGCCAGAAAATAATTATATTCCGGATGGATTTGGTAATAAGAACTTTCATTATTTATTGTGCACATTGTACCTTCAAATATTTCACAATGTTAACACACACACATCCATACAATACTTTCATTGTAAAAGGTCATGACATAGGTACTGTGCTGTTTTTTAACCAACTTCAAAATTTCAAAAGAGGAGGTTATCAATTCGGTTGTATGTTTTTTTTTTTGTTTTTTTTTTTTTAATGTTTGTTAGTCCATAACTCCGTCATTTCTTAACCGATTTGGAAAATTCTTTTTTTGATTGTAAGTATATATATCCAAGTTGGTCCCGTTTTTGTCAAAACGCAGTTCTGATGATGGGATCCATGAGAAATTGAGAGAACTCCTCAAATCTTCAAGGCAAACATATAGTAATTTTTGTGTTTTTATCCACAAGTCAAGCATTTTCATCCAAAAATGTGACATTGGATGAAGTGGAACTGCTGATGATGATCAGAACAGAACTCTTCAACGACAAAAAGTTCACGTTTGGCGATTTATCCTCCTAGCTGTGTTTGTTAAGCAAGTTCTATTTTCACGATTAATTTTTGTCATGCTTGATTTCTGATGATGGGATCCATGAGGAATTGAGGGAAATCCTCAAATCTTAAAGGCAAACATAGAGTGATTTTTGTGTTTTTATCAACAAATCGAGCATTTTCATAAATGTGACATTTGATGAAGTGAAACTGCTGATGATGATCAGAACAGAACTCTTCAACGACGAAAAGTTCACGTTTGGCGATTTGTCCTCCTAGCTGCGTTTGTTAAGCAAGTTCTATTTTCACGATTAATTTTTGTCATGCTCGATTTTTGATGATGGGATCCATGAGGAATTGAGGGAACTCCTCAAATCTTAAAGGCAAACGTATAGTGATTTTTGTGTTTTTATCAACAAATCGAGCATTATCATACAAAAATGTGACATTTGATGAAGTGGAACTGCTGATGATGATCAGAACAGAAGCAAGTTCTATTTTCACGATTGATTTTTGTCATGCTCGAGTTCTGATGATGGGATCCATTAGGAATCGAGAGAACTCCTCAAATGTGAAAGGCACACAAATAGTGATTTTAGTATTTTCATGAACTAATCAAGCATTTTCATTCATAAAAGTGACATTTGATGAAGTGGAACTGCTGATGATGATCAGAACGGAACTCTTCAACGACGCGTAGTTCATGTTTGGCGATTTGTTCTCTTCGTTTTGTTTGTCAAGCCAGCAAGGTTTTTTCATGATTCCATGAGGAATTGAAGGTACTTAGTCTTCTACCATTATAAACATACATTATAGCCATTTTATTTTATTGTATATCTATCTAAGAGTGCACCATCTAAGTATAATAATCTTTTACCGGCCTCCCCCATTGAAGTCGGTTTTTTTTTCTTAAAAAATATTCTTCAATCTGTTGCTAACCTGTGATGTATTGAATGCTACTATAATAGTAAAAGTAGTCGTGTCCAATGCGCGCAGCGACGTAGACGCATTTATGACTAATTAATTAATTAATTGCGAAATTAGCGCGGCTCGGCCGCTACTAATAGTGTTCAAACGATGAGTGAACCTATCGTGAATAAGCTCCTCGCCTTTCTGCTGCGGATACTGCGGGAGGATGAGTTGGACGCGGAGCAGGTTTGTTTGGCGAGCTTCAGTGCCGCCGACATCTGCGCAGCGAAGAAGGTTCCAGTCCCTCGGGATCGCCGGCACATTTATACCTCACCGGAGGGGGGATGAAACCGGGAAAAAGTCCCTTAAGGACATCATTGATGTTCTGAGGGAGCGTGAAAGCGACTTGCCTAAGTTCGTGGCGACGGAGGTCTCCGGATCCCCATCCTGCATTCCAGAACATGTCGACGTGAGCAGCCTGCTGAAGGAAATCGTGGCTCTTAAGGCAGGCATGGCTGAAATTTTGAAAAAGTTTGACGACTCGCAGGCTACTATTGCCGTGTTACGCAAAGAAATTATCAGTTTGCGTAATAGTGCCCCGGGAACTCGGTCACCAGCGGCGTCAAATTTCAAGAGTAATGACGGGTGGCAAATGTCGACTCGGTCAGTTTGCATGTTGCTGACACTGCGCATGCCATTCCACTGCCCGCGTGCCCCCTCCGCGCCGGGCCTCCCCCCGTCGCATCCTCTAAATCGCGTCATCGCTATGCTGATGCCGTAGCTGGTCGGTCTGTCGCAGCCAACCGGAAGGACGCGCCCTCAAGAGCGCGTGAAGTCGGGTTCCTCCGAAGGAGAAGCCCTCTCGCACCGATGTGGATAAGGAGGGTTTTACAACGGTGTCGAAGAAGCGCAAGTCGCGCAATAGTCAGTGTGGTACTGCAGAACCGGTTGGTTCGGGTTTGCGTGTTGCCACACCGAGCATGGCGCTCTATGTATCGCGCCTGCACTACACCGCCACGGCTGATGATGTGGTGGAGTACGTTCGCCAGAAGACCGACTTCCCGCTGAGGGTGTTCCAGCTGCGTTCACGTCACTACGTGCACTTCAGCTCATTTGTCACCACAAACGTGCCGCGGCCGCTGCAGGAGACCATCGCGTGTGCTGACTTCTGGCCGAAGGGTGTCGTGTTTCGACGGTTCCGGGGCAACCTACCGAATCCTACACCGGAGACGACGATGCAACGGGGCTACACCGTTTCGTCGCCTAAATAGATATTTTATAAGCTTAAGTTTCATGGCGCCTTGGGTTAACTGTAAGGCCATGTAAACATTTGTAAGAAATAAATAAATAATTAAAATAAAAAAATCAAAAGGGTTCTTAAAATTCGTGAGTCGCTGTAACAAAACGAGAAAAGCGAATATTTTTTCTACGACAGCAAAATAATTAGATTTAAATTAAAAATTGATATGGCGACATAATACGGGCATAGCCGTGTACCTCTTTTAAATCTTAAAAAAAAAATGACAGTTGTATAATAATCTATGGAAATCCATTTTGATCCTCCCACCAGTCATAATGACTTGTAGCAAAAAGTTTGTTGTTTTTAACTGCTGTCAGTCATTTCATTGGAAGATTATAATGCTGGAGTACAAAAATTACTTACCATAGATGCCTGGTTACCAGTTATTTTGTTTGGTAGTTATTTGTCCAATGGGCGTTAACAAATAAAATAAGTATTGTTTCATGGTAAAATATCACGCACATTCAAGTTATAGTCAACCTCGTCATTCCTCATAGTCGATTTTGGCGTTCCTTATCTCTGATCTCCTGCCTCATTATTTTTTTCTGGGACACCATTGATTTGTCTTTACTGGAATTAAATGTCCGAACTCTCGATAAACCCCCATTTGCGAACAATAATTAATCCCGAAAATTGTGTTGTAAAGTTCATTAGCTATTCTTTTTAGTTTTGGGTCATGCAAACAGCTCACACGGACCCGAGATTACTCTTTACTTATTCTTCTTACCTCGGGGTTGTTTCTTTAAAAGTTTAATTCCGGCTCAGTGAGCCGAGCTAGTTTCAGCATTTTACTCGCATTCATGAACAGTCAGTTTCAAAAGAGTAAATAACGAGAACGTACACTTGCTAAAGTGTCAGAACAGAAGCTGTATTGTCGTACCGCTAAAATGAATTTTAGATCACAATGGTGTGAAATAAATTGGACAGAAATTTCCGGCGAAGATTGATTTGGAAAACCAACCCCAACTGAAATAGGATGGTGAAGATAAAAAATATTGGCGAATAAGCGTACGGCTCGCTTGCTACAATCATTAGTAACGCGCTTAAAATTCAGCACTTGAAGAGGAATCACGCGACCGTTACCTTTCATTCATAAACCTGTTTCATAATATGCAGCCCCTCGAGAAAACGTCGGCAAGGTACCTACAGCCGGAACGCCCAAAAGAGGAAATTCCTCTGAAACCGTAAAGTTCGCTGGCATATAATTGGAATTACATATTAACCTTACCAGTAACGACGCATTCGCGTAACCTAACCAGTAAGAGCGGCACCACTTAAAAAAAAATATGTATTACGAATTTACGAATAAATATCGATAACAGAGTCATACGGCGGCCTGTTAAGCTTAGTTGGTAGTGACACTACCTCCGAAGCTAGAGAGGTCCCGGGTTCGAATCCCGGCCAGGGCATTACTTGTGCATTTAGCGCGGATATTTTTGCCTGGGTCTTGGGTGTTTTCTATTTATTTATGTATGTATTTATCTATATAAGTATGTACTTATATATCGTCGTCTAGTACACATGGCGCAATAAGTTTGGGACTAGGTCGATTTGTGTAAGATTGTTCCCCAATATTTATTTATACAAAGATCTACTAATTAATTAGGACACTACAACAGCTATCAAAACCGTTTTCAGGGTTATGTAGTATGCAAGGAATTATAGTTTCGCCATGTCCGTCCGTCCGCCCGTCTGTCTGAGCCTTAGCTCAGTAACGGTTCCTACTCGTACTAGGAAGTTGTAATTTGGTATGGGTATACAAATCAATCTCGCCGACAAAAAGATAGAATAAAATTTAGAAGAAAATAGTTTTTAGGGTACCTCCTCTACACGTAAAGTTGGGATGCATTTTTTTCTTTAAAACCCCATCGTGTCGGGTATCGTTAGAAAGCGCGTTTAAAAATGACATAACCCTACATTGCGCGTGACCCGACACGCACTTAGCAGCGTTTTTATAAACTGCTATCACATAATTAAAAAAAAAAAACCGACTTTAATGGGGGAGGCCGGTAAAAGATTATTATACTTAGATGGTGCACTCTTAGATAGATATACAATAAAATAAAAATGGCTATAATGTATGTTTATAATGGTAGAAGACTAAGTACCCTCAATTCGTCATGGAATCATGAAAAAACCTTGCTTGCTTGACAAACAAAACGAAGAGAACAAATCTCCAAACGTGAACTACGCGTCGTTGAAGAGTTCCGTTCTGATCATCATCAGCAGTTCCACTTCATCAAATGTCACTTTTCTGAAAATACTTGATTAGTTCATTAAAATACTAAAATCACTATTTGTGTGCCTTTCACATTTGAGGAGTTCCCTCGATTCCTAATGGATCCCATCATCAGAACTCGAGCATGGCTAAAATCAATCGTGAAAATAGAACTTGCTTAACAAACACAGCTAGAAGGACAAATCGCCAAACGTGAACTTTTCGTCGTTGAAGAGTTCTGTTCTGATCATCATCAGCAGTTCCACTTCATCAAATGTCACATTTTTGTATGATAATGCTCGATTTGTTGATAAAAACACAAAAAGCACTATATGTTTGCCTTTAAGATTTGAGGAGTTCCCTCAATTCCTCATGGATCCCATCATCAGAAATCAAGCATGATAAAAATTAATCGTGAAAATAGAACTTGCTTAACAAACACAGCTAGGAGGACAAATCGCCAAACGTGAACTTTTTGTCGTTGAAGAGTTCTGTTCTGATCATCATCAGCCGTTCCACTTCATCCAATGTCACATTTTTGGATGAAAATGCTTGACTTGTTGATAAAAACACAAAAATTACTATATGTTTGCCTTGAAGATTTGAAGAGTTCCCTCAATTTCTCATGGATCCCATCATCAAAACTGCGTTTTGACAAAAACAGGACCAACTTGGATATATATACTTACAATCAAAAAAATAATTTTCCAAATCGGTTAAGAAATGACGGAGTTATGGACTAACAAACATTAAAAAAAAAAAAACACAACCGAATTGATAACCTCCTCTTTTGAAAATTTGAAGCCGGTTAAAAATAGAAGCTTATGTCGACTATTTCGCTTCTATAAGATGGATGGTTTCAGAATTATTATCCGACTGAACAATTAATTAGAGTCTAGCGGGCCACGGGATAAAAAATAGAGTAAAATAATTGGATCACAATACTTACTAAACCTTTTGGGTAAATTCTTGGAAGAAGCATTTTTGTTTAGTGTACAGTCAGCTGCAGAGAAACGTAATTGCACGTTTAACGCATGTAAGTTTGTATGCAGAGGGGGTCACGTTTCTCTGCAGCTGACTGTATTTTAACTTAATAATTATAAATAAAATAGAAATATTAAGGGACATTTTTTTACTCGAATTGTACTCGTCTCATAGTAATTAGTACCTAGTAGTAATAGTAGTAAACACTTTTTGCACAAATCAAGTCATAAAAGAAAATAAATTTAATTTTAGATGTTTGTACAAAGGCGAACTTAACTGGGCGACTTAACCTTTCCCAAGCTCAATAAGGCTCGTGTTATGGGTACGTCTAGTACCCATAAAACGACATATACATAGAAACTAAGTCTCAGGAAAACAAATGTTTTCTCACCACAGAAACAAATACCCTTACCAGGATTCGAACCCGGGACCTCCAGCTTCGTAGGCACTGTCACTAGACTAAACAGGTCGACAGATGTAGATAAGTGGCAGTGGGCGGGGAACATAGCACGTAGAACCGATGGCCGTTGGGGCGGAAAGGTTCTAGAGTAGCGACCACGTACCGGAAGGCGTAGTGTGGGCAGGCCCCACACACGGTGGACTGATGACCTGGTAAGGGTCGCGGGTGACCGCTAGATGCGGGTGGCGCAGGACCGGTCATTGTGGAAGTCTTTGGGGGAGGCCTATGTCCAGCAGTGGACGTCATTCGGCTGACATGATGATACCATAAGCATGTTTAAGTGTCCTTAAATGTCATCAGTTAGGAAAGGAATAGGGACATCAGGCTAAGCACATTTAATATATACGCTATAAATTAGACAATCTCCTACCTACATGCTTTCGCGAATGTTGTCAGTTTTCGTGAGTATGGACCATTCTCTTGGTTATATCTTGATAATAAAAGTAAATCACTGCACACGTTATCCCTTATCACTACCTTATTTATTATTATAGTAATGCGAAACACAATAATACCCAAAATATAAAAATGATTAGGCATAAATATATGGTAATATATTCTAAGCAGATTTATTTTTTTATGTGAAGGTGCCATCAGATTCTTAGGTGCTAGAGTGTATGTGCATATAAATTTGGTGAACGTCTGATGATGAGATATAGGGGGAATCGAGGGAACTCCTCGAATTTGATAGGCGCGCATAAGCCGATTTCGGTATTTTCTGTCGGTAATCAAGCATTGGCTCACGGAAATGTGTGCCATAGCAAGTATAAAATTGGAATCAGTTTTTTTTTGGTATAAATTATTTGATGACAATTTACAAACTATGCAGTTTATTTTAAAGTTTGATCAGTATTTACGTTCATCGATCATATTACACTCAGTAACAAATAAAACAGGGCCAGTTTGTAAAGAGATTCGATACAAAGTGTGTGTGTGTGTGTCTTGACCACATTTTTCGTAGAGCCGTTTTGTTAACCACATGGACTGAGACTTGGTCATCAATTCGTCATTTACCAGTATACATACTTCATCATTAATATACCCAGCAAACTAATGAGCATAAGCCATGTTTTCACAGGATTTAACTTTATTATAACAGCAGAATTTAGCTTAATTTACTTATAAGTGACACAATAACAGAATACAAGCTGACCGTGAAGATAACAGGTTTTGCCTGAATAAATTATTGAAATAAATTTGTAAGGTGTTAACAATGAAAGTAACAGGTTTCAAAAAGTGTTGGTGTGCAGTTTGTTAATGTTGAGATATGTTTCATGCATTGTAACCCTTTCTTTGACAAAAAATGAAAATTCCCCTTATTCAAGCCTCGGTGCACTAGTTAGGCCAAACAATTTCAGTCAGAAAAAAGAACAACAAGATGGTCAAATAGTTTGTATATCCTGCCATACACTGCCAAATAAAGGGTTAATATGGTTTCCGACTTAGAAACATAAACACACTTACAATAAAGTTTTAAATTTTTTTTTTAAATAAAGTACAACTTTTTTTCACTCGTTTCTGGTATTAGGAATAGCACTACGGAAGCTATTATTTTTATAGATTAGAGAAACACAATATATATCTTTCAAGATCCTCTGCTATAAAACACAATGTTAATAAAACCCGTGATTTTAATACATTGCACGAGATGCCTACCGTCTTTCTGGGTGACTAAGGGGTGGACTAAAAGACTACTGTCATGATTGACATGAACGACTTATTTTAGAGCATACAATTTCATGGCTGATTTCGATCATTTACATTTACAGGTAAAAATTATACTGCAAACCATCATCATGTGAACCGATTGTTGACCTAGCGATATAGTCGATAAAGAATGATTTGATACAGACAAAACCGACTATATTTTAAGCTGCAATATATTATAATCTGGTGTAAGTGAGCTTAAATAGTTCGGAGCTGATACGAGCAATTAATAGGTTCTAACTGTATCTTATATCATACACTTAACAGATTCTTCCCGGACATGATTCAAGAACATAATCATTAAGCTACCTTAATTAATGACCTATCTTTCTAATGGTACTATCGAGGGCATACATATGTATACATTTAGGACCTTATTTCAATGGAATAAGGTGAAAGAGTGTGCATATTGGTGCCTGTACGTCGTGTCGAAAAACGGACCTTACCAGGTTTTAGAGCTCTTTTGGCAATAGTCACTTAACACGATTTTTTTTAACTGTAAATGGGATTGCAATAACTACTAGTCTAGTCTAACCTGATGGAAAGTTAAGACAAGGTCTAAGATGGAACACGCTCACCCAGAAAATGCCTGTTCACTCTTACCTTGAAGACATCGAGGTTATATAGGACGATATGTATTGTAAAGTAAAATAAGGATTCTTTCCATTTCCTACCTTAACAGATTAAATTTCCTAAAAGTAATAAGGAATCTAAAAAACCGGTCAATTGCGACTGGCGCACCGAGGGTTCCGTACAACTAAAAAAACAAAAGTAATTTACCAATATATTGGTATTTTTTGGTAAAATATACGTAATAATAAACATTAGGAGTATCACCAAATTTCAAGTTCATAGGTCAATGGGAAGTTAAAAAATCTTCGAACAAAACGTGTGACAGAGGGACAGCAATAGGGCTATGTTTGGACCCTTCAGATACAGAATCTTAAAAAGATGACGAATCGAAAATAAATAAAAATCGCATAGTTTAAAGATGAAGATATAATCCGAAATTTATTGTACAACAAACCTATCAAATATAAATTCAAAAATCTAATCCTCAAAATAATAGTATCTAACGTGCTTGGTACTGGGATCGAAATAGTCGTTATGGGGCAGGTCGAGGGAGGAGATGGCGGCCTCAAAGTAGTGCCTAGTGAAGTGAATGGCGTCTTCAGGTCTTAGCATGAGGAGGGCTTGTAGGTAGTCTCGCACGGAATTGGTAAGGGCGCTGGACTCGGAAGTGTAGCGGGCGCCCTCCGATGATCGTGTGCTCTAAACATATTTACAAAGAGTTACGGCCCATTGATATGGTGCACGCTTGCATGCGATTTTCAGTTCATTACACTGCAGGATTTGATCATACTCATATTTCCTCAGTAGCCCGCAGTCCCCCAATATAACGAAAATCGCATCCAAGTTGCTCCACATAAATCGGCCTTTAGACACAGCAATATTTTATTTGACAATATTACAACATGCATCAAAACGTGTAATACTAATGCTTGAACTAAAGGTTTAAGTACAAAAGTTTTAAAATAACACAATGGTGTCGTACCTATTTGGAATTGCAATAAAATGATATAAAATATCTTCATTTACATTTTATAAAATGAGCCTGAAATAAGAGCTGATCGCAATAAACTATGCATAAGAGTTCTGGAGCGAAATGCACCAGAACAATGCTTGCATACATAATTTAACTTTCCCTCGAACCATAAAACTGAAGCTAATTAACGACTGATATATTTGCTAGTAATCAAGCGAGACATTCCAGCAAGATTTTCTTACCTTGAAGTCAAGGTAATCAGACAAAAGCTGCAGATCTTGACGCCAATTTTGACGTAGAGGAGCATGCTGCTCAATTATATCCTTTTCGGGTATAGTACTCAAAAGCGGATTTATGTGTATCAAGTAATTGTTATCTGCCCACTCGTGATATATGAGATAACCTTGAAACAGCAAATTAATTAGTTACATACCTCATACCTTTAAGCATTAAATTAAAAATTGCAGTTGACTTCCACCGATCTGGTGATACTTTCCGAGTGCGTCAGTAAAAAGTAAAAGTGCCCACTTTAAGAAGTTTCTGTCAAGAATCAAGAATTTCGTATTTGATATGGCTTGTACCCGGGTATGTCCTAAAACTAAGACCAACACCACCGTAGGATGGGCAGCAGCATCCCTGGGTGCGGTGGAGATACTGCGATCACCAAAATGCATGCCAAGCGTGGCGATTATGGCATTCACCCTCTCTAATATGGTGGTGATGGAACCTTTTTTTCCACAGCCAAGTACTACGTGTTGAGACGATTACCATGAGCCCAAACACGACCGGTTTACATTGTGTGATTTAGGATTTGTTGTGGCCACCTTCTGTTTCCAACATCAGATCAGCTTGATGGTACAACCGAGGTCAAAGATATGTTTACATGTTTACCTTCCTCAGACACTGAAAGTAGTTTTTTTATTATATTTTTTCACCCATAGGGCGAAATGCTTCATTTTCGACCCACTTGCTTCTTAAGTAAAATATATTTTTAAATTGGGCAATGCTGTATAGCCACCTCCGTACGATGTAATTTTTTGTAGAGTTTGATAATAATTATTATGAGTTAATATTTTAAATTAGGGTAATAAAAGACTGCTACACACTGCTGCTACCGTTTGATTCCACAACATGTTGCGTTGTTGTTGTTATTCGATGTAAGCGTGCGCTTAATTCATTAAAAAATATCAAATTGGCAGAATCTTATATGGCCACATAACCATGAAATTGTAGTAGGTAACTGTTGAAGCTTATTGATAATTGTAAGGATGAAAATTTTAAATTATTAAAATAAACAATAAAAATGTTATGCTATTGGGTTATTGCTCTTTCTTTGCCCAGATGCAAGGCCGCCAGCGTCTTATGGACCATGCCTCAAGCGGATGATCTGGGTGGGGTATTCTATTAGGGTTCCTTACCCAAAGGGTAAAACGGGACCTTATTACTAAGACTCCGCTGTCCGTCCGTCTGTCTGTCCTTCTGTCATCAGGCTGTATCTCATGACTATCACGATTCATAGACAGTTAAAATTTTCCTACATGATGTATTTATGTTGCCGCTATAACAACAAATACTAATAAACAGAATAAAATATGTTTTCACCTCAGCGGCTCGAAAATGGCGGTTTTGCTGCTTGAAACCAGTGAACAAAATGCAATTTTGCTGCTAGCGTGAAAACGACTTTTCCAGCATGAAACCAGTGAGCAAAATGCAATTTTGCAGCGAGCGTGAAAAAAACTTACTTTTTAATTTTTCATATCGTAGGCTAGTTTAAGTAACTTCATTCTCTCTATCACTATTTCTTTGCGTTATATGTTCTCGCCGCTGAGGTGAAAAGTTCTATGTATCACACGAGAGCAAAGATATTTGCATCTCGTGTCTTTGAGTCCCTCGCTACGCTCAATATTCTAATTTTCAATTATGGAACCTTTCGCTCACTTCGAACACTCGCAGCAAAAATCTACTTTGCTCTCTTGTTGAACAAATAACTATTAAGGGGGCTCCCATACAACAAACTCTTTTTTTACTGTTTTTTATAAATAATAGTACGGAACCGTTCGTGCGGGAGTCCGACTCGCACTTGGCCGGTCTAGTATGTAGTATTTTTATTATTTTGTTATTGCCATAATTAAAATGTACTGAATCTGTAATTTAGTACCAAAGCCATATTGAATATCTGGTAATGATCTATTCTCAAACATGCTATGATAATGTTGTCGTCATGTTCCTTATCTTACGAGGCTTGCACTGAAAGTGGCGGGAATCGAATACTTATTAATTTATTTTTAACATGTATTATACCTTTTTATAATCTCTGAAGTTTCCTTATCTCAACACACTGGCCACTTAGAAAAAAAAAAGTATGGTTCGGTTTCAATTGTTTATTGAAGTCGTCGAGTCACTGCTTAAAATGGAATTGTGCCGTGAAAATTTCAGAGCTATGATTTATTATGACTTTAAAAGTGGACTAACACAAAAACAATGTGAAGAGCGGATGGTTGCTGCTTTTAATATTGAAGCTCCTTCAAAGACTACAATATACAGGTGGTATTCAGAATTTCAACGTGGCCGTGTATCCCTCACCGACGAAGTGCGTGAAGGTCGACCAAAATCGGCAGTCACGCAAGAAAACGTCGATGTTGTGCGTCGTCTGATAAATGAAGACCGACATGTGACATATCGGGAAATTCAAGAGCACCTGGGTATTGGAATGAGTCAAATACAAATTATTTTAAAAGAAGAATTAGGCGTGAAAAAGTTATTTTCCCGTTGGATACCTCACCTATTGTCTGACGAGCAGAAAATAGTCCGTGTCAATTGGTGCCGCAAAACTTTGAAAAGATTTAACAAGGGACGCTCAAATGCTGTTTTTAGCATAGTATCAGGTGACGAGTCGTGGATATACGCTTATGAGCCTGAAACTAAAAACCAATCCCGAGTATGGGTCTTCGAAGACGAGCTCAAACCCACAAAAGTTGTTCGTTCTCGCAGTACGGCTAAGAAGATGGTGGCTACGTTTATCTCTAAATCTGGTCACGTAGCTACTGTGGCTCTTGAGGATCGTAGAACAGTCAATGCTGATTGGTACACCACTATTTGTTTGCCGAACGTCTTTGCTGAACTCCGAAAAACAAACCCTAGTCGTCGCATCATCCTTCACCACGACAACGCCAGCCCACACACCGCTCGGACAACAACTGAGTACCTGGACGGTGAAAAAGTCGAAATATTGGACCACCCTCCATATAGCCCTGACTTAAGTCCCAACGACTTTTTTACATTCCCCAGAATCAAGGACAAACTGCGTGGTCAGCGGTTTCAGACGCCAGAAGAAGCAGTGGAGGCCTATAAAATAGCCATTTTGTCGACCCCTACTTCAGAGTTCAAAAAGTGCTTTATGGACTGGTTTGAACGCATGCATAAGTGCATGAAATACAAAGGAGAATATTTTGAAAAACAATAAAAATAAATAAACTCACTTATACTGCATATTTTCTTCTATTCCCGAAACTTTCAGTTTTACCCTCGTATGGCTTCAAACATCTCGTTTCGGGTGCAGTAACTGTAAGACGACTGTCTTTTGTTTCAATGGACAACGACATTGATTTTAGTTTTTTTCTCATGACAGGATGGTTCAGCCCATCAACAATATCCGCGGTGAAGGCCCATTACACACAAGCTGAAATTAAAAACCTGAATCTATTTTGTTACATTAGTTACTAAATAAATTGAGAGAGAAATTATAAACAATATTAAAGCCCTTTAAAATGTATTCAGTATCAATCATAAAAATTCAGATGTCAGCTTGTGTATGATGGCCCTGAAAGCATAATCTTGAACAGCATAGATAATCATAATCACGTCTGTGGAAAAAGAAACATTTTGATGGGAAGTTGTAACCTTTCATGGTGTAGATTGATTGCATTGTACGTTTCCGATTTGTAAAATATGAGTTCCGACGAAAACTCTGAAGTGGAAATGAATATGGATTGTACTCCGCCGGAATTGAAATATATAGTATGTTTATTATATTATTATAGTTGCATAAAAATCAGTTACTCTACACTAGTTGATACTTAAAAACTTGATGATACTATCTTATTACCAGGATTTCTTCATTACAACAACAAATTACATATTAATTAACACTAGACAATAAAATTAAAACGAATGATTTTTTAACTAGATAAAACCTATTTTATGAACCTGACCAGTGCCTATTTGAACCTGGCCATGTTTCGGATTATAAGTGGTACTAATTTATATTAATGGCAAGACATACTCTTTAACAACAGACGTTAGAAGTCATCGAATGTCTTCCATGTAAACAAACTTGCATCAAGACGAAATATTTCGTGATTATAAAAATAACTAGTGGCTCTGCGAGCTGTAGACCTCAAAATTTGTTTTTTTTTTCAAATTTCTAAATTTCCAATAATTGACTCTACAAAAAAATCTATATAATTATCGAACCTGCACACTAAATTTGACGGGAATCGGTTGAGAAATGCGACCTGTAGAGGAGAACATCCGGACAGACAGACATACGAAAGAATTTTTGTCCAAAGCTGAAACGGAGATGCTTCGCTCGCTTCGCTCGCTCCGTCCAATATGTCGAAAATCATCCAAAACGTTGTCAGAAAGCTTTTTGTGAATATTATTATTTATTTAAAACAAGAAAAGGACGAGATTGACTAATATTCCAATACACAATGTGACATTATCACAGGTCCAAATAGGCACTTGTCAGACTATAAAAACTAAACTTGGTCTAAAAAAGGTGAACTAATAAGCTTGACCACCGGGGGATGGGCAGCAGCATCCCTTGAGTGCGGTGGAGATACTGCGATCGCCAACCCGCATGCCAAGTGTGGCGATTATGGCATATACCCCCGTGAATTTGGGGCAGGCCTATGTCCAGCAGTGGACGTCCTTTGGCTGATATGGTAATAAGCTTGAAACGCGCAGAGCGCGGCGCAGCGTCGTTGCGTGGCGGAGGCGGTTTTTCGGTAAAGCGAACGCGGTCTGGGGGACGTCGCACAAGAAAACCGCGCAGGATAACGGAGCGAAGACGACGTGTGTGACATATTATGAAGCAGTGATCGACACTATCTACAGTCGACAGTTTCGGAAAAAGAGCGACGCCGCGCCCGCTCTGTGCGTTTCGAGCTTTATTATCAACCTCTTTGCAGGTTGCTTTGACGTTGGACATCAATGTCATGTAGAAGAAACGAGATGCCGAATATCACTGCCAATGACATAGAATTCCATGGTGACATAGTATTCAAGCTACGAGACACCAAAACTAATACTGATACCTACGTGCTAATTATAATTTAGGTCTAGTGAAGTTTTAGTTGCCTTAAAATAAAAAACACAGATAAAAACAATTGACACATCACTGACATCACGCACAAAATGAATGAGACCTGGGGTGCTACCGCGAACTTCGAAAATCGAACTTCGTATCGTGCCGTTCCTTTCCGTCATATAGAGTATAACACGAGAGTGAAAAGGACGGCATGACACGAAGTTCGATTTTCGAAGTTCGCGGTAGCACAGCTGTATATTACTTAACAATTTGGCAAATGCAACTATTACATAATGAGAGGTATTACATCACGAGTGTGGTTTTAAAACAAGGCGCAGCTGATAATCTTTTTTTTATACCACGTCGGTGGCAAACAAGCGTAAAGTAAGCACCAGTTGAAAACGACGATTAGTTTAGATAGAGCTGGTATTTACAGATGGTTTTTGAACACAATTAATAGTTTATTTTATTACTATAGAGGCCGGGAAACGAAGGAGTGCAGGCCAAGTAGATGTAGGATAGTGATACGCGGCCTGCAGCCCATCGTTTCTCAATGAGATTTGTATAGTGCTTTTCTCAAAAATATATAAATACTTCACGGCCAAGGCCTTCAATTTTGTATGAAATTCCTTTACAGTTCTCCCGAGTAGTTCAGCCTGCAACGTGATACTTTGAAGCCTGTTATAACGTACGTGAGTATTTCTCAAAAAAGATGTACATTTGTGGAAAAAAACATGTCGCATAAGTTTGAGTCAAAATACAAGACAAAATGATGAAACTTCTTGCAAGATATTTATGTAGGAATAAAGAAAATATACTCCTGATAAGAATTAGATACCACAAAGACCCAAAATACTTCTTATAATAGTATAATTGTTCAGGTTGGCACTATCATCGATATTCTTCCAATACAAAATATTTTTGTCACTATGGGTACTGACGACTTTGCCGCTTCAAAAAATACTACTTGACGTAAGTCTAGCATTTAAATTTTTTTTTGCTTAGCACCGTCATATAATGTGGATTAAGGTTCAAAGTTGCTTTTATCTTGCTTTCTTTACAATATATTAAGTTTCACGCAAAAAACTAAATGTCTCACCTTTTTTACTTTTTAGTTACGTACTCTTTACACTTCTTCACACCATTTCTGAGTAGTTTCTTTAATTTCTGAACTAATCTATATCATTTTGTAGTGGCAAAACTAAAAGGCTTCCTATTGGCTATGTGCACGTCTGAAACGTCAAACGTCAAAGGTCCCGAGACAATGTTAAAACTCAGAGATGTCAAATAATGACACATGAATATTTTATTTACATTAGTAAACGAGAAAGACTCCGTATTGGAAATTTTACTGAAATAAATACGAGAATAAATAAATACATACAAACGAAACGAATCGTAGGAAACCGTTAGGAAACCAATAGAAAACGTGAAAGTAAATTTGACGGTGGTCCCCGGTAAGTACACATTTCTGCCATGGTGTGCGCTACGATCGCCTAGCTTACCCCCACCACCTACTTCGCACATTGCCAATTGTTTGATGGTAAATGTAATCGCCATATTGTTTCTCTGTGAAAAACTAGTTTCTCTTAGTGCGCCGGCTGTTGTACTGTTTCATTACAGAAGAAAAATATTACTTTATTGGGGTAAAGTACTTCTAAATTGTGTATCAAGTTAATAAACATTTATGTTACAATAATTGTTTAAGTGAATTAGGTACATTGGTTAAATTCATGTTGAGCAAAAAATTTACTTCTAAACTGATTTAAGATATATATATAATAATTCCTTTTACTGTTTCGTTGTTTTTCGTCACGTAACGAAATAGCATTTTATTAAGCTAGGTGTTTATCGATGCTTTATTTATTATTTACCGGGGTTACTTTTTTCAATTGACATCCGTTTGCCCTGTTATTAATTAATAAGTTCGAAAGCAACAACTTTTGTTCTACGATAAAATAAACAGCTGATCGGTCCAAAAAATACGCCAAGTTGTTTTTTTTCTGTCAAGTTGCAAAGCTCGGAATACAAAGGTCTGTTATAAATATATATATTATTAAAATTAAAAAAAAGCATCAATCATAGCTAACAGAAAAATAAGCACATTGTCCAAAAACAATAACTATAGCGCAAACACAAACGAAGAAAAACGTGTATAAAGTTTGTATGGAAAGAGCTTGCCTTACAAGGATAAGGCCTTAAGAACTTTTACTTTTTCCCCTCACTAGCTCGGAAAGCCGTCTTTTATCCTTTGAAACAAGCGGGTAAAAACGCATTTTATCCACAAGTGGGGAAAGTAATTTGACCTTGGAGCGTGTTTGAGTAACTTTTGACAGATAACAAAACGTAAAACGCTCATATTAATGGTTCGTTTGATATCAATTATCATTGAATAAATGGTTTGAGAATTTACAAAATACCAAATTTAGCTTTATTTAATGATTTAAGTCGTAAACCTTAAAATTCTATAAGTAACATTTTTTTTATAATGACTTTGAGTATACTTGTAGGTAAACGCACAAGTTGAGTCGATGCAATTTCAAAACGCATCGTCAGAAATGTCATCTTGTCAATGTCAACTAAAATATACAAAACTTGTCACCGACTCCGACTCGCGTAAATATTATACACAACTTTCAGAGTTTTCTGTTATAATATCGTAAAAAAATCAGTGATTCCAGTGATGAAAATCATGCCTGTGGAACTGTGTTCTTTTGCATGTTGCACTTTCCTCGCTATAGTGAGCAGAAAAGTTTTGTGTTACACACGGGTGCAAAGTTGTATTTTACTTCTCGTGTGTTGAAACACTCGCTACGCTCAGGATTCTATTTTAGAACCACTCGCTTCGCTCGTGGTTCAACTATAGAATCCTTTCGCTGGCTCGTGTTTCAATTCCGCACTCGCGGGTAAAATACAACTTTGCACCCTTGTATAACAAATAACTATTTCCTGTCTTTTAATTTGAATTTTTCATTTTGATTTCGGCGAATAATACGTGTATGATGAATAATGTAATGTTTTTATTCAATTCCCTGCACCTCCATTAAAGGGCCCAGTGCACACTCGCCTTAGTTTACAATTTCGTTACATTATGTAAACTATTTCGTAACAACGTTTTCGTTACGTACATCTTTAGTGAAAAATACTCACGTAACGACGAAATTTCATTTCATGTTTGAGAAATAATACACATTACTAATATTACTATAGAGGCCGGTAAACGAAGGGTTGCAAGCCAAGTAGATACTTATAGACGATGGCCGAGCTACGCTCGGCCGGATAGGGATACGAGGCCTGCAGCCATCGTTTCTCGACGAGATATGTATATAGTGCTTTTCTCAAACATATGCAAGAAATAAAAAAATACACCACTCAAAAAACAAATTTAACAGACGACATGTTTATCATTAATATTTAAAAAAATTACTTCCAGGCTTAGGCCTTCAATTTTGTATGAAATTCCTTTACAGTTCTCCCGAGTTGTTCCGCCTACAACGTGATAGTTTGAAGGTATTGGCTATGTGCACGTCTGAAACGTCAAAGGTCCCGAGACAATGTCAAAACTCAGAGATGTCAAATAACGACACATGAATATTTTATTTACTTTAGTAAACGAGGAACAACCCGTATTGGAAATTTTACTGAAATAAATAACAGAATAAATAAATACATACAAACGAAACGAAATCGTAGGAAACCGTTAAGAAACCAATAGAAAACGTGAAAATAAATTTGACAGTTGTCCCCGGTAAGTGCACATTTCTGCCATGGTGTGCGCTACGATCGCCTAACTTACCCCCACCACCTACTTCGCACATAGCCAATAACGCACGTAATGACGAAATTTCATTGCATGTTTGAGAGAAGAGGGTTTACTATATGTAATATGTAATATGTTGGGTGTAGATGAAAACTAGAACGGTGTAAATATTTTTTCTCAAACATGCTAAGAAATATTGATTTTATGTTCCTTATAATAGGCTGCGAAGTATGCCGTTTCAGGTTCGGCTGGGAAAAGAGGCCGTTAATGGAATTTCATACAAATCTAGCAGGTCTCGGCCGACAAAGTCCTCTTTTTTAATTTTTATTTTCATTCCACATAAAGTGGCACAGGCATCATGACATTATGCCACTATGCGTATTAAAAATAAAACTTTGATTTTTTTGTTGTTTATTTCATTGCATTTTTGAGAAAAGCACTATACATACCTTGGCGGGAAATATGGGGTTGCCCTTTCGTCCCGGCCTCTGTAGTAATGTACTATTAGAAATTGTTACATGTAATGTAAATATGTAATTGCCACATTGTGTGCTACTGATTCTACGAAAGAAATGTTATAAACATAACTTGGAGCATTGCGTAAAAAGATGAAACTGTCACGTGCTTTTATAAGGAAGTATTTTTTATTTATTTATTCAGAACACAAACAGTCATATAAACATATTAAATTCACAGTACATAAAAACCAGCCAAGAGCGTGTCGGGCCACGCTCAGTGTAGGGTTCCGTAGTTTTCCGTCCGTCACATTTTTTTTTTTGAAAAAATTACAAAAACTATTCAACCTATCAAGTTCAAAATAATTTTCCTACAAAGTTTTTATAAAGTTCTACTTTTGAGATTTTTTTCATATTTTTAAAACTTATGGTTCAAAAGTTAGAGGGGGGGGACACATTTTTTTTTACTTCTGGAGCGATTATTTCCGAAAATATTAACATTATCAAAAAATGATTTTAGTAAACCCCTATTTATTTTTAAATACCTATCTAACAATATATCACACGTTAGGGTTAAAATGAAAAAAAAATCACTTCCCACTTTACGTATAGGGGAGGTACCCTAATAAAATATTTTTTTCCACTTTTTATTTTACCACTTTGAACGGAAACATACTCATTCAACAGGTTTGATACCTAGCTACAATAAGTCATTAACTGTTGTACTAAAATATTTAAGTATTTATTATTAAAGATGTTTTTGTAACTCTCAATTGTAAATATATCTTTGACCTCGACTGTACATGAATAATCTGTTTTGTGTACGTATTTACAAACATCTATATATGTATCTAATAATAATAAAAATATATCTTTCTTTAAACGACCAATTCTTATACATTGATTTCGAGAATCTCGCCCAGGTGATAACAACACAGTTGATTTGAGCAATGAATAATACATAATTTTTAAGAAAAAAAAACCGACTTCAATGGTGGAGGCCGGTGAAAGATACTATACTTAGATGGTGCACTCTTAGATTCCATACAATAAAATAAAAATAGCTAAGTATGTTTATAATGGTAGAAGACTAAGTACCCTCAATTCCTCATGGAATCCTCCATCAGAACTCAAGCTTGACGAAAATGTGTCCTGAAAACCTAGCTTGCTTGACAAACAAAACAAAGAGAACAAATCGCCAAACATGAACTACGCGTCGTTGAAGAGTTCCGTTCTGATCATCATCAGCAGTTCCACTTCATCAAATGTCACTTTTTTGAATGAAAATGCTTGATTAGTTCATGAAAATACTAAAATTACTATTTGAGTGCCTTTCAAATTTGAGAAGTTCGCTCGATTCCTAATGGATCCCATCATCAGAACTCGAGCATGGCAATAAATAATCGTGAAAATAAAACTTGCTTAACAAACACAGCTAGAAGGACAAATCTCCATACGTGAACTTTTCGTCGTTGAAGAGTTCTGTTCTGATCATCATCAGCAGTTCCACTTCATCAAGTGTCACATTTTTAGATGAAAATGCTCGACTTGTGGATAAAAATATAAAAATCACTATATGTTTGCCTTTAAGATTTGAGGAGTTCCCTCAATTCCTCATGAATCCCAATCATCAGAACTGCGTTTTGATAAAAACTGAACCAACTTGGAGATATATACTTACAATCAAAAAAAGAATTTTCCAAATCGGTTTAGAAATGACGGAGATATGGAGTAACAAACATAAAAAAAAAACATACAACCGAATTGATAACCTCCTCCTTTGAAATCTTGAAGTCGGTTTAAAATAACGGGATTTCGTACCTCTAAGTGAGAGCACCGTCATTGTCTGACGAATATGTCCAGAAGCCTCAATAATATGACGTTCGACTTTACAAACAAACATCGACTTGCCATTGACGATAGCCTGGCTCACGCCATGGCACACCTGTGGAAATCGTTAGACTAAAAAATCCCCATCGTGTATAATGCAAACAAAAATTAGTATATATAAACTTACGTATATGCTTTCACACACAACACCGTCTATTAATACTGTGTCGGTCTTTACTTTGCCCCTGTACCGGGAGAGCGCGAAGTATCTTAGTAAAACTACATTAGCCCCTTCAAGCAAGAACAGATGGGCATCTTCAAAACTATGGTAGAACCGCTTAACGACGTGTCGCTCTCCACAAACTTTTGTTGTTTTGTTATAGTATCCGGTATTGCAAATCGCGATATAACTCTTACGTTCCTTCGTAGTATCCTTCCTCGTAATGTGCCTGTAACACATATAACAAATTATTTATGCTAGAACTCGCCCGTCATCCTTCGAACTAAGCAAATAATTTTGGTAGTTGATAAATATTTTCGTTTGTTAGCTAACGATTGCTTTTCGTGTAAGTATAGAAATAATTTATGTGACTCTACTTGGTTTCTACAATTATAACCAGTAATCGGCACCGTCCGTGCAACATGGTGTTTGTTAATGACCTCAATCATTAATGTTAATATGGATATGCCCCGGGATTCCGGTATTCGCGTCGTAAAAGGAAGTCAATATTTCTGACGATTTTAGTAAGTAAGGGTTCAATCCAACTTTGAATTGTTTCTTCTTTAGCAAAGAACCGAGCTTTCCGAGCCATATTCAAGACACCAACAGAAGCAAATAGAAAGTCCAGTTAGAGTAAGCCACAGAATTCGTAAGAAATTATCACCGAGTCCGTAAAACAAGTCAAAGTCGTTTAAATAAACATTGAGAAATTATTTGAAATCACAACGTGCAAACTTAATGAACTTTTGCTGTTAGAAATGTGTTGCAATCCTTATCAGTAAATCAAAAAAGGATGGCATCAACTCTTTATGTGAATATTACTAATAACCGAGTTTTTCGTACCTATTACGAATATACTTGCGGTTATAAACGCAAGAAACAATGGAAAATCCGAAAGTGACCTTCAACAAGCCCCCAAGTATAGCAAAGGGCTTTGTTGCACTTCAAATGGTTACATTAAACGCTTACATACATATTTTATGTAAGTCCTAAGAATAAGAGATAGTACTTAACATTTTACACAATGTAAAATGAAAACCATCAAAATTTAAAGTACCTACATATATCAATATTTTCTTTAATGAATATTGATACAATTTATGACTTTCTTAAAAATTTAAACGTCTATTTACAGATATATAACACTCAATAGAATTATTTTTCCGAACAAGATCACGGGATTTTAATCATGTCCATATTAAGATTTCTACTTGGAACCCCGCGGTGTTGCACGGACGGTGCCGATCATTGCTTATAACCAAGTAGCGTCACATAAATTATTTCTGTACTTACACGAAAAGCAGTCGTTCAAAACTTACTCTGTCCTATTTTCTTCCATAGTGTGTAGATTACAGTCCAAAATGCTGACCAACTTAGTTCCAGCCTTAGCTCCTTCTTTTGAGAAATTCGAAGTGACTTGTACGAGAAATTTATCCTTACTTTCACCAAGACATTCAACGTTAATGCTCATTCCTGGTTACAAAATTATAACAAATAAAATAAACGTGTTTTATTAAATGGCTTGCTAGTGTTTAATTAAATAACTAGCCCACGGGGGACAGTCGGCTCTAAATACAGCTTTCAAACTAAAGGTGGAGAAGAGGTGGTTGTGAGTAAGTATGAATCTTGGCGTGGCTAAGCCAAGAATATTAATTTAAATGGCCACCAACATTGCGGCAACGAAATACAAAATTGTATTTAGTTCTGTGGGCTATCTCATCTATCAGTGAGAAACAGGCATCGGAAATTCGGATACTTTTATACCTACAACTGCAAAATCCCGGAAAAAGTTAAGCAAGTATGAAGTCGGCTTCTTAAAATTATATTTCTATTTTTAGTTTCCAGGATTCCGGGATTGTATACCTAAAGTATAACGAGAAGGTTTTTAAGGTTATCACTTATGACTACTTTCGGTAGATTTTAGCAACATTCACGTTGGTAAACAGTTTTAACGACATACAGGTTGTAACAAACAAAAAAATTGTGGTGGTCCGTTTAAGGGCGTCATAGGTATTGTGTTTTGATTACGGAATATGTATGTGTTTCTGTTATCCTAATTTTCGGTATTCCTGGAAATCCCGGCAAATTTATTATTAAAATTAAATTGAGTCCGCCTTCATGCCACTCAACAACAACGCGGTGTAGGTACTGAGGCCGAAGTGTAGGTATAAAAGTATCCAGATTTCCGATCCCTGGTGAGAAATAACTTATGCCTAGACTTATCCTATACGGTCCCCACAAATTAGGTACCAATATTTTTAGACCAGAGAAGAAATGAGGAGATTAGACGTCGTCGACATAGCTCGTAGTGTGGGCGGGGTACATTGCTCGTAGAATCTATGGCCGCTGGGGCAGAAAGGTTCTTGAGTGGTGACCACGCACTGGAAGACGCAGTGTGGGAAGACGCCCAACAAGGTGGACTGACGATCTGGTCAAGATCGCGGGACGCCGTTGGACGAGACGAGGGCGGCGCAGGGCCGATCTTTGTGGAAATCCTGGGGAGGCCTTTTTCCAGCAGTAGACGTCTTTCGGCTGATATGATGATGAATTTAGAGCTGATAGTGCTCGTCTTAAGTATAAGGCTGGGTTGCACCGACTTACGATCACAGACCGATCAACGTTAAATATGGCGCCGGCAGCTGTCATCCCATAGAAGCTTGTCAAACTATCCATGCATTAAACGAACACAGCTTACGATTACAGACGGTTTGGTGCAACCCAGCCTAAGTCTTAAATACTCGACTTAAGTATAAAACAAATCCTAATGGTAGTTTTTGAAGAAAACTGGGGAAACAACTTTGCCACTTAAAACGTCCTGTTAATGGGATAATTAATTTCTTTGATTCTCTTATGAATCCTCTTACCTGGCATGGCTGACGTAACAGTCTACTTAGATAAATAAAATACTAAAATAAACGTCAATCAACAGGAATAAGGATGTTCACTTAACAGAAACTGGTAAATACTTTGTCAGTTAAATGCAGAGGATGATTATATCAGGAAATAAAACAAAAATATCTTATATAAGGTGCTTCCAAATTAAATGCCAATACTTTAAGAGATGTTTACTTACATCAAAATATTTTTTTTAAATAGGAATTAATAAAAATATGTTTTCATTTTCCGAATAAAATAATTAAATTTTAATTTTGCTTAAACATAATCAAGTGATTCTGTCAAGTGAGCTGATTGGATGCTAGTTGAAGTGACCAATTAAGTGACAGTAAAGAGGTTTCATACGATAGTCAAAGAAGTCTTAATCATTGAATACTGATTTTGTCAAGTTATGTCATTAACAGGGTGTTGTTACTTACGTGGCACAGTTGTTTTCCTAATTTTCTCTAAAAACTAACATAAACTTTAAATTAGTTTTATACTTAAGTCTACTTCTATGGACGAGCACTATCAGCTCTGAAAGTATTGGCATCTAATTTGGAAGCACCTTCAATCAAGTTAAGTTAATTTCTATTTAAATTTCCCTAATTGTTTTAGTTTATTATCAGCGTCCCTAAAAGTATTGGTATCTACCTAGTTTGTTAGCACCTTACACATGTAATGATCTCATGATAATGAATGAAATAGACTTACCCCCAAGAGTACTGCAACAATCTATAGATTGCTTTCTATCGCTCTTCTTGTATACAGGAGCTTCGATTTCAATACTATCAGAACTAATTGCCACTCCTCCTTTTTCACCGTGTAACCCCAAAATGTTTACTTTTTCAATCTTTTTTTCTTTGTAAGATATCTTATTGTGTCTATCATAAGCATAATCAAAGTATGTATGACGGGGATCTACATCATGGCACCATCTATAATTATGCTTACCAGCCCTTGTCTTCTTTAACTTATATGGTGCTAGATCTATTGATTTCGGGTGACATGTGCAATCTATGGTACCCGTATCTTCACAGGTACATGTTTTTGGCTTGGGCGGTATGTCACATATACAAGGAGGTGTGCATTCACATACAGAAAAGCATTTACAATTTTCAGGATTCCCGCAGGTGCAGTGAGTGGGTTTGGGTTCGGGAAAGCACTTGCAAATTCCTCCTGGTCCTGCATCACATCTACATATTTGAGGGCCGGGAGGGCAGCTACAGATAGATTTCGATTCTTGATCTTCACATTTTATCGGCTCACCATTTTCCGACTCACACACACAGGTTTTACGAATATCACAAACACATACTAAGTTACATGTACATGGTTTACCCTTTAAACAAAGGCAATGCTTTTTTTTCGGTGGTATTTGGCAATCACACGGTGTTTCTTCACCTTTCACCCTAGTATATTCTGTTTCAGCGCCTTCGAAGCTGGCATAACTTTCATCATCCACTTCATGCCCTGGTTTATGTTTGCATAAGCAAACTGGAGAAGGATTAAGCTTTGTACGATCGCAAATACAGGGAATAAGAGTGTCACATGGGCACTCTGGTCTAACTATATCATCAGGATTACAAATACAAGCTTTACTTGGTTTGCATATGCACTCGGGGTAAGGGTCCCCTTTGCGGCAGATACAGACTCCTTCTGATTTTGCACAGGTGCACTCAGCCAATACTTCTGCTCCACAACTGCAGGGTATCTTAGTAAAACATTTGCATTCCATCGTTTTAGAATCCTGCTGACAAACACAAAAGTCTATGCCTTGGCGTACCTCAGTATTTATTTGTGGCATCCCATCTGGGCCTATAAAAATGCTCGCTTTACTGTTTGCAGGTGGTGGAGGCTTCGAACAGTCCGCGAAAAAGAACATGTGAAAATCATGTTCATCATCTGATTCTGCTGGTTTTTCGGAATCCACTTCTACCCTATCTTTTATTTCATATTCGGCTTCCGTTTTTGGTTCTGCTTTCTCACGTTCGCTATCGGTAGAGGAGCGGCACGTCCATTCAGAGTCAGAATTTTCATCTACTGGACCATCAAAGTGTCCACATCCTATTAGAAGCGTCTCGCCGAAACATATTTTTTCCTTGATCTCATCATCTATAAAAATTGTATGATATTAAAACCTACTTTTCTCCAGCCCATTAAATACGTTCACCATAAAAGGGTAAGTGTCAAAGATAAATAAATGATTAAATTCGACCAAGTGCATGTCGGGTTTGTAGTCAAAATCGTTTCGTACCTACCGACCTACCACAAACGCTAAAATAGCATAAAGCGGGCGGACCTATTGGGTCATTATATTTTTTGTCAATTGATAGTGATGGCATATGGCACTGAAACGTGTTCGCTTACTATGAGCCTCATACAAACTGGCAACCGTAGGTACTTGTCTTCTCGAAGATCTCACGGTTCGAAAAATAAATGCCATACGATTATCATTACTATTCACTATGAGCCTCAATAGGAAGGCTTAATAACAACCACATAGCAATGGAGAGGGCTATGCTGAGAGATTCTCTGATTGATCACATCAGAAATGAAGTCATCCGTAACAGTACCAAAGTAACCGGCATGGCCATATCGCTGAAAGACTTAAGTGTCAGTGGGCGCGGCACATAGCACGTAGAACAGATGGCCGTTGGGGCGGAATGGTTCTCGAGTGCCGACCACGTACCGTACCTGCTGGTAAAGGTCGCGGGAGTCCGCTGAATGCGGGTGGCGCAGGACCGGTCATTGTGGCACTCTTTGGGGGAGGCCTACGTCCAGCAATTGTGGTTCGGGTGATATGATGGTGATGCTTGAATTTAAACCTTCGTGAGTCATTTCAAAATTATATTACGCAAACGGTTAGAACTCACGTATAAATTGTCACTCCGGGCGACATGTTTCGAACTCTTCGGGAGTTCTTCCTCAGGACGAGTGCACCTGCGACGAGCGCGCCTGTCGCTCGGTGTGACAATTTTATACGTGAGTTCTAATCGTTTGCGTAATATAATGATGGTGATGATTTTCATTCAAACATTGTTGAAAAAGTAATAAAATTTAAGCAATTTATTAATTTTTCGAAAGTTATTTCATAAAGCTATTTTTTATTTTCTTTTCTGTGACAAAAACAAACGGTGTCTACCTCTAAATAACCAGTGATAGTAACTTTTGTAGCATTTTCGGTTAAGCGTAGTGATGTTAACGGAGTTGGTGTGGACAAATACAATTTAAACGGTTAAGTAAGGTTAATATGAACGTTATTAACGCTAATTAATCATAAGAATTTAAATAATTTATCGCAATTCCGTTGACACCACTACGGTGCACCGAAAAATCTACAAAAGTTACAATCACTGCTAATAACAGTCTACCTATTACTAGGTAACTGACAAACCACTGTCGACCTGGTTGGATGGTTAGTTTTTTTTTCTTAACCAACAACCTAATTAGTTAGTTGTTATTTTTTTTAACTGACTATGTGGTTGCTTGTTTTTTTCACTTCAAATAAAAGGGGTAGTTCTCAGGTGTAGTTAGAAACTAAGCGAGTCGACGGAAGCTTAGTGCTAGATTCGTCCTAGGAACAAAAATAGGTACTTAGGTTAAGTTCGTTAGGTAAGTAGCTTCAGATACCCGAAAGGCAAACCGCCCGGAAATACGGGGCTCCGTCGTCTCTAAGAAGGAATTGTTTTCGGATTGGCAGTATATGATAAAAGCAGTTGGTTGGCTAATACTAAAAGTCCATATTACTAACCAACCAACAAGGCTGGATGTTGGTTAAGAAAAAAAGTACTAACCGTCCAACCAGGTGGACAGAGTGGTTTGTCGGTTAGTAATAAGTAGACGCTATAATAACTAGGTATAAACGACTAAAAGTACGTTAAAAGTCCGAGAAATTTAAGCCCTTCCAGCAACCTCGCAGCGGCGGGCGAGGGTTGCTATCCCTCCGCGCCTCCGGCTTTTCATAAACACTATCTTGGTGCGGTCTATGGTCTTGTCTGTCCTATCCCTAGAATGTTTATAAGCCGAAGGCGGGAGGGAGAAGCATCCCTCGCGTAGCCAAAAACAAGTAGCTGCAGAGGCAAACATTGATGCCTGCGCTTTATTACGCGAGGGCGGAAGGGGTGCTCATTCCGCAGCGCCAGTGCTAAGGCGGAGTCAGACTGTCATGGCGTGGTATTAATTACCGATTTTAGTATAGGAACTTTCAACCTCCCATTGTTTTTTCTCTTAAACCGTACGTCTCCGCAACTTGAAATTTTGTGGAAAGCTTTCTAATAGTGAGTACCATTTATAAAAAAAATATAAGCGCTATATTTGGTGTTGCATATTCTAAAGTCCTTCCAAAATAAGTGGATAATTGGCACCGAAGAATTCTTACCTACCTATGTACCTACATTTTCGATGCTCATACCATATTTGACTAGGTCGACTGCATTAAAACCCCGAGGCCACGATATGTGTCAAACATTTTACATTATTACTATTATACATCATCATCATATCAACCGAACGAAGGACGTCTACTGCTGGACATAGCCCGCCCCCAAAGAGTTCCACAGAATAAAATAGTGATTTTGTTTTATAGAACGCAAAATTACAATAACAACTTAAAAGAGAATTAAAACTTAACATTTCTTACCAATCTCAAAACGAAATTGCTTAGATAAATCTATTAATGAAACTTTAGGACCAGCAGACATTTTTTGACAATATCTTTATTTTATTTTATTTTTTATGTTTGAACATGTTTTGAACAGGGAGTTGTCAAGATCTTGGTATTTTTTTAATGATAAATATAATCTTGAACGCAACTCTTTTCTTTTGAAACCTGCGTTTAGATACTGCTGCTATTGCAAGCGTCCAATATGAGGAGTTTCTAAGCTAAATCATACATTCTAGTGTTTAGAAATACTTATTTTATGAAAATAACAAATAATGTATATTGAAAATTATTCTGACGTGGATTTTACCTATTTTCAACTTCCAACTGATCACCAACACATGTCAGATTTTACCACGGCAATAACAAAACGATCGAACGACTTGACAGATGATGTGGCTAAACATCTTGTGAATTATACGAAATAAAATAAAATAATTGAATTACATATTCGCATAGTACGATGTCAAGATGATTTTGTTTAAAATTGTATTATTTATGTTATTTATTTCATTACACCACTGTAGATATCCAGATAAAGTGTCGTGTGTTAACAAGGAATGTAGCGGTAAGACTTGTATGAAAGTGACTTTCTTGCATTCTGTAACTCTCTTCTAATCATTTTATAAATATTTCAGAGCCGATATCTAAAGCTAAAACTCTCATAACTTATAGCAGCCCCGATGAGGATCTGATATCATTTAAAGGAAATTCGGAAGCAGTAATTTACATGAAGTCAGCTGGTACCCACCCGGAGTTATGGTACGCTGAAATCGATGGAAAACTTGGATTTATTAACTCAAAATTTGTAAGGGAATACAAAATACTTGTTAAAAACCCGCAAGAAATTGTGCCTATGCAAAAAAAGGCTGATGTCCAGCCAGATAAAGTTCAACAAGCACATGAAGTTTTCGAGGGCACTACTATTTACACCACTGAGTCTACGGCCAGTACCCTGCAGCGTGACGTCACTACAGAGTCACCTGTGGCTGTGCCTCAACAAGATTCCACACCAGTGTTAAATACTGATGATAAAGTTCCTGTCCCAAATAAAATAGGAATTGAAGGTACTCCAGACCAAATTAGCAATGATAATGTGTATGATCAAAATATGAAGACTGATTCAGTAGAGAAAGCACCTGATCTTCCAAATACTGCAACAGTGCAGGTGAACACTGAGAATGATTTGTTAGGTAATATTAAAGAAAATCAAAATCAGCCTCTTACTGAAAATAATGTTCAACAATCTGTAAATGATGTTAATCCTAGTGCTAATCCAGAGCTTCCAATAGCCCCAGAGATTCTTCCCCAACCACAACAGCTGGTGTCAAGTGCAACCGGCAACACAGTTAATTCTGACCCGATCATAGACATGCCAGAAAAGGTTGTTTACCTACAACAAAGTCTGAGCCAGCCTGAGCCAATGGAAAATATAGAACCAAATGTGTCAACCTCATCTAACATTAATGTTGAAAACATTACTCCACAGTCTTATGATACTACCACTGAGCAAAGTGCCTCAACAGCAAGTGTAGTAAATACAGATTCAACTACACAGCAGCTACCCCAAACAACTGCTAGTTACTCTACACCAGATAATAATGTAAACAATCAATATGCTCAATATCCGCAACCTCCACAAGTGCCTGTACCATCAGAATTTAATAATGGTGCTCATAACCAAAATTATGATTATAATGCCAATCAGCAGTATTATCAAGGTAATTTAGGACAACATCAATATGCAGCCTCCACTAGTTACCCAGAAGCATCAACCGAAGCTGTCACTAATGCTCAACTGCAGTATAATACGGAAAGCACTGGCACTAGTGCTCAAGTGCAGTACAATACAGGAAGCATGGGCATACCGGAAGCCACCACAGCAGTTCCAGATTACCAAGTGTCTTCTACCGGGTATGCTTATAGCTACTCCAGTCCTGATCCAACAACACCACCACCACAAAGTCTAGGAACAAACCCTACTGCAAGAAGTATTGAATCTCAGAGTTCACTGGAACAATCATATCAACCACAATTTCAAGATAATACTGGTAGTGCATCCACTTATTCTCCAACTGAGAACACATATGCCTCACCAAACCCAGAATCTACTACTCAGTATTACAATTATGGCAGTTCAGAAACTAACACACCGCAACAGCAATATACCACAGAAGCTTACACAAGCTCAGAAATAACCAACACTCCAGAGAGTCAAGTGACAACTGAAACTGTTCATAGTAGGTCAGAAACTACTACCACTAGCCCAGAAATTACCTTGGAATATAATAGCTATACTAGTTCCGATACTAGTCAAGAATCAACAGAGACTACAATACTAGCTGAAGGTCAAACCACTGAAACCCCAGTCATGGTAGACTTGGATGACTACCTGAAATCTACACAACCACCAGCGGATTCTAACATTGTATCAATACCAGAATCAGAGACAAGTACAGATTTCCTGTCAAGTATATTCACAAGTATATCAGACCTATGGCCATCTAAAGCTGAAGCTCCTGCAGGTGAAAATATTTTCAATTCTGACTCTGCTATGGATGCAGCAGAAACTTTCTCCTATTTTAATTACTTTCTATCAACTTATAATTCGGTTATGGGAACTAAGTCGGAATCTAATGCACTTTTCGCCACATCTGGTTAGTATAATACACTAATATGCTTTCATACTTATAGCTTCTAAATAAAATGCAAACTTATGATGATGATAAAAAAGCCGAGTTCTAAATCATATACTTAGAATATTATCTTATCTAGTTACAATTGCACAAACTTTGATTAATCTGTAATTTTATACATACAGGGTAGAAAAAAATATGGGCCCTGGAGAGAAACTACCTTAGCCCTTTATTTGACAAAAAATATAAATGCCCCCAATTCAAGCCTCGGTGGCACTAGATAGTCCAAACAATTTTAGTCAAAAGAAAAAAAAACAAAAAGATGGTTAAATAATGTGTATGTCCTGCCATACATTGCCAAATAAAGGGTTATAATATTGAGATGTTTCAGTTTGCTGAAAGGAAACATTATTTTATTTGTCTTAAGCAATTAAACTGCATTTAAAGATTTTTCAATACTAATCATACATTTTTTTTTTTAATTTGTGGTCTCTCTTGTATCCTAGACTAGTTCGGTCTCTAATACATTTTTGTTCCTGGATAGAAATGGGACTGATTGGCATCAAACGTTTTGTCGACAAAAATGGCATAGTTTTACTGTCAGTACGTTTTTCAAAAATTTGTTAATGAAGCTTTAATGCTTAGGAGAGAAATAATGTTTCATTTTACCAAATTGAGCTATCTCAAATCTCAACGTTTTATGGTAGTTTCCCTCCAGGGCCCATGTTTTTTTGCCACCCTGTATGTTGTTCAAATCACAAGTCACTATAGAATTGCTAATTTGATATAATAATTTTTGCAGGCAGTACATGTTTCACTGATGAATATTGCGATGGTACATCTAAGGAACAAAACAACCGCTTGCTGACTTTCCTGGTGACTACTGCAGGTTCAGTGGTGTTCTTCATATTGGGATACTACTACATAGACGGCCGAAGACGGGATGGCAAACTTATTGGTACAATTAACACATTGCAGAGGGATTTACTCTTCTCCACCAAGGTAATATTAATGATTACTGAAAAATTCAGACCTTTAATTAAGCAATTGCCACACATCGATGCCAAACTTAAATAAATAATGAATAAATATTGGGGACAATGGGGACCAATCTTACACAAATCAACCTAGTCCCAAACTAAGCAAAGCTTGTACTATGGGTACTAGACGACGATATACATACTTATATAAATAAATACACACCTAAATACATAGAGAACATCCAAGACCCAAGCACAAAATCCGTGCTAAATGCACAAATAATGCCCTGGCTGAACTTCGAACCCGGGACCTCTAGCTTCGGAGGCAGTGTCACTACCAACTAGGCTAAACAGGTCGTCAGGATCATATGACTGAAGACTAATATTTATTGTGCATAGCACACAAAATGTTAATTAAATGATATGCTTTCAGGAGTGTGAGATCCTCAAAGAGGAGCTCGCTGCTACAAAAACCAAGCTGGCTGGCATTGAAGACAATTCTTTCGGCATGGATGATATGGTACAGTCATTAAAAGAAGAAATTGAGGAATTAAAAGCCCAGAATGAACGACTTCGAAAGTCATTGGATGACAATGAAAAACTATTGCGTGTCTCAGAGAATACTGCTCATGAGCTGCAGAATACTCTGAGTGAAGTGGAGAATACTCTTAGTGAGCTCTTAGGGGAGAGAGCTAATTCTGAAGAGCATATAGCCGATTTAAATAGTAAGTTTGACCATGCTACATACATCATACATTATTAAGTTCTCTACTTTGTTAGAGCCTGGCAAAACCCACTGACGAAAGTTGAACCCACTAGATTCAAATATGTGGCTACACTGCTATTATGTTAGTCAACATGTATCTAGTTGATTCAGCTTTCGTTTCCGAGATCCTATATTAATTAATTGGACCCGGGTATGTCCTTAAACTACGACCAAGACCACCGGGGAATGGGCAGCAGCATTCCTAGAGTGCGGTGGAGATACTGCGATCGCCAACCCGCATGCCAAGCGTGGCGATTATGGCATTTACCCCCCATGGAATTGGGGGAGGCCTATGTCCAGCAGTGGACGTCCTAGGGCTGATATGGTGGTGGTGGTGGATATTAATTAACCACTCAACAGTATTAGAACCTCCACCACCTATATGAAGCAGGTGACTTTGCTACATAGGTTAAAACTAATATGTAATTTTTTTCTATCAAAATAGTATACTTTGTGTACCATATCCGTTTTCATATTACAGGTAAAATCCAAGCTTTTGAGGAAGAATTAATGTCAGTAAGTCGAGAAAGAGACAATTTCCAATTGAAGTTTGTATCAGCTGAGGCAGCCCTGGATGAGACCAGAAAACAAAAGAAGCAGCTAGAAGAAGTGAGCACATTGCTGGCCGAGGCCAACAATACAATACAACTACAAAGCCATGAATTAACTGCACTGAAAGTATGTATTAGTTTTGTTTCAATACATAGAATATACATAATTTATGTCCCCACCAACTACCACCAATCTACAAGGCTCTACAAAAAACAAAATCACTACATAGTATAAAACAAAGTTGCTTCACGCTGTCTATCTGTCCCTATGTATGCTTAGACTACGCAACGGATTGTGACAACTACTAATTGCTAGTTCATAAAAAAGTGTAGTGTTTGTATGAACCAGCAATTAGTAATTTAAGTCATTGCAAAAATAAAACTACCATTTTAAAAGGGGGGCCTCTGGCACCGATTTAAGGCTCAATCAAGTCAGCTAAATAAAAATGCAAAATGCACGCAAAACTGTCAAGGGACTCTGACTTGGCAGTGTATTTCTGAAAGTCATTTTTGTATACAAATATGTGGAAAAAGATATGGGTGCCTAAATACTTATGAGCGGTAGTGCAGAGTGTAGATCAATATGGCCCTTTACAGCATGTAATTTAAAAGAATACTTTCGAAGATATTACAGGTTTAAAATGCAGGAACATTGCAGTTGCGGCGGTACCGGCCGGGGGGCCGCGGCCGGCGCGGCGGCGCATGCTTATAAATAGCGCGTCAAGAGCTCCGCCTTATAGCATATTTTAGTATCAGCATTGCACCCGTGCGAAGCCGGGGCGGGTCGCTAGTATATGTGCAAAATATTTACATTTTGGTGATTCATTTCAAGACAAGACACTTTACCTGAACCTTGAACCTTAATCACAGAACTAAAATTGAAATTCTATTGACACATATGTCACTAAATCGCCTCTGCTTTCATAAGGGTTAAACAAGTTTATACCAAATAATAATATCCTTTGTATTAACAACTATTTTATTTTATTTCAGGAAGTAATAAAAGAACTGAAGAGTGGGTCAAAGTCCAACGTCGATGCTACATCTTTAATTGACCACACTGAAATAAAAGCCAAGCTTGCGAAAGCTTTAGAAGAAAAACATACCTTAGAGAGCAAATATGAAGTAAGATTCGTCTTTCATTATTTATAACATTCCAGATGATTAACTCATTTAGAGTTTCATGATATGAAGGACTAAAACCGTGCAGTCTTGTCTTGTCTTATCAATATTATCTATACGAGCATTAATAGTTTTGTACCTACTATTCATGTCAAGAAGATGAACATCTAATTCATATTATTCATGTGAATTACAATAAAGAATGTTTACAATACTTTTGTAAATGTTCATTTAGTTTGTCAGGGACAAGCCATCTGTTTAAATATTAGTTACAATGGCAAAGAAACATTTCAATGTGAAGATTTTTCTGTTGATTTCAAAATACCATTTTGAGAAAATTATATATCATGTTATTGGTTGGGCTTGTTTTTGTTTTTATAAGACCTACGCAAATTTGATTGATCATCGGGTTAATATAAATAATAACTAGCTGCAGCCTGCGACTTCGTCCGCGTAGATTTTAGGTAATAACAAATTTTATAAATGATGTCAACTTTTTTCTGTCAGTTGCCCGATGCTGTGAAAAGGCAACATTTTTAAGACCTGATGCTAGACTATTAGAAGAAGAGACAGGTGAAATTCCCGACACCGGCCAAAATGAAATTTTCTAGACGGTCCCTCAGCATTTCAAAAGGATAGTGTTTTAAGGCATAGCAAAAAAACACAACCTATAATGTGCTGAATTTCGGGCCAGTCAAAACTTAAGGCACATAAGCGAGTTCATGCGATTCTTATTTTAGTCTACAGGCTAATATGAGAGCGATGAAAGATTAAATTATTATAGTAAGTTTGGCACATATAATTATTAAGTGACATAAAAAAACACTAAGAAAATATCGTTGCCAGTCAAATTAGGACAAAACAGGGAATGCAAATTTGTTTGACAAAAAGGGAAAAATTCACGTGGACGTAGTAACGGCGCAGAAAACAGGAAAATAAATAAAAACATAAGCTGGTCACCTTAGCGTAACACCTCTTTATAAACATCGTTAGTGGCATTTCCTTTGGGGGCTAAGATGACCAGACTGCTGGCAGAACTCACCCTAGAACATGCCACGTAAAATGGACCGTGAGAGAAACAGTCTGCTCTTAAATCAATCCCTGCCATTTTCAGAGACTGTCCTTGGGATTTATTAATAGTCATTGCGAAGCATAACTTAAGAGGGAATTGTGTTCCTTTGAACTCGAACGGGTAGTCTGATGGAATTATCGGTATTCTAGGAATATACACTATTTCGCCTCGAGCGCTACCTGTGATTACTCTAGTTTCGATAACGTTTTTGTGGAGAGTTTTTATTTGTAATCTAGTTCCATTACATAATTAAGGCATTCCTAGATTCCTTATTAACATAACAGGTGCTCCAACTTAAACATTTATTATGTGAGGTGGAAGGCTAGAAGGGTTTAAACTATTTAAGAACTCCACGGGATAGTGTACGGCGTCATCACTTTGTATGACGGAATCGAAAGATTTGTATTTAACGCTCTCAGCTTCTAAAGTATTTAGTAGCAAATGATTAATAGCGGCAGCATTTTCATTATTCGGGTTAAGGATTGCACGTTCGCACAACCATTCTATTGATTTCTTGTGAATGTTTTGTAAATCAGGATATATTGAGGCAGTTAGTAAGGGTAAATAGTCTACCTATTGTACATAAATTTTGTGGAAGCATGATTTTACCATCGAGTGATGGGTAATTTCCATCTGTGCCTATTCTTAGTAGCAAATCGGCGAAAACACCAGCAGATTCATCGCCTCTTATATAAACCCTCATATTTGTGTGCAGTGAAATTTTGTCTAATAGTGGCCATAAATATGATTACTTTAAGCAGGCTTTAACCTCATCTGCTCGAGTACCCCTAGGCACAACAGGCAATGTCTGACGAAAATCTCCACCTAAGAGTAAAGTTACGCCATCCAATTAATGACTTAATGAGAACATAAACAATTTATATTTTGGTTATTTATCACATCAGACGTACCGTATTTGTTGTATTTAAACGGAGAGTCCATATACGAAGTTCCAAATGTCTAACCGTAGTCCGTACAAACTTTGAACCCTCATTTCACCCCTTTATATGGGGGAATCAGGAAAACGCTTAAATATGTATGTGTTGTATTTAAACAGAGAGTCAATATACGAAGTTTCCAATCTCTCACTTCAAAAAATATTTGCTCCTCAGACAAAATTTGAAACCCCTTTTTCACCACTTTTGAGAAAGAATTTCAAAAAATGCTGATATACGCTATTGATATATTTAAACAGAGAACCTATACACGCAATTTCAAGTTTCTAAATCTAAAAAACATACTATTCCCATACAAACTTTTATCCCTTTTTTTACCCCCTTAGTGGATGAATTTCAAAAAATCCTTTCTTATCCCTAGCCTACGCTATAAATGTAACCGACTGTACAAAAATCAGTTCTTTGGATTTAATAGTTCTCTAGATTTAATATATAGATTTATACCCAAATTAAATCGACTCCAATTAACTACAGAAAATACCGAAATCGCCATACGTGTGCCTATCAAATTTGAGGAGCTCCCTCGCTTCCTCCTGGATTCCATCGTCAGACCTTCACCAACTTGGGGATACCTGGTTTGAAACAAAAAAGAATTATCAAAATCGGCCAACGTGGTCAAGAGTTACCGGGGAACATACATACTTTAAAGAAATCATGCAGACGAACTGAGAACCTCCTTCCTTCTGTTGAAGTCGGTTAAAAAAGAATATATTGTACAATTAGCATCATAATTAGTAGCTAAATGTCCTACATGAAGAGGTCAAAATTACCACCACTTAAGCCTAGTTGCGCTGCGTACGAAGCTGGTAGTGTCAGGTTTGAATCCAGGTTAGGGCATTTATTTGTGTGGTGAGCGTGAATAATAAAATTGATCTTGAGTCTTGGTGTTTTCTATGTGGTATTTATACCTTGTAATATGTTACTTCAACCATTTGACACATCACAACATCCATAGAACGTAAACACGTATGACTCATCGACATCTTCTATCTATATAAGTACATATAATAAAGCTGAAGAGGGTCGAAAGTCTGTACATGGAAGATATTCGAAAAAAAGTTAGCTGGGGATACTTAGAATCGATAACAGAACACGTTCCAATAGTTTTTAGAATTTTTGTCTGATTGTCTGTTTATATGAACGCGCATCACGTGAAAACGGCTAAACGGATTTTGATGAAAACTTTACTATTCTGTCGAGGTCAGGTTTTAGGCTATAAAAATTTAATTGTGCAAATTTGGGTTAAAATGGGGTAAAAAGAGGGGTTGAATTTTGTATGGGAACTCCTATAATCCATAAGTTACAGGTATGAAAATTGGTAAGCATGTACTTGACGACAAAGGAAAAAAATACTCATACAAAATTTGTGAAATATTAAGATAGAAACTGAAAAAAAAGTAAACGCAAGCGCTGCGCTGCGACACTGCCCAGTGTGCGCGCCAGCCACCATGGTCTCTTCAAATTTTGAACACTATTATGATTTATTCCATTAAGTAACTGTGACTGTAACCCCAAATTTCAGTCCCGTTTTCTAGATTCAAAAACTACATATATAACTTTGTAATCCTATATAAAAACATGCAATTACAATGTCATTTTTGCCGTTCACTTCATGTGCACTCACTTTATACCATAATCCCACTACTTAATATTATAAATGCGAAAGTTTAGATGTTTGGACGCTTGTCACTGAATCACGCAAAAACGGCTGAACAGTTTAAGATGATTTGTATGCTAATAGTATATAATCTGGATTCACTTATATATATTATAAGTGTACTTTTTGCCCCGATGATCTTCTATCAAAGGGATATTAAATCGGGGATGCAAGTAAGGTCTATGAAACGGGGTGGTTTAATCCTCATTCCCCATTCTACGATTTAAGTTTCAGCCAATTGGGAGCATAACAGCGTGTCAAGAAATTTAACTTAAAGCATAGCAGAATTGTAAAAAAGTTGACGATTCATTATGTCAAAACCGAAGTGTCATAATTCCTTCTGATTGTTGACGCTATTTTTGAGCACAACCTTTTCGCAATAAGTTCTACTTTGCGTGTACATCAAAATGCATTTGCGATACTTTGGCATTGTTTTTATTCATAAACTTTAATACAAAAACAGCTGTTTAAATGCACACTTTGTATCGTCGGTGTACCATTTAATTTTGTCGTACGTTATTTTTTACGTAATTGTTGACCCTTCACACCATAAAAGCTGTTTGATATAAAAGATCACTTGAGCTGGGCAGCCCAATCGTCAGCATAGACAGTTGGAGCATCTTAGATGTACACTTAGAAGAGGGTCGAAAGTCTGTACATGGAAGATATTCGAAAAAAAGTTGTCTGGGGATACTTAGAATCGATAACAGAAATCGTTTCAACAGTTTTAAGAATTTGTGTCTGTTTATATGTCTAGGCATCACGTGAAAACTAACGAATGGAGTATAATTTACCCTCATGAATATGGCAACTGGATCTTCGGCGACGACATAGCTCGGCTTTCGGCCTCGCATGCCTTGCCACTCTCCTTCGGCTTTTCAGTCATCAACCTTACATGAAGAAACTCTGTTGGGAGGCTCGGCCTTCAGCCTCGCGTGTCTTGCCTCTCTGCTTCAGGCCTTCGACTCTCAGCCTTACATTAGAAGCCCGCTCTGTGTGATTATTCTCGCATGCCTTGCCGCTATGCTTCCGGCCTTCGGTCATCATACTTACATGAAGAACCCGCTCTGTTGAGATAACGTTATACGGCAGAACTGCGTAGCGAGACTTTTACCATTGTACAATGTACATGTAATGTTTTTGACGAGATTCATTCGTCTAGAATCGGTACATTTGATATTCCGAAATAAGCACTTAATCATTCGTTTTGACAATAGGCTTTCTAGGGAATGTCATATTGACTGTAATCATTTCTTAAGGGGGTGTAAAGAAGGGTGAAAGATTGTATCGTCATCATCATCTGAGGCGTTATAGCCGCGGGTGGGCCCTAGGCTAGCCTGGTCAAGCAAATATCTCCAGTCCGATCTATTCGTGGCTTTCCTTCTCCAACATGTCACCCCTAAGTTCCTGGTGTCCACCTGAGCTTGAGAAAGATTGTATGGTAAAACAAATCATTCTAAGTCGAGAACGAATTATACGCGGAGGAAGTCGCGGGCAAAAGCTAGTTATAAATAAAATCACGTAATTATATTAGGGCTTCTCAAGTAATAAAAATAATATTTCACTTTCCTTAAACATAATTTAAGTTATGTTACAATTTTTAGATCATTGTTGTTGAGTATATTTCACGATAATATTTTACCACCCAAACAGTTACGTGTTATGGCGATTTTTTTTAAACCAGAGTTGTGACCAAGTCCGTTGTTTCGATTTAGATTATATTTCCGTAAATTGATAGAAATCGATTAGGTACGCATATATTTATAACGATAAATTTCATCATCATCATCATGTCAGCCGAAAGACGTCCACTGCTGGACATAGGCCTCCCCAAAGACTTCCACAATGACCGGTCCTGCGCCACCCGCATCCAGCGGACACCCGCGACCTTCACCAGGTCATCAGTCCACCGTCTGGGGGGCCTGCCCACGCTACGCCTTCCGGTACGTGGTCGCCACTCGAGAACCTTTCCGCCCCAACGGCCATCGGTTCTACGTGCTATGTGCCCCGCCCACTGCCATTTAAGTTTAGCGATTCGGAGGGCTATATCGGTCACTTTTGTTCTGCTGCGGATGGCCTCATTCCTGATGCGATCACGCAGAGAAACTCCCAACATAGCTCTCTCCATTGCCCTTTGGGTGACTTTGAGCCTTCTTAAGAGGCCCATAGTAAGCGACCACGTTTCAGTGCCATATGTCATCAATGGCAACACATACTGGTCAAAGACTTTTGTCTTGAGACACTGCGGAATATTGGACGAAAAGATGTGCCGTAGCCTCCCGAACGCTGCCCAGCCGAGTCGGATTCGACGATTAACCTCTTTCTCGAAGTTGGACCTACCTAACTGGACAGTCTGTCCTAGGTATATGTAATCGTCTACAACTTCGAGCGTAAAGTGTCCGATTGTTAAGGGAGTTGGTGCGACATGGACATTTGACATGATATTCGTCTTGTCCATGTTCATCCTTAGACCAACTCGCTCGGAGGCTTTACTGAGGTCATTGAGCATTGTTCTTAAATCCTCCATGGTCTCAGCCAAGACTACTATATCGTCAGCAAACCGAAGGTGAGTGAGGTAGTCGCCGTTTATGTTGATGCCTAGCCTTCTCCAGTCCAGAGTCTTGAAAACATCCTCCAGTGCAGCGGAGAACAGTTTAGGAGAAATAACATCTCCTTGCCTGACTCCCCGCTGCAACGGAATAGGCTTTGAGTTCTGGTCCTGGAGTCGGACTGACATAGTGGCGTTCTTGTACAAACTTTTCAGCACTTCGATATACCGGTAGTCCACTTGACACCGTTGGAGAGATTGTAGTACCGCCCACGTTTCAATCGAATCGAAGGCTTTCTCGTAGTCCACGAACGCTAAACAGAGGGGCAGGTTATACTCCTCAGTCTTCTGTATAACCTGACGGAGCGTATGGATGTAGTCTACGGTGCTAAAGCCTCTTCGGATACCGGCTTGTTCGGGAGGCTGGAAGTCATCTAGCCTGCGTGCGAGACGGTTCGTAATGACTCTTGAAAACAGCTTATAGACATGGCTCAAAAGTGAGATGGGTCGGTAGTTCTTCAGTAAGGAGTTGTCACCCTTTTTGAAGAACAGCACCACCACACCTCTGTTCCATGCCTTTGGAGTTTTCCCTTCCAGTAAGACGGAGTCGAACAACTTCTGAAGGGCCCTAAGGACCGGTTTTCCACCCGCCTTCAGGAGTTCAGCTGTAATTCCGTCTTCACCGGGTGCCCTGTTGTTCTTCAGCTGCTTAAGAGCCATTCTAATCTCGTACAGGCTGATGTCCGGGATGTCTTCGGTATAGTGCCGGGTTAATCTAGCTCTAGGGTCTTCCGCCAGACCAACTTCGGGTCTGCTAGTTGACGTGTATAGCTGTCCATAAAAGCACTCTATCTCACTCAGAAGCTCAGGTTTGGACGAAACGATTCTACCATCCTCAGTTTTTAATCTGGCGAGCTGGCTCTGCCCAATATACAGATCTCTTGAGAAAACTTTAGAGCCCTTATTCTGCTCGATGGCCTCTTCAATACGATTTGTATTGAATTGGCGCAGATCGCGGGTAAGGGACTTAGAGATCTGTTTATTGAGCTGCCTGTATAATTTGGCATCGGCTGAAGACTGCAGAATCATCTCATTCCTTTCCTCGATGAGCCTCTGAGTGAAGATAGAGAGCCTTTTGGCTCTTTGAGTTCGTTGGGCCTTAAAGAACTTAGACCCAATGCTATGGACAGCTTCCACAAACCCGTCGTTGAATTCGTCCACATCGCCGCCTAGACAATCGAAACGGTTTTGGAGTTCCAGCTGAAAGCTCTCGGGGTTTTGGATTTGGACTGCTGCTGGACGGAGCGTGGACTTCATCAGTCGAGAGCGCTCTAGCTTGACGCATATATGCAATGTGCCTCTTACCAGACGATGATCACTTCCGGTTTTAACCGTATTGATCACAGAGACATCATTGAATATATGCCTCTTCGTCGAGATGATGAAGTTAATCTCGTTTTTTGTTGCACCGTCGGGACTCATCCAGGTCCACTTCCTGTGCTCGCGTTTCTTGAAGAAGGAGTTCATCATGTAGAGTCCCTCCTTCTCCAAGAAACCAGCCAGTAGTTGGCCCCGGTGGTTCCGACTTCCAACTCCAAATTGCCCCACTCTCGGCTCTTCGCCGTCTCTCTTGCTCAGTTTCGCGTTGAAATCCCCCATAACAACGGTGAAGTAGGTTTTGGAACTATGCATGACCTTTGATATATCCTCATACATAGCCTCCACCTCGTCGTCGGAGTGTGCCGAGGTTGGCGCGTACACCTGTATGACCGTCAACGAGTACCTCTCGGATACTCTGAGTATAAGGTACGCCACCCTAGCCGACACACTCTCGATCTTCACCACGTTGTTCACGAGGGATTTGTGGACGATAAACCCGACACCTCCCTGGGACTGTAAAACTCCGTAAAGTTGGAAAATATGTGCAATTTTTTGATTGACATAATTGACAGAGAAAAATCTGGGACAGCTGTATAAACATATACAACATAGTAACGCGAACGCAGCTGGAACAACCTCAGCGGGAAGTCGGTCTTCTGGCGAACGTACTCCACCACATGATCAGCCGTGGCGGTATAGTGCAGGCGCGATACATAAAGTGCCATGCTCGGTGTGGCAACCCGCAGACCAAAACCAACCGGTTCTGCAGTACCATACTGACTCTTGCGCGGGTTGCGCTTCCTCGACACCGTTATAAAACCCTCCTTATCCACATCGGTGCGAGGGGGCTTCTCCTTTGGAGGAACCCGGACTTCACGCAATGTTGAGGGCGCTTCTCTCCGGTTGGCTGCGACAGACCGACCAGCTACGGGATCAGCATAGCGATGACGTTATTTAGAGAATATATCTGTCTTACTTATTTCTTCTTAAAATGTTTCTTATTATATGGAATATAGAACGCCATACATAATAAGTACATTTTTTGTTTGAGGAGACTGATACAATCATGTGATATAAAGGCATCATAAAAACATTTCAACAACAAGGCATCACAAACGATGCGTCTTAGCCTCATCACTACAAACGTGAATTCATAAATGTCAAATGGTTGAAGAAACAGATTACAAGGTATATGCATCTATCTATCTATACACCTAAAATGTACAAAGTTTAAAGTCATGTTTTTGATAGGCATATGTGGATTCGTCATACTCATCAATCTCATCATTACGCATACACGTAACTGTAAATAGTAACGTTTTTAATCATAATGTTTAAGAACATATTGTGTAATGCGCATAAATTTGATTTGCATAAAATTATTTAAGCATACTTTATAATGAACATAAAATAATTGCTCATAAAAGAATTTAACTATACAAAAGAAAAACAACAAGAAAAGAATTTAACGAGTTTTTCCGCTCCTTTATAAAAAAAATACCTAACCTTCCTTCTTACCTATCCGCGATCCGAGTCGGTTTTGCCACTAAGTACCTGTTCCCTACTGCCTACGTGAAAATTTGATCTTTTTACACCACTATCTTGGCATTGGTTGATCTCAGAGAAAAGTTTATTTGACGCCCACCCTTTGTAATCATCAATATTATGGCTTGATACATGTGTGACATTTACAATTATTACTAAATATAATTATAATTATCAATATTATGACTAAATAAATGTATGACATTCTACATTATGGTTAAACCAAAAAAATTGTGAGCATCAACTTTATGCGTAAAGTGTGACTTTATGACAATAGTTGTTATGCAACTAGACGGGCACCCCTATGATTTTATACGTACCGCCGCTCAGCGGCAGATGCAACTGTCTCCCGACTACAGATGAGGAGTACCGCCCAAGCTGAGCAACAATGCGGAATTGGAACCTTCTATAACGGAAATAGGTTTCATGTTTAAATGGTCGCCCCATTTGCTGTTGCCGTCTGCAGTTCGGTTCGAAATCATGACTTCAGCGACATGACGACGCAACGTATCGCCGCCTGCTGCTACCGTCTGCAGGCGGCTTACATAAGTATGTAAGCCGCCTGCAGACGGCGGCGGCTAGCAGTATAGATATATACTTATTTTTGTTCAGATTGAACGCAAGGAGCGGTCTCGTCTGTCGGAAGAGCTGCAGAGCACGCAGGAGTCACTCTCGACCACCAACCAACAGTCCACGGAAGCCCTGACCAGGCTCGAGGTGCTCGGCAAATACTTCCAAGAGAGAGAAAGTGAATTAATGAAGTGAGTTTTATATTTCCACATTACGTGATTTTCATGAAAATAGAATACGCCCAGTCATTTATGCGTCAATAGTGCAACTCTTACCCGACGAGAGGTAATGGAAATTATGCCTTCCCTGAAAAAGATAGAAAGCTTGACCGGAATTACAAGATAACATGAGTAGAATCAGTTCTACAGCTTTATTATCTTAAAAATTCGACACGGTGTACATTCTTGTTAGAGTGGTTGTAATGGATTGTCCTTTTCATATGGATTTTGGCTTCATGATTCATCATTATTTTTAAATATTTTCTCAACTGATTCTTTGTTTCCAGAGAGCTTAGTGCCAAAGAATCTCTTTATCTCAGCAAACAGGGTGAGTCTGCAAGCACAGTAGAGAAGATTGAATTAATGCAGCAGGAGGTTCAGAGATACAAGTGAGTGAACTTGAACATTTTATCTAATCTAGTAAGATCCGCACCTACGCCTCTCAGTTCCGTTAATAGCCGGATCCACACTAGACGCAGGCCTCGGGCAAGCATGCGCGCTCAGTGTAAAAGTGCCTCGCCGAGCCACGCAATTCGGCGCAAAACGTTGTCGTATGATTGGCCGTGCTCAAAGGGACCAACTTGGCTCGGGATTGCCGCGCGCGGCAGCCTCGGGAAAGCTGAATTTCGATCGAGTCGTTCTCAAGAACAGTTCGGCAAACGGTCCGCGGCCATTGAAGATCCGGCAAATGAACGCTTTTAATTTATTTTACCGATTTAAGTTTTGAATTAATTCGGCTTTAAATAATGGTGTGATCCAAATTAGGAATTACGAAACAAAGTTTATTATATTAATTACTCTCCTTATAAACGTTATTGTGCGTATAGAGAGAAATGCGACGCGCTGACGCTAGAGCTCGCTGAGCAGGAGTCGTCTCGGCGCGCGGCGGTGGGCGCGCTCGAGGCGAAGGCGCACGCCGCGTGGCTGGAAGCACGCGCGGCGCGGCGCGACGCCGACGCGGCGCGCGACGACGCGCAGGCGCTGCGGCGGAAGATGGCGTCGCTCACGCGTGCCGAGGGCGCCACGTCTCCTCATGCACGTGAGTACATTAAACGTTACGTGGTGTGATGAAAAACGCGACCCACTGACGCTGGTGCTCGCGGTGCGGCGGAGTCGTCTCGCCGCGCGGCGGTGCGCCTCAGCCGCAACTCAGTAAATTTTTTGACATAACTTAAATTTTTGTAATTTTTTGAGATGTGCAATAAAGAGTATTTGTATTGTGTTGTATAACTTACGTAAATATGGTCTAACGGCACCTTATAAAACGGAGCCTAAATTGACCACCATCAACAACGGAAACATAGTGCAGAATTGACCAATCAAATTGATCATCGAAGCAGAAAGCAGCGAGATATTTGTCAGTTCTGCGCATTGCCGATGCTCGGCGCTCTATATCCTGATCAGCGATCACCATTATCCATTCATCAACTAAGTAACATTCATACATTTGAGGCTCAACGTATGGGCGCCTGCTCGCCGCCCCGCCGCCTGCTGGCGTCCAGTCCGCGGCCTAAAACATCGTGTATATGGATCTGGTCTATGTTCGTTACTGATGAGAACCTGTTCTCTAAATTAATAAATAAATGTTTCCAGAGATGTCGTCGCCGCTGGACAGCATGGGGGAGAGCGGCGTGGTGCCGCCGCCGCTGCCGCCGCTGGCGTTCCTGCCGCCGCCGCTGCTTCCACCGTTGCCGCGCCCGCCGCCGCTCGGTCGCCTACCCTCCCCGCACCAGCCTAGGTGACCTATTTTTTTTATCACAGGAGGCAAACGAGCAGACGAATCGCCTGATGGTAAGCGATTAGCGCCGCCCATGGACACTCGCAACGCCCCCTCTGGCGTGTGCGTGTGTGGGGTTGCCGGCCTTTAAGATGGGAGTACGCTCTTTGAATTGACTGATATATTTTTTTTCTTTTATTAGGAAACAAACTGTCACATACATATTAAAATAGTGCTTATGTGATATACTTATAAACCTGTAGTTCCATTAATTATGAAGTAATAAAATTTATAGAAATATCGAAACAGGGTGGGTAAGTAAATGCAAGCATGCCTACTATGCACGCGTTTAACTATTTATATAACATATATAGGTATAAGGGAAAGATCCGCTAAACTTAAAGTTATACAATACACATTTTAGTTACTACTAAATGCAAATATTTATTTATTTATTTATTTCTTACAAATGTTTACATGGCCTTACAGTTAACCCAATGCGCCATGAAACTTAAGCTTATAAAATATCTAGGCACATGTAGTGTGTGTGCAATATGAATTAGCTAAACAGGTCAGAAATTGTTGTTAATGCTAAGCGAAAATTAAGCTACGCAGAGCTCCACTGTATTTGTTAAGAGATAATGAGAAGATATCTAAGTTTATAAAATTGGTATTATAGTCATGGCAGGCTCTTCTAAAGAAACTGTTCCTAGCAAAATTGGAATGGCAAAGGCTGATATGGAATGTTAAGGGGTGGCGAGGGGGAATACGGCGGGGCATTTTAAGAAAAATCTTTTCAAGTAGAGGAGATGAGTCTGTGGCGACAACCTTCTTTGTAAATATGTATATAGTTTGTGACTTATGTTATCGCGCATGCGTATTGTTATTACTTCTTATTTTTGGTGATGACAAGCATCGTATATGGCTCTTGTCCTTAATTGTATTTTATAATTGTAATATTATGTATAAAGTGTAAATATAGTGTAAATACGAAATGTTGTCTCTCATTCTCGCTATAGTGGACATTTCCCACAAGTGGTGACCTACAGAATCGTGAGTGTTTGAACATTTTGTTACGAATTCAATTTCATAAGAAAAAATATGACAGATGAGAATGACAGCGTTCCTAACATCGGCCGTGTGGCCGTCAAACCGCCTCCCTTTTGGCCTGACAGACCGGCGCTGTGGTTCGCGCAACTTGACAGCCAGTTCATACTGGCCAGTATTAAGTGCGACACGACGAAGTTCCACTATGCAATCTCCGTGTTGGATTTTAAATACGCCGCTGCGGTTGAAGATATCATTACTCAGCCACCGGAAACGGATAAATATGAGACTCTCAAACGTGAGTTAATATCTCGTTTATCAGCTTCGCGAGGCCAGCGTTTGCAACAGTTGCTGTGTAAAGAGGAACTTGGTGATAGGAAGCCAAGTGAATTTTTACGGTATCTCCGGGGTCTAGCCGGCAGCGAAGTTAAGGATGAGTTGATGCGCTCGCTTTGGTCTAACCGGTTACCGTTGTATCTTCAAACAGTGATAGCTATGCAGCCAGAAGAAGCAAATTTAGATACTATAGCGAAAACGGCGGATAAAATTTTTGAGGTAACACCGCGTGTCTGCTCTACTAATGTTTCGGCTGCATCTACATCAAGTGTTCCAGCATCTGCAGAGTTGGATGAACTAAGGCGTAAAATCGATGGACTAGTGACTATCGTTGAAGCCTTATCTGTGCAACAAGGACGTGGCCGTCGTAGTCAGAGCCGTGGTGAGTCGCGTGAGCGCCGCTTCCGCTCTCGTTCCCGCAGCCACGTTGGTCGCGAGTGCTGGTACCATTGGAAGTATGGTGAAAGAGCGGATAAATGTATCCAGCCATGTGAATATTCAAAAAACTTGTAGAACGGTCGCTCGATGCGGCCGACGATAGTAATGCAGTGGCAAAGCGTTTGTTTATTACGGACATTAGTTCTAAGGTGCAATATTTGGTGGATACAGGGTCCGATTTATGTGTTTATCCTGTTAGTTATTTGCGTGCACAACGACGTCATAAGACAGATTATGAGCTTTATGCCGCAAATAATACTACTATTGCCACGTATGGCTGGTTAAGCTTAACATTAGATTTAGGTTTGCGTCGTGCTTTTTCATGGCGTTTTGTAATCGCGGACGTGAACAAACCTATTATAGGAGTAGATTTTTTATCCTTCTATAACTTGCTTGTCGATATTCGAAATTCGCGACTGATTGATGGTACTACGTCGCTAACATCGGCCGCCCTGGTTGCCTCCGCTTCTGTTTGCCCGCAAATTAAGGTTATTACAGGAAACTCGCTATATCACCAGTTACTACAGGAGTATCCTGATGTAATGCGGCCCAGCGGAGACCCCTCAGAGCGCAAGTGTAAGCATCAAACGCAGCATTACATTAGAACTACTCCCGGTCCACCTGTTTTTGCACGACCAAGACGTCTAGCTCCTGATCGTCTTAAAATTGCTCGACAAGAGTTTGAGGATATGGTACGAACAGGCATTGCGCGTAGGTCTGAGAGTCCATGGTCGTCTCCATTACACTTGGTGCCTAAAAAAGATAATGGTTGGCGACCGTGCGGCGACTATCGTGCCCTCAATGCTCGCACCATACCCGATCGGTACCCGGTGCGGCATATAGCCGATTTTTCACACAATTTGAAAGGATGCACGGTGTTTAGCAAATTGGACTTGGTCCGTGCTTATAATCAAATACCAGTTGCTGCCGAGGACGTTCAGAAAACAGCGATCACGACCCCCTTTGGTCTTTTCGAGTTTCCTTATATGGGTTTTGGTTTCCGTAACGCTGCTCAAACTTTTCAGCGATTTATGGATGAAGTCCTAAGGGGTCTTGACTTCTGTTTCCCTTTCATAGATGACGTACTGGTAGCCTCGACTAGCGATGAAGAACATTTTAAACATCTACGTATAGTTTTTGAGCGATTTAGTGAGCATGGCATTTTGCTAAACGTTAACAAGTGTGTGTTTGCTGCTCCGGAGGTAGAGTTTTTAGGATATTTAGTATCTTCCGAGGGTACCAAACCTACGGGTAGCAAAGTTAAAGCAATCGAACAGTTTTCGAAGCCCAAAACTATTAAAGAACTTCGCAGATTTTTAGGCGCTTTAAATTTTTATAGAAGATTTATACCGGGTGCTGCTAAGCTGCAGGCTCCACTGCATTTGTTATTGAGCGGATCGTCAGTCAAGAGTAATGATAGCATAGTTTGGACGCCCGCTTTATGTAGTTCTTTTGACGCGTGTAAAAAGAGTCTGTCTAAAGCAGCTCTACTAGCGCATCCGGACTCAAATGCACCGCTGGCAATTGTGACGGACGCTTCTGAGACTGCCGTAGGTTCGGTGCTGCAGCAACAGGTTGAAGGACACTGGCAGCCACTAGGGTTTTTCTCCAAAAAGTTAACGGCAGCTCAGGTGAAGTACAGCGCATATGATCGAGAGTTATTGGCTATATACGAATCAGTGAAACATTTTCGGTATATGATCGAAGGGAAACCTTTCTTTATTCTTACGGATCACAAACCGATTGTTTCTGCTTTTAGAAAATCTCATGACTCGTGTTCACCGAGACAATTTCGGTATCTTGATTTTATATCTCAATTTACTACCGATATAAGATTCATCTCCGGTGACGATAATATTGTAGCGGATGCGATGTCAAGAGTAGATGTTGTTTTGAGTGGATTAGACTTTAATGCCTTATCAATTTCTCAGTCTAATGATGAAGAACTGCAGACTATATTACGTAAAGGTTCGTCATTAAAATTACAAAAAAAACAGATTTCAGGATCTAAAATATTTTGTGATGTATCCGGTCCCATCCCTAGACCTTTCATTACAACTGAGTTTCGTAGGCAAGTTTTTAACATTTTGCATGGACTAAGCCACCCTAGCGCTAGGAATACCATTAAGTTAGTAACTGAGCGCTATGTTTGGCCCGGTGTTCGAAAAGATTGCCGTATTTGGGCGCGTGTGTGTTTATCTTGTCAGAGAAGTAAAGTATCCCGCCACGTTCACGCACCCGTACACCAGTTTACTGTTCCTTCGGCTCGGTTTGCTCATATTCATGTTGATTTAATTGGTCCCCTGCCCATTTCTAATGGCTATAGGTACTGCCTCACCGTGGTCGATAGGTTCACACGTTGGCCTGAGGTTGTTCCCTTGGTTGATATTACGGCTGAAAGTGTAGCTAAAGCGTTATTATTTTCATGGATCTCGAGGTTTGGTTGCCCTCTTAAGATAACGACTGATAGAGGGAAGCAATTTGATTCTCATCTTTTTAAGCAACTGTCAGTGTTAACAGGTTTTCAGCATTTGCAAACTACGGCGTATCACCCGGCAGCCAATGGGTTGGTAGAGCGTTTTCATAGACAGCTTAAAGCTGCAATTATGTGCCACGCCAATGAAAGCTGGACTGAGTCGCTCCCGGTTGTGCTGTTGGGTGTACGTAGTGCGTGGAAGGGAGATTTATCCGCATCTACAGCAGAACTTGTGTATGGAGAGCCCATACGACTACCTGGTGACTTCTTTGAACAACCAACTGACTGTGTGGTTGATTATGCGGATTATTTGTCTAGGTTGCGCTTACACATCAGGAAGTTACAGCCTTCAATTGTGTCGCGGCATGGTACAGACAAAGTTTTTATGTTTAAAGATTTACAAACCACCTCTCATGTATTTGTGAGGCAAGACTTGATTAGGACATCTTTACAGCCGCCGTATGCTGGTCCTTATAAGGTTGTTGAAAGGCATAATAAGTATTTTAAACTAGAAATTGCGGGTAAAGTGGTTACTATATCGGTTGACAGGCTGAAACCCGCGTATGTTTTTATAGAAGACTCAATTTCATCTCATACTCCTTCTCGTGAAACATCACCTAGTGTTGTTCCGAGAGAGACACCTACCAATGTTTTAACACCTCCAAATAGGACAACGCGGTCTGGTCGCCGTGTACACTTTCCGGACTTTTATCGACCTTAAAGGTCTCCGGGGGGGCTGATGTGGCGACAACCTTCTTTGTAAATATGTATATAGTTTGTGACTTATGTTATCGCGCATGCGTATTGTTATTACTTCTTATTTTTGGTGATGACAAGCATCGTATATGGCTCTTGTCCTTAATTGTATTTTATAATTGTAATATTATGTATAAAGTGTAAATATAGTGTAAATACGAAATGTTGTCTCTCATTCTCGCTATAGTGGACATTTCCCACAAGTCAATATAATTATTTAAAAGTTTATATAGGAAGGTCTGGTCCAAATATATGCGTCGTTTAGTTAGGGCAGCTAGACTTTGACGCTTGTTAGTTTTGTCTGGGGGACATACACCTTGACGGAAGTTGACCGACTTTAAAAAAATATTTTGGATCTTTTCGATTCGTGTTCTATAAACAGCATAATGAGGAGTCCATATAACACAGCCAAACTCTAAATACAGTACTTCACGGCTTCTTTGAGGACTAAGGGTGGGTTGCGCTGACTTACGATTACAGACCGGCCAACGTTAAATATTCCGCCGGCAGTTGTTATCCCATAGGTACGTCAAAGTGGTCATACGAGGGTGGTTTGAGAAGTAACTTGGTTTGATATGAAAAAAAAAATTTGAGCGATTGTATATATTTTATTTTTCGACATAGTCCCCTCGAAGCTCGACGCACTTGCCCCAACGTTTCTGCAACTTCTCGATGCCTTCACGAAAATGCGTTTCATCGAGGTCCTCGAAATACGCGTTTACCTCCTGTATCACATCTTCGTTGGAGTTAAACTTTTTCCCCGATAAAAAGATTTTGAGTTTGGGGAATAGGTGATAGTCCGACGGGGCCAAATCCGGGGAATAAGCGGGGTGAGGAAGGAGTTCAAACCGTAATTCCGACAATTTTTGTGCAGCGACACGACTTGAATGCACCGGTGCGTTGTCATGGTGAAACATTACTTTCTTTCTTGCCAAACCTGGCCGTTTCTCGGCTATCGCCGCATGCAATTGGTCCAACAGTGATGCATAGTATGCCCCAGTAATGGTTTTTCCCTTCGCAAGGTAATCAATTAAGAGAATCCCCTTTGCATCCCAAAAAACGGATGCCATCACTTTTCCAGCTGATGGAATGACCTTGGCTTTCTTTGGAGTTGGCTCACCACGACCAACCCATTGTCTGGACTGTTGTTTCGTCTCCGGAATATAGTGATGAATCCAGGTTTCATCCATTGTCACAAAACGGCGAATAAAGTCTGTTGGATTTCTTTCAAAGACCTGGAGATTATCCGCAGATGTTCGCATACGAACACGCATTTGTTCTGGAGTGAGCAGCCGCGGCACCCACCTTGCACACAGCTTTTTCATGTGCAGTTCGTTGTGCAAAATAAAATGCACCCGCTCAGAAGAGATGTTTGTGGCTTCAGCTAATTCGCGTACCTTCAATCTTCTGTCGGTTAAAACCAAATCATGGATTTTATCGACTATTTCGGGTACAACCGCCGTTTTTGGGGCTCCAGGACGAGGTGCATCATCAATGCTTGTCCTGCCTCGCTTGAACTCATTCACCCAAAGTCGAACTGTCTCATAGGAAGGACACGAGCTACCCAATGTAGGTAAAATCCTTTCATGGATTTCTTTTGCAGTTTTACCTTCCAAAAAAAAGAACTGAATTACACCACGAATTCCTATTTTCTCCATTTTGCCGCGCTACTCCGATCACTTTTGTTTAAACTACTGTCAAATCTAAAATTCCCGCCAAAAATGACATTTGGCCACAGATAAATTATCTTGATTAAATAATCTTTGTGAATAGTTACATAGATTACACTAACGCCATCTATCGGTATCCGAAACAAGTTACTTATCTAACCACCCTCGTACATCAGATTTTATTACAGACCGTTTGGTGCAACCCACCCTAATTTAAATTAATTCAATAGTCATAATTGTGCTGTGATTGTAAATGTTTCGTTTGCAGTACGTTATTAATAACACCCGCTATAAAATTGATAATAGTTTTTTTTTTTAAACCATTTTCGCTTCAGTCTATCTTATGGCAGTACTATGAATATGGTTTTGATTTTTTAATGCGTTTTTCATTACAGATACGACCGGCGTTACTCGCCCGAAAGCCGGTACTCGCCCGAGAGCCGGTATTCGCCAGAGAGTCGGTATTCGCCTGAAAGTCGGTACTCGCCGGAGCGAGTGAGGGCTTCGGACAAGAAATACTCGCCCAACGATCGCCGCAAGGTCTACTCGCCGAGGTCTAGGCGGCGGTCTAGGGATAGGTAAGGAGTTTGTAGCAGTTTTGTGTTCATTCTGAATTTTAGATTTCAGATCCGAAAGATTTGATTCAAATTATATATTTTATGTACGCAATGTCGAACTATACATTTGTCTTATTTTTAATCTATACTATAATGAATAATTGTATTTCTGTAGGTACTAATATTATACATAGATATTCTTCTTTGCAATACGCGGGCGGAGCGACCCGGGAATGAAGTGAAAACGCTTCTTAGACACTAGCATCGCGTCTTACCAATGACATACGCACCCACTAGCTTTTGCCCGCGACTTCGTCCACGTGGAACTCGTTTATATCGTACCTCCATACAAACTTCCGTCCCTCAGGGGATGATTTCCAGGTTAAAAACTGTCCTGATATCCTTCCCGAGATCTCAACCTATCTCATTCAAAATTTCATGTAAATCCATTGAACAGACGATTTAAGCGCGAAAAGCAAACAGACAGACGTAGTTTTGTATTTATTAAGCTGAGCGAAGCGAAGCTCATTCTCAGGCGACAGAGGTATTTCGTTTGAGTTCGTACTTCTAGACGCTTCAACCGATCACGCTCACATTTTGCATGTCGATAGGCGACAACATGACGATTTAATAAAAATTGGACATACCACGGAGGTTTATCACCGAAAAACTGAATATTTCAATGCTAAGCGAGTAGCTGTCAGGGAATTTGAGACCGGGTAGACGCGTTCAGCTCAACATTTGCATTGCACACCTAGTTATGTATTAGTAGACTTTATCTGGTTGCAGTAAGGTTCATAATAGTGTGTCGCACAGGTATGAGCAAGGCCGCGGGTCGCGCGCGCGCAACGGGCCGGGCGACACGGAGACGGAGTACAACTCGGACAGCCCGAACCGGGAGCGCGGCCGCCGCCGGAGGTACTCGCATTCAGGTCCGTAAACAAACCCACTTAATAATACAATTATAGTATACATTTCAAATTGAAGGGAAAAATAGTACATTACTACAGAGGCCGGGACGAATATTTCCCGCCAAGGTAAGTATAGTGCTTTTCTCAAATATGCAATGAAATAAACAACAAAAAAATCAAAGTTTTATTTTTAATACGCATAGTGGCAGAATATCATGATACCTGTACCACCAAATTATGTGGAAAGGAAATTAAAAAAGAGGACTTTACCGGCCTAGGCCTGCAAGATTTGTATGAAATTCCATTAACGACCTCTTGTCCTAACCGCACCTAAAACGTCATACTTCGCAGCCTATTATAAGGAACATAACATCAATATTTCATTGCATGTTTGAGAAAATAATAATATAACAGCCAGGCTTCTACGGTAGATGTCGCTGTACGCCTCCCTAAGGCTTTGTAAGAGGGAACTAGTGAGGGATTTTGTGCACGAGCTTGGTTGTTCCGATAGCTCGGAGGCTAGTGCGATTGGCCGCGTATGCCAGATGTCGAAGGTTCGAATCCTGCTCGGAGCATTAAATTTTTCCCTTTAATTTGGAATTTCCGTTAGCAGCGTTACTGCTTAGTACAATAGTACATTACTATACAAGTGCAGATAACAGGAAATTCACAACGAGAGGTGATAAATTAAAACTCGACCGAAGGGAGTGTTTTAAATCGACACAAGTGGCGAATTACCTATTTGCACGTGTATCGTACAACGTTTTACAGTACATATGGCTCTTTATAGTTTCGACATATGCACGTAATCTGCTGATTAACGCACTCGTGCGGTAAAGTAGCACCATATGTACTGTAATAGTACATAACGATACAAGTGCAGAGAACAGGAAATTCGCAACGAGTGGTGATAAATTAAAACACGACCGAAGGGAATATTTTAAATCGACACGAGTTGCAAATTACCTGTTCGCACGTATATCGCACAACGTTTTACAGTACATATGGATCTTTAAAGTTTCGACATATGCACGTAATCTGCTGATTACCGCACTCGTGCGGTAAAGTCGCACCATATGTAATGTAAAATTAATTATAGTATAGTTCAGGTGGACGGGGAACATGGCTTGTAGAACCGATGACCGTAGGGGCAGAAAGGTTCTTGAGTGGCGGTCACACACCGTGGGAAGGCCCCCTACAAGGTGGACCGACGATCACGGGAAGCCGTTGGATGAGACCGGTCATTTGTAGAGATCCTTGAGTGGGCAGTTGTTCAGCAGTGGACGTTCAGCTGATATGATGATGATGATAGTTCAGGAAATTTCAATTTTTGTGATGTTTTCTTCTGCGCATAAGTTGAGGTCTTTGGTGCTGACCGATATTTTATAAAACTTTTATTAGATTTTGAATCTTCTGACACCCCAAAAAAAGTCGCATTTTGTACGGATTACTTTGACACAACTCTGCCAATTCAAATGATCTTAAGTCACTTACCGGGCAATGGATGGTCGAGCACCACAGAACACTCCCACTACGAGTAGAAGTCCTAAATATTTCTCATTTTGCGCGTAACACGTTGGAGTTATAGCACTTATATGATGGTGCTATGGTCTATTACTGATTTCACGTGTTTACGTTCAGTATCGAATTTAAAAAAATCTAATTAATGATTATGATGATGGATGATAGTTATTTATATATTGCTATGTATTTTTTCAATCAAACATTCAAGAAAAATACAATCTAATAGAGGAAGGGCTTAAACATATACAAAGGAAAATAGCAATGGAAACAAGAACAAACAAGAAGGACAAATTAGGAGAAAAAGCCAGAAAACTACTGAAAGACAGAGCACACCTTATGACAGATAGAAAAAAGAATCGCGCACAAATTGCCTGTATAAGCAAGCAAATAAGCCTAGAAATAAGGAAACACAGAGAAAAGCAAAGAATAGACACGCTAACACATTACATAGAGAAATCAGGAGGTGTGAAAAAAGCATTCAAACAATTTATAGACAACATAAACTGGCTCCCTAGTTTGACACACAAGCCAACTCGAAAGCGTATAACACACAGACGCGAAATCCTAGGAACTGCAATGGATTTTTACAAAACTCTATATGATGATGACCAAGAACCAGATCATTGTTTCACAAGAAAAGATCAGGACTGGGAAGAAAATACCCCCCCCATACTAGAATCTGAATTGGTCAAGGCTATCAATTCACAAAAAAACGACAAAGCACCTGGAGAAGACAACATCACCAATGAATTATTGAAGGGGTGCCTAACAACAATAGCCAAGGCATTAATAAAATTATTTAATAATATATTAGAAACGGAACAAATACCCAGACAGTGGACTATCTCCGTGATTAGCCTCATATATAAAAAGGGAGACAAAAACGATATAGGAAATTACAGGCCAATAAGCCTGATGACAAACCTTTACAAAGTCTTTGCAAAAATCATCCTGCACCGCATTGAGAAAGTCCTGGATGATAACCAACCTATTGAGCAAGCAGGCTTCAGGAAAGACTTCTCCACAGTGGACCACATACATACAATAAAACAACTCATTGAGAAATGTAATGAGTATGGAATTATATACTATTTGGGGTTTGTCGACTACAACAAGGCATTTGACTCACTAAAACACAAATATATATGGATTGCCCTACATTGCCAAGGAGTACCAAGGAAATACATAAGAATTATAAGCAAAATATATGCACAAACTACTGCAAAACTAAAATTGGAAAATATAAGTGAAGAGTTTCAAATCAAGAAAGGGGTCCGTCAGGGAGACCCCCTGTCACCAAAACTTTTTTCAGCCGCTCTAGAATACATTTTCAGAAACTTGAATTGGGAAAATCAAGGGATAAATATAAATGGAAGGAAATTGAACCACTTACGTTTCGCAGATGACCTCATCATTATTAGTGACAGCCCATTAAAACTTCAACAGATGTTGCAACAGCTCACCATTGAAAGTGGAAAACTAGGACTGACAATGAATACACAAAAAACGAAAGTGATGACAAATCACCTGAAGCAGGAAATTGCAATCAATAGTAACATTATTGAATATGTAGAGGAATATATATATCTTGGCCAGATTATTTCACCTCAGCAACAAACCCGGAAAGAAATAAAACGAAGAATATCAGTCTCATGGAAAAAATATTGGTCAATGAAGGAAATTATGAAAAACCCAGGATTTAGAATAAAGGAAAAAAAGAAAGTTTATGATAAATGTATACTTCCCTGTATGATATATGGTTGCCAAACGTGGTCCCTAACTAAAAAGAATATCAAAGACTTAGAAACTTGTCAACACAATATGGAACGTAGTATCCTAAATATAAAAAAGTTGGATAAAATAAGATTAAACGATATACGAGAAAAAACACAGATAAAAGATATAACAAATACAATAAAAAGACTTAAGTGGAGATGGGCGGGACACATATTTAGAGACAAAAAAGAAAAATGGACAAAACAAGTTTCGGAATGGTACCCAAGAGAGGGGAAAAGGAAAAGAGGTAGACAGATTCGTAGGTGGGAGGATGACCTTAAACTAGTAGGAGGAAATATTTGGAGAAGGAAAGCTATGGATAGAAGAGAGTGGAAATCTTTAGAGGAGGCCTATGCCAGAAGGCAAGACGACAGTGTCGATGTCTGTTAAGTGATAAAATATTATGTACATTGTACATTAAAACATTTATATGTAATTGAGATGTCGTTAAATAAAGGCTTATATTATTATTATTATTATATGTATTTTTTAATACCACGTTGGTGGCATACAAGCGTACACCCGCTGACCCTAGACATATTTAGTTAGTTTTTTTATTTCTGTTTGTCCATTAATTACATTATGCATGAACATGCCTAGAAAATGTTATTTTTTATACCAAATCAATAGGATAAGTATATACGCCATATAACATTGTTTACCTAAAATAAATTGCGTTACCGGTATAAACCGCTAAGGAACAACGCGTCCCATCCCTACGCTGGGCGCGCCATGTTGAACCAAAGCGCGTGCTCCATGAAACAGCCAATGGCAGCGACGTTACCGACCTCCCCTCGACCCGCGCATACCGCTTACTTTGGTGACTTTTGATTCGAACTAAATCGCTCGTACGGGCTATCTAGTGGGAGGTGATATGTGTCGAGCACGCTTATCTATTGTTAACAACAATACTATTTACTTGAGAGCCGGAGTGACTCGAGTTAAGTTTAACAATCTGTGCTAGAAAATCGCCAAACATTAGCCGCCATTGCGAATGTTAATTGTGACGATAACCTTAAAGAATACAAAACGGTCCGTTTTACGTATTGTATTGTATCAGGGTATGTAGGATTAGTTTCCTTATTCGTTTTATTTTATTGTCGTGCCAATTTAGTCACATTATTTTGGAGTATTAGCTGTCATAAATGTGTAAAACAATAATAATAGTCATTAATAGTTAATGTACACAGACACGTTCTTTTTAAAGTTACAAGACTACTCATTTGTTGAAATAACGTAACAAAATTTCCATCGTTTGTTGCCTGGTGACGTCACGACATGGCTGCTAGCGTTTTCGAGTGGAAATTCAAATTGTATTTTTTTTTAAAAGTATTTACACCACACCTTGCCAAAAAGCGCGTCTTTCCGCACGCTGCGCGTCCGGAAAAACCCACTTTTTGGCCAAGTGGTAACGTAAAGTTGTGTACAAAACACGGGTCGTAAAACAGAAAGCCCTCTCTCGCATATTTATGACCCTCGCCTGCGGCTCGGACCTCAAACACCTGCGGTATCGGCCTTTCTTTGTTTTACAACCCTTGTATCGTAAATAGCTATTATCGACTTCATAATATAAAAACAAAAAATGTACGTGATTATTAAAAAGTAGGGATTATTGCAATTTTACGACTTTCTTTTGTTTGATATTGACATTGATTTTTAGTGAAGATTACAGACTGCCAACTCATATTACCTAAACATTCTTACGTATTGTCTGAATCTCGAATACGGGATTTAAGCCATTTACATACCAATAAAACATACAGGACGGCTTGTTCGAACAAATGGAGTAAACAAGTGAAGGGGTGTTTACAAAAACAACATAACTGCACTGAAGGTCATTTTATAGGAGATCAATAAAACTAAATTACTCTTAAAGTGTTACTTATTAGAGCTGTTTATTATATACATAATGTAGACATATGGCCACAAAATAATGAATACATATTTAATTATTACAACCATATTTATTTTTTGTAGTAGCCCTGTCACGCGTGCTGTTTTTGTAAATTTTTTGTTAGTTATGTAGTTTTAGTATGAATATTAGATACTTTTTCATAGAGAATCCTATATATGTTTTTGGTAGGTTCTGGTCTAATTGGAAATTTATTCTGTTTTAATGGTAATTGAATACTTTAGCTTATGTTAATTCTACATTCCACGGTTGTTGTCTTCACTATTCTCATTTCTAGAGCCATAAGAAGTGAATTCTGGAAAACAGGACCATCATAAAGCAATATTTTTTCACCAATTGTAGCCCATTCAAGGTCTAACAGAATGTTACCATAAGGTTACATTTGCAAAAAATTTAAGTTATGTTGTTTCTGTAAATATCCCTCCAAGTGTAGTAAACTAACTTTTGCATTTTTTCTGCAATAATGGAACTTGCGCAAGTAGACTTGTAAATTATGTCCGTACATCTTTTATGCTGCGATCCTATGACTCCTGCTAGCGTTTAAGATGATAGGAAACTAGATCATATCACTGCAGGCGCTTCTCACCTCAGTTGACTTATATATGATGATGATGATGATTTCTATTCTATCTTATGCAAATACAAAAAGTACTACCTCCGAGCGGTCGAGTCCTACCGCGAAATGCCTGCACGGCTTTACTTACTAAATATTCGTCTAGTCTCTATGTCCATCTTAAGTAGACAAAAAATCGCGAGGGTGATATAAAACATATTTTTGCAGTTAATTCTAAAATTTAAAGTGTTATCGAAACACACACAGAAGGGAGAATTAATGAAGTTATTAAGTGACGCGAGACCTGATATTTCTTATTTGATTTCAGCAAACAATAGGTAAAGTAACAATTCCATTTATACTTACTACCTAACTCCTGTTTCTAGATTCAGGTCGGTCAGCTATTAAGAGCGCTTTACTAAATGTAACAAGTCCATTAGCGCCACTCGTAAATAATTGTGATTATTTTAATTTAACGATAGATATTGAAAAAACGAGGCCACTATGTAAAGTATTTCGTATTTAAGTACCTACCTTTTGAATACATCAAACTAAACTAGTTTTTACGTTGCTGGATTCGTCGACTTGTGAGTTCAAAAGTAAAACGGCCGTTTTTACTTTGGACGCATAGATCGACGAATCCAGCAACGCAAAAACTAGTTTGATGTTATCAAAAGGTACTTAAATACGAAATACTTTACGTAGTGCCCTCCTTTTTTCAATATCTATCGTTAAATTTAAATAATCACAATTATTTAGGAGTGGCGCTGGTGGAGCTGTTACATTTCAGTAAAGCGCTCTTAACCTATCTACCAACCCAGGAAAGATTAAAGATTGTTTGCACTATGAGAACGCCATAAAAAGATTCTAAAGTAAAGAGTCTCTTTTTGTGTAAGAATTAAGATACTAGATTATAATTAGAATTCAACAATGATGACCTTGTAACTTTATCAGCCAGTTGGCTAACACAAAGCCTACTGGTTTGATAATGGGGGTAGGGTAGGTTTGACGGCCACTTAGTTGATAGTGACCATGCCTACGAAGCCGTAGATCCCGAGGTTGAATCCCGGGCAGGGCATTTATTTGTGAGCACGAATACTTTTTTTTATTTATATTAAAGAAAAATACAGAGAAAACTTAAACTAAGATGCGCCAAAAGAAACCTGTTAGAGGTTTACCAAACCAATTAACTTGTTTCTAGGTTTTGGATGTTTTATATGTATTTTATTATTTACGTATATCGTCGTTTAGTACCCATAGTGCAAGCTGTGCTAATTTGGTACTAGCCCGATTTGTGTAAGATTGTCTCCCATATATTTTATTTTTGTTTCAGGGCCTAGCTCCGGTTCAGGTTGTTCGTCGGAATCAGATAAATGAACAGGTATCTAAGAAATTGTAAAGTGTACACGATCTTACTTTGCTGGGTGTAAAATGCCAAACTGTACTTTAATCGTAGTAAAGAATTGCTCACATAATTCGAGACTGTTGTGTGAACAATGTAGCTATTATTTTAAAATGTATTTCGTCCGGAATTCTAAGTAATTTTAAATTTTAATCTTATTTACGTTTCTGGTCGGTTCTTCTTAGTTTAGTTTGGTGTTATGTGAGCTTCTTCGTGCAAATAATAAATTAGGTGAATAAAGAAGAGGCTTGAGGGTCAAATAGTAGGAATGATTAATAAATTAGATATCAATAACTTCATTTACTTTATCGCATGTATAAAATAGCATATTGTAAGAAATGAAGGCCGAAAACCGAGCTTATGTTCGATATATTATATTTAAATCAATTATATTATCTATTTGGTACCAAACATACTACATGCGCAAGAGTAAATGAATTTATGCAATGTTAACTAATATAGGCAGTCAAATACACGTTCTGTGCTTTAAGCGCATCTTCAAAAAATTTATAACTGCCTCTTTTAATAATGGTTTAAAAATAATACATAAATAAATGATAGTAGACCACAACTTATGCAAATAAATATCAATGCAAACATGTGTATTTTTTTTAGCTGCCTTATATCATAAACAATTAGTATTTATATTTAAACCTAATGGGAAGATTTACTAGATGCCACTTTAAGCCTGCTTTTGTTTTATTGTCCTTTGAATGTTAATATCAAATGACAGTCAGTGGTAAACAACATGCCATATTCGTACCATTATTCCTTCTAGTCGAATCGGGTAAGATATTTCTTATTGTTCCTTTGACTTGCTTTTTACATACCTCCGCTTTTCGAAGCGAATCTTCCCCTTACAATTTACTTGCATAAAAAGTGGCGTATCACTGTTAATGATTTAAAATAAATACCTCAAATGAGCACCGAAGTATTTTTATTATTGTTAAACTAAAATAACACTATCAATACTATCATGCAACTATTGAAACTTTTAATGAAGTAAACAATAATAACGTAATATACGAATAAATGCATTTAGCCTCACTTTTTGGCTTTTTTAGGTATTCTCAATTGTAAACATCAGACTTGACGGTTTTTATACTCAAGGCATTAACAATTTCCTAATAAATCAGTCTAGGCTGATTTTTAATTTATTGTTTTGTTAGTAATTTAAATGTATTGTAATAAATAATTTTATCTATTAATAGAATGAGTATTATTCTACAACACAACCTTTAACGATATTGCAGTAGTTTTATGGTTCTTAAACTATGTAAAAGAGGTAATAATGCAGCCAAATTAGAAGACGGAAAAGCTACATACTATAATTTCCTATACAACTGAGCAAATGCAGATTATAAAAAATAGTCGTTTTCATCTTCAGCTGATGAAGTTCACGGTACCACGTTCCAAGGCACGAAGCTACCTTTCGCAGGCTGGTCAAGCTAAAATAAAAATTAAATAATAGTTATTTACATAATACCTTAGAATGTCCGCACATGAATGGAATATTGATGGGTTGTATATTGCCAGTGGAATCTTAATTTACAAATCTCTGGATTTCAGAAAATATGGAATCAGTCTTATTCTATTTTCACAGTATTGATAAAATTATTTTATCTTCACAGTATTGATAAAACAACAAGAATTATCTAAAATGCTATTTTTTGATAAAACAACAGAAATTATCTAACTACAGTGCCTATGTCCAGCAGTGGACGTCCTTCGGCTGATATGATGAGATGATGACCCAGACTTGATCGTTGTTCACTTAGATTCCTTTTTGGCTATATTGTACCTTCTTAGTAATGTGATCTTCGCAAGCCATGCGAATACGAGCTGAAGTAGCTGGCGCGTCCATATAGAAGTCCACGGGAACGCCCGCGTCGGCACGCGCTGCGCGGATCGCGTCTTTAATCGCGAAGAACACCGATGATGCCAAGAACAGTGGAGGTTCGCCCACAGCCTGAAAATAACAAGAGAATGAGACAGTATCTAAAGCGGTCGCTCTCTGAGGTTGTGTTAATGAAGATGTAGCTGCATCTCCGAGCTGTAGATACCCGATTGCGTTTGAAACGAAAGAACTCGTGCTATATGGCTGGATGCCATGATTTGCTGTCAAACATTGGTCTTTTTAGGTTAGACAGAATACCTGGACCTAAGTACTGTTAATTATTGTGCGGCTGTGGTGAACTGACTCACCTTAGAGGAATACACAGCTCGTGGATTCGGAGCCCCTTTCAGCAACGACACGTTGAACTCCAGGGGAATATCTCCAAACCCAGGTATCTTATACGCCCCAGGACCCCGGGAGAACAATGTCCCATTCGGTGAGAAAATCAACTCTTCAATAGTAAACAGACCCTGGCCTTGCACAAAACCGCCTTCGATCTGCCCGATGTCTATAGCCGGATTTAAACTTTCACCCAAATCCATGACAATGTCCGTCCTCATTACTTGATGATCGCCGCTTAGGCAGTCGATTTCGACTTCTGAACATGCTACTCCATAAGTAAAGTAATTGAAAGGAACTCCTTCATTCTTTTTGAAGTCATATCCTATGCCTGGGGTCGCATGGAACCCGGTAGAGGATAAGCTAACGCGGTCTAAGTATGCTGCTAAAACCCAGTCCTCCCATTTTCCATCCGGTTTCTTTTCTTTGTAGGGTTGGAGTCGTTTCACTATGGTTTCACAGGCTTCCAGCACTGCCATGCCGTTGAGGTCGGACCCAGCACTAGCCGCGGTGGCGGATGTGTTAGGCACTTTATCCGTTGCTGTCTCGCTTACATGTATTTTTGATACATCAATACCGAGCGCCCTCGACGCTACTTGGATCATTTTAGTGTGAAGACCTTGGCCCATTTCAGTGCCACCATGGGACAGGAGCACTGATCCGTCTACGTACACGATGATCAAAGCACCGGCTTGATTTAGTAATTTTTCTGTAAATGCAATACCGAATTTGGTAGGGATGATGGATATGCCACGTTTTCTCCACCGATGTTGTCTGTAAAGAATACGAATTATGAATGAAAACAAAACAAATAAACATTTTCATTCGAAAACAAAAGTGATAAGTGAAGTATTAATATAATCTAATTAATTAATTTCATTCCTAATAAATTAAAAAATATCCGTCACAATAAACATAGAGTTACTTAAGAACCATCTCGACAGACAAGACTTTCGATTAAAAAAACCTCGGTCAAATCGGTTCGACGGTTTGAGAACTAAATACGATGAATACAGTCCGACATGGATAAACTACTTATTATTACATGTACATTCAAAGGGTATGTAATATTAGTAATAAGTACCCACTTGTTAAAGCTTTGAATGTTCTTTTTCCTTTCAGCTAGATTACTCTTCTCGACACACTCGTCCCAGCATCGTTGCAACGTGCAATGTTCCAAAACTTGCCCATAGTGCGTTATCTGTTTCTCGGTATATAGATTGAGTCTACTAATTTCTTCGATGCTCTTTCCAAGTTTGATCGCTAGGTCTTGAATCATGTTTTCGGCTCCAAACATTCCTTGTGGTCCTCCGAAACCTCGGAATGCCGTGTTCGATGGGAGATTCGTTTTACATATATGTCCCGTAACCTCTACATTTGGAATATAATACGCGTTCTCGTAGTGGAACATGGCTCTTTCAACAACCTGAAAATTACATTCTCTTGTTTATTTCTGACATATTTGTAGACCACTTTAATTGAATAGGTCATATACAGGGTGATTCAGGAGACGTGAGCAGGACCAACACTACATACATATTCAATGGCAATGAATCGTTCACCATTGTATTTAAGTGAAACACCCATACCTTTTTCCTGTATTTTTATTTTTGTTAAGTTAAATTTTAATTCTCTACAATCATGGTCACCCTGCAACAACTAGTTTATGAAGATTAAACTTCTAAGTGTTATGTTATGACATTGACAGCACTTTAATTACGAAGAAAGTAAATTGTCACATTGAGTGAGATACGATATTTCAAAAGTAATCGGACTCAGATGACATTCAATTTGACACGTATCACTTGACTGAAATATTCTGATTGCAGAGTGACCATGAATTTCGAAAATAATTTAAAATATTTTGTTTTCAACACCAAAGATAAATGAACGTTAATTTCACTAATAGTATTGAGCTTGCTCACGTCTCCCGAATCACCCTGTATAATCCAATATATATATGAAGGTACACACACACATACTATACATATATATATAGTATGTATGTGTGTGTATGAATATTTCAATTATATATAATTTATTCGTTTCTTACCGGTCCAGAGAGATCGATGGAGTATCCTCCATTATTATAAATGTTGACGATTGCTCCCATTACTTTTCCCTCTTTTGTTGCTGCCAATTTATACTTGATCAAAAACGGATGTCTAGTGCCAGTCATCTGCATGTCCTCGTCTCGATCGAGCATACAGCGGACAGGCCGCTGGAGTTTGTGAGCAGCCAGGGCAACGGGCAATCCTACCAACATACCACGTGATTCTTTACCGCCGAAACCACCGCCCATCCTCTTGACACGACATGCGATCCTGTTCATAGGCACGTGTAAAATGTGACTAACCAGTTTCTGAAATTACAAAATGTTAGTTAAGGATTTGTATAACAATCAGCATGGTGCAATTTTATGTATCAAGGACAAGCGTACATACGGCAATTTCTGAAGGATGTTGACTTGAACAGAATATTTCCAATTCATCATCTTCCTTTTTAGGAATTGCAAATGCTGCATGTGTTTCTAAGTAAAAGTGCTCTTGGCCTCCCATTCGGCACTGACCCTCAATAACAATATTGTTTGCATCTTCAAACACACTCTTCACGTCTCCTCTGCGAATCGTTTTTGGGTATTGTGGGTAAAATGATTTTTTTTCAATGGCATCTTCAATTGTCACTATTATAGGTTGAAGTTCTTCGTATTCTACTTTTACTTTTCTTGCAGCATCTTGAGCCGTTGTCTGATCTTTAGCAACAACCACAGCAATAGTTTGACCCTGACTTATTACTTTATCAGTAGCAAACAATTCTTCGTCGTGGAATATTGGTCCAATCTTATTCTGCTCAGGTGTTAAATCTTTCGCAGAGAAAAACGCCACTACTCCGGGTTGTTTCAAGGCCTCTGTTGGATCAACTGATAATAACTTTGCATGTGCTTTCGCACTTAGCACAAACGCCAAGTATAGTTCACCTTCTGCTATAGGCATGTCATCGCAATAAATAGCTTCTCCAGCAGCTTGCTTATAAGCTGACATGTGAGTAATTGGTCGTCCCACAGCGTCACTAGGAAGTTGTTTGTCGCCAACAAGTTCAAAGTATTGGGAGCTTTTTGGCATGACACCATGAAATTGTTCAGCTCCAGTACTGTGGTATGGGATTATGATTTCTTCGTGTAAGTAATCTTGCGTCATTTCCTTACTGATAGCTAAGTACGCTTTAAAGAACAAACTCATGGTTAGAGCTCGTCTGAATTGTATGTTACCTCCAGGTGCAGATGGTGCCAGTGGTAGCTCTTCAATCATTTTTGCGTAGGCTTTTTCGAGCATGTTTTCGTTCCATATTAGTCCACTCAATGCTTGACTTGTCTTTGTGGCGATCTTTGTAACCGGGGCCATACCACCAAACGCCATATTCATACTCTTTATAATCTTGGTGTTGTCTTCAAATTCAACATTTATTGAAGCGGTCACAATAGATATATCATCCTCTCGTCTTTTGGCTTGTTTGTATGCTTTTACATATTGAAATCTCTTTGTAAATGGAATTTCTATGGACAGCAATATTTCGTCGGGTTTTACTACATTTCTCCTATAACCAGTGAAAAATGTTTCGTCCATTAATACAGAACGATGGCCTTCTTTCTTGCTTAGGATATTAAGTTTAACTTTCAATGACATCAATATTGGGTTAAGATCAGATATTGGACTTCCAGTCATAATATTGCCTCCGATAGCTGCCACATTCCTAATTTGTTTGCCTGCAAACCAATTCAGCATATTCACGATGGCTTTCAGTGTTCTAGTTTTGTACTTAGGTAGGATATCCAATGATTTTCTGAAGTTGTTTTCTACTTCCATTAATGTTACAGCAGCACCAACTGTAAATCCATATTCGGTTTCGATTATTGTGTTCATTTCTGGGACACAATTGGGCATAATTATGACCGGATACACTAAATGCTTAAATTTAACTTCCACTCCAACTTCCGTGTTACCAACAACTATTTTTGCATCTGGAAACTGTTCTTTTAGTTTTAATATTGAACCTAATGTGGTTGGGCGATACCATTTTGCTCGTTCGCCGCGGAAAATTAGGTACTGATCGTCGTAAACTGACGACAATTTAAGTTCTGGTGGAAAAATAGGTTCTTGGCTAGGATCATATGGCAAGAAACTTGATCTCTCAAATATAAATTCTGTTTCTCCTTTGTATTCTTCTTTGTCTTTATTTTTGCAACAGTCTTTACCCATGCCACATACCCCATTGCTGCCATTCGAAGTACCATTAGAAGTACCGTTGGCAATTCTCTGTGACTCCCAATCTTCGATGAATGTTTTGTATCCCTCTATAATCGCCCTGTAGCCGGTGCACCTGCACAAGTTTCCTTGGAAGGCGACTTCCATATCGGAGTATTTGATTCGGCTGCAGCTCCTGAGTAGTGAGTACATGGACATAACAATGCCTGGTGTACAGAATCCGCATTGGGAGCCGTGGGCTTTGGCTATTCGTTCCTGTACGGGATGCAGCTTGGTCTTAGTTGTGCCTATCCCTTCGACCGTTGTTACCGCCAGGCCGTGCATTGCGCATAACGGTGCCAAGCAGGCGTTTACTGCCAAGTGACTGATATTGGAATTAAGGTTTTTCTTTTTTCTTATTATATAATTAATAGTTGTTTAACTACCTAACGTTTTTCTATAAAAGTAAAAGTAATTTACATACTGTCCTGGTTATATACGGTTAGATACGTATAGTTTTTGAAGACTTAACATTCCTACCATCTGTCGAGAAATGACGATAACATATTGTTCGTTATAATGTTATAATATCAGTAAAAATATAGTTTTACCTACCTATTTATATCGAGCGAGTCACTGTATTAGGTAAGTATCCTCCAGATTATCATAGGAAAGATTGTGTAACATAGATAATGTTTCTACGATTTACGAGTATACCTAGATTAAGCGCACCATACACTGAACAGACTGCTTTTGAAATCGAACAACAAACTAAGGTACAGTGGAGTACAAAAAGGCTTATTCATGCTTTTCTCCTTATTACAATACAAGGATAAAAACCGGCCAAGTGCGAGTCGGACGCGCGTACCGAGGGTTCCGTAAAAAATATTTTTATTATATGATGGAACTAAAATTTACGGTATTCGCAATTTTTCCATTATCTGTGCTATAAGACGTTGTTTTGTACCAAATTTCAAGATTCTGAGTTCATGGGAAGTATAGGTTTTGATTCCTTTGCGAGTTCCAATGTTTCGGCAAAAACGGCTGTATCTTTTGATTGCGTTGGCTTAGAAGTTTAATTTTTTCACAGCTCGAAGGGACAGCAGACCTGAGTATTTGATATAAATTCAAGCTTGATATCTCCACGCGTTCCTGAGAAAAAGGGTCTTGACAGACAGACAGACGGACGGACAACAAAGTGATCCTATAAGGGTTCCGTTTTTTCCTTTCGAGGTACGTAACCCCAAAAATGGATGCATCTTGTGTATCCTACTAATCCTACTATACCGAACCTTACTTTATAGAGGTAGAATTTGTAGTGCGTACGTGTAGTCCAGTCAGTCTTTTTTATAAAATCTAGTTAACTGGTACATGAAGGAAGTTGAATTATTTGTAAGCCGAATAAGAATGAATTATTTACGTAGACTAGTTGGTGGACTATACAGGGCGTCCCACGGCTATGCCACATGGAGGGAAAGTACCTTGAATATTGTAGATGGAACATTGTACTGAAAGAAGACATTATTTTAATTTAAAAAACAGTTTAAACTGCATTCATAGATTTTTAAATAATTAAATAGTTGAACCGGGAATCGAACCCGCTACACGAGAAAAAAAATACCCTGTAGCTTTATCATGCCGATCGAAAGGCTTCATTATGAGGATTATTTTTTGCTTAATAACATAGTGTCAGAAATAAAAGGACGACCATGAATTTTAACATTTGATTTGAAATTTTGTTCAAAACAATGAAAACCTAACATTGCCGTTAGGGCATACAACTAAAATTATTATTTTAAAGTACCTATTACTAATGAATCAGTACCCACTTGAGAAGTGCGCATCATATCCCTATTATAATTTACTTTTCTGGATTGGGACATACGGACAAATAAGATGGCCACCCAGATCCTTAGATCTAACCCCGTTAGAATTTTTTATGGGCTACAAGCAGAACTTAGTCGTATTATTCTTAATATCCACCACAACATGGTTAAAAAATCGTCATGGAGTGGAATAATCAAAAGAGTGCGACTTTGTATTCAACAGAATGGGACTCATTTTGAACATTTGATAAATTAAATTGATTAATTTTGAATTAAAAATGTTAAAATTCATGGTCTTCCTTTTATTTCCGACACTATGTCATTAAACAAAAAATAATTCTTATGATGAAGCCTCTCGATCGGCATGATGAAACTACAGGGTATTTTTTTTCTCGTGTAGCGGGTTTGATTCCCGGTTCAATCATGTAATTTATTATAAATCTATGAATGCAGTTTAAATTGTTTTTTAAATTAAAATAATGTCTTCTTTCAGTAAAATGTTCCATCTACAATATTCAAGGTACTTTCTTTCCATGTGGCATAGCCGTGGGACGCCCTGTATAATTATTCTAAAGTGTCCAAGACCCCGATAGGTAAAGGGCGACCCGTGTCTGAACTATACAGTTGTTACGGTTATTAGGATTATTTACAAAAATCATCATCATCATCATCATTGGGTCTGTTCATTTATGAAAAGAGATTTAAGCAGCATCCATATTTGAGGTGCGGCACTTACGAAAGTGACTTACTAAGACTAATATGAGAGCGACAGCCTCGACCGCATAATTGACAAGTAAATATCCCGCCCGAATTGGAAAGAGGAAGAGCTGCGCGCTAGTGTCTTAATTCACGTCTGTGGGATAAGAGGTCAGTCCCAGTTTTGTCATGGTCCGCTACTCCACTGCATAGGGTCCTCCCTCTAAAGGATAAAAGGATACACAACTCTTTTCTCGGCCCGGTTGTACTTGGAGACCATGACGGTGCACGCGCCGCAGCCACCCTCTGCGCAGCCCAGTTTCGTCCCCGTCAGGCGCAGCCGCTTGCGCAGGTACCACAGCAGCGTCCATTCTGGGTCCGGGTTGGGCTCTATTACCTGGAATTTATTATAATGAATCAATATAATGTCACCCCTGGAGTTGCAGACGTCCATATGCTGCGGTGACCGCTTACCATCAGGCGGGTCGTACACTTGTTTACTACCGCCGTGGTATAAAAAAATACGGCCAAGAATACCTATAAAGGCGCGAACATTGGCTCGCGCGGCGGCCGCGCATAATGTGGACGGGGTTGCCGCGCGCGGCAGCTCGAACGTTGCCGCGCTCGAACGTGCCGCGGGGCGATCCGAGCGCTGTCGGTTTTTTTAGCCCGCATCAAAGGAGCTTCAGTCGCTGCCGCGCGCGCAATTTGGACGGTTGTTTGTGCACGACGAATGAACGTTTGCCATGGACAACGACAAGTGTCGCGAGTTAATACAATTGTATGGGAAATATGATTTGCTGTGGAATAGCAAATCGCCTTTACACCACAACAAGGCACTAAGGCATGATGCGTGGACGGAAATTAGTAGGAAGATGGGTTTGGCTATTCCCAATTTAAAGAAAAAAATTACAACATTGATGGCATCGTATCGAAGAGAAAAAGACCACGCGCGTCCATGGTTAGAACGAACTAATTGGCGCGCGCGCCATGCGCTGATCGAGTTGGATCGCTTGCCGAGCGCGGCAGCCGCGGTCTACCTAAATTCCGTCGAACATTTGACGCGCGAGCCAATGTTCACGCGAACACTGGCTCGCGCGGCAGCCGCGCATAATTTGTACGCGCCTTAAGGGTGTCACATGTTGTCGTGTCAACGGCGTCAAGAAACATTACCATAGAATATTTAACAGTAGGCCTACCTACTTAAGTACAGAAGATTTTCTACTCAACAAAACCGATGTTTGACAGCTAGAAAACCCCGAATCATGCTATCTCGCTCTACCGCGTGCGCGCGCTCTCACGTGTCCTGTTGTCCAGTTAGGGTACTCTCGTTTACGCGTCCACGCCATCACTTAATACTCGTAACGTGTTTACACAACCAAGTTAGTGTACCAAATTTCAACTCAATCAATCGGTCCATTAGGTAAGTTTCGGAGCAAATCGGCTGTGACAGACAGAGACACGAGTCATGCTATAAGTGTTCCGTTTTTGAGGAAGGGGACCCTAAAAATCCAGTATGAACTTATATATGAAATTCACTTAGATCACAAAATATTGTTACTTTTAACTTGGTCTCCAATAAAAAGACTCATTGATTGGAGTGATGTTATTGTTGACAACTCTAGTATCTCTAGACACCAGTCAACCTTGTTCTACATAACATTATATAATTATGTAGAAACGAAAATTTTCACAGCTCTTATATCGCGCCTTCCAGCTCAGTGAGCAGAACACCTCTCTAAACCCTTGACCCTAGACCTAGTAAAGGGACAGGTGTCTAAAACGTATTAAGGCGGACAAACCCGTTGCAAGTTCACTCTTAAGGCTTTGCAATACAGATTATAATTGGAAATTATACGCTGCCGCAGCAAAATAAGCATCAAGTGCGTCTCGGGCCACGCGTACTTATCTATGTAGTTTAGGAGTCAATGAACATCGTGATATTACCTATTTTTTACTAATATATTTTTATGGATCTATATTCTGTTAACTATGCTTTATTTTGGCGTACGGATAACAAAAGTACCTATCAGCTAAAATAATTTGTCTCAAAATATATTTTGCCCATTTAACCCTTTGAAAGCTAATAACTCGGATACAAATATGTACGTAGGGTAGGTACTTGAGAGGTACCTAGTCGTCGAAAGCGGTGCCGTGTCCACCACTCCCCAAGACGTTACCCTGTACGTTCTATCAAATAAGGCATCAATATTTGAACCAACTAACATTAGCAAGTACATAAGCGTTTAACAATTAAAATAAGTCGCGGCGTTCAAAAGTTAGTAATATCTAAGTACCTACAGTCACGTTTAAAAATATGTATAGAATTAATCCTTTTGTTGGAGTTGTTGTGTTATAAAAGCTGTTGGTTCCTCATAGAAATAAGTACATACCATAAAAATGTACTGACACGTTCATTTCCGGCATAATCATGCCATGTGGCATATTTATGAGCAAGTATTTTGCAGCATTGACCCCTATTTTTGAATTTGGTTGTGTACCACGTGAAGTAGATATTTTAGATTTTAATTAAAATGGTATTGCGAATGTATACAAGGTGGGCCCTTTAACTGGAGCAAATGTGTAAAAGGACGCTTCCTTAGGGCATCTGTAGTAACACCTGGTATACAATTTTTGTTCAAAAGTTTGATCTAAAGTTATGACCTCCGAGTAATGGATTTTGACAGCAGGAGATTATAACACTTCAGTCAATGCAGTGTTTGAGGTAGTACGAGTATCAAGTTATGAGTCATAATTGTTTTGGAATTTTTTGCTCCTGTTACAGGGCCCACCCTGTATGTGATCACTGATCAGTTACCTATGTGATTTGTTGTTGTTACGAAAAATGCAAATGTGTGAAATATAAGTTTTCAAACTAGATATCAAATTATGTTTATGAACAATGTTAAATGTAATGTACCTACTTAAGATCATTTTACCAACTACTGCTGACTGGCACAAATTTTATAGGTAGCGTAACAACATTTCGAAAATATTCAAGAATTCATTTTCCTTTATCTATCACCCCTAGTAGTAGTATAAATGTCGTTAACAATTAAACAATGTTGAATCCTGTAAATCCTGTAATGGCATAAAGTTCTAATTTCCTAAGTGCTGCAGCTACATGAAAAAAGGTTCAGTGTCCTTTTTAGGGTTCCGTAGTCAACTAGGAACCCTTATAGTTTCGCCATGTCTGTCCGTCCGTCTGTCCGTCCGTCCGCGGATAATCTCAGTGACCGTTAGCACTAGAAAGCTGAAATTTGGTACTAATATGTATATCAATTACGCCGACTAAGTGGTAAAATAAAAAGTGGAAAAAAATATTTTATTAGGGTACCTCCCCTATACGTAAAGTGGGGAGTGATTTTTTTTTCATTTTAACCCTAACGTGTGATATATTGTTAGATAGGTATTTAAAAATAAATAGGGGTTTACTAAAGTCATTTTTTGATAATGTTAATATTTTCGGAAATAATCGCTCCAGAAGTAAAAAAAAATGTGTCCCCCCCCCCCTCTAACTTTTGAACCATAAGTTTTAAAAATATGAAAAAAATCTCAAAAGTAGAACTTTATAAAAACTTTGTAGGAAAATTATTTTGAACTTGATAGGTTGAATAGTTTTTGAAAAAATTACAAAAATAATTTCTGAACTAAGTTTGTAATTTAACCGTATAAACAGGTGTTTATTGTACCTGTCATTTCTACAAAATCACAATGAAATGACGTGCTTTTTAGGGTTTTGTGTTTCTGTACTTAATATGTCAACTTAATGTGACGGACGGAAAACTACGGAACCCTACACGGAGCGTGGCCCGACACGCTCTTGGCCGGTTTTTTAATTAATTGTACCTTCTTACATGAAACTTTGCTTGACATATCATTCAAAACCTAAGTACTTTCGTCAATGTGATAAATCTGTGTACATGTCATGGCCGCCTATGTGCGTGTGTTTTATTCACGTGCGTGTCATTCGAATTTCGAATATTGTCATACTTAACATTAACTTTTGCTTACGTTTTTTTTTAGGGTTCTGTAATCAACTAGGACGCTTATAGTTCGCCATGTCCGTCTGTCGGTCTGTCTGTCCGTCTGTCTCTCCGAGGCTTTGACCTGTGATTGTTAGTGCTAGAAAGCTGCAATTTGGTATAATAATAAATGAATAAAACTGACAGTCGTAAAATAAAATCTCAAGGTAAAATATTAAGGGTACCTCCCCTACACGTAAAGTGGGGATGAATTATTTTTGCTTTAACCCTATGGTGAGCGTTGTTGGATAGGTCTATCAAAATGGAAAGAGGTCTTTAACTTTTGAACTATGGTTCCAAAAAATATGAATAAATAATGAAAGCTAAGCTCATAAAGTCTTTCAACGAAAACTTTAGCGGACATGATCAGTTAAACCGTTTTTGAGTTATCGTAAAAAGTCTTTCCTTCTTAGTAAAAGACGTACGAGTATGAAACGCTGCGAAGGTACCTTTTGCCTGTTATTGTTTTTTTTTATTGAGTTCATTGGGCAACTATGGAACCCTACACTGAGCATGGCCCGACATGCTCTTGGCCGATTTTTACTACTTTAGTACGGAAAACCCATATAAAGATTATTCCACATTTTTATTAATTTTAGTTCAAGTAGGTACTTTAGGTACCCCTATTTATCTAATCGGCGCCTGTAAAGTTAACCTTATGACACACAGTTTATACCGTTTTGTGACCGTAGTTGCCCAATGAACTTACTTGAACTAAATCAATAACAAGCAAAAGGAATTACCTTGGCAGCGTTTCATACGTCTTTTACTAAGAAGGGAAGACTTTTTACGATAACTCATAAATGGCTTAACTGATCATTTCCGCTATAATAGTTTTCGTTTAAAGTCTTTATTAAGCTTTACTTTCATGTTACTTTTTTTCATATTTTTAGACCCGTTGTTCAAAAGTTAGAGTGATGGGGGGGGGGGGTTCTTTTGGAGTGAATATTTCCGTCGGAAAAAGTTTTGATGAACACCTCTATTCATTTTGAAAGACCTGTCCAACAACACCCCCTACCACAGGGTTTAAGCAAGAAACAATCATCCCCACTTTACGCGTAGGAGAAGAACCCTTCCTAGTTGACTACGGAACCCTAAAAACGAACTCACCTAGACGCCACTCTGCTGTCTGTTTCTCATATCGCTAAATATCTTAAGAACTAAATATGGTATCGATTTGGACTTTGGAATAGTTATAAATAAAAATAATAAATAAGGCTAACCCAGATGCATGAATTTTAATTTAATCCCCTTTTGCATGAATTTTTCTTTTGTTAACTCGTGCGAGATTATGACGAAAGTAGTGAAAGTACCTCCTTTAAAATTAAAATAAATAAATCGGTACACGTGATAAAGAATTATCCTTATAGGCAAACCAACAAACATATACTAGTCTGAGATACTTGTACTACGTTATACAGTCACGCAAATTATAGTGGTCGGCAGTTAAGAAGTCAATCCTGACACCTGTCATTTCCATACATTTTATAACCTCAAAGTGACTTTTAGGTTATAAAATCTATGGAAATTACAGGTATCAGGATTGACTTCTTAACCGCCGCCCACTATAGTAACAAAACGTGCTAATAGATGACGCTGTATCCATGGCTTTCAATTTGTAACTGTTCCTGAATTAATGGGGTCGGGACGGATAGACAATCGTTGTGTACGAAAACCTCGGAGCGCGAGTCGGACTCGCGATTGACCGGTTATTGATGGAACTTTGTAAAACAGAATAATTGACGACGTTTGAGAAGAGATTTACCCCTTATTCATAAAACGTAACAAACCTCTGTTAACTAAAAGTTGTTTTGTCCCTTTCTCACAATCACAAATGCCAAAGTGACAAATAAGGATAAACTAACTTTAGCGGCTTGTTAACTAATAGAGGCTTTATGTACGTTTATGAATCCCATCGGCTATACTCGGAATACGATTAGACCCGTTGTGGCTATCAATTGATTAAATGATGTGAAGCTTTATTAGTCCGCGTTACAATGAAAACGTATTATTTAGGTTTCTGTTATGTCAAATGGCAAAATTACTATCAGTTTTCTTTCTGACATTGAGTTACTATAAAGTTTCACATTAACAGACACGACAGCCACTTCGGGTCTCGTCGTATTCCGAGTTCAGCCGATGAGAAAGCTGCATTAGTTATGCTCTGTAAATAGTTAAAGTTAACCCGTCACCCGCATACATAATATCGTAATATTGATATACACACAAGTCATACTTGTTATGATACATACATATACAGCAGAGAGCAGCGGGTCAGTATTATCAGGGTCACCCGCAAGAAACATTCCTCTTAAATCGATTCACCAAATGAATACATCGGACTGACGCAATAATTGTCATACATTGTTGGTAATGGGACGAAAGATACCCACAATAGCAAATATGATGATATTCGCGTACGTATTATCACATTTATCACCCAGTGGGGCTTATTGTCAATTAAAGCGTATTGCGCGAGTTGTTGATTTAAGAATTAATCTCTTATGGCCTAGGTCAAATATAATAAGTATCTAGTATCTACAATAAACTAGCTTTTGTATAGTCTATACGATGATGGCAAAATTAAGTTGAGTAAAATTAAGTAAAGTAGGCATATTAATTATATGCACCTGTTAATGTCAATAAACTACCTCCCACCCGTTTGGAAAAATCGTAAAAACTCTCCCAAGCAATCAAACGGCTCGCTTGATTGATGATGATGATAAACAGACACCGTAGCCTATGCCAGACGATCTATTTATTATTTTGACTTATGTATTACGCTAAATGGTTTTCTGTCTAAATTTAAAATTGCCTTTGATAATTGTGATCTGCCTATATAATTGTAGAGGTATAGATTGGCAAGAGTGACTTTTACCTAAACGGGTGAAAAGAGTGACCTAAATAAGGATTTCAAACTTTATTGCACAAATCACTATAAGTATAAACGGCGATCTTAATGACATGACCAAACAGAAACTTGTAAATGTGTGTACAGTGAGGAAAAATATATAAACATAAATAATTTCAAAACAATAAACGCACTCAAAACGCACAGAGCGGTCGCGGCGCGGTGCGGGGCGGAAGCGGTTTAGAATTTTTGATTTTTCCGAATCTGTCGATTGTCGATATTGTAGATTACTGCTTCATATATGTCACACACGCCGCCTCCGCTCCGCTATCCCGCGCGGTTTTTTGGAGCGACGTCCCCCGAACCGCGTTCGCTTTACCGAAAAACCACCTCCGCCACGCAACGACGCTGCGCCGCGCTCTGTGCAGCTTCAAAGTTAAAAACTACCCACACCTTGTTACTCTCTAATGACTACTTAGAATATGACCTAATAATAGCTACCTAATAATAGACCCAGTTAGAAATCAAACTTCTATCATTTCAAAACACAAAACCAGTCACAATATTCCTAATAAAGAACATGCTTTTGCCATCTATCACTAATTTTAAGCAGAGACACGTGAGAACTTAGCCATTTTTTTCTCTGAATAACTGGACGACACAGACAAAATTAAAGGTTTCCTATGAATTTTTTTATTCGAGTATTAACTATGAATGAACAACGTTCATGTAGCACCAAAGCATACGCAGGTGCATGTACTTTGCCTATAGCTTAGTTTGAGACTAGATTTTGCCGACACAAAACATTCTATTTTACGTAGGTTACATGCAATACCTACGTAGTCGATTACAATTTACTTACCTGGTATACTAGTATAGATATCTATTTTCTATACTACAAATGTTTTAAATAACTAAGTTCAAGTAGAAATCTTCATGGATTGGTATATTAAGGTAATCTCTGTTTAAAACCAATTACTAACCTTCTTCCCATTCACGTAAAACACTAGCACCGTACTGACTTCATCCACTTCTTCATCGGCATTTAGCAACCCCATACTCGCATTTGAGTTAAAAATAGTAAACTTATATACACGTCTTGTTAGTGCCGTCGATCAGAAACTACTGACTTAACAGTATCACACAGCATGTCGACACGAAGCAACATAAAAATAATAAATTACCATCTAGCAGAAACTGCCGTTCAAGCAAAACGAGAACTTTTGCCTGATGGCATTTAGAGCAATATCTGCTTATCTTACTTATAAATCCAATTATGACTCGAACTCTTCCATAGCACAAGTGTTATTGCTTTAAGGTTTATTTTGGCATGGCAACGTCAACTCGGGATGCGCTCGAGCAGCGCCTCAGCAATCAAACGACGACACTCTTCATGACGATAGCTATCGGAACAAACAAGTCGACTTATCTTTTTCATTGTACTTGTGAATTATGTTTATGTATGATAAATACACGACTAGCAAGGTTCATGTGTAATAGTCCTTTTTACCATCGAAACCAGATAAATTTTCGTGGACCCCCACGTACAAACTGTGAACCCCTATTTTTTTGCCACTCCAGCGTAGACCCCTGTCACATCGTTCGTGGACCCCTGGGGGTCCACCTGGACCACTTTGGGAACCCCTGCTCTAAGTGAATTAAGGATGAGTTGTTTCACTTGGCTATCTTATCTATTATGCGGTTAACTCTGTCCCTGAAATGTTGTTAATTTCTTCTATTATACAGGGTATTTTTATTGAATTCCATTAATTGCGAGGGTACAATCCTGAGATGAAATAAAATAATCTTCTCTACGACACTAAAACCCCAATATTCAAGAATTCATTTCCGTTAATTAACACTCCTAGTACTTATAGTATAAAAGATCATTAAGAATTAAACAATGTTGACCGAGAGTTGAATGTGCGTTTCATTCTCCAATTGTCATACTTGACATATTAACTTTTGCTTAACTCCGCGCTAAGGCCGTTTTTCATTCTCTCTAGGTAATATAATTAATTATTATGTATAAAAATTTAAAAAAAATGAACTTTGAAAAACTAAACATTCTACGTTGTTTCTATGGCTATACACGCCTATATGCTTGAAGGAACGGAAATCAATAAAAACACCCTGTATATAATATATGTATATGTATATATATATATATATATATATATATATACATATACATATATATGTATAAATTTGTACAGGGCCTGTAATAGGAGCAAAAAATTAAACGGTACACTATTGAGCTCTCCAAGAGGTTACTGCAGATGCTCTAAGGACAACCTCCTTTAAATTTATTACAGGCTGCACCCTATTACAGGCTACAACCTGTATACGTAGGTAACCGATAAATTTTGAGATATAAAGAAACTATTGAAGATATTATTTTACATTTTTATTTTTTTTACATATATATTTTTTTTACATTTTTTCAAAATACTCTCCATTACTCTCTATACAAAGCTCGTCTGAACCAACTTTGGAAGCACTTTTGTCAGTCTTCATCAGATAGGTCCGAAATTGCTTGTTCATATGCAGCCACGGCTTCTTCAGCACTCGAAAAAAACTTCCCTTTTATTTTTTCTTTCACCACCGGGAACAAAAAGAAATCGCAGGGAGCTAAGTCAGGACTGTAGGGTGGATGTGGTAAGGTTTCTATCCCAGCTTTCTCAATAAACGCCTTTGTTCTGAGGGACATATGTGCTGAAGAGGCGTTATCGTGATGCAGCAAGATTCCCCGAAGTCCAGTCTTTGGTCTCCTCTCTCGCGCTGCTTTGAAAACTTGCGGCAATGCTACTGTAGTATACGAATCAGAGTTAACTGACCTATAATTTTCCAGCATTGATGTTGATAAATGTACGCCCCGTGAAAAGAAACTAGCTACCATTTTTTTGCCGACGTTACGAGGTCTTTGTAGTTTTGTTGGTAACTTACCCTCTGAGAAGACCCATACTGACGATTGCCGCTTGTTTTCCGGGTCATATTGGTAAATCCATGTTTCGTCACCTGTAATTATTTCCGATACACGCCGCGATGTCCCGTTGTCGAATCGTAGACGCATCTCACGACACCAATCTACACGAGCCTGTTTTTCAGTATCGGAGAGCAAACGTGGTATCCAACGACAACAGAGCTTCCTTACTCCGATGTTGATGTAGAATGATGCTAACGCCCCCCGAACTGACGCCTAAGATATTCTCTATGTCCTTGTATATTATTCGTGGATCTTCTCGCACCAACATTTCAGTAGTCCACATGTTTTCTGCAGTTACTTCTGTTTGCGGGCGACCACTTCGCTGGTCATCTTCGAGGCTGGTTTTATCCCTTTTAAATTCATTGAACCATCTAAAAACGGTTGCCTGTGAAGGAGCAGAATATCCTAACGCTGACTGCAATCGTTGCAAACACAATTGTTCAGATAAACCAAATTTAAAATCATAAAATATCCATCGCCATCATTTCAAAGAAAAAACGCGGGAACCGTTTAGGAAAATGACTATAATATTATTTATTTTTTAATTGGAGCGAATCGGCAACTTCTGTTCTATTTTTAAATAAATTTGCTTTTTAAAAACATATAATTCAGGTGCGGTTCTTTTTCGAATTTCGAGCATCTCAAAACTTCGCGAGTGACCTACGTAATATCTGTATCTACAAATATTAGTTGTGTAATTATGTAGGTTCGTTAAAATAAGTATAATGTAATTTAACTTTATTTTCCTTTCAGTTGTTAGATGCACCGCCAACATTTTTTCTGCTTTACTTTAAGGTTGACTGGTAGATAGTGCCATATGGCATTAAGTCAACCTTTTGTACGAAAAGTTTTCTTTAGTACTATAATAAAGATTAAATTAATAAATAAACTAGCTTCTGCCCACGACCTCATCCGCGTAGAATTTGTAATCGCCTTAGAGAAATAATTGCTATTAAATTGGTCGCAGGCTTAATAATGGTTGCTTCTTCACTTCCACCCCATGATTTCTGTTATAAAGACTACCCTATGTCCTTCCCGGGGTCTCATACTATATCCATGCCAAATTTCATCTAAATCCGTTCAGCAATTTAAGCGTGAAGGGATAACAGACAGAATCCTTATAATAACTTTCGCATTTATAATATACTAGCTTTTGCCCGCGACTTCGTACGCATAGAACTCCCTTGCCCGCGACTTCGTGCCCTGATTTGACAATTTAAAAAAATCTATTATTCTTTCACGTAAGTATTCAATAATCGTATGCATATGGAATCTAAATATTTTAGGCTATAGGGTGAAACTGATGGAGTAAATGCAAAACATCGAGGGAGAACTAATTATTTCATCGTTTTGGAGGTACCCGAGGCTATGTCCGTTAGTCGTCAGTAAGTTATGCTCAGAAATGGCTCGAGATGGTGACGGTCGATAATCAACCGACGAAGAAGGTATGGTTCTATTCACCAGTTAATTTTGTCATATTATGTAATCGAGATATACATTTATTTTATTTTTTCTAAATTTGTTTTGAACTTAATTTATTGAAGTATACTTCTATACACTATAATAAATAATTTGTTTCGGTCAGCAAAAACATTCAAATTGTTTGATTTGCAAAAAACGTGAGCAAGCTGCATACAACTGTCCATGAGAAAAATATTGCGTGCCCAAATGTATTCCTGCTACTTTTAACGTTTGCTTAGAAAATGCAACTTAATGGAAACTGTAGACGTTTAAAATTAAGTGGTAAATTAGTCGCTATAATTGGAATACGTGGTATAAGTACACTTTCTCCCTTGGCTTCTTTCGTTAAAATCGTTCCCTTCACAATGTACTTCCCTAATTCGTTGATTCTCAATCTACTTAGTACCGTTCCATAATATGGGCGAGTCGAAGTTGCGCATTAACAAAACTGGTAAGCCCACCTTCAGTTCTCAAGCGTGTGGGATGGCACACCGGATAGCTCCAAAGAGTTCAAAAAATTCAATGGGGTACCTAAGTAGAGGTGTCATCAGCGGACATGACAGTGTCGACGGAGTTATAAATTTTTGCTTGCATATACCTAAGATATTTTGTTCAAGATATTTTTGTCGATTTTGAAAACAATATCATTTTTGGTGCCCAAATGGTTCTTTCGCACAGCCAATTTTCTTCATGAATATTTTGTTCTAAATCAGGAAAAACTTGAGCTTGTTCATCTTCCGATTTCACAATATGACAAAATTTACGCATCCCGCCTGGCCGGGGGAGCCAGGACGGGCATGACGGACTCCCGGGAACTACCCGGACTACCGTCTAAAACCCCACAATGTTCTTCTCGCTGTTTATGGTGGAGCCACGGGAACGCTTACGCACGCTTCCGCGACTCCACCAGCAGCTGTCCATTGTTTTGAACCAACACGGGGAGGGAATCGGTCCTCTCCCGAAAAACTTCATTAGTGGCGTGCCCGAACACCCGGCACGTACTCCAACTCCTTCTTCCATCAGGTGGCGAACGTCCCCGTGTCTGTCACCCGGAGGCCCTCCTATAATACAATCATACCTTCTTCGTCATTTTCTAACTGACCGTCACCAATTCGAGCAGTTTCTGAGCATACGCACCGGCCTCTGCATCGTAAAACCGACTTCAAAAATTTTTTTGAAAAACCCACGACGTTTCTAATTGAAAAATAATAAAATAAAAATGATTAAAGCCCCCTAACCAACGAAGAGAACAACGAGAGAGAAGACGAAGTAAGTACATAAAAGATAAAAATAGATTTCAAAAATCACTGTTTTCGGATTTTTTCTGGTGTACACACACAATTATCAAGCTGCATGCCAAATTTCAGCTTTCTAGATCACCTAGAAGTGGGTTAGGTTTTTGATTACGAGTCAGTCAGTCAGTGGTAAAAATGCCGTTTTTTGGAATTTAATGTCTCAATAACTATTAAACCTATATTTATGAAATTTGGGGTTCTTGTTGTTCTAAAGGATCTTAATACATGTACCAATTTTTTTTTATGTTAAATAGTGTTGGAGTTGATGGGGGGTCAAAAGTGGCTCCAAACGGTTCGTGTAATATAACACACGGCTGCTGTCCGCCAGTTCCTGGGGTGAACTTGGCTAGACACGCTGCCGTGTGTCTAGATCGTGACTAGAGCATTCGCTCGTGAAAAGTACCATTTGGTGAAGTTTGACAAAAAGGAATGATATCCCATCAAAAAGATAAATGTGAAAATGAGAGCCAAGTTCAATATTAAGAATATGCGACGCATGGTTGTCGTCTTCGCCGACAAAAGAATTGAGATCTAAATGGGTGCCAAGTTTCATAGATTATCTAAAAAGGTGCCAAGTCTGGCACTAGATTGTTTACGGTAAAACTAATTTATTGCGGCTGAATGCATTTTGAACTTTAACTTGGCAGTTTTCTTAACAACAGCTTTCATGGTGTTATAACATACTGTCACGCGTCGAATGTTCTTAATATTGAAATTGGCTCTCATTTTCACGTTTATGTTTTTGATGGGTACTTATTTTCCCATACAACTGTTGGTTTGATAAGTGGCACGTGACGTCATATTTTAGGAGCCTTTTCGGAGGCCACTAGCATCGAGCTAGGTTTGTCCTTTGTTTGTTGACCAACTACAATAATGACATTTGATCGTCATCAAAAACTGGTTCAAATGGCACCATGAAAATTATAGTTAACGTATTTCAATAAAAAAATTCTCTATTCATTCTATGTTCATGCTGCGTTTTTTGTTTTGATAACTACACGCGCCGCACGAGCATGGCGAACGAGTGTATCTAGCGGGTGGCGGGTTGGCGCGGGTGATGGGCGGAGCAAGCGTGGGAATTATTTTAGGTTGCCTCGTCTTAAGACTGTATGTGGCGAGCCTAACCACAGAATAAGTAATAGTACAAGTGGCCTAACCTAACACGACACGCCTCTTTTACAAAATTTACTTTCAGGTAATAATGAAGAAAGAGTAGCATAACTTATTTATTTAACCTTAGTAAAAATATTGACTAAAAATATTTTTGTAGATATATTTTTAATTAAATATTTAATTTTAATAAATTCTTGCTACGCGACCACGTTCCAAGGCTTGCTATTTCTTGTTATCGTCGGTTTCACCTGTGAACAACACATAACGTAAGTTTAACATTTGCGATAGATAAAAAGCCTATGTATAATTGATCAACAACAACAGCAGAATTTTCCATAAAATGGATTTCGGACTACATCATGGGTACAGTAAATGGGTAAAGTGCATGCACAATCTCAGGAACATTTTGTTCGTGAAATTACCATGTACTTTTGCCGCCCTCTGTACCTACTTACTTACAAAAAAAACTGTTATTAGTTATTATTACTGTTATTAGTGTTATGACCCGGTTAGGGCATTTGTTTCTGTTGTGAGTTTCATTTGTTCCGGAGATTTTTTTTCATAAGGTAAATATTTATTGCAAGAAACAAATATAAGAAGTATTTTATTTAAGTATATAAGTATATTTATTAAATATACCGTCGTCTAGTACCCATAACATTTACTGAGCTTACAATGAGACTAGGTAGTTCTATTTGTGTTAAAAACTGTTCCTTTTGGCAAAGAAAAAAGTATCCGCCAAAAAGTTTTGTGGCGTTTTTCATACAGTTTATATGGCCGTCACAAGTGTAGAAACTCAGAAATATCTATTTCCTGAGAAAGAAAAATCCATTCTACCTAATTCTGAAAGCAAGATCGCTTAAAAATAAAAAAGCATAAATTCCAAATGCCTACCTGTTTGGTGAATTCGTCTTCACAAGCCATCCTAATCCGAGCACAAGTTGCTGGGGCCTGCAACTCAAACTCGGGAGATACGCCGGCTTCCACCCGAGCCGACCGAATGGCTTCTTTGATTGCGAAGAATACTGATGCGGCGAGAAATAGGGGAGGTTCACCCACGGCCTGGAAAATTCATTTATTTTCTTTAAAAATGCTACAAATAATTAACCGACTTCAAATAGAAGGAAGGAGGTTGTGCGTTCGTCTGCATGTTTGCTGATGTAATGTAATTTATGCAATAAAGAATTTTTAAGGATTCCGTACTCAACTATTAACCCTCAGTCTGTATGTATGTCTGTCTGTCCGAGGCTTTGCTCTGTGATTGTTAGTGCTAGAAAGCTGCAATTTGGTGTGGATATATAAATCAATAAAACTGCCACTTCATCAAACACTTCTTGATAAAGTGACTATACTATACTGAAAAAGTCGTATAATAAAATCTGAAAAAAAAATGGGTACCTCCCCTACTAAAATCTCTCCCCTATTAAAAATGAGTAGTGTTCTTCATGAAATATTTTTTGATAAAATTGTGTGTCCCCCCCCCCTCTAACTTTTCAAATATGGATCCTAAAAGTATGAAAAAATTAACAAAGTAAAGCTTAATAAAGACTTTCTGCGAAAACTATAGCGGACATGATCAGTGCCTGACTATTGGTCCCATATAAACTTGGTGAAGGTCTGATGATTGGACCTAGGAGGAATCGAGGGAATTTGATAGGCACGCATCGACATGATTTCGGTATTTTCTGTAGTTACCCAAGCATTGACTCTAGGAAACCACACAACTATGATGAAGGGGAACTGGTGAAAATGACCACAGATGACACATGGAACTCTTCATGTAGGCACAGATTCCGATGAAATTTCGTTAACGTAGCAACTAATGCTCTTCAAAATACACATTTTGAAGTAGAATTTATAATAAGGAACTGAAGGTCAGTATGGGTTCTCCTCAAATATAATCGGCTCATATAAAGTGACATGGCTATTTTCTGTAGTAACTACCTCATTTGCTATCGGAATGGAAAACAGTACAATCGACTACAAAGAGATCGATGCACCGAAAGTTACAATAATATCATCATCGTCATCATCATTTCAGCCGAATGACGTTCACTGCTGGACATAGGCCTCCCCCAAAGACTTCCACAATGACCGGTCCTGCGCCACCCGCATTCAGCGGACACCCGCGACCATTACCAGGTCACCAGTCTACCGTGTGGGGGGCCTGCCCACGCTACGCCTTCCGCTACGTGGTCGCCACTCAAGAACCCTTCCGCCCCAACAGCCATCGACCAACAATAATATGTATCCATTGATAAAAATTAAGGTCTTGGGTGCAGCGGGAAGGAAAGTGAAAACCTCATGTGTGAGGCATGGCGAAGTGCAAAATTGGAGTTAGTGTTTTTTGGGTATAAATTATTTATCATTATTACCATCCACCACAAACGTCGAATTATACGTCAAAAGCCTTCTCATATGACCAATCTAATCAGACTAGCAGGTGAGGAGGCATCATTCAAATTAAATACAAATATCATGCAAGTAGTCAAGTATGTACAGTTAACGAATTTGATTTCTGGGCCACTTCGTGCCTTGTCACAGAATACTATGAGATCTCTAGCAGCTTTCATATAGATTTTTACTGTGACATGGTACGAAGTGGCTCAGAAATCAAATTGATTGACGTACCTACGTAACTATCGAGAATCCTAGATTTGCGAAATAACATATGTAATTATTTTTTATGTATGTGGACCCGGGTATGTCCTAAAACTACGACCAAGACCACCGGGGAATGGGCAGCAGCATTCCTTGAGTGCGGTGGAGATACTGCGATCGCCAACCCGCATGCCAAGCGTGGCGATTATGGCATTTACCCCCCATGAAATTGGGGGAGGCCTATGTCCAGCAGTGGACGTCCTAGGGCTGATATGGTGGTATGGTGGTATGCAGGTACCTAAGTTTTATTTTTATTTTAGGTAATTAATTTTAAAAAGGAGATATATATATATAATATAGTTATTCATTTTAATGTGGTTGCAGTCTTTTTTTTAATTACTTGTTTATTACAAATTGCAGTTTGCTCACCTTTGAAGAATACACAGCGCGTGGATTTGGTGCTCCTTTCAACAATGAAACGTTGAATATTTTGGGTATATCGGAAAATCCAGGTATTTTATAGGCACCCGGACCACGCGATAGTAATTCACCTGTAGGTGAAAACACCATTTCCTCTATCGTGTAATACCCATAGCCCTGTGTGAACGCTCCCTCAATTTGACCTATGTCAATAGCAGGGTTTAAACTTTCGCCTAAATCCATAACGATGTCAGTTCTAAGCACTTGATGATCTCCAGTTAAGCAATCCACTAGAACTTCTGAACATGCTACTCCATAAGTGAAGTATTCAAAAAGATTGCCTGTATTCGTTTCAGGGTTGTATTCGATTTTTGGCACTACGTAAAAACCTGTAGCTGACAGATGCACCCTGTCGAAATAGGCCGACATGACCCATTTCTCCCATGTGCCAGTTGGGTTTTTGGATTTGTATGGTTCCAGCCTTTTTGCGAGAGTGCTACACGCATCGACAACTGCCATTCCATATATATCGGAACTCATGCTCGCCGCTGTTGGTGAACTGTTTGGAATGGTGTTAGTGGCCATTTCACTGATGTGAATTTTGCTGATGTCGACTTCTAAAACTCTTGATGCAACTTGGATCATTTTTGTAAATAAACCTTGTCCCATTTCAATGCCTCCAATAGATATAAGAACTGATCCATCTGTATATATTAAAACCAATGCGCCACCCTGCATGAGAAGGTCGCCTTGAAAAGATATGCCGTACTTCGTGGGTAGTATCGTAATGCCTTTTTTCTTCCACCTGTTGCACCTGTACAAACAAGTATTAGGTACCAACAAAGGTATAAACAAAAATCGGCCAAGAGCATGTCGGGCCATGCTCAGTGTGGGTTCCGTAGTTTCCAAATGAACTTACTTAAAAAACAATAACAAGCAAAAGGGAATACCTTCGCAGCGTTTCGTACGTCTTTTACTAAGAGGGAAGACTTTTTACCATAACTCAAAAACAGCTCAACTGATCATGTCCGCTACAGTTTTCATTGAAAGTCTTTATTAAGTTTTACTTTCATGTTTTTTTTTATATTTTTTGCACCCATAGTTCAAAATTTAAGGGGGGAATACATTTTTTTTCCTTTGGAGTGAATATTTCCCAATATAGTCACTTTATCAAAAAGTGTTTGATGAAGACCTCTATTCATTTTGAAAGACCTATCCAAGAATACCTAACACCATAGGGTTGAATAAAAAAATTGCATCCCCACTTTACGTGTAGGGGAGATATCCTCAATTTTTTTTTAGATTTTTTACTACTGTCAGTTTTATTGATTTCTATATCCATACCAAATTGCAGCTTTCTAGCACTAACAGTCACAGCCACAGGGCAAAGCCTCGGACAGACAGACAGAGACGGAAATGGCGAAACTATAACGGTTCCTAGTTGACTACAGAACCCAAAAAAATGGGTTTTAATTATAATATATCACCAATTAAAATAAGTAATTACTATAATATACGTACTTGTTAAATTCTTCAACGCTTTTCTTTCTCTGCCAATAGTTGGAAATCTCAATACATTCATTCCAGCATCGAGGTAAAGTGCAATATGTTAGGCATTGGTTAAAATGTGTCAAATGGCCTTCCCTATATAGATTAATGTCTACAATTTCTTCGTAGTCCTTGCCAAGGGCAGCAGCCACGTCTCTTATCATATTTTCCGCAGCAAACATTGCTTGCGGAGCCCCAAAACCTCTAAAAGCTGTATTTGACGGCATATTGGTTTTGCATAGGTATCCAGCGATGTCTATGTTTTGTATAGAATAACAATTATCTACGTGCATAACAATTCTCTCCATCAACTGTAAAATCAAATATGGCATTAGTAACTTTCTAATTCTCACCTGGCTAGAAATGGAACTTGAATGAACTTTGTGGCGAAAAAACTTACCGAACAGGATATATCCATTGAATTTCCTGCATTTGCGTATATCTCAAACTGAGCAGCTGTTATTCTTCCATGGTCATCAAACGCTACCTGATATTTGATCAAACATGGATGTCTATACCCAGAAGCTTGCATATCTTCATCTCTGTCCAGAACAGCCCTGACCGGTTTCTTCAATTTATAAGCAGCCACTGCAACGGGAATAGCCAGTATAGTTGCTCGGGTTTCTTTACCTCCGAAACCACCCCCAAGCCTCTTTACTTTCGTCACAACTTTGTTGTTGGGTATACCAAGAGCTTGTGATGCGAGGTGCTGTAATAAAATTTAGACCATGTTAGTATTCGGAAAACACTATTGGAGTACCTCAATAATTAACAGTTATTATATATTACTAACCGCAATTTCAGCAGGATTTTGAGTTGATGAAATAATTTCCAATTCATCCTCTCTTCGAATAGCAAAAGCAGACATCGTCTCTAAATAGAAGTGTTCCTGTGCACCACTTCTTATATGGCCTTCAACTTTGCGATTTGGTTTTGCGGTTTTAAATATATCGGCTACCTCTCCTTTTTTGAGTACTCGTGGACTTGAAAAGAATGACTGGTGAGCGATTGCATCCTCAATTGTTACAATGACTGGTTCAATATCATTGTAAGTAACAGTAACCAAGTCTTTACCCTTCCTTGCCGCACTTTCAGTTTCTGCAATTACAGCGCCAACAACACACGATCTACTAGTCACCACTTTTGATGAGAATATCTCTTCGTCTTTAAATATTGGTCCCAATTTATTGCGACTATCCTCTAAATCTGATGCCGACAAAAAAGCTACCACACCAGGGATTAACAATGCTTTACTTGCATCTATCGACAAAATTTCCGCGTGAGGTTTAGAACTGAAAACTAACGTTAAATAAAGTTCATCTTCTAGATGTGGAATATCATCACAGTACAAAGCTTCGCCGCAGGCTTGTTTGAAAGCAGACATATGTGGCACTGGTTTGCCCACATGATCCGATAACTTTCTGTTATTATCATTAATTTCAAAATACTGAGAACTTTCCCATGGCAATGTCGGTTCTTCAAAAGCAGCACTTAAATATTGTGGTGGCACTGTGTTGCCGTTGTGTTTGTGTATTTTTTTTAGTAAGTCGATATAAAATCTAAAAAATAAACTTAAACAGAGTGATTTTCGATATTCAGCCATTCCTCCTGGCACAGAAATATCTAATTCGAGCTCTTGCAAGAGATTATCACACACAACACTTAGCATATTTTGGTTCCAAGTCAGGTTTTGCATTACTTTAGATGATTTGATGGCAGATTTGGTAGTAGGTCCCATTCCACCGTAGCACAACATTGCTTCTTCGACAACATTACTATTTTCTTTAAACGTAACATTAAAAGCCGCCGTCACTATAGAAATATCATCTTCCTTTCTTTTCGCTTGCTTGTATGCTTTGACATACTGTGAATTCTTCGTGAATGGAATTTCAATGGACGTAACTATTTCATCGTCATCTATAACAGTCTTACGATATCCTTTGAAAAAATGTTCGTCCATGAGTACTTTTCTTTGTCCTTTTTCTAAACTGTGTACGTTCAACACAGCATTAGATGCCATCAATATTGGGTTTAAATCTGATATGGGGCTAGCTGTCATTATATTTCCTGCAAGCGATGCAACATTACGAACTTGGTTCCCCGCGAACCAATGAAGCATGTCTTTGATAGCTTCAAAAATGTTGGAACTATCAGGATGTTTTGTAACGACATCTTGGAGAAAATTCGCAATAGTTGTCAACGTCGTAGCAGCACCTATTTCAACTCCATTCTCCGTTACTGAGCAAAAGCTCATTTCTTTTATTAAAGAAGGAGATAGTAATATTGGATAAATCATTTTCTTGAACTTCATTTCAACTCCGAGTTCTGTATTCCCTACCACAATTTTGCTATGTGGAAAATGTCTTTTAACTGTTACCACGTCTTCTAAATTTTGTGGCCGTAGCCATAGCACTCTTTCACCTTTAAAACAAAGATATTCTTCCTGATATGTGGCATTTATTTTCAGTTCTGGTGGAAATATTGGTTCTTGTGTTGGATCGTAAGGCTGAAAAGATGATTTGTCATAAAGCATTGGTTTATTTTCATTGACTTTCTTCTTTTTACAGCATTCTTCTCCCATCATGCAGTTACTGCCGACATCACCATTCACGTATTGAGCCTCCCAAGCTTCAATGAATGTTTTGAATCCTTCAATGATTGGTCTGTATCCAGTACACCTGCAAAGGTTACCTTGGAATGCAGTTTCGATGTCTTTCTCGTATATTTTTGTTTTGTTCCTCAGTAAAGCATACATGGACATGACTATACCAGGAGTGCAGAAGCCGCACTGCGAGCCGTGCGCCTTGGCTATCCTTTCCTGCACGGCGTGAAGTTTTTCGTGACTGGACCCAATCCCTTCGACCGTGGTGACAGCAAGACCGTGCATTGCGCACACGGGAGTCAAACATGCGTTTACAGCTATGTGTCTGTTCATTTATAATGTTAAGGAAGAACAGGGTCGTAAGTCAATTGAAACTATTCTATATCCTAGTGTTACTTTATAAAGAAAATAAAATAGGTAGTGTTATGCTTCATGATTATAATGTAAAAAAAAACACTATTTTATTTTATCGTTGATAAATAAGTAGATCAAACACAAAGAAAAACTAAAACTTGCACACTAGTGACAAGCTCAACGCAGTGGCCCGTTAGACCAATACCGTATTCATTTACCACATTCTCTTTATACTTTGATCTTCGTATTAATGACACAAAATATTTACAAAACATAACAATGTTTCAAAAAGTTTACATAGAGTTTAACAAATAAATAAATACATAATGGGGGACAATCTTACACAAATCGACCTAGTCCCAAACTAAGCAAAGCTTGTACTATGGGTAGGTACGAGACGACAATATACATACTTATAAACACATAAATTCATACTTAAATACATAAGAAACATCCAAGACCCAGGAGCAATATTCGTTATAAATGCACAAATAATGTCCTGGCCGGGATTCGAACCCGGGACCTCCGGCTTCGTAGGCAGGGTCACTACCAACTAAGTGAAAGTGGTCGTCAAATGAAGTATAATTTTGTATTTACGGTGTGTGATTGTTTGGTGTCTTCAAAACTACTGCACAATATAAGTAACTGCAACTTAGAAAAGTTGAAAAACTCCGACATTTTCTTTTCAAAGCTGAATATCTCACAAACGGCAGATTTTCATGAAACATGCCGAACCCTCGGAATAAAATTATCTATGACACAAAAAAAAACTAAACGAAAATCAGTTCATCCGTTTGGGAGCTAAGTACGATACCACAGTGAGACAGACACGTTAAACTTACCCCTCTTTTTGCGTCGGGGATTAAAAAAGGATACTGTACTCGATCTTCCGACCTGTTGTACTGGGAGACCATAACAGTGCAAGCACCGCAGCCGCCCTCCCCGCAGCCGTACTTCGTCCCCGTCAGCCGCAGCATCCTGCGAAGGTACCACAGCAGCGTCCATTCCGGATCCGGCGCGGGCTCTGTTACCTGATACGTGTACGCGAATTCTTTACGAAATTGATCATCATATGATTTCCATGCGAGTGTTATGTTATAAGAAAATATGTGTGCAACAATACCTGTCATATCAACAAATAAAAACTACGAGCATTGTTACATTTGAATTAGAAAAACCGGCCAAGAGCGTGTCGGGCCACGCTAAGTGTAGGGTTCCGTAGTTTTCCGTCCGTCACATTAAGTTGACATATTAAGTACAGAAACACAAAACCTTACCTAATGTATGGGCGCACCTGCTCAGACCCCATTAAATCAGGAAAAATCTTAACACCGCCATGTAGAAATGAGCGTTCCACGTACAGCGACATCTATCGGCAAATTAAGTAAACTATTGCGCGCGAGCTTAAAGTATGGAAGATGATTTTTATGGAATAATTCTTTATTGCGTGAACCGATTTTCACCGGTTTTACTTTATTTGAAAGCACGTCATTTCATTGTGATTTTGTAGAAATGACAGGTACAATAAACACCTGTTTATACGGTTAAATTACAAACTTAGTTCAGAAATTATTTTTGTAATTTTTTCAAAAACTATTCAACCTATCAAGTTCAAAATAATTTTCCTACAAAGTTTTTATAAAGTTCTACTTTTGAGATTTTTTTCATATTTTTAAAACTTATGGTTCAAAAGTTAGAGGGGGGACACATTTTTTTTTTATCTGGAGCGATTATTTCCGAAAATATTAACATTATCAAAAAATGATTTTAGTAAACCCCTATTTATTTTTAAATACCTATCTAACAATATATCACACGTTAGGGTTAAAATGAAAAAAAAAATCACTCCCCACTTTACGTATAGGGGAGGTACCCTAATAAAATATTTTTTTCCACTTTTTATTTTACCACTTTGTCGGCGTAATTGATATACATATTAGTACCAAATTTCAGCTTTCTAGTGCTAACGGTCACTGAGATTATCTGCGGACGGACGGACAGACGGACGGACAGACGGACGGACAGACATGGCGAAACTATAAGGGTTCCTAGTTGACTACGGAACCCTAAAAACGAGTACTTTTCGTCCCGGTAAAGAAAAAGCTTAGTTTTTTGACGTTGCTTTCATAGTTTTTAGATATGCTAATTGGTTGCAAGACGATAACAAATCGGCCAAGAGCATGTCGGGCCATGCTTAGTGTAGGGTTCCGTAGTTGCCCAATGAACTTACTCTAAAAAAATCAATAACAAACAAAAGGGAATACTTTCGCAGCGTTTCATACGTCTTTTACTAAGAAGAGAAGACTTTTTACGATAGGTAACTAAAAAATGACTTAACAGATCATGTCCGCTACTTATAGTTTTCGTTGAAAGTCTTTATTAAGCTTCACTTACATGATTTTTTTCATATTTGTGGACCCATAGTTCAAAAGTTAGAGGGGGAGGACACATTTTTAACACGTATTCTCCGGGAAAACCTGAGCAAAGCTCGGTCGCCTGGGTACTAATATTATAAACGTGAAAGTTTGTGTCAATGTTTGGATGGATGTACGTTCCAATTAATTTTAAAAACCGGTTAATTGCGAGTCGTACTCGTGCACGAAGGGTTCCGTATGTAATTGTATACAACATTAGACACTATAATTTATCCTTTTTAAATTTAATTAAATTTTTTTTTTTTTATCAGTAATAAGAACGTTAAACAATATCAAGTAGAATGTTGGTCAAGGGCAGGTCGGATTTTAGTTTTCCCATACATATATATTGAGACCCAGCGCCTGATGAACACAATAAGCGACTTTGTTAATGCTTTTTTGTATGGGAGTTGTGTGAAATATTTATTTTATTTTATTTTTAGTATTTGTTGTTATAGCGGCAACAGAAATACATCATCTGTAAAAATTTCAACCGTCTAACTATCACGGTTGATGATATACAGCCTGGTGACAGACGGACAGATAGACAGACAGACGGAGGGACGGACAGCGGAGTAAAAACTACTGAACCTATTACTAGGAAACTTTCCATTATTGTAATTAGGCTTGGACATCAGAATTAGGCACATAGGCTATGATTTATTTTAAACTTCATCCCCTTAGGGAAGCCCCTAGGTAAGGAGGTGGAAATTTTGTATGAAGAACAAAACAATTTTTAACAATAAAACTTGAAATAGAAGAAAACTGTTTTCAGCGTATTTTAAAATACGTTTCTGAGGAGTGAAATGGTGTTTAAAGTTTGTATGTGGACCAAATACGTTTTTAAACAAGAAACATGAAACTTTGTAGACGTAATTAACAAAACTAATTATTATAATTTTTTTATTCGCCGTTTGAATGGGGCAATAAAGAGGTTCAAAGTTTGTACGGGGAACTAATATTCTTTTTTAAACGAGAAACTTGAAACTGCGTTTATAGCCCTAACCTATTAAAGTACCTACTAAAAAACTAATTTACATCTTATCTTACACGACAGACTAACTAACTGTAACTAACCTGAAGACATGTCATATTTACGTTTACTAAGCTCCAACCTATACCTATATCTACATATAACTAGTAACTTACATTGTTATCGAGTAACGCGGCCTTTCGAAAACAACGGATCATTTTACGCGTTGTTGGTATATGTACGTAGTTGTATTGATTGAGTTTAATTAACTTCCGGGTGAAGATTGCAGATTAACTTAAATATTGGAAATATTGGAATGATCTAGAAATAAGTGTTAGTGTTGTGCGTCTACTGTAAAAGTCGGTATAACTTAATATTCGCGTTATATAATTCATTTAAGCATTAAGATTACTTTACAAATTTCTTACAACCAAGTTTCACAGATTATGCATGACTACACGATAACATGATTGTAAACAATGATTGATACAAATACAGTAGATTATTTAAGTTCGTGTGACTTCAGCTAAATTCTCCTGTTGGTGGTGTGGTGTAGCTGCGGTTAAGAGATATAATATAAGTACCTACATAGGTAAGGCCTTATTCTGGGTACATTGATAATCCGCATACTCGTAATTAAATGGCATCTCTAAGTACTGAACACAGATTTTATGAGATAATGCATGACATTAATTAACTCTGTCGTCTGTTATACTCAAATACATTAATGAGAAACATAAATTAAGTAAATTAGTAATTTAATTTTATATATCTAGGCTACTATAAGCTATTGCCCGCGACTTCGTCTGCGTGGAGCTCGTTTATATCGTACCTCCATACAAACTCGCCTCTATTTCACCCCATTAGATGATCATTTCTATGGTAAAAACAATCCTATGTCCTTCTCGAAATCTCAAACTATCTCCATACCAAATTTCATCTGAACCCGTTTAAACGTGAAAGGGAGAGAAAAACAGACAGAGTTACTTTTGTATTTATAATATCAGTATGTATGGCGTAGTAACTATGAATAATCAAAACAAAACTCACCTTCTTCCCATTGACGAAAAATATCAGTACAGTTTGTGCATCCTTTGGAATCAGTTCCTGTATCTCCTCCATGGTAAGTATTTAACTCAACGACCCATTATATGCTGGATAATATCAAATAACAAAACCGCTTTTAAAATCTTACTTATGTTCGACCGTCTTGAACGACTTCACTCGATTGACTGACTCGATTTTACTAAAGCAGCTAATATAAGGTCCTTAAAACGTTGTCTCTCGGTTTAAATTAAGCAGCTCCTATCTCTTTCAATGTTACAATGTAAACTTGTCACTTAATCAAAGGTCTACCGAGTAGGTACCAACTATATCTAGCACGGTTTTCCACGAAGTAGGTACAAAGACTACTATGAATATATTGGGTTGGTATCCCTTACTAATACATGAAAATAATTTGTTTCTTTAGACAGATAGTTAATCGTACTTAAATCCTTAAGGATAATGGCACGTAAGGCTTATTTTTCTTAGTTAGGCACCAACTAAACTTTCTAGATAACTACGAGTAAGTTGTTTGGTTACATATATCTAATTTTTAAATAAATTTACATAAACGATATACCAAAAGTAATATAGTAATCAGACAAGATTAACTGTTTTATATATGCGGACGACGAGTTTTATATATCTTCTTGAGTCAAAACAAAGAACAACACCGTGGTTGGAAGATCACAACCTACTAGTAAACTTAAAACTAAAACAACGTAATTGAATTCAGGCCTCATCAAAGACTCCCATTAGTTAATGATTGCACATATTCGGGACATACTCGTACATTTAAAACAACTAGTTGTTGCAGTGTATACTTGCAATTAACATTAAGAAATTATCAACTGGAAGTCGCGCATATATCGCCCTTCGCAATATATAAGGAAAAATACCAATTTAGAACCATGGCCAGTGCGTATTATGCGTTTACCCAGATATGGCTGCAATATTGCATAACAGCGTACCGCGTGCAGTATGCGAGGTTAAGCAATGTCGGCCCAAGTCAGTTCTTGGATTGGAGTTCTTGAGTTGGAGCGCTCGTGGTCCAGCGGCGCCCGCGTACCGCGTGCGGTATGCGAGGTTAAGCAACGTGGGGGCAGGTCAGTTCTTGGATGGGTGATCGCTTTGAGTGGTTACTAACTGAGCGCTACCGTGATTTGGAAGGTAAGTTAAGCCCTTGGCTACGACAGCAGTCGTTAAGCCAAGTTAGAGACATCGAGCGGCTTGAGAACTTCTAACAGTCAAGTTGCCCACTCACTTGACAAGAAGAAGTGCATCACGTCGGTAGGGAGTACCCACCGTTACCCTACACCTAGTACACGTGACCCCTGGGTGGTGCTAAAAGTGCAACCAAAACTGGCAACCGTACTGTCTTCTCGAAGATCTCACGGTTCAAAATGATTGCCATACGGTTAATAATAATAATAATAAGCCTGCGGGGGCAGCTTGTGGCGAGCTGACGGTGAGTGTCGACACCGCGGACCCCTAATCTCCAGAGGGCCCTTTCCATCTGGCCCTCGACTCTGTGCTTGCCTTAATTGGCCGGCCAGAGTGGAGTCGCAAGAGCGAGACCTATGCTCCAGGTTGGAAGTGTAAAATGTCATAACGCCGCGCCGGCGGCCTGCTGATCGGATTACCGGGATCTGGCTACCGCAGACTCACCTCTCGACAACCTTACAGCCGCTCAACGGGATGTTGCCCCACTGTCGCACTGTGCGTGCGACTGTTATGTAGGGCCCACTCAGCGAGCTGGCGAGTCACCGCCTGCCTTTTACAATATTGAGACTGATTGTCACGGCAGGTGCATGTCCGCTATAGTCTCCTCTAATAGCCCATTATCCAGCCCATCCAACATTCAACACAATAGCCTATGACCTTAGTTTCCATTGCAGCACAGTGATGCACTGCAATAGTCTTTGCACCTGGCGGGGACCATCTCTGGATGTATCATATTGTGCGTTCGGGGATGGTATCCGCCGTGTGTATCCCTTTGCTTTTAGATTGAATTGGCTAAAAGGGCCTCTGCGCTGTTGGATTCGGCCCCACGCACGCCGTCCAAAAGTCCGGGACCCCATGGTCCCAAGGTGAGGTAAAGACATACAAATAATAATAATAGTTCTTGGATGGGTGACCGTTTTGAGTGGTTACTAACTGAGCGCTCCCGTGCTTTGAAAGGCACGACAAACCATTGATCCCGGCTGCTGGCTATGACATCACGCACACACGCCCCTTTGCTCATATATCGCTCTGGGGTGAAAGTTTTAAGCTATAAACATGAAACTTCGTTTACAGAAAAATGTCAATGAAAATTTTTAAAATTTGTATAGGACAGGTCTAATTAAGCTTATTTTTGTCTAAAATAATTTAACAGCAATTATTTCCCTAAAGCAATAACGAGTTCTACGCAGACGAAGTCGCGGGCAAAGGCTCTAGTAATTTATTATTCGGCGTAAATACCTAGGTTGGTCAAGCACTTGGGTATGCTGAATTTCGGCGTTCCAACGGTGCCCATTGCACAAAGTTGCAACGTACGCGACCCAACTAAAGCACTTCATATCCTAGGTCAAGGTTGCGTAAGCGAATAAAATTAGAAACATATCAAAAATCAAGTTCTTAAAAGTATTTAAAATAACGACTTAATTACTTAACTATTTTATGTAAATGGGTACTGACGTTAAGCCTTAATGACGAACTATTAACTTAACCGAGACGAAAATGGTTTTAGCGAAGGTATCAAAAGAAACGACTGTACTTATACATACATACTTAGGTACCTCTTTTTAGGGTTCCGTAGTCAACTGGGAACCGTTATAGTTTCGCCATGTCCGCCTGTCTGTCTGTCTGTCTGTCCGAGGCTTTGCTCTGTGATTGTTAATGCTAGAAAGCTGCAATTTGGTATGGATATATAAATCAATACATGTAACAAAGTCGTAAAATATGATCTAAAAAAATAAAGCATTTTTTGAAGGGTAAAGTAAAGCAGGGATGATTTTTTTTGCTTTTAACCCTATGATGCAGAGTATTGTTAGATAGGTCTTTCAAAATAAATAGGGGTCTTTATCAAACATTTTTTGGTACTTGGATATTTTCGGAAATAAGCACTCCAAAAGAAAAAAAATGTGCCCCGGTGAAAAAAATCCCACTTACCTCTAATTTTTGAAATGTGGGTCAGAAATATGAAAAAATCATGAAAGTAAAGCTTAAACAAGACTTTCGACGAAAACTATAGCTGACAGGATCAGTTAAGCTGTTTATGAGTTATCGTAAAGTTTTTCCTTCTTAGTAAAAGACGTATGTAACGCTGCGAAGGTATTCCCTTTTGCCTGTTATATTTTTTTTTATTGAAGTAATTGGGCAACTACGGAACCCTACACTGAGCATGGCCCAACATGCTCTTGGCCGATTTTTATTTCGCTTGCTACTACCAACTATCAAAAACCAATGTTAAAGTGCAGTTGTGTAAGTTTTGTAACATGATTGGAACTAGGAATGGGTTCCTAGCTAGGTATGTATCAAAGTCCTGTTTCTATTTCCAACTGCAATTAAGACCGGATTTGAGCAAGCAGCACTTTATACTCCGAATCGAGTTGAGAGCTAAGATGTCTCAATCGGCTACCTAGGCGTTTTATTTGCAGTAGCTATCCTATCTGTTATTTTTATACTTACTTACCAAATCTTGCGCCATAATAAACAAGTGGTACGTACATATCTAAAAAGGTGTCGTCGGGAACTAAACTGGTAAGATTCAATACAACTTATTGCATAATAATTTCATACTATTTTGTAAAATAGACATTTTTGAGGCCTAACTTTACTTTAAGAGTAAATTTACAGATTTTGTACCTAGTACATAATACAATAAATCGATACCCTAGTTCACAATCGTACTAGTAATTACGAGGAAAAAAATGCTGTAATTAGAACTGTGGTGCACTAATATAAATTCTTAATTTCGCTACCTTTTTTCTTTTAACCGACTTGAAAAAAAGGAGGAGGTTCTCAATTTGTCGAAATATTTTTTGTTTTTATTTTTTTTATCTCTTGGAGACTAGTGGACCGATTTCAAAAATTCTTTTGTTTTATTTGAAAGGGTGTGTTTTCTAGTTGGTCCCATTGTCACCAAGTCTGGATCTGATGACGCGATCTTGGAAAAATCGAAGGAACTCCTCAAATAATATACTAAGAAGATGGGGTAAGTCAAAATAAGGAACTCCTCAAATTATATACCAAGAGGATGGGGTCTGGCAAAGTTTGGAGCCGGTATTTTTTTGTTAAAAATTTAATTGTATTACGATTGTGAACTAAGGCATCGAAATATTAACTGTGTGATTGAGATTGTCTTGAGGATATTTAATTATGACGTAGAACCGATGGCCGTTGGGGCGGAAAGGTTCTCGAGTGGCGACCACGTACCGGAAGGCGTAGCGTGGATAGGCCCCCCACACGGTGGACCGATGACCTGGTGAAGGTCGCGGGTGTCCGCTGGATGCGGGTGGCACAGGACCGGTCCTTGTGGAAGTCTTTGGGGGAGGCCTATGTCCAGCAGTGGACGTCTTTCGGCTGACATGATGATGATGATGATGATACTTTATTGCAAAGTGCACACCTTAATAAAACAGCACAACAACAATTCAATGTTCAACTCCACATATACCTATTTGGTTTGGTATGGTTATAATTTACAGGGAGCGAAACTTTGGTGCCGGTGACATCATTCATCATATAGGATGATTTTATATAAGCAACATTGCGACACTCCAATGATTATAAATAATGCAATAATGTTAATGTAAATTTTTTTTATTAATAAGAAATGACTATTTTATATTGAAAATAATGTAAATATTAAAATAATTACAAAGACAATAAGAAAAAATATTTTACTCAGTAATTGTAAAAAATATATTCGGATAAATGAAAAACAACAAATTAAATTTCGTGGGTCGTCGAAAAATAGGCAGAACGCTTGGAATTCAAACACACCATCGCATCTTCTAATTTAAATACATACCTACATACATATACTGTACATAATGCCTGTAATCGCAACTAAAACAAAATTATTGTTGTAAGTTAACCTTGCATCATCAAAATCGATTCCTTCAATAATCCAGATATAAACACTCTGTATTTAGCTTGACGTCATACGTCTGTCATCGGCACCAAAGTTTCGCTCCCTGGTTATAATATCTGATATCATCCCCCACATTGCAACACATGTCCAACTAGCAAAGTGCACATATTATGGGTAGTAAAAATATAATTAGTCCGTCAAGCAGATCATCATTTTTTAGGGTTCCGTAGTCAACTACCCTTATAGTTTCGCCATGACCGTCTGTCTGTCCGAGGCTTTGCTCTGTTATTGTTAGCGCTAGAAAGCTGCAATTTAGTATGGATAATTAAATAAATAAAACTGGTTGGATATTTAAATTTTCTGCTTTAATCCTATGGTGTGGGGTTTTGTTGGATAAGTCTTTCAAAATGAATAGAGGTCTTGATCAAACATTTTTTGATAAAGTGAATATTTTCGGAAATATTCACTCCAAAAGAAAAAAAATGTGTCCCACCCCTCTATTTTTTGTACTATTATAGGTCCAAAAATATGAGAAAAATCATGAAAGTAAAACTTAATTAAGACTTTCAACGAAAACTATAGCGGATATGATCAGTTAAGCCGTTTTTGCGTTATCGTAAAAAGTCTTCCCTTCTTAGTAAAATACTTATGAAACGCTGCGAAAGTATTTCCTTTTGCTTGTTATTGATTATTTTAGAGTAAAATGCCAGCATCGGGTACACTACGGAACCCTACACCGAGCATGGCCCGACATGCTCTTGGCCGATTTTTATTTAATAAGCATGATAGTAAGCGGTCACCGCAGCCTAAGGACCCACCCTTCAAAAATTTATACACTCCTTTCTTGAAGAACCCTGGCAGGGAGTTCATTCGACAGGCAGAGCGTCCGAGGGAGGAAAATCCTCTGAAACCGTACCGTACGCGACCTTTTAGGTTCTAACACAGGTATAATAAATATATCTGTGGGTTCTAAGGTCTGAGGATGAATGCCCTGCCGACCGCGAGCGGTGCGGTGTGGTAGAAATTAAGCGGCTGTGGGAATCATGTCTCTGAATAGTTCTTCGGAGTCCACCCCATCATACAATCGATTGAACACGCACAATGAGGATTATATTATTATATACAGGTTGTAATCGTTTCGTGTAGCCAGGCGATTATTCCGTAAATATAACAGATATTAGAAAACTTGACACTGATATCGAAAGTGCGTTACCGAATGAGTAAAATTACACTCATTTTTTTTTTTATAAAAGTAGTAAGTTATATTAAAAATATTAAGTTTAAACACCCCCATAGACTAGTTTATACGGTCTAGTCATTTCACCGTTATCAAATGATATGTTACATTTATTATTTCGTAATAATATTTAATATAACAATTAACAAACATTAAGTATATTGCAGATTTCCTATACTGAACATTGGATATAATTATCATTTCGTCTAATGCACAGTTGGTATAACCAGTATATTATATAATCAAGGTAGGGCAGCTAGAAAAGTAACAATAGTATTATTTGTAGTTTAAGTTAGGATTAACTTGTGCCCCTTATAGGCGCATAAAATTAGCGAAACCTGGACATAATTCGATAACTGTAATTTTCTTTTTCTATGATTAAAAGTATCGTTAGTTATAGTTAAAATAAAAAGAATTAAACATTTAAAGGCTCCGCGTCAATGTAAAAATAAAAAACAAAATACTAAATTCTTAACACATTTTGATTTCGTAAGTAAGCCATAATAAATAACTTTGTAAAAGTACCTGTTAATGATAAAAAAAAATATATTTAATCAATTATTGTGGATATTTTTTGTTTAATATGATTCTTATATTACTAATAAAATGTTGACGGCCTGTTTAGCCTAGTTGGTAGTGACACTGCCTCCGAAGCTTAGAGGTCCCGGCTTCGAATCCCGGTCAGGGCATTATTTGTGCATTTAGCATGGATTTTGTTCTTGGGTCATGGATGTTTTCTATGTATTTATCTATATAGTCGTATATCGTCGTCTAGTACCCATTATACAAGCTTTGCTTAGTTTGGGACTAGGGTGATATGTGTAAGACTGTCCCCCAATATTTATTTATTATTTATTTATATTAAACAAAAAATATTCACGATAATAGATTAAATGATATTTTTTCATATCATAATACAGGTACTCTTACAAGGTTATTTATTATGGCTTACTTACTTACGACATCAAAATGTGTTAAAATTTTTTTTTTTTTACATTGACGCGGAGCCTTAAACTGTTTAATTCTTTTGATTTTAAGTATAACTAACAATACTATAAATCATAGAAAAAGAAAATTACAGTTATCGAATTATGTCGAGGTTTTGCTAATTTTATGCGCCTATTAGAGCGGTTTTAGGTTAAGTAGTTAATCTCAGCCATTATTATTTTCAATGTGTGGAATTTAAAAATATTGGCTTGATTGTTATACATTATGACTTGTATATCAAATCACAATATGATGGTTACTAAGAATGAGTGATTATGTGATTATACCATTAGAAATTATTTGTTATTATCATTATTTAATTTATGTACCAATGATTTCATTACACACCCTTTCTTTACCCACGACACTACCCAATTTGACAGAAATTTTGGTTGAAATTGAATATACACCAAGATATAACAATAAAACATTTAATCACATTATTTAATTGATTGACTATCAGTATATAAATAATGTCAGGTATTCTTAATATGCAATACTAATTTAGAATGTACACTTTATATAACTATACTATGCCGATTTTAAAACACCTTTGTGCTCTAATTCTCTTTCTACAGCAGTTCCTTCATACATAATCTTGTCCTTCAAAGCGTCCTGCAAAAGCTGAGCATCAAACCTCTGCTTGGACCACTGATATCGACAATATGACCAGTACAATAATGTTGACATGGCAAAGGTTCCTACTCCGACATGCTGTGACAACATTGGTTTTGAAGTCTTTATAAATGATGCTAGACCCACACCTATTCCTGAAGCAACTCCATAGAGGAAGCTCTCTCTGAAGCACGGAATTTTGGACACATCTCGACCAAAAAAAATGAGGCCCTGAAACAAATGTAAAGCCATTTGTTAATTCTTGTTCACAGTAACTTTTATAGTGTAGCTCAAAACATTAAGACCAGTCATTTGTGTGATAATATAAAAGAAGTAATGGTTTCCCAGTTATTATTATTATTATTACTACAAAATCAGTTTCGTATTTAAAAATTGTTTGTTTACTTCTACTTTTCAACTCCTTACTTATATATACTTTATGACACAAAACAGCTAGGTGTAAACTGCAAAGGTTTGTTCACATGTTTTGTTATTATGTTTCTGTTATTGATTATTAATATTATTATATTTTTTATTCAGGTTCTCAGCAATGTGATTGCTATCTTCTAAAATTTTAACATCCTAAAAGAGATTTAGAAACGTTACAAGAATGTTTCTAAACTGCAAAGGTTTCCTCACATGTTTTATTGTTATGTTACTGTTATTGATAATTATATTTTTTATTCAGGTTCTTAGCAATGTGATTGCTATCTTCTAAAATTTTAACTGTCTAAAAGGGATTTAGAAACGGTCTTGTAATTCACGAATGGTTTACAGGTGGTTTACAGATACTTTTGGAACCTGTATATTAAGGTTAATTTTGAACCGAGTGTAGAAAGTGATGCAAATAAGCGGATTCTTGCAAAAAAAGGTAGCAGCCAACCAAATAACTACTTGGCTATTAAAATTGATTAATTATCTTTTACAAGGATCAGGTTTAGTTTTAGTTATATTTACACGTACCGGCTTCTCTTCTTCATCTTCAAGCATACTTTTCACCACTGTGTCCATATTTATTGATTAATAAGTAAAAATAATATATTTATATATATCGACTATTTGATTTTATTTTATTTTATTAATAAAATAGAATAGAATATTTACTATTGCTTTCCTATCCAAGAACATCTCATGTCATGTGAATGTCACTGTCACACTGTCACTAGTGTAGTGTCACTGTCAAGTGTCACAGATTATTGACATTTTCCTGTTGTGTCCATTTTTGACTTTACACGTTTAATATTAGATCACGATATTCATCAATATTCACGTATCGTGATATGAGTGTATCGCGTGATAATAATAATCGTGTAAAGGACTCCAAGGGAAAAACAGAAGCTTCGAACGAATAGCGAGGCGAATAACGAATACGCATGTAAACAGTACATTCGCTATTCGCCTCGCGATTCGCATGGCGATTCATGCATTCGCGCTGGGAGCGGTTTTTCGAACGCGAATCAAAGGGCACGATTAGCGAACACGAACTTACTGTTCACACATTCGCCATCGCCGGACCCAAACCCAAAAGGACGTGTAGACACAGAATAGTATAATAGTATTACATACAGAACGGACACAAACCGCCCCGCGCTAAGGTCAATTACCTCGTCCCTGCGCGTCACCTTGGTGACCGCCTGGTAACCGCTCATTCCGATGCGCAACGCAGTTATGATCTTATGATTACACGAATTGGGGTATAGTAATGCATTGTTTGGGTGCCTATTATCAGTTAAAGAGAAGGGGAGAAGGTTTTGTCGCTTTCCAAAAGATTACAATAGGTGAGTATAAAATTTGTCAAAACCTGGTATATTATTAATAGTGTAATATTGGGATATACCTAATTAATTACGGAACGAATAGCGTAATCTAACTAAAACAAGTATCAAATGTAGTCGGACATTTTAGGTTTAGGTGGGATTAAGTTTTACTATACCTAAGTACCTATACCTTAACCTAATGACTGTACGTCGTCGTACGCGCTCGCGCACGTAATTCGATCCAAAATACCGAGCGGCTCAAGGATTGTGCGATTTGTGCACGCAAAATTATAGCACATTTTGAACCAGAGCACAGAATAGTGTAGGTACCAGAGGTTGAGGTTGTATTTGGCTTTGGCTTGAATCAAAATGATGTGATTCGTACTACTAACAAACCACGTTCACATTACATTATTGTCTACCGGTTAAATAGTAAAATATTAAAAGTATCAAGGTTATAAAACCCCGTGAACTAAGTGTTACTGGTCAAGATTTTTTAGATTTGCCGTGTTTTTATAGGTTCAATTTGTGCTAGCCAGACTCTAAGCACATTTGATTTTTTTACTAAAATATACCTTGGTACGTACTCTTAATAGAATTTTGATAATTTTTGACACAATCTTCAATTTCAAACAGTTCCTAGTTTTTTTTATTTCCGGTCCAAACTATGTTTTGCGGCTTCTGGTCAGCCAGATTTGGCAGAAAAAAACGATAGAAACTCTACATAAGAGTTACCGTATTTGTGCTTTACAATTTAAAAATACAGATTGGCTAAAAAAATTAAACTTTGGCGAAGAAACAAGCCGTTTCAAAACAACATGTTTCAACGGCTTGTTTCTTTATATATATATATATATATATATATAATTTTACCTACAGGGATGCTAACAAACTTCAATATGTTTCAACGGCTTGTTCCTTCGCCAAAGTTTAATTTATGTAATATATATTGATCCCATATGCCTATATATAAAACTTTAGCTTTGAATTCACAACACGTTTATCGGTTTGAATGCAAATGTACCAACCCTAGACACCCAACGCACACATTGACGCGTGTGCCGACAGTGCTCGCACACATACTTACCGGCACCGCTTACTTTCTTCGGCGTGACCGAGGTGTGGTGTAGACAAAATGTAGTGGATTGAAGTGCGAATTTTAGACATAAATGTTCTTTTTATCAACAGAAAGAGCTCATTTAGATGATGTAACGCGCATGCCGCCATTATTTTCACGTCCTCCATATTCGTGTGCGCATACACCCCACGAATGTGTGAACAGTAGTTCGCGACGGCACTCGTACACGAATGTTTCGTCGAATGACGAGGCGAATAGCGAACACGATAGTGTAAATCACAAACTACTAAGAAGATACTACGGTGTAAATCTAGTGTCAGAGTAAGCCTAAGCGCGCACGAGCTACTTTTGTCTCCGCAACTATGTTTTTGTCTCTGTTACACTTTCGTACTACTGCGACAGAGACAAAGTCGTAGTTGCAGAGACAAAAGTTGCTCGTGCGCGCTTAGCCTTAGGAAAATGAGATTAAAATAACAGAGTGGGGCCCTTTACACAATTAATATTTTCACAATACTGCGTTTCAATATTATAGCGGCTTTCAAAGCTGGAAGCTGTGACTGGGACCCTTTGCACGATTAAAGCCTCTCACAGACTGGCGCGCCCTGGCAGCGGCGGTTAATCGTAAACTTGTCATTAGCTATTATCGTAGAAAGAAGATTATTGACCGCCACGCAGTGTGATTCAGACCATATTCTTAGTTCATGTATAGGAATTTTTCGTCGAATGACGAGGCGAATGGCGACCACGATTGTGTAAATGTAGTGTTAAGATGAGTGTAAGTTACGTGTGAGTTGAGTGAACGAGGAGGGAACAATATGCGATCTTCACGATCTTCAAGTGACACTTATATGAGACAGGTAATGATGTGGTAAATGAATACAACAAGGACCGCTTAACTTAGGTGCCATCTATCCGTTGTGGTAACAAAACTGCTTTGAGAAAATGACCAAGCAGTTTTTGTCACCGTGGATGGATGACACCTCAATCTAAGCATAATCCTATTGTATCACTTGAAATTCTAAAATTATGCATCATACGAGTACAAATAAATAGATACCAGATAATATATTTATCATTAAAATAAATGTGCATGTGAAATACAGCAGTAACAAAAATTAAAAAAAAGATAATTATAAAACAATATACATGAAATTGAGCTCATGTTCATCAGTTATATTCTTTCAAAACACAGACATGATTTTTCCTCAATTAAGTAATTTTGTGTATATTAATAAACTGTCTGTATATTCGTTTTGAGTTTTTATAAATCTATTTAGCTCAACCATCCAACATCCTCCAGGTCCAAATAAGCAGGTCAGGTTTCATGAATATAGAATGCAGAATTGAGTTGAAAAAGTATTTATAAAGTGACTATTTGACAGAGTGAAATACAATAAGTACAAAAGCTATAAATCAGCTGACCAGATGTAATTTTATTTTCGAAAGGGCTTATACATTTATTTACTATGGGAAGTATTCAATAACTTAGATGTTATTTAAATGTAACAAAAGTTCGTCTATGACATATTTATAATTATAATGATGAATGGAGCTTTGACGATAATCCGTTACTATGACGTTTGGTTATTTTAGACAAGGGCCTTTCAGCTCGAAGTACGATTTTCCAAGGAGATGTTAGTTTGTGCCAGATGTCACTAGGTGCTATCTCTATCGCACTTGCATATTGGTGTGACAGAGATGCAGCGATCGTGCTGTTATTTCGTACGAAATACAACAGCGGCGCTACGATCTCTGTGGAGTAACTAGTAACATGTTACACTACTACTACTTACTACTAACAATATATATATATATATATAGTATTAATAACGTATAAGTATAATATATATATATATATATTGTACTTTGTGATTTTAGAGTATTTTTCTATGAAGTTATGTAATTAACACTATACTAGCACTAATCCACGGATTTTACACATAACTATAGGAAAAACCATCTAAGAATGCGATAGCGGTCATCGGCTTGACTTTTATCCCGATATTGTTATTTTCTAGCGGCAAATCAATTTATCTATGCAAAACTGTCGCAAAAATGTCATCGCTTGTGTATCATAGTACAGGGTAGGATGGAGCCACGGGCTCATTAGTTACGTGCAAGTGTCATAATTAAAAAAGTGCTTAGTAGTTAAAGATGCCCATTATATTTTTATGTCACACATAGTGTATTTATTTAATATGATTTAGTATGATTTATATTGTGCATTTTGTTTTATTTACAAATATACATAACAATAGTTCATTCACTAATATAATGTCATTTTACTGCCAAATATAATATCTTTTCAAATAAAAGTCATTTCAAATAATAAAAACATCAACTGAACACCGGCAGTCACCGCTAGCCACTCAGCTACCCGCGGCCGTCTATACCACGGCTTTACGTTTTATGACACGACTGAGGCGTCGAGTCAGAAGAACGGCACGCTCAATCCGCCATCTTGCCAGAACTGCCATTCGTTCCATATTCGGGTTCGCTTACGATCAGTCGAGTTTCGGAATATTACTGTGGATTTTTGTTATTTGTTTGGTTTGTTAATTTGTTACTTGTTGTTGTTATTTGTTTTACTACTTCTATCTTCTAAATATATAAAAGAAGAAACTGACTGATTGACTGACTGACTGACATATCAACGCACAGCCCAAACTGCTGGTCCTAGAGATTCCAAATTTAGCACGTAGGTTCCTTTTAACGTCTAGACGTGCACTAAGAAAGGATTTTTCTAAAGTCACCTCCTAAAGCCTGTCACAAACAAGCGCGGCCTGCGGTGGCGGCTGGCCGCAGGCCGCTTGACAGACCGCAACAACAACACACTGGCGTGGCCTGCGGTGGCGGCCTACGTCAATTTGTGCGCCAAACCAAACGTTACATAAATAACCAAAAAAAAACTTTTTTGGTTACTTTTGGACACTCAAAAGTAAACTTAAGCCTGCAGTTTGACTCTGCGTAGCTGATAGATGTATGATCAATAGTTTTTAAAAATATATTCACTATATTGGATATAAAAGGTGAGTGAGGGCTATTCCAGGGCTTGCAATGACTGACAGCTGTGTGTCGCATTTTAGAGATTTGAATGTTTTGACGGTTCCGTGCCTCTACATTTTCGAAGTTTGCTATGTACATTAAGACAAACCCATCACTATTCAGGACAATCTCCTAGGTATTTACTAGAAATTCTAGGTACCCCCAGAATCTCTTTCCTGTTTCCGCCAACACGGCCCTAATGCGCAAAAGTGTATTTTGTTTAGCTAGTAAAATTTACAACAAATTGCCTGTCGATTTTAGAATGTTACCCATAAAACAATTTAGGCATAAACTCTTGACATTTTTAGTTGAAAATTGCTTTTATTCTATTTCTGAGTTTCTATTGTTTAAATTTAATAATTAAATATGACATGATTTTAATTCAATTATAAAGAATTAGAAATACGTAAATATATTTGGCATGTTAGTATGTAAGGACATCATTAAGTAATAATTTGTACGCCATCAGGCAGAGTATAGTGTGACATATATTTATTGCTTTCACCTCTGTAACCAGCAGGGCTAGTATGATCGCTTATATGTCGGACATATAGCATTCGTCCCGTACTGTCAAGTATGTAAGTGCGAGAGGGACGAATGCTATATGTCCGACATATATTCAGTTAGCGATCGACCGCGCCAGCGACCGGTTCTGTGCAATTACTGTTAACTAACTTAACCGCGTAGTTAAACTGCTCCATTCAACTTTGAACCTTATTCTCTGCCCATTACGGTCGTTCGGAGATTAAGATGTCTTCGTGCAATAAGTGCGGTAATACTTTTATTGGTGATGGTGATGTACCGTGTTCGCAATGTGGAAGATTATATCACTATCGGTGTTCTGGATTACTGGAGAACACTTATAAGAAAATGACAGCGGAGAAAAAATCAAGTTGGCGGTGCATCACGTGCCGTCAGCCGGACAGTAATGACGCGTTGACTGAACTGGTGAATGAGATCAGGGGCTTCAAGGCACAACTGCAAAAAATGCAAAATGGACTAGACTTAGCAAATCAAGGAATTACCAGCATTGAGGGGAAGCTGGACTCTGTGGAAGGCCGGCTTGAAGATTTTAATGCGCGGCTTACCCTCACTGAGAATAAGCTTGACCGTCTCCCGTCAATTGAAGCCAATTTGAAGCAGCTGGAGACTGAATTCGCATCTTTGAAAGCAAGTGAGCGTGGTAGGGACCAGCACTGCCGCCTTAATAATATTGAGATCAGTGGCGTTCCCTTAAAAGCTGGTGAGAACTTAATGTCCATCTTAAATGGCATATCGGTGACGGTTGGTTTTGTCTTGCGGGAAACTGATATCGATACTATTCATCGTGTACGCCGATTCACGTCGTCTGTGGGCGGCGGGAACGGTGCGGACCCTCGACCCCCCGGTATCATCGTTCGTTTCTGCCAGCGCCGCCGGAAGGACGAGCTGCTGGCGGCTGCACGGGCGCGCCGCACACTCACTAGCGCGGATGCCGGCCTACCGGGCCCAGCAGTCGCCATTTATGTGAATGAGCATCTCACGCCTGATAACAAGATGCTCCTTAGGCGGGCTCGTGATAGAAAAAATGAACTGAGTTTTAAGTACCTATGGGTCAAGCAGTGCAGGATATACATGCGAAAGAGTGATAGTTCGAAAGTATTCATTATCAATAACGACGGTGATCTTAAAAAACTTAAATGACTATCATCAAACAATCTCGCTAGACGCACTGAGAATGTTTTAATTAGGAATCTTATACTCGTATTATTGTTCAGTCGTGTGAATAATTATTATCTTGTAAGCAAAATTCTAGAATGTTGTCTTTATTTTAGATCCGGTAACAATTATGGAATATATCTAAAATCTCGCTGTTTAAATTACTTTAGCTATTCTGGACTTAAAAGCTCGTCTGAGATAAGGATATTAGGCCATGTGCATACATATATTTTATTCTCTAGAATAATTCTACTTATTTCCATCAATGGCTAGTATTAACAATTTTTCAATTTATTACCAAAACGTAAGGGGATTGCGGACTAAATCACATGCCTTCTTATCTAATGTTATTAACTCTAACTATGATCTCATCTGTTTATCCGAAACCTGGTTAAATCCTGATTTCTTTAGTTCTGAATACTTCGATAGCAGGTATGAGGTATACAGGCGAGACCGCTCGGGGCGCACTGCGCAGCGTGGAGGCGGCGTGTTGGTGGCGGTGCGGCACGGGCTCAGTGTGTCGCGCCGGGACGAGTGGTGCGCGGCTCAGCGGCACGAGGAGCTATGGCTCACCGTGGAGCCGCGGGCGTGCGCCGGCGCCGCGCCCCCCTCTCCCCGCGCCCCGCGCCACCGACCGGCCGGCGGAACACCGGCGCGTGTGCCGCTTTTGCATATAGCTTGTGTTTATTTTCCTCATAACGATAATCATGTAAACTCACTACGCTGCTTTTTTGAAAATGCGGCAAGGATTATGCTTGCCAACCCGGAAGATATTTTTGTTTTTGTAGGAGACTTTAATGTATCCCATGCATCGTGGTCCTTTTGTGCAGACTCAAACCGTCTTAATATTGATCCTACTGTTGACCCGACCGCAATTGTTCTTTCGGATTTTATTGCATTGACCGGTGTAAACCAATTTAACTCGAGTTACAATATAAATGGCAGACTGCTCGATCTAATTATGGCTAACGTGGACTGTGAGGTCTCCACCAGTTTGTCCCCTCTTACGCCGGAGGATCCTCAGCATAAAGCGTTACATGTTTCGTTGGCCCTCGATTTGTTGAATTATTTGCCTCAATTAAAACCTAATCAGACTACTAAGCCTAATTTCCGCCGCGGTGATTATGATTGTATTCGTAACGAGTTGTTTAAAACCGACTGGTCATGTCTATCACATATGGATGTTGAGGTTTCGATCACCTATTTTTATTCAGTTCTTAATCAACTTATTTTAAAATATGTTCCTCATAGAAGTATCAATTTAAATAATGGGTACCCGCCTTGGTTCTCACGTGCACTCATTAAGGTTCGTAGGCAAAAGCTATTAGTCCATAAACGATGGAAAATTTATGGAAATCCCCTGGACAGGGCGGAGTTTGTGTTCTTAAGATCCAGGGAACATAAAATGGCTACCGAGTGTTATAATAAATTTATTTCTCTGGCTGAAGATAAAATACACAGTAATCCATCTTATTTTTGGACTTTTATGAAATCTAAATTCCCAAGTAATCGTGTACCCGATCAAATGTCTTATCTTAATGATACATCCAAGGATGGATACACAATTAGTAACTTTTTCAATAACTATTTTAACTCCGTATTTGTGCCTGATAGCTCTGTCGTACAGCCTGTCTGTTTACCTGAACCTAAAGACTCGCCTATTGACCTTAGTAGCATACATATTTCAGAGGATTGTGTTTCTGATTTCTTAAAGAAAGTAAATATTAGGAAGGGTAGTGGTTCTGATTTAATACATCCTTATTTCATTTATATGTGCGCTCAAGAGTTAGCTGCACCTCTTACCCAAATCTATAAAAAATCATTATCAAGTGGTTATTTTCCTATTTTATGGAAAAAGGCCCTAATAACGCCTATTTTCAAAGGCGGTGACGTACATATGGTGAATAATTATAGACCCATCAGCAAATTAAATATTTTCGCGAAAATATTCGAAAAGATTGTTTACAATAAAATTACGGCTGCTTTTTATCAACATATCGCGCCTAGTCAGCATGGTTTTTGCCAAGGTCGTGGTGTTGACACTAATCTTCTTACTTTTTCAGATTTTATTATTAATAGGTTATCTTCGGGATACCAGGTGGATGCTGTGTATACCGATTTTTCGAAGTGTTTCGATAAAATTAATCATAATAATTTAATCAAGAAGCTTTTCGAGCTCGGTATACACGGTGACCTTCTTAGGTGGATAGAATCGTACCTGTCAAATCGTAGTCAGGCAGTGGCTTTGAAGGGATATACTTCATGTTTTCTTCCCATCCCCTCTGGGGTACCTCAAGGATCACACCTTGGTCCATTACTTTTTATATTGTATGTCAATGACATGGCAACTTGTTTCCGTAGTTCTGAGCATCTCATCTATGCTGATGACACAAAAATCTTTAAAGCCGTATCGTCTGAAGCAGATTGTCAGTCATTGCAAGAAGATTTAGATAATTTCACCCTTTATTGCTCAAATAATCACCTGTTCTTAAACACTGCAAAATGTTTCGTTATAAGTTTTAATCGGAAGCACACTCCGATATTATACAATTATACTTTATCTGGTAATAACATAACGCGGGTGACTTCCATTAGAGATTTAGGTGTTACCATGGATTCACAATTAAGCTATAACGAACATATTGATAATTTATCTAAGCGTGCTTACAAAAACTTAGGAATGCTCCTTCGTGTTGGCCAGCCGTTCAAGCGTCCTAATACTTATAAACTGTTATTTTATTCTCTAGTTAGAAGTATCCTTGAATTTGGTTGTGTAATCTGGACTCCGCAGTACCAAGTCCATATTGACCGTTTAGAGAGGATACAAAATATATTCTTGAAGTCATTATGTTATAGAACTGGTACCTATTTCGAAAAGTCTGCATTAGCGGCAAAGCATTTTGGTGTCCCTTCCCTACTTATTCGTAGAAATTACTTAGATGTTATGTTTTTATTTAAAATTCTTAAAGGTGTTATCCACTGTCCAGATCTGTTAAAATTAGTTACCCTCAGCTGTCCGCATCACCCCTTACGCCCTCGATCTCTCTTTCATATTAGTTTTTCTCGCAAGAATTATTCTAGGCATACCTTTTTCAGACGAGTTCCTAATTACTATAACAAGCACCTATTTGATATTGATCCTTTTCATAATTCAATATCTAGTCTTAAATTACTTGTAAAACGTAAGATATTTTAGTACAACAGTTAATGACTTATGTAGCTAGATATCAAACTTGTTGAATGAGTATGTTTCCTTTTTATTGTACTTTTATTGTACTTTACTTAAATTAACACTCTGTTTACACAATTATTATATACATAGTTAACACCCACTATTTAAAATAATGAACCTCCAGGTCTGTTGTTTATTTTTGTTTTAGTACATTTTTTATTTAATGTACTGTGAATTCAAAATGTTTATATGACTGTTTGTGTTCTAAATAAATTAAAAAAAAAAAAAAAAAAAAAATATAAGCGATCATACTAGCCCCACTGATTTACCTATGCTCACAAATAAAAACTATGAACTTTAAAATAATCTAACTATGCATTTTTATCTATGGTAAATGGCGGTCAGTTGTGAAAGTTTGCAACAGGTCGCGCGGCCTGCGCAGTGGCGGAGGGGGCGTGGCTTGCGGCCGCGGTTAGCCGCCCAACCATCGCGTCAAGGCCATCTGTGTCTGAATCATTGCCGCGATAATATTGACACACTAGTATTGTGATGCGTGTATAGTTCCAGTTACTGCAACAAAGGATAGGTGGCAGCACGATTGTTTAGTTTCCACATTCTACGTTAGTTCCCAAACCAAATACTGTCTGTACTACTATAGAGTATAACATAACATTTCTTTCTTTGTACGAATACGAATTACGAATTGTGCGAGAAAATGAAAGATGGATGGTTGCTTGCTGTTTTTAAAATATTACTTGTACGTTGTAACAATTTCTCGCGAGGTGGTACTTAATGTTTAAAACGTACTTATTGTATTTGTATCTCTTTTGCCTACTGAACTTTGGAAGCGGTATTCTTACAGTGATCCGGTAATTTTAAGTCATGAGTATTGTAGCAGTGTTTACAACTGGAGTGTTAGTTTTCCATACGGCCGTCAAAATAATATGGCTTATTACTATGCCGGGAGCGAAGTGAATGCGCCTGGCACAGCCGATATCGTAGACGAGGACGAAATTGTTGATGATCTTACAATAGTTCCACTGAATAAGGATAGCTTTGGTAAGTCTAGTTTACGGCTTCCGAAAATGTTCGATTACGAACGAAGTACATGCTGCACCAATTTTTGACAAAAGCGGTTATAAATATTTTACTGGTGGGAAGTTTTTATACACTGGAGCTTTCAATTTGTATTTATATCCATAAATATAGCAATTGCACAAAACATTGTTTAGTCCAGAACATGTAATGTTCTTTCACTAATCAATCACGAACATAGATTTTGTAGTTGAATTGATACACTTGTTGGAGGAAATAAACAAAAGTTTGAGTTCATCTCTTTCAAATTTAAAGCTGCCTCACTAGGACTGCCTTCCAAAAATCCCTAAATAAGTAATACTAGTTGCTCTGTACCTATTGTAACTAAAATGCCAGTGCCAATGCATTTATCCTCTAGTGAAGCAATAATATCAAAAATCGTCACATACCTTAAGGGTGTTGCTTATTTATATTTATTTGCATCAGGTAACAGGGTCCATGTATGGGTTATTTGTATCAGCTTCTATTCTATAGTCTGCTTGTTGTGGTATGCCAATATTTTATTTTATTTTATTTATAGCCTTTTACAGAATACATAATTGCATTATATATATATATTCTGTGTGGCAAAGGCCTCCTCCAACCAGCTGTTTTGCCAGCAGTCTTAATTAAATCATCCTCCCATCTTCTGAATGGTTTGGCTTGCCCTCTAGGGTATTACATGGCCAGCCCACTTCCACTCAAGCGCTCATAATTTTAATACCACATCTTGGGTTTTTGTAGCTTTCTAATTATGTTGTGGTTAATTTTGTCTAATTTTCTTTTTCCCATCATGCTTCGTTCCATGCTTCGCTGACAGTTACAAAGTTTGGTTTGTTGTGACTTAGTGCCCAAGTCTGGCATCCATATGTTAGGATGGGAGTATCCAAGTGTTAAATAGATTTCCCTTAACTGAAGATTTCATCATCTTATCTTTCATTACTTCTTTATGTGCCCAGTACTTCTTCCAAGCATGCCCTGTATGTGTCTCCATTTCTTTACTTAACATATTATTTAGCTTAATTATTTGACCCAAGTAAATTGGTCCACATAATCAATGGGAATGTTGTTCACTTCAATTGTTTCTTTTCCTCTGTTGGTCATTGCATTGCCTTCATTACATTCATATTTTAGCCCACAACATTCTTATCATTCATCATCATTAGCATTCTTTGGAGCTCATTAGCAGAATTTGCAAACAAGATGATATCATCAGCGAATCTTAATGGTATGCCAATGTTTTTAATAAAGTTTTATTACAGCAATATGTGAGTGGTGTGGACGCATTGGTCGGCGTGGACAGTTTTATCCACGCAACAATAAGTTTTGTTCCCTGCGATGCCACACAAGTAAGCAAAGACGACGTCATTGCAATTGGAGATTCAAACTCATGGAAGGTGCTGAACACATGGCGGGGCTCATCCCCTTGGAGCCTTTGCCGCAATTGCAGCAGTGGCATGCTACACTTAATGATATTCAGGTGTGTACTTTAACTTAACACTTTCACTGACAGTGCTGTCATTAAGCCTATATATAACACTCAACCTCATCATCACTTACCATTAGGTGAGATAGTGGTCATATGCATACTTATTTTATAATATAAAAATTAATAATTATAAAATGACCCTCCTGAGTCCTGTCTACATACTGTCACCAAAAGCGATCAACTAAACCATCTCATAATTACCCATTTAACCCATTTTCATTTAATATACATCAAACTGACGTATATTCTTGTATTTTCCTAGGTACTCATGTTTTCTGTCTTTGAAATAGTGACTAGGTTGTATAAAAGCTTTTTCTGTGTAATTATAAATTATATTTTGTGGAATCTATGTATTTTATTTAGAGTATGTCCTAGAATATTTAGTTTTTATTTGTTTATAGCCCTTTACAGAATACATATAAATGCGTTTTTTCTTGTCTTTTCTGTGCAAGTCTCCACATGTCCATGCACATGACACTATTTTTCGATTCTTTTCAGGCTGGCCCTATAAAGCAGCCAGCAGCCCAGGTCGCCAATAGCTACGAGTGGAAAGATGAGCTCTTTGGCTGTGATTTCCTGGCAGCACCAGTCAGTCTTTTCAAACATGCTCCCCTGCATGAAATGTGGGATAACACCTTTGAGGGGATGAAGGTGGAAGTCAAGAACACAGATTGCGATAACTATTCTGAGAAAATGAATGATTTCTTCTGGGTTGCCACTGTATTGAAGGTAATCCATGTCCAATATATCCGTACAATTATTATGTCTTAGATTAAATATGGCAGAAATACACTATTGAAAAGCCATGTGACGAAACGCGATGGGCGTTGACTTAAACAGTCAAGTCAGTTGAGGCGAATCAAGACATTATTTTCTATGAACAGAATCCCGGTTGATTGATCGAAGTTACGAATACACGACGCAACAAAATCGCGCATACGCCATCTGTCTAGCTAGCATGATAGCTTATACCGTCACGTTTTATGGCCAGAATGTACTAAAATGTTTTAAGTGATCATCCTACACAGCATGATAGCTTAAGCTATCAGATTGCACAATTGCTCCCTACCTATCAGATTGACGTGTTGCTGGTGATGGAAATGAACATTCCACTTGACGCAGACCACGCAGTATGTTTCTAGTCCACACACGTTGCCAGGGGCCAGTTACTCTAGAACTTACCCATAACGCACATCACCATACACAATCCGTAGCACACGTCCATACACATTCACTCCTATATTTAGAAATTGTAAGCGTGTCGTGGTGTCGCGTGTTAGCAATGTACAGAGCGACGGAACGTGTCGACACCCCATACGGTCCGTCGCGTCACGTTTCAATCCTGTTTCCGCCTTTCATCATCATCATCATCATCATCGTCATATTGGCCAAAGGTTGTCTACTGCTAGACATAGGCATCCCCCAAAAAGAGTTCCACAATGGCCGGTCCTGCTCCACCCGTATCCAGCGAACTCCCGCAACCTTTTCCCAGTCATCAGCCCATCTTGTGAGGGGTCTGCCCACGCTGCGCCTTCCGGTACGTTGTTGCTACTTGATAACCTTTCCGCCCCAAAAGCAGCAGCAGCAGTTTCCACCTTTAAAATGTCAATTTAAAAGACCAAAATCTTATATTGGTTTCTTTGCAATTGGTATTATTCTGTTTAATTTGTAGGTCAAAGGGTACATGGGTCTCCTGCGCTATGAAGGTTTTGGTAGTGATGATTCAAAAGACTTTTGGGTGAACCTGTGCTGCTCGGAAGTGCATCCTGTTGGCTGGTGTGCGACGCGCGGCAAGCCTCTCATACCCCCGAGAAGTATAGAGGACAAATACACGGACTGGAAGAAGTAAGTGCATTGTCCCAGCATGACCGATTTATGTAGCTATATCTGTAGTAAAGCAATTTACATTGCTTATTCCAAAAACGTGCAATACAGATGCAATGGATAAAATTTAGTTGGATGACGATATCGTGTATGCACATCAGCCGAAAATTCTGCCAGAAATAGTTTTATTACACTAGTTCGGCATGTATGTTGTCTTATATATAGATAGAACATTATTAATCTATCTTCACAACACTGCTGTGTTTGTAGGTACATGTTTTTAGTGTTCCAAAATAAGTCCAACCCAACGGAACTGTCTGTCTATCATGTTAGTTATTTTTTCAGATTCCTGGTAAAGCAGTTAACTGGAGCACGTACATTACCAGCGAATTTCTACACTAAGCTGAATGATAGTCTTAAGTCACGGTTCAGTATTGGTTCCATTATGGAAGTCGTGGATAAAAATAGGATATCACAAGTAAAGGTAAGGTTGAAGTAACACTAAAAAGGTGTTAGACTCCTATAACTTGAACAGTTTAACGTAATTTAACTGTCAGTTATTTAACCAGTTAATGTGTCCAATCACCAGTATCACCACGTAATGAAAGATTTACATAATATCATCATCATTCACTTGCCAATTTCCCATTATTTTTTTATACTACGATGGTGGCAAACAAGCTTACGGCCTGCCTGATGGTAAGCAGACACCGTAGCCTATGGACACTTGCGACTCCAGAGGAATCACAAGTGCGTTGCCGACCCTTTATTGGCTTGGGGATGCGCTGTGTTGAGAGTGAGGACCCGCAGACCTCTTATTTGGGGTTGGCATAGAATTTCATTTTTATCTATACATCTCTGTGACGCGGCATCTCTTCATTTTCTTCCTTCGTATTTATATCGTCTGTCACACAATCCTTTTGTTTGGCTAATCTCGCCTGCATCCATCCACATTCATACCTAATACTCTTCTTGTTAGTGTCCTCATTACATGATCATACCAACTATGACAGGGTTATAAATAATATATCAGTGTTCTATCTATATTTAGCACAAAGGCCCACCATAAATTGTGCAAGTAAAAACAGTTTGTTCTACTAAATAAATTACTGTTAGTAATCAACATTTATTTTTCAGGTTGCTAGCGTATGTGAAATAATAGGTAAAAGGTTACATGTGAAGTATTACGATAGTTCTCCAGAAGACAATGGTTTTTGGTGTCACGAGGACTCTCCTCTTATCCATCCTGTTGGCTGGGCCTTCAGAGTTGGCCATCCTTTGGACGCCCCTCAGAGCTACTGCCAGAGGGTCGCTACAGGGCGATTTTTACCAAATGATACAACTTCAGATATGTTCTATAAGTATCCTAACAATGAGCCACCACTGTTTGTGGAAGGAATGAAGCTTGAAGCCATAGATCCTTTGAATCTATCAGCTGTTTGTGCTGCTACGGTTATGCAAATTTTGAATGAAGGGTAAGTTTGATAAAATAAACTATTAGCCTTTCTAGATATAGATCCTTTATTATATATATATTTTTTGCATCAATTCCACTTCCCAAAGGTTGTCTGGAAGAGATTGCTCTTTAGCAATAAGACCGCCAATTGTCTACCGTTATTTAATGATTTATTTACTGTTTAATTGTTTTGTTTTTGGTGAACAATAAAGAATAATTGTATTGTATTGTATTGCATATAAGAACTTCCAAGACACGCATACCCATTTAGAAAGGACTTGTCTAATAAATTCCAACTTATGTATTATTTCCAGATATATGATGATCCGAATAGACTGTTATCCAGCGGATGCATCAGGAGCGGATTGGTTTTGCTATCATCAGAGGTCTCCTTGCATATTCCCTGTTGGATTTGCTCTAGCGAACAACATACCATTGGTGCCACCTGCTGGGTATGTATAATCTATAATATGGGTATGTTAGTATTTTTGAAATAGATAATTTATGTAAATGAAGGGACTTTACAAGCCTCGTTCATTGAAGATGTCCATGGTTACTTATTGTATTACCATGATGTTTTTGTTAATATGGCGAAATAGCTTGTTTGTGATATTTGTGTCTGTTCACTGTACCTCTCGAGTATTATAAATTAAGATATCGCGAAAATTGAGATTAAAGTATCCTGAATCTCAAATTGCGTTTCCATTGAGCCGGAGAGGAGTGGAGACTGTAGAATCGACTAATCAAATAATTGATCCAGTGGGGCGAATGGGAACAAATTTGATTGGTCAATATTGCATGTCTCCGCTTCGCTTCAGTGGAAATACACCCTAATATATTGAGTCGTTAGTTCGCGCAGCTACTTCTGCCTATGTATTCCAGCACGGTGTAATTAATTAATTTGTCTACACTGCACCCATATATTAAATCCTCTTTAATTTGTTCAAAAACCACCCATAAGACAAGTTTTTCAATATACCCCACCTCGCTCGTTTCACAAAACCAAACTTGCCTCTCATCACGTAACAGTTGTATATATATTACAATTTCCATATTCTGTAGCTACACAGCAGAAGAGTTCAGCTGGGACTCATATCTGGGCGCGTGCGGCGGCCGCCCGGCGACGCGCGCGCTGTTCGCGGCGCGCGGGCACCTCGTGTCGCACGGGTTCGTGTGCGGCATGCGGCTCGAGTGCGCCGACCTGATGGACCCGCGGCTCGTGTGCGTCGCCACTGTCGCTCGGGTCGTCGCTGACCTGCTAAAGGTACGTTCCAGTCCGGAGACCCCAGCTGAAGAACCTTTCTACTAACATAGTCTTAATTGCTGCTGTATTAAAATTATCTCCACATCTCATGAGGGGGTCGCATAGTCCTGCCGGTTTCTCGGCTTACAGAGCTGTAAAAAAGCGCTCAGCGCTCATCGCTCTTATTAATATTAAATAATACTTGGACCCGGGTATGTCCTAAAACTACGACCAAGACCACCGGAGGATGGGCAGCAGCATCCCTGGAGTGCGGTGGAGATACTGCGATCGCCAACCCGCATGCCAAGCGTGGCGATTATGGCAATTACCCCTCATGACATACACAAACAGGCCACGGCCCCGAGGTTCCGGCGACCCCCGGTACCCTGGTTCTGGTAGCGGCCAGGGTACTAGCGGGGTCAGGGGTGCGAAGAATCTCCGGTTAAGATCCGGCTACCACCACCGACGACTTCTGGCCCTGGCAACATACAACACACGAACACTGCGGACCGACGAAAAGATAGCGGAACTGGAGGAAGGATTGAGCAAGTTGCGTTGGGATATCGTAGGGTTATCTGAAGTTCGAAGAGAGGGGGAGGACACGATAACCCTGAAGTCCGGCAACTTGCTCTATTTCCGGGAGGGCGACCAACAGTCCCAGGGAGGTGTCGGGTTTATCGTCCACAAATCCCTCGTGAACAACGTGGTGAAGATCGAGAGTGTGTCGGCTAGGGTGGCGTACCTTATACTCAGAGTATCCGAGCGGTACTCGTTGACGGTCATACAGGTGTACGCGCCGACCTCGGCACACTCCGACGACGAGGTGGAGGCTATGTATGAGGATATATCAAAGGTCATGCATAGTTCCAAAACCTACTTCACCGTTGTTATGGGGGATTTCAACGCAAAACTGGGCAAGAGAGACGGCGAAGAGCCGAGAGTGGGGCCATTTGGAGTTGGAAGTCGGAACCACCGGGGCCAACTACTGGCTGGTTTCTTGGAGAAGGAGGGACTCTACATGATGAACTCCTTCTTCAAGAAACGCGAGCACAGGAAGTGGACCTGGATGAGTCCCGACGGTGCAACAAAAAACGAGATTGACTTCATCATGTCGACGAAGAGGCATATATTCAATGATGTCTCTTTGATCAATGCGGTTAAAACCGGAAGTGATCATCGTTTGGTAAGAGGCACATTGAATATATGCGTCAAGCTAGAGCGCTCTCGACTGATGAAGTCCACGCTCCGTCCAGCAGCAGTCCAAATCCAAAACCCCGAGAGCTTTCAGCTGGAACTCCAAAACCGTTTCGATTGTCTAGGCGGCGATGTGGACGAATTCAACGACGGGTTTGTGGAAGCTGTCCATAGCATTGGATCTAAGTTCTTTAAGGCCCAACGAACTCAAAGAGCCAAAAGGCTCTCTATCTCCACTCAGAGGCTCATCGAGGAAAGGAATGAGATGATTCTGCAGTCTTCAGCCGATGCGAAATTATACAGGCAGCTCAATAAACAGATCTCTAAGTCCCTTACCCGCGAGCTGCGCCAACTCAATACAAATCGGATTGAAGAGGCCATCGAGCAGAATAAGGGCTCTAAAGTTTTCTCAAGAGATCTGTCTATTGGGCAGAGCCAGCTCGCCAGATTAAAAACTGAGGATGGTAGAATCGTTTCGTCCAAACCTGAGCTTCTGAGTGAGATAGAGTGCTTTTATGGACAGCTATACACGTCAACTAGCAGACCCGAAGTTGGTCTGGCGGAAGACCCTAGAGCTAGATTAACCCGGCACTATACCGAAGATATCCCGGACATCAGCCTGTACGAGATTAGAATGGCTCTTAAGCAGCTGAAGAACAACAGGGCACCCGGTGAAGACGGAATTACAGCTGAACTCCTGAAGGCGGGTGGAAAAGCGGTCCTTAGGGCCCTTCAGAAGTTGTTCGACTCCGTCTTACTGGAAGGGAAAACTCCAAAGGCATGGAACAGAGGTGTGGTGGTGCTGTTCTTCAAAAAGGGTGACAACTCCTTACTGAAGAACTACCGACCCATCTCACTTCTGAGCCATGTCTATAAGCTGTTCTCAAGAGTCATTACGAAACGTCTTGCACGCAGGCTAGATGACTTCCAGCCTCCCGAACAAGCCGGTTTCCGAAGAGGCTTTAGCACCGTAGACCACATCCATACGCTCCGTCAGGTTATACAGAAGACTGAGGAGTATAACCTGCCCCTCTGTTTAGCGTTCGTGGACTACGAGAAAGCCTTCGATTCGATCGAAACCTGGGCTGTACTACAATCTCTCCAGCGGTGCCAAGTGGACTACCGGTATATCGAAGTGCTGAAAAGTTTGTACAAGAACGCCACTATGTCAGTCCGACTCCAGGACCAGAACTCAAAGCCTATTCCGTTGCAGCGGGGAGTCAGGCAAGTTATTTCTCCTAAACTGTTCTCCGCTGCACTGGAGGATGTTTTCAAGACTCTGGACTGGAGAAGGCTAGGCATCAACATAAACGGCGACTACCTCACTTACCTTCGGTTTGCTGACGATATAGTAGTCTTGGCTGAGACCATGGAGGATTTAAGTACAATGCTCAATGACCTCAGTAAAGCCTCCGAGCGAGTTGGTCTAAGGATGAACATGGACAAGACGAAGATCATGTCAAATGTCCATGTCGCACCAACTCCCTTAACAATCGGACACTTTACGCTCGAAGTTGTAGACGATTACGTATACCTAGGACAGACTGTCCAGTTAGGTAGGTCCAACTTCGAGAAAGAGGTTAATCGTCGAATCCGACTCGGTTGGGCAGCGTTCGGGAAGCTACGGCACATCTTTTCGTCCAATATTCCGCAGTGTCTCAAGACAAAAGTCTTTGACCAGTGTGTGTTGCCAGTGATGACATATGGCACTGAAACGTGGTCGCTTACTATGGGCCTCATAAGAAGGCTCAAAGTCACCCAAAGGGCAATGGAGAGAGCTATGTTGGGAGTTTCTCTGCGTGATCGCATCAGGAATGAGGCCATCCGCAGCAGAACCAAAATGACCGATATAGCCCTCCGAATCGCTAAACTTAAGTGGCAGTGGGCGGGGCACATAGCACGTAGAACCGATGGCCGTTGGGGCGGAAAGGTTCTCGAGTGGCGACCACGTACCGGAAGGCGTAGCGTGGGCAGGCCCCCCACACGGTGGACTGATGACCTGGTGAAGGTCGCGTTAGTCCGCTGGATGCGGGTGGCGCAGGACCGGTCATTGTGGAAGTCTTTGGGGGAGGCCTATGTCCAGCAGTGGACGTCTTTCGGCTGACATGATGATGATGATGATGATGAATACTTCGCGTTTTTACGCCGGTTCTACTCCTAGCGGAGGTTTATTTTTCGAACCGGTGGTAGTTTATTGAAATTCATAGGTGCATATAATATGCCTAAATTGAAGAATAAATAACTAGCTTTAACCTCGTGCGTCAAAAGTGGCGATTTAACGGCCACAAACGTATCAATAGAATTTCAATCTTTGTTCTGCGAGTGAAGGTTCAAATTAGACTGCATTTTCGTATATAGTAACTTGTCTGAGACATATTATAACAAAGTCTAATCAAGTTGCCTTATATTATTAAATGAATTCCCAAAACGTAACTTTACATATATATTACATTTTACATATATTTTGTTTTTTATAAAGCCTTAGTACGCTGGACCGAACTTGATTCTCCATACAAACGTAGTTTCGTTCTCATTTTAAATTGACATGCTGAAATAAAATGAAACTTGTACACACAATGGGATCCACCATATCTAGGCCGGAAATTAGTTTCTGTTGGTAGAAATTGGAATAGAAAAAAACAACAGCGAGTTTTGATTTTTTTAGGTTTTGTATGAAAACCTTAATTACCGCTGTATTTTTTCTCCATTATAATTTCAAGCAACTGAAACTAATTTCCGATCTAGATATACCGGATCCCCTTGTGTATACAAAGTATCAAATGATTCCAGCATGCCGTTTTAAAATGAGAACGAAATTGCAATTGTATGGAGAACCGAGCTTACTGCGGACACTTAAGGGTTAAGGTAGAACATACTAGACCACTAGACCAAGATGTTTTAGGTTCCAATTTTTAAGGCAATGCCTTTAGAAAAGAGGAATGGCAATAAAATAGAAATCTGTTACCATCAGCAAACTCACGTAGAAAAAGTAAGCCAAATTAGATGTGACTTATCGTTATTTCGGATTGACGCGACGCCCTTGATTTCTATTCGTCGCGTAGGTCCACTTCGACGGCTGGGGCTCGGAGTACGACCAGTGGCTTTGGGCTCACAGCACGGACATGTACCCGGTGGGTTGGTGCCGCGCGGTGGCGCACCGGCTGGAGGGTCCCATGCCGCCGCCGCCGCGCGCCGCGCGCAAGCCGCCGCCCAAGAACCACCGCCGCCGCCGCCGACAACAAGGTGACTTGACTAACAAGGAAGGGTACCCAACTGTCCGACTCCGATTTGATTTATTTTGATACTAGATGAATGCCCGGCTTCGCTTGGGTGAAATAAATAAAGTAAACATTTATTCGTGACAGTTATGCAAACGACGAAAGAAATAGTGTACAAAAATGTATAAAATAAAAACATTACAACAACGAATTATGATGAAACTTCTTATAGAAATATAGTCTGTAGTCTGAATTAACATATGGAATAGGGAGTAAAAGATAACGCTGACGACGTCACGGGCAAAGGCTGGTACCTATCTTTGCAAGTTAATCCTAAGCATTTTTATAAGGGTAGTATTTAAAGGCACATAAAAAAATTTGACTCCGTAATCAGTACTGATTTGTATAGCTAAAATACTAATCGTTCATTAAAATTCAGTTCAGATGTGCAATTGTTAAATAATGATGTGCCAGTCAGTATTTTTGGTGCGAAGTCAGAGCTGCTAACGCGAACGAAAACAAATGAAGTTCGTGTATCTCCCTCTCTGTCGCACTTGCAAATTCGAGCGACACAGAGGGAAATACACGATGTTCATTCGTTTTCGTTTCGCGGTAGCAGCTCTCTATTCTCCGCCAAATTCTATTCAGTGGGGCCCTTTGCACTCAATATTATGTGTTAATATTATCGCGATTTTCAAAATTGTATGGGGTCTGTTACACTCTTAATATTATCGCAATACTGGTGTGTCAATAATATCGTGGTTTTCAAAATCGTATGGATTTATCTTCACTATTCGTTGCACGTGATACGGATCGTGATATGAGTATATCGCGTGATAATAATAACCATGTAACAGGCCCCTATGGATGTTGCTTCAATATTCAGTGTTTCGCGTGATAATAATAACAGTTGGTAATATTTTCTCCAATTAATGGAAGCTATTTAACAACTTGTTCCGTTTTGCCAAAGGTATTTCACATTCCGATACGCGCACCATCCAGGAATAGTAGCTATCAGACCAGAGGGCCTACCGCGATCTGAAAACGAAGTATTTCCCTCTCCGCGCTCGAATATGCAAGTGCGACAGAGAGACATATATATTTAGTTTTCGGGTGGTAGCACTTTAGTCCGAGCGCGGCGGACGGTCGAAGAAAGTAAAAGAACATTCCGTGTGTTGTCTGTCACACATATAATTTTTTAACTTCCCATCGACCTATGTACTTGAAATTAGGTGATAATGTTTATTATGAAGTATATTTTACCAAAAATATCAATATATTGATAAATCACATTTGTTTTTTAGTTGTACGGAACCCTCAGTGCGCGACTCCGACGCACTTGGCTGGTTTTTATTACATTTTGAATTTTATTTCTCTTATAGTAAAATACCCTATTCGTTTTAAAGTTGACGCCTGAGGGCCTACCGCGAACCAAAAACGAACTAGCCTAGCTAGCACGATAGATTATACCGTTACGTTTTAATACATTTCGCCCATATAACGTGACGGTATAAGTTATCGTGCTAGCTAGGCTGATAGGCGTATAGAACGCTTGAAAACTACAAAAACAAAACGCTGCAGACGCGGCTAGCCGAATCCACACAATGGGCGATGATGGCCCATCACCCAGAACGCAGCCCAGCAACCTGGCCAACACACCGGACGCAAACATAGTTTACAAATTCCGAACGTACCCAACCCGACGCTGTCAACCAACGAATTTAATATGGCCGACCTTTTGTCATAAAATTAATACTTTTTAATGCAAAATACGCGACAATCCGAATTTTGCGGATACATATGTTCAACTCGAAATCGTTATTTTTATACGTTCTTCAATTTGAGACAGGTCTCGTTCGGGTCTACCGTACCCCTGCACGGAATTATTAATATAGACTAGATGAAAGCCCGGCTTCGCTCGGGTGAAATAAATAAAGTAAACATTTATTCGTGACAGTTATGCAAACGACAAAAGAAATTGTGTACAAAAATGTATAAAATAAAAACATTACAACAACGGATTATGATGAAACTTCGTATAGAAATATAGTCTGTAGTCTGGATTAAAATATGGAATAGGGACTAAAAGATTACTCTGACGACGTCACGGGCAAAGGCTAGTATCTTTGCAAGTTAATCCTAAGCATTTTTATAAGGGTAGTATTTAAAGGCACATAAAAAATTTGACACCGTAATCAGTACTGATTTGTATAGCTAAAATACTAATTGTTCATTAAAATTCAGTTCAGATGTGCAATTGTTAATATTGATGTGCCAGTCAGTATTTTTGGTGCGAAGTTAGAGCTGCTAAGGCGAACGAAAACAAATGAAGTTCGTGTATCTCCCTCTCTGTCGAACTTGCAAAATCGAGCGACACAGAGGGAAATACACGATGTTCGTTCGTTTCGCGGTAGCAGCTCTCTATTCTCCGCCAAATTCTATTAAGTGGGGCCCTTTACACTCAATATTATGTGTCAATATTATCGCGATTTTTAAAATTGTATGGTGTCTGTTAATCGCTTAATATTATCACAATACTGGTGTGTCAATATTATCGTGGTTTTCAAAATCGTATGGATTTTTCTTCAATATTCATTGCACGTGATACGGATCGTGATATGAGTTTATCGCGTGATAATAATAACCATGTAACAGGCCCCTATGGATGTTGCTTCAATATGCAGTGTTTCGCGTGATAATAATAACAGTTGGTAATATTTTCTCCAATTAATGGAAGCTATTTAACAACTTGTTCCGTTTTGTCAAAGGTATTTCACATTCCGATACGCGCACCATCCAGGAATAGGAGCCGTCAGACCAGAGAGCCTACCGCGATCTGAAAACGAAGTATTTCCCTCTCCGCGCTCGAATATGCAAGTGCGACAGAGAGGCATATATATTTAGTTTTCGGTTGGTAGCACTTTAGTCCGAGCGCGGCGGACGGTCGAAGAAAGTCAAAGAACATTCCGTGTGTTGTCTGTCACACATATAATTTTTTAACTTCCCATCGACCATAACTTGAAATTAAGTGATAATGTTTATTATGAAGTATATTTTACCAAAAATATCAATATATTGATAAATCACATTTGTTTTTTAGTTGTACGGAACCCTCAGTGTGCGACTCCGACGCACTTGGCTGGTTTTTATTACATTTTTAATTTTATTTCTCTTATAGTAAAATACCCTATTCGTTTTAAAGTTGATGCCTGAGGGCCTACCGCGAACCAAAAACGAACTATCTTCCTCTCTGTCGTTCGAATATACATGTGAGAGAGAGGCAGATACTTCGTTTTCGGTTCGCGGTAGCGCCTCTAACGTCCGAGCGCGGCGAACGGCATGAGCTGGGGGTCTACTCCGACATTCAAAATCCAAACTTCGTATGGTGCCGTCCCTTTCACTCTCCTGTCATAGACTATATGAGTGAAAGGAATGGCACCATACGAAGTTCGGATTTCGAATTTCGGAGTAGACCCCCAGTACCACTAAGTTATAAGATAGAGCGAGATAGGGATAGAATTTTGCTAGACGTTTAAAAGCCTTAAGTCATCTAGTAGTTTGTCACAACAAAATAGAGACGCAGCTTTAAGATGGCGGACAGACTCAGCAAACATTCAAGTGGTGTCCTTTACACGATTAATATTAACACAATACTGGTGTGTCAATATTATCGCAGTTTTCAAATTTGTATGGATTCTGCATCAATATTCACGTGATACTTATCGTGATATGAATGTATCACGTGATAATAATAACCATGTAACAGGCCCCATACATTCGCTTGAAGGCGGTTGTTGTGACAATCAGCCTAGCTAGCACGGTATGATACCGTTACGTTTTATGTGACGTTTTAATACATTTCGCCCATATAACGTGACGGTATAAGTTATCGTGCTAGCTAGGCTGATAGGTGTATAGAACGCTTGAAAACTACAAAAACAAAACGCTGCAGACGCGGCTAGCCGAATCCACGCCCAGCAACCTGGCCAACACACCGGACGCAAACATAGTTTACAATTTCCGAACGTACCCAACCCCACGCTGTCAACAGTATCTTCTTAGTAGTCTGTGCTGTCAACCAACAAATTTAATATGGCGGACCTTTTGTCGTAAAATTAACACTTTTTAATGCAAAATACGCGACAATCCGAATTTTGCGGATACATATGTTCAACTCAAAAATCGTTATTTTTATACGTTCTTCAATTTGAGACAGGTCTCGTTCGAAGCTACCGTACCCCTGCACGAAATTATTAATATAGATATGTTATAGAGTAGTCTAAAATAACGGACACGTATTGTTTTTTAGCTGCCCAAACTCAACCAGTTAGGAGAAAATGGCCTTCAAAGTACTGAAAATTTACCAAACCTTCTAATATCTGAGAAGAGATTTGTTCAAAAAAATTGATAATTAATTACTGGTTTCGTTATATGTTGGAGAACATGAATAAAGAACGGGGACGTGTTTTGTCATTTCACCACAAACTCATTTTTTATACAAAAAAAGACATGTCAAAGTTTGATAAATTTTGTTGCTACACTCACTTCCTTATGGTTATTTTTTTGCTTAAAAACTTCTTGGTCCATGACACTGACCACTTAACCCTATAGACACCGCTTCATAGAACTTTGTCTTGAATCTCAAACTGCCAAATTGGCGGGGCGCGGGGGGCGACAAGTGCACTGTGATTGGCTAGTACAAGGTCAACGAGCAATCACGTGTACGGTGCGTGATGCGCGCCATTTTGTGTAGTGATGGGACACACTCGAAAAAGATACTACAGAATATAAGTGTAAATTTAAGTTTTAAATTGGAATCAATAAAAATACGAAAAGCAATTTAAATTGTTTTTAATTCAAAGATACTAACTAAATATAAATGCTTATTGTTTAATGTACAGTGGAGGAATTTGATTTCTGGGCCCCTTCGTACCTTGTCACAGTGTCAAGTCATATAAGATTTCTAGCAGCTTGCACATTGATTTTCACTGTGACAAAGTACGAAGTGGCCCAGAAATCAAATTTCTCGCCTGTACAGTCTGTAGAGTATACAGTAAGGTGACTTGAGACAGTTCATATGTTATTCCTATGTATCCTATGGTATGGTAATAGGAATAAATGTATAAGAACAATAATCATAATCCATCCATATCAGCCCTAGGACGTCCACTGCTGGACATAGGCCTCCCCCAATTTCATGGGGGGTAAATGCCATAATCGCCACGCTTGGCATGCGGGTTGGCGATCGCAGTATCTCCACCGCCACTCTAGGAATGCTGCTGCCCATTCCCCGGTGGTCTTGGTCGTAGTTTAAGGACATACCCGGGTCCATTAACACATCGTGATCATAATCATTAACACATAAAATGAATGCAAATACAAATAAATAAATAAATATTAGGGGATTATTTTTACACAAATCATCCAAGTCTCAGAAACAAATGTCTCTGCTTACCACAGAAACAAATGCCCTTACCGGGAATCGAACCCGGGACATTAGCTTCGGAGGCAAAGACACTGCGGTTTAGCAGTTTAGACGCGCAGAGACAGATATACAGACAGAGTGACTTTCATATTTGTAGTATTATAGTTAGGATATAAATTTGATTTGAACACACTTTTATGTTTTTATAATTGTACATATGCATGTAACATAAATTTCCATTATTTAATTCAAAAATATAAGTTCGTTCTGTATCCTACGTATATTCCACCATAATTTAATATTGTTTCACGAGTATCAGTTAAGTACGTAAGTTTAAATAATCAATCAGTCACATCACTGCTTGAGACTGCAATGGTTAGACAAAGACAGAATTACAAAAAATAGTAAGCGAAAGAAAGAGACAGACATTGAAAGACATCAACGCGTCGCCAGGTTTACAACCTTCACTTAGATACCTTAACTTTTTAATTATTATTGTTTTATCGTGGTAAAAAAGTAAAAAATAGCTTACCTGTGGAATGAAATCCCATCTTTTTGAAGACTAGATGTCTTGCTACACTTTCCACACAATTTAACCATACAAAAAGGCATATTTAGAGCACTTTATAAGCCAAGTAATGCGTCGAATATTGCACGTTACTTCGTCAACGATCGGCCGCATACTAAGAGCATATTTGGGGGCGTGGTGACCACTTGACGTTTTTTGAGCTTAGGCTTGGCTTACGCGGGCGCCCTTGTAAGCGGGGTCTATAGGTTAAGTGGTCTGTGGTCCATGATCTGATGGTTTATGCTTCTGAAAAAAAGACAAAAAAAAAACAATTGGCGGTTTTAAAATATTATAAAAAAAGAACTCTGAACTGTTTATTCTTTTCATTGCCGTTGTCATATCTTCAATTTCAACCTACAACCAACAAAAACCTATTTAAAGTACCTAAATAAAATATGACTTTAAATACTCCAAACACGCTATACCATATCGGTTATCATTTATAAGTGGATTTTATCTATTTTAAATGATATTAGACAAGTAAACAAATAATTTACTTTACATTCGCAATATTCAAAGTTATCTTTTATTTACTTTAAACAAGTTTTTGTTGAAATTGAAGATATGACAACGGCAATGAAAAGAATAAAAAGTTCAAAGTTATTTTTTTTATAATAGTTTAAAATCGCCAATTGGTTTTTTTTATTGTTTTTTTTTAGTAGCATAAAGCATGAGATCATGGACCAAGAAGTTTTTAAGCAAAAAAATAACCATAAGGAAGTGAGTGTTGCGACGAAATTTATGAAACTTTGACATATGTTCTTGTCTTTGTTCTTTTTATATAAAAAATGAGTTTGTGGTGAAATGACAAAACACGTCCCCATTCTTTATTCATGTTCTCCAACATATAACGAAACCAGTAATTAATTATCAATTTTTTTTAAAATAAATCTCTTCTCAGAAATTAGAAGGTTTGGTCAATTTTCAGAACTTTGAAGGCCATTTTCTCCTAACAGGTTGAGTTTGGGCAGCTAAAAAAAATCCGTGTCCGTTATTTTAGACTACTCTATAACATATATCAAAATAAATCTAATCGGAGTCGGACAGTTGGGTACCCTTCCTTGTAATTCCTACGTTCCCTAAGTGGGACAAAGGGATACCGCAGTGCGCTGCCGTCGTGTTAGGTCTCGGGCTGCGTCCTTCACCTCGGGCTATGATAGCCCGACTCCCTTCAATTCCGATGCCACTAGGCGCTGCCAACGTCAAATGTTTATTTCCTGGATTAATTGGGATGACCACGTTTCCTCTTGCCCTGAGGAGTCCTTTTTTATCAAGCATTTTAGGCACCCGTATTTTCGAGAAATTTGCGCATAGCATGTCAGCGGAGCTCTCACGCCGCATTGAAATTTGAGCAGTTCTTCTCCATATTTTACTAACTTATCCTAGACTGCACTACGGAAGATGCACTTTCCCCTCTTCACTAGCACGTACGAGGGATGTTCAATAAATTCTCGGTATTGATATCTTTTAAACCTCTTAGGTAAACTTTTTAATACTAGCCGGTAAAAGTCATTCATTAATATTTTAAAAAAGTAAAATTCAAACGGCGATGTTCTTTTGCTTTTTTGCAACTACCGAACAAACGTGATCACTATGAGCGATTTTTCAATGTTGGTTAAATTAGAGCACCGAGCGGTAATAAAATTCTTGACCAAACAGGTAAAAAATCAATAAGCAATAAAAAAGAAATGGATTATGTTTAAATAAGGGAAGCAATGAAACATAACAGAAGGGGAAATTTAGCCAAAGGTGTTCTGCTTCTTCACGACAACGCCCCTGTGCATTGTGCTCATATTGCCAAGGCTGCTGCTCTTGAATCTGGACTCGAAACTATTACATACCCACCGTATAGTCGAGACTTGACCCCGAGAGTTTCCTAATCTCAAAAAGGATCTACGTGGAAATTAATTTTCTAACGATGAAGCATTGAAGACGTAATGTAGAAGCATTTTGACGCCAAAGACAAAAAATATTTTTACGAGGGGTTAAAAAACCAATTGACCGGTCTTATAAGTGCATAAACATAGGGGAGGAGTATATTGAAAAATAAAAATAAAAACATATAATATTCTTTTGTGTTCATTCTAATACCGAGAATTTATTGAACGCCCCTCGTATTTCAACAAGGTTTTATCAGCACAAACTTAAAGAACAGCCGTGTAATGGTCACGACTGACAAAACGTATTCTAAAGTCTTGTCTGACCGGTCTTCTTAATTGGCGTCAATTCTAGTGCCTTAATTCTAACAAACAAATCTTTTATATTACAGTGCCAAAAGTTCAGCCTCAGCCACCAAACACGACCGAAGATAGCTCCCAGAACTCTGACATGGGCGATACAAAGAGCTTGTCACCTCCTACAAGCGTGTCTGAGATCTCGGCCGACGTGGAATCGAGACCCGACGATACGGAGTCGAGATCGGATGTCATGGAGCCGAGACCCGACGACATGGAATCAAGACCTGACGACACGGAATCGAGACCTGACGACACGGAATCGAGACCTGACGACATGGAATCGAGACCTGACGACATGGAATCGAGACCTGACGACATGGAATCGAGACCTGACGAAATGGAATCGAGACCTGACGAAATGGAATCGAGACCTGACGACATGGAATCGAGACCTGATGACATGGGATCGAGACCTGACGATATGGAATTGAGACCTGACGACATGGATTCGAGGCCCGACGATATGGATTCGAGACCTGATGATATGGAGTCGAGACGGGATGATGTGGAATCGAGACCCGATGAAATGTCGAAGATGGATGTTGAAGAGGCGACCACAGAGACCTCGCGAGAGCGGATGAGCGACGAGACGAATCAAGAGTCTATGGTATGATAATTATTACCTCACATTTATTTTATTACATTTTGCTGCTCAATGCTAACTTATAGTATCTATCTACTTACCTAGTCTAATATCTATGAACGAGCATTTCGTGTCTATAAAGTGCCGGTGCCCTGTATTTATTTATTTTGGGGATCTTGGAAACCGCTGTAACGATTTCGATGATATTTACAATCCAGAGTTTTACCGGGGCGAAAATTCGACGTTTATTAACACGTAATTATTTAATTAACCCTTTCGCCGCCATTGACTTGATACGAAGTCCGCACATTTCGTGCCCCACACGCCAACGACTTCATATCAAGTCATGTCAAGTGATGTAAAGGCAACCTACGTGCTGTCAAGTAAGGTCCATTTTCAGTTTTTTGCTACAAAGACTTTGACGATGGTGGCAGGCAGACTTTTGCTAATTAACATGAAATTTTGCATTGCGTGTTTAGTTATTTGCCATGAAATACAATTGATGACATTTAAGACATAAAAATAATATTTTGTTCAACCGGATTTTGGGAATAATCTTAAATATCTTAATTCGTCAATATCTCGGAAACTAATAATATTCGGACTGGGTATCACGTGACCATTTTAGCTGCAAATGAATTTTACTATACACCCTTAAAAGGAATGTTTTCGATAACTAATCAATATACAGGATATTGAGCAGAGCAAAATCAATCTTAAAATGAACGCCGCTCAACTAATAGCGATTTGTCAATGTGTGAGAAAAAATAATTATAGTACAGTCAACTACAAAGAGATCTATCCACAAAATATGTATCTGTGTCTTTATTGACTTAACATTAAAGTCGTGCATACATATTTTTGTAACTTTGGGTGGATCAATCTATTTGTAGTCGACTGTACATACCTAGAAAGTGCTTGTGTGGAGAAAACATTGCAACACCTAAAAAAGTGTAATGCAAACATCCCGATGGTTGACTACTTAATCTTAATAGTTGCTACCACTTTATTATTTTCACATAACATACGAAAGTGTCATTTATTGGGTCACTGTCGATGACTGGGACGTTTATGTAGAAATACATACATTTCCGAGTACTGATTTGAATTGATGTCTTACTGTCACTGTCTGACAGCAGTATTCAAAATTGCAGAGCATACCAACGGACGCATCACAAGACTCCGTGCACACAGGCCCAGTGTCCCCCGACACCTCCAGCCAGTCCCCGACCGACAAGCTCATCCCTCGCCTCGCTGACGCGGCCGTGCCTCGCGACGCTCTCTCTTCAGTAGCGCCCGAACACTGGACCCAAGCGGACGTCGCTCGCTTCCTCACCGTCAACGACTGCCAACCATACTGCGACAATTTCGCCAACATCACCGGACCCATGCTCCTCCAACTCTCCAAAGATGAAATCATAGAACTCCTAGAAATGAAGGTAGGCCCCTCGCTGAAAATATTCGATCTGATACAACAGCTTAAGTGCAAAATAAAACAGCCTCAGTGCAGATTAAACTTTAAGTAGTGTGTCTCGATTGATAGGAAAACAGTGGCCTTTAATGCACCCGGAATGCACTTACAAATTATTGTGTCTTTTGTGTGTGGGCTTATTGTGATGGGCGTGGCAGATGTACTGTTATAGACGGATTATGCTGGGTTTACACGAGCATAGCAACTAATGCTTAGTACTTGTCACTTCACTTTCTCACGTGTCTGTAAACATTGTAGTAGTGCTTAGTATTAGTGCAACTGCAATTGCAAGTGATTAAAAGCCGACCTTATTTATACTAAGCGACAAGTGCCTACCCCTACTAACTACTAATACTTGTCACTTGTCGATAAGTGTAAACAGTCACGACTCGTGAAGTGTTCTTAAGTAACTTTCTAAGGAACGTTTTATACTCTCATTGATCTTTGTTTGCTAGCTCCCTTAAAATATTGGCACCATTTCCATTGTCTTCTCTTCCAGCCTTGTCTATAAAGGCTTTTTTAATGCTCCTTACAGGTCTATCATTGTCGATAAAATAGTATTCGTAAAAACATCCTTTCTCTTACGTTAATGTATAAACGGGTACTTATCACTCTGCAGATAAGTCCCTCATCATTTACAATGATGACAAGTCGCTGGCTCAATACTAGGTTTATAGGTAATTGTCATGGTGACACTTACGCTGGGTTGCACTAAACCGTCTGTAATAGTAAGCTGTGTTCGTTAAAATTTTAATGTATGAAAAGTTTGACAAGTTTCTATGGCGTGACAGCTGTCGGCGCCATATTTAACGTTGATCAGTCTGTGATCGTAAGTCGGTGCAACCCAGCCTTAAGTCTATTTTAACTACTCTAAAACGGTAGTAGGGAAACCTGTGATATCGAGCCAGTGGAGTATTTACTTAGCTTATGTAAACCTACCATAGGCAGACCGCCTTGGAGCTTAGCCCTTATGTACAGTTCGCAGCTGAACAGTGTTGATTCTATGTAATCGAATAAGCTGGCGCACGTTTTATTGCATTCTATAGACTGTAGATACTGGTGGATTTTGTATTTTTTATCTTTAATCCATATGACATTGTCTAAAATGTAGTTGAGTTAGTGTAGTTTAATTTTTTAGGTACATCTCAAGTTCTGCAACTGTAATTATAATTAGAGTAAAATCAATTTCAATCTGAACACTCCAGTTTGCTTACACACATCTAAGGGAAGCATATGGGCGCAATGCACATCTCATACATTATCTCAGTCTCTTAGTAGAGGGCCGTTAATTTAAACATTGATTTTAATCTAACTTTGTGTCATGGAATACCTGTACTGTCAATCATACGAAGCATTAGATTCAATTATGTCATTTCCAAAGTTTACTTTTTGTAATCGCAGTCATGTTTTTACACAATTCGAAATACCTTATTTAGTACAGCCTTGGCCAGAAGTATTAAGCACTCCCGCGTTTTTTATATAAAAGTAAAATTCTAATATTTTTCAATAACACTAGCTATTCATTGACGTTAAAAATAATTGCACTTAAAAAAAGGCATGTGGTCCTTTTATTGCGAACCCGATTATTTTTAGGGTTCAGTTTTCTAGGATAAATAGCTACTTCGAAATTATATCTGCTAAAGTTTTCTAGATGTTTATATACATTATTCTATTTCGCGTCAATGTGTAGTTTTGTAATTAAAAAAAAAACAGTTTATTTATAAGTTACAAAGAAAAATAAGGGGTGCTTAATACTTCTGGCCAAGGCTGTATATTAGACCCCATTCCCACTTGGCGTCCCACTTGGCCCCGGGACCTATTGTTATCGGGGGTCCGACAGGACAGTGGGAAGGGGTTAGTCGCTGAGGCTGTACCGCCTATCAACATGGTGTCAACTTTAGGTGTTGCTACCGTTCAATATACTATGAATGCATTCTGCGCCAGTGTTATACCTACGTATCTTTCGACATCTTTGTATTAAAAAGTAGAACGGTGATGTCGAATGTGTATTGGCGTGAACATGCAGGCATTTTCCAATACGGGGGTCCGACAGGACAGTGGGAAGGGGTTAGTCGCAGAGGCTGTACCGCCTATCAACATGGTGTCAACTTTAGGTGTTGCTACCGTTCAATATACTATGAATGCATTCTGCGCCAGTGTTATACCTACCTATCTTTCGACATCTTTGTATTAAAAAGTAGAACGGTGATGTCGAATGTGTATTGGCGTGAACATGCAGGCATTTTCCAATACGGGGGTCCGACAGGACAGTGGGAAGGGGTTAGTCGCTGAGGCTGTACCGCCTATCAACATGGTGTCAACTTTAGGTGTTGCTACCGTTCAATATACTATGAATGCATTCTGCGCCAGTGTTATACCTACCTATCTTTCGACATCTTTGTATTAAAAAGTAGAACGGTGATGTCGAATGTGTATTGGCGTGAACATGCAGGCATTTTCCAATACTAGCCTCTATGATGACTACTTATGTTAACTGTATTTATTTTAAAGTCAAATTGTTTATTAGCTTATATACTACTGCAATAAAAATAAACAATACAAGTAGTGAAGAATGTGTTAAGAACGTGGAAAGCAAAATGAAATATTTTCCAAGACCCTTGTCAAGTTATCGTCGGTTCCTTACACTGAATCCGGTACTATTTTATTAGTCTGCCTTCAGACATGTTTGGGGGTCCAATTTATGACGAATGGAAGAGTGTTACTTTCGGTTTATAGAGCTTATCGTTTAATATAAGCTCCAAGAAAATCATCGAAAAATCGACAAGCGCCCTGCATCCCCTCAGTTGGCTATTTGCTGTCATATTTCGTTATCTGCATGCCTAATTAGTGAAGAAATCATATAAATTATGGATAGTTCTACATAAATTTGTGATAAATTCCATTTTGCTTAGAAGCAATAATAGTTACGGTGCTTAGTGTTATTCTTATTAGCTTTGCTAATTTAGAGGTAGCTGCATACCTCTTTGCGTAGGCAGGCTGTTTAGGAGGTATGTCTTTAATTGAAACGGTATCTCAGTAATTATGTACTATAGTCATATTTTTATATGTAGATTATGTCTGCCATATCAAGATACTGCCAATCATCACAATGAATGACGTATACTTAGTGTGAGTGTGTTGACAATCATTTAAAATCTGTATGCCGAGCAATATATAATTTTTACTGCAATGCATATACACAATATTACACAACAGTGAAGTCATAATTTTATGATCAATGACAATATTGAAGTATCGGAAAAATATTGTACGTCGCCACAGGTGTTTTTGCCGTGATGCAAAAAAATATATCTTGTTTTTTGGGATATTGTATGTCTGTGTCAAATATTGATTTTAGGTGGCAACTGATTATAATATTTTAACTTTTACATAGTTGATATTTACCTATTACATGAATTTGAAATGACAGAAAAATGGGTACATATATTAATTAAATATTTTATAACTTTGCTCCACATGTTCTCAGTTTTTGGGAGCAACATGGAATAATTTATTAGACCATTTTAATTCAGTTTCCCCTTTTAGGAAGAAGAACCTATGTCGTATTTGTCATTGGGCAGGATTAGCAACTCTTTGTACTCCATATTCGCTAGTTTAAAGCAAACTTGCCATTTACGATAACATGGAATAGTTGAGTATAAATCTAAATAACTCTGGGTTGTCTCTTGCTAATATTATGTTCACATTACATCAGCATGAAATCCACAAGTTTATACACAAATATTCATGGTATTTTATAAATTTTAAGCATTGTTAACCAATATCATATTTTGTGTGACTTAAAAATGGTTTGAACGATTTTAATCATAAATAAAGGCATTTAATAAATAAGATTTTTTTATTTACACTATATAAAATATTCAGCGGTTTCCAGATGAAGCTCATTGGTAGTTGATTACCAATGGATGTCCTTATTTGTAGAAAAATCTTGAAGCATTTGATTAGTTAATAATCTGAAACAAATATATCTTATTAAGGATAGGAAAGGAAATTACATAGATTATAGTATTGTTTGTCCAGCCAATTTCTAATATCACCAGTTTTTTTCTGAAATTATAAATAAATTTCGACCAGCGAAAGAAAAAACATAGAAGCACAACTAGCGTCGCAAAATGACACCACCAAATCTGTGTTCACTAAGGCGGGGCGTCAAAACTGTGTCCAACAGCTGTCTAGTTTGAACGTGGCGGCCCAGCGTAACAGTTGTATTAACTGAAATCTCAAAAATAAGAAATATACCTTTTTGTGCAGTGAAATGGTGTTAATCACTCTAGAAAACATAACAAAAAGATGGAATCACTTTTCATATATAAGTAAAGCCGCAAACATATTTGTTTAATTCTTTTAGTCGGAATATATTTTGTATAGGGATAGTGTTATGCCCCTTTACATCATCAAAATGTTAATAGGTGAATGAAAAGGTACCTAAGATAACTATTAAATATTAGATTTTTTATTTGTTGAGATACATGATTTCATGCACATAACTAATTTGTGTACAGACAGTATTTGAAAAAGGTAGAAGAATTTTATAATACATATTAGGGGACATGTAATAATATATAATACAATTTACAACTAGACTATTCATTCTAATTAGACTATAATTATAACTGTACGCGAGAAGAGAGAAATATACATTACGATACAAGTGCAGAGAACAGGAAATTCGCAATAAGTGGTGATAAATTAAAACACGACCGAAGGGAGTGTTTTAAATCGACACGAGTTGTGAAATACCTGTTCGCACGTGTATCGTACATCATTTTACAGTACATATGGCTCTTTAAAGATTCGACATATGCACGTAATCTGCTGAAGTGCGGTAAAGTAGCACCATATGTACTGTAAAATTATTTTTCTAACAAATACTAAAACCGAAATAAAAATAAACGAATAAGTTTGTAACTAAATACAAGTTATACATACAGTATGAAATTCTTCAAGAAAAGAGTGTATACTTTGTAAAGGTTAGGCAATGCGCATGTGACACCCCTGGTGTTGCAGGCGTCCATAGGCTGCGGTGACCGCTTACCATCAGGCAGGCCGTACGCTTGTTTGCCACCGACGTGATTTAAAAAATATATGTGTATACAATTATTATCAACTACTCAACGAGTGGATTTACAGAGCCCAAACTCGGTATGATTGTCATAACTTATTACAGAGTTCCTATGACCACTTTTCAGTTTCATCGTCAGATCAGCTCGATAGTATTATAATATTGCATTGTCACTGAGTTTACATATATGTACGTCAATTATTAGCTCAATCGGAAATCGAGAAGTGGGTCTAATTTAGCTTCTAAGATTTTACCCACACGTTATTCCCAGTACAATATATATACGTACATTTGATCCACACAAACAAAAAAGACAAATTTAGTTCTGTACTGACACGGCAGTTCAATAAAAGCTTGTAAAAAGGAGTTAACGTACGTTTTCGTAGTTAAGTACGTAATGTATTTTGCGTTGTCTGAATATACAGTAAAAGTTTCGATTACCACAACCTCTGGTATATGTCTAAAAGTGTTTAGCAAGCTATAAATTATGTACATGGTCATCCAATATGCATAGTATAAGTCTGGTATAGCTTAATTAGCGACTAGTTCGGTTTTCGTAAGGTTATCCTATGATATTTAAAAAATAAAATAAAGCTTAAAATCAATATTAAATAATAAGGCGGTTTTGCGTACGACGATGACTCTTTGTTGCATGCATCCATCCACCCGCTAAGCTTGTCATTGTCGCCGTCATATTGACACATAAAAAGTCAGCGCTAGGATACTAATCACAGCCAGTCATTTTGAAATTTACCAATCACGTTTATCTGTTTTGGGTAATAGAAAATCGGCTGATGTTTTAGCCAGTTCTTATTAGTAGCACACCGCGCGTGCGTATTTAGAATAAATGCCCCGTTTTAAAGTGGAATTTTGTAGGAAGCTCGCGTTCTATGCTTTTTTCGTTCACTGATTTGGACAGAGAGAACGCTTTAAGGCGTTCCGTGATGTAGTGCGCATGGTGCCAATGACTGGTGTTATAGCGTAATTTCAGTCACTATGGTGCTTCCAACTAACTAAAGTAATGGGGAAAACGTAAGGGTATCACTGTCGAATGTAAAGGGGCTACCCGGGGAAATCAACCGATTTTAGAGCATTTGGTATCGTTACTACTTAGTTCACGAAGTCATAAGCTTTCGCATCCAAAAAAAATATAGCACCACTTTTACCGTGATTGACTCTGCGCTTTTTTATTTTCATAATAGTTTTCGAGAAAATTACACAAATGGATTTTTGTCGTAAAGATTGCAATGTTTGATGATGTATATCTTGGTTGAGGTAAAGTGAGATAGTATATTCTTAAAGACTACCGTTGTTAATATGATGAGATAACAACAGGTAGAAGTGAAGAAGTGAAGAGCCGGGCAGAAAGCGATGTAGCGACCTATAGGCGCTAGCAGGCTGTCAGAAAAGTTTTGCAGCGCCCACTAGGCGGGTTCCTAGCAGTGAAAAATCAACATAAAATATGTTTTGCAATAAAATATTACTTAATTCCATGGTAATTAATGAACTCACCTCATTGTGTGACTGGGGACCGAAGATGAATAAAGCGCGCAACAGAGTAGGTTTCCAGACTTTTGGGCGTGGCATTTGTGGTATTCTGAAACCCAAGTGACTTCACACATCCCATCCAACTCTTCCGCTTCATCTATAAATGAATGTCTCATCACTACATAGTACAAAACAAAGTCGCTTCCCGCAGTCGGTCTGTCGTGTATGTATGCTTAGATCTTTAAAACTACGCAACGGGTTTTGATGCGTTTTTTTTAATACATAGAATTAGAGTGATTCAAGAGGAAAGTCTATATGTATAATATAGTACAGAAATACTGATAATTATAGAGGTTTCTAATGTGATGCTGATGTCGTAGCACATTTTTTGCGCTTATATTGCAAACACTGGCTGAACCCTACGAGATAGATCAAAATAATGTAGTACAGTACCTTAAAAAGGCTACAAGAAAGTTCGCGATGGTATATGTCTCTTTTAGGGATAACCCACAATAACCATTTTTTACTCTTTACTTTTTACGAGAAATAGTGGCTTATTTACGATGCGATTTTAACCCTTTGAACGTCAAGAGCCTATAAAGTGGTCGTGTGTCGTCGTCCTCACCACGCCAACAACCACTAAAAAGGTCTGAGTGAAGATGTACTTAGATCATGAAAAAAAAAAACCAATTACGAATTGTTAAAACGATACATCAATTTTTGATACCTTAGCGTCTCAGTGATCACTTTATTCAAATATGATGGCGTTCAAAGGGTTGAGCAATACAGCATTAATCCTTACCCAATTAAGTACCTTAAATACATTGTGCATTTAATATAGATCAATGTGGCTTTACAGCATGTAATTTAAATGAATATTTTTGAAGATATTACAGATTTAAAATGCAGGAACATAGCGGTTGCGGCGGTACCGGCCGGGGGGCCGGCGGCGCGTGCCTATAAATATTGCACCCGTGCGAAGCCGGGGCGGGTCGCTAGTTTAAAATATATCATATCAGCAGAAGCTGGACATAAGCCTCCCCCAAAGATTGCCACATCGACCGACCCTGCGCCACCCGCATCCAGCGGACCCCCGCGACCTGTATAGTAAAAATATAAAATTTGGGCTGTGAGATGCAAGGCCCTTTACACCTTACGCCGCCTTTGGTTGCTGGTGCTAGCTGTGGGTAATGGTATGGTATTTGGACAGCTGTTACCACTAAAAGTAGGCCAGTAGTGGTCACCACGTTTGGGCAGCTCATGAATCTCTAATACTTAAAGTGTGGACACGAAAAAATCTGGTCATGCATGATATGGTAAATCTTTAAAATTAATGTGGATTAACAAGCAGCACTTTTATAAAATAATTTGTGGTTATCAAACTACATAATAAAAATACAATCATAATATAACGTTAAGTTGTCTGTGACTTTCAGCATTATATATTCCACCATACCTATATTTTGTTGAACAGTGCCTTCGGACAGTATGTACCAAGTTTTCCTGTTAATATTTTTATTTTATTTTTATCTGGATCTTTCAAATTTTACCTTTTTACATCATCCTTTTACAATAGCTAACATTTTTCTAGTTGACTTCAGATTGACGTAGTTCGAATTGTTTTTCATTTTGGTTTATTTGCCTTTTTTACAGAAAAATGCCTCCCATATAAAACAACTTTCGATGCTTGGAGTAGAAAGTCTTCCTGACTGCCTCAAGTAGAAAAGTGTTCAAACAAGTATGTTTTTGGAATGATGAAATTCTAATGAGCCTAAAACAACTCGTAAAAATATATATACAATTGTAGCTTAGTAGCAGGAAGCGAGTGAAAATTATCAGAAACCGCTGTTCAACAAAATATCGGTACGGTGAAATATATAATGCTGAAAGACACAGAAAACTTAACGTTATATTATGATTGTATTTTTATTATGTAGTTTGATATCTACAAATTATTTTAAAAAAGCGGTGCCTGAAAATCCACATTAATTTCAAAGATTTACCATATCATGCATGACCAGATTTTTTCGTGTCCACACTTTAAATTTGTCGAATAGCTAAATAATATCTCCTCTGGATTGAGCAGTCGCCTCCTTAAAGCTACCTACGTAAATTCTTGGGAGTTGGGACTAAGATGAGAAGCAAGAGTAGACTAATTTCCATAATAACAAGAACTCACCTTTATTTTCTACACCTCGTGTTTTAGCCTCGCGAGTCAAGTCTCTAGCCGTAGTGACGTAAAAAGTCCTGAGTATATCCACCTTGTGCGCACCGGGCATTCCTCGGCTCTTCTGATTGGTGACGTGAAGGTGGCGAGAGAAAACGCATCTTTGTTTAATTGTATTTATTAGTAGAATTCTGAAATAAAACAGTTAATATTGAACAAGCCACACCACCCTAAATACTGTCTATGATTAAGCTGGTAATCCACTTATCTTTGACCAATTTCTATGTCCAATGCTAGATCAATTTTTGTTCTGTGAAAATTTGATGAATGAGGCTTATCCAATTTGTTTAAACAATATAAGTTTTTTAGTTAACATGGTCATTAACAATAAAATTACTTTTAAAAACAGGGTATTTACTATAAAAACAAAAGTAAAAAAGTAATACATGGTAAATACACCCTTTTTAACAGTAATTCTTTTAACAAAGCAAGTTGGACAAACATATTAGATAAGTGGAATGCCAGTCTTAGCGTTAATAATCTTATCGTCGTATACTTATAGGTGAGAGCGCTCGTGGCCCAGTGGCGCCCGCGTACCGCGTGCGGTATGCGAGGATAAGCAACATGGAGCCGGGTCAGTTCTTGGATGGGTGACCGCTTTGAGTGGTTACTAACTGAGCGCTCACGTGCTTTGGAAGGCACGCTAAGCCGTTGATCCCGGCTGCTGTCTATGAAAGCAGTCGTTAAGCCAAGTTAGAGGCCTTCGGGCGGCTTGAGAGCTTCTAACAGTCATGTTGCTCACTCACTTGACAAGGGGGGTTGAAGTTGCACCACGTCCGTATAGAGTACCCACCGCAACCCTACACGTGACCCCTGGGTGGTGCTAAAAATGCAACAAACTGGCAACCGTACTTGTGTTCTCGAAGATCTCACGGTTGGAAAAGTCATAAAACGTGACGGTATAGCCAACCGTGCTAGGTAGGCTAATGGGTGCAAGTACTCGTATCACGAACTCCGCATAGAGTTTCAAAAGTTATACTTAAATAACTATGACTAGGAAGGCAAACTTTACCCCAAAACGCAAGGCTCAAAGTTGATGGTCATCGGAAAATTCCTCGGGTAAGCGAGCTTCGCGTCTTTAATGACTTGCGCGTAGCCCTCCCAGCACTGCAGCACTATCTCGTCGATCTGCGAGAGCGCCGGCGTCGCACCACACACCACCAGAATGTAAACGTCGGCTAGCAGCTTGCAGGTTACCGCTCTGAACGCCACCTGGAAGAAATCATCAACTTCTATTATGATTAACCTGTTATATTATATGTATAATTTATATTTTTTTTTATCAGTGTTCGGTTTAGTCAAGAGTCCGCAGGTTCTCAGCCATATCTAGGCCTAGATATGCCGGATGCCATTGTGTATACAAAGCTTCATGTTATTCCAGCATGCCGTTTTAAAATCAGAGCGAAACTAAGTACGTTTGTATGGAGAATCCAGTTGAGTCGAGCGTGCTGGGACCCTTAAGGCGAATGCACTGCGCGTACTGGTAAAAAGGTGATTTTTGCCCTCAAATAAGGCTCTGAACCTAAGGGAACAGAAATTAAAAAAAATATATTTTAAACTTTGGTTTCTCATTCATTACTCATTAACAACATTGTTCGAAAGTTATCTAGAACAATACTGTGTCCTCTATGACATAATATATATTCTATATTATCACCGGTTTTTTTATGAATGTTGTGTCGCCGCCAATCTCCTAGCTCGGAGGATAGGTGGTCTAAAACTTAGTTGTACACTTTTTGAAACAATCAATGATGAGTTTTGACAAATGACTTATTTTAATGCCGATTTTCGGATGTTTCAGCGCGCTAGTGACGAGCACAGCATAAGGAGCTCCAAGCGCGACCGAGCATTGACGGCTATTTTCGCCTAAAGGTTTCAGGAAAGATTGTTTGTACTTACATTAGGACTTATCTGCGGCAAGTAGACCGGAGTCTCCCTCAGCGGGGCTCCGTCTTGCGTGGCCGCCAACAACAGCAGCAGACGCGCCTCTCGCGGATCAAGTTCGTGGAAATCCGAGCTGGTGGCCACCAGGTGACCGTGGATACTGAGACAGGCCCAGCGACCGCTCACATTCTCTGCGTAGTTGTCTAATGCTTGCTGCAATATTTTAATTTCTTATACGGGATTTCCCTGACCAACGCCAAGACCAAGAATGCCGATAGAGCAGCTCATAAGCTATCGGATTAAACAAGTTAGACTTTAATGAAAAATTCGTTTTCGAGAATTTGGCGTTGTTTATTAAAGTCCGTCGCCGAGTTGAACTTTAATGATATTGCTCCAACATCTCGATAAATATGACATTTTCAATATTATTGGAGCGAAGCGAGCCGAAGGCGAAGCGAGGCTTCAGGACCCCTGATTCGCGCATTTCGTTGTGACTCTACTCCTCCAGAATCATACAACATAGAATAACCAAACTTGTGATAAACACTAACGCCGCGTAGATTAAAAAAAAACGCGCAATAGGATCTAGGAATAATCACCGAACTCTGAAGGTATATACAATAGCTTCGTTCCATTCGTCGGGCGCGCCCTGCTTCGACACCTAGTGTGAAAATTGCTTCGTCATTCAGCTTATGAGCTGCTTTATCTACTCGTATCATTCATCTTAGTCTTGGCGTTGGTTTTAGGGACAACATGTATAGTACAGTATCAATCGGTTGATTGTTAAACCGACGAATTGATTCACCATACTAGTTTGTTCAATGGGTAGAGATATGACTACACAACAAGAAAGCTTCCGTGCAAAAGTTGATCTACACAAGCATAAGGTACCAGAATGGTGGAACTTGTTATTCCAGATCAAAAACCTAATTTCCCTCAATCACGACATTTTACTCAAAGTTCAGATCACCTGATGTAGCCTGTTTTGCTGGCCGTTTCCATTAGTTAAATTGATGATTTCGTAAGCCATGAATCTGACATAATACTTATTTAATTAGTTCATCTTTGTAATTTAATCACATGTGACATGTTTATTGTTTTAACATGTTGTTGTGTACAATAAAGTCCTTAATACATACATTTAAAAAATCTAGTATTTAGGGTATAACCCAAGTGACAGATTTAGAGAGGCTGAAGTATGAAAAGTTACAGAACCTGTACCATATGTACCAAGAACACCATGAACCAATAAGTATCATATAGGTAAAAAACTTAAGTAAAGAATAAGTATGACATCCCGCTCGCGCGTTTGCGCTCAGTATAGCCCGTGCTCTTTCGTTCCTAGCAAGATCGTGTGAACTGCGGTGGGGTGTTGTTGTATGTATTGTCAGTTTGTTTGCAGATCATGAGCAGTTTCCGTTCTACTTGATACTGGCAAATTTGAGCCAACCCTGTTCACCAGAACACCATTAAAAAAGTGAAGAAAAAGAAGACATTTTGTACGTAGTTGTAGCCTGTTCAAATAGACATTACATATTTAAAATTTGCAGCACAAACGAAACAAATGTCTATTTGAACACGCCACAACTACATACAAGAGGTTCCTAACTTAAGTTTCTTACCTATACAAAGCTACAAACCCACTTGAATAACTAATAATAATATTATCCAATCTATAACCAAACCTAACCCAGACTTCAAGCATGCAGCTACTTACAAGTTTGTTGTGGAAGAAATGGTGTTTTGTAAAATCAGTTTGTGGAGACAGATAAAAGCGGTCATATTATAAGAGTTGGATGCAGTAAACCATCCACCTAAGTGTTGTGATATCACCTGTAATTGTTGAGCTTGAGGACTCAAAATGCTCTGAATCAGATCCAACACTAATGTTGGATGTGGACTGACCACTGCTTCAGGGTCTAAAGATTCCAGCAGATAATCCAAAATCGGGTAGCACTGACGCAAATCTCTCTTTATCTGATCAATGTTCTTTATATTCTCTAGTTCTTTCTTACCAATGCTGAATATCATTAGATTGTGGACAGTGGAGAGAAGAAGCTCCAGGTCACACTCTAAGCCGCCTGTTGCTATGCCAATTAATGTGACACTGTAATTAATACAATTTTAGAGATATAGCTTAAATAATTTAAAATTTGGAACAAAAGTGGTAGAATCATCAAACTTTTTAATTAATGCAGGTTTGAAATAAAATGACTGTATGCAAGTTTTTGTTCATTTTTTCTGCAGATAAAGCAGGCTTTAATAGCCTGACGAAAAATGATAAACAGGCTAACCAACTTTTAATCTGAAGTTATTTTGTCTCCTAAGTTTACTTTGGGGAAACTTAATCTTAAGCTGAATTTGAAAATGAAGAAAATAAATGATGAAAAAGAATGATGAAAATAAATGTGAGTTCATTTCTAAAATATAACCTCTTTTGATTTAATGTGGATTAGTGTGCCCATAGGCCATATTGCCTTATCTTTAGAATTATATAATTTTACAAAAGCTTTGTATTCAAAAAATGATATTGATTTGCATCAACTAAAATAAAATAAAATTACCTTTTGCAGTATTCCCTCCACAAAATACTTCCATTGTCCACTTGAGTGTTGACCATTGATAGATTGTGACATTTGCTGAACATATTGATTCCATGCAGAGATGCAATAGTTGAGAATTGAATCTAGAATAAAATAGCTTTTCTTAGTTTCATCAATTTCAAGTCAAAAATATTTTGCATAAATAATTATTTTGGTAGTGATCCAAAAAGGGTCTTGACCTCTTAAAGTCAAATATAAACCAAGAACCTAAAACAAACTACTACCACCACTGCAGTGGCAGTGGCCAGTGCTGTGATTTGATAAGAACAAGTAGTAGAAGTTGGACTTTTGATAAGATTCTGATGTATTATTTAAAGGTATGACTATCATTAGGCACCGTAAACATTTAGGTACTCACATTTTCGTTGTTGCCTCTTCTTCTAGAAAATATAGGCACACCACTATCGGTTGCTACGGCTATTACTAATACCGACATTGTTAGAAATTATGCTCTTGTTTGGAGAAACACCATATTTCATACAAATAAATATAGTTTAGTTCATAAATAAGAGTGGTTTAGTTTAGCTTATTTACAGTTTTCCAAATTCAAATGTCAATGTCACTCAGGCAGGATCTCAGGCGTAAATGTCATTGTCACTACAAACGGCAACACTATTTAACCACTCAAGTGCTCGCGTTAAAAAAAAAGGTGGTCTAAAGTGCTCAAGATTCACCGAGCATTAGCAGCGCATTGTCTTGTGTTGTTAATAAATCGGTTGCCTGGCTTCGTCTTAACTTTATGCTATGATTCTTTTTATGTTATAAAGCTAAAGGAACAGGCAATTTGTTTATATAATTAATTACATAGGTCACCATAGTAAAATATTTTTTTAAAAAGTCACAATCTTTACATACCGTTTCAAATGAGATCTTTTGCAATAAATATATTTTTATTTTATAATCTAAATCGATAACATATGTAAATCTTATTTTTATTTAAAACTGTAATAGTTTACGCTTCGATTGATACCAAATAAAGTATATGATCCCGGGGAAATATTTTGCATAAAACCTTTTTCATTTGCAATGTTTACATTGTCAGTTTTTCAATTCGCCGCAAAACAGTGTAGTTTGTTTATGATTTTTGTATGAATAATTTAGGCAAACGAGTACAAAAATATTGTCAGACGTAGATAGAGACACTATTAATCTTCAAATAACAAGTGCCAATTTTGTCAAAATCGCAACAATTTCTGTCACAAATTATCAATAACAAAAAATAGCCTTACATACCTAACGTAATGAGTGCCGCTTTTGACGCCCGATTAAAAATAATTCCATACACTTCAAACCACATAAAACTCTTAACACATATACTACACATGTTACACTTCACAACTTAATAGATATTCGACCGATTACAACTCGATTTATATTTTTGTTCTCATTTCAAAAGTATACAAAAACCCACGCAAAGGTCCCGTCTCAAACTAACGGACATACTCCGGCGGACCTGCGCTGTCAAAATTTAATCATGGCGGCGATATAGGACGGGATACACTGGTGCGCAACGAAACCACAGTTCACGCAGTGATCGTCAATATTGAAATTACGAAATTTACATTTCTTATTAAATCAATTACGAATAGTTACAGATCCTTAACTTATGACTTAAACAATGCTAATACGAAATTAACAGCGGTACACTCATGGTGACTTTAATTATATATTCTTGAAGTAATAATAACGTTTGGCATTTTATTTTAAATATCATTGGCTGTCGTGATATAGAATAACTGACAAAGTAGAAAAGTTGGGTAACCCGCCGATATTTTCATTTCAAAGTTATATATCTCAACAATGGCTGAACCGATTTTGATAAAACATGTTTTACTAATATTATCGTTTCCCGAGACAAAAGTTATGTTATTAACTTATTATAAATTCGAGGAGTTAAAAATGCAGTATTTTTTACATACACACCATAATAGTTGCAACTTTTTGGCTCGACATATCAGATCTCAATGACCTCGTGTTTACGTGTCTAGGCATTTATAGTTGCTTCAGTCATATTGATCCACGGCTATAAGATACTACTAAATTTCTCTTGGAAATCCTGCTCTGAAAAAAAGACAACCAAATAGGTTCACCAGTTTAAATAAAAGCTACGATGCCACAGACAGATATACACATTAAACTTATAACCCCCCTCTTTTGCGTTGCGTAGTATAGTAGTAGTAGGTACGGTACCAGAACTGACTATATTGTAATTTCATCATGTCAACCGAAGGACATCCACTGCTGGACATAGGACATATATTTATTTGGCACCCCAACAAGTTTTTGACGTGATAACGTCTTTAAAATCGTTTTAGTCGGGTGACATGTTCAGAAACTTGTGTCACACCAAAACCTCACGAGCGCGATCGCAGGTATAAGTGAAGTGCAAGTGAAGTAAGACGTTATCACGTAAACATCTCGATCGTAAACCTACTTTACAAACAACCAATTTTTTTTTTTAACTCTAACAGGTTCTCATTGCTGAGGTGGTAAGTTTTATGTGATGTGGTATGTGTGTGGTACACGAGAGCAAAGTTACCTATATGCATATCGTGTATTCGAATCCCTTGATACGCTATAAAATCTATCATAGAATCACTTGCCCCGCTCCCTAATAGTGATTCGACTAAGGCATACTTCGCTACCTCGGGATTCGAAATTATTACTCGTCGTAAAAAAAACGACTGCTCTCTTATTGCACAAATAATTATTGAATCCTTGCCTGACACATCCCATAACCACTAACGAGTAAAATTACAATGAAAATTTAAGAAATTAAATTAAATTAATATTTGAAAAAAATACATCACAAGTAACAACAAAATTCATACACTTATTTTGTGAGGTAAGTATTTTTTATTGGTACGTGGTTTTCACTGCAAATTTTTGGGTGTTAAGTTAAGACGACTATACAATAGTTTATATGCGAGCTACAAATAACTGAGATAACGGTCAATACGAGTCAAAATCAGAGGGCCTACTCCGAACTTCGAAAATCGAACTTCGTGTCGTGCCGTCCCTTTCACTCTTGTGTTATACACTATATGACGGAAAGGGACGGCACGATACGAAGTTCGATTTTCGAAGTTCGGAGTAGGCCCTCAGAACTGGTTTTTTGAAAAAAGAAAACCATACATTCTTATTTGAACCATTACATGGAATATGTGAATTTTATAAATTTATATGATCAGTTGAACAAGTAAAAGTGAACCCTACCTCTACTTCATACATTCATAAATAAAAGGTAAGCAGTTACATTGGTAATGGGCCGCCACTTAGTATGCGTAAAAGAACCTATCAAAAATGAATAAACTAAATTAAACCATTCTGCGACAATAGCCCAGTGTGCACCACGCCTTATGACATAATACGTGGATCCGACGCGAATCGGCGGAAGTGCCTTGTGCAACCACAGTTGCGTACAATAGTATTTATAGACGTCACAAGTTCATTCACCTAATCCTGCATAGAACATACCTAATTGTTCATTAAAAGTGGATTTATGTTGATTTTAATAGACGCATTTATTGATTTTAATAGCCTAGTACAGAAATATGGCATAATCACATAATTATGTACGATTTAAAATTAACCTCGCAAAATTTTCATCACTCAACGTACTTTGTTGGAAGAATTTATTACATTCCATTTTAATTAGTATCGAAATATATGCTTCGTCTTATGAAGCAGTAAACCAGGATTAATTTGGTATATAATACCAATTAAAAAATGCACAATTGATTGCTCACAGCATTTTTTAATCGCGAGCTCTCTCGCTGACGTACCGAACTTCGATGGTCATGAAAACAACTTTTATATTTTATAAAAATTGTTCCGTAGACTGCGGTTTTAATTTTTTTTTATGTTGCCACATTCATACTCTACCTATATAACTCAATTAAAAAGCGTTCTTTGCATGTTCCGCATAGCAACAATTTAAAAACCGTTGGAACTCCAACTCGCAACTAGTGTTGCGAGAGCACTGTACGTTTTCCCAAGTCGCAACCCTAGTTGCGGAGAGCACGTGAGTGGTTAAGAAGTATTCCATGTACCCGATTTCTTTGTCAACACAACACATTTGTAATTATTATCGCGGATTGAAAAATGCCTTTTGCTTGGTGAACATTATCACAATACTGGGATATCATTATTATCGCGATTTTTAAAACGGGTATTCACTGGGACCGTTTACACGGCTATTATTATCACGCGATTCACTCATATTATGATCCGTATCACGTGTTTATTGATGAATATTGAAGCAAAATCGATATAATTTTGAAAACCACGATAATATTGACACCCTAGTATTGTGATAATATGAATCGTCTAAAGGGCCCCACTAGGGGAAAGGGGGGTCCTTTAGACTTCAATATTTATCAATATTCACGTGAAGCGATACGTATAGTGATATTATTCTAACTGTGAAGCGCGATACATATTGTGATAAGAATTTGTCGCGTTATAATAATCACCGTGTAATCACTTGATGAGCCTGAAACACGTCGCTCAAAGAGCCTGAAACATGTCACTCAATGGGCCTGAAACATGACACTCGATGAGCCTGAAGCATGTCGCTTGATGAACCCAAAATATGTCACTTGATGAACCCGAAACATGTCGCTTGATGACCCCGAAATATGTTGCGCGTTAGGATCGAAACATGTCGCTCGATGAATCCGAAGCATGTCGCTCTATGAACCCGAAACATGTCGCTCGATGAATCCGAAACATGTCGCTCGATGAGTCCAAAACATGTCACTCGATGTGTCCGAAATATGAAATTTAATAATCAATCCAAAATAAAAATAAAATTGTGTCCCCCTCTAACTTTTGAACTAGGGGTCCAAAAATATGATAAAATCATGAATATAAAAAGCTTAATAAAGACTTGCAATGAAAAATCATTGAAGCTGTAAAAAGCCTTCCCTTCTTATTAAAAGACGTACGAAAGGCTGCGAAGGTATATTTGCTTGTTATTGATTGTTTCACCTATACCTAATATAGGTAAACCTTGGTGTGACCACTCACACAGAAATAGGGATGAGTTACAAGTGAATTCATTATACCAGGACAAATAGTTTATTCAAAATAACTTATGGATACATCATAGATCAAGTGGAGAACGTTATCTTTTTAGGTGTACTTTTTGATTTCAGCTTAAAAAGGGGCTTAACCCTTTGAACGCCATCATATTTGAATGAAGTGATAACCCTTACTAGTCTGTGGAAGTGATCACTCAGACACCAAGGTACCTATCAAAAATTGATGTAACGTTTAAACAAATAAAAAAAAATCATACTTGATTTTTTTCATGATCAAAGTACACCTTCACTCTGACCTTTTTAAGTGGTTGTTGGCGTGGTGGGCACGACGACACACGACCACTTTATAGGCTCTGGGCGTTCAAAGGGTTAAATCTTTATTACTAAAAAAATGATTCTAATCAATGGACGAATTTTGTGGGTAAAGATATTATGCAAAAATTTTGTATGTTACGATTCTTGTGTAATTAAGTAATAATACTTTTCTGCTTAGTACTATTATTATATATGCAATGTATATTGTTACTGAATAAATACAATGAAAAGGAATGAAAATAGTCACCACCAATGGCTCTGTGAGCAGTAGACCTCGCGAATCTCAATTTTGAAAAAGCCCGAACCTCGATTTTGGTTATAAGTACTGTGCTGATCTAGACACGCGGGAGCGTGTCCAGTCAAGTTCACCCCAGGAACTGGTGGACAGCAGCCGTGTGTTATACAATATTACGACAAACTATTGAGAAATGTGACAGATAAAAACAGCCGGACATCCGGACGTCCGGAGGCGTTTTTGACCAGACTGAAATGGAGACATTTCGCGCTAGTTCAGTCAGTAGCTCTCTATGCACTGACTAGTTCTCAATCCTCTTTCTGAGCGATTTCGGTTAGGCCTCCGGTTTGTGTTAAGCCACAGAATAAGTAATAGTACAAGTAGTTAAGCCTTAAGCTCGAAACGCACAGAGCGGGGGCGCGGCGTGGTGCGTGGCGGAGGCGAGCGGTTTTTGTTTTTTTTGAACTTTCCGAAACTGTCGACTGTCGATTACTGCTTCATATGTCGCCTCCGCTTCGCTATTCCATGCGGTTCTTTGGTGCGACGTCCCCCGGACCACATTCGCTATACCGCAAAACCGCCTCCGCCATGCAACGACGCGCCTCGCTCTGTGCCTTTCAAATCTAAATAATGAGAAGGAGAGATATACTAAGGATGAAAGAGATTCATTAAAACATCATTCATATACATCCATCACAATAATTTATTCCAAAGAAAAATTATAAATATTTTATGTAAATCTTAAACTATTAAGCATTTAACTTTTCAGCACCAAGTAAAGTCAAGTTCAAGTTTAGCCGTTACCTGTAAATATAAATGAGATGAAATTATTTCTCTGAAGCACGTGCAATGTTTATAAATGTATTGTCGTTGATTCCGCTTTAGGGCTGTTTTCCTCATCTGAAGATTTTGCTACTTCTGTAAGAAAAAGTCAATAGTTGTACTTATAATATTTTTAATCAATTGTTATATTTAAGTTCCGGATAAGTCGTTGGCTTCAGCTAGGACTAAAATCCATAACCTTATATTTGAGAGACGTACGTATCCTCCTGAGGTTTAAAGTGCTGATACTAGAACAAAAATACTTTGCAGTGAAAGCCCAAATGTTAAAATAACGACTTCGGGTCAAGACCCGCTGTGCTAATACTAGAAAAAATGTTTGCGGGCATCTATCGTGTTTGAATTTCGCGCCACGGCACGTATACGTTGTCGTTTATTCTGTGAATAGGTACATTTGCCATTATGGCACAGAATAAGTAGTAGTGATTATGGCAGCATTGCTTTAAATAAGCGAAAGGGGTATTTGCGGCCTTCTGTCACAAAACGTCGTAACAAATGATGCGTGCCAAGGCGCAATTAAGTTTAATTTACCTATAAGTATCATGGAAATCTCTGTATGATAGTTGCTAAATTTTGTTTTGAATTATAGATAAAGGAATGAACTTTATGTTTCCACTAGTTTTTTTTACCGTAAAACTATTAATGTCAATGTGTTTTATGGTGATATTTATTTTTGTATTAATACTACTACGCTGGGCTATAACATTTTAAATAATCATAAATTTTCCTAATGTTTGGTCATCCTGCTTGTTATAATGAGTTATTTTGATTGTTTGATAAAGAGAAAAATAACTGGCAATATATTTCTAACAATATGATTTATTCTAGTCATAGGCCGTTGGGCTGACACTGAGGGCCTACCGCGAACTTCGAAAATCGAACTTCGTATCGCACCGTCCCTTTCCGTCATATAGTGTATAACACGAGAGTGAGGTTCGAGGTTCTTAATATTAATTTTAGGGTAGTTTACGAGACGTCTATGTTGGGTAACTTTGTGAAATTTTTGGGTTTTGCCAGTTCTTATACATTGTATAAAGGTTTCTTTATGTTAACTGAGACGTCATCTTTTTTTTTTTTGTAAAATTAACTGTTTCAATTCCCATTTTCTATGGGATTTTGATGTATGTATATTTAGTAATTTAATTATCTATATATATATTACGCGAAGCCGATCTTTACAACGCCCATCAGATCTACAGTTATGGACCGATTTTGATAAATTATATACCATAGGATTCGTCCCATGCTGCAGATTTGCAATAAGGTCTTAGTTTTTTGATTTTTATCCTGGAAAATTTATTAAATTGATATTTACGAAAAATCCTGGATGCCCCGACAAATATAAACCTCAAAATCGTGTTCGATGACGCCGCATACAAGCGACGGGTCAGCTTACCTTGGTAGAATTGTACGAGGTGTCAAAATTTAGCTTGGTTAACACGTGACCTCCACGTGACTTGGGAACTGGCTATGGTATGATTCCGGATGACATAAAATTAAATATGAACTAAAATGTTCCTGTAAGATATATCTGGTACAGCATTACAATATAAAACTTTTGAGTCGAGAAATACTCAATATTATTAACAATAAACGAAAGTAAAATTACTAATTTGTTTAGAAGACAATACATAATATTCGGTCTAAGTATTTACAGTTTACATAAATGACAGACGTATTGTGTCAACTTTTTTTTTATTGTGCTCTAATTATGTTAATATTAAATTGTCATGGTTTATACTTCAAAGAAGTTGATATACAAACCAATGACGTTTCAAATATACGTTCCGTATATCTTGACTGATATTGATATCTGCCAAAACAATGACAAACCAAATTAAACTTTACGTTGTGAGTTACAGAACTGTTTCTGAGTTAATCATAGATAAGCTGCAAAACATTTTGAAAGAGAAGAGGCTAGCTTTGTCTAAGTGTGTCTCTCTTCCACCTATTGCCATACCAGTAGGGTGATCATAAGTAAAGAAGTTCAATCAGTAGACGTTACTTATTGGTGGATTCAGATCAAACCAACGAGAAAACAATGTTGCACTAATTAACCTTTACGACGCCAATAACGTATTCGACGTATATGCGCACCATTGATTCGACAAAACGACGAATATATCCGTCATGGTGACGGCGTCTAATGGGATATCATCCTAGATGCATTTCTATTGAGAGTGCGCTAAAAAGGTTAAATACTTTAACAAAATTAAGACGTCAGAAAAATAATTAAACCCTTTAATTGTCGACAACATGGGAGTTATAACGTACGTTGTCAAAATCACCTTCGTTCTTTAGCTGAAGTGTAAGTGTCACTGCCGTTCATTAACTATAGCGTTCAAGGGGTTAATTTGCTATTCATCAATGTTTGTCTGAGGATGTCAAACGCAAAGTTGAACCCTATAGAAATGCATGTAGGTTGATATCTCATTAGAGGCCATGACGGATATATACGTCGTTGGCTTCGGACCGTTGGTGCGCAATATAGGTACGTTGTTAGCGTCGAAAAGGTTAATAATACTCGAAAAGTTAGAGGACATGTACATTTGTCTTTGTTACGTTTCAGTAAAAATGTCCAAAATAAGGGGGATAATGGTCACGTTAAACTGCCACGTTCTAAAAGGGCGTAGGTACATTGAAAGGACGAATAAGATTACCACTATTGCACATGTTCAATTAAAAGTTAAAATTATACTGTATCAGTGTCACCTGCAACAGTGACAGTGCCGGTTTTCAGGGGGTCTACCCGAAACACCCGAAGATCGAAGTTCATTATATTTCCTTCTCTATCACACCAATAAGCAAGTTGTAGCGATGCTACTTAGATTTTATAGTATGATTATAGGCATAGTTGAGCTTAAGGTTAAGGCATGTTCTGTAACATAGATTTTCGTGCGAAATAACATTGTCTGCACATAGTAGTATGTAGGAACTCATTACTGACCTTATAAATTATTAGTCTAACGCCTTTTCAACAACCAGCAAAGCATACAATTGCCGCTGGAGCCCTAGAAATTCCATGCACTTTCGACAAACTTCACTAGCTGATTTAGACACTTTGCCAACACTAAAACATAGGTTGTGGCACATCAAAATGCTCGTCGTGACACGGCCCATTAATTTATATTAGTAATTACGCTCATTAACGCGAATTGGAAGAAATGCACTTAAGAATAATAACACGGTTGATAATAAATAATTATGACGCATGTCAGCCGGTAGATTAAAAACAAATGTCAAGTGACAGTTCCGATTCGCGCAAGCGATACAAGTTGATTTCGTTTACGTCGCAGTTTAAAAAGTCGTAATATTAAAACACGAATAGCTGAAAAAGTTCATTGTTTGAAGAAGTTTATATTTAAAGTAATTTAAAAACTAATCGAATGTGCGGCGATTTGCGACACTGAAATACGGTAGCAGCGTTTACGCGTGAGCGTGTTTCGGAACGACGCCTTGTATTTTTTTTTTTTTTTTTAGAGACTGATCGACAAAACTGACAGATCGATAAGAGCTGGATTAGAGCACGGACGTTGTGATTTGGCGTTCTCGCCGCTTCCGCGCGCGCGCGTCGCGCTTGCAAATAAAAATGTTATAGCTTGTCCGCCATGGTTGCCGAATAGGCATTTATTTTTAGTAGTTGTTCCTAAACTGTGTCAGTGAGGTGAACCGTGTGACGATGTGCAAGGTGTTTGTGCGCGCCGCCGTAATGGCGCAGTGATCATGCGCTTTAGCCCACCGTAGGTTACAAGCTTCAGAGCTCGTGGGCTTGTGACTCGTCCACGCGCTTGCTTTGGAGGCGCCCCGGAGACCGCGCGCCTTCGGAGCGACCCGCGTGGGCCAGCAGGCCGAGGTGCTTCACACGAGCTCCCCAAACTTCGGGTACCGAAGGACCCGTGAGTTCGTCTCCGGCTCTGGGCGCGGTTCGGTGCAGTTGCGACGGGGCAGCACCGTAGCATCGCCGCCTGGCCGCAATTGCGTCGGCCGTGACATCAAGGTCCCACAATACAGGACAGCACAGGGACGCAACGCTTCCCGCCATTTTTCCTGCCTCCTGTCAGTTCGGCGAACTGACAAGCGATGACACCACCACCGGCTCCGGCGTATTGATGGACTGATGTGAGTGACGTGCGATCTGGTCGCGACGGACTTCCTGCGTAAGTGACTTTCTTTATACGTCTTGGCCAAGATTATTTCGCGCTGCGTTTCTCGTGTTCATCGATTACTATCGGGAGCTCCCACGTTCGTATGCGTTGCGGTTAACTATTTGTAGTCCTGTCATAAGTAGTCGTTATAGAGCCTCTGCGCGGGCTAATAAGATGCAAAGTTGAGATATTATAAGTATTGTATGTTAAATTCTTTGGCCTTTTTAATTCATTCCTTGCAAGTACACCAACCCAAGGCGGAACCAAGAGGACCCTTGAACTAATGGTTCAATGACTTGGTCCGGCTGAAATCCGAGCAACTTTCTTTAACACTTTGTAGCGACATTATACGAACAATCACTCATTTTACTCGTTACAATATGGCGCCCGAATGAAAATAAGTGTTTGCATATTTATATTGGTATTTTCTCAGTACACTTGGATTGGTGTAGATGTAAGCAATGTTATGCTGAATGATTCATGCCAATTGAGCATTTCAGGCTATATAAATGTCTTTTGAATAATAAGGCAAATATGAATCCTTGTATTTTAGTAGTATTAATGTGAAGTGTGTTCATGCACATAAGGGAGAGTAAAATAATATTATTTATAATTAATATTAGGCCAGTGCTATGAATATATAGCATAGCAACTGCCATTAATTGACAACAGCATCTGCTGAATGCATCGCTGCTTGTATTAATTTTTTTATTATTCAATTGCTAACATATTCTCACCGGAGAAGTAGTTACATTAATTAACGCTCTCCCTGATTCGCAAAAGCACACTTTACCTACCATCATGTCGGACAAGGAGGAGGAATATCATGAAACCGGAGACCCAGAGACTAAAGCCACGACAACGACTCAGGACTTGACGAGAATTGACCCATCTTTTGTTAACACCAGACCACGAGGAAACTTTAAAACGCCAATATCTGCTCCATCTACTTCTGGCCTACAGGAGAACACACTTTTAGGCAGTAGGTACAATTTAGGAGCACCGAATTTGGTTTCGCAGGTCAACGCACAGTTATTGGATAGACGCGAACGGGGTCAAGGACACGACAGTAGTGAGCGTGTTGTTCATGTATTACGTGAAGATAATTTGCGATCGTGGAATTTAAAATTCTCTGGAGATTCGGATGTAGCCGAATTCTTTCTTCGGATTGAGGATTACATGCGTAGTCGTGACACGCCAGAAAATAAAATACTTAAATGCTTCTCAGATTTATTAAGCGGTAAAGCCCTAGACTATTATAGGCACATACGCGATGAAGTCACCACATTATCGGAATTACAAGAACAATTCAAGTCATTTTTCACGTCTATCGATAGTGACTATGTTTTGGAAAAAGCAATTAGGGAGCACCGACAGACAGCAGGTCAGTCACTGCATTTTTATATATTAGAAATGCAAACCATGAATGCAAGATTAACATCTCCGTTGTCAGAATCAACATTACTCGACATTATAAAGCATAATATTTTGCCAAATTATGGGCACCTGCTGGCTGTCAGTGATTCCAGTAGTATACAGAACCTTATTGCATTAGGCAAACGTTTCGAGGCTTATACTGGCCCGTTCACAGATACCAATAACACAAATTTTAACAAAAAACCAAAACAAATTTCAGCTGTACAAGCACAGCAACCGAGAAAATTTTATAATAGTAATAAAAATAGGTCGCACAATAGTGCTAGCCTAGTCACATGTAAAAAATGTAAGAAAGATGGCCACTCTTATAGACAATGCCGTACCATACCAGGTATTGCTTGCTTCCAGTGCGGACAGCGAGGAGTGCTAACAAGTACATGCCAGAAATGTAATCCTTCAGTCAACAGGTCACACATGGAAGCAGACAGTACTCCAAAAAACGAGGTACACCGGGGGTCACCAAACACAGTTCGAAATCTCCACACTTAGGCACTGTGACTCCTGGTATAGCAATTGTAGAAGGAGATAATAGAGTATTCATAAATTTTGGTATCAGACAAAGCCAGTATAAAGGTTTAATGGATTCGGGAGCAAATTTGAGTATTATAGGTAATAATTACCATATGAATATAATATCTTCACAATGTAAATTAATCCATGACAATTCAAATGCCATCTGTGCCAATGGTTCTGTCGTTAAGGTTATAGGACGATTACTATTACCAGTTAGCTTCAGAAATAAGGTACATAATATAATGTTTATGGTAATACCATCCATAACAGATAATTTTATATTAGGCATGGATTTTATTCATACATTCGAAATATTAAAATCATTAAATTTAACAAGCACAGACCCTCCCGATAACAATCAAATAAATAATTCAAAGTATGAAGACTCAATTTGTGCAATAATTCCAAAACAAGACTTAAGTCCATTACAATTAATAGAAATTAATAAAATAATAAATAAATTTAAAAATATTAGTGCGGAGGAGCGAGGTTTAGGTAAGACGACTTTGGTCGAGCACAAGATCATAACAACAGGCCCACCCATAAAGCAAAGGTACTATCCACTCTCACCGGTAAAACTGAAAGCTCTAAATGAGGAAGTAGACCGAATGCTACAGCTGGGCGTGATAGCACCTTCTAAGTCTCCTTGGTCCAACCCTGTTGTTATGACCCCAAAAAAAGACGGCTCGCTACGTTTCTGCTTAGATGCAAGGAAACTAAACGAAGTAACAGTTAAAGACTCTTACCCGCTCCCATATATTAACTCCATCTTAGATAATTTACGCGGTTCTCGTTACTTAACATCAATAGATCTTTCCGCCGCATACTGGCAGATTTCATTGTGCGATTCCGATGATGTGGACGGCTCTGGCACCTCATGCCAGAAAACCGCATTCGTGGTTCAACAGAGGGGATTATTCGAATTTAAACGTGTTCCATATGGAATCAGTAATGGGGGATGCGAATTACAGCGTCTGGTTGACTCTTTGTTCCATCACAGATACGGCGAAAAAATATTCGCGTATTGTGACGACTTACTGATAGCCACTAGTACATTTGAGGAGCACATTACTATATTGAATGAGGTATACGAAACCTTACGCAAGGCAGGTTTAACCATCAATTTTCGTAAATGCGAGTTTTGTAAGGAGGAATTAAGATATCTCGGATACGTGATTGGTTCGCAAGGCTTACAAACAGATCCACGAAAGCTCGACTGCATAAAGAATTTCCCACGTCCAACGACAGCTAAACAGCTGCGTGCATTTATAGGACTATGCTCGTACTACCGCAGATTTGTTGCAAATTTTTCAACGATAATAGCACCAATGACCGCACTGCTAGGAAAAAAGAAGGGAAGAGAACTTGTAGCATGGGGTGAGGAGGCAGAAAAGTCGTTTCTAGCGCTAAAAGAGGCCCTCACTCAGGCGCCAGTACTCGCCTGCCCTGATTTTACAAAACCATTCGAACTCCATACAGACGCATCCAGCGTCGGCATTGGAAGCGTTCTTATTCAGCAAATCGACGGTATCGAACATCCTGTAGCATTTCACTCACGATTGCTAACAAAAACAGAGCGAAATTATAGTACAACGGAGCGTGAGCTTCTTGCCCTAGTGGATTCAATCAATCACTTTCGTCCATACATAGAGGGCAGTCATTTTGTCGTAGTAACTGACCACATGAGTCTCAAGTGGCTGAAAACACTAAACAACCCTTCAGGTCGTTTAGCGCGATGGGCGATGCAACTTTCCTGTTTTGACTTTGAAATAAGACATAGAAAGGGTTCTACACATGTGGTTCCCGATGTACTCTCTAGAATCGAACTGAAAGTAGTCACTTTCAAAGGTCGCGACAGTTCTAAAGACGATTGGTATAATAAATTGTTTAAAAATGTAGAGACAAACCCAGCATTCCACAAAAATTACATTATAAAAGATGAAATGTTGTTTAGGTATAGTAAACCAACGTCACAATTGCACAGCCAAAGCGAATGGAAAATAGTTTTACCAAAAGAACTCACACATGAGTGTATCCAAGAAAACCATGAAAAGTATACAGTACATCCTGGTACACATAAAACCTTGTTAAAAATTAAAGAAACTTATTATTGGAAAGGCATGCATGAAGATGTAAAGAACTATGTGTCCATGTGTGACAAATGCAAGGCTTATAAGCACTCAAACCAGCCTCCACATGGTCACATGACAAACCAGAAAAAATTGGACAAGCCGATGCATACACTATCCATCGATTTGATAGGTCCAATAACTAAGTCCTATTCTGGCCACATCTACATACTGTCTATAGTAGACGTTTTCACTAAATATTGTTGGATGCACCCACTTAGAACTGCCACGACTAAGACAGTAACATCATTTATAGAGTCAGAGATATTCGTAAAGGAAGGCATTCCATGTGTATTGATCTGCGATAATGCGACAATTTTCCAAAGCAAACAATTCAAAGACTTTTGCATGAGATACTCAATTCCAAAGATATTCTATAATGCATTATATAGCCCTCAATCTAACACGATAGAGCGTTACAACTCTACCATACAAACTTGCCTCGCAATACTAGTGGGTGAGGATCAGCGAAACTGGTCCAAATATTTACCACAAATCCAGCTATCGTTGAATAGCACGGTTAATTTAGCGACAGGCTACACACCATTCTTCTTGGCAAAAGGCCGTGAGATGGTAACGGATGGCGCGTTACATCATATACGTGATAGCGCACCAAATTCGTTAGACAATCTCCAACTCTCAGGTCGATCTGACAATGCGGAAGCTTTGACAGAATTGGCAGATATTTTCCAACGTGTTACAAATGCTTTGACCAAAGCGTACAAACAGAACGCGATGCGGTATAACTTGCGCCGTCGGCAAGTACGACTAAGCGTAGGCGATACCGTATGGAGGCGTAACTTTGTACAGTCAAGTGCAGCTCACTTCTTCTCCGCTAAACTGGCTCCGCGCTTCGTAAAGTGCAAAGTCATTAAGAAGCACTCGGACGTCGTTTATGACCTTCAGGAGATTAGCACTGGAAAAATAGGAAAATATCATGTCAAAGACATCATAAAAGTGCCATAAGGTGTGTTCCCAGCTAACATTCATTTAAACTTGGAAATATTAAAAATTAATATTTCTATATTTTTTTTGTGTGCACACTGACATAAAAAATGTCAAAACCTATTTATTCCTAGGAATCTAAAATTTCTCGATAACTGTACAACCTTAGGTACCAGGGAGTACAGGTGGAACTTAAATAAGTCCACAACTTTTCTTAAAACAAGGAAAACTAAGTTTTCTCTTACAAAACATAAAAGACTAAAAATTTAAATAAAAAAAATTCATATCACTAATTCAAGTGGTATGATAACAAATAACACCACAGCGGATGCACTGCGGTGGAATAGGAATTTATGTCTAATTATAAGGCATGATACATTATACATACACTTATAGGTACTTATAAATAAGTTTATAGTCAAACCATGCCATAACGCAGGTTTACCAGCATCAAAAGTTTTAAGTTAGTTAGGTTGTCGACAACTTTAGAATATTAAGAATAGCTTAACCAATAGTGGATAGGGCATGTCATAGAAAACATAATCCGAGAGCTAGTCTCATTTTAATTTAACTCATAGAATATTATTAGTGTATTTAAAAATTAGCTTTATAGATATTAAAAGCTGCTAGATGTAATTTAATTTAGCTTACTTTTATTACAACTAGCAAGGGAAAATAAATTTTACCCGGCTCACCCGGCCGTGGCGGTTAAGTGGAACTTAACCTTTTTTTTTCCCGAAAAAAGGGGTATTGTAGCGATGCTACTTAGATTTTATAGTATGATTATAGGCATAGTTGAGCTTAAGGTTAAGGCATGTTCTGTAACATAGATTTTCGTGCGAAATAACATTGTCTGCACATAGTAGTATGTAGGAACTCATTACTGACCTTATAAATTATTAGTCTAACGCCTTTTCAACAACCAGCAAAGCATACAATTGCCGCTGGAGCCCTAGAAATTCCATGCACTTTCGACAAACTTCACTAGCTGATTTAGACACTTTGCCAACACTAAAACATAGGTTGTGGCACATCAAAATGCTCGTCGTGACACGGCCCATTAATTTATATTAGTAATTACGCTCATTAACGCGAATTGGAAGAAATGCACTTAAGAATAATAACACGGTTGATAATAAATAATTATGACGCATGTCAGCCGGTAGATTAAAAACAAATGTCAAGTGACAGTTCCGATTCGCGCAAGCGATACAAGTTGATTTCGTTTACGTCGCAGTTTAAAAAGTCGTAATATTAAAACACGAATAGCTGAAAAAGTTCATTGTTTGAAGAAGTTTATATTTAAAGTAATTTAAAAACTAATCGAATGTGCGGCGATTTGCGACACTGAAATACGGTAGCAGCGTTTACGCGTGAGCGTGTTTCGGAACGACGCCTTGTATTTTTTTTCTTTTTTCTAGAGACTGATCGACAAAACTGACAGATCGATAAGAGCTGGATTAGAGCACGGACGTTGTGATTTGGCGTTCTCGCCGCTTCCGCGCGCGCGCGTCGCGCTTGCAAATAAAAATGTTATAGCTTGTCCGCCATGGTTGCCGAATAGGCATTTATTTTTAGTAGAGATAGATAACGAAAGATTTTAACCCAGTTACTTCACTTGACAATATAGACCTCACAACTCTCATGCCAAAACCACACGATGGGCCATGATGGGCCACGTACAAGACGCAGTTATGCGGTGGAACGAGATGAAAATATGTTTTTTTATGATTGACTGACTGGCGATTGACCTTAGTCTCACCTGATGGAAAGCGATGGCCTTTAATGCATAACTGCGACCTATACGTTGGCCCATAATGGCCCATTGCGTGGTTCCGGCATCAAATGTTAATACCAATATTGCCAATGTCGCATGCATTGTTTTTTTCTAGATTAGATAGAATAGGTTATGAGGATACTTAGAGTATTTCTAAAGAGATCCTATACGAGTACGAGTTCCACCAAGGGGGACGGGAAAGCTCTTACCCACCTAAATTGAGAATTTGTCTTAAACGGCTGACGCCTTATCATAAACAACCTCTTTAATTTGGGCGGATATGACGTGGACATGATAATGAGCCAAATAAAAAAGTGGAACTATGACAAAGACTACAAATTATGTATCTCTCTCTGTCGCTCTTATTCCATTTAGTACATGACCTCGGTAGTGGTGTTATTATTTGAAAATTTCTCAGGGGTACTCTAAGGGCGGGTAGGATAGGATTCTCATATCACAGAACATTCTTAATTGCGGAACTATGACAAACACAACAAATGATATATCCCTTACAGTCACTCTTATTCAATTTAGTAAGTATATGATATGATCATCTCGCTCGGTAGCGGTATTATTATTAGACGTCTTCTCTGGGGTACTCTGAGTTTGCGTTCCTTATTAGAGCCTTATTTAGACAAGAGACGCCATCAGCGCACATTACCGAACAAAATATTTTGATTTTTTTCCTCTCCTGGCTTCTCATGTTGGTCCCCGGGAGGGACCTCGACAAATTACCCTAACTCCTATGTGGACACAACTTAGGTGAACCACCAATAAAGAAATACCTAACGCAAACAAAATATTTTGTAAATTGGGGGAGGTAACACACACATAAAAAACCGCACATACAAAATATTTTCCTATTACTACGCATCATTACACTAAAACAATCAACGCACACACATTCAAAACACTAATTTTATCTGATTATTATCAGATGGCCAAATTGACTGAAGTTGCTAAGATGCATATTTTTCATAGAAATTCTCATAGTTAGTAGGTAGATCTCATTTCTTGAAATAAGGCTGACAGTTACTGTAAATTTGACGACTAGCCGTGATGATCAAGCACGAATGTTTTTAAATCGACTTTGTAATCGACCTTCGGAATACGCATATTCTATCCCGTGGCTTCGCTTGCGTTCTTCGTAGTACGTCTACGCGGCGAAGCCGCGCGGGTAACTAGTGTTAACTATTGTAATAATTTAATTATGTATACATTGAACACATTTTTATTTTATTTTTTGTAACATTAAGGCTGGGTTGCACCAAACCGTCTGTAATCGTAAGCTGTGTTCGTTAAAATATTAATGTATGGAAAGTTTGACAAGTTTCTATGGGATGACAGCTGCCGGCGCCATATTTAACGTTGATCGGTCTGTGATTGTAAGTCGGTGCAACCCAGCCTAAGTGTCATAATTCTCAATCACAGTAGGTTTTTTAAGGTCCGTCAAGAAAAAAAAACCAATTTAAGCCTATTGTAAAGATATGACATCTTTATTTACTTGATTTGCAACTAAGGTGTTTGGATTCCGATTTCCTATGGGAAATCTAAACTTTATACGTAAGAACGCTAAATATGTTAACTTTAATGACATTAATAGTATTATTTAATCGATATTTTCTTATTTTCTGTGTATAAGCTCCCATTTTTATGGGATTTGTAAGACTATTCCAACTGTAATATTTTATATGTAGTGGCCCAACGTCATAAATAAAGAACAATATATTCTGGACATATTTCTCTCCTTTTGGCAAGCCTATATCAATATTATAGTACCCCTAAAATATGGCAAGTATATCTGTTGCGGTTACCAAGATATGAACAATATTTGGTATGGGCGTTAAGGACTTTATTAATTAGTTCTAGTATTAGGACACCGGGCCTTTCTCGGAAATAGCCTTCTCAATGAAACTGGGCCGCAGGAGGGTATGAACCACTCGGCTAATGCGTAGGGTAATCAATCATCGTTATAAATGCATTAAGTATATATTAAGTAGTTCTCAAGCTTGAGAAGTGTGATTTATTTATTATAAGAAGTGTGATTTATTTATTATAAGGTTTGCCAACAGATGTAATACAATATATTTTTTTATTTACAACAGACTGCTAGAGTATTCACCCAATTACAGGCAAACACGGCATGCATTAAACATAGTAAAACCTAATTAAATACGTCTACACTTAATCCACACACTAACTCTAAAGTAAGCTGTAAGGTAAGTTACTTGTAAGAAGGCTAAGTACATTATAATATAACAATGCAGAAAAGCAAACTTAAAATTAACATTAAACTTGGAAATTATGAATTATGACATTTATGACACATTTGATCTTTGTTTACAGAGATATGTTTTGAACTGATTTTTTGATATGTTCAGTATATCAACCCTATTTCTTTTATATAGTAAATTATGCTCTGTGTTTTGTACGTGTCAAAGCAGCATAAAAAAAGGCCAAGAGCATGTTGGGCCATGCTCAGTGTATGTAGGGTTCCATAGTTGCCCAATGAACTTGCTTTAAAAAAATCAATAACAAACAAAAGGGAATACGTTCGCAGCGGTTCATACATCTTTTACTAAGAAAGGAAGACTTTTTACCACAACTCAAAAATTTCTTAACTGATCATGTCCGCTATAGTTTTCGTAGAAAGTATTTATTAAGCTTTAGGTGCTTTCATGTTTTTTTTTCATATTTTTGGAACCCATAGTTCAAAAGTTAGAAGGACACACACACACTTTTTTTTTCTTTTGGAGTGAATATTCTCTTTATCAAAAATTTTTGATGAAGACCTCTATTGATTTTGAAAGACCTATCTAACAAAACCCCACACCACAGGGTTGAAGCAAAAAAAGAAAATCATGCCCACTTTACGTGTAGGGGAGGTACCTACCCTTAAAAAAAATTAGGTTTCATTCTACGACTTTCTCAGTTTTATTGATTCATATATCCATACCAAATTGCAGCTTTCTAGCACTAACAATCACAGAGCAAAGCCTCGTCTTTATTGTTTTTTGGGAGGATGTGTAATCTTTGTTTACTTATTTTCTAGTAATCGAAGTGAAAGTAGAGTGTAGAACCATCTCGTGGTAGGATGGCTTACTTTAGTTAGACCCTTGTCATACAATCTAAAATACTGTCTCCTGATTCGGATACAAAATTAACATAGTCACACAAGATTTTTATCATCCTATAGGCGTCTTAGTCAAAAAGTTGTCGGTACACAGTACAATAAGTACCTATTCTTTAGGTGAATAGTAGGTATCACTTATGCAAAGTTAACGAAAGTTAATAAGTCCTTTAACAGTTATTCAGTTTAACATCGTTAATTAAGATTAAAGGTTTTGTCCAGCTTTGCTTAAGAGTATATATAAGTAGTTTATGGAAAGTTAAAAGAAACTTTGGAAAAATACAAATAACGCATAGGAAGCATAAAAATTGGTTATTGTATGTGTATCTGTAAATGTCTAAGTAAAAAAAAAGCTCTAATGCAATGTTAGTTATGTAAAATATGGTTAGTACCTAATCCTAATAGGAAAATACATGTTTAGATGCTTACCATTTTTTTGCAATAACTTGGGGCCAGTTAAGGCAATGAATATAGCTCCCATGGGCGCTGATATGACGACGCTCAGTACGCTAACGGCAAGAAGTGCTTTGGCATACTCTAGTTCATGCGTATCTCCAGTCGTCTTCCCACTATTTACTAGATCAAGCGCCGCTGGTCCAAGGGCTGCCTACAATACGGTATGTATTGATAACAATAGGTAGAAATGGGATATTTATTAAAACTTACTTTTAACTGTAATAAGAAAAAAATACACACTGAAACCTGAGAAGATTAGTTACGAAGATTCTTACCTACTTACTTAATTTTTATGGTATTTGACTTGGCGTAGGACGAGTACGAACGTATACATTTTCTGTGCCATGGTGATTGGGGAATAATTCTTCTCACCGGCCAGGTTTTAGGTCCGCTGTTGGAATTATTTTATCTATGCCGTACATTGTTTAATCTGTCGCATGCTGGCAACATTCTCTTTGTCCGCCGCCTATTCCTAAGTTAAGTTGTGCCGTCCCATTTATTTTATATTTTATACAGTTTTAATTATACTTTATACAATTTTACTATATAATAATAACATGTAATCGCTGGAACTATTTGGATATAATATACAAGATTATATATTTGAAGTTGTTGCCATTTCACTTGATCTGACCATTACCACGCACTTCCACTCCGCCGAGATTGCTGTGCTAACATCCGCACAGCAGGTAAAACAAAATAAGTTACAGCATTTGTCAAATGTGAACCTGGTGATTGTTATAATTGCTAGTCTGGTTGCACTAACATACTTGATATGATATCTTACCTGTACAGTAGCCTTAGCCATCCAAGTCAAGCCAATGAACAGTTTCTCTTTCATGTTCAGCCCACAGCCGAAGCTGACCAGAAGAGTGGCAATCATTCGTACCAGCAGGCAGAGAATTAGACAAACTGTACCCATGGTAACTACTTGTGGGTCCAAGGCGCTTATCTGTAAGGCAGAAGACATTATGTGCTATTGTGTAGACATACCTAACATCTTAATCCAGTAGGTAAGCAGCTTGGTTTAGAAATGCACAGAACTAACATGATAGTCATAGTAGATATTATAAATATTATAATATAGTCATTATAACAATATAGTCAAAATTAAGTAACTTCAATATAACACAAATTTACCTGGTCCCAAACTAAGCAAAGGTTCTATGGATATCAGATGATTATACTTACACATACTTGTATAGAAATGATTGGTTAAATAAATGGAAACCAAATATTATATCATGCAAATAAATGCTCTTAGCGGGGTTCAAACCTTTGACCACCTGTTTCACATTCAGGGTCACTACCTACCAGGCCAAAGCGATTGCTAAATATAGGTACAGTCAACCACAAATAAAATCGGCCAAGAGCAAGTTGGGCCATGCTCAGTGTAGGGTTCCGCAGTTGCCCAATGAACTTACTCTAAAAAAAAAACAATAAAAAGCAAAGGGGAATGCTTTCGCAGCGTTTCATACGTCTTTTATAAGAAGGGAAGACTTTTTACGATAACTCAAAAATAGCTTAAGTAACTGATCATGTCCGTTGTTTTCGTTGAAGGTCTGTATTAAGCTTTACTTTCATGATTTTTTCATATTTTTTGGACCTATAGTTCAAAAGTTAGAATGGGGTGGGGGGGGGGGGACACAATTTTTTTGGACTGGATATTTCCAAAAATATTCACTTGATCAAAAATGAAGACCTCTATTCATTTTGAAAGACTTTTATTTGGTCTTTTTCTTATTTAACAATAAATTGTTGTCATTGAACCAATTAACTACTTTAGAAACGGCGTTGTTTATATCATTGCTAGCTTGTTGCTGTCGTTTGACTTTGAATATAAGAGAGGTATCGTCTGCAAGCAATACTATATCATGGTGGGTCTTTACGAGATATGGCAAGTCATTTATGTAGATAATTAATAGGAAAGGTCCCAATATTGATCCCTGCGGTACACCCATCAAGACCACTGATCCCGGTGATCGCTGTCCATTCACGTCGACCCTTTGTTTTCTACCATAGAGATAAGACTTTAGCAAATTCAGTGCCGATCCTCTAACTCCATAGTAGTGCAGTTTCCTGATTAATGTTTCATGACAGACGCAGTCGAAGGCCTTTAACAAATCACAGAAGATACTCAAGGCATCCTGTGACTCTTACCAGGCATCCAATATATGTTTAGTTAGCTCAACAGCCGCGTCGGTTGTCGAGCGCCCCCGTGTAAAAGTAAATTGCTTATTATGCATTAAATTGTTAGTATTAAAATGTCTTATTAATTGGGACAAAACTAATTTTTCAAAAATTTCACTAAATGTTGGGAGTACAGATATTGGTCTAAAATTTGTGGGGTCAGAAGTGCTACCTGATTTAAATAAAGAAGTTATTTTACTATGTTTCATTAGATCAGGAAACTCACCGCAGTCAATACTGTTATTAAACACAACTGCCAAGTCAGGCGCTATGACTTCTATTAAAGATTTGACAGCATAGACAGAGACTCATCAGTTTCTTTGACATTAATTGATTTAAACGCTTTTATTACATCCGGGGTACTAACATATTCAAAATGAAGATTTCCACTACATTCTAGGGCGTTATATTTTAACAATGTAACGGCAGATGAAGGTGACGAATTTAATGTCTTTGTTGTGGATACTGGTATCTCAGTGGATTTTTTTTCAAATTCTGTTGCTACTTCTAAACTTGAATCCATAATAATTATGCCATCAATTTTTAGTTTGAGATCATTCACTTTGTGCTTTGATCTGCCAGTGTCCACATTCATTACTTTCCATGTTGTTTTGATAATGTCCGAACTATTTGTAATTTTCTGGCTTATAAAATTACGTTTAGATATACGACAATCTATTTTACACTTCTTAGAATACTATTTGACATGTTCCTTAAATTCATCACTCGTAATAAACCGGCGTATACTTGGACAAAACTAAAAACCAACGACTATATATAACTGTGTCGCCGCTGGCCGTTGCGCTGGTACATTCGACCTCATAAGTAGCTCTGGATACTTTGAGACTTTGTCGCTTTCACCTGTTAGACATTTAGTATGAAGTTTAAACATGACGTTAAAGCGACAAGGTACAAAGGTGTTCAGCCCTTTGTGAGGCCGACCGTACGCAAACGTTTGAGGTAGGTAGGTCTAGATTGAGCTTAGCAAGTATAATGTTACGTTACGGCGTTGGTTTCTCAGCGATGAGGCTGCTACTGCTGCCCCTTATTTGTTGAAATTATCTATAACTTTCATTACCAGTCTGTATTGTTTATACCTGCTCATCTGTGCGCACCTAAACCTGTGAGGTTGTTTAAATGAATATGGTTCTTACCGTTATTTGAGCCCCAGTAAACGCGAAGAGTATTGGCTCAAAGACAATCCATAGTATCCTGAATATATTGCTCACTGGATTTTTGTTTACGGGCCAACCTTGCTTTTCCCAGAAGTATGCTGCGATGAACCCTGAAGAGACTATTGCTAGGGGGCCTGTAAAGATTTGTTGAATTTTATAATATCAGTCGATACCTACAGATGGCGAAACATGTCAGTTTCGCCTAGTTGGTAGTGACACTGCCTCCTAAGCTAGAGGTCCCGGGTTCAAATCCCGGCCAGGGCATTATTTGTGCATTTAGCACCGATATTTGTTCTTGGGTCTTCTTGGATGTTTTCTATGTATTTGAGTATGTATTTATCTATATAAGTATCTATATCGTCGTCTAGTAGCCATAGTACAGGCTTTGCTTAGTTTGGGACTAGGTCGTTTTTTGTAAGATTGTCCCCCAATATTTATTACTAGCTGTTGCTCGCGACTTCGTCCGCGTATTCGCTCTTATTGATCGCAGTGTGATGTTATAAAGCTTAAAGCCTTCCCCGATAAATGGACTATCCAACACAAAAAGAAATTTTCACTTCAAACCAGTAGTTCCTGAGATTAGCGCGTTCAAACGAACAAACAAACAAACTCTTTAGCTTTATAATATTAGTATAGATAGTATAGATTATTTATTATTTAATTAAGATAAGGAATCTTTCATGTATGTTGGTACAAAATTTGTTATCTTACCTGACCCGCTCCATCCTATGTGACTTGACATAAATAAAGCGAAAAGGCCAAACAAAAACAGGCTCAAAAATCTTAAAGGTACTACGTAAATGTCTCCATTTTCTGGTATAATATTAGTCATGGCTCCCCACAAGGAACCGAGTAATACGCCAGCCATAATTGACAATGGGCCCTGAAATAATGCCACATGAAATAAAGTTCACTATCTAAGCTTTTAGTTTACGAGGGCTGCCTTTTAAGTTCTGTCGTTCGCAAAACTCCCGTGATTGCATAAAAAATAACTAGTGTCATCTTAAAATATTTGAATTTAGAATTCGAAAACAAAAGAATGACTCGAAATCGGCCCAACCGTTTTAGTACAGCGTTCGTTCAAAGTTGACAAGTCAGTTGTGAAAACGGAAATTTCGAAGGAAAATTTACGTGCGATAATTTTTTACAGCTTTAAAAGGGGCTTAACGCGACTTCAGTGCTTCGAAGAGTTGACTACGGTTTTCAATGATAAAGCACCATGCCTCCGGACTGTGGAACGCTGATATTTAGAATTTCAACGTGGTTGCTCTAGTCTTGGTGATAGACATCGTGAAGGTCGACCAAAAACAGCCGTAACCCAGGAGAACATTGATGCTATACGGCAACTGATCGTCGAAGATCGCCATGCGACATACCGTGAGATAGAAGCTTCCTTAAGTATTTCAGGGACCAGTGTTCACAGTATTTTGGATGATCACTTAGGCGTAAAAAAGTTGATCTCACGCCGGATACCACATTTTCTCAGTGAAGACCAAAAAACGGCTCGCGTTCGATGGTGTCAACAAACTATGCGGAAATTCAACCGAGGAAACTCGAAACATGTTTACGACATTATCAGTGGTGACGAATCTTGGATCCCGCCTACGATCCCGATTCTAAACAGCAGTCGACTGTTTGGGTGTTCCAAGATGAGCCAAAACCGACCAAAGTAATACGCTCACGGAGCACTTCGAAATAAATGGTCGCCACGTTTGTGGCGAAAAGTGGCCACGTTGCCACCATCGTGCTCGAGGATCGTAAAATGGTTAATGCTGACTGGTATACCACTGTCTGTTTATCAGAAGTCATCGGCGAGTTTCGAAAAAATAACTCAAGACGTCGTATAAGACTGCACCACGATAATGCGAGCTCGCACACCGCCCGGCAAACAATTGCGTTTTTAAAAGAGCAAAACGTCGAAATTCTGGAACACCCGCCGTACAGTCCAGACTTAAGCCCTAACGATTTTTTTACTTTTCCAAAAATCAAGCAACGACTTCGTGGTCAACGGTACCAGACGCCTGAAGAAGCGGTTGAGGCATACAAAACGGCCATTTTGGAGACCCCCGACTTCGGACTGGAATAAGTTTCGAAAATTGGTTCGATCGAATGAAAAAGTGTATTACATATCACGGTGATTACTTTGAAAAACAATAAATACCATGTAACACTTAAATTGTCTTTAGTTTTTCCAAACGACACAACTTAAAAGGCAGCCCTCGTACTAGGTATCTTACTTTAGAGAGAAAATAACATTTGACATATTTAGCGTGCGATAAAACATTATATGTACGTATATAATTATGTATTATGGCAGTACGTAAATGCATTTTGCTCACTGAATGCATTTGGTAACAAAAATGCAATACTGGCTTTTACAAGTGAAATGAAAATATCCACTTTCAACTCGTGCTCTCACTATATACCTTTATTATATTCCAAGTCATGGAGCCTGTATCAAACATTGCATTCAGTATAATCGAAAACACGGCCACGCTGACTGAATCGTCGATGGCGGCGGCAGCAAGCAGCAAAGTCGGTATACCTTTAGCTACACCGTAACCTTCGTCCCTTAGTCGGAACAGGCACGGCACTACCACTGCAGGTGACACTGATGCTATCATGGAGCCGAGGAGGAAAGCTGAAACCATTTTATGTTACATTTTTATTTTCTCCGCGCCTGAGAGTAAGTAAACGAGGCTGACTCGTCTACGCGTGATTGCTCACCCCAAATCCATGGTAATTTTAGGAAGTGGGCTGTTGTCAGGGCTATACATATGCACTCCACTAGCCAAGGCAAAAGCCCTAGTTGAAGAACTGCTGCGTAGTGCTTCCGTAGCACTTTGGCATCCAAACCAAGTCCAGCGCGCGTTAGTATGATAACTAGCGCGATTTTCCTAAAAGAAATCATTTGGAAGATAAACACTGTTTGTGGGACGTGAAGCTCATCCAACCGATTAAAATATATGTTTTACCTATAATATACATACATACAAGCCTACCGCTTTTGGGAACTCACGCCTATATTCCCAAAAATGGTAGGCAGAGCACATGGAAATTAATTTTCAGTGCCACTTTTAGCAATTGCGGGTTAGGTAGATATCTATAATATAAGTCAATGCGATACAATTTAATGTAGAAAAGTCAGAGGAAGCAGCATAAGCATAGGGTAAGGACCAAGTTATTGTACCATCGTTAAGGGTTTTGATTCGTCTACAATTTTATTGATTCCGTTGTAACACGAAAGTTACCCATATAAATTGCCTGAAAAAATTTCGTGTCACAACGGAATTAATTCAACGAATTAAAAACCTTAACTATAGTCCAAAAATGTATTCCTTACTCGCACCCGGTTAAAATTAAAATGTTTTAGGGACACTTTGTTCTACAATTCAGCATATGATGATCTCTTTAAAATATGATTTTTAATTTTGATTTAAATTTTATTAGAGATCTGCGGATAAAGGTTACCACGATATAGTAAGGAATGAAGAAGAGAAATACCATAAGATATGAACAGTGAACTATACCTAAACTAGCTTCAAGAATAATAATGCGTGGAAGTTAACTAACCGCAAATCCTGGTTAAGTTTTCTATAATCATTGGTCATATGCACGAGTCCAACGTTTTGGAAAATGATACCGGTTAGCAACATTCCTATAAGTGCCGGCAATGTGGTAATTTTGAGCCACAACCACCCGATTAAGTACGCCGCGATGACTAGAAGTGTCATGCTGAGAACTTCGCCATGTAAACTTACCGGTTCACCCATTTCTGCATATAAAATACCCCATGACAGGAGAACTGAAAAAGCTATAGGTTTATATTACGAACAAAGACTACAATTATATATTACGAAATATGTGTACACTACGTTTACTAGGTATGAAAATAATCTTCGTAATGTCTAATGTCATTTAAAATTGGGCACATTTAAAAATAAGTAAATGTGTGTGCAAGAACACTGGGTTCATAGGAGCAACTTAAACTAAACTAGTAAAGTGGGTTACTGAGCCAAAATTCTAATAAATAGTATTTTTACTTACAGAACATTATAATCAACAGATGTTGAACACTTTGCCTGTATGTGGAGAAAATAGGGAAAGGGCAAACCTTTCCCCACCACGAAGGTTCCCATGATGGTGTTGCGTCTTCTTGATGACACCGTAGACAGATTTTTTGCCACCACCTTTTGAGATATTTTTAGTGATTAACAACTCTCCATCGAGATTTTTATTTTTACTAAATGATGTTGAGATTATTGTTACAATAATCACATTCATTAGCAATTTGAAACATTGACAACTTACTTGTCATAGGACCTTTGATGGGCCTGATTGTCTGCACCTGGCAAAACCGTTTTATTTTGCATTTAAAAATAAAATAGGCAAGTATCAATTAAAAGTACCTAGGTACTCGTCATCGAATCTTGTAAGTGAAAATGTTTAGCATTTCAAACGCCGCTAACGACGGGAGCCATTCAACAGGCAGGCATGCAGCTATTAGAATGAGACCAGACACATAAGATAACTATCTCATTCTCGTTCTCTATTGGCAATCGTTGGCTCGGCATATGCTCGGCATAGTGTTTGGGGCCTTTCAGCTCGAAGTACGATTTTTTTCCAAGGAGATGTTAGTTTAACTTGTTTGTACCAGATGTCACTGGGTGCTATCTCTATCGCACTTGCGTATTAGAGTGACAGAGATGCAGCGATCGTGCGGTTAGTTCTTACTAAATACCACAGCGGCGATACGATCTATGTAGGGTATTTCCCTGATTTCCAATCGAAAATGAAAAATTGATTTGATTTGATGAAAATTTCACTGATATCTTTATCCCAGTATATTATATTGTACTTTGTGATGTTTATATTCTTTTTGCTATTATTTATATACCAAATGCACTGTTGTGATAAATAGAGATGAGCGTAAGCTACGGATCTGTTGGTATTAATGATCTAAGCCTAAGAAGGTTTAACGGCTTTTGAGTTATGGCTGTAAAACTGTCTTGCCCAAACAACAGGACCGTGAGTTCCCTATGAAGATACGACATTTTTAGAGTTCCGTAGTCAACTAGGAACTCTTATAGTTTCGCCATGTCCGTCTGTTTGTCTGTCCGATGCTTTGCTCTGTGATTGTTAGTGCTAGAAAGCTGCTATTCGCTATGGATAATTGGATATATAAATCAATACAACTGCCAAGGCGTAAAATAAAAAATAATAATTATAGGTACCTTCCCTACACGTAAAGTGGGGATGTTTTTTTTTCTTCAACCCTATGGTGTTGGGTGTTGGATAGGTCTTTCAAAATGAATGCAGGTAACACATTTTTTGATAAAGTGAATATGTTCGGAAATATTCACTCCAAAAGAAAAAAATTGTGGTAGGGCAAGAGGGACACAATTAATATCTCTTTTGAACTACGAGTCCAAAAATATGAAAAAAAACAAGAAAGTAAAGCTTAATAAAGACTCAACGAAAAGTATAGCGAACATGATCACTTGATTACTTAAGTCGTTTTTGTGTTATCTTAAAAAGTCTTCCCTTCTTAGTAAAAGAAGTATGAAACGCTGCGAAAGCCTTTTGCTTGTTATTGTTTTTTTTAGTGTAGGTAAGTTGGTTGGGCAACTACGGAACATGGAACCCTACACTGAGCATGGCCCCATGCTCTTGGCCGATTTAATTGATTCAATGTATGATATAGGTAGTGGTTTCAAATGTGGACTAAGAAGTAAAACATATTAGATATGTCAAAGACAAATTCAATTAAGTAGATATATAATATAACCCTCTTTTTAGGCTTCGTAATATTAACTAATTAACTAAATGGAATAAATACCTGTGTCCGAGTTAGTCATAGTCATAGTATTAGTTTTCCTGAGCGATTCCTCGAGTTCCAATGAATAAATCCCTCTTTATGAGTTTATTTACAATTTCGAGAATTTCGAGCCGCGAACGTAATATACTTGTGTTTGTCATCAAACAACTCTTCCCAACGATAATCTTAATACAACTGAGTCCTAGCCAAGCGATACAATTGTATGCATGAAACTGTAAAGTAAATTTGTCTTCATACTGCGGCCGGTTGGTTATTTATTTACACTGATTGTTAAGTAGCTTGCTGCAAGGCTGCTAAGTCAAAAGTCAACAAGATAAATTTGTTGATAACAAAGTTTAGCCACGTGTCTCTTACGTGACACGTGGTCACTCTGCTCACATGATTGTGATTGTTTTAGGTAAACACGTAACTTGGATCTTACTATAATCTCTATAGAACTTCGACGGTGTAGAAGAAACTTTGAAAATTGATATTTTCGGATCTATCAGGACAGGACGGTCCTCGTTTAGGAAATTTAGTAGAAGATGTCACACCTTTTAAACCATATTTAAAAACCTGCAACTTTTTTAGACGTTTTTTCAGTATTCTACCTCAAAACTCTGTCATTTATAAACTAATTTTGAAAATTATTTTTGAATTGGAAATCCAACACCCTCCGAATTTAGGTCTGATGATGTGATCCGTGAAAAATCGACGGAACCCTTTGAAAGATTGTTCTTTTACTTGATCTGATTGTGACCATTATTTTCCGGCTCAGCCAGTGTCAGTGTCATTAAAATTGGTTCAGTATTTTTCCAGATATACACTTTTGAGTGTGTCTATCATTAAGTAAAACCAAATAATAGACTGTATGACCGCATTGACAGCTATATGTAGCTAAACGTAGTATTTCACTACTAAAACAGCAATTTACTTATATGGGAGTCTTTTTTGGGGCGCTAGGTCTAAGCTGGGTCCCTAATTTTCGTCTTTTTAGCCGACTTCAAGATTTCAAAAGAAGAGGTTATCAATTCGGTTGTATGTTTTTTTCTTTTTTTTTTTAATGTTTGTTACTCCATAACTCCGTCATTCCTTAACCGATTTGGAAAATTATTTTTTTGATTGTAAGTATATATCCAAGTTGGTCCCGTTTTTGTCAAAACGCAGTTATGATGATGGGATCCATGAGGAATTGAGGGAACTCCTCAAATCTTTAAAGCAAACAAATAGTGATTTTTGTGTTTTTATCAACAAGTCAAGCATTTTCATCCAAAAATGTGACATTGGATGAAGTGGAACTGCTGATGATGATCAGAACAGAACTCTTCAACGACGAAAAGTTCACGTTTGGCGATTTGTCCTCCTAGCTGTGTTTGTTAAGCAAGTTCTATTTTCACGATTAATTTTTGTCATGCTTGATTTCTAATGATGGGATCCATGAGGAATTGAGGGAACTCCTCAAATTTTAAAGGCAAACATATAGTGATGTTTGTGTTTTTATCAACAAATCGAGCATTATCATACAAAAATGTGACATTTGATGAAGTGGAACTGCTGATGATGATCAGAACAGAACTATTCAACGACGAAAAGTTCACGTTTGGCAATTTGTCCTTCTAGCTGTGTTTGTTAAGCAAGTTCTATTTTCACGATTGATTTTTGTCATGCTCGAGTTCTGATGATGGGATTCATTAGGAATCGAGGGAACTCCTCAAATGTGAAAGGCACACAAATAGTGATTTTAGTATTTTCATGAACTAATCAAGCATTTTCATTCATAAAAGTGACATTTGATGAAGTGGAACTGCTGATGATGATCAGAACGGAACTCGTCAACGACGCGTAGTTCACGTTTGGCGATTTGTTTTCTTCGTTTTGTTTGTCAAGCAAGCAAGGTTTTTCCATGATTCCATGAGGAATTGAGGGTACTTAGTCTTCTACCATTATAAACATACTTATAGCCATTTTTATTTTATTGTATGGAATCTAAGAGTGCACCATCTAAGTATAATAATCTTTCACTGGCCTCCCCCATTGAAGTTGGTTTTTAACCGACTTCAAGATTTCAAAAGAGGAGGTTATCAATTCGGTTGTATGTTTTTTTTTTTTTTTTTTTTTTTTTTAATGTTCCATAACTCCATAACTCCGTCATTTCTTAACCGATTTGAAAAATTCTTTTTTTGATTGTATGTATATATATCCAAGTTGGTCCTGTTTTTGTCAAAAAGCAGTTCTGATGATGGGATCCATGAGGAATTGAAGGAACTCCTCAAATCTTTAAGGCAAACATATAGTGATTTTTGTGTTTTTATCAACAAGTCAAGCATTTGCATCCAAAAATGTGACATTGGATGAAGTGGAACAGCTGATGATGATCAGAACAGAACTCTTCAACGACGAAAAGTTCACTTTTGGCGATTTGTCCTCCTAGCTGTGTTTGTTAAGCAAGTTCTATTTTCACGATTAATTTTTGTCATGCTCGAGTTCTGATGATGGGATCCATGAGGAATTGAGGGAACTCCTCAAATCTTAAAGGCAAACATATAGTGATTTTTGTGTTTTTATCAACAAATCGAGCATTATCGAGGGAACTCCTCAAATGTGAAAGCCACACAAATAGTAATTTTAGTATTTTCATGAACTAATCAAGCATTTTCATTCATAAAAGTGACCTTTGATGAAGTGGAACTGCTGATGATGATCAGAACGGAACTCTTCAACGACGCGTAGTTCACGTTTGGCGATTTGTTCTCTTCGTTTTGTTTGTCAAGCAAGCAAGGTTTTTCCATGATTTCATGAGGAATTGAGGGTACTTAGTCTTCTACCATTATAAACATACTTATAGCCATTTTTGTATTTTATTGTATGGAATCTAAGAGTGCACCATCTAAGATTAATAATCTTTCACCGGACTCCCCCATTGAAGTCGGTTTTTTTTTTCTTAAAAATTATTTTCTTAATAATTATTTAAATTTGTTTTTCTAGCAGATACTCACTAAAAGCATTTTTTAAGCTTATCAAACATTTCGCTCTCTTATCTCAGGAGTGATTACCAATTTTAGCAGATAAACAACAGGTTTCTTTTTATATTACATTTTGTCCGCAGTAACAACAATCGTTTACTCCGTTACATTATGTGGACGTCATTTCACGTGGTTAATGTAATTAAAATAGATGTTTGTTTCAACATAACCTTAAAATAAACGCTAACAATAATATTTACATAGGTAGTTCAATTACTTACATGCATATTTTGGACAAAAAAATGGACTGGTGACACTCATCTTTTTAAAAATTTAAAGGAAGTATTCGAGGCAGAAAAAATATTAGGCAACTTTGTTTGTTTAAGCCATGACGCAGACTGTCCTCCGTATGCGATCAATGTACGATAAGTAGGTATTCATTTGTGGATACAGTGAATGTATGAATCTAACCTTAAATCTTAAATCATAATTCTACGTAATTGCTTATGATCAGATCCTCAGATTTGTTATTTGATGTACATTTTGAGGATTTCAATTAAAACATTAGCTGAAAGTGGCTGAAATAGCAATATTTTGTGCAGCGCCTGTTAATGAATTGTTGGCAAAGTTGCGTACCTGTAGATATAAATAACGTAACTTTATGTGTAATTTAAGGTGCAATAATACAAACGGTTCGTGGTGCACGAGCACTGTTCGCGACAGTTGCGGACTTGTACGATTGAGGTTGTACTGTACATTGATCGGACTAGTCAATCGGACCATGCGACCTAAGGGATATTTTGTCAGCAGCCAGGCCATCGCCAAGCACTGTGTTCCTAGATCAAGTTTTAAACATTGAATTTAAACTACAGACTGTAACTAAATGCGGATGATTAATTGCACTTCTGATTTGAAATGGTTATATCTGAAACAAAACAGTTTAATGTAACATTAAAACTTAACTTAGTGGTAGCAGCTCGGCGTAACGTAAGTATAGGCATTACGTATATTATGTCAAAAAAGTCCAGTCTTTTAAAAATCTAATACGGTGTATATTATCTGATCTGATATTATAGCCCTTCACACAATTGTAGTAGCTTAGTTACAAGATGCATTTAAACACGTTTTATGCTCTTTTTAATAGTGACAACTTATTACTGTTACAAAGGAATATGTTATTGTTAGGTATCCATACCTCAAAAGAAAATATAGAACCCTTATAGGATCACTTCGTTGTCGGTCTGTCTGCTACTGCTAATGCCCCTTTTCTCGTGGTGGTATCCTGTTCAGATTAATGTTACCTACCCAGGTCTGCCATCCCTTAGAACCGTGAAAACCGACTTCAATGGGGGAGGCCGGTAAAAGATTATTATACTTAGATGGTGCACTCTTAGATAGATATACAATAAAATAAAAATGGCTATAATGTATGTTTATAATGGTAGAAGACTACTCGTAAGTACCCTCAATTCCTCATGGAATCATGAAAAACCCTTGCTTGCTTGACAAACAAAACGAAGAGAACAAATCGCCAAACGTGAACTACGCGTCGTTGAAGAGTTCCGTTCTGATCATCATCAGCAGTTCCACTTCATCAAATGTCACTTTTATGAATGAAAATGCTTGATTAGTTCATGAAAATACTAAAATCACTATTTGTGTGCCTTTCACATTTGAGGAGTTCCTTCGATTCCTAATGGATCCCATCATCAGAACTCGAGCATGACAAAAATCAATCGTGAAAATAGAACTTGCTTAATAACAAACACAGCTAGAAGGACAAATCGCCAAACGTGAACTTTTCGTCGTTGAAGAGTTCTGTTCTGATCATCATCAGCAGTTCCACTTCATCAAATGTCACATTTTTGTATGATAATGCTCGATTTGTTGATAAAAACACAAAAATCACTATATGTTTGCCTTTAAGATTTGAGGAGTTCCCTCAATTTCTCATGGATCCCATCATCAAAAATCGAGCATGACAAAAATTAATCGTGAAAATAGAACTTGCTTAACAAACGCAGCTAGGAGGACAAATCGCCAAACGTGAACTTTTCGTCGTTGAAGATTTCTGTTCTGATCATCATCAGCAGTTCCACTTCATCAAATGTCACATTTTTGTATGAAAATGCTCGATTTGTTGATAAAAACACAAAAATCACTATATGTTTGCCTTTAAGATTTGAGGATTTCCCTCAATTCCTCATGGATCCCATCATCAGAAATCAAGCATGACAAAAATTTATCGTGAAAATAGAACTTGCTTAACAAACACAGCGAGGAGGACAAATCGCCAAACGTCAACTTTTTGTCGTTGAAGAGTTCTGTTCTGATCATCATCAGCAGTTCCACTTCATCCAATGTCACATTTTTGGATGAAAATGCTTGACTTGTTGATAAAAACACAAAAATTACTATATGTTTGCCTTGAAAATTTGAGGAGTTCCCTCAATTTCTCATGGATCCCATCATCAGAACTGCGTTTTGACAAAAACGGGACCAACTTGGATATATATACTTACAATCAAAAAAAGAATTTTCTAAATCGGTTAAGAAATAACGGAGTTATGGACTAACAAACATTTAAAAAAAAAAACAAAAAAAAAGCATACAACCGAATTGATAACCTCCTCTTTTGAAATTTTGAAGTCGGTTAAAAAACGGCAGCGGTAGAGCCGGCTGCAGCGTGCGCGCTGACTTCAGTCGTTCGGTGTGAATCGTCCATGAGGCTACATCCGAAGACATCTGTGATATGTTGAGTTCGTATGGTAACGAGGAGAGAGGGGGTTCGCAAGGAAACACACTATTCGGGGTACATAGTATACTCGTCTGTAACACCTATGTACAATTGAGTTCCATCCCATTCTTAACGTTACAATTTATATTGTAAAATTACGTGCTCTGAGAGGAAATCCCTTATCCAGATAGCACACACTCTATCTGTCGTTAATCTAATAATTGCTTATTATATTGATACGTGCAGATATCATTAAGCTTATTATAGTTTTCATTCTGAATTAATACTAATTCTTCTACCTTAATATTAACAGTATTAGACTTACAATCATAGTTTTTCCTTTTAATCTTACTTTTTATCAGGTTATTTCTGGCATCTGAATGTGCTTTTTGTAATCTAAATTTTAATTCTAATGGGTAATTATCGTAAATATTCAATGGTTCTACTCTATTTACAAGATTTGATGGTACATTACATAGTTTACCAAAAACCAATTCGTAAGGTGAATATTTCGTACTTGTATTCACCGAAGTGTTGTACGCAAAACCCCTATATTGTACCCGTGAGCTCCAGTTTGTGGTGAAGTTTTTTGTTTGTATCCTTAGATAACTACCAAGATGTTTATGCCAATTTTCTAATGATCCTATACTTTCATGATGGTATGGCGTCGAGTTAATTTTCTCTATGTGCAGTAGTTTACAAACTTCATTCAAAGGGGAATTTAAAAATTCAGCTCCACAATCTGTAGGCGTTGAGTTAATTTTCTATATGTGCAGTAGTTTACAAACTTCATTCAAAGGGGAATTAAAAATTCAGCTCCACAATCTGTAGCTATGGTTTGGGGGATACCATATCTTACAACCAATTTTTTAACAAATGCTCTGGCTACGGTTCGTGAGTCCTTGTTTTCTAACGGATATGCTTCTACATATTTGGTTAATTCACATTTGTTTATTTAATCGTATGGCATTTATTTACGAACCGTGAGATCTTCGAGAAGACAAGTACGGTTGATAGTTTATGTTGCACTTTTAGTACCACCCAGGGGTCACGTGTTGGGTAACGGTGGGTACTCCCTACGGACGTGGTGCAACTTCGACCCCCCTTTGTCAAGTGAGTGGGCAACTTGACTGTTAGAAGTTCTCAAGCCGCCCGAAGGCCTCTAACTTGGCTTAATGACTGCTGTCGTAGACAGCAGCCGGGATCAACGGCTTACCGTGCCTTCCAAAGCACGAGAGTGCTCAGTTAGTAACCACTCAAAGCGGTCACCCATCTAAGAACTGACCTGCTCCCACATTGCTTAACCTCGCATACCGCACGCGGTACGCGGGCGCCGCTGGGCCACGAGCGTTCTATGTCTCTTATATTAATGTTGAGTCCCGAGCAAGCGAATGATTCTATACTATGTAAAATTAGAATTTTGAGCGTAGCGAGACACTCAAAGACACGAGATGCAAATATCTTTGCTCTCGTGTGATACAGACAACTTTTCACCTCAGCGGCGAGAACATAATATAACGCAAAGGAATAGTGACATGAGTGAGTGAGAGAGTGAGAATGAAGTTTAAATGTTCCAAGTTTATATTACACATCGCAGTATTAAAAGATGACCTGCGACTATCCTACGATATGAAACATTAAAATGTAAGTAAGTTTTTTCACGCTCACAGTAAAATTGCATTTTGCTCACTGGATTCAAGCAGCAAAACCGCCATGTTTGTGCCGCTGAGGTGAAAATAAACTTGTAAGATTAGAACATTATAAACCCCTAAGCAGTTGTTTGGGACTTGTAACCTAAGTTACAAGTCCCAAGCAACATTACAAATACCGTTTGCAGTTTGCTCAAATTCTCTTTGATTGGACGTTTGAGCAATTGATATCTATGATAGAAGTCTATTCTTCACAATTATGTTTTTTTTATGTCTTGTAAACCTTATTGTAATGAAATTACACCCGTAGCTTTCGAGGTATTACTAAAAAAAACTTCATTTTGTTGTATCATGTTTTTGCTACGGTCGCGCGGTCGGCCTGAGAAGGATTTCCAAGCATTAAATAATTCTCATGGTACAAGTAAAACGGTAATGGTAGATTGCTCTAGTTATACGAACAAGTTCAATGTCAAGCCACAAAAACTGAAGACGTGATGGCGATTAGATGACCCGACCGTTAACTGGTTCCGTTGGGGAATCTGGTTAAGTATTTTAAGCGAGATAGTATAAGAGTTTTTACTACCTGTTTCTCGGTTTGGATATTGTAGCGAGAAGGTCTCAAAGACGCAAGAACTTCCAAGTACAACCATCCTCCATACAAGTCAATTGTTGCTGGATTATTGTAAAGGAACTACAAAAAAAAACTATTAAATAAAGCTGTCGTTGCCAGTAACAATAAATAAACCTAACTTCTTAACTCCCGACTTGGAACCTAATGTTATAAGTTTAACATGTTATTAAACGGGTGAACCGATTTGAATGAGGTTGTTCTTAGATATATTTAATCAAAATCGGAAAATCCGTTTCTGAGATATTGATCTTTAAAATGAAAATGTCGGGGGTTTCTAACTTTTCTAAGTGGTCGATTCGCGTCTGAAACAATCGGATTTGTCATAAAACTTACGTTATACATATTGTAGGTACTATGTTTGTGGTTTTAGAAACAAGGTGCTTAGAATGAAGATGTGGATAAATTTCTATGGCCGATCGTAAATTTGAGGAAACGTGCTCGGAGTTATTAAGTAAAATGAAACGGAAAAACCAAAATGGTCCTACCATATTGAGTGATTGACAATCGGAGGGCTTAAGATCCATTGATCACTATGCTGTGAGACACTTGTGTACAAGTAGATAGAGCCCACTTACTCGTAGACCATTTTAATATTTCACCGGTATTGAAAATTGAGAAGCATTTTGCGCGGAATAACTTGAAGCCATTGGCGGTAAAGTGGAGAATGGTCACGGTTGGCGTTCTGAGCATTTCTCTTCGGTGGCTGTCGTCGTCGCACGCGCCTCTGTCGCGCGTCATTAACGTTCCGTCGTTACCATGTGTCACGCGCTCTGGATTTAAATTTGGAACATGTTCGCGAATGTTTTATGAATAAGAATACCTACGATTTTATGGCGTGTGAAAATATAAACGTGGCCGGTGACGTTAGTGTTTAAAACATGTGTATGTTTAAGTGTGCAATAGTGTCCTTATTCATTTTGATGGGTATTGATATTGGTAAGTAACATTATTACCAGCTACTTAGACTAGATAAAGTGTTTAATCATGGTTTAATCTAATATCCCCAAACTTGCACAGGCTATGCCTAGTACAGAGACCGGTACTTACAGTACTTGTAAGATACTTTGTTAAATAAATATTCTTAATAACATGGACAAGAAGTAACAACTAACAGAGTTGTTGCACTCCATACAATAATAAAAAATGAGTTAAACTTTTTTTAATGCACATAGTCGTGTGGTGTATTTATGGATAAGCCTTCAAAAAAGACATAGAAGTCTCTATAATTGTTTTGCTCTTTACGTCAACCGTTGGTGAAATATTAGCTGTCAAAGTCGTAAAAAGTGCCCCCCCACCCCTTCTGATTTCCAAACTATGAAATTCTTAATTTTGGAAAAGAGTAGAAATTAAAAAGTGGCAACACTGCCGTGTCATCCCTTTCACATCAATCTCGGAAAAAAGGAGATGTCAGTACGGAACGCTTCTGTAAATATTCACTTGCCACATTATAAAATGCGTGTTATATATACTAATGCTTAAGGCATAGGTTTAATTTCGGTACAGAAGTATCTTTGCATAATGCTCGAGGGAAAAGTCTGACTGTAGCTGATGGTGTAATAATGGGAAAACACTATGGTATTTGCCCCCCTTAACGTTTTGTTTGCTCTTAGTTAGACCATAAAGTACCTGTTAATTATTTAATTATCCGAGTGAAAAGTCGCTTCTCCGCTCCAACGATATTTCTAATGCTGATGGCTCTCTTACCTGATCATTTTCTAATAAACACGCACAGGCATTTATGTCCATGAGTAGCATATCTCACTACGATCGATTAGCACTTTCCCTATCATTGAAATATAATCTATACATTTCTATATTCTAACATTGATACAATTTGGTATTGATATTCTTAACTAGCTTACCCGTAACTTCGTCCAAGTATGCTCGCGACTTTAAGTGTTCTTAGGCATCCAAAGGGTTTATAGCCTCAAGTGATAAATACTTCTCTTCATAGTCGATCTCTCATGACTGAGGATCACGACCGCATGCAATTGCCCTACATGCAGTTCGGCTCCCCGTCAAATGGACCGCACGGGAAAGGCTGCATTTGGCAGCTCTCTTCACTGCAGCGGTCCAGCGTACCGGAATCCTTCCTCTTGGGCGTTTGCCTTCCACGGATCCCAAAATAATTTGTTTCTCTAGATCATACCTAGGTAAACGCATGATAGGTATGTCCGAAGAAATAAAGCATCCTTTCCTGACAGATGTCCGAGAGTCGTCTGGTGCTGCCGAGTTCCTTTATAAGCTAAAATTATTCGTTCTCATAGCTGTCCACGAAATCCTCAACAGTTTCCTCTAGCACCACATCTCAAAGTTATTGATTTTGCTGTATTCACGGCTCTTAATGCATCAAGTCTCTGCACCGTACAAAAAAATAATAAACACAAGTGCTCGAACTAATCTTTGTTCTCCGGTGAATGCTTCGGTTATTCCACACTTTATCTAGAAAAAACTGTGAGTATATACTCAGCCTGTATAAAATCTAATAGCAAATATTTTATCAGACTTTAGAGCACTCCCATAAAAACTTCCACTCCGATTATCACCACTTTAAGTTATCATTTTAGGGCTCAAACCAATGTATGGGTACATTTCCCAGGGTCTCAAAACTATTTTCACACCATATTTTTTTAGGACAGCAATAAAATTACGAAAATTACACCGTATTCGAGTCTCTGTATTGAAGTTGAATATTCAGGTACGCACTGTATGTTTACTTTAATATGAAACCCATAGATAAAAATGATAACCAATAACTGGCAACACCAATATTATATGAATGATTCAGGAGGTGCAGGCGTTAGAATACTCTGATGGTACCCTACTAGTTGTGATACACTTGTGAAATACGTGTTGTACTGTCAGACTGTAATACAATAAATAACAAAAGTTAGCTTCCGATAACTTTCACGGAACAATAAAGTTGAACTGGCGTAATCGTCGTAAGTAAGATTTAGTTCAATGAGTACGAGTGAACTCGTTTTTATTTCTTCAGCATCAGACCACTACTACACCCAAGCACCATTTAATTCCGTTTATAGTTTCACTTTCCCTCAGTAACTTTAGATACATGTAAGAATATTGAGAATCATAAATAATACTAAAGCGGGCTCAAGACAGGACTGGTGGAGAAAGTGGTGAGGTAGCTCGGCCCCTTGCTTGATCCCGACACACTAGAGGTATTCACGAAGTTGTGTAATTATGTGGACGACAGTACGTGGGTCCGACCAAATAGGCCGCGGTCTGGAGGCCAGCGGGAAGCGGGGCAGCGAGCGATCGTCCACTGGCCCCGGTGCCTCCTGGCGTCCAGGCCACGGCCTTACAATCACTACCTACAACTGTCAAAAATAGCCGGTCGCCAACAGGTTGTGGTGACCGTAACGCGTTGTCCATACCGATATTGGTGTTGTTTAGTTTGTGATTATAGTATTTGCATGCCTATTTGCATGCTGACACAACTGTCATCCCAGTACAAATTATGTCATCATTAACGTTTATTGTACCGGGATGACAGCTGTGTCAGAATGCAAACAGTAATGCAAATACTTTAATTTAGTTAAGTAGCTACATAATAACAATAAACAATGCTGTGAGAGTAGCAATGCATTCGCGGCCACGTCTAAAATGGTGAATACTGTAATTTTTCCTAAATATGAATAAATATAATAAATAAAAAACCGCTGCGGTAGTGGCATAGTAGCTGCGTTAAGATGAGTTAGTAACGTCAGCTGGTCATTTTTGGACCACTAAGGCGCTGAGCCTAATCGACTTCGATAGAACACACGATTTATTATTAAATATGGAATGTGCTTACACCTTTACACTACTGTCTGCCACCTCTAATGGCTAGTACCAGGGTGACCGAGCTTGGTTCGTTTTTTCCCGGAAAATACGAGTTTTCTGGAAGATGATACCTAACTACATATTTTTTTCGTTCCCGGAAACCCCTACCTATGTTTTTTTTTTTAAATTACAAACAAACGAGTAAATATACAAATCGCTCGTTTAATAGTGTAGGATTGTACACCGTGGACCCTAATAACCCGAAAGATTTAAACAACGATTCTAGAGTCTAATAAGAGTAATGTAATGTGATATTGATATATCATGTAGTCCAAAAACCCATGGTTTAAGAGATATTAATTAATTAAAACAAATCACAAGTAGAAAAATCTCAAGTCTAACCACACCCTAAAGACGTGACGTAGCCACCTGCAATTTTTTTGACGTGACACTTCTTGTCTTCAAAGCATTTGCAAGTCACGTAAAAATTTGTTCACAAAGTAGCGGTCAATTAAAAATAGTAGTGGTTTGATAAGACAAATAATTACACGTGGATATAACAATATTTACTTGTAATGTCACCAAAAATATTTCTAGTGGTTAGGGCCCGCGATGGTTAAATTGCTTTTTTTAGATAACTAATAGTTTGAGGAGCGTAATCTATTTTCGACGGATCCTTTGCCTGTGCTACACATTATAACCGTATCGACCCGACAACGTACTAAAAATAAACATCAGTGTATTATAATATAAATCCAATAATGTAAATTAGCTCATTCCGATGCTGGTGAACTCGTAATACTTTCACCTTCACCACGTACGTACTAACTACGTCAGAACCAAACCTTAAATTCGACTGAACTTGATTTCCTTTTTTTAACCGATATTTTTATTCAATGCCGTTAAGAACTGGGCTTACCTGTTTATTCGCTATTCGTCGTTCACGTGGTTAAGGCAATAAGTAGTTGCATTAAGCCACCAGCGAAATATAATAATGGCTGCCACAGGGTATCCATAGAATTTTTTTAAACAGTCATAATATATTTAATTTAAAAACTTAGGTACATCTACTTAATAGATAGTTCTTGTTAACCGACTTCAAGATTTCAAAAGAGGAGGTTATCAATTCGGTTGTATGTTATTTTTTTTCTTTTTTAAATGTTTGTTACTCCATAACTCCGTCATTTCTTAACCGATTTGGAATATTCTTTTTTTTATTGTAAGTATATATATCCAAGTTGGTCCCGTTTTTGTCAAAACGCAGTTTTGATGATGGGGTCCATGAGAAATTGAGGGAACTCCTCAAATCTTAAAGGCAAACATATAGTGATTTTTGTGTTTTTATCAACAAATCGAGCATTTTCATCCAAAAATGTGACATTTGATGAAGTGGAACTGCTGATGATTATCAGAACAGAACTCTTCAACGACGAAAAGTTCACGCTTGGCGATTTGTCATCCTAGCTGTGTTTGTTAAGCAAGTTCTATCTTCACGATTAATTTTTGTCATGCTCGAGTTCTGATGATGGGATCTATTAGGAATCGAGGGAACTCCTCAAATGTGAAAGCCACACAAATAGTAATTTTAGTATTTTCATGAACTAATCAAGCATTTTCATTCAAAAAAGTGACATTTGATGAAGTGGAACTGCTGATGATGATCAGAACGGAACTCTTCAACGACGCGTAGTTCAAGTTTGGCGATTTGTTCTCTTCGTTTTGTTTGTCAAGCAAGCAAGGTTTTTCCATGATTCCATGAGGAATTGAGGGTACTTAGTCTTCTACCATTATAAACATACTTATAGCCATTTATATTTTATTGTATGCTGGAATCTAAGAGTGCACCATCTAAGTATAATAATCTTTCACCGGCCTCCCACATTGAAGTCGGTTTTTTTTTTCTTAAAAATTATTGGTCTAATTTAAACTATGTATGTATTCTTATATCTATGATTTAAACTAACTACTTACCACTATAAGATGTCCCACGTCTGCCCACAAAGAACTTAAAACTAGGTACCTATTTGGTGGCAATAGTAATACAAATATTGACATGTAATACAAATAATAGTGGCGTGAGATATAGACCTCACGAAGTTTTATTAAAAAAATTTTTTTTTCTAAATTTTAATATTTCCATAAACAGACTCGTCAAAAAAAATCTAATCTGCTTACAAAATGTCACGCGAATCGGTTGAGAAATGCGACCTGTATTAGGAGAACAACCGGAAATCGGGATATCTGGACATCTGGACGTACCAACATACGAAATCATTTTTGTCGCAGCTGAAGCGAAGACCTTTATTTCACTCGGTCTACTTTCTAAATGTAAATTCTTAGTTTGTTACCGAAAATACTAAAATCGATATACGTTTCCCATGAGTTTTTGACGAGTTCCCTCAATTCTCATGCATGGATCTCACCATCAGAATTGGATTCTGGTAATATTAACCTGATCAACGTCGAATGCAGATGCTTTATAAAAGGAAAGAAGTCGGTTCCAAGTCGGTTCATCAATGACTATACTGAGGTAATACACGTTAAAAGTAAAAGAAAAGAACATACAACCGAATTGAGAACCTCCTCCTTTTAGTGAAGTCAGTTTAAAAGGAAGTATAACTTTGAGGAAAGTCAAAGTTCTTACTAGTAGTTCCTCCCCTCGTCGTACTCATCGATCGTATCGTGTTGCGACGAAGGAATTACAAAAAGTTGCTGCTTTGATTGACGGATCGGTAGACTACTAAGAGTTGCTTCCGTGTCGCTATCATAACGTAACATGATTCAGTATTTTGCACTCTTTAAACCTGTTCGCCTTGACTTGATTTGACGTAACGATAACAGTGGCGAGAGTGTTTTCAATTGTGTGTAAATCCATCTTTTTAATTCTTCATCATGGTTGTATATTACGAGTAGACAGACTGCATTGCAAACCGACTCTTTTCTTTTAGTAGCCTGACAGAAAAAGTAAAATAAAAATTAGGTATTTTTATTATTTTTTTTATTATTGAATTAGTTTCAACCAATCATGTTTCGTCGGCTATTGACAGAGAAACGGTCACAGAGCCAAGAATCATGTATTTAAAAATCAATCCTTATTGTGTTTTAAAGAACGTGAAATTTTTCATTTCACGCCTTTACGTATAAGGGCTTTACGAGTAGCTTGCTAATGCTCTTCCATCACAAGTAATCTAAAGCTATATTTTTCTATAATAATTATTATTTCTATTTCGTTAGGACGATGAAATAATAAACTAGGGCCGGTCATTGTGGAAGTCTTTGGGGGAGGCCTATGCCCAGCAGTGTGGACGTCCTTCGGCTGACATGATGGTGATAATGACATAAAATTAATGGAGTGCTACTGCACTATGAGTGTTCGACACTGCTGTAATACTCGATAATTTCAATCTGTATTTATAATAAAAGAATAGAGGTGAACAAAATGTGTCAACATTTGGAAATTAAGGTTTCAAGCCTTGAGCCGTTTACCTTATATAGTTTTTATTTCGACACGCTTCTGTGACCCTTCATTTTGTCAACAGTGCCACGAGCCGATGGCGACCTTATGTCGATGATCGACTTTCGCTACTGGCGCTGTGTCATGAAACGGGAGTGGAAGTGCCCGGATTCGGAAATCAATTTCTTCTTATATACACCGTAAGTACTTCTTCATAAATACCTAATAGTAAGTACTTAATTAACTTTTTTTACTACCACGTAACCATATTTCACGACCTGGAGTTTCACAAACCGACTGGCCCTCACCTTTCACCTCACACTTTGTTGAGGTGTAAGGTGCCAGGTAAGGATAAGTCCGTTTGTGAGTAAGAGAGCAGGAGATACAACAGAAAGGCAGCTATAATGTAGTTATCGTTATGGTTTACCTAACCTCCACAGAAAGTCGCACACCACCGTAAGCTTTTTTTCTACAAGTGTGAAAAATTTAACATACTTAAAGAATATTCACTTTTTTCCTTTCATCACTACTTTCCGAGAGTTAGATGAATTTTAGGTATTTTTAACACAATGTCCACTATCCCAGTGACCCAACAAGGAACATAATCTCAATGGCTGAACCTCGTTTGAGGTCTGACGGATGATGCTCTGTATTATGTATGTAACAAGTTTTTGCTAATTAAATCATTGTTATTATTATCTCCATTCTTAAGGCCTCGGGTCTCTACAGCCCAGTCATGTTGTAGGCATGCGTGAGGATATAGATCCAACACCTAGGGGCCTTTTGGAGACGAAGTTTGAAGTAATGCAGTACACCTGTACAGTTCACGGGTCCAACGGTATACAACGCGGGCCCTAATAACCCGAAAGATTTTAACCACGTATTTTTGACGACAATACGAGTAAATAATGTTATATCAACATGGGTCCAATTATTTGCTTTAATTAAACTACTATTTCAGTAAAAAATAAATCAAATTCATTGACCGCTTCTTTGTGAACAAATCTTTACGTGACTTGCAAATGTCTTCAAGACAAGAATTAGCAAGTCAAAAAAGTACTAGGTGGCTACGTCACGCCTGTAGGGTGTGTTAGACTTCAGATTTTCAACTTATGATTAGTTTCAAATAATTAATATCTCTTAAATTATGGGATTTTGGACTATATGTTATACTACATTATATACTATAATTAGGCTCTAGAATCGATGGTTTACATCTTTCGGGTTATTAAGTCCCACGGTGTCGGTGGTGTCTGTCGATAACCCTTGCTTACGAGTACGTCATCTTACTTTAATATAGTTTTTAAATACAAAGAAAATTATACAAATTAAATATTTATACAATATTTAAAAGAAAAGTAATAACAAAAGAAATATTAAAAAATAAAACCAAGGCTAGAAATAAAAAACAGTAATAATACTATAAATAAAAAACTTGAGCCAAATCGGCGCCAGGTGGTAAGGTGCCCAGGAGGCTGGCCGCGTTGCCACGTTGTATAACAATGCTAATACTTTGGACTATAGTCTATAGGCAAATTTGCAAAAAGTCGTCTCCTTCACGATTTTCGTCGACATCTCTTCTATATACCTAAAACAGGTATGGATGTGTTCCTTGTTGTCTCTAGAACACGAATCTACCTGTTTTAGTTCATGGAGGGGGGAACACACATAGCTGTGACGTCATAAAGATGGCGGCCGACCGTCGTCGATTTATGTCCAAATCTCGGGTTCTATTTTACCAATCGGTTCGTCTGACGCGTCGTTTGAAAGCTTATTAATATTCTATAATTTTTTCTTTGACACTTATACCATAAATAAAGTGATTTTTAAAATATTTTATTTAATGTGATTTTTTTACCCTGCATGATTGCATAAGTACTGATAAAAAATGCTTATAACTCAATAAATAATAACTTTAGAGCAATGTATGTCATTATAAAATAAGTAGATCATTTCATAAGATTTCCAAAAATATAAGTTTTATTGGTGTACAATAATAAGTAATCAAGTCTTGACCAAATTTGCACATCATGGGTTATTACGCGTCGCGTCGACTGACAATCACGACGCTCGACTGCGCTGCGAGCGCTGGCGTCGCGCCTTGGTGTAAATATTAGTAGGAAGTCTGTATGTTTTCTCAGTAAGTATATTGCAGACGGTCATTATTTAGTTTGCTTTATGCATACGAGGGGCGATCAATAAGTTTTGATAATCGGTATGAACCACTCTGTTAATGATATTCTTTTAATGTGGGTTATACCATGACACTAATCAACATTAAATTAGATCAAAAATATATAAACATTATTCATTTGTTTTTTTGTAATTGCTAAACAAAAAACATCTGAATGGAAAAAACAACAAGATGGTAAAAATAAGAGTTGGTTTTGTAATTATTTGGAGTGGTGTGGAAAAAGTTCTAATGCACTTATAAAAAATATTATAATTGAAAATAAAACCTTGGTTTATCATTACGGTTTAAGGAATAAGCAAGTTATCTGTGCAGTGTTTTTTTGTATCTCCAGTTCTGTCATTAAAATTAGGGTGTATTTTTCGACTTCTTCCTGGACTATTGAGGCCTACCAATAAAAACTGCGAAATTAGCTTTCACCAATTGAGCACAAATATTATTGGAGAGTTGTAGAACATTATTCTATTAGAGTTGTGAAAAATATTATAAATACCCTGAAGAAAAAATATCACGAATTTTCGGCAGAAATTGTACTTTAGAGCCTTCTAATGGACGAGGGGGCTGCTCTTCAAGTAAAGATCAGAACTGATAACCGTTCCCACTGTTATTTAGCCTTAACTTCCGACTACTACTTCTCATTCACATATGTTCAAAACCAACTAGGTACATGAAAATCACGAGCTGGTGATGACTTAGTGAAGGTATAAAAATTGACCTCAAAAAGTAAAATTGATTTTATTAGGGTAAAATAAAACAATTGAATAACGTTAATAAGTATTTGAAAATATAGAAAGTGTGCATGTTGTAATTAAAATATAACGATTTACATATCTCCCATATTTAATACTGATTATCAAAACTTATTGATCACCCCTCGTATAAGGTGGTAAAATAAAAACCGTCCCAGATCGCGGGCATTTGCAGCCCAAGCCTCTAGGACCCTAAGGCGAGGATTTTAAACATGGGATCTGAGGCTCTTCTATCACCGACCGAGCTGCGTACAAAATTTTACGTCTTGCCCTGGCTGTCCCCCTTAATTGTTAAGCTGTGATGCCCTCAAATACCCATATAGATCGATTAGGAAGTGTTAATAAACGTTTGTTCAGGTAGTTGAACCGTTATGATCTGATTATAACACAAAATTTAATTTTTCTTTAATTTTTTTTTTGTTAAAATTTATTTGAACGCCTGCAAGTTACCTATCAAGATCGATTAGGTAGTATTATAGGTGTTTGTGTAGAAAGTTAAATCGTTAGGAGGATCCTATTCCAATTCTGCTTTTGACCCCTGTGACTTAAAACTCCAGTTGACTAGTAAAATTGTTGTTAAAAAAAATTATCGGTTAAATTTTTTTGAACTCCTGCAAGTTACCTATTTAGATTGATAAGGTAGAGTTAATTAGTGTTTGTGCAGGCAATTAAAATGTTAGGATGCAACTGCAACTCTACCTTTGAACCCTCTGACTTAGATACTCCACTTGAATAATTTATATTTACTCTAGATTTTTTTACTTGTCAAACTTATTTGAACACCCGCAAGTTGCCTATCTAGATCGATTAGGTAGTGTTAACAGATATTTGCTCAGGTAGTTAAATTATTAGGATCCGATTCCAACTCGACTTTTGACCCCTCCGACTTAGATACTCCACTTGAATAACTGTTATTTTCTTCAGTTTTTTTTTTACTTCTCAAACTTATTTAAATGCCCGTAAGTTACCTATCTAGATCGATTAGGTATTGTTGACAGATGTTTGTTCAGGTAGTCAAATCGTTAGGATCTGATTGAAACTCGAATTTTCCCCCCTTCAACTTAGATACTCCACTTGAATAATTATTTATTTCTTCAGAATTTTTTTACTTGTCAAAATTATTTGAACGCCCGCAAGTTACCTATCTAGGTCATTTAGGTTGTGTTGATAGACATTTGTTTGGCTAGTTTAATCGTTAGGATCCAATTCCAACTCGACTTTTGACCCCTCCGACTTAGATACTCCACTTGAATAACTGTTATTTTCTTCAGTTTTTTTTTACTTCTCAAACTTATTTAAATGCACGTAAGTTACCTATCTAGATCGATTAGGTATTGTTGACAGATGTTTGTTCAGGTAGTCAAATCGTTAGGATCCGATTGAAACTTGAATTTTCCCCCCTTCAACTTAGATACTCCACTCGAATAATTATTTATTTCTTCAGAATTTTTTTACTTGTCAAAATTATTTGAACGCCCGCAAGTTACCTATCTAGGTCATTTAGGTTGTGTTGATAGACATTTGTTTGGCTAGTTTAATCGTTAGGATCCAATTCCAACTCGACTTTTGACCCCTGTGACTTAGATATTCCTTTTGACTAATTTAATTTTTTCTTTAGAATTTTTTTAGTTGTCAAACTTATATGTACGTCCGCCAGTTACGTATCTAGGTCGATTAGGTAGTGTTTATTAACGTTTGTTCAGGTAATTAAATCTGTAGTATCCTATTCCAAATTCCAACTCGACTTTTGACCCTTCCGACTTAGATGCCCAGCAGTTGAAATTATTTATTTCTTCATATTTTTTTTTACTTTTTTTTTAATTTGTTTCTGGCCAAATTTATTTGAACGCACGTAAGTTACCTATTAATATCGATAAAGTTGTATTTAGGTAGTGGCTGTAGTCATTTGTGAAGGTAGTTAAATCGTAGAAATCTGATTCCGAGTCGGGTTTAGACCTCTCCGACATGGATACTCCGAAATATGACGCTTCTAGGTAAAAAGTATCAATTTGTCAGTTGTAAATATTAATTTTTGAGTACAACGATGCACTTAAACATTATTTTAATAGATATTTGTCAAAAACACCTTTTATTTGGGAACGTAACAAATGCACTTACAAAGATTAACATCATGCCAATTTAGCCGATTTACCGCATCGCTCTGTACGACGTTGGTACTCGCATTACGGAATTGGCCCTAACATAAGTATTTATGGCTGTACGACGATAAAATCTATATATTTAGGAAGCTAATAAAATACTCTATCATTTTTATAATAACATCATTCACGCTAAAGTACCATTTTCTTGAATTATTCTGGTAAGTAAGCAAACGTAAAAAGTAAAAAAAAACACACTTTCATAAATATTTTTAAAACCGTTCATTATACATTATAGGCATCAAAAATACATTTATAGTACGTTTAATAAGCTTTCAAACGACACCTCTCATGAACCGATTGGTACAATAGAACCCGAGATTTGGACATAAATCGACGACGGTCGGCCGCCATCTTTATGACGTCACAGCTTTGTGTGTTCCCCCTCCATGAACTAAAACAGGTAGATTCATGTTCTAGAGACAACAAGGAACACATCCATACCTGTTTTAGGTATATAGAAGAGATGTCGACGACTTTTCTAAAACTGGCCGATTGCCTCCAGACTACTAGGTATGAGCCAGCCCTCTGGTCACCAGAAGCGTCGACAAAGCGTTTTGAAATATCTTTAAGTCTTAGAGCGCTGGTGCCCCACGGCCCAGCAGGCCAGTCCGAAAGGCTCAAATACGTAGCCACTGTCCATGGCGGCATATTTGCGCCTCTTGAGTGACTTGGCTGAGTCGGCGGCAGGACCAGCCTTCATTGAGGTTCCAGGAAGATGGGGCGGCGCAAGGGTATATAATAATACAACATATCTCATGCTGACTATACACACCGTAAATGAGCCCGGCCTGCATTCTTAGGTAGGTACGGTCAACACGTACCGTTTTCGCTCTTGCCACAATGACAATAAGGGTTAAAAAGGTACGTAATACGTACAAAAATTTACGTTTCCTTTACCGCATACTTGGTAACTTCTACACATACCTAGAGACATAATATATGCAGGTGCACTTTTAACACAACGTTTCTTTGGGAGCTCTGGCGATCTTACTCACCACCAGGAACACAACGCCTTATACTGCGAGGGCAATTCTCAGAGCGTTTCAACCTCTGTGATTTCGATGGTCGCATTATTAAAGACATCTCGATTCTCGACTGAGTAGGAGACAATTTCAGGCTGTAGTATAGCAGTCGGGGAATGCTATCATTATTTTCAAAATGGACCAATGAAACCTAAAGGCGTCGTTGATAATACGACCCGAAACCACACCGGTTGAAACGCTCGGAGAACTGCCCGCCGCATACCTAGCGAACACTTATTTTCTATGTATGTGACTTTGTGACTGTACCAACAATCCCACTAAAGTCTGAGATGGAATTAGAGATCAAAAATTTAAACAAACAACTGTCAATCTGACATGACTTTCCTTTTTAAAACCTCTTGTCATTACCAGTAGCATAAATCATATCTCCACATAGGTATATTAAAACAACACCAACACGTTATTAAAAACGCTATTTAATTCAGAGTGGTTATTTTTTGTATTAATTCAAAATTTCGTTTAAATTTCGCTTAAATTTTGAACGCGGTAATTTTTTTAAGTATTCCAATGATTTTCAAAATTATCCACTGCATACGTTAATTTTTTTATGGTGGCAACTCACTTGTTGATATTTTTGATCTCTAAATCTATCTTATGCTTTACATTTGTATGTATGTCAGTATTTCGTGAGCAGGGAGCGGCCATTCAAGCAATGGATCGACGTGCGGCACATGGAACTGTTGGATGCCTACGGCTGGAGGCAGAGTAGGAAGAACGTACTCATAATACATGGCTTCAATGGAACTCATTCCAAGAATCCAATGTCGTTTTTGCGTGACGGTAATTCTTATAAGCTTTTATTTACCTTCCAGTGTATGTTTGTTTGTTTAGGTCAAATCTTGCAAGTCAGATTTTGACTATCATATTTATATTCATTTAATCGTATTAATCATACACCGTCAGGTTACAGGAAAATTTAAAATACAGAATGTCAATAATTAATAACTAACCGAATTGGTACTTAGCGGCACACAAAATACTAAAGCTGGTCAGCCAAGAATTCGGCTACTGAATAATAAGCCTTCTGCATTAGTAGGGATTTCAGTTTCAGGGTAAAACCAAGACACGTTTGCAAATTAGTACAGTAAAAAAATAATATATATATACATACTGCTAATGTCAAACGTTCCACCAGGGGTCTGTTGCATAATAAATATGTTGTAATACGAGTAGGTACAAGAGGAAACCTGTTTTCAGTCTCTTTTATCAGAAAGAGATTTCCGCTGGTTTTTAACCGACTTCAAGATTTCAAAAGAGGAGGTTATCAATTCGGTTGTATGTTTTTTTTTTTTAATGTTTGTTACTCCGTCATTTCTTACCCGATTTGGAAAATTCTTTTTTTGATTGTAAGTATATGATATATCCAAGTTGGTCCCGTTTTCGTCAAAACGTAGTTCTGATGATGTGATCCATTAGGAATTGAGGGAACTCCTCAAATCTTTAAGGCAAACATATAGTGATTTTTGTGTTTTTATCAACAAGTCAAGCATTTTCATCCAAAAATGTGACATTTGATGAAGTGAAACTGCTGATGATGATCAGAACAGAACTCTTCAACGACGAAAAGTTTACGTTTGGCGATTTGTCCTCCTAGCTGTGTTTGTCAAGCAATTTCTATTTACACGATTAATTTTTGTCATGCTTGATTTCTGATGATGGGATCCATGAGGAATTGAGGGAACTCCTCAAATCTTAAAGGCAAACATATAGTGAGCATTATCATACAAAAATGTGACATTTGATGAAGTGGAACTGGTGATGATGATCAAAACAGAACTCTTCAACGACCAAAAGTTCACGTTTGGCGATTTGTCCTCCTAGCTGTGTTTGTTAAGCAATTTCTAATTTCACGATTAATTTTTATCATCCTCGATTTTTGATGATGGGATCCATTAGGAATTGAGGGAACTCCTCTAATCTTAAAGGCAAACATATAGTGATTTTTGTGTTTTTATCAACAAATCGAGCATTATCATACAAAAATGTGACATTTGATGAAGTGGAACTGATGATGATGATCAGAACTGAACTCTTCAACGACGCGTAGTTCACGTTTGGCGATTGGTTCTCTTCGTTTTGTTTGTCAAGCAAACAAGGTTTTTCCATGATTCGATGAGGAATTGAGGGTACTTAGTCTTCTACCATTATAAACATACTTATGGCCATTTTTATTTTATTGTATGGAATCTAAGAGTGCACCATCTAAGTATAATAATCTTTCACCGGCCTCCCCCATTGAAGTCGGTTTTTTTTTCTTAAAAATTATGTAAGTTTCAAGTTGTTATGCAACAGGCCCCGGATGGCGTTGTCTAAGCGAGCCAAGCGAGGTCAAAGTTCCAAATACTGTATTTGCCGCTGAGACTATTTATAGTGCCAGTCTTTACAATTTTCTACTTTCTGGAGTAAATAGTTGGTATTCATTTGATCGTCATGTGTTGTTTTACAGCATACCTATCCCGTAAAGACTACAACGTGTTCATGGTGGATTGGGCTCCGCTAACCAGATTCCCATGCTATCTCTCGTCATTGTCTAACCTAAGGTCAGTGGACTAAAGAACATTATTTCTGATATTGCAACTAAATAAATAAATATTGATTCTTGCTTAACTACATTGGATAATCTGCTAATTCATTTGTCGACAGCGCCATGTTTTTCTAACGGCGTAGCTGTCAAATCGATCTCGTAACCGAATGTAAACACGCCTTAAATTTAAGGATTCCTAAGATGGAAATATCCACATCTTTTAGGACTCAAAAGATGGATATATTCACACTAGTACTTAAATAGAGTACCTACGGGAGAATGATCGCGCCGGACTTCTCGCTCGCTCTCGTGAGTCAATCAAAAATGTGGGCGAGAAGTCCGACGTAATGATTTGAGACACCACAGGTACGTTGATTCTGGTCCTACATTCCTATGAAGACGCATTAAAGTGGTTCATCTTCGGATTTCAGGAGTGATTATTGTAGTACAGTTAGCATCGTATACTTGGTTAGTAACAGCCAAGGCAGCCAAACAATAATATATCGTAACGCTTTATTTCAGTGCCAGGAACCCACTAGGTGGGCGCTCCTGTCGTAGGCTCTTTCCGCTACATACTCGTACGGTTTTTCGCATGTTATCGGCTTCGAGCGTAGCGCTACAAAATCGTTGGCAGTGAAAGTGTTGTAGGAATAAGGACGTGTAGGATATATTTGGCTCCTTTTACTGCTACTAACGCGAATACGAGTAACTAAAAATGTTAGTCTCATAAGTGTCCATAAGAAATAGCGGTAAGACTTGAAGTTCCATGGTTGCATTATGTGAATGATACATTTCAGACTAGCAGCACAGTGTACCGCTCAACTGTATTCATACATCACTCAAGCCGGCGCCCTCGCGAAGATGATAACCTGCGTCGGACATTCACTTGGCGCCCACGTATGTGGGATGATGTCCAACCATCTCACTAAGAAGCAGTACAAGATCATTGGTAAGTGATAGATATAATGAGACAAAGAAATTTAAATTATTGCCGATTAAGAGCTCACCCACCTTTACAAATCACCACGTTGGTAAAAAATATACAAATTCGGTGACAAATATACAAAGTCATCGAATCTGCATGTCAAAGTCTAGCTCGGACGATTGACACGATTACATTTTTGAAACTGACAACTTACATACGAATACCTATTGCAAGTTAGAAGTTACTTCATAGAATTTTATTGTAACGTTTAGATGAATATTCAACAGACGGACTGACAGATGGACTTGACGTAGGTAATTATGATTATACGAAACATATTATATCCATGACGGAGCTATGTACTTACAGTCAAACTCACAAGGGGCTTCAAACTCACCTTTACATTTAGGTGGGATATAAAGATCCAATGGAATGTCATGGATCTTTATAAAACCGGGCCTTGGACAGTTTGTCTAAACAACTTCACTATTAAAATTCTGTCGACATATGCTGCTGAACCCGGGTATGTCCTAAAACTACGACCAAGACTACCAGGGGAATGGGCAGCAGTATCCTTGGAGTCCGGTGGAGATAGATACTGCGATCGCCAATCCGCATGCCAAGCGTGGCGATTACGAGTATGAAATTGGGGGAGGACTGTGTCCAGAAGTGTACGCCCTTCGGCTGACATGGTGGTGGTGGATGGTGCAGAGGTCCCCTCTCTGTCGCTCCGATATGCAAGTGCGACAGAGAGGCATATATTTCGTTTTCGGTTCACGGTAGCACTTCTGCTCACCGATACACGGTAAGCCGTCAGTGTGTTAGGTTAATGTGAAACTAACCGTATGTAGATACATATAAGACCGATATCTTTCTGACGCGTCACGACATGTCATCTTCTCTAAGACACTAAATAGTATCCCAATTCGTACCATAACGAAGATATTCAAGAATTCGTTTTCGTTAATTAACACCCCTGGTATAGTATAAAAGATGCTTAACAATTAAACAATGTAGACGTGCATGTCATTCGAATTCCAAATTGTTATACTTGACATTAACTTTTGCTTAACTTCACGTTAACTTTTAAGGTCGTTTTTCATTCACCCTTTTTGATATAATTAATTATTTTGTATGAAAATGGAAAAAATATTCTTTTCTTTAATTTTGTATAACTTAATATGCTACGTTGTTTCTATGGCTATACACGGCTATATGCTTGAAGGAACGGAAATCAATAAGAACACCCAGTACAATCGCGCTGTAATCTTGGCCTGTCGTTGTTTCGTACTGAGAATATATCGTAATATGGTTTAATAAAAATGAACATAGATTGCGGTATAAAAGTAATGTAATAATATTATTTATGAATCGACATACGTATTGGTAAACTGTAAACAACAATCAACATACAATTTACATACGATTTTCTCCCATCCGTTATGTGATGCTGGATTTTATTTCTTTTAGCCGTGTCTTTTGTCGTGTCGCTTTACAACTGCGGGATTTTAGGTAAAGATACTGTGATAGTCTTGGTTTCTAAATATTGAGTGATACCGTCTTCTCCTCTGAAAATAATAATGATTATCTAAATATTTAGGAAAAAATGTGTAAGTATATTTTCTTGTGAGGTAGGTCAATGTTCCACCGAGATTAGCTCGTAATTTCGGGACATTGAATCTGCGTCTTCGCGAATCTATGTATGCTACATTGAACATTAAACATCGTAGCAAAGTTTAGGCTTTTACTCGTAGAAAAAAAAGTGTAAAATGTGAATACTCACAATTCCCTTCCAATACCAGAGTCTTTGAAACCGCCAAACGGGGTTTGACTCGTAACATGATCGTAGATGTTGATCCTGAAATAAACATAGAATCCAATTACGATATTTTTTTTAATGCACACATTATTGATGCACATTGCTATAAGTATACATTACAGGCTTTGTCGCGATTATTTATTTGGATCATTCTAATTACCTAGAAAAAACGAAAGGATTCTGACCCATAGGTAAGATTATAGGAACCTTTGTTTCAAGGGTAGCTTATTCTGGTACAAACGGGATTACCGATTTTTAGGGTTCCGTAGTCAACTAGGAACCCTTATAGTTTCGTCATGTCCATCTGCCTGTCCGAGGCTTTGCTCTGCGATTGTTAGTGCTAGAAAGCTGCAATTTGGTATGGATATATAAATCAATCAATCTGACAAAGTCGTAAAATAAAATAAAATTTATTTTTTGCTTCAACCCTATGGTGTGGGGTGTTGTTGGATAGGTCTTTCAAAATGGATAGAGCTCTTCATCAAACATTTTTTGATAGTGAATATTTTCAGAAATATTCGGACATGATCTGTTAAGCCGTTTTTGAGTTATCGTAAAAAGTCTTCCCTTGTTAGTACGAAATGCTGCGAAAGTATTCCCTTTTGCTTGTTATTGTTTTTTGTAAGTTCATCGGGCAACAACGGAACCCTACACTGAGCATGGCCCGATATTTTCTTGGCCGATTTATTTTATTTTATGTGGAGGGATGCTGTGGTAAGGAATATCCATAGATGCGGGCTAGGCTTTAGTGGCATTTGCCACATTATTTTGTAGCTTTGTTGTAATATAACCTCGCACATCAGTACGACCGCTTAAATAATCTGCTCACGATCTGCCATTCACTATTCTCCCGATATCCTTTGATGGTACTCCTCTTGCCGTGGTCCCGTCACAGGCGCAGTCTCAGTTTGTACGGTAGGACTATACTTTGCACATCTCATGTGGTAAGCAAGTCAAAGTACGGTATCGAATAAATGTTGTACGTACCAAACTGAACCAGCTCTGGCATATTTGGCGAATGTCATTGCGGTGGTGATATCATTGGTGATGACCCCGGCTCCTAGACCGTAGTTGGAATCATTGGCTCTGTCCACTACTTCGTCGAAAGTGTCAAACTTGAAAATACTCTGCACGGGGCCAAAGATCTGAAAACATTGAAAATGTTTGGAGTTTTTAAGAAATTAATAGGTTAAGTTGCGTTTACTAGTAAAGACTACAGATTCAGATTAGGACTACAGTATGGAGTTGTTAAGAAAGGAGTGTTTACATTTTTGAAGGGTCGGCTAAGCGCATATGATTCCCCTGGAGTTGCAGGTATCCATAGGCTGCGGTGACCGCTTGCCATCAGGCGGGCCGTACGCTTGTTTGCCACCGACGTGGTATAAAAAAATTGTCTCAATGCAACTATTTCGCCTAGTGGATCTTAAAAGGTCCAGTTGGCCAAGAAAGTGGTCTACTACTTATCGACTCTATTTCGTGCGCTAGGGTCCAAAAGGATCACTGTCTTACTTGACTATACCTATGCATTACGCTGACAATACAATACCCAATACGCATACTGAGTTGGCCAATAATTCATCACTGGCACATCATACATCGCGGGAGTCCGTTGGATGCAGGTGACGCAGGACCGGTCATAGTGGGGAGGAGAGGCTTATGTCCAGCAATGGACGTCTGTCAGCTGATATGATGATGACATTGATGAGATCATATACAATTAGTATTATTTATGAGACTCTGGATGTTAATCCGTCCAGATGGATTCATCAATATTAATCCATCGCTGTGCAAGTAATGTTATTTAAAGTAAATTAATATATTATACTCACTTCTTCCCTAGCGATCTTCATGTCATCTTTGACATCAGCGAATACAGTGGGTTGGATGTAGTATCCCTTGCCTCCTAACTTATCACCACCAGCCACGCACCTCGCCCCTCCTTTCTTGCCTGCTTCGATAAATCCAAGTACTTTAGTGTACATTTCTTGATCAATCTAAAAAATAATTTGGCTGTGTTAGTAGGGATTACAAGCTCCAAACAATAAGTGATATGAAAAAAAAAATCGGCTAAATGCGTGTCAGACTACGCACAATGAAGGGTTTCGTGCTTACTACTACTACTACTCAACATTTAAAACACTGTCCTGTACTTTGAATTAAAAGATCTCATATATTGATAGGAAACTCACGACATTTACGTTATTATTTTTTAAGTAAGGCAGTTTTTCAGCGATAACTCAGAAACTATAAGACATTTGACCTATATACTTCTTATAGATTTTCCTGTAATCTATAGGTAAATAACTATTTTGTACAATTCTTTTCAAATTTTTAGGCCCAGAAGTTTCTAAGATACAGATGGGAGGAAATTTACAGATGGGAGGAAATTTCGCCTGTTTTCTTAATATAATTCGAAATCTATCACATAATTATAAATAAAATATATTTATGATCCTCATATTAAGCCCTTTCATTTGATATGTTATACGGTCATACGATATAGTTTGCAAAACGTTTTTATTTTTTATTTATTACACCCCGAAAGTGGCCCTTATGTAAAAAGTAATTTACGTAATTGCATTCCCATTTCGTCTTTGGATCACCTACTTACATAATATATGTGCACCAAATTTCAACTCAATCGGTCTAGTTTCGGAGAAAATTGGCTGTGACATACGGCCAGACGGACGAACAGACACACGAGTGATCCTATAAGGTTCACTTTTTTTTTTCCTTTTGATGTACGGAACCCTAAAAATGTATTTACAGTGTAGTCATTCTACATATAAGGAGTTGCTATTAATCATTAGAGGCAACTTAGGCGGTTTTACAGCGAGCCTGAAATAAAATGAATGAGAATGCGGTTTGATTATTGTGATGTTATGCCGCGCATTATTGAAGTACCTATGTAGGTTGTCATAAAAAATTGCAATTCTTTTTTCAGCCACTTGCCGAAATCCGATTGAGCTCTAATTGACATATTTACTTATATAAATTAGGTGACAATGCAATATTATGGAACCACCAAGCTGATCTCATGATGGAGACAAAAAAGTAGCCATAGCAACTCCTAAAGTTCTAAACTACATAAGATAAAGTGTTTGGGCTTATTGGGACCGTCTCAACAAGCAGTTGATGATTGTGGAAAAAAGTACAGTCGGCTATACAAGATAGCACCAAAATATTTTTTTAAGCAGAAACTTATTTTTTCCAAATTCATAGTAGTATATCGTTATGTGTATATTTTTCAAAAAATAGTTGATTTACGAGTACGTCAATTACCTGAGGACCCTGCTGAACGTCGTCGAAGGGGTTACCAACCGATCTGCCCTTGGCGATTTCCGCGGCCTTCTGGACGAACTGGTCGTACACGCCAGACTGGACGTAGGTCCTGGTGCCAGCGCAACAGCACTGCCCGCCGTTGGCGAACGCTGCGGCGTGGGCGATTTGAGCGGCTTTCTCCACTGTCGAAAAATCGTGTGTTCTACGTGACGCGGCAATTTGATCAGATTGTTCCGTATACGAAGCTAGTGTAGTTTAGTAGTTCAAGTAAGCGACTGTCAACCTGCGTCGTGTGTTTGAATCCTGGCTCGTACTAATCATTAGTACGAGCCAGGATTAGTAACTAATGAGTTTTTCGAACTTATTCACGGAATATCATTTGTTATTGACCGTTAGCTTTTCGGCGAAGGAAAAAATCGTGAGCAAAGCTGCAAACACCTGCAAAGGCATTCAAAGGTGTATGCGAAGATTGCGAAATCCCCACTCCGCACTGGGCCAACGTGCCTGTACTACTGCCCGTTCCCTCATCTATTAGAGGAGGCCTGTTTCAAGCAGTGGGACGTATAAGGCTGATAAGATGAATAAATATGCCGTGAACAATATGAGATCCGCAACTTATCAAATTGACTTGGTAAACAAAACTTAAGATTTCTTAATTTTCGGTGGTACTGTGCGAAAAAAGCAAACCAAGAAGAGGGTGAGGGTGGGTGAGGATGGGGGGGAGGGTGGGGCGCTACGGAGTGTGGGTAGAGCACAAATAAAACTCGCAGTGCGTCAGTTAATCCTTGAAAATCGTGCTTGCAACAGCGCCGAAATATCGGGAACTCAATAAATATAATATTCATGGTAAATAACCCGTTCTGAACAGTAATTCTAAAATAATTTATGCCAAAAAAAAACCGAATCTAATTTTGTACTTTGCTATGCCACAAATTGTGATTTCCGTGAGTCAATGCTTACTACTTATAAAGAAAATACCGAAATCGGCATATGCGAGCCTATCTAATTCGAGGAGTTTCCTCAATTCCTCCTAGATCCCATCATCAGATCTTCACCGAATTTATATGGGACCAAATTGGGGGTACCTGCTTTGAAACAAAAAAAATAATTATCAAAAACGGCCAACGTGGTTAAGAGTTATCGGGAAACATACATACATAAAAAAAGCAAACATGCAGACAAACTGAGAACCTCCTTCCTTCTATTGAAGTCGGTTAGTAAACTTATTTCACGTACCATCGGCATCGTTGAAAACTACCAGTGGGCTCTTCCCACCCAGTTCGAGCGTAACTCGCTTCAAGTTTGCAACAGTAGCAGCTCCCAAGATGACGCGGCCGACCTAAAACAAATATGGTTGGTTATACGATGTGAGCAGACATGAATTGATTAGTTTTTAAATAATATTCATCCTCTGCCGTGTTTTGGAAGGCACGTTAAGCCGTTGATCCCGGTTGCTGTCTATGATAGCAGTCGATAAGCCAAGTAAGAGGCCTTCGGGCGGCTTGAGAACTTGCCTGTGCTGGGAATAACGATAGGATGATGATGATTCATCCTCTGCCATATTACCTATGTATGTAAACAATTAGTACGCACTGAGTGTATTTCATTAAGATTATACGTCTAATTAATAGTTAACACGTTACACTTGGAGCCTACATAGTAACTCACACATGTTAAGCAAAAGGATAAAGATTAGTAATAAATAAACATATCTGTTTTATGATGCAATACTCGTACAATCGTACTATTTACAAATAATAGTATTACATATTATTGATATAAATTGCTTTTAAATTTAGGATCAAGGAACGTAAGGACCATCCTGCTATGCTTTTTAGGTTTCCGTACCCAAAGGGTAAAACGGGATCCTATTACTAAGACTCCGCTGTCCGTCCATATGTCTGTCTGTCCGTCTGTCACTGGGCTGTATCTCATGAACCATGTTTATGTAGCCGCTATTACAACAAATATTGAAAGAGAAGAAAATAAATATTCAAAGGCGCTTCCATACAACAAACGTGATTTTTTTGCCGTTTTTATAGATAATGGTACGGAACCCTTCATGCGCGAGTCCAACTCGCACTTGGCTGGTTTTTATAGATGGTACGGAACCCTTCGTGCGCGGCCGGTTTTTATATTGTTCTGACTGACATCGCCCGGGCAGCTAACTTTTATTTACACGGTTTTTAGGGTTCCGTACCCAAAGGGTAAAACGGGACCCTATTACTAAGACTCCGCTGTCCGTCCGTCCGTCCGTCTGTCACCAGGCTGTATCTCATGAACCGTGATAGCTAGACAGTTGAAATTTTCACAAATGATGTATTTTTGTTGCGGCTATAACAAAAAATATTAAAAACCGGCCAAATGCGAGTCGGACTCTTTGCCGTTTTTATTTTTTGTACGGAACCCTCGGTGGGCGAGTCCGACTCGCACTTAGCCGGTTTTTGTATTCATTGCTCAGCGGTAGGCTGTCATGATGATCTCCCTGACTGCCAACCATACAGCGTGGAATGGAACGGAAATGGAATATTATTTTGTACCTACTTAGGTACTAGCTGTATAAAGTACCTAGCCAGTTATACCTAAATTTGACTCAACGATGATGATCATGTCATAGACAAGTAAATGTTTAAGGGCGTACAGTCAGCATAAAAAGTAGATACGCATTTGAAAAGTTTAAAAGTCTTTGTTATAATGGAAAAAGGTCTGTCCGCCTGTCTGTCCGAGGCTTTTCTGTGTGATTGTTAGTGCTAGAAAGCTGCAATTTAATATGGATATATATAAATCCACAGATCTAGATAAACCTAGATGCCCCCAATCTATGTAATTCGCGTGTATCTAAATGGTGCACCACTTGCCGTTCAATCGCGCTCCTGTCGTTCTAACTGTCAGACGTTTGTAGCTGCACTAGAAAATGCCACACTGCGCCGTAATTGTCTGTTCAAATTCAACAAGAGTGGTTAGTCGAGTAAACGATGACGTTTCCTTTCATAAGTAAGTATTTTTTGTGTGGCGAGGATGACGAGACAATGGAACACTTGCTGTGTGAATGTCACGCCCTTGCCAGACAAAGAATGAATGACTTTGGTGGCTATCCAGAACCAAAGGAATTCAGAGTACTCCCGCTGAGCTCCAACATCCGGTTTTTGGAAATGTTGGAGAACAGCTTGGAGTAGGCATAAAGGAGGGGGCAATTGCACAAAAGATCCCATGGGGTCGAAGTGTATCCGCAAGGGCCCTCGTATAAATAAGATAAGATAAGATAAGTATTTTTTGTAATAAATTTCACCTTATTTAATTTAAATTTAATTATTTTCATCTTGGAGTTATGTCCTGTGGTTTCTACCAAAATATTTTCACGCATAGGTTATTTTCGAAGTACGCCATTCATTGCGGCTTCTACTTTAAACTATACTTAAGGACTCTTATTTGTGGGCCACAATGGACAGAGAAGCAAACGATTATTTCATAAATCTTCACGTTGCATGGTAGTAGGGATTTTCTCATTGACTGTCGATTTAAAGTGAGTAGTGCTGTACACTGCGATGTTTCATGCAATATCACTGTGCAATTCGATTTATAATCGATTTTTGTGACGGACAATGATAATTAAGGCTAGTTACTATACAATAATGTTATTCTTTAACATTAAAAATATTTAATAGTTTTTTTTTAATATTTTTTTTATCAATAGATTCTTAAACGTCACAGGAGCAGGAATCTTCTTTCGTAAAGTGCTTAGTAGAATATTTATTTGATTGTTGACTATACGTAGGTATCAGGGCATTAAGCGAAGAAGAATATGCAATCATTTACGTAATTGCATTTATTTAATAACCACCAAGCACTTATTTATTACACTATTTCACGTATTGAATGCTATCCAAAAAATGCACTATAAAATATCTATTTTCATTAGGTCTATTCCTCTCTGAAATAAACTATAGTTTTGCATCGATGAAAGGTTGTTGTTATAAAACATTGTAATACTTATTTTGGGAAATCGTGTATAAAATCTCTGACTTGCTGACCGAGCGAGCGAAGCATCTCCGTTTGCATTTCTCAACCGATTCTCGTGATATTTTTTGGGCAGAATTTCTTTATCGTGTCAGTTTTTGGAAATTTTGAATAAAAAATGCGATGTCTACGACGCACAGAACCATTAGTAATCTTTGAATCTATTTCTCATTGTCCGTCTATAAACTCGAAGTATGATCGATAAATTATCGATAGAAAATCAATCATAAAAATATCGATTTATTATCACGGAACATTTTGTATGCTTAAAACAGACATAGTAACGTAAATTCATAGGTTAATTACTTGAATTTTGAAGTAAAATGCAGAACGTAAACTAAAGCGGGCGGGCTGCATACGTCCTCTCACCGCAAAGGCCTACTGAGTACTAAACCGACGCCAGCGCCTTTGAATCGGTTTAACGCGGCGGTAGTATTGGACATCACTAAATTGCTTACGTGACGTCATAGTAGGCACGTAAAAATTGACACGCTCGGTTTCCATACTATTGAGCGCGTTTGCGGCGTCTATTTGGTGTGTGTATAAATCAATAAAACTACAGTCGTAAAAAAAAAATAGGGCGCCTCCCCTACACGTAAAGTGGGGATGCAATTATTTTTTTGCTTCAACCCTATGGTGTAAAAGGGTGTTATTGGATAGGTCTTTCAAAATTAATACAGGTCTTTATGAAACATTTTTTGATAAGAGACTTTTGGAGTGAATATTTAAAAAAATATTCATTTCAAAAGAAAAAAAATAAAGTGTCCCCCCCTCTAACTTTTGTTATGAATGCAAAAATTAAGAAAAAATCATAAAACTTAATAAACAGTTTCAACGAAAACAATGGCGGACATGATCAGTTAAGCGGTTTTTGAGTTATCGTAAAAAGGCTTCCCTTCTTAGTAAAAGAGGTATGAAACGCTGCAAAAGTATTCCCTTCTGCTTGTTATTGATTTTTTAAAGTAAGTTCATTGGGCAACTACGGATCCCTATACTGTGCATGGCCCGACATGCTCTTGGCTAATTTTTATTTATCAACTGGGACCACTTGGAAATAATTGCTGGCTTGCTCAAAATGCTCAATAGTGGACCGTTTACTTTTTTGCTCCTGTTACAGGGCCCATCCTGTCTAAGTGATTGTTTATCTGATTATAGCCGAAACATGATTGTAATTTTCGCTATAGAATAAAAATTCAAAGTTGAGTTTCTATTTTCTTTTTTCCTCAGCCTACTTAAACAGTGAATTATTAAACGACTGGTCAAGTTAAAATGAAGGCATTTTAACAAAAAAAGAAGAAGTGCTAGTATTTAATATAATTTGTTAAAAAAACCATTCGCGAATACTGTTTTCTAGGACAATAAATGTTGCACCTCGTTTTCTCGCGCGAGGAAGACAGAAGCTTGTCGCTTAGACGGGAGGCGTGGATTACAGAACGACGTTAACTAATACATTCTGAACCTCACCTCAGTAGATCCAGTGAAGGCGACTTTATCGACATCCGGGTGGTGAGTGAGCGCGCTGCCAGCCGTGGGCCCGTAGCCAGGGACCACGTTCACCACTCCTGGGGGGAAGCCGGCCTCCTTGATGAGGGCGGCTACAGCCAGGGCTGTTAGTGGGGTCTGCTCGGCTGGCTTTACGATGAGTGTGCAACCTTTGAACGTTATACATGATGAATTTAATTTCATTTATTTATTTATTTATTCATGGGTGAACCAACAGCAATAAAACTAAGTAACAACATTATTAGTTACAGGATCTCACATATTATTCACAAACAATACCACGATTGTGGTTGAAATCATATACAAATTAGACAATTACAATAAATACATTAAAATTACTTTCAATAATACAAATTAGATTAGGACAAAAAACTAAAATAACTAAAACAAACCAAAAAAGGCAAAATTCCATGTCATGCTGATTAATTAATAAGGAGTCTGTTCACCTATCTAGTGTCATCAACTCATCCACTGCATACAAGCACTGTTTTAACAGTATATTCTTCAATTTCAACAATAAATATGTTACTACTCGTAAGTACTTTCAGTTCTGGGGGCAACTTATTAATTTATTATAAAGAGCACGCTCGACTTAACTCGATTCTCCATACAAAGGTACTTTCGTTCTCTTTTTAAAATGCCGTGCTGAAATAACATGAAACTTTGTATACACAATGCGCTCCGCCATATCTACGCCGGAAATTAGTTTCTGTTGATAGAAATTGTAATAGAAAAAAAACCGGCCAAGTGCGTGTCGGGTCACGCACAGAGAAGGGTTCCGTACCGACACCTCCTTATCTACATTTAAAACCACTATACAATACAGTAAATCAAAAATCAAAAAGGTCGTATCTTCATAGGAGACAGCACTTACGCCCTTTAGTTGGGCAAGACAGTTTTTCAGAAATAACTCAAAAACCGTTTAACCTATCTTGTTCAAACCAAAAATCGTCGAAAGTATTTATAATTGTACATCATCTTGTTTTTTTTCAGAATTTTAAACTTCATAGTTTGGAATAGAGGGTGGAGGGGGGGATACACTTTTTACGACTTTGACAGCTAATATCTCACCAACGGTTGACTTAAATAGAAAAGTTTTATAGAAACCAGTATGTCATTTTTGAAGGCCTATCCATTGATACACGCCTATGTACATTCAAAAAAAATTTTTACCCCCTGTTACATGTTTGGGGCTCCCAGTTTAATTTTTTTTCGTAATTTCACATCATATTTCTGTAGCGGTTCATAGCATACACCTTCCTACCAAATTTCATAACTGTAGTGCTCATAGTTTCCGAGTAAATCGGCTGTGATATACGGACGGACGGACGGACAGACACGACGAATCTATAAGAGTTCCGTTTTAGCCATTTTGGCTACGGAACCATAAACATACAGCGAGTTTTAAAGTTTCTTACGTTTTGTATGAAACCCTAAAAAATCACTGTATTTTAACTCTATTATAATTTCAAGTTACAGAAACTACATCATTTCCGGCCTAGTATGCCGGGTCCCATTGTGTATATGAAGTTTCATGTTATTCCAGCATGCCGTTTTAAAATGAGAACGAAACCTGGCGAAACTACGTTTGTGTGGAGAACGAGCTTCCTGCGGACTCTTATGCTTGACTCAACAATGTCAACACATGCCCAATTGCCTAACTCATTATCCTAGTAGCGTTTTTCCCAGTTGTGTTCTAGAGGAGCCTGGGGTCCGCTTAGGCACCTAGCCCCAAGATTTGGCGTAGGCACTAGATTCAAGAAAGCTAGTACTGCCATCTCACCTTCCAACCTTAAAGGGCAAACTAGACCTTTTTGGGAGTAGAGTAGACAGGTTTCCAGGCGATGTTTTTCTTTCCCAAAAATGCTTCTGTTAAATGTCATACGATTTATTTCGATAGAGACACAACGATTAATTCTATTGTATGTTCTTGTCTATGAGTATGAGGCAGTTTTCGCCACCTTGTGACTAGTCACTACGTTAACACTCCTTGAGTTCAGAACAAGTTTGGGGTCTATACCTGTCACATTTGCTACGTGCTTTCACGCTCTTATGACAAAATCAAACCTGAACCGGGTATTATTCTAACTATTCTGACTATAAAGGGTTCATTATCGGCGAAGTCCTGTTTAAAGTACCAATTAGTCTTGCGTACAGTTTTTCGTTTTGCTTCGTGACTGCCCAGTGATTGCTACCCCACAAGTTGCATTATTTGAATGGTAGTACAACCAAATTGCACCTACTAAGTGATAACGTGTTAGTTTTTGTTGAGGGTAACTAAATAGTGCACATTGTAGGTAGTTGCAGATAACAAAGTATCTAATAATAATGTTGGTACCTGCCGCCAATGCGGGCGCAATTTTCCACGTCATCATCGGAATTGGATAGTTCCAGGGAATTATCTGAGCGCACACGCCCACAGGCTCTTTGAGCGTGAAAGATAACACTTCACCATCTGAAATATAAACAGACACATTAATAGAATAAAGTTAAGCAATGACTTGACCTATTTTTCTCATTAACCGTTGATCACGCACGATAGTATAGGAAACATCATGACAGCTACGTCAATTATCTCAAGGCGTGATAAGAACCGCCACGAGCTAACGGTGTACATGTGTGGATTACAAAGAGATTAAGATGCAAACTAGCCGAATATAACTAGATTATTAATACACACTGTTATGTAATAAAGTCAAAGTCCGAAACGTTTAATGCAAACAAAAAAGGTACCAGACAAAACGTATAATAACAACTTAAAAATGTTGAGAAACCCCCGATATTTCCATTTCAAAGCTCAATATCTTAAAAACGGATGAACAGATTTTCATGAAACATGGCTAAGAACACTAGGGATAAAATTATCTATGACACAAAAGAAAACTAAACGAAAATCGGTTCATCCGTTTGGGAGCTACGATACCACAGACAGAAACAAAGATAGACAGACAGACACGTTAAACTTATAACACCCTCTTTTTGCGTCGGGGGTTCAAAAGAAGGTAGTTGTAGAAATGTTTAACACTCAATTACTACATCTTAAATAACAAAACCATCATTCAAATAACATATGTTCAGTTCACGAACGTGACGTCGAGATGTACTTTTTGAGTAATGATTGCAAGAATTATGTTATAGGTACATGTCAAATAATTAAATTGACGAACAATATCTGCCTGAACCAATTTTACAAACTATCCACAAATATATTCGCGCCAATCGGGCCCGCACGGCTCGTGGCCACGTCGAGGTAATGGTGGAACAATCTGTACCTAGAACCTATAGATATTCAGACGTAAGATATACAAATCCTTTGAGATTTCCAATATTCAACTACTCACGCATCACCGCCAGTTATTGAGTTTGCAGGAAATATACTCGTATGTAGGTAGGCGACTAATACAATTTTGTGTTAAAGATCCTAATACTATTATTGAAAAACCTGGTTTCAAATTTGTCTCACCTGCTGGGATGGTGTTGCCCAATATTTTGTCGGCTTTCCCGGCGTAATATCTAAGTACGCTAGCTGAGAAGTATACTTCTTCTTCGGATTGCTTGACTGGCTTGCCGCAGTCCAGGGTCTCTAGTTCGGCCAAGTACCTGGCCTGGGACTCCAAGAGGTCTGCCAGTTTTAGCAGTAACAGGCCACGCTGGGAAGCGTCCATGATACGCCATGCCGAATATCGGTGGAATGCCTTCTTAGCTGCTGCGACAGCTTTGTCGATGTCAGCCTAAAATGATTCCACATGAATATATATTTACATAAAAGTAAGACACTCAATTTATTGTCATGATAATATTAATAACAACAGATTTGCAATGAAGCAAAATGTTGATTTGACCTTTGCCACCATATTATCTGATGATAATTGTTGTTTGAAATGAAGAATACATTTTTATTCTAGATAAAGTTTACCTTATCGCCTTCGGCAACCTGGGTGATCACCGACTCATCCTGGGGGTTGATGGTAGGGAAGGTCTTTTTGCTTACGGCGTCCACCCATTCGTTATTGATGAACAGCTGCACATCAAAATTAAATTACACTTTAGACGTAACATACTAAAACATTACATTTAACTTTTACTAGTATTTAGGTGAGCCTCCAACTATGAGGTGTTTACCGTCAATATTCAATTTTATACCTCATAAAAATTGTAGCCGGTATGTGATCACGTAGTACAGAGTTACAATTAATCTATATTTTACACGCTAGAGCTAATATTGTATGACAGTGCTATGATTATCTCTTACCTTAGTGTATTTGACGTCTACTCTCACCATCTTGTTGTTTATTTTAGTAAAAGACCGGCAGTTATCGACACAGGCGTATCGTCTGGTGACCGGGGCAACACTGTAGCCGACGTTAAACTACATCAAATAACTGTCGCCCTTTCTCCTTTAAATTCAACGATCATACACACGTATTAAGGTTCAAAATCGGCTCGGCGACATTATTTTATTGAAAATTATCACGGCTCTGTACTTCGAGGGAACAAAGTTATATTTGCTTTTGATTAAGTTAGTCGATGAGCTGATGTCCTTGGAATAAGGTTCATGTTTATAGCAAAGCAATTTTTGCCGGGTGGTAGACTGTGCTATATTTTCTGACATACACGTATGTATAGAGAAGTAATGCAACACGCTTGCGCACAGCACAAGTCGCACAACTTTATTTAGTGTTCAGTGTTCACATATATGAGAATCATTTTTGCAGTTACACCAGTTCGAGGTGACAAGTGTGATTACTGATTAGATCGATGGTAGCCACTTTTAAACCATTAAACTATACTAGAAAAAATAATATTCAGTTATATCAGCTTGATCATCAATCTCATCATTTATACATTATTGTATTAGTTGTGTGCATACACGTACGTACGGTTACGTTGTTATTCATTTGGTCTGACATACCCTTTTAGGTTTCATGGTCAGCAGTTGCAGCTTATTAAAAAATAAATTGAGCCTTTGAGGTTGATGGATCAACTTTGTTTGTTGTTATTCTGTCCCGTAATCCGGCTGGACGGGAACAAGCTGTGCCAGTTTTGCAAAAAATGACTGTGCTACGAACTGGTTGTATTTAGTTACTGTTGACATATGTACTAATTTTAAAAAATCCAGTTTCAAAAAGAGACTGAAAAGACCTGACCAACTAGCTCCAGAAAAGTGAAGTACCCCAATTATATAATTGGCCCGACAAACCAAGGTACCTACACCTAAATGAATGAAACCTTTTACCATGGGTAAATATTAGAAGCCGACTATATGTATATGTGTGTGTATGTATTTTTTAAATGTATAATCGATAAATAAATATATAGGTACCTAGACAACACCCGAGATTTACAACCAATTCGTGGTCATCACACAAAAAATTGCCTATATCCCCGCTTTTGTCGAGGACTGTACATTATAGTGCGCAGTCACACTCATCGAGACGTTTCTGATGTTGTAGTCGTCGTTTTTAGGGTTCCGTACCAAAAATGATAAAAAAGGAACCTTTATGGTGCCGCTCTGTCTGTCTGGCTAGCTGTCACATTGCTAAGAAGGATTGTCAGGATTGCAAGAAGCTATCGATTTTAAATTTGGAACAGTTGTAAAGAACGCTAACCCAGATGCATTGAACCTGTTTTTAGGGTTTCGTAGTCAACTAGGAACTCTCGAAGTTTCGCCATGTCCGTCTGTCTGTCTGTCCGTCTGTCTGTCCGAGGCTTTACTCTGTGATTGCTAGTGCTAGAAAGCTTCAATTTGGTATGGATATGTAAATCAATAACACTGAGAGAATCGTAAATAATAATAATAATAATAATAAGCTAAACAAAACCTTACACGTAAAGTGGGGATGTTTTTTTTTGCTTCAACCCTATGGTGTGAGGTGTTGTTGGATAGGTCTTTCAAAATGAATACAGGTCTTCAACAAACACTTTTTAATAAAGTAAATATTTTTGGAAATATTCACTCCAAAGGAAAAAAAAAAAACGTGCCCCCCCCCCCCCCCCCTCTAACTTTGAACTATGGGCCCAAAAAATATGAAACAAAGTCATGAAAATAAAGCTTGATAAAGACTTTCAAAGAAAACTATAGCGGACATAGTATAGATGAGCTGTTTTTGAGTTATCGTAAAATGTCTTCCCTTCTTAGTAAAAGACGTATGAAACGCTGCGAAGGTATTTTCGTTTTGCTGTTATTGTTTTTTTTAAAGTAAGTTCATTGGGCAACTACGGAACCCTACACTGAGCATGGTCCGATATGCTCTTGGCCGATTTTTTAAACAAATTCGTTTATCCTCTGTGAAAATTTACTGATACAAGGGTGGAGGCTGGCCAAAGGTTAAGTCTAGTGACTATATCAAGTGGGGTGTCATATGAAGGAGCTTGAATTGCACCTTCTAAAACGTTTTTTTTGCGGTAGATTAAGTTCGAATTATGAAGGAAAATGTAAAAAGCGGGTACCCCTTTATCTCCGAAGTCTACCAAGAAAAAAATATGACATTATTACACAACGTTAATGTCAATATTAATATAACAGAAAAAATAAAATTATACCTGTATCTAGATTATATATTTTTTATCATCATAAAACTTATGTAAACTAAGTATGTATAATGCTCCGATAGATGGCGCTGTACCCACGGCGGTTGATTTCTCCGGAACTAATGGGGTCGGGACGGGTACACGATAATTACACAGAACCCTCGATGCGTGAGTCGAACTCGCACTGGACCGATTTTTTTAAATTACCTACTCGTACTTGTTCTTTTCATGACGACATCTGTCACAAAAAGTAAATTTGTTTAGCTTTTTGTGGGGTGATTGAGGGATTTGCTTGCTTGACATTAGTCAAGGGTAGTCATTAGACTAACCCCCTTATTCATAAAACTTAACAAACCTCTGTTAACTAAAAGTTGTTTTGTCCCTTTCTCACAAACATAAATGTCAAAGTGACAGATAAGGACAAACCAACTTTAGCGGCTTGTTAACTAATAGAGGCTTGATGGACGTTTATGAATAAGGACGAAAGTATATAATACACAACTTTAGCACAAGTTCAAGTGGAGGTATTCCTAAAATGTTATAACATTGTCCATCCTTCGCAAACACATTCGGATGAGATATGCAAAGCTGAAACGAAAACTGATCGTTTCAAAGATACTTACTTGATATACGAGTACATTCCTGTTGCGATAAAATTGAAGCCAGCGAGGCTAACACAACAGCCGCTGCGAAACGCCATGTGACGAGAAAAGCCTACCCTCCTCTTTCTAATTTGCTCAGTGTGAGTGAGATAGGATTCACGCACGCGACTTGGTAGCAAGTTGTGCTATAATAGTCCATCAGGAGTGATTACAAACATATTACGTGGAACAATTTTAGAAAGTTTAATATATAATAAGAATCAATGCGGTGGTCATAATGTTGAAAACAAGACTATAAGCTAGCTATGAAGCACATGAAACATATATAATTTCAACACAAGTAGTAAATAGAGAAACAATATACTCGTAAATAGAAATCAGAAATTCCGACATTTCCAGCATAGATGATCATTGGGTGAAATGACATTGACAAATAAATTTGCGTTCCAAATCAAAGAGAATTGTAACTGGGGCCTTAAACTTAAACAACATTTTTACCCCGCGGTCACGTTACGTTGTATTTCGACCACGATTGTGATAAAAAACATGCCTGCTGCCTCAACCTGCACACCGCACGCCAAGTTTTTGTGCCCGTTTTTCAGATTTAACTTTCAAATTATATCACGCTGTGGCGTTATATATGCAAACTATTTGCTAATCAGCCACTTCAATATTTATGTCAAAGTACGATGTTCTTTTATTAGACTGACAGTTGTCACAAGGTTGTCACTAGGAAAAAATGTCCTGTATGATTTTACTCTTCTGTTCTAAGTTACTATATTATTGTCAATAAGAATAGCTATCAGTGATCTCCTGTATTTACTTCTTTCCTGCCGGTCGACCTTTGAACACTATCCATATAAACACGGGAGGCGATGAACATCCCTCGCTACCAAATTCAAGTCGCCACCATGAGATTTAAGGGTAATGATAATTATTGTTATTTTAATTATAAAAATGTTCTATTTTATTTTCATGTTATAATTTAATTATTTCTGTGAATGCGAATATACGACTACCCAGTGATTTCCTGTATTTACTTCCTTCCTGCCAGCCGACCCTTGAACACTATCAATATAAACACGGGAGGCGTTGAACATCGTCCGCTTCCAAAACGCCTTCGCATATTCATATAGTGGTCGACGGTTAAGAAGTCAATCCTGACACCTGTCATATCCATACAGTTTATAACCTCAAAGTGACCTTTAGGTTATAAACTGTATGGAAATGGCAGGTGTCAGGATTGACTTCTTAACTGCCGACTACTATAGTAGTCTTTGGCCTTCGCGATAATTATCTACCTAACTGTGTCAGAAGCGTAATTAAAGATTTGGCGCCCCGGGCCAGTTAAATAGATTTGCCGCCCCATATTAAATTGAGGATAAAGTTTTTTTAAATCATTGAATGGACCCCAAGAGATGGCACCAAATCGCGAGGACTTCAAAGAATAAGATGGGCGGATTCTTAAAAAAAAGTGTGGAGCACACTGGAAGAGCAAAGCCAGGGACAGAAAGTTTTGGATAGACATGGGGGAGGCCTGCGCCAAAGAGGCGACTACTATAGATTTTAAACTGTAAATATTGAATTTAGTTAATAAAATGTAATTAGGTAACTTGTATTAAAATAAATGGCTTTATTATTTTTATTTACTTTATTTTAAAGCATTTTATTTAAAAAAAAACCAGTAATGGGTATCTATGTACGGCTTCGCCGCCCCTCGTAGCCTGCCGCCCCGGACTACGGCGCCGTAGGCCCTAGGGTAAATACGCCCCTGGACTGTGTTGGTATCCGTATCAGGTAACCGGACACGAATCTGAGTGGGGTCATAAGCGAGTAGCCGACCCTTTATTGATTTAAGAATTCTGGGGAGAGATCTAAGGAGCCTTGCCTTTCTCTTATTTGTTTTCATAGAGGCAGTCAATCGTCTTATTTCGTGAAGATCAAATCGTGGATAAGTATGTGGATCAAATGACTATGTGTAATTTGAGAAACGAGAATTAAATAATTCAGACGCAAAGTAAGGAGCTCGCATTTCTTTGGAGAACTACTGTTAGAGTTGTCTGGTGTGGTTAACATATCCCGCGGAGCGTTGATAAATGCATGGCAAATTCACCAGGGCTGACATGAATAGATTGAATAAGCGAACAAAAGTATTCGTAAACATCAAAATACTCAGTGTGAGTTGCAGCAAATTGCCTGTTTAATGAGGATTCATAGTAGGCCGGTCCGTGTCCGGGTTACAATTCGTTACTCGTAAATAAGGACAATTTTACACAAATCGAACTAGTTCCATATTAAGCTCAATAAGGCTTGTATTACGGGTACTAGATGACGATATATTTAATAGATATATACTTAAATACATAGAAAACATCCAAGTCCCAGGAACAAACGTTTCTGCTCCCCAGAGACTCACAGTTGCGGCCTGTGTGCGGTAGGGCCAACATCAATACACTCTCGCGTGCTCAAATTAATGGTTGAAAAATGTCGCGAAACAACAGTGACCAACTCAAAATGATTCTCACAAGTGTTCTACAACCAATCGAACAAAAAATCTGCGATATATTTAAAAAACTAGTAAGTTTAACTAGTGAAATTTGCGACTAAAAATCCGTTATCTCGGTAGTTCGTAATGAGAGCTCAACAACAAAAGTGAATTGACAACTGCGCCTGCGCTACCAACTCCGATAGCAACTAGTAACTCGTCAACACCAACTAGTCGTCCCGCTCCCACACAGGCTCCAGCCCGGGTACAGCGACTGATGGCCACACGAACGAAAGAGAAGATTGCCTTGCATACTAAACAATCAGCACGGGCGAAGCGAAAAGACCAGCCATCGAAAGATGAAATGCAACAGACAAAGGCCGCCGAAATAAAAATTATATCGGGTGTAAATCACTGCACCGACGCTAAAAAACTGGAAGAATTACACCAAATACCGATTACATTGGACTCGGATCAGGGTTCTGATCACGAATTATTGCCTGATCAAAACATAACAAACCAAAAAGACTGGAATACCGCCCAAAGTCGTCATAACCGCCGTAAAAATCGCAAGTCTTCTGTTTTGATAAAGGGAACAGCAACCGGCACTGCTTTAAAAGGAGTAATAGCGCATAAATACCTGCACGGATGCTACTTCGATAAAGAGACAACACATGACAGCCTTACAAATCATCTGAATAACATCTATGACGGTGTCCATTATAAAGTGGAAAAAATACAATCTAAACGGGACAGTTACAACTCATTCAAAATAGGTATTCCATATGCCGTTTATGACAAGTTCCTCGCAACATCGGTTTGGCCGATAAATACCGTCATCTCTGAATGGCAGCCGTTTCTCCGCCGCAGGGAGACCTTGTCTCCCACCATTCCCGCTAACAACGAAACAACAAGCCAATGCTGACGTTCGCAGAAATCAGGTAAACATGATGCACCTAAACATCAATCGATTGGAAAACAAAACTTACAAACTAGAAAGTGAGCTACAGTTACGTGAGCAAATTGACGTATTATGCTTAAGTGAACATTGGCTCGAGCCAAATAAAATAGCATCAATAAATATAGTCAACTACCACCTTCGAGCCCACTACTGCCGACTTTCGCGGATGGGTGGAGGAGTCTGCATATACACTAGATCCGAGATCCTGACTATCGAGCGCAAGGAAATCACGGACCTATCAGTCGAAATGCAGTTCGAAGCGTGTGCCATGGAGTGCATTGGCCTTGACTTTATTATAGTATGTATATATAGACCGCCTAGTGGTGACATATCATTGTATTTATCAAAGTTAAATGAATTGTTGAATTTAATAGCTGTTAAAAATAATAATGTAATGATAGTGGGTGACATAAATATTGATTTATTAAATAAGTGTAATAGTGTTAAACATTTGTTAGATACAATTAAAATATGTGGATTTAAAAGTCTTGTTAAAGTACCGACTAGGATTACTGATACATCAGAAACGTGCATAGACCACGCTTATTCCAATATAATTAAAAGTGATATTCGTGAAGTATACTGTAATGACATGCATTTATCGGACCACTTATCTGTTAACATAATTGTAAATACTAATAATCAAATTACGGCTAAAAGTCATATATTGAAAAGAAAGTTTTCGCTTTGTAACAAACAGAACTATACTTGTAGTCTCGAGTGGTACGATTGGGATGCTCTTTTAAAAAAATCTAGTTGTCCCAGTATAAAAATGACATTGTTATTAAACGTTTTAAAACATTCTTTTGAAGTATGTTTCCCAGTTAAGCAGCAACCCGTAAAGTTGAGTAACGATGTTTGGGTCAATGATTTAATAAAACACAAACAAAAAATAATTCGCAAACTTAAGTTTAACCTTTCACGCAACACTAACGACGCTCAGACACTATCCGATCTCAAAAAAATTGAGCCATTATACTGGATATTGTTAAAAAATGTGCGTAAAAACTACATTAATAACCAAATCTCAAAAAATAAGGAATATATGTGCAAAAGCGTCTGGCGAGTAATATCGGAGGAAACATCTCGAAATCAAAATAAAAGAAACCGTGCATTAGACCACAGATCAAAGAATACTAGACATATTAGTAAACAACTCGGACGGCGACTGCGCGAGCGCTCGCGCCGCGACGGCCGCCGCGATCCTTAATAGGTACTATGTCAGTGCGAACGTAAACAACGCAAAGCCATGCTATAACACCGCTCTTAAGTACCTTCATAATTATTTAGATAAAGTAACTCCCCCACCCATTGTTTCTATACCCTTCAGCTTAAGTGAAATGATAGATGCTTGTAAAAAAATTAAACGTAAAACCTCCAAAGACATAAATGATATGTCCACTCAGATCCTTGACTTGATCCCTAATATAGTTGTATCCTTGTTACTTTCTATATTTAACGAATGTATCTGTGCTGGTGTCTATCCTGATACTTTAAAATTAATAAAGGTGCAACCAATTTACAAGGGTAGGGGCGAATTCCACTCACCCAAATCCTACCGACCAATTTATTTAGTACCTATAATCTCAAAGGTATTTGAACGGCTTGTCAGTAACACACTAATGCAACATTTTACCTGCAATAGGCTATTGAACAGTCAACAATATGCCTACCAGCCGGGTAGGTCGACGGTGGACGCCGCTCGTGACGTGGTGACGCGGGTGCTTGGGCACCTCGATGACGCGCGGCAAGTCGCGGCCATCTTCTGCGACTTATCGCGCGCCTTCGAGATGATTGATCACTCGCTCCTCATGACAAAGCTGTTACAGTATGGCATTACCGGCACATTCCACGAAACGATTAGATCCTTTTGAAATAATAGGAAACAGTGCACTCACGTCCTTGACTCAAAATCAAAGCTTGAGTCAATAGGTGATTGTGCCGTCCCTCAAGGATCTATAGCTGGCAATAACCTGTTTATTATTCTTGTTAATGATATCACAGCGGCTTGTCGCGATGCTGAGTGTGTCATGTTCGCAGATGACACATGTATGCTGACAATTTTGATAACTTAAAATCTAAGCTTTCTGAGGTTATGCGTCAAATCGAGAAATGGTTCTCTGCCAATGGCATGTTGCTGAATCTGGATAAAACCAATATTGTTCCACCACCATCCACCATATCAGCCCTAGGACGTCCACTGCTGGACATAGGCCTCCCCCAATTTCATGGGGGGTAAATGCCATAATCGCCACGCTTGGCATGCGGGTTGGCGATCGCAGTATCTCCACCGCACTCTAGGAATGCTGCTGCCCATTCCCCGGTGGTCTTGGTCGTAGTTTTAGGACATACCCGGGTCCGGGTAATATTGTTCACTTTCAACTTAAAAATACAAACAAGGCGAAACTCGATGTTATTGTCAACAACACACCGATCCCACAAGTTGACACCGTAAAATACCTTGGATTCCAAATTGACGCTGGATTAACGTGGGCTCCGCACATACAGTATACCTGCGACAGATTAGCCTCAGCGTGTTACGCATTGTCCCGACTAGCACCTAGTTTATCCATAGAAAACTTAAAAATAGCTTACTATGGATATTTTCACTCGATTCTTACTCAGGGTGTTGATCTTTGGGGCACAGCTGCTGACCGCGACAGACTGTTTAGAATACAGAAACGCGCCCTGCGTATAATTGATGGAAAATCAGTAGACTATCCTGCACAGGCGCTATTTATAAAACATAAAATTCTCACCTTACCATGCATGTATGTACTGACTGCTTGTATGTACGTCAGAAGCAATTTGCATGACTATAAACTAAGTGGAACTAACTGTGGTCGCCCGACCCGCAGGCGACCTCTGCTGATAGTTCCGAGACGCCGGCTGGCTAACTCTCGACGGTCACTCAGCGCCATGGGGCCAATCCTATACAACTCAGTCCCAACTGACATAAAAAACTCAAGCAATAATAGTATTTTCAAAAACAAGCTTAAATCATTCCTTTTGGAACAGGCATGTTACTCAATTGACGAGTTCTGTACACTCAGAAAGATCCAGCACCGTAATGTGTGACTGTGTGTGATTTAATTGTATTTACAAATTATGTAACATTGTAATGTAAGTGATGAATATGTAACAGTACCTGACTTATTGACTTGTAAAATGTATTTTTTACCAATAAAGATCTGTATTCTGTAGAAACAAATGCACTTACCGGGATTCGAAACCGGGACCTCTAGCTTCGGAGGCAGTGTCACTACCGACTAGGCTAAACAGGCAGATATGAGTACTTCTTGTTGATGGCAGCTTAGTTAGATGAGTTATCTTCCCTACGATCAACGTTTTCAATTCTAATTCTATTACTAACGCTAGAGGGCGCTAAAATAAAAGTAATGGTAAGGGAGAAAACTTTGCAGAAATAACGTTATAAGTAAATAAGCTTTACTGAAGGTATCAACCAAATATTACAGCATTGTGGACGATTCATACCAAACGGCCGGGGTCGGCGCGCACGCCACCAGAGTCAAAGGAATTCGAACTCTCCATACAGAATCTAGACTTCGTATTCAAACGGCAGCGGCACAGCCGGCGGCAGCCGACCGGAGCCGACAAGTGTTTCAAGTATACTGCAGGGACCGGCTGCCCGCAACCCATTCAAAAATGAAATCTAACTTCTATATGGTGGGTTCGAATTCCTTTGACAAGTGGGGTGCGCGTCAACTCCAGCCGTTCGGTGAGAATCGTCCATTATAGTATTATGTTTGGGTTTATTTGACATTAACGGTTATTCTGTTTAGTGCCGAAAGTAAATAGGTAGGCAAAGTACAAAGTATCCACTTTATATAATGTACTGTTTTATATGCGATACAACCCGCTGCTGTTTAGGGTACCATACCACGTCATACTTTGTGAGTTGCCCTATTCTATAAATAAATAAAAAACTCACGTGCTTGCATGCTTTTATTAAATAATTACATGATAATTACGTATTAGTACATTAAGATACAAGGGTTGTAAAACAAAGAAAGGCCGATATCGCAGAATTTTGAGGCCCGAGCCGCAGGCGAGGGTCATAAATATGCGAGAGAGGGCTTTCTGTTTTACGACCCGTGTTTTGTACACAATTTTACCCACTTTTTACGTAATTTTACGTAAAAAGTGGGTTTTCTCGACGCGCAGCGTGCGGCAAAACGCGCTTTTTGGCAAGGTGTCGTGTAAAATTTTTTTTTTTTTGTGTTACATATCAGATACGTATATCTAACAATAACATTCTTATAAATTAAATTAATCCTGAATAGAATCAATAACAAATAAAAAAATTGGGATCAATATGTATTTACTTCATGATTTTAAAGTATTGGTTTTTTCGGGAGGCTCAGAGTCACGGTCTTATTTTCAAGGTACTGCTGAATACCATCCTCTCCCCTGGAAGAAAAATAGTTAAGTTAGCGACACACATAGGATATCCTATCAATCCGGAAAATTGATGCGTGAAAGACGAAAAAGGGAAACTCATGTTAATTTGTGTACATTGTTGCAGTGTAATTTGACAGTAAGTATTCAGAACAGTCTTTGAGCAAATAAAATTAAGCCAAACTATGAAATAACTAACGAACTTAAAAAAAGTTAAAAAACCCCGACATTATCATTCAAAGTCCAATATCTCAAAAAACGGCTAAACCGATTTTGATAAAACATGTCTAAGAACCATCGCTAGAAAAGCCGCTTTCAAATAAAAACCCCGCACTCAAATCGGTTACGGTACCACAGATAGACACACATGTACACAGGATGCACATGTTAAACATATTATAATACCCCTCTTTGCTTTGCGTCGGGGCCGTCGGGGGTTAAAAAAATGGTAAAGTGATTTCTAAATTTTATATAGGGTAAATGTCCCAGTGATCGATAGTGACCCAATATTTGCCACTTTCAATCTTATACCATAAAATAGGGGCGAACATTACGTGTTGTATTGAATGTATTGGGTAGCAAGCCGTCAAACATTGGTACGCTTACCTTTAGGTTACCTTTAGTTCAATAAGTAGGTATGCCAATAATGATGTATCCAAAATTTTGAAAGAGCATAAATACAAGTAGCAATACAAATGGGATGGCAATATATAGAGAGTTTATGAAAATCGATTTTGGTTTCTATATAATATTATAATATGATTGTGTGTTATTTATTTTATGAACGTGAAGTAAAAATAATCAGTTGTGACTTACAGCTCGCGTCCGATACCGGATTCTTTGAACCCTCCAAACGGCGTTTGTGGGGTGACATGCTCATAAGTATTTACCCTAAAGACAACAAAAAAAAAACAAGTTAGTAAAATTCCTCGGTGAATTAAAAAAGTTACCCAGTTAATCGTATCTATAATAATAATAAATAAGAATCGGAGTCTAACGTGTCAGGTATTTGAGAATGGTTTAATGTGACCAATAAAAGATAAAAAACTTTACCCAATCAATTTCATTATAAATAGGTAGTATAATTATTGTGACCACAATAGTTGCACTTTGGTGAGAGACCCTCCGCGATAATACTGCTTGCTGGTCACGTAATGCATCCCCAAAACCCCTCAATAGTACGTAGTACAGTCAGCCTCACAAGTAGCTGGACACTTTGGGACTTTGTCGCTTTAACCCGTTGGCACTTTAGTTTAAACATGGCGTTAAAGCGACACGGTACAAAGGTGTTAAGCCCCTTGTGAGGCCGACCGTACCATTATATAGTATCAACATATTATACCTTTAGCTACAACTTATAGCCTAATCGATATCGTGAGGCATTTGTTTTTTAGGTAATGTAATATTTTACCACATAGAGCCGGCTCGCACGTGGCGTACAAAGGCAAGAGCAATGTTGATATCATTAGTGATGACGCCTGCTCCCAGGCCGTAGTTGGAGTTGTTGGCGCGGTCCACCACCTCCTCAAATGTCTCGAACTTATGGATGCTCTGGACCGGGCCGAATATCTGAAAATTGAATTAAAAAACCGTCAATTATGAACTGAGAAGCATTTCGGGTATACATATTTGGTACTACGGTTAGGTGGACATTAGACCAAGTGTCTATTTAAAAGGTCGCCCACGCTATTACCGTCCTTTCTGTTTTAAACTCAAATTGACTCCATAATGTTGGTTTAATTTGTTAAAAGATTTGAATTATGCTAACATAGTGACCTTAATCAAGTTAGAGTTGTAAAAGATCAATAGCTGGTCAATAAGATTTTTCCTCACCTCTTCCTTCGAAATCTTCATGTCGTCAGTGACATCGGCGAAGACAGTGGGCTGGATGAAGAAGCCTTTGTTGCCTACACGGTTTCCTCCGACAACACAACGCGCTGACTTCTTGCCCGACTCGATGTAGCCCATCACTTTGTTGAACATCTCAGGGTCAATCTGTATCAATAAATAAAGGATTGTGTTTAACAAACCACAAAATAGATTAAAATTTACCTCCAAAATTTTACTTTTGACTGACATAAAGAGTAAATCATCACCAACATTAAATCTCCATTTCATATTTAAAACAACAAACTAACTCCTAACCACCACACACACACTAACAACCCTTCTGGAGTTGCGGGTGTCCGGGGCTGCTTGTAATTGCTTACCATCAGGCGATTTGTCTGCTAGTTTGCCTCCTTTTTCATAACTAAATCAGTCGTTCAATTCGGGACCCTTCGTTACCAAAAACCACATGTTCCTCCGGATTTCACCTGGGCACCCATCAGAAACTCGCTTCATCAGCCACCTTGATTCATAGGCGCACTATGGGCGCACTTGAGTTTGGCAACTTATAGGACAGACCTCTTTCGCGAGCTCATTACCCCGCAGGCTTTTATGACAAAACCACGTGGTAGTGGGGTGCCCTGATGATTTGACTTTCGGTAGAATGTTTTCAATGATTAAGTATATAATTTACATTTGGTTTAGCTATCAGTTACTACATTTAGTTATCAGTTACATTTAGCTTGGCGATCACTGTTTACATTTAGTGTCAAGTATATTTTTTTAGACAAGAGTTTTTGGTTTCAATGGCAGTTGTATTGTACGATGTGTAGACGTTATTCTATAATTTCTGCATACGTTTATATCGTTATCCACCATTATCGGTACTCATTTGTGTTTTGTCTTTAGCACAGATAGGAGTGGGACGCTTCCTCGTGGATTGAGACAATCTAAATTTGTTATAATACCTGGGGGCCTTGCATCACGTCCTCGTAAGGGTTCCCGACAGTCCGTTTCTTCGCAATTTCGGCAGATTTGGCAACGAATTTGTCGTAAATTCCTGATTGGACGTACGTCCTGGTGCCCGCTACGCAACATTGACCAGCGTTGGCAAAAGCTGCGCTGTGGGCAATCTCAGCTGCTTTGTCGACTGTAACAAAAATGTGAAGTCATAGGTTAATGAGTTATTGTTAAATATGTAAACGTTAAAAATTACGACGGCAAATCATTTATGACATTAAATATTATTATTATTTTCTGTATGCTTCTACGTTAACATGTTTGTTGTTTAATATTGGTAAATATCTTTGAAATAGGCTATTTGACAAAAAATATTAACGATGCCATTCGAACCAGTTTTTAAAGAGGATAAAATTTTTGTATGGGACCAACTACGATTAAAGCAAAACAAAAGCCGCAAATGAGGGTCAAAAGTGGATATTGTTCCCGGGCACCAAAAACGCTCCATCCATACTCATTGACAGATTATTATGACGTCTCAGTGTACGCGCCCCGTACTAACGATGTATGGAAAAACAAGAAAATTGCTATTTTAACCGTTAAATACTGCGTTTAAGGACATAGTTATCATACAATTTCTTTTTTATTGAATCATGAAATTCTTTTGGTAGGTGTTTAACCTTTAGATGATAAAAAAATAGTTTTTTTAAAAACTTTAAAGTTTCGCATTTTATTATTATTCTGATTTTGTTTTGTAATTTTCATATTATTGTGTTAATTTCATGGTATACTGTAATCCATATAACGGCAATATGTTCTAAATTTTAACATGAGGAAACTACCGTATTTACCTTGATTTACACTATTCACACTTCTATTCAACTGCATTTTACCAATTTAACGGGTGATGTCCGGCATAAGAAGTACTCTATGTTTTTCTTTAGGATTCAAAATGAATATCTCCGTTCGATATCAGATTAGGTTTATTTCAGAGTTAAAAGGTAACAAACCACAAACAAACAAACTGTCAAACAGAATTACGACTTATTCGTCGGCATTTAACTCGTCGTATTCATTATCACATTAGCGCGCAAACCATGACTTGTGCGCGTAGAATTGAGTAACAACATAACACTGTGGATACTAATACGCCGAGTCGGATAGACCTTCGGGTCAATCTCGTGTACACTCACCATCTGCATCGTTGAACACGACTAGAGCACTTTTGCCTCCGAGCTCCAACGTGACCCGCTTAAGATTCACCGCGGCTGCGGAGTTCATGATAATACGGCCAACCTGTGAATTTAAATTGTGATAAACACTACGTTTACTCTGTGACATTTTAAAGTTTTAAATATAGTTCAAACGGGGTATTCCTTTCAATCCAAATTAGTCAAATAAGACATACATGTAGGATGTACATAGGTAGATTGTTTGGAGTAAAGTATAGCATTTGAGCATTATTATGATTACAATTGAGTAAGGTGCTAAAGTATACAACTTTTCGGAGTTGACCGAACAAATAAAAATATATACTTTATAGGCACGACGGTTTATTAATTAGCAATTCAAACTATTGGTAGGTATCTACGTATTTTATCAAACGGCTCTATGGAATGATTTTTAACTTCGACCTTGGCATTGGCTCGGTATTGCATAAACGATAAATATAGTACCTAGAGCGGTTCAGAGTTAAACCAGTTTAGGTATATTTTCTATGAGTACTTAGTTCATAGTAAAACTGTTGATGGAAGATTCGGTTTTAAATGTAGTTAGTGTGTACGGTAATGAGGAGGGATGAATGGCGTAATGATAAAAGAACATTAGGGTTGAATGTCGAAGGACGGAGAACGATTGGAAGGCCCAAAAAGCGATTGATGGATTGTGTGAGAGAGGATTTGAGAAAGAAAGGAGTAAGAAAACATGTTGCGCCGACCCTGCATAAGCGGGTAAGGGCAGGGAGATGATGATACTTAGTTGCTCACTTCTGTAGAACCAGTAAAGGCAACTTTATCGACGTCGGGGTGGTGGGTAAGAGCAGCGCCAGCGGTAGGTCCATATCCTGGAATCACGTTCACTACTCCTGGCGGGAATCCGGCTTCCTTCACTAATGCAGCCATGGCTAAAGCGGTGAGAGGAGTCTGTTCAGCAGGCTTCACTACGACGGTGCAACCTGGTGAAAGATAATCGATTTAAGCATGATTCTTACAACGAGACTTACTGTGTATGTCGAGAGTTTCTAGAAGCTTCTATGGTTTGGGGCGTTCCACAGAATAACACATTAATAAGGTTCCCATTACTACTGCTGTAGCTAGTTTATCAGGCGTTACTTACCGGCGGCTAAGGCAGGCGCGATCTTCCAAATGAACATCGGAATCGGGTAGTTCCATGGCAGAATTTGTCCGCATACACCAACTGGCTCTTTCAAGGTGAAGGTCAGGACTTCACCGTCTGTAACCAAATCAGAGTTACACCATTAGGAAACTATAGACATTGGATTCATGTGGAATTGTTCACGTATTTCATGAACGCGCGCGTACCGCTAGCTTGTTGTTCCTGAAATCTGTAATCGCAGTACAATATATAACCTTTGTATAGAAAACTCCCGTGGGTTTGAGATATATCAAATATAATGCATGCACTACGTGGGATGAGGAAGATCAACAGGGTTTTAACAATCCAACCGTTGAAGCCACCAACACTGCCCATAGAATAGTAACTTTGGAAAAGGTGCTATGGGCAATCAACAGCTTCTCTTCATTTAAAGCGGCAGGCTTAGATGGCATCTTTCCAGGTATTCTACAATGGTGCAAATACACGATCGCTCCGCATCTAGTTAGAATCTACCGAGCATGCCTTGAGCACCGCTATGTTCCCTTAAAATGGAGAGAAGTCAAAGTGGTATTCATACCCAAACCAGGTAAGAGTGATTACACGCAGCCCAAAGCATACAGGCCAATAAGCCTTACTTCTTTCCTCCTGAAGACCCTAGAGAGACTGTGCGATCGGGATCTCAGAGACAGGGCACTGGCGCGAAATCCTCTACACCACCAACAACATGCCTATTGTGCAGGCAAATCAACGGAATCAGCGCTCCACAGTGTTATCTCGCCGATAGAAGACGCACTATCAACACAATCATCTGCTCTTGCAGCCTTCATAGATATCGAAGGGGCTTTTGACAAGACGCAATTTAACAGCATTAGCCACGCGCTGCTCAACCACGGCGCGGATCGGACCACAGCTGGGTGGATCGACTGCATGCTGAGGAACAGGGCAGTGCAAGTGACAGTGAATGGGACCACACGAGCCATTATCTCCAGAGGCTGCCCACAGGGAGGCGTCATTTCACCGCTCCTATGGAACCTCGTAGTGGATGACCTTATCAGATCCCTAAACGAGGCTGGTTTCTACACTGTTGGCTATGCAGACGATGTAACAATCCTCGTAAGAGGAAAGTTTGAGAAGGTCCTATGCGAGCTTATGCAAGGGGCACTCAAAATCGTCGAACGATGGTGTTCTGAACATGGATTGTCAGTGAACCCATCAAAAACCGAATTAGTACTGTTCACAAAGAAGCGCACTCCAGACAACCTTAGCTTACCAAAACTTCAAGGCACTACACTAGCTCTTACAAAAGAGGTAAAATACCTAGGTGTAACCTTGGACGACAAACTGCTATGGAACAAACATCTAAGCAACAAACTGGAAAAGGCCTGTGTCATATTTTGGCAGTGTAAAAGGCTACTTGGGAGAACCTGGGGCCTACACACCAAAATCACCATGTGGCTTTACACCGCAGTGATACGACCCATAATCACCTACGGCGCAGTAGTCTGGTGGCAGAGAACTAGACTAACCACGGCCAAAAATAAACTGCAGCAGTTCCAAAGACTAGCTTGTACAGCGGTGACTGGCTGCATGAAAACTACACCCACAGCAGCACTGGAGGTACTGCTGGGACTGCCGCCTCTTGATCTGTTTATCCAGCAGGAGGCAGCCTCGGCGGCCATCAGGCTAAAGTCACTTAACCTCTGGGGTGTAACAAACGGGACCCATACCGAAGTTCTTAAGGAAGCTGTCACCTACCAACCAATGATAGCCGCTCCTAATGACAAGGTACCCAAACAACATATCTTCAACAAAAGCTATGCAATACAGCTAGTTGAAGAAAAATACGATCGGTCTGGAGCACAGGAACTGCGCATTTACACCGATGGCTCTAAAACAAAGACAGGATCGGGCGCAGGAGTGTACTCACCTGAGATAAACATTAACATATCAATAGCCTTAGGCGAATATAGTTCAATCTACCAATGTGAGTGCATCGCCATTACACAGGCTGCCAAGGCAGTAGCAAATCGGAGTATCAAAGATCAGAAGGTACGCATAGTGTCCGACAGCGCTGCAGTACGAGTATTACAAGCCCTAGATAGCAACCTCATCCAGTCTGGGCTCATCCTAGAGTGCCACCAAGCCTTGGAGGTGATAGGGAAAACAAACACTGTCACCTTGCAATGGATAAAAGGGCACAGTGGCTCTCTAGGTAACGACGTAGCTGACGAGCTGGCCAGGAGAGGTTCTAGCCGGCCGGCGTTTGGCCCTAGCCCAATACTCCCGCTACCCTTTAACCAGCTAAGATCATGGCTACGTCGCAGAACATCTGAACAACACGCTGATCGATGGACAAATACCAGTACATGCAGACAATCCCGGGAAATAGTGCCACACCCGGAGGCACGATTTACCAGGCGTCTGCTCTCTCTTAACAGAGCGTCACTACGTATAATCGTAGGCACCATCACTGGACATTGCTCACTCAACAAACATTTATATGTTCTAGGTACGACCGACAGCCCCCTATGCAGGGGATGCCTGTCGGCCGATGAAACAGCTCCCCACGTCATCCTGGAATGCGAAGGTGTAGCTACACAACGGACTCAAATCCTCAACGCACCGAGGTCACTCCGCGAAGCCTGTGGTGACACCAGGAGGATCCTGCGCTTCTGGGCGGAGTTAGGCTGGCTAGATCCCTAGCCGGCGATCACGTCACGCACAATGGTCCGACTCTCACGGACTAAGTGCGGACTGCGGAAAAAGGAGTCCATAACCATAATGCATAACCTACCAACTGTTAAAAAAAACACACAAAAAAAACATTTACCTGCAGGAATAGTGTTTCCGAGAATTTTGTCAGCTTTGCCGGCGTAGTACCTCACGATGCTTGCAGCCCAAAGTATTTCACCGAAAGCTTGCTTCACGGGCTTGCCGTTGTCTAAAGTCTCCAGCTCGCTCAAGTATTGAACGTCCCTATCCATGAGGTCAGCCAGCTTGAGCAGTAGACGGCCTCTCTGGGAAGCGTCGAGGGTACGCCATTCCGAATAGCGATGGAACGCTTTTTTGGCGGCTTGGACTGCGATATCGACATCAGCCTGGAAAAGAAAAAAAGAAGTTTTTGTGAAAGAGCTTAGTGAAAAAATGATAGACGAGCTTAGTGAAAAAAAAAAAAAAATAATTGGCACTCTTTCTTAGACTTCATGTAGGTTACCTTATCTCCCTCGGCTACTTGGACGATGACAGACTCATCTTGGGGGTTGACTGTGGGGAAAGTTTTCTTGCTAGCAGCATCTACCCATTCATTGTTGATGAACAACTGTAAATAATTAATTATTTTATGTATGTGGCCAGAGAATGCACAGGTTCGACAAAATTGGAAAAGTAGGGGGCCGGTCTACGCCCAGCAGTGGGACACCACAGGCTTCCTATATTAATGTATTCATGCTTATTAACTTAAACACTACTGAATATTATTATCATTTCACTAATTGGTACTTTAATATTTGTTTTCATGTCAAAATACGTCTGACCGTCATTTTTGGTTTCTTTTTGTAATTGTTAAGCAAATAAAATGTAAATCCGTAAGTGGCCAATGACAAAGTAAGATTAATATTTTTCTAAAATCGCTGTAACTTGTGCTGTGGATTTTGTACCTATCGTTAAAAAAAATATAAAATAATTCTTAATTAGTTATTCTCTTATTGTATGACATGTAACTTATCTTATCCGGAGTATTTTAATGAGCTGCACGTAAACACCAGATAAACTCGAGTACTTTCAAATTATCGCGCTTATCATTGTTAAAGTGCCAATAACTTCAAAACATATAATTGATATAATGAGGTCTCACAGTCAAAGTTATACAGATGTAAAAATTGCAAATACCTACCTTCTGAGCCGGTCTTTCAATAACATAATGAAAGAGACATCGAAGCAGCGATATGTCTGCTTTTGTCAAATATTGCAGGTGCATTATTAATTTAAAATACCGTAATATCCACAAGGTGGATCGTGGATGAACCGGTAAAGGTTGCGGGAGTCCGCTGGATGCGGGTGGCGCAGGACCGGTCATTGTGGCACTCTTTGGGGTAGGCCTATGTCCAGCAGTGGATGTTCATCGGCTGATATAATATAATAATAATAATAGACTGGCAGACTTTATTTATTAACCGACTTCAAAAAAAGGAGGAGGTTCTCAATTCGTCGGAATATTTTTTATTTTTTTATGTATGTTCACCGATTACTCGGAGACTAGTGGACCGATTTCAAAAAATATTTTTTTGTTTGAAAGGGTGTGTTTTCTAGTTGGTCCCATTGTCACCAAGTCTGGATCTGATGACGGGATCTTGGAAAAATGGAGGGAACTCCTTAAATTATGTACCAAGAGGATGGGGTAAGTAAGGCTACATTGAAGGAACTCTTCAAATTATATAGCAGGAGGATGGGGTCTGGCAAAGTTTGGAGTCGGTGATTTTTTGTTAAAAATTATTTGTTTATTATTTAATCGTATGGCATTTATTTACGAATCGTGAGATCTTCGAGAAGACAAGTACGGTTGCCAGTTTTTGTTGGACTTTTAGCAACACCCAGGGGTAACGGTGGGTACTCCCTACGGACGTAGTGCACCTTCGACCCCCCTTTGTCAAGTGAGTGGGCAACTTGACTGCTAGAAGTTCTCAAGCCGCCCAAAGGCCTCTAACTTGGCTTAACGACTGCTATCGTAGACAGCAGCCGGGATCAACAGCTTAATGTGCCTTCCAAAGTACGAGAGCGCTCAGTTAGTAACCACTCAAAGCGGTCACCCATCCAAGAACTGACCTGCGCCCACATTGCTTAACCTCGCATACCGCACGCGGTACGCGGGCGCCGCTGGGCCACGAACGAGCGCTCTACTACGCTACTGGCAGACTGACCGCCACACAAATGCTTGATAATGATGAGACGCTTTTGTAAATGGGAACCCTAATCATAGGATACATTGTCTTTACACATTAAAAATCCTAGCGCAACTATTTTGACAGTTACGCCGCGTCTGTAGATAGCTAAGCGGCTTACGGAAGACGGTATACTCGTACCTACTCCCATATAATGGGTATTACGTACATCCAATCAAATGTTCAACTAGATGATCGACTTGGCCTTGAGTGTCTTTTGCGTTTCGTTGTTGGAACGCAAAATAATACCTGTGTAAACAGTGAATTGTATGTACAGTCGACTATAAAGAGATCGATCCAACCTAAGTTTCAAAAATATGTATCCATGTCTGTATTTACTCAACAAGAGCGTCGTGGATACATATTTTTGTAACTTTGGGTGGATCCGACCTACTTGTAGTCGATTGTACACAAGAGTATAAGAATACGACCCCCTTGAGTTAAGGTGCACCTAGTGTCGATGATTTTCTATACTATAGCGACCTGCAAACTAATTCCAGCGTATTATACCTACATACACGTAGATAGCGGTGCGGCTTGGATTTTAAAGGATCCGCCATATCATCTAATCATACTAATAACTATAGGGCGTGACTGCAAAGTCAGAAATCACAAGGAAACACCGGGCGTGAATTATATAACTTGGATCAGGAGATTCATTGGACAATGTACATTTCGCTATAAAAACAATGTCGTAGGGACTTAAATAATGCCTGTTTCATACCGTAGTAGATTATTGGCTATGTGCGAAGTAGGTGGTGGGGGTAAGCTAGGCGATCGTAGCGCACACCATGGCAGAAATGTGCACTTACCGGGGACAACTGTCAAATTCACTTTCACGTTTTCTATTGGTTTCTTCGATTCGTTTCGTTTGTATGTATTTATTTAGTCTCTTATTTATTTCAGTAAAATTTCCAATACGGGGTCTTTCTCGTTTACTAAAGTAAATAAAATATTCATGTGTCATTATTTGACGTCTCTGAGTTTTGACATTGTCTCGGGACCTTCGACGTTTGACGTTTCAGACGTGCACATATCCAATAGACTTTCTAGAGATAAAATACCAATATTGATTTTATTTTAATAATAAAATGTATACCCAAAAGGACAGTAAACGTTTATTTACAAAACAATAGGAATCAAGGAAAATATAACTAAACTAAACTAACTATAAACTAAAATAAAACAAAACTAAATAATTACAAATAAAAAACGGGCCCCAGGTCTGTTCCGTGTAGCAAGGTGCCCAGAAGGCTGGCGGCATTGCCACGCTGGATGGCAATGGAGATCCGTTGGGCGAAAATATATTTTTGCCTCTCCCCAACAATTCCTAATTCTTGAGGTATTTAGCGATGTGACAGACAGACAGACAGAACGGTATCATAAGAGTTCTTTTTTTCATTTTGGTACGGAACCCTAAAAAATGCATGGAGACGAACTGAGGGCATCCTTCTTTCTATCATGCACTGTTACTTATTCTTCTATTGAACTCATTAATTAAAATTGTAGGTAAGTTTGTTTATAATTGGTCATACAGTTCCTATCTTCTTATGTAAGTATTAAGACTGATAGCTGATGATTAGTTTATTCATTCATTGTATCTATTTATGTTTATTCATTTAATTTATGTATTAGAATTATTTATTTAATTTATCTATTTATATTTATTTATTTAATTGTATCTATTTATGTGTATTCATTTAATGTATCTATTTTCATTATTTATTTAATTTATCTATTTATAATTATTTATTTATCTTCTTATGTAAGTATATTCTGACCGATCCCTGATTAGTGACGTGGTTCGACGAATAAGCATTACACACTCCTTCGCTGACTATACTCAATTAATTATTTGCAGTAAAACATAGTTAAATGCATGCAAATACAATTTAGTAAATTAAAAATACATAGAACACAATGGATACAGAAAGCAAAATTGAATCGGTGATTATACAATGTCAAAGACAAAAACTGAAACAGATTGATACAATTAAAAAAAAAGTCACATATTCATAATCATTAACATAATAAAATAAAAATTAAAGTATTTATTAATCCTCCGCAGTTTCAATAAAAATTAAATGTATGTATGAATAGACTTTAATTAAATTAAATACTCGTTTACAAAAATAAAAAAAACGGGCCAAGTGCGAGTCGGACTGGCGCACGAAGAGTTCCGTACCATTATCTAGAAAAACGACTAAAAAAACACTTTTGTTGTATGGGAGCCCCTTATTTTATTCTGGTTTTTAGTATTTGGTGTTATAGCGGCCACGGAAATACATAATCTGTGAAAATTTCAATTGTCTAACTATCACGGTTCATGAGATACAGCCTGGTGACAGACAGACAGGCAGACAGACAGACAGACGGACGGACGGACGGACAGCGGAGTCTTAGTAATAGGGTCCCGTTTTACCCTTTGGGTACGGAACAAACAAACTATACATATCAAAAAATTATTACTGGCTCGGAATAATAAGCTGAGGAAACACAACACAAAAGCCACTTATGGTAAGTGCAGGAGTGCCAGTTAACAACAATAGCCCATAGCCCGTTATTAATTGTGTCTACCACAATGCCGGAACTGTGGTCTCCGCGTCTGTAATTTCATCTGTCAGCAATAACATCGCCACGATGCACATCTGATCCACATATGGTATTGGCAATTTGTGAATCGTGTTTTGATTGCTGCTCAAGTAGACATGGAAAGTTGGAAAGCACTCTGAAATATTATAATACCTTAGGTGTATTTCCTTGCTCTTATAAAAAGCATACAAATTAAAAACTTAAAATAAATGTCTAGTATATAGTTTCAATCCTACTCGATGACGGTAACACATCACACGTGATTGCACATGTGAACAGTATATGACAACTACTCCGATGAAAAAATTACGAAGCTTTTTATGTGGAAAGTAATCACTGTACATTTTTACTACTTTTTACTTGACTATACTACTAAAATGTGAATCTTTTTGTAAAGTTAAATGATTTTCTTAAATTAAAGATAGTACTCGTAGTAGTCTCACTTGCTGTTTCATGCCTTTGTTTAAACATTTGAGTAAACAGGTGCTTATACATGGTTCAATTTTGCTTGTTAATTTACTTACAGGTTTAAAATTTGGCTATGACCGGCAACACCTTCTAAATCTATTACAAATATTTTTTCCCCTTTTCGCTTAGTCAAATTAAGTCATAATTTGGCAACAATATAAAACAGATAAGAAAACGGTCATCGAGCGTAGCTAATCAAAATTTTCATTATGTTGTTTTTTTTTAATGAGTTTACTTTTGATGAATGCCGCTTGATTAAACTGAAAAAGTTGGAAAACACTCTGAAATATTATAATACCTTAGGTGTAGTTTTTGAAATTATACTGGATGTTTCTTTTTAATTCCGCTAATTACACAACACAACACCACAACACCACACCAATCACCAGACAAAACGTACCATGTCGAAGATATTCAAGAATTTATTTTCTTTAATTAACACCCCTTGTATAGTATAAAAGATCCTTAACAATTAAACAATGTTACCGTGCGTGTCATTCAAATTCCGAATTTGTCACACTTGACATTAACTATTGCATAACTCCACGTTAACTTTTAAGACCGTTTTGCATTTACCCTTACATTATTTTACATGGAATATAGAAAAAAAAACGTTTTATCTTAAATTTTGAAAAAATAAATAAATAGGCTACGTTGTTTCCATGAACGAACGGAAATAAAATTAATTACTTGAAAAAAAAAAAACAGGGAAATGACACAGGTCTCAGTCCTATGCGTACTTGAAATACAAAACCGGGCGGGAAATTGTCGCCTGTCGGGTTATGGTACAGTGAACAATTATTTAAATCGCATTCATAATGTTCAAAGATTCTGAATCAATGTCCCCTACACAATTTGTTCGCCTAAGTCTCTTAGATACTCATATATACTATATATAGTTGTTTTAAGTCAACTTGGTACCCCTCCAACTACATAATTGATCCAGTCATAAGTATAAGGAGTATAACCTCGGAATTAGAGCTGTACACACCTTCATTTTAGCATTCCTCAAAAGTTTCATAAACTTTCGTGTCTGTGCCGCAAGTTATATATACAAGGGTAAAAGGTCTCGTAGGTTTTTCGCAAACTCTGTCCCTCTGTCTGTTTGTGACATGCTAAATATCTCAGGAACTATTATCAATTTCAAGTTCGGAATAGACTAAAAAAAAAGAAAAAGTAAGGACGCTAAAATGGAACAGGACAGGCCGCATAATGCCGTATGAAAGAGATTAAATGGACCAAAAAATATTGAATGGATCCTAAGACATGGTATGTAAGGCCAGGACATCAAAGAATATGATGGGCGGATCCTTTCAAACAAAAGTCACACTGGATGAGCAAAGCCCGAGACAAAGTTTTGGAAAGAGCTCGGGGAGGCCTACGCCAAACAGGCGACTACTATAGATTTAAAATTATAATAACTTAGTTATTAGAATGTAATTAGTTAACTTGTAGTAGAATAAATGGCTTATTTATTTATTTATGTCTGTACAAAGTTAATTCAAATATATAGAATACAAGCTTTTGCCCGCGACTTCGTCCGGGTAGAAGTCGTTCTCGCCTTAGAATCATTTGTTTTCCCATCCAATCTTTCTCAAGCTCAGATGGTTAGAAGGCGTCGAAAAGGACACCAGGACCTTAGGGGTGACATGTTAGAGAAGTAAAACCACGAATAAATCGGACTGGAGAGACTTGCTTGACCAGTCTAGGGCCCACCCGTGACTAACGTAACGCCTCAGATGATGATGATGATACAATCTTTCACCCTTCTTTACACCCCCTTAAGAAATGATAACATTCAATATGACATTCTCTAGAAAACCTATTGTCAAAACGAATGATTAAGTGCTTATTTCGGAATATCAAATGTACCGATTCTAGACGAATGAATCTCGTCAAAATTATTACATTTACAATGACAAAAGTCTCGCTACGCAGTTCTACCGTAAAATGTTGTCCCAAAAGAGCGAGTTTTTCATGTAAGTATGATGGTCGAAGGCCGGAAGCAGAGCGGCAAGGACTCATGCGATAGTAATCACACAGAGCGGGCTTCTTATGTAAGGCCCGAAGCAGATAGGCGAGACACGCGAGGCCGAAGGCCTAGCCTCCCAAGAGAGTAGATTCTTCATATAGCATACCGACTGAAGAACCGAAGCAGAGTGGCAAGGCATGCGAGGCCGAAGGCCGATTATTCACACAGAGCGGGCTCCTTATGTAAGGCTGAGGGCCGAAGGCCTGAAGCAGAGTGGCAAAGCATGCGAGGCCGAAGGCTGATCTTTCACACAGAGCAGATTGGAAAGGCAGCCAACAGAGCGGGCTCCTCATGTAAAGCTGAGGGCCGAAGGCCCGAAGCAGAGCGGCAATGAATGCGAGGCCAAAAGAAGAGAGTCCCAACAAAACGGGTTCTTCATGTAAGTATTATGACCAAAGGCCCTAAGCAGACCGGCAAGACATGCGGGCCTATCATTCCAACAGAGCAGGCTGCTTATGCAAGGGTTATGAAGGCCCAAAGCAGAGCGGCAAGGCACGCGAGGCCAAATCCCGAGCATCCCAACAGAGCTTGGCTCATTTTGTAAGGCCCGCAGGGCGTGCCAACGTGACACTACCTGTCCTCGAGTGTCTTATAAGCGAACCTGAGGGCCGAAGGCTGGAAGAAAAGCTAGTAGCAAAGCAAGCAAGGCTGAAGGCGTCACATTATAGGGCACTATTTATGAATGGCTGAGTGCCGAAGGCCCTATGGGCGAGTCAACGTGGACACTGTCTATCCCCGAGTGTCTTATAAGCGACAATGAGGGCCGAAGGCCCCAAGGCAAGGCACGCGAGACCGAAGGTTGAACGAACTAACAGTATCTTTACATAACTCTGAGGGCCCAAGGCCCAAAACTGAGTAGTAAGGCACGCAAGGCCGTAGGTTGAATATCCCAACAGAGCGGGCCCTTTAATAAGGCTGAGGGCCGAAGAGGAGGAGAGAACGTAAGGCACGCTAGAACGAAGGTCGAGTATCCCTACAGAGCGGGCTTTTCATATAAGGCTAAGGGCCGACGGCCCGATGGGCGTCGTGCTAAGTCAAGCCAAGAGTGCTATACGCGATCATAAAGGAAAGGACAACATTAAGTAATCGGAAAAAGAAATAGGCTTACAAAGTTACACATGCAGATTTTCTATCTAGAAAACGGGACCAAAATTTAAGTTTAGGGTCACAGTTACTTAAAGGGCTAAACGCTAAAAGATTTCAAGTTTTGAAGTGACCGTGGCGGCTTGCACGTACACTGCACAGCGTCCCGGTGCAGCGCTAGCATTTACTTCTTTTTTTCAGTTTTTATCTGAAGATATCACTTATGCTTTTTATTTACGCATAAAAATAACGCCAAAATATCACAAATTCATAGTAGAACTAATTGCTAAAAGGTTATGCACGAAAATAGCGTCAACAATCAAAAGGAATTAGGATACTTCGGTTTTGACATACCGAAACGTCAATTTGTTTACAATACGTTAAATTCTGCTATGTTTTAAGTTAAATAACTTGACACGCCGCTATACTCCCAATTGGATGAATCTTAAATCGTAGAATATATAATAATAATAATAATACTTTATTTCAGGTCGTAGACCCATACAAATTAAAATAAAAAATCAGATTAAAAATTAAAATTAAAGATTACATATAACACTATTACAAAGACACACACTATACAATAATAACACATATACTTACATTTCGACAATACTTACACAACTAACATTTAAAGGCAAAAGCGGCAAAAGTAACTTTGTAATTGCATAGTTTTCTTTATATGCAGTTTTTGATTGCGTTATATGTGCATTTTTTGAATTTAGAAAACGGGACCAAAATTTGGGTTTAAGGTCACAGTTACTTAATGGGCTAAATCATAATAGAGTTCAAAATTTAAAGAGACCGTGGTGGCTGTCGCGCACACTGCGCAGCGCCGCGAGCGACGCAGAGCTTGCGCTTACTTTTTTCAGTTTTTATCTGAAGATTTTACAAATATTGAATGAGGATGTTTTTCCTTTGTAGTCAAGTATATGCTTACCAATTTTCAAACCCGTAATACATGGATTGTAGGAATTCCCATACAAAATTCAACCCCTCTTTTTACCCCCTTTTAACCCAAATCTGCACAATTTTTATAGCCTAAAACCTGACCGGGTATTTACACGACAGATTAGTAATTTTTTTATCAAAATCCGTTCAGCTGTTTTCACGTGATGCGCGTTCATATAAACAGACAAACAGATAAACAGACAAACAGACAAAAATTCTAAAAACTGTTGGAACGTGTTCTGTTATCGATTCTAAGTATCCCCAGCCAACTTTTTTTCGAATATCTTCCATGTACAGACTTTCGACCCTCTTCAGCTTTATTATATGTATAGAACATAGATGTATAGATGATAATTTTTAACGTATATTTTTTATTTCTCTGAAAAAAGGACTGATGAAGCGATGGGGGTGTAAAAAATCAGTTATATTATGAGGTCAAATGGGGTATCATACGAAACGGATAAACTTGCACATTCTGAAATAAGGGTTTCTTTTTTACAAAAGTGTTTAAAATATATCGAGCTCGCCCATATCTGCGAAGTTTAAGTACCAATCAAACATTTTGTAATTATATCACATAGTTATATGATTAACTCAAATATAAAAGGAAAAATATGAATATATCTAAATTGCATTTTAATTATTTACTTGGTACATAAAATGCTAAAAAACACATCTTTAGAGCCAAGATATCTAAAAGCGTCAGGAAACGATTTGTAAAGACCTACATCTGGAGCATAGTGCTGTACGGAAGCGAGACGTGGACATTGCCTCAGCGAGATAGAGAGAGATTAAGTGCCTTCGAAATGTGGTGCTGGCGGCGAATGGAAGCCATAAGCTGGACAGAAAGGCCTCTTCTGTTCTCAATCATCTTCAAAAGAGAAGAGACTGCTTTTGAAGATGATTGAGAACAGAAGAGGAAATATGTTGGGGCACCTGTTACGACATGACAATTACATAAAAACCATAATCGAAGGAAAGATAGAGGGGAGCAGAGGCAGCGGAATAGCGAGACGTGTGTTTATGGATCAAGCCAAAGAGAAGATCAATGTTATGACGTATCAGGGGCTCAAAGCATTGGCAGAGAACCGAACAATGGCTACACACCGACAAGAGCTACACTCTTAAATATAATAATATGATGATGATAAAAATGATAATTTTTAAATCATCAGTGTATTAATAAAGTTTGTCCGAACCCTCTGCTTCGAACCAGACGGGTTTCTTGTTTATTTTCTTTTAAGATGAGAAGATATTCGAAAATGCTTACTTAATCCAAGAATTCTAAAGACCGGGAAACATTTATATAGGTCCATAAATGTAAAATAAGCATTCATTTTCTATGGTGATTCATCTTCATTCATTTTTTCATACAAGTTGAAATAAAATGACTGGAGTACACTATGTCAACCAATAATGAAGTACCTACTGTAATATTTTGCATAACCGGTACCTAAATAAATGGTTATTAGTATTGCGGCTGTTAAGCACTGTAATCTCACAAAATTTATTTTCAGACTGGAATGTCGCTGAAAACAATAACAACGCTTGTCGTGATAACTCAGCGTTAATTTACTGAACAATATGAATTAAATGTAGGAAAGCATGTTTATCAGATTCTCATAACATGTGTAAGTCCGGTATTGTTGGGACATCAAAAGTAGCTTACCTTAGTATATTTGATGTCAACGTTGGCCATCTTGAATAAGTAAGCACACGTGTGTCGCCGGCTCCGGTCTCCCGCAGAGTGAGTTTAGTTAGACGTGAATCAGAACTACGACTATATTTTATTTGTATTGTGCTCGCGCGATAGCTATTGATAAACACAAAGGAGCTACTGATAAAGGTCTGGGCCATTCATGTGTGTTTGGCTGCTGTTGTCAGGTGGTCTTATATAGACAGTGGCCTTGTTGTTTCGAATGTTTCGATGTTATTTCTAGACCTATGCATGATATCTATCTTTTCCTGTTATTGACAACGTTGAAGCCATCATTTAGATCATATACATAGACGGCTTAGTTAATCTATTAAACGACTAATTCCTAATGCGCTCTATGAAAAACCTTTGATTGCATATCCTTTAATTGTGTTGTTTAGGGGTCAGTTGGGAGGTGAATAACAAAGGCCAATGTTCTCTTTCAAAATAAGCACTTTAATTTAATTTACCTGCGATAAAATATTGTCATAACAACCAAAAAATAATAATGATTCAACCAATAAGAAATGTTTCTTTTATTATGATAATTAGACTCGCTGTACCTAATAGGTACTTGTTGATAAGAACCGTTATCCTTTGAGTACAAGACATTGAAAAGAAAATGCATACTCAAACATTTATGTACCTACGTGTAAAATATACTAGAACACGTACATAAACTGAAACCATGTTAAGTAAGACAGGCGTGACTTATACAGTTTATTTAAAACAGGTTTAGATCCAGCACGTCCTCTCGTCACCGGCTATGGCTCTAACTTGTACCGGCTGACGCGGGGCGATGCCTACGTGGTGCAGGTGATCCACACCAACGCCGGATTCCTGGGCGAGACCGGCTTGATCGGCCACGCTGACTTCTGCGTCAATGGCGGTACAACACAGCCCGGCTGCCAGGGACACTTTATGCGTAAGTGCACAATAGATGTTTTTGACAGGCCTAGACACAGCGTCTCCATTAGTCACCGGCTACGGTTCTAGCCACGTTCTAACCTATTGGTACTGACTGACGCGAGGCGATGCCCACGTGGTACAGGTAATCCACACGAACGCAGGATGAGACCGGCTTGATCGATCACGCCGACTTCTGCGTTAACGGCAGCACACAACACGGCACGGCTGCCAGATACATGTTTTTGACAGGCTTAGATCCAGCGTGTCCACTAGTTACCGGCTACGGTTCTAATCACGTCATAACGTATACCGACTGACTCGAGGCGATGCCCACGCGTTGTACCACACGAACGCAGGATTCCTAGGCGAGATCAGCTTGATCGACCACGCTAACTTCTGCGTCAACGGCGCCGCAACACGGCCCGGCTGTCAGGGACAATTTATGCGTAAGTGCATCATAGACAGGCTTAGATCCAGCGTCTCCACTAGTCGTCGGTTACGGTTCTTATCTGCACGGGCAGCCTTGGGGCGATGCCCACGTGGTGCGGGTGATCCACACAAACGCCGCCGGAATCCTGAGCGAGGCCGGCTTGATCGGCCACGCTGACTTCGCCATGCCACGTCCCGCCGCTGGTACGAGTACATGCACATTCTCACATTTCCCTTCCAGCGCATGAACTGCATTCCGCATAGCCACATATGGCAACGGGTACGGGGTACGGAAAATATGCTGAAAAATACACTGCGTCCTTCGTGAATTTGTACAAACAAAAAGTTTTGAGGGCAATTTTCAAAACGTAGCTGTTACCTCTTATTGAGTCCGTTTGATTTTTTTTAAATGTGATAAGTTAATTACTCCTTTCATTGCTAAGGGTATCATCAAGCTTACAATGGTGGATTTTGTATAAAAAGTGCACCAAAACGTGTAACCATATACGAATATGATAAGTATGTTTTAAAATCATGAAACAAACAAACAAGTAGGAGTACCGTAGCGGCTAGATAAACTTTTTTTATTTACGCACTATTGTGGTGAGATATAAATAATATTTGTACATTCACAGGGATAGCGCGATGCAGCCATTTCATGAGCTCGTGCTACTTCGCGGCGAGTGTGCGGCAGAACAGAAGTATTCGGATGGTGGGCGTGCCGTGCGACTCAAACTGTCCCAAGGATAGAGGTCGCTGGGGAATCCGCCTGGATCGGCGGGCGGTGCGGCTTGGTGAAGCCACTCCAGACACGTGAGCAATTGAGCGTCGAATATAAGACCTTTTACATATATTTTAGACCATAGTTTATCTACAACTGCTACCGGGTATGGTATGCGAGGAGCCATGGGAATAGCGATATCTGTCGCGACTTTCATCTCCACGCTCGACGTCATGTTTCGTTAACTACTTACTACAAAGCTACTTTTGGGTATATAAATGTATACTAACGTAAGACAAATTAGCACTTAAACAAAGAAACTTTTTCCTTTAAGTACTTTTGGGGAGGTTTTGTAATCCGATGGTGATTAGTTAACGTTTATAATATTCCCGTTCCGAAAGTAATTTTCATAATCGTGTATGTCGCTGGTAACGGCCGTCCTTAGTTAAGAAGCAGTAATCCAAGTTAACATCACTGCCAATCAGCCAACGTTGCAGAAAATGCCCCAAATTTTCTTCATAAAGATAATCCTATTTCTCAGTTACACATACAAACGGCATGATAAATTCACCCCTTTATGGAGTGATGTTAAAAAACTCAGGAGCAATTTGTAAGGAAAATCGATACAAAGTGTACCTATTTTTTGCTCTTAACCATATATGCACTTTAGTGATAAAATAAGTTATTGAGTGCTCTTAAAACTTTATGCGTTGATGGCTTGCACTAGATTTATTACCTCGCTAATGTTGACTTTCATATCTCTTTTTCCAGGTGTCGAGGCATGTACTGCGTTAGTCTAGACCACGAAGAAGCCTGTCCCTTCGACTGAAATAATAATTTGTAGCTGTTATTTATTTCAATTGTATAAATATTAGATGGATTTTAGTTATATTTCGTGTAATGGAATAAATAGACGTCTTTAATAATTTTCGCTTTAATCTACGAAAAAGCGCTCCTATACCTACGCTACGGGTAAAATAAAACCTTTAAAAATAATAAGTAGTTTAACAAAAGACAACACAAAATTATCTATACCCAGTTACTTAATAAGAAAGCAATTATTAAAACATTGAGATAACATCATCATGTTTGTGAAGTCACTTTCCAATAAAAAGAATATCGGAGAATGTATAGTCGGTTAATCGTATAGTATAATTATAATATCATATCTTAAACATTACCTATCTGTACGCAGGTTTTGAATACTTACCTACGTACCTTTATTTATTTATTCATTTATTTATTTACGAGTATTTTACTGTGTACATGTACAACTTCAGTGCATATAAATACATGGTGTTACATTGTGATGAGGGAGTGTACATGCTACCCTGTAAGGGCATTAAGATGTTATTAACTAGGTATAAGTTTTATTAATTTATTTAGTGTTTTGGACTGATCACATATTCCACTTTACACTTGCTTTATACGGGATTCGTAAGTATACATGTGAAAGCCCCGGAGGGCATTGCAAGCGTAGTTAATAAAGGGCAGACCGAAGTCTTTTTTTATAAGTTTCTATTAGGTGTAGTCAAAATATTCCTACAGCGTGTAGTACTAGTAACATTTGTTGACTAAAAAGTCTCTTAAAAGTCTAATAACCTATTTGGGCCAAACACCATATTTTTTAAGTGGCTCGATACCTTGTTAAAATCTCTTGGGTCGCTTTTTAAAGCTATGACTTTAGATGTTATAAGGACTCCGGTCCGGACTTGATAAGTAGTGATTATGTTGTATATGACAAATTTTAAGCTACTAATACCGTTTAGGTTAAATACTATACCATCGGCGTAACTTTATTCATTCATAGAGCCATAATAATAAGTACACACGGACCTCACACGATGGCATTACTAAATCGAAATTGACCACTTTGCCATAAGAACCAAATGGCGCTTATCGTTGCTCGATGTCCGAAACTGAAGAGGGGCCGATATCGACACCGATTATTACTTAGTTGTTGCTGAACTGCGGCTCAAGGTTGCGGTGGCACGACCAATCAGGGTGAGGAGGTGTTCCGCTCCACAGCATCGACAAAGCCATTGAACCGCAAGACACCCATTTACCACCAAGGCTTCTTGACATCAATGTCGATCCACCCACAGATGACGAAAGAAAGGCAAACCCTAGGCCTCGACCCTATAACTACGGAAATGCTGTAAGCCGACCGAAACTCTAGATTCTGATAACTTTAATTCAAAAATCTGGACGAATGCAAGAGCGTCGCCAGCCGGTTGCCAGCCGATGGCCTAGGGGGCCTGATATAAATAGAGTGAGGAACGTATGAATTGGGAGAGCATTTTGAGTCTCTAAGGGGGAGGGGGAGAGGGGGCTATACCCCATGGCGACGCCTTCACGAGAAAAAGTTCAAGATATTCGGGTCCAACCTTAAATCCTTACAGCTGTATGGGTGTGAGACGTGGAAGGTCACCAAAGTCATCTCGCACTAGCTCCAGGGTCTTCGTCAAGCGCTGTCTCCGCTGAATCTTCGGTATCTATTAGCCGGATAAAATCTCTAACGAAACTCTACTGGAGCGCCGCAGCAGATCAAGCGACGCAAATGGAACTGGATTGGCCACACCCTACGGAGATATTCCGATCATATTTCTAAGCAGGCGCTCGATTGGCATCCACAAGGAAAGCGCAAGCGTGGTCGACCCTAACAAACCTGGCGATGCACAGTTTCAGACCAGGTGAAGAAAATCGGAAAGACTTGGAATGAGATCAAGCACAAAGCTCAAGACCGACGCCCTCTGCCCTATCCAAGGGACATAGCAGGTATACTAAGTCAAGTAAGTCATTATATTAATGTTTTGTGATGGTGGTTAAGGACGACGTATAGGCCGTTCTTCTAGTTGCACTGACAAAGTATAATTTCGGGAGATTTAAGGTGGAAAAAAATAAGTCCATATTTTATGTGTTTTCATAATTTAGTAATTTTATTTAATATTGTTTTAATTTGACTGTTCTGCATGCGTGTAATACTTTGTATAATTTTGGAAAGCACAACATCTAAATCGTGTCTTAATCCATAAGCCAATTCCACAAAGGGCTGTCATGAAGTAATACAATAATTCCAGATACATACTTTATTTATAGTAACTTTTATAGGTATACATGTTTATAAAATTAGAAAATTACTTAGGTGTCATTAAAATTTTCAAAATGGTACAGGAAAAGTTGCACTCTTCGTTGTACAGTTGAGCTTTAAACGTCACGTTTCCGTAGAAAAAGCTGCCGCCGAAGTAGTTGTTCGCAATAGCTCCAATGTCAACTGTTTTCGAATAGTCACCCTTAAACGGAAAATAAGCAAACGTAGGTAAAAAAACCTAAGCAAAGAAACCTGACATGATATACATATAATCACTCAACACAATCATTTTCGAACGTACGATAGCTAGATCTAACTCACATTTACTAGGGAAAATGACAATTAGGCGCTCGAAAACGTTGCGTATTTAATTACCCCACAGTTTACATGAAGGCTTGAAACGCACAAAGCGGGCGTGGCGCGGTGGTGGTTTTGCATTTTTGATTTTCCCGAAACTGTCGACTGTCGATACGCTTTATACGTCACACACACCGCTTGCGTCCTACCATACCGCGCGGATTTTTCGGTGCTACGTCCCCGTGCCCCGGACCGCGTTAGCTTTACGGCAAAACCGCCTCCGCCCCGCAACGACGCTGCGCCGCGCTCTGTGCATGCGTCTCAAGCTCAACGCATTATACTCGTATCTACCTACCGAGTCCTTATATAAAAGATGGAATTTTAAATGCCACGTGGAGGGAAAATAGGGATAGCAAATATCACGGAGAGGAAACATTTTATTTTATTTTTGAAGAAACAAACTGTGTTCAAAGGTGTTTAAAAAGATGGTATGTACGCAGGTTAAATCAATGTACATGTCACATAAGATTAACGTGCCCAGTCGAACTTATCCCCTTGAGGTATTGAGTGGAGATTGATTAAATGAGATAGGCAAATTTATACCGTGTACAAATTTTCAACGTGTCGTGTCAATAAGTGGAAATAATTTGTAGCTAAACCATACCATACTAAGGCTGGTCTCATAAGTTATAGTACTACTCTACTATGTACAAGCAAAAGGGGATTTCTAAGTTTTTTGACAACAACTTTAGAGATCCCCTTTTGCTTGTACCTAGTAGACCGTCTTAACGCAAGAACTACACACAAAAATATAAAATATACTTATAACGAACTATACACAAAAATAAAAAAATAAAATAAAATGGCCGCTAGAATCTATAATGACTTGCCTACGGTTTTGTTGGAATTACCTATTAAGAAATTTAAAACGCAATTGTTAAAATGGCTATCACAGAAAAAAATCTATTCACTTAATGAATTTTTAACAATAAATCTAAACAGTAGTATTATAAAACATTTGCATGCCTACTACTTACTATAAGGTAACAAACATTATTAAGACCCACTATGTTTGTAAAAACACCTTCATAATGTACATGTCTACCTTCATAATGTAGATGTTGTACAAATAAATTTATATTCTATTCTATAACAAAAAAATAGTAAGTTGTAATTGTCATGATTAAGCCTTAAAATATTTCAAGGCTTAATAATGAATGATAATTACAAGCGTTTATTTAACTTAACCAGCTTACCCTGTTGGTTAGTATGTCTGTGTTTATCAAATTTTGCAACTGAATTTTAGACCACACAAGATTATCCTCAACCGATTGGGCTAAAATTTGGCATACTTATGTAACTTCGATGACAATGCAATATTATGGTACCATCCAGCTGATCTGATGATGGACACAGAAGGTGACCATAGCATATCCTAGACTACACCAGATGTTTTTGGAACTGTCTCAAAGAGTAGGTGATGACTGTAGAAAAAAGGTACAGTCGGCAATAGTTGCTTGTATCAAAAATGCTAGTAAAACTACAGTTACTTGGTAGGTTTTCCTTACTCACCTTTAGAATTTGGCAGTTCTTGGTGGCATTATACATAGATGTGAATAAGGGGCGAAGGAATACATGTTCGCAAGGTTTATTCATTTGTAATCTTGTCAGCTCTTTACCGTTGGCTGACGTCACAATTTTCCCCTAAAATATAATAGGACATAAGTCTTATAATTAAAAGGCCGTAGCAGGAGAAGGGAAGAAAAATGCCGATCAATATTATAACCTGCTGATAATCATAAAAGGGCATTTTTCCTTCCCCTATCCTGCTAGGGCTTTTACGCACAAACACATTGAGAGCCGGAGTATTACCAGAAGGCGTAGCGTGGGTAGGCCCCCCACACGGCGGACTGATGGCCTGGTAAGGGTCGCGGGTGACCGCTGGATGCGGGTGGCACAGGACCGGTCATTGTGGAAGTCTTTAGGGGAGGCCTATGTCCAGCAGTGGACGTCCTTCGGCTGATATGATGATTATGATGATGACGTTGAGAGGATTGGAGATGATCGTGCCGCCGTAAGTGTGGATCTGGGGCGTCCGATCGGCTGACCAAGATATAGCTGGATAGACGAAGTCCAATAAAGCCTTTTTCAGCTTCAAAGAGCCGACTGTGAATGGCGACAAGCTGCCCAGGACGGCTAGCATAACTTGGCGCGCGAGCTATCTCACGCGCGAGATAGACTATCCGCCTCTTTCTAATTGGTACACACAGAAAGAGACGGATTGTCTATCTCGCTCGTGAGATAGCTCGCGCGCCAAGTTGTGCTAGCCGGGCAGGACAGAGTACAGTGGTTTGTTTTTTTATGTATGAATATTCCCCGATAGCTCTTGACCACGTTGGCTGATTTTGATGATTACTTTTTGTTTCAAAGCAAATACCCCGACATAGGTGCCATATAAATTTGGTAAAGGTCTGATAATGGGATCTAGGAGGAATCGAGGGAGCTCCTCGAAGTTGATAGGCACGCATATGCTGATTTCGGTATTTTCTGTAAGTAACCAAGCATTGGCTCACGGAAACCACAAATTGTGGCATAGCAAGTACAAAAATGGAGTCAGTTTTTTTGGTATAAATTATTGTGAAGTCGGTTGAAAAACCGTGGGCATAATGCCATTTTGAAACCGTAGCTATTTAATATGGAATGCAAAGTTCTGTCATTCGTTTCATACGAAGTGAGGAAGCTAATACAAATTCGAATAATTTTAAACATCATTCGCTCAACCATTTTCATTTCTTCACGAAATAATTTTTAAGAAAAAAAACCGACTTTAATGGGGGAGGCCGGTGAAAGATTATAATACTTAGATGGTGCACTCTCAGATTCCATACAATAAAATAAAAATGGCTATAAGTATGTTTATAATGGTAGAAGACTAAGTACCCTCAATTCCTCATAGAATCATGGAAAAACCTTGCTTGCTTGACACACAAAACGAAGAGAACAAATCGCCAAAATTGAACTCCGCGTCGTTGAAGAGTTCTGTTCTGATCATCATCAGCAGTTCCACTCCATCAAATGTCACTTTTATGAATGAAAATGCTTGATTAGTTCATGAAAATACTAGAATTACTATTTGTGTGCCTTTCACATTTGAGGAGTTCCCTCGATTCCTAATGGATCCCATCATCAGAACTCGAGCATGACAAAAATCAATCGTGAAAATAGAACTTGCTTAACAAACACAGCTAGAAGGACAAATCGCCAAACGTGAACTTTCCGTCGTTGAAGAGTTCTGTTTTGATCATCATCAGCAGTTCCACTTCATCAAATGTCACATTTTTGGATGAAAATGCTCGATTTGGTGATAAAAACACAAAAATCACTATATGTTTGCCTTTAAGATTTGAGGAGTTCCCTCAATTCCTCATGGATCCCATCATCAGAAATCGAGCATGACAAAAATTAATCGTGAAGATAGAACTTGCTTAACAAACACAGCTAGGAGGACAAATCGCCAAACGTGAACTTTTCGTCGTTGAAGAGTTCTGTTCTGATCATCATCAGCAGTTCCACTTCATCAAATGTCACAAGTTTGGATGAAAATTCTCGATTTATTGATAAAAACACGAAAATTACTATATGTTTGCCTTTAAGATTTGAGGAGTTCCCTCAATTTCTCATGGATCCCATCATCAGAACTGCGTTTTAACAAAAACGAGACCAATTTGGATATTATATACTTACAATCAAAAAAAGAATTTTCCAAATCGGTTAAGAAATGACGGAGTTATGGAGTAACAAACATTTAAAAAAAAAAACATACAACCGAATTGATAAACTCTCCTTTTGAAATCTTGAAGTCTGTTAAAAAGAGAGTGCTGTTCGGCGTTGGAATGCTTTGCCGTTAAAGGCTGTAGCAGGGTAAGGGAAGAAAAAGTGCCCTTTTATGATTAAGAGCTTATTTTTTTTACTACAATTACTTACATTTTTTAGTACCTTTGTGCCAAGTTTTGTTGAAAAATTCCCGCTGGTTCAGCCAGGAAAAAATAAAATCAGAATTCATGAAATATGACTTTTCTCTAAAACTATTAAACTTTATCATACTTTTGTTTTCATTTTGGTTAGTTAAATAGTATATATGTCCTGTAAGAAAATTGAGTATCTTTAATATTTCTGTAAAAAAACGAGAGTGATAATTAAAAAAAAATTTTTTACATTTTTGAAGGAGTCACTCTAAATGTCATCTCTAAAAAAGCCTTACTTAACGTTCTATCAGTCATATTAGTTTGATAGGTATTTAAAATATAAAAGGAACAGTGTCAAAACAAATTCCAAATTCATGAAATATATAGTTTTTCTAAAACTATTAAACTTTATCATTACTAATTGTATCTTTTTTCATTTTGGTTAAGGTAATAAAATTGAGTTGCATTTTATTAGACTCTCTTCAAGTAATATCTCACTCTGCTACAGAACAAGAATAAATTCTCTTTAAAACGAAATTAAAAATAATAATGTTTTGACAGTAAAGCGACTCCACATGTTTTTCTTCGCATAATATGAATTCAAATCTGTGACACTTAATAAAAATGTTATCTAATAACTACAACTTAGAAAAGTTGAAAAACCCCCGACATTTTCATTTCAAACCTCAATATCTCAAAAACGGCTGAACAGATTTTCATGAAACATAGACACCATAACTAAGAACGCTCGGGATAAAATTAAATATGACACAAAAAAACTAAACGAAAATTGGTTCATCCGTTTGGGAGCTACGATACCACAGGCAGACACGTTAAACTTATAACACCCTCTTTTTGCGTCGGGGGTTAAAAAGGATGCCATTAACAAAATATTTTCGGAAAATCCGAAATATTTGTACCAAATCGCAATGGAGAAGTGATTGGTATTAAAAGAGAGACATACGATTTTTTCCTTAAAACACGGATTTTGTGTTACCGTGAATTAAGATAGCTATGATGATTAGAATAAGGGTATTTTTATTTCATAAGTTGAAATGACGACAACTGGCATAAGTATATTTACACCACACCTTGCCAAAAAGCGCATATTTCCGCACGCTGCGCGTCGGGAAAAACCCACGTTTTGGCCAATGGGTGACGTAAAATTGTGTACAAAACACGGGTCGTAAAACAGAAAGCCCTCTCTCGCATATTTATGACCCTCGCCTGTGGCTCGGGCCTTAAATATCTGCGATATCGGCCTTTCTTTGTTTTACAACCCTTGTATCGTAAATAGCTATTTCAAGCTAATATTAATGTAAATGTCTATAATCGTTTTTTTTTTCTTTTTTACAAACAGGAAATGCTTAATTAAGTTCTTTGGCAGTGTTAGAATGGTGTAAGAATAAAATGTAACAAAATCCAACCAAAATATTTTTTTTAATTTAACACTGTTCCTTTTTGATTTGAAATATCAAACTAATATGACTGATAGAACGTTAAATAAGGCTTTTTTAGACATGACATTTAGAGAGGTACCGCCTTCAAAAATGTAAAAAAAAAAATTCACTTTCATCTTTTTTTACAGGAATTTTAAAGATAGAGACTCAATTTTCTTACAGGACATATATACTATTTAACTAACCAAAATGAAAATTATATTACGCAAACGGTTAGAACTCACGTATAATTTGTCACTCCGGGCGACATGTTAAATTACGATTGTTGTTTTGTTATGTTAATTTATACGTGAGTTCTAACCGTTTGCGTAATATAATTTTGAAATGACTCACGAAAGTTTAAATTCAAGTAACCAAAATGAAAAAAGATAAAATGATAAAATGATAAATTTAAAAGTTTCAGAGTAATGTCATATTTCATGATTTCTGATTTAATTTTTCTCTGGCCGAACCACTGGGAATTTTTTAACAAAACTTGGCACAATCCCACAACTAGATGTAAGTAACTATAGAAAAAAAAACCAGCTCTTAGTCATGAAGGGCATTTTTTCTTCCCTTATCCTGCTACGGCCTTTTAGATTTGCTTAGTCATTTCGTTTTTAAATAGTTTTGAAATAAATTCAAAATTATAAAAAAAAACCAGCCAAGTGTGAGTCGGACTCGCACATGAAGGATTTCGTACTATTATCTATAAAAAACCGCAATTAATCACGTTTGTTGTATGGGAGCCCGCTTATATATTTGTTTTATTTAAATTTAAATATTTATTTTGAAGTGAATATATAACTAAATATTTCAAGCGTCTCCCTTTTGCCGTTAACAATATAGAGCAAAAACGAGCAAAAAAAATCACGTTTGTAGTATGGGAGCCCTCTAAAATAATTTATTTTATTTTGTTTATCTGGAAGAGATCGCTCTTTACCGCCTGTTGTTGCATTGTACAAGTCTTAAGTTTAGTTACAGTTTTCTACATAGTACATAGTAGAGGCGAAATTATAAGGATTCCTTGTTTACTACGGAACAATAAAAAGGTTTTAAATTCCACTATACCACTATATAACGTTATTTTCGATATTGTTTAATGTTTTAAGTTAATATGAATAAACCTATTTTGTATTAAACAGACTAACCCTGCTAAAAGTGCTAACGAAAATTCTAAATTTCGAATTTAATTGAAAAATTTAGCGCTCCGAGCAGGATTTGATTCTGCGACCTCTGACATACGTGATTACGTGGAAAATCGCTCTAGCCACTGAGCTATCGGAACAATCAAACTCAGGTACGATATCCTTCACTAGATCCCTTTTGCAACGCCTTATAGGGAGGCGTACAGCGACATCTGCCTTTAAAGTCTCAAGCTTCTTTTAACTGAGGATTTCTCAATGTAATTTGAGACGTTGGTGCCGTTAGAAGAAGCATGAGTGATGAGTCGTATACCGTGCGTATCACTGAATATAGCAATGCAATATTGATCTACTAACTTCTAAACCTTGGTATATTATGTATACTAATATTATAAAGCTGAAGAGTTTGTTTGTTTGCTTGAACGCGCTAATCTCAGGAACTACTGGTTCGAATTGAAAAATTCTTTGTGTTGGATAGTCCATTTATCGACGAAGGCTTTAGGCTATATAACATCACGCTGCGACCAATAGGAGCGAGGACGCGGACGAAGTCGCGGGCAACAGCTAGTATATAGTAAGGTTTTTATTTATGCATTAAAAACATAGTTACCTCACTTTCATCATAAGGCACTATTGTAATTGTATGATAGTCGTACCGTACCGTACGTACAGCAATATTGTTTTACTATAACTTCTAAACTTTACCTTTGTAGGCGCAACGGTTTTTAATACTTGTAAGTTTAAGTACACGGTGGTAGCACTCGTTAAATTTGCTTCCAATGAAGTGCAAGTTTTTGTTTTTGGCCCCGAACACACGGTGAACGAAGTTATGACCATATTAAATGGCCCCTGAAATAAAATTAATGAAAGGTAACCTTTGCAGGTCCTAATATACTCGTAAATGTTATAAGAAATCTAACGCAATGTATTGCTTAACAATTCTGCAGAATTTTTTTTATGGGGATGATGTGACTCCGTGTTGCAATGACATATGAACCTGTTAACCTGGAAAATCTAGATACTTATGTATGTAACTATTACGTATTCTATTTACTTACGAAATTAATAGAACCTGTTAGTGCAGAAAATAAATACGGAACATAAATGATAAAAAACACGGCCCGTTTAATCATGTTTAACGGGCTCCAGCAACAAAATCAGCGTTAAAATATTTTTGTTTCCGTAAAATTGCACAATATCAACCCAATCTATCGAAAAGTGAGCATTTAACTTTGACAATAAATAATGGTACTCATTCACATATATCTGATAGCTGAAAGCCTGGTTAAACACGCATATTAAATATTTATATTATATACAATAATTGTTTTAAATTTCAACTTAATGCCTAGGTACTTTTTAGGGTTCAGTACCATACCAAAAAGAGCATCATTATGGTGCGACTTTGTTCGCCTGTCTGTCATAACTAAGGAATGCAATCCTGCACAAAATTTCGATCCTGGTATTGGCGAGATAGAAGATTCTTAAGAGTGCGCAGTACGCTCGGTTCTCCATACAAACGTATTTATGCTCTCATTTTAAAACGCCAGGCTAGAATAACATGAAACTTTGTATACACAATGGGATCCGGCATATCTAGGTCGGAAATTAGTTTTATTACGAGTACAATACCTAGTTTAACGAAGATTAGATCTAGTAAATTTCATTCAAAGACGGCATTGTAAACAATATTGTGTGTTGCAAATGCAATTCTGTATGGATTTTATGTAACTTTTGTATAGGGAACAATTTTTTTAAGACAGAAACTTCCAACTTCCCTTATAGACTAAGCATTAAAACGGAAGACAGCTGTTGTCTGCCTTTTTGAAATTTCGCCCTCTTAAGGGATGAAAAGGGGATAGAAAATTTGTTTGGGTAAATTTTATTTTATTAAACGAGGAATCTCCAAAACTGTTCTCCGCTGCACTGGAGGATGTTTTCAAGACTCTGGACTGGAGAAGGCTAGGCATCAACATAAACGGCGAGTACATCACTCACCTTCGGTTTGCTGACGATATAGTAGTCTTGGCTGAGACCATAGAGGATTTGAGTACAATGCTTAATGACCTCAGTAAAGCCTCCGAGCGAGTTGGTCTTAGGATGAACACGGACAAGACAAAGATCATGTTAAATACCCATGTACGAGTAGCACCAACTCCCGTAACAATCGGACACTCGAAGTTGTAAACGATTACATATACCTAGGACAGACTGTCCAGTTAGGTAGGTCCAACTCTGAAAAAGACGACTCGACTCGCTATGGCATAGCTATGGCATACTTATATCTTATACTCTGCCACGTTGGTAAAAACTACTTCATTATACGTTAGTCTCGAAATTATTGTCGGCATGTGAAGAGCTCCAACAAAGTGCGATTATGAAGTTTTTTAATCAAAAACGATTTACTTTATGATATTTGCAACAAGACGAATAGACATTTCACGTGTAAGTACATATATCTTTGTTTTATGCGAATTAAAGTTTTAATTCAAATCGTAAATCGAACGTCGATTACAAAGGTCGATTATAAGTGGTCGTCAAATTCTAATGTAAGTTATCAAATATTACTTATATTTGGCAATCGTTTAAAATCCAAAATAATCTCGAAGTTCTTCATAGAGCCGACATGGGTAAACCAAACGAGAAATCACAGACTAGAGAAGAAATATTCAGAAAAAACGAAAAATTGAGAGAAAACTAACGTTTAAAATTAACGTCTAAAATTAAAAAAAATACCGGAAAAAATGGCCGCGTATAAAGAAAAGGACAAACTAAAATATTTTAAGGAGAGAGCTACAGGTATAAGAAAGACCATCTCAGAAATGTCAGATCGAGAAAACGAGGATGTAGAAAAAGCATGGCGGGAGAGATCCAGTAAATACTATATAAATAAATGTGCGCCAAATAAAGCTACTGTAGATTTTATGATAGCTAATACACCATCAAGCATGTGCGATGAGGTGTCGATTCGTGCCTCATCAACGCCACCATCTGTAACACAGTCACCTAGATTGATAAGAGTTCAGCTGTAATTATCAAATGATAATTACTCGACCTTGCCTTTAGAAAATTTATTTTGTTTAAAATTTCGTTTAATAAAGAAAAGCTAATATTCATTGTAATTATTATTTCTCTATAAAGACAAAATTTCCTTGTCTAAATTATCAGTTACCTGGTTGGTATTATAATACACATTTAGATGTCATATTGCATATAAATTATTCTATTTATTAAATAAATCAAGTTGATTATAAGACCAAAAAATCATCTATAGTCACTTCCCTGTCTCTACTCTCATTTCCCTGTCTCCTGCAAATTGAGAAATGCCTATAACTTCTAAATTAATAAATAATTTGACTGGCTGGCCTTTTCACATTTAGAATACTCCGTCATGTTCTATTATAATAGTTAAATTAAGAATTATTTACGATTAATAAAACGATGGGCCAAAAATAATTCATATTCCCTTGTCTGTAGAACTAGCCATACTCGTATTAATGGCATCTCCCGTGTACAACAATCTAAGTGTCATACTTAATATTATAAAGAAGACAAGAAAACTTTGTGAGTATGTTGGAAGTTTGTATATAGGGGTTAATCTCCGGAACTATTCAGCGGGTTATGAAAAATAATTTTACCAGATGTAAAATTAGACAATGATGATAATGATAACTTTATTGGTAGCATAATGGTACAAGTCAGATACATTTTTAAAATTATTGTAACCTAATACAATATTTCACGCAAGATTTCCATATAATGTAATTTATAAAATATAAAATGTCATTTTATTAAAGCCAATAAGACACAATGTGCGCTATATATTATTTATAATAAATAGAATACAAAATGTAAAGTATTATTTTATTAATGATTTATTTTACGTATTTAATGGCTCATCGGCTACATTCTATCCCATGGCTTCGTTTGCTATCTAAGTAGTACGTCGACGCGGCGGAGCCGCGCGGGTAGCTTGTACCACTTACTTATTATTTTTTGGATGAGACCGGAAAAATATCATCTTATTTACGAAAGTCTTACCTTTAAGAGTCCGCAGTAAGCTCGGTTCTCTATACAAACGTAGTCTGCAATCATTTGGAACTTTGTATACACAAGGGGATCCGGTATATCTAGGTCGGAAATTAGTTTCTAATGCTTGAAATTATAACGGAGAAAAAATACAGCGATTATTAAGGTTTTCATACAAGACCTAAAAAAATCAAAAACTCGCTGTATTTTTCTCCATTCCAATTTTTTGCAACAGAAACTAATTGCAGACCTAGATATGGCGGATCCCATTGTGTATAAAAAGGTTCATGTTATTTCAGCATGGCTTTTTAAAATGAGAACCTAACTACGTTTGTATGGAGAATCAAGTTCGGCCGAGCGTACTGGGGACTCTTAATTAATAGGATTAGGATTCTGGTGGCAGTTTAGCACAAGTAATGTAGCGGAGTCGCCATATTTTTTTTTTAATAAATGAATAACTGAACGGTAAATCTATATTACAGTACCAGCCAATAATATATCACCTTTGCGTTTTATTGTATGGACGGGAATAGAGTAAACAATTTAGGTCTGTTGATTCATGAAAACAGAAAACAGAAAAATTATTGTATAAAACTGTGTAGATAGGATGGTTAGTAGGTACATGTTATGCGTTCCAACAACTTTTACCCTTTTCGGGCAAACAATGATTAAATTCTTAGCCTAGGTATAATACACGCGTTTACGCTTTAGGTACATGGTTATAAAATTCTTTTAAACTGTAAAATACATTTTCGGTCAAGAAAGTTTCTAAGGACCTTTTAAAACGATTTCCTTTTAGACTTTTTAATTCACTAGGGAGATTATTATAGACACGAATAGCTGATACAAATGCACTCTTCTGATACATCGAGGTGTTAGCTTTCGGAAGTATCATATCATGTTTGTATTGAGATCGAACATTATACTTCGATGATCTCTTTGCAAAATGTTCTGGATGATTTTTTACAAGTAAACATAATTCCAAAATGTATATGCCAGTAAGTGTCAGGAAACGCTTTTTCCGGAAGATACTTCGGAGTGATTCCTCGATGTACATTCGATAAATAGTCCTTAAGGATCGTTTCTGTAGTATAAAGGTTCGCATCGCATATTTTACTACCTCGTGTATTCATAAGTTTTGAAACGGCTAAATACTCGATGTTTTCATAATATTTTTTTACATATATCTATAAACATATGGTTAATTTTACTTGACAATTGTTTCATTAATAAACATACATAGGTATTATTTAAACTGCGTTCCAATATTTTATGTTACATGCCATTTATTGCGTCGGCTACACCTAAATAATGACCCCGCGAGACACGAAAGTTTTCATTAGGTATTCTCTTGCTTCTTTTCCAGTGACTCATTTGTGAGTAACTATTTTTGAGTAGTATTTACGGCAGGTTTTTAGCTCTAAATAGTGTGTTCATAACAGGTAATTTTATCCAAAAATAACTAATCATTAGTATTTAGAGCCAAGTTCGAAGAAAGCTACTTCTATTGACTGATAAGAGACATACATTTCTCTTTTAGGAATTTTCATGTGAAAATTTAATTTTATTTCGGTATTCTGTAAAAAATTGTCAAAAAACCAATTATATTGATGAATAAACGTGTCAAATAAACTTTAATAAATGATTCCAATAGTCCATCTGCTAAATAGATAATTTTAAGGCATAGTTTGAGCATCTAGTATTCAAAATTGAAAGAAAAGGCTACCTCATACGTAATAATCACCCGTATCGTGAACATCGTAGGGTGATAAGATTGCAGTACTGTCTGTGCAGTAGTTGGCACATCTATCGACATGTTGGTGTACAATTTATCATTCCCCTGCCTTAACTTTCTTTCTACCATAGACAGTCATTAACTTGTTAGTGAAAAAGGCGTTTTTCGTTTCGTGCCGGCACCTAAAAGAGACCACCGCATTTAAAGGCTTAAATCAAAAATATAGAAAGCCAATTTAAATAAACTCTATTTACTTTTATCAGCTACAGTACAGTGATTCAATGAAAACAATAACCTTGACAGAAATATTTTCTGTAATTGATTTATTCAAAACAATATTCATCTCAAATCTTATGAACACACGAGGTAGTTACGCTATATATTTTACTGCAATGCAATACTGTAAATTACAAAGATGATTTTTATAATATAACATTTAAATAAATTTTACTTGTTTGCTAAATTTTTTATCTATTCAAGAGCTTGAACAACTTGGAACTGGAATTGAAGTTTCAAAATCTTGCATATTATCTTCTTCTGGTGTTAAATGGTTGTGAAGCTTATGAAAAGCATATACTATGGCAATTTGTTCCATATTAGCTTAAAATTAATAAAAAGAGAGGGTATTTCGAATGAATATTATATGCTACTAATGCTACTATTTGATACGGAAACTTATTCCAATGATAAATTATTCAAGACCTTGAATAGGTATAACATTATACATTTCAACATTGTATTATGTTTATATTAAAATGTTATGAATCAATTTACTTGTATGAATCCAATAAATTTAATTAAAAAACCAAAAAATTTTTGGTTTATAAAGGATTTATTAATTCATTCATTCAATCAAAAAATATATAACAACGACTCCATTGCTCTTTGTTCACCCCAATGCCACCAAACATCCCAACTCTATTAATTAATAATAATCAATGACATTAGCTTGTCTTTGATATCAGCAAGTTTCCCTTGTAGGTACGCAAACTTTCATATTTTGAAGTTCGTTTTGTTCAACGTTACATGTCAAATCAAATCAGGACAACATGGAGTTTAGTAATAAATGTCTCTTTGATACTTTTTGAGATAATTAAGGCAAAAAAAAATTGATTAAGGCTGTTTATTTTGTATGCTACGTCTTAGGGCTTATATTAAGGAAAAGGTTTGAGCAGGAAAAGTTGCATTCGCTTCCGTAGAAAAGCGCTCTAAAACTAACATTTCCATAAAAGAACTTCCCACCGAAGTAAGTTGTTGTCATTTCCTCCATGTCGAGTTTTAATTTGTAGTCACCCTGGAAAAACAAGGCAAGTAAGATAAAGTCGCCATCAAATGTAGTTGAAAGAAAAAAAATGCAGTCTCTAAAGTATGTATTATTTAAATAATAATAAAATCTCTATATTATTTTAATAGCTGAATGACTTCTAAATCTTCTTCAGACATAATCATAACTACTGAGTTTGTACGTATATTACTTATATAATATGATTACTTTAATCAATTAATTAAGGATCACCTTCATAATCATGCAGTTTTTCGAAACCGCAAACATAGTTTCTAGCAAAGGTCTGAGAAACAGATGTTCACATGGCTTATTCATTTGTAGTCTAAACAACTCTTTGCCATTTGACGTCGCCACTATTTTCCCCTGAAACAATGAATATTTCAGTACAACATGCTCCTCTTACTTATGCTCGTTTAGCGACTTATTATATTCAATAATTAGATTCTTCTACTACTCGTATATTATTTATTTAACAACCCTGTATCAGGGCTCTAATATAGAAAATCTAATAAAAATGGGCAAAACGGAGCCTTTAAATAAGCATATACTCACATACGGGTATACATAAGGGTAGTCGGCGGTTAAGAAGTCAATCCTGACACCTGTCATTTTCATACAGTTTATAACCTAAAAGTCACTTTGAGATTATAAACTGTATGGGAAGGACAGGTGTCAGGATTGACTTCTTAACCGTCGGGCCGGCCACTATAACTATATCAGGCGGAATAACTCTTTCTGTTTACCTTAGTTGGGCTGACGTTTTCCAAAACCTTGAAACGCACACTTAGGATAGCACTATTAAGTGTCAACCCCGATAGGTCCAATTTCGTGCAATTTTTGTTCCTGGGCCCGGCACATAGATCCGCCCTGGAAATGTGCACCTGAAACGGACCCTGAAAAGAATTTGCGTTATTTATTAATGCTGGAATATTATGATCCCATCAAAAACATAAATTGTGAAAATGGGAGCCAAGTTCAATATTAAGAATATGCGATGCTTGGTTGTCGTCTTCGCCGACAAAAGAATTGAGATTTAAATGGGTGCCGAGTTCCGTACATTCTCTGAAATGGTGCCAAGTCCGGCACTACATTGTTTACAGTAAAATTAATTTACTGCGGCTTAATGCATTTTGAGCTTTAACTGGGCAGTTTTCTTAAGAGGGCGCAGTACGATCGGTGTGGATCGGTTCTCCATACAAACGTATTTATGCTCTCATTTTAAAACGCCATGCTAGAATAACATGAAAATTTGTATACACAATGGGATCCGGCATATCTAGGTCGGATCATAGTTTCTGTTGCTAGAAATTGTAAAAAAAAACGGCTTTTTGAGTTTTTTACGGCTTGTATGAAAACCTTAATAATCGCTGTATTTTTTCTCCATTATAATTTCAAGCAACAGAAACTACGTTTGTATGGAGAACCGAACGTACTGCGCAGTCTTAAATATCCAACAGCTTTTATGGTATTATAACATACTGCATAGAAAACTGCCAAGTTAAGGCTCAAAATGCCAAAACCATTTCAAAGAATCTATGGAACTTGGCACCCATTTAGATCTCAATTTTTTTGTCGGTGAAGACGAGAACCAAGCGTCGCATATTCTTAATATTGAACTTGGCTCCCATTTTCACATTTACGTTTTTGATGGGATATCAATACTTTTGTCAATCTTCGCCAAATGGTGCTTTTTAAGAGCGAATGCACGAGTTATTATACAAAATACCCAAATCGCTATAGGTGCACCTCAAATATTTGAAAATTTCCCTCAATTTCTCCAGGACCCTGTGATCAGATTCTTACCTGATAAATATGGGACCACTCCTGAAGTACACCGTTGCAAACAAAAAAAGAATTTTCCAAATCGGTTAATTAATGACGGAGTTCTGAGGTAACTAGCATAAATAATAATAATAATAAACCTTATAAAAAAATCACTGTTTTCTGTTTTTTTTTGGTGTACATACACAAGTACCAATCTGTATGCCAAATTTCAGCTTTCTAGGTTATCTGGAAGTGGGTTAGGTTTTTGATTACTAGTCAGTCAGTCAGTGGTAAAAATGCCGTTATTTGGAATTTAATATCTCAATAACTATTAAATCTATATTTCTGAAATTTGAGACTCTAGTTCCTCTAAAGGATCTTATCTTAATACATGTACCAAATTTCATTTTTTTTATGTTAGATAGATTTGGACTTAGTGGAGGGTCAAAAGTGGCTCCAAACGATTCGTGTAAAATAACAGACGGCTGCTGCCTGCCAGTTCCTGGGGTGAACTTGGCTGGACACGCTGCCACGTGTCTAGATTTAAACGAACTAGCTCTAACCCGCGGCTTCGCTCACGCACGTTTACTTTAGAACTTTTTTACCTTTCTATATAGCTACTTTATTAAAAATAAATCTTTACACAGTCGGGGGATAATTCATTTCATAATATTTCTTTATATACTATATTTTTGTCACTTTATCAGAAGGTGCCAGTATTACCAGGGGTAGCACAGACGCTTGTCAAATCCTTGTTTGGACAAATCCTTACCGTGGAAAATCCTTATTCCGTTAAGTGCTAGTTTTGTCCAATCCTAGGGTCGTCAATTGACAACATTTCATTTTTTAAGCCGGCTTTTTTCCGATGAAATCAAATAGAGGATAAAAAGTTAAGTAAAACCACATTTTTAAATTCTCGAAAGTATTCAAATTTCATATAAATAAATCAATTTCAAAAGTTCCTCATTCTAAAAGAGAGTAAGTGACAAGTAAGGCGTCACAGCGTAACAAATCATACAGCAGCACTGTTACTAAGACAATTTTACTAAAGAAAGTGAACTGCTGTTCTTTTTGTGCGCTGTGACTGTCACAATTTCATAGTAGTGACGTCATTACTACGATATGGGCTTTCTTCACATTTTCGTGAATATTTAGAAAACTAATAGCTATAAAAATATTAAAAAAATATTTTGGGGTTTCTTGTTACCAAATTAACGAAATGAGTTAAGATTTCATACTACTTAAAAATTTGAAATGTTGTCAATTCCTTGTATAGTGATAGTCAAGTCCTTGCTTCGTGATATACTTGTTTTGTCAGATGCTTGTTTTATCTGACTCTTGTTACGTTCAAACCTGGCTTCGTTAGATCCTTGTTTCGTCAAATCATTGTTTCGTGTAGTGCTTATTAAGTCAAGTTTTATTTTTTCGTCGAAACATTTGTCAAAACGTAATTAAGGCTAGCGTCAAGTATTACTGGACACGCAGGCATGTGACCAGGTGTATGATATTTTCTGTGCTCTAAGCAGATTAGCCTATAGTAGGTTTAATTATAACATTATGTCACCATGCCTTAATACTTGTTTTGAGTAAGTTTCATGTTTTCTTTGTCCATTAGTAGTAATCAAAAAAAATATATCGAAATATATAAATATGATATAAATTATATAATAAGGATTTTTACACCTGAAACCTAACCTCCTTATTGTATTAGAAGAAGTGTTATCTATCGACGAGATAAATACAAATGCAATAATGTCATTGCGATCATATCATCTATGTATTTTACTAAATAAAGACTTAATGGAATAAATAAGTAAAATACGTAATATACGTTTCTTTGAGTAATTATGGCATCAAGTTCATCGGGGCAAGGTAATTTGTTTTATTTCGTTATAATATTAAAAAGTGAAGCCGTCAAATACAATAAAAATTACAAAAAAGGAGAAGTCGGTTTAGCAACACCTAAAAGAAGAAAAACAGGAGATTTATTGAAAGACAGTAAAATTGATGAAATAATAGATTATTTACAAAAAGAAAAAATAAGCATAGAAACATGTTTAATGATGCTATCCTCGACAGATTAATATAATAAATATACTTAAATAGTTTTCAAAAATATTGTTTAATTTATAATAACTATTTATGTCCTTATATGTACATGACAAAATAGTAAAACACGATCGACGTGTCGACGTATGACCTAGATTTGACTCAATAAGCATTAGACGAAACAATTATTTGATGAAACAAGGATCCGACGAAGCTAGGTTTGAACGTAACTAATCAGACAAAACAAGCATCTGACAGAACAAGTATATTCCGAAGCAAGAACTCAAGTCATTGTCAACAATACAAGGAATTGACGACCCTAGGATTGGACAAAATTTGCAATAAGGATACCACAGTAAGGATTTGTCGAAACAAGGATTCGACAAGCGTTTGTGCTACCCTTCTCTTTCTTTAGTCATGCGCTATCTATTCTTAATTCTATTAGTTTGAAAGGGTCTAGCAGGCTAAGCTAACAAGAGTGGCCTCCGCAAGGGATTTGGTTGTAATTTGAGGTGCAGTAGTGGCAGGACCTAAGAACACTGTATGCGTAATATCAGCCTTCGATCTTCTTTTGTTTCAGACTTATTCAGGAAAATGTCAAAAAAGCAAGGTAATTTTTAAACCGTTATTTTAGCTAAACCAAGCAAGCGAGAGTAACCAAATAAATTCAGAATTAAGGAGTATAAAATGGGGTTCATAATGCATATAACAGACAGACATTCATATCCTTGAACTTGGATGGAAAAAAAAATAGTTATTTTTTTCGCTTCACTTTTTTCCCACTTCTCACGGAGACACAACTCACACAACTATCAAAAAAATTTGTTAATAAGCCACAATTGTCAACTACGTTTTGCTTTTAAATGTGTACGTAGTAGCTTAGCCTACTAGACCCAAAATTCAAAAAATCCTATTATCCAAAAGTTATAGGAAAGAGATCCCTTTACAGCGATAAAACCACCAGTTGCTACCTATGAGTTACAATGTTGGTTTGTGATAATTTTGGGAAAACTTCTGCGTGCTGACCACGTGACTTTGCCCGTGTGACGTCGCTTGTGCCTCCTGTTTTGGTTGGAATGTCAAAGTAAAAATAATTTTCTGACAAATTTTCATTTTTGGTGCAAGCTTATGATGCCGACTATTATTTATGGGATATTAGATTGAGAGGGTTCCAATGAACAAAAACATGACGGGTTTATCTTGTGTAATTTAGGAGATCCTATGACTAATTTAGTTCCGACTTCATCATCAATGCATCAGATTAGCTCCATGAGGCTATTTTATCATCAGCCAAACAACGTCCACTGCTGGACATTGGCCGCCCCCAATTTCATGAAGGGTAAATGCCATAATCGCCAAGCTTGGCATGCGGGTTGGCGATCGCAGTATCTCCACTGCACTCCAGGAATACTGCTGTTGCCCATCCGTCGGTGGCCTTGATAGTAGTTTTAGGACATACCCGAGTTCAAATACCCCGGGCGTAAGTTCAGCATGAGAAAAATACGTTTTGAGTTGGCTACATGTATCCACAACACACAGAATATTAACAAATTGCAAAATAAACGGTTTATTTACAATGTTCACATGAATCACAAATGAATGCCAGGGCAGACATACGAGTCACCTTTTAATTTTTTTTTTATTGTTGCGCTAGGTAATTTCAAAGAAAATATAATCACTACAGTAAATTAATGACTAGAGGTCGTACTTTTCGTCCTGGTGAAGTAAAATTGACGCATGCAGTTTGCATCCTACATGCCTATTGCATCCGAAGATTAACAAAGGAGTTTTTTTACTATTTAGACTTTTTATAGGTAGGCGAGGAATCTTAGGAATTCATAATTTCTAAAGACATATAATAGATTATAGATTATATTGAACCTAAATATGAACGTAAAGTCTCAAAGATGATGAAAATTTATTGTTGGTACTTGACTAGTATTACGCATAAACCAGTCACAAAAAACTTGCGGTAAGTGGCTAGGTAATGTTGTACCTTATAAGTTGTGATGTAACAGGCAACTACGAGTGTAACAGGGGCATAATTGAGCACTTACCACATGTTAAAATTCATAACATGGTGTTACGTACGCATAGTAAACCATCAAAATATCGCTACAAGTTCCAAAATATTAAAGTTTATCAAAATTGCTAAAAGATATGAGACAAATGAACGAAAACTTACGTTTTTTTTAACGATCAATCGTAAATTAATCGATACCAATAGTAAACCTTTGAGAAAAAAAGTATGACCTATGTGCCTAAACTACTGTTCTTTCTTTGTGTACTTTCTTTTTATTGATTGGAAGCTTTTTATATACAAACTGCACTTTTAGAATTATTTCCTGAGTTTAAAATATGTATCAACAAAAAATCGTAAAGTTAACGGAGATACAACCGATCAAAGTTTATAAAAGTTTTTGCCTATAGACTATAGTAGGCAAATAAAATGACGTTACTACTTGTAACGGTCTGTCCGATATTGGCTATTTTAAACTAGTCATATTGACTTCAAATTAGGGTCAGTCATATATAGATCGCTTTTGTTGTCATACACGTCATGTTAGGGTTAATCTTAGTTTGCGCACTGTTAACTCGTCATATTGACGTCACATTAAAGTCGGTACTACCGGTACTATTTTGGGACCTGCGTGGTTCTGTATGTCATCTACCCATCGATTAGCATCAAAGAAATAAGCATACCTTTTTTAGCATTGAACCTCGTAAAAGGCAGGTTTGTGGCCTTATTCATTTCATTACGAGTAATAAACCCGTGAGGAGCCAGGCGGGCAGCTAGTAATGTAATATAATTAGAACTCACGTAGTTTGGAGAAGCACTACACGTACTTATAAATACGACGAAGAATATAATTCGTAGCATTAGTAAATCCTCCATGTTCCGACGATATTCAATGCTTTCGAAATACTGCGAACTGTCGCGGGTAAATGATCTAAATAATAGCCGGTTACAAAAACATATTTGTTAAGTTTATCTGATCGATGCCAAGGTTTGTTGCTCATGATAATCATATGTGAATTCAGTCATGGGTGTTTCTATAGAGCCTCATTTTTTTGCGGCCTGGCACTGATTAATAAGTATATCATCACTAGGTAACGTGAGCAGAAGCGTTTGAGGACGCTGGAAGGTCCTGAAGCATAAATGGCTTTGTCGTGCCTTGACCAATATAGAAACGTTGCATTACAAACTTATTACTATTTTCGGTCACATTAATTATTTATGGTAACTTTATAAAAAAAAATACTGACTTAACTGTCAAAATGTCAAGTAAATACTACATTATTATCAAAATAATTACTATGTTACTTGCGATTATAGCTGGTGGCATATGGATGGGGGCAGAGACATTGCGGAGGCAGAGACCTCGGCACAGGGATGAGCAGACACTGGTTGGGGGTACGGTGTGGAGTCAAACCATCATCAACCTGGGACTCATCATATCAGAGGCCGTCGATGACAACCTACTGAAAGTGGCTCATGGCTTTTATTTAGTGACTGGTACCTTGTTGTTTCTATCGACTGGAGTAGTGTTGGTGTGTGTCCCGAGGAATTTAATTAGAATTATTGTAAAATTGTAACTCATCAAGCCAAACGTGGCGATTATAGCATTTACCCCCCATGAAATTGGGGGAGGCCTAAGTCCAGCAGTGGACGCCCTTCGGCTGATATGGTGGTGGTGATAATGGATGGCCATATTAGACTAACACACATAATTTTTTATTTCTAAAAAACTGAATTTCATGAAAATTATACAGATGGACGTGTCAACCAGTTGTCTAAGTACCATACGAAATTAGTGGTACGGAGACTTATTTATAGTGACATAGTCTACATCTGACTAGTTATTATTTTAAGAAACGCATTACTCTGTATGTATAAATCCGAAAATGCTAAAACCAATCTTATCTGCTTTTTTAGGGTTCTGGAGACAAAATGGCGAAAACGGAACCCTTATAAATTCGTCATGTCTGTCCGTTCGTCCGTCTGTTTGTCACAGCCGATTTACTCGGGGACTATGAGCACTACAATAATGAAATTTGGTAGGAAAGTGTATGTTATGAACCGCTATAGAAATATGATGTGAAATTACTAAAACATATTAAACTGGGGGCACCCTATACATGTAACAGGGAGGTCAATTTTGTTAAATGCGAATAGGCGTGTGGGGCATCTATGAATAGGCCTTCAAAAATGACATAGAGGTTTATACAAAACTTTTCCATTTAAGTCAACCGTTGGCGAGATATTAGCTGTCACTCGTACAAAGTGTGTCCCCGCCCCCCTCTTATTTCCAAACTATGAAGTTTAATATTCGAAAAAAATCAAGGTGATGGACATTAAGAAATTTTTTTAACGATTTTTCGTTTGAATAAGGTAGGTTTAACGGTTTTTGAGTTATTGCTGGAAAACTGTCTTGCCCAAACAAAAGCGTAAGTGCCTTGAGTTTCCTATGAAGGAACGACCTTTTTACCCGACTGCGTGACGTAAAGGAGGGTAATGTGTTTAACTGACTATGTATGTATGTTTGTTCCTTTGTGGCGCTCTAGAGACTAAACGCGTCGGTCGATCTTGATGATTCTTATGTCAATTGTTTCGTCTTAAGACGGTTTTTTTATTTTGTTTATTTGATTCAATGTTTTGTATAGTGGTTTATAATGTAGATTAGGAGGTGTCGGTACAGAACCCTTCTTTATGCGTGGTCCGACACGCACATGGCCAGTTTTTAATTTTGGATTTTTTTAGGTACCAGTAGTAGTAGTAGGTTTGCAAGAATCACCCGACAGGGTTGAAGTGGCCACTGATGAATAGTGATTTGTTTGTCGAACATAACAGTGTATGTTTTCTAGGTATTCTACGAATTAAATGTTTGGAGGCGCAGTCAAGCATTAGCCAGAGCCCGAGAGAATGATATGAGTACAATATCGGCATTGAGATTAACTTCTCCACAATTAATGTTCATTCGAACTTTTAATACGTCCTACTTTTGCATCGGCGTCGTATGTATTTTTGGCGGTCTATCATGCCTGATCAATTTTATATTAATTATTTTATAAGAATGTAATGAATAATATATAAATATTACATTACCCAATAAAATAATGTTAGTAAAATATGTGTGGCTATTTTTGTAAATGGACCAATCAACATTATTGTCGCTAGTTGCCGTGGTTACAACTCGTGGGTCACAATTTAAAACTGATTTTACGAAACTCTTTTTATCTTGGCTATAATATATGCACTCGAAACTCCAAGGCACAAGGAAGATAATAATTATAAAATCGGACTGTCTCGAGAGCACTGCAGGCTGTATAGGTAGAGACTTTGGTGGGCACGTCCCTGAGCCAGGCTATGAGATTTCAACAAGAATAGAAAAGCTTTATTTTATTTTATGCCACACAAGTACCGCTACCATGAGATGCTATTGAAAATATACATTACGTTACTACAGTCGCTACCGAATAAACGCGTTTCGAGTAGATTTCGATTGTGCTCGTACCATGAGTCAACCCCACGTTCACTGCGCCCGCCAGACGCTAACGTAATATTCGCTAGCGACTAACGTTTTGTAGCGGTTGCCGTAGATCGGTACCATGTCACCAATTTGACAGTCGCTATCGAAAAATACCGTATCGACTGTAGTAAACTATATCACTAGCAAATTGGAGCGTGAAAGCTCATTTGAGATCTTGTTTCATAAATGATTGTAATAATTGTTTATCTAAATAATATCGGCAAGGCATTATTTTGTGTGGAATATGTTAGCGACGGCTGCGTAAGAAGATGAACGACAAATAACAGAGACAAATTCAGGCTGATATGAGAAATAAATAAAAAAATCCACTTCAACATGTTATAAAATGAGACTAGGATTTATATATAATCTATGTAGATCTAAACACATGAAACAAAAAAACGTCATAAAAACTGGGAAGACTGCATCACTCAGTTTATAGGTATGTCAATAATAACCAAAGCAAATACAAGATTCACTAACATTTGACCTTGTGCTACTGTTCTACGACACTTTAAATTAGCAGGTTTATTTCTATACTGTGAAAGGAAGCCTTAGGTACTTAGCCTTTTGTCCAATATCGTCCTTGCTCTGTCTTTTCAGTATAGTTAGAAAGAGAGCTTTTTATGTTGTGAAGTTAGGCACGTCACTCCGATCGTAACGTAAACTACTCGATGAATCGAGTTAACGTTAGCGAGAATAGTAAACGTGTAATTGACTCATGGTACGAGTACCGATCTTTAGTTCTATGAGTGACCACCAGAGGCGCTGTACTTATTCTCCATACTGATTGTTTACGCAGTCGCTAGCGAGTACGGTCAATGCAAACTCATGGTAATGCTACTGGCCAAAAAGTGACTTTTACCGCACGCTACGTACGGAAAAAGCCGCTTTCTGGTGAAGTGTGGTAATAAAATGATGTACACAACACGGGAGGTAATAAATAAAGCCCTCGATCGCATATATATACGTCCCTCGCCTGCAGCTCGGGCCGCAAAATCTGCGATCTCAGCCTTTCTATGCTTTACCACCCTAGTTGTGTAATATACTATTGTCGCGAGTGTACTTTAGAGTCTTTAGACATAGAAATTATGAACGTTCTTTAGTTTCTATAAACAACTTGTTTCGTTGTAGTCCATTCACCCTGTGCTTTACAGTACTTGATAATTTTGTATTGTCATGACTTGATTATCATTCTCCGAATCTGAATGTTATGTTATTATTACTTCCCCAATGGCTACATACGGCTCCAAATTGCGTACGTGAACTTTGCGAGCTGACTTGTAGCCATGTACTGAACTAAATACTTAGGGACATCTTCTTACAAAAAGTACATTTGTGTAAAAAATACAATAAATCGAAATGATAGTATATTATAATTAGGGTCTAAATAAGCCAAAATACCAGGAGATAGCTATTAGCTGAATTAATTGTTCGAGGAGTAATATGGCTCTTAGACATGAGCTCAGATTTAAGACTACATTACATTTTTCATTTAGATTGCGAGAAAATAAATGAACAATAATTAATCTTCCACAATATACCTAAAGAAATTCTACGGCGATAATATTGTTGAATGTCACGTTATTTTTCTAATAAACTGTTATGACACACATACAAAAGATAGACACATCAAATAAACGCCACTTACCGTCTACGTATTTAGCGGATCAAATGTAATGTTATTAACCGACTTCAATAGAAGGAAGGAGGTTCTCAGTTGATCTGCATGTTTGGTTTTTAGGGTTCCGTACCCATAGGGTAAAAAAGGGACCCTATTACTAAGACTTCGCTGTCCGTCCATCCGTCCGTCTGTCACCAGGCTGTATCTCAAGAACCGTAATAGCTAGACAGTTGAAATTTTTACAGATTGTGTATTTCTGTTGCCGCTTTAACAACAAATACTAAAAACAAAATAATAATAATAATTAAGGGGGGCTCCCATACAAAAAACGTGATATTTTAGCCCCTTTTCATGGCTACCACTCGCCGAGCTAGATCTCAAGAACCTTAATAGCTAGACTGCTAGACAGTTGAAATTTACACAGATTATGTATTTTTATTGTGACTACAACAACAAATACTAAAATCTAAATAATAATAATAATTAAGGGGGCTCCCATACAACAGAATAGTTGTTGGCGTTTTTTTTCTGGTACGGAACCCTTCGTGGGGGGGCCGACTCGCACTTGGCCGGTTTTTAAATTTATTTTTTATGTATGTATGTATGTTCCCAGATAACTTTTGACCACGTTGGCCGATTTTGATTATTCTTTTTTTTGTTTCAAAGCAGGTACCCCCAAGTCGGTCCCATATAAATTTGGTGAAGGTCTGATGAGGGGATCTAGGAGGAATCTAGGGAACTCCTCGAATTTGATAGGCACGCATATGCTGGAGCCTAAATGTACGAGTACATGTTACTGTAGCCCTGTTTGATGAACCTAAAATGATACTTCTCAGCATGAGGAGTGAAAAATATACTTAAATACTCAGTTTTAAAATGAAAATTGATCACTCACTTCGACTCGGGCGAAGAGCGGGATCAATGGAAAAATATGTCATTCTCACGCAGAAGGGTGCATCATAGTGACATTGACAAACAGAAACCTCGTGCTCGAGAGTGACACATATACAAAACACAAGTTACAAAAAGTCCGCGAAAGTACCATTTTTGAGCTAATGTATAAAAGTTAGGACATACCCGGGTCCCCAACTACTATGACCAAGACCACCGGGGGATGAGTAGGTAGCATCATCACCATCATCATGCAGTGCGGTGGAGATACTGCGATCGCCAACCCGCATTCCAAGCGTGGCAATTATGGCATTTACCCCCTATGAAATTTGAGGAGGCCTACAATTTGGCATACCTATGTAGAGTATGATGTAGTACTTATGCCAAATTTCAGCTCAGTCGGACAAAATAGGATTGCAAATTTTAATGATAACGTACAATACAATACAATATACTTTATTAGACACCTCAAAAGACAACTTAAATGACATACGATGAACTGTGCAAGTTAAATAAAGAGGCTTATAAAAATGGCTGGGATATTGTCCCGTGACTCCATGTTTTTCATCGGAGAGATGGACTATGTAATTATATTAACTCATTAATGTTTTTATACACGAACTGTGTTTTGGCAACATAGTATAGTTAATATATTGTGTAAAATAAGACATATACTCACTAAATGCTAGCTTGAGGATTTCTCTTTTAGAATAAGATATAGGTAATTTAAGTTACATATTATAGGAATACATAGGTACCATGGAGGTAGGTTAGGTTACTTTATTTAGACACGATACGTTAAACAAAGAGCAAAATATGCTTAAATTCTAGTGGATTTGTTAGTACCAATTCAATATTTATTGTATTGTGGTTATTTGTGATTTATGATGGGTTGATTGTGTTTATTTTTTTATTTTTTATTTTAGCAGGTCTGAAATTTTGTGTTTATTTTTTTTGCGTTATCCTGTATAAGATGATTTAAATCCCTCATATGATGTAGGTCACGTAAAAATTCAGATGGAATTATCAGATTCGCTAGAATTCGTGCATCCATTATTGTGAATAAATTGTGATACATGGATTCCAGCGTAACATGTCCAAATCGATACATTGAAAAGTGCTCGTATAAGAGCCGATTGAGCCTGGATATTGTGTTGATTATTTGTAGGTAACTTAAGTATTAAAATAATTTAACATGTCATTATTTTTACTACTGATTCGATCATTGATCTTAATTTAAGTAAGGGTTCCTCTCTTAAATGGTCAGTTTTGCTTGTATTGAATTCGTATTTATGTTATATATGTATAATAGTCATCATTCTTATCCTAAAAGCCCGGGGTGCGTTTTGTTACGAGATTTGGCATATGCACTAGATTTGTGACACCGACTGCCATTTGACCTTTTTACCCTTAAGGAAACCTAAACTTTATGCAAACTATAGTATATAAATAAATAATAAGTAAATAATAGGGGACATTTTTTACACAAATTGAACTAGTCCCTTAGTAGGTAAGCTCAATAAGGCTTGTGTTATATTATAGGTACTAGACGACGGTATATTTAATAGATATATACTTAAATACATAGAAAACATCCAAGTCTCAGGAATAAATGTCTCTGCTCACCACAGAAACAATTGTCCTTACCGGGATTCGAACCCGGGATCTCTAGCTTCAGAGGCAGTGACACTACCAACTAGGCTTACCGACAATATCACTAAATGTTTTAATTCTTACAATTATTTTACGACTGCTTAAAAAATTAATAAGCGCATATCTTTAAGTGGTGCGCCGCCTTCGATACATGCTTAGCTATATAAACTTACAACAATTGTATTTTAGTTTCAGTACTGCAAAGAAATTAATACTTTGCCCATTGAATCAGTGAAGTCAATTACTTTGTATTAGACTAGTTGATACCTGGTACATAATGGCGTTGGGATTGTAAGTTTTTATTTAAAACAATAACTAAGTACGTATATTTTTGCAGTCTCCTAATTTCCATAAGATGTGCGGAACTTTAAGTTAGATAGTAGGCGGATCTAAGCTAAGCAGTCAAGAAAAGTCGGTCGTGTGTCCTTAAAAATATATCGATATATACAAATTTTCCAAAATATCATATATACACAATGTTACATTTATTTGTTTTAGCTTGTTAAACGAATCTAAGATTTCGGTAGTTGAGTACAAGTTATATCTGTCGATTTATTATTTTTAATGAAACGCGCGCTTAGCCCCATGGCCCATTTGCCTCGAGTGACCGTATCCTGCAGTCATGTATGGTCGAATGATTGTGTAACTGTTCCAGCCTGCTACTAACTGGTCTGCTGGCTTTCGGCACGTATTGGACCACAAAATACCTGATCACCGCGGCAGAGCAGGCTAGCACCACCACGACTACCACCGTTTCCCCCATCGACGACAGCATCCTTCGCATGATGTTCAACAAGTCGTGAGTGACCCACACATATTATTGGACCAATTTCATTTTAGCAGCCTTATACCTCTTTCTGGGCAACCTGTGTGTGGGTGGCCGCCACTATGAGGCCACTACGGGAGTAAATTTAATATTGGGAAATTATGTAACAGTGGCTCTGTGAGCTGCCTTGCAATTTTTGTCTTCAAATTTTAAAATTATAAAATCTGACTCGACAAAAAATTCTATATAATTATCGAACCTGCTCACAAAATTTCACGAGAATCGGGTGAGAAATGCGACCTGCAGAGGAGAACATCAGGACAGACATACGAAAGAATTTTTTGAAACGGAGACACTTTGCTCGATCGGTCAAAAAAGTAAAATAGTTCCTGAAAAAATCAATTGCTGGAAAATAATCTACCAAGGAAAGATTACGGAAATGATCGCCACACTTTCCGACGGATCGAAATTATCAGCACGAGCACTGAAGACGCATATTGAGGCAGTGTATACGTATTGTTGATGATCTACACCACAGCGGTTGACTCCCTTTTCAAGTGTCGTGGAAGCAGCGGGATGACATGGGCTTTGCCTCCCCTGAAGCACGTCCTAGATTCTCGATAATACAAATAATACAATCAATAAAAAGTCCCCCACCCCACCCACCGTCATTCGCCCCCTCGCCGTCACTAGAACAAAATCTTGGATCTAAGCTCTTTCCATTGCATTCTTAATACAACATATCGAGGGTTGCGTGGTCAAACCCAATAAGTCGCGTAAAATATTTTTTGAAAATAGACCTATAATATGTTAGCGATATAGAGTTCTTATTTCAAAAAGCAATTATTTCGATTTATCGGGTTTGTCCACGCAACCCTCGATATTCATGTCTCGACATCATCTTGTGCTTCTTATGACTGTATAAGTACAAATATTTGTGTATTTTCAGTGGTTGACGGCATTCTCATCGTTTCAACAAACATATCAGTATAATCATGGTGTTCCTGGACATATATACATTAAGACCCGCATCTGTCAGTGACATCAGCGGACCCAGTTGGTGTCAACTTTGCTATAATCAACCACGATGCATCAATGCAATTATGATTTCAATTGGTGACCGCAACTGTAAAATAGCTTTCAAGGGACGAGACGCTAGAACATCGCTACGAGGAAAATAGTGCTTGTATAAATACATGTCGTATGTAAGTTGCACTCATTTTCAATAAAGGGTTTGTTACATCTCATCCATATCGACACTGTTCATAAATTCTCGTTCCTAAAATGCGTCAAATGTCTATTGCTACATTAAATGAGTCATATTATTGTTGAGTATTCACGGGTAACATAAGACTTAAATAAGCACATATTAGGTACCCCGTCTCTTCGTTCGGGAAAATAACCATCTTGAGGTAATCTGGCTTATTTTAGACCCAAGTTTATACAATCTGTAGAAAGGTAGGGCACAACGGAACGTTATGTCGCTCATATTTGGAACAGCCCAACTGGGGAAGTAACTCCACCTTATAGAAGACCCATGTGGTGTTGTGTTCCTGTTGGTGAGTAACGTCGCCACAGCTCCCGAAAATACGCTGTATTGAGAGTGAGGGACCTGCATATGTTCCTAGCTGTTAATACACCGAATCCTCAAGTTAATAAAGGGTCGGCAATGCGCTTGTGATTCTTTTGGAGTCATAAACGTCGATAGGCGACGGTGTTTGCTTACCATAAGGCGGGCCGTAAGATTTTTTGCCGTCGTAATAAATAAAAAAACTAAATATTGTTAAAAGTTTCTTAGAACGTGTATGATAGGGTTACGATACCAGTAATGGACACTTCATTCCTAATTAAAAAATTATAAGGTTTTAAATTAATTGTTGTATAAAAAATCTTTTAAATAAGAGTCAATGTGTATCATTGGTCCTTGTCCATTACTGGTGCTGTTACTTATGCACTTTTGTAACTGGTTATTATTTATTGTGTTTTCAATTTATATTGTAGAGCTGTAATCAAGTATAAAACTTCAAAAAACAAAACTTCAAAAAATAAAACTTCAGTGAAAATGTCGTTACGAAAATGATTCAAATAATACAACATATTCATTAGCGCCCACTACTGGGAACATCATGTTTATGTTCTGTCACGTTCTTTATTTTGTGACCCATTTCGCGTTGTTTTATTTTTATTTTTATAGAGTTTGAAAACCTTAAGGGGGTCTCAAATTAAAGTTCGTGACTATTAAGTAAAAGTAGACCAGGTTATGCATTAAGTACCATGTTATTTACAGAAAATTATATTTTGATTGTTTATTACTACTTATTTGCAACACGAATCCTATTTTAGACACGTCCCAAGCCGTTCCTAGTGGTTTTGAGTAGTGACACAGTACTTATACATAGAAAACAACAAAAATATGTGTCCAATTCACAAGTAAATGGTCTTTCTTTGTGATATAATTATATCTAAAAGCAGCAGTTCTCAGTATCCGTAATTAGTATGGGATAGTAATTTGTATGGGAACTGTGGACGTGTTTAATCTTGAGGATTCCTTATAACTTATAAATTATAATGTTTGTCAATCTAAGCGTATAAAGTCTATTGACTTCTTCATTTTTTTATACGATGGAGTTACAAATAAAACGTTTTATTTAGTTTTATATTTTTATTTCTCTATTTACGGATAACGACATTTTACTCAAAACATCGATCCTTTTTAGAGTTCCGTAGTTAACTAGGAATCCTTATAGTTTCGCCATGTCCGTCTGTCTGTCCGAGACTTTGCTCTGTGATTGTTAGTGCTAGAAAGCTGAAATTTGGTCTGAATATATAAAGCAATAAATCTGACAAAGTGGTAAAATAGAATAAAAAGAAATAAATTAAGGATACCTCTCCTACACGTAAAGTGGGGATGTAATTTTTTTGCTTCAACCCTATGGTGTTATCGGATAGGTCTTTCAAAATTAATAGAGGTCTTGAATAAACATTTTTTGATAAAGTGAAGTGAATATGTTCGGAAATAATCACTCCAAAAGAAAAGAAAATATGTGTCCCCCTTTCTAGCTTTTAAACTATGGGTCCAAAAATATGAAAAAATCATGTAAGTAAAGCTTAATATAGACTTTAAACGAAAACTATAGCAGACATGATTAGTTAAGCTGTTTTTGAGTTATCGTAAAAGTCTTACCCTCTTAGTAAAAGACGAATGAAATGCTGTGAAGATATTCCCTTTGCTTGTTATTGTTTTTTTGCCCACGATGGAGAAGGTATTTTTTAATTAAGTTCAACTACGGAACCCTACACTGAGCATGGCCCGACATGCTCTTGGCCGGTTTTTATGATCTAGAGCTAGAGTAGAGCGTGGTAGAGTAGACCATGGTACTGCATGCAATGGTACTGCCGGCATACATTTTAAACCAAGGTGTAGAGTTAGTACAGTCAGAGCATAGGGGCTTGGCCTCTCCTGGGATCTGATATTTTTTTAGAGCGAAAGCCGTAGGTGCTTGTAAGTCTTGACCGCCAATTTTACATGACGAGATATTGCTACTACTATTCGCTGTGAGATCTAAGGATTCCCTTTTGACACATCGTAAGAACCATATAAAGTAAATCGCGCGTTATGCATATAAATAATAAATAAATATAAGTAATGATAATAGAGCTTCATAAGTAGCTACAAAATTATAATGCACGTTTTAGAGGAGCAACCAATCGTTCCGTAGTCATTTATAACAATAATTCACTATGAATACAGTTACGTACTGTATGTGACATGTTTTAAAACTAGTGTATGGACTAAATATTTCGTTTCGATTCGGGTGATATTTCCGTAAGTTGATAGAAATCGACCTAATTTGTAACCAAAATAAAATATGTTTCGATAGAAGTGCTGGGAATTTCGAATAAATGGTTTGGCTTTAAAATCTACTAAATAATCATTTTCATCAATATCGCGAAACACGATTCGTCCTCAGCCTCATCACTACAAAGTTCAATAGAAATTGTCCAAAGTGAATCCTTAGATCAAACAGAGAATAGCAACAGTTTAGCTGGCAGAGGGGTGGCACACTTGACTCCAACAAAAAATACCTAGCTCTGTAAAAATTAATGTCACGCACACGGATACCTTATAGTGAATCGTGTATCTCTACCCAACAAAGTACCTTCTCAGCTCTCTCGGGTACAACTCTTTGGAGGTCAGGCGGAGTTATCACCTTATGATCACGGCATGTCGAGCCTTGCGTGGTGAGTCCGACTGTCCCCAACTTGTGGAGCGTCTCGTGCGACTGTTTCCGAGGATACCCTTCAGGCCACGACGACGCGACCTGCTGGCCGTGCCGCCGGCGCGCACCGTGTCGAGCAGGAACTCGCCGCTGCCCCGCGCCCTACAACTGCTCAATGCGCTCCTTGCATCAACACCTGAGTGCGACTTGTTTGCGTGGTGATGGGCGGCAGTGTGTAGCGAATGCTTGAGATTCTGTGAGGCGATGGATGCTAGGAGCTCAACTGTTGCAATATAATTTATTTGTTACATGCTATTGTGTATATAATTTATTTGTTACATGCTATTGTGTAACAAATAAATTATATTGCAACGCATTGGTTACACTGTAATGTCATGTAAACGTTTTAATCAATAAATAAATAAAATATTTTTTTCAAACATGCAATGTAATATTGATGTTATGTTCCTTATAATAGGCTGCGAAGTATGACGTTTCAGGTGCGGCTAGGACAAGAGGTCGTTAATGCAATTTCATACAAATGTTGCAGGCCTAGGCCGGCAAAGTCCTCTTTTTAAATTTCCATTCCACATACATTTGTGGCACAGGCATCATGACATTCTGCCACTATGCGTATTAAAAATAAAACTTTGATTTTTTTGTTGAATGAATGAATGAATGAATGTAGTTTATTCACTATAAACATATGGTACATGTACAGATGTTACAAAGTGATAGTGTTCCTAATATGTTTTGCCATAAATAACGGGCATGTGAAAATTGTTACAATGTAAAATCTAATAGAATTTAATACAATACAAATATATACAATACAGTGTCCAAGTCAAGTAAAGAATAAAAAATAAAATATAAAAATTAAAGCATGCATTCGAATTCAATTAAAGACATAATCAAAATTTTAAATATTAAGACATTTCATCATTGCTAGGAATAAATAGAAACTATAAAAATTCAAAATAAAATTATCTACATATTAAGATCTACATTACAATTACAAATTAATTTCGAACTTAGATTACCTACTAAAGTTGAGATATATTCATCAAATTTTCTGGTCAAAAAATTCTTTGACACTATAAAAACCGTGGGTACATAATAATTTAAACAATTTAGTTTTAAATTCATGGTCTGATAAAGATTTCAATGTTGCCGGCAGTTTGTTAAAATTTTTAATGCACATGTTATGGGCGCTTTTGTTTTTAAGGGCTAGTTTGTTATTTTTCGGCAATGCTAAACGATATCTTCTCTGCGGTCTAGTAGTTTTTTTATCGATTATGTTAAAAAGCTTTAGGTGTTTCTTGACAAAATTTGCTGTTTCAAAGATGTAAAGGCATGGGAGGGAAAGTAAATTAAGCTTTTTAAATAGGGGTCTACATGGTTCGCGTTTATTAACGCCATAGAGAGTGCGCACGCATTTTTTCTGACCTATGAACACGCGATCAGCGTCCACAGAGTTTCCCCACATGAGGATTCCATATCTAAGGACGGACATGATATACGCATGGTACGTTGTTAAAGCAGTTTGTGAAGAAACAGTTTGTTTAAGACGCCATAGTGCAAAAATAAATTTATTAACTTTTTTGCAAACAACGTCAACGTGTTCCTTCCAGTTGCAATGCGCATCAAGGGTCACGCCAAGAAATATCATACTTTTAACTTCTTCAACAGTTTCGGTGTTGTGTTTGATCTGCAGGTGATGTATCTTCGACTTGAGTGATTTAAATTGCATAAATTTAGTTTTGCTGAGATTAATTTTCAGATGGTTTCTATCAAGCCATTGCACAACATCGCGCAAAGCTTCGTTAATGTCACTTTCAAACGCTTCCGCGTGTCTACCTTCGATTATTATTGTTGTATCGTCCGCAAATAGGATACAGTCATGTTTAATTGAATCTGGCAAGTCATTAATGTATAATAGAAACAATAGGGGCCCTAATATACTCCCTTAAGGGACACCGAATTTATTGGTTTTATAACTAGAGCTAAACGTAGTAATCATTTTGTTAATGGTTTTATTTACTTGGGTACATTGTTGTCTATTTGATAAGTAGCTTTCAATCCAGGATTAGGCTGGTCCTCGTATGCGGTATTTAAATAATTTGTTCAAAAGTTGTGACACACCGTGTCAAATGCTTTTGACATATCAAGAAACAAGACACCTACGGGTATGCCTTGTTCAATACATTTCGTGATACGATCGTTAAGTTGAAAGCAAGCGAGTGTGGTAGATTTCTTTTTTCGAAAACCATTTTGCTCTGTTTTGATGATTTTGTGCATTTCCAAAAAAAATTCTATTCGTGAATACATTGCTCTTTCATATATTTTGGATATAACTGATATTAACGTAATGGGTCTATAATTACTCAGATTACATTTTTCTCCTTTTTTAAATATCGGTTTAACTATACACTTCTTCAGACTACTAGGGAATACTCCATGTTCAAATGATGCATTTATCAAATGTGAAATGTGATATGACAGCATGAGGGAGATTTCTTTTAGTAGTCGAGTGGGTATTTTATCGTAACCGGTGGATTGTGTGTTTTTGAGTGTTTGAATTATTTTATAGACCTTGCAAGGAGTGGTTGGTGTCAGAAAAATGCTACGAGGGTAAGTTTTTATAGGATTTGAGTTTTTTTTTATCTGTAACTGAGGTTGGAAAACTGGTCATGTGTATAAAGTGCTCGTTAAACGATTCAGCTATGAGTTGAGGTGATTGTAATGAATGTTGATGTCTATTCGTGATACTAGTTATTTCGTTGGTTGTCGGTTGGTCAAAGTTTCGTTTTATTATATGCCAGGCAGCGCGACATTTGTTTGTGGCTTTTTTTATTAGGTTGGTATTGCATATTTTTTGTGACTGAGCTATACATTTCCTAAGTATGCGTGTATAAGTGTGCAGTTTGTTTTTACTAGTAGCATCGTTTTTATTCTTACAGTGTTGATAGTAAAGTTGCCTTTCTTTAATACAGCTAATTCTTAAAGATTTCGTTAACCATTTCTTTGTTTTGTTACGATCAGCGTTCATTTTAACTTTAATTTCTGGGAAGCACAGTTCGTGGAATAGTATTAAAGTTTCATGGAGTGTTTTAAATTATTCATCAAGGCTAGAGGCTTCATAAATTTCAGAAAATGTTAAACTATTAATGTATTCTTTATTTATTTATGTTTTCATCGCAGTAATCTCTTTTTTTAATGTACCAAGAATGTGTTATACTTTTCATTTTACTATGAAACGATAGCGTTTGAGCCATATCGTGGTCCAATAGGCCTAACTGATGAGTTTCACCTTTAGCTTTGGGAATATTGCTTATAATGTGGTCAATGCAATTATTGACCTTTTATAATGTTGTTTATTTCATTGCATGTTTGAGATAAGCACTATACATACCTCGGCGGGAAATATGGGGTTGCCCGCCTGAGACCTATCCGACCTCGCTTCGCTCGGCCGTCTATATGTCTTCGGCCGGCAACCCCTTTCGTCCCGGCCTCTGTAGTAATGTACTATTTTTAAAGCTATGCCTTAAAATGTAACACAATTCGGTAATGAAATACTAACACATTTGACTTCAAAACCTTTTTCTTGTAAAATTTTAAATATTCTGGTATGTTTTTTTTACTTTACGTAATCAATGGCTCATTGGATGTTAGGTAAATGCTTTTTTAATTTCAAATTGAAGTAATTTTTTAAAAATTATTAGTTTTATGTCGAAAGGCGGTTATTTTTCAGACAAGTGTAAAAACTGCAATGAGTTTTGCCCCTGGTTGACTGGAGTTAAATCATTGTAAATGAGCTCTAGAATAACCCCTTTCACGGAATACGTCGAATTTACAGTCACCTTGTAGATTTAAGCATTTGCTGTGTTCGACAGAAAAAGACCGACGCAGGTCCCACATGTACAGTGAAAAACTTCAACTAGGGAGCCCCATAAGGTTGACAGGCCTATCAAATTGTATAGAAACTCCATTTTGCGAAGTGTTATAGACTGTATTTACCACCAGCAAGACAATACCACGCCCTCCCACACACCTGTAGTTTTATTATGGTGTCGCTCTTCTGTAAAATTTTGGTACATCCTGATCCTAATGCTAAATTTAAAGTTGAGCTGAAATGAAAAGTAAAGTTGAGGTGAAACGAGTGGACTAAAACGCGGGTAGAAGGAACGAAGGTAAAATAAACTTGAACTTGCAAAGTATCTTATTATTTAAGGTAGGGCATTGATATTTAACGCTTTGCGTTTCCCTAAAATGTTCCAGCGTCATCAGCCCTAGTGCTATCAGCATTACAGTTAACTGACCAATGTAAACCTTATTGCAACGAGATAAGATCTGCCAATGGTCAGTTAAGTACTACTATGATGCTGCTATCAGCGTCATGTTACATCCCACTTGGGCCAAATAAGAGTGAAATAACTCTCCGTTAATCGCTAGACTTTCCTTTTAATTCTTAATATACTAAATAAACAACTTCGACTGCATGAACGCAATTATTATTGTTATGCGCTCTGTAAGACAAATATTACGTAAGGGGTTCGCAGCATGTATAAATACAATGGAGTGTTTGTTGAATCCAACACAAACATCTTCAGTCAAATTAGAACGGTCAAATGCAGCGTGTGTTGCGAGGGAAATAGAGAGGATTTAAATACATTATTATTAATAATAACAAATATGGATATCGGAGTGTAAGTGCTTTTTACTTTAAGACTGATCACTAACCAGTGCGAACTGGAAATACACGTAGGCAAATTGCGTGACTACTGTGAACTACGATTTTTATTAGCCTTGGAGTAGATCAATGTGCTTACCCGAAATCTATCCTATTTATCTTTTTTTCTTCGTAGCCAACCTCTCATGACTGAGCTGCTGATAGTGCTGATTGTAGTTTTTCTTGTCCGGGATAAGCTGAATTTGACAGCCACTACCAACTATGGGTACTACACGGCCATATATTTAATATATACTTAAATAAATATACAGAAAACATTCAAGTCTCAGGAACAAATGTTTTTGCTCACCACAGAAACAAAAGCTCTAACTGGGATTCGAACCTAGGACCTCTATCTTCGGAGGCAGTGTCAGTACCAACTAGGACAAACACCCAAGAGGAATTTCAGTGCAGTCAAAGGGTCTTATTCACAAATTGACTCATCCTCACCGGTCACCTCACACCTCACCTGTTTTTATATGGAAACTGTTAAATTTCATTGGTCAATTTTTTAGTTTCCAAATAAAAACGGGTGAGCTGTGAGGTGAGGATGAGGTAGTTTGTGAATAATACCCAGTCACTGCCCTGAAATTCTTCTTGGGTGTTTGTCCTAGTTGGTACTGACACTGCCTCCGAAGATAGAGGTCCTAGGTTCGGATCCCGGTAAGAGCTTTTGTTTCTGTGGTGAGCAGAAACATTTGTTCCTGAGACTTGGATGTTTTCTGTGTATTTAAGTATATATTAAATATATGGCCGTCTAGTACCCATAATACAAGCCTTTATTGAGCTGCCTAAGGAAATATAGTTTAAAGATTTGACAAGAAATATAGAAAAAATTTCTATATGGTATTTAAAGTCGACCTGTTTAGCTTAGTTGGTAGTGATACTGCCTCCGAAGCTAGAGGTCCCGGGTTCGAATCCCGGCCAGGGCATTATTTGAGCATTTAGCATGGATATTTGTTTATGGCTCTTGGATTTTTTCTATGTATTTAAGTATGTATTTATCTATATAAGTAATATCGTCGTCTAGTACCCGTAGTACAAGCTTTGCTTAGTTTGGGACTAGGTCGATTTGTGTAAGATTGTCCCCCAATATGTATTATTATTTATTATTATTAAAGTAAGATAGGTACGGACCCCTCTCTACATGAATTTAACGCGCACTTGTCCGGTTTTTGTTACAAATGTTTGACATTAAAGGGTAGGTATGATGTGAATTTAGTAGTTAAACGACCTCTTCTAATTCAAATGACAAATTTCCAGTATTGAGCATTTTCTAAATTAACTTGTATATTCCTATGCTGATTTGATTAGTTTCCCTTTATTCAGTTAAGTAGAACCGGCTGAAATCGTTTTTCTTTGATGTTGCAATAGTGTACTTCACAATTCGGTCTTCATCATTATCTTCTCAGTCATCTCCTTCTTATATACGTATCATTTATCACATAATCCAACAAACAGCAAGCTTGGTCACAGGCCATCAGGCTATCAGACCATCAGGTCGTCTCATGGATGAGACAGATTGGGCACTAGACCACACGCTGGTCCAGTGGGGGTTGGGAACTTAGATTTTTTTTTTCGAATTTAAGCTTCATAGAAACTCATCATCTCACTGACTCTGTCGGCTCAGCGATCCAAAATGAATCTTGGCCTCTGAGACAAAAGTGTGCGTCTTTTCTCGGCTTTGCGCTACCTCTTGCTAATTGCTGATTTTCTGGAGTTCGCGCAGATGCTCCTCAACATAGGAACGCTGACGATAAATATCAAATAAGATTTCGCACACAAGTTCAAAAAAAACTCAATAGTACGAGCCAGGATTCGAATCCACGACTGCCCTTTGACAGCCGCAAGCTATATAAAAACGCTAGGCTAACTTACCTTCCACTAGGCTACCGTACCCTACCCTCCGTACCGCACCTCCCTACCGTACCGTACCTCTTCTCTTATCACTCGCTATATTTTCTACTTGTAGTTTGAAATTGCAGGATAATGGTTATAGCAACGGCGATGTATGGAATCGTTTTATACATGTGTGGCATGCCGTATTCAGACAAAAAGAGTCTTTCCAGCGACTTCACATTACCAGGCCGACAGGATTTTTCTCAATTCCAGGGAAACTTTGAGAATGACAATCAGACCACAGCGCATGACTTAAAAACAAAAGTGTCAAACAAGACGTCCGAATTTACTGATCAAGATGTGATGTCACTAGCGTGTAAAGGTACAGAGCCAATTTCTATGTTTTATGTGGTTGTGATTTCATATGGCAATATGTTGTTAGGGCAATATCATTCAAGGAATCTAATATCATCCGGAATACAAAGTATTATATGATAAAATGTAAGTTTTATTATGTTATAATATAAAACATTCATTTCAAAATTTATGTTTTTTTCTTGTTCAATACAATAAAATAATCTTTAGGTCAATCTTCATGAGGTCGCATTATTATGTGCAATGATTTTCACAGAGCAGAGATCTTAAAACATTTGACTTCTGTTGCTATAGAGGTATTTCAAGTTCAAGTTATTAGCCGTAGGTAGGCTCTTGAAACATTAATATTGTACTTTGCGACTTGGCTTTCATGGCATGTTACTTTAAGGATTTCGTTACGCGTCGGAAGGGCGTTCGGGGCGGGTGCCTGCCTGCGGGCCCGAACATTATGATAGAACGATAATGTGCCTGAACTCTTTCCTTCAGAAAGTCTACAGATGGTAGAAAGGAAAGGCGCTAAACATCTGAACATGCACGCCTTAGCAATAGAGTTGTGTCAAGATATTAAGTGAGCACCTTGTTCACTCAAATATTTATATCTGACGGCCACTGTAAGAAGAAGGCAAGATGTGAGGGATTGAATGTTATGACTATCACTATTCCCCACCAATTGTATAAATCATTTCATAAATTATTGTATTGAAAAATAAAACTAGGTAAATCTGTTTTAAAGGTAACAGTATTTTTATTTCAAAAACAAATAGGCATGTAGGTAATTACTGTTCATACAATATCGCTTGTAATAAGTTATGTATCATAAAATTGGCCTTAATAATTATACATTATAGTTATTTCCGCAGTACAATATAAGTAGGTACGGAAATGTAAAGCCCTTTATTAAGTACCGATTGATCACTGTTATGTGATGTAACTTTATGCATACGATTGATTGTCAGAATATATAATATGGATAGTATAGTTAACACACTATTTTTTATGAGTGTACGAACAAATCACTTAAATATCTAGATCACCAGTGTTATACAATGAAAATAGTGTACTTAGTGAGTACGGTCAGAATTAATCAAACTCCTTTCTGACCGTACAAGTAAACTACCGGCATTGATCTACTTAAACTTACACAAAAGTGTCATATATATAAAATCTACTTAACTAACTATTTCATAGTACCAAATAATATACCTAAATTACAACTTTGATATTCCTGACATGGTCCTGACCTAGAGGTAATATTTAGCGTCCATTCATAATTATTTTCAGTAAATTGAAATCTCAATTAGGGTATTATAATCATAAATTTGGTTGTCTAACACACACCATGATGATACACTAATAATGACATTTGGTATTTGTAATAGTAAAATAAAATTACCTCTCCTTCCAATATTTATGGGCAATCGTTGTACAGTTCGGAGATCTACCTATGCATTTTCGATGTAACTGACAGAAATATAATAAATTGTGATTATGGAATCATTCATTTCTACAATCCTGAAAGTAAAACGGGCCATACTCCTCGGCATGATAATTACATAGGCTTATTTAAGCCAGTCTTAAAATGAACGCGCCGTCAATGTGTTAAGTAACTTCAAACTAATTTTGATGTAGTCGTGAATACTAAAGATTAATTAAGTAGGTACTTAATATATAAAACATTAAAATACTCATTCATTTATAACGATTTTTTGTAATCATTGTAACATAACATTTTGTATGGTTTGGTTTTTAACATAACCAAGTCAAGAATTTTATGTTTGTACAGACTTTCCTCGTAAAATTTGTCTAAGTTGCTAAAGGAGAAAATAGCTGTCTCTGATAACGTTTCCCTCTCACTTAATGATTATGCATTAATATAAGTCAACATTTTAAAACTCAGTCATTTTTTTATATCTTAGTGCTAAACTACCTATAGTGTAATAAATACATTGTGATATTGTGATGCTAATGAATTTGTGATATAATAACTTTAAAAACGGCTACTTTGGTTAGATAGTGATCGAATACATTACTTTTTTTGAGACATGTTGCAACACATATGTCATTGTTTTTTTTGTCGGCCTGTTTACCCTAGTTGGCAGTGACACTGCCTCCGAAGCTAGACGTCCGGGATTCGAATCCCGGTCAGGGCATTTCTTGTGCATTTAGCGCGGATATTTAGGGTCTTGGATGTTTCCTATGTATTTAGCTATACAAGTATGTATATCGTCGTCTTGTAGTACTTGCATACGACGCTTCACTCCACCCTGGGCGAGCCAATACATCAAACCTCCCGTTGTTATTACGAGTCCCGGCATCAAGATACACGAGGGGTGAGGGGTGAGATTTACATAGTAACATAGCATAGCTGTTTTGAGTAAGTACCTAAGGGCAATAACGACTCGATTCAACAATTCATCGTCATACTCGTAAACGCGACCATGCTAGATAGGCTGAATTGTCTGTGGGAGGAGGTACCTAAGACTAATACGAGGGGCACACCGAAATGATCGGGAATAGAGTACTTTAAACTGAGCTACATTAAATCTTTTTTTATCACACGCGTACTGGCAACTGACAGTCACGATGCCGTTTTCACAATTTAAAAAAATAGCGTCATATTTTTTAAATTCCATTTTCAAATTGACAAGTCGCTGAACGAAATGGAGCTCACCCGTGAAAATTTTCGTGCCATTATTTATCACAACTTTCGCCGAGGGTTATCTCCAGATAACTGTCTTAATGAGCTTGTTTCTATATATGAAATGGAAGCACCGAGTCAAAAGACTATATATCGTTGGTATGCAGAGTTTCGACGGGGTCGTGCCTCTCTCAGCACCGTGCCTTCAACAGGTCGGCCGAAAACAGCGGTGTCGCCTGAAAACGTCGCGGCTGTAGAAAAAATACTGAAAGAAGATAGACATGTGACATACGAGCAGATTCGGGCATCCATAGGCATTGGAATGACTGCAATCCACACGATTTTGCATGGTGAGTTGGGTGTCAGAAAATTGATTTCCCGGTGGGTACCCCATAATTTGTCAGAAGAGCAAAAGGCGGCTCGTGTCGATTGGTGCCGATCTACTCTAAAACGCTACAATGGAGGAAGGTCAAAAGCCGTTAATAACATTGTCTCGGGTGACGAATCCTGGATTTATTCCTATGAGCCTGAAAGAAAGCACCAGTCGGCAGTTTGGGTCTTCGAAGACGAGGTCAAACCAACGAAAGTTGTGCGTTCCCGCAGCGTGTCGAAGAAAATGGTGGCTTCGTTCGTCTCAAAAAAGGACATATTGCCACAATTCCTTTACAAGAACAAAAAACGGTTACCGCTGATTGGTATATTACAGTTTGTTTGCCTGAGATGCTGGCCAAACGTCGCCGAGGGAACCCCACACGACGTGTCATCTTACATCACGATAATGCGAGCTCCCACACCGCCCGTAAAACAAATCAATTTTTGAACGAGGAAAACATTGAGTTGATGTCTCATCCTCCATACAGCCCTGACCTGAGTCCAAACGATTTTTTTACATTCCCTAGAATTAAAGATTTATTGCGTGGTCAACGGTTTGAGAACCCAGAAGCCGCCGTCGAAGCCTATAAATCGGCCATTTTGGCAATGTCGAGTTCAAACTGGAATTACTGTTTCAATGACTGGTTTAAAAGAATGCAAAAGTGCATTGATTGTAACGGAGAGTACTTCGAAAAACAATAAAATATAATTTATATATCTAGTGTACTTAGTTTTTTAAATTCCCGAGCATTTCGGTTTGCCCCTCGTATGTATATCGGATCCAACTAGAGCCGTATTAGCGAGAGGTATACTCTCAACTAACTTAAGATAACTAACAGTCGGCAAGTTGCTTTCTTCCTATATTTAAAATGAAATCCTGTCAATTTTGTAAACCCCTGTGAAAAAACCTCTTACGTTAATTATAAAACCTATAACTAGTTTTACCAAAAGGTCCAATTGTAAATTTTATGTGCGTGTTTCAATTAAGTCTTCAGGTACTAAAAGGTGACCTATCTTTGTTGCTTCTTGCTTTTTGAATAGATGCCATCCATGCCTTTTCCAAATGGTGTTTGCGAATTCGTTGTCAGGTAGTAAGAGCCTTGAGCACTGAAATCATACAAATAAATTATATATAGGTTGTTACGTTCGTAGATATATTTAGTTTTATTACATACTAAAATAAATAGTTATGTTCGTTTGTGATGATGACAAAAGGGGCTTACGATGAATCGATCAAATTAGTCAAGTTTTTGAGACAATTTGTTTAGGTTTAGGTAGGTACGGCTTAAAAGTAATAACTCCTAGAAAAAGCTATGAGCAACATATAAGTATGTTGAATCCAAATGTTCGGCCGGCATAGCCTTATTTTGATCTACGTTTCATACTCGGCATTTTTTCCTGAGTGTGATTAAGGTCGTTATTTTTTAAGTCATAGTAGGTTTTGATATGTAAGGGTCAAGACTTTTGTAAAATGTCACCTGGTTACGCATTTCAGCCCAATGTACCCACACCATATCACTTCAGGCGTGTGGTCATCCCGAAACACCCCGCGGGCAAGGCCAGGAATGCTCCCGGGCTGCGGACCGACTACGTATAAGTGCCAGCTGGGGTCGCAGGTGTAAAATCTCACCTGATATCGCAGTTCTCGCCCATGTACACCATGCCCACTTCAGGCGTGGGGTTGTCCCGGAACTTGTGGTAGGACTCCGCGGGAGACGCCGGGAACGCCTCCGGGCTCCGGATCGACTCCGCGTAGAAGCGCCACGACCGCCAGTGGCTGCACAGGTCTGAAATTAACACAATAATATTATTAACAAACCTGTCTTTTTTAAGTACAAAGATAGATGTAACAAAAAACCGAATGAATATACAAAAATGGACAAGGGTAGTTCTCAAATCTCAGTTGTTTTACTCCTCCTATTATTTGGTTTGCTGTGGGCTTTTTCTATGCCGCTTCGATCAGAGATTGATCCATTGTGGTATAATAGCTCTTATAGTTTCTTGGTTATACTCGTTGCTTCCAGGAATATCCAGTCTTTGGGTGGTTCACATTATGAGTAAATGATGTGAATGGCAGTTTTCTCCGATTGCTGCTCTTTGTTAAAACAAACTCATTTTCGTAAGATGTTTGTTTAGTTGGCAGTGACCAATGAGTATTCTCGACATTGACTTGTTGTAGATAGGTACTCGTAGTTCTTTGGGCAGCTTGATATTGTTACTATTGATTAAAGCTTTTGATTGTTTCACTTCTTTTGTGAACTTTCACAAGTCGATCGCTTTTCATTTGTTGTTTAGCAGAGAGCAGTTGTCTTTTAGTAATAATGCATTTAAATTACTATACATATTTAGGTGTTAATCGTACATGTTATAAGAACTGCAGTTGGAGGAACTGGCTAGTGAGAGTGTCCTTAGTAAACCCTCAGGCAACTTATACAGCCTTTTAAATTCTAGTCGATAGCGGCAGGTCCTGGCCATCGACTCAAAATTCCATCAATTCCTTGCGCTGCGTCTGTCTTTCGAAGTTAGCCTTCAGTTGTACAGAATTCATGCATGGTCAGTCATCAGTGTAAATGTTAAGGTAAAATAACTATACATTTAAGTTATTTTTTTAATTATTTTTTATTATTTTTATTATAATTATTTTTATTAATTATTTTTTTTTATTTTATTAATTTTGTAATTGTCAGCTTTAACTGTATTTTTTTTTGTTTTATTTGTAAAACTTGTATGTAGTTGTATATTGTAAGTTATTGTATTGTTGTATTTTTATTTTCATTTCTTTTGGAACATGTATTACTAACCAAGTATGTTATTAAGCATTAAAGACCACCCCGGTGACCACTGGCGTCACTGAAAATCAGCGTCACGATGTGAACCTCGGTTTACATGGTGACATCAAGCTGAGTGACGACCTTTTTAGCATTTATCGCTGTATATTGTATAAGTCTCACTTTTGTTTTTATTTTCATTGCTAAATAAACGTCTTTCTTCTTCTTCTTCTTCTTCATTTTAAAATACACTTCCGAGACTCATTCACCCATTTTCATTCATTATGTTTGTATTATTTGTGTACAAATGATACAAAATTGCCTTAGTACATATTTGACAAATTATATTTTGCATTAGGCTAGGCTAAGGTTACCACTTGGAAAATACTCACTGTCATCAGAGAGCGGTAAAGGCGCGAACCGCGGACACCCTGGTTGTATGCTCTTGCCGCCATTGGGCCAGAAGTCGGCGGTGCCGGTGCGCACGGGCGCGCCGTAGCCGCCAGCGTCAGTGTGGATCACGTCTACAAATTCTGCGTCCTTGGCGCTCACGTGCTCCATCATCACGCCGTCGGGGTAGAAAGCGGGGAAGGCCGGATCGAGGGCGGTTAGTCTGGAACAAAGTAATTCAACCGTTAAATTTATATTTATAATAGGACATACTCTGTGTAAGACGCGTCACAAAGCGGCGTGTCTGTGCGCGGCGCGTGTGTATATTGTATAAGGACCTTCCATATTAGATGCCAATACTTTAAGAGATGTTAACTTACATCAAAAAAAGAAAATATAAATAGGAATTAGTAAAACTTTTTATATGAAATGTTTGTTTTAATTTTCCGAACTAAATAATTAAATTAGAATTCTGTCGGAACATAATCACCTGTGTATTTAAGTGACAAGGTGGTTATCACCTTTGGTTATCACTTTCTATCAAGTGAGCTACACATTGGATGCTAGTTGAAGTGGCCAGTTAAGTGACAGTCAAGAGGTTTCATACGATAATCAAAGAAGTCTTAATCATTGAATACTAATTACCTCATTAACAGGAAGTTATTTCATGGCACAGTTGTTTTGCTAATTTTCTTCAAAAACTAACATAACAACAAGGGAGATCCCTGCCCTTATCCCGCTTATGCAGGGTCGGCGCAACATGTTTTCTCCGTCACTTTAGCGCTTACTCCTTTCTTTCTCATATCATCTCCAAAAACTAACATAAATTTTAAATTTGTTGTATAATTCAGTCTACTTCTAAGGACGAGTACTCTACTACAGCTCTGAAAGTATTGGCATCTGATTTGGAAGCACCTTATAGAAATATGTTTAAATTACTTGCCCTGGTGAATATCACTGATACTGATCTCTAAAGTTCACGTGGAACATTTAAAGATCCTTAAGATTTCATGGTAATATTGCCATTGTCTTGTGTCAACTGCGCAGATTCTTGAACGTGTCGTCCAAAATGAAAGTGAATGGGGTCATTAGTGAGTTGGTCAATGTTCTCGTTGCACAAAATGGGTAAATCTCATACACGCAATATCCTAAGAGCGATTCAACAAACTGGGAAGATAGCCGTAACGAAAAAGAATAGACCTTGGTTGTAAACATAACTGATGTAGTTCAAAGTGAATGGAAGAAACTGTAAGACACAAGGACGAAACTCTTCGTTTCTGGAGCAATCTGACCGAGCCCTTATTTATTCTACCAGGGGCCTCCTTTTGCACACGCCTGGGGCCACAAACCGACTCGTCCTCACCTCTCACCTCACCCGTTTTTATATGGAAACTGTCAAAGTTTGACAACTGACATTTGACAGGTGACAGATGAGGACGAGTCGAGAATGAGCCCTTGCTAAGAAAATGTTGACAAAACTACATTGGCTCTAACCTTTTAACATTCTTGTGATACTTGTTTTTGAGTTCTCTCGCCGTATAGCCGGCGACATGGCTGCCGAGTGAGTGGCCGATAACATGCAGCTTGTCCAGTTGCAACCCTGACTCCAGCAGCTTGTGGATTTGCTCAGCTGCTGCTGCTCCCACCTGAAACGGTCAATCGAAATTGGAATATTTGTTTTAGTAAACGAGCTTGCCCTCGTCGAATCGTTTCCTTAATGGAGGCACATATACAGTAAGAATCAGTGTGGCCGAAATCGAGTATCCATGTAGAGGAGTAATCCTGGTAACGTGCCTAGTGTAATACCTATTCGGCGTCGGTCAAAGATGTCTGAGGCTGCGATTATATTGAGGCGGAACGGAGTGGAGACGCGTATGCAGATTTGATCGATAATTGGTTCCTCCCCTCCGCTTTTCTTCCTCGTTCTCCTCTATCGATTTTATATTTATTATGATTGAGTTGGATTAATATGATTGGTCACTACTGCATGTTTCCACCTCAGTAGAAACGCAAGGTGCGTGAGCGGAAACGAAAAAGTGTGTAGTGCGCATATCGTGCTAATACGACTTTGTGCTTATGGCATAGGTGTATTGTCAAAGTCGCCTATATTCTTACAAGTAAGGTGTTTACATTTAATCGCAGTTTTTGTATATTGGATTGACGGATTGCAATATGGAACACAATTATCAAAATTTTTTGACCGTGTAATCGCTGCCATACATACTTCGAAGTGATGGATGACCAGTTGTCGACATTTAATCGTAGTTTTTGTATAGGTATACATTTCGCAGGATATTCTTATACAATTTAGTGGAAAAAATATATGCATACCTATTTTGTATGCTAGTAGCAAAATAATAGGCTTATATTAGAAAGAAAACGGTTTTATTCCGTTTTCTATTTAATGTTATAATTTTACCGAAATCAAAAAACATACAGTCAATATGTATAACAACAATATTGCTATTCGTTATGTGTCATTCTTAGAGATGAACTAAAACAACAGTAGTTTTGTTATATGTATGTAGTATCTATGTATAATAATGAAGGTAAACCACAAACCACAACCACGCAGTGAAACAAGTCTTGTCATGGTTTCTTTAATATTATGCAAATCCAAGGTGGGTAACAAATAAAGTTCGTGGATGGGAGTGGAAATTTGTTATTTTTTGTAAACTAGCGGCGCTGTGAGCTGTAAAAACCGCAACTTTTTTCAAATTAAAAATAAACAATAACAGAACCAAAAAAATCAAGAAGTACATTAAAAAAACTATGTATATAATAATCGAATCTGTTATAAAATGTACTTATTCACTCCACCACAAAGTACACAGTTCATACAGTAAACAAATAACATGCTCACGATATGGAAGTACATCACTTGTGCAGTGGAGACTGGTGCCCGAACTAGGGAAACCTGTATGTCAGGTCACCAGGTCTCCAACCCTCAGATATCTATAAAAACAATGTTGGAATTCAATCTGAAATATAAACCTTAGTACGGTCACGGACTTTAATTGTTGAGCCATTTAGAGCTCACTTTATTCTGGACACTTTATAACTAACTATGATGCCCAGTATAAAGTGAGCTCTAAATGGCTCAACAATTAAAGTCTGTGAGTGTACCAACTAAAAATAAAAAGTGTGGTGTGTGTGTGTGTGTGTGTGTGTGTGTGTCATAATATGGTACTGAATTTCATTATAAACCGCTGCTTAATAATAAGATTTGAATTTGTATGAAAAATTGTTCCACAGAGACCTACAGTACGAGTAAAAATAATTTATACCAAAAAAAGAACCGACTCCAATTTTTTACTTGCTATGCTACAATTTGTGGTTTCCGTGACCCAATGCTTGGTTACCTACAGAAAATAGCGAAATCGGCATATGCGTGCCTATCAAATTCGAGGAGTTCCCTCCATTTCTTCTAGATCCCATCATCAGACCTTTACCAAATTTATATGAGACCAATGTCGGGGTACCTGCTTGGAAACAAAAAAGAAATATCAAAATCGGCCAACGTGATCAAGAGTTATCGGGGAACATACATACATAAAAAAAAACTAAAAAAAGAACAAGCAAACATGCAAACGAACTGAGTACCTCCTTTCTCCGATTGAACTCGGTAATCAATCGGGTCGGTAAATAACTTATTTGAATAACGAACTGGCCACTACAAGCCATATACCTACGCAAAACAAGAAAATTAAACATAAGCCACGAGTTTTATATAGAAAACTCCCGTGAGTTTGAGACATATTAAATATAATGAAACGAATACAACCCAAGTCATTTATCTTCTGTACCGAGAACATTGATCGGGCGTGCCTTAAGTTTGTGTGACCCGCAGTTCGTAGATAGGGAACTTAGTCACGTAAAACGGGTGCTAGAGTGCAATGGGTACAACTGGAGGCAATGCAATAGGGTTGCGAACGTATCTCCTCGGCTCCAGCCGACCACGGTGGAAAGGCTTCCCTTATACTTGCCTTACCTGAAGGGTGTGACGGATAAAATCGGACACTTGTTACGCCGAAAATATTGCATCAAGACGATTTTCCGCCCACATATTCAGCTCAGGCAGCTGATGCGTTCACCGAAGGATAGGGAGCCCTTGAACACCCCTGGTGTTTACATGATTCCATGCTCCTGTGGCAAGAATTACATAGGAGAGACAGGCCGGAACATTTCCACTAGATTGTCTGAACACATACGCAGTTTAAAAAAACGTGATGCTCGGGGATCTGCAGTTGCGGAGCATTCACTGGATTCGGGCCCATCACATTATATTCGGTTCGATAAGGTAACCGTATTAGCGAGGGAAAGTTTTTTGTACCACGCAAAGTGCGGGAGGCTATCGAAATTGGTCGTTTTCCAAATTTTAATCGTGATTGTGGATGGGTTGTACCAGCCAGCTGGAAAACAGTGTTGAATACTACGTCTGTGAAGAGTGTGGACGAGACTTTAGCATGTGACGTTGTGAGTGTTGTGTGTAGTTCGGCATTGAACAATTGTGAAGAAAACGAGGGTAGATTCTCGCCGCCGCCGCCTCCACCCGCGCCGAGCAACCGAGCGGACAGGGCACGGGCACGCAGTGCTAAGAAAACCGCCGCCGCGATAGGTGCTCATGATTAAGGACCGCGAACCGGTCTGAAACATGTCGAGCGATATTCGACCTTTAAGACGTGAGTGACCCGTTTCATTATATTTAATATAAGCCACGAGTGTTGCAAAACGCTGCAGTATTAGCAGGAGGTTGTAATTGAAAAATTTCAAATTGTACGTTTGTAATAATTAGCCTTCCTTTTTAATGGCTCGCTCGGTGAAAAAAAAGAGTATTTTCTTTTTGGGCTGTGTTGTAAATCGTGTTATATTAGAGTTTATACATATTTGCACTTAAATATAAACACATTATTATATTCACAAAGTTACACTTAATTACTATTAGTTGTACTTAATTATATAGGAAGCACAGATTTATCACAATTAACAGGTAAATAAACCAGTTAAGTTGTTTGTAACTTATTGCATGCAACACCCAGTCTGTAGCTGCGAGCGCGAAACTATAGTGCCAATTTTTGAAAATCGGTAGATTATATATTTTAAGCCTTGCTTACATAACGCTAAAATTAGTAGCCGCGATTTTAGCTAAAATCCTTTGTAATAAGCTCCTTCGCAGTCTATTCTTAAGATCGTAATGTTATTTTCGTGCATGTTGAGAAAATATGCCCCGTTTAAAACGTACACAGTGTATTTCAAAAGTACACACTAGATTTATCCGCACATACAAGGCCAATCTTAATAGATTTGGTTGATCTTACTTTCCTGGTATTTCTAGCAGCGTTGACCAAATATGAGCCGTGTGACATATTGGACCAGTCCAGGAGAACTATGTTTGTGCTGGGCTTCGCCTCCCGGTACGCGCTCACCATTACCTGAGAACGAACACGAAAATTGGATAGATTCCCATAGGTAAAATCTATAACATGGTGTAGTTATGTGGATTATTATAATATTTAATTTTTTTATTTAATTGTGTCAATAATAATTGATCAGCATAGCTAGTAATTTAACCTAAAGTTGTATCTTCAATAAAGTAAACTGGCTCTTAAGAAAACCATATTTTCGATGTAATTCGGCATCTGATGCAAAATCCTGCATACACCAATCAGCCGGCTAGACAGATACAGCCCACTTATTCACCAACTCGTCCTCACCTGTCACCTCACACCTCACCCGTTATTATATGGAAAGTGTCAAATGTCATCTGTCAAATTTTGTCAGTTTCCATATTACGTAACCATATTTAAAATGAGGTGATAGGCGAGCCCGAGTATGTCCTTAAACTACGTCCAAGACCACCGGGGAATGGGCAGCAGCATTCCTAGAGTGCGGTGGAGATACTGCGATCGCCAACCCGCATGCCAAGCGTGGCGATTATGGCATTTACCCCCCATGAAATTGGGGGAAGCCTATGTCCAGCAGTGGACGTCCTAGGGCTGATATGGTGGATGGTGGATAGGCGAGGACGCGAGTTAACCCAGGAGTCGATTATATGTCTCAGCTCAAAGGAGCACTGTGCTTTGATTATTGTACTAATTTAACCCCCGTTGATACAAATTAAACTTGTATATTTGTATATCTGTAACGGAATTGAGCGCGTTCATCTTTAATCGAAATTCTGATGGTTCTTAATTATGCTTGGACTGTCTTCTCGAAGATCTCACGGTTCAAAAATAAATGGCATACGATTATTATTATTTTATTATGCTTCTTATGTACCACCGGGGAATGGGCAGCAGCATTCCTAGAATGCGGTGGAGATACTGCGATCGCCAACCCGCATGCCAAGCGTGGCGATTATGGCATTTACCCCCCATGAAATTGGGGGAGGCCTATGTCCAGCAGTGGACGTCCTAGGGCTGATATGGTGGTGGTGGTGGTGGCTTGTTATGTTGGGTGATTAAATTTTAAATTTTGGTTCTTCTCTAGTAGGTACTTTTCGAATTTTCAATTTTTATTTGACCCGGGTATGTCCTAAAACTACGACCAAGACCACCGTGGGATGGGCAACAGCATCCCTGGAGTGCGGTGGAGATATTGCGATCGCCAACCCGCATGCCAAGCGTGGCGATTATGGCATTTACCCCCCATGAAATTGGGGGAGGCCTATGTCCAGCAGTGGACGTCCTAGGGCTGATATGATGATTTGAATGAAATTGGATTAAAGTGTAAAAACGTCTAGTTTAAATACATCTAAAACATTTATGTTAAGACTATTGTCACACCTCTTTCTGTTTTTTTAGTCAACGACGATAGCAAACAAGCTTAGGGCCTGCTTCATGGTAAGTCGTCGACTATGGACGCTTGCGACTCCAGAATGATCACAAGCGTTTTGCCGACCCTTTATTAACTTGAGGATTCGTTGTGTTGACAGCATATCATATCTTCCACGTTTTTATAACTATCTAAACGGTGTTGTAAAATGTTTACTTATTGTCAAATCATTGTTTTCATAATAACTATAAATAAAAAATATGTAAAATACAAAACAAAAACGGGTTATATCTACTCACATCGGGGCGTTTCGCGACATCAACCTTCACACGATTGTGTAAAGTTCAACTTTGTAACTACTTGACAGTACAATGGGAGGAAGGATGGCATGGCATTTAAGTAATGAAAAGTATTAGTTTGGTATAATGTAAATATTTAAAAAAATATAAAAGATACCTGTACACTCTCTTGCTGCGCGGTCTCGATGAATCCATGGATATATAGTACAGTAGGATTGTTCTTGTCGAATCCCTTTATCTCGAACAGGCAAGACGCTTGGCTTAGAGGAAAGTCCACGTACTCCTCTTCTGTGCTTCTGAAGATTTTTAACACATACTCTAATGAGTCTATTAAATGGTGAAGTGTTAATGCTATAGTGGTCGGTGGTTAAGAAGTTAATCTTGACATCTGTCATTTCCATACAGTTTATAACCTCAAAGTGACTTTTAGGTTATAAACGGTGCCAGGATTGACTTCTTAACCGCCGACTACTATAATAAATAATTGTTTACATGAGTATACACCGTGTCCAATATGTTCGAATACACTTTTTTTAGCAAAAACCTAAACCACTTGCAAACATTTTTGTCATTATAGTTTAAAGTTTATATTGTCATGAACAAACAATTATATTTTAAATATTTAGCTAAAGTCGTTCGCTTTTAATCCATGATGAAGCAGTTTCGGGAACCTTTTATTTCAAAATATCTTAAGGGCGATAGCCCTAGTCACTTTTTTCGGCATTGAAACTTTTTGGAATTAAGCGTAACCTAGTTTATACTATAATTAGAAGATACAAGGAGAATTTCTCGTTAGAAGGCCGCAAGAAATCTGGTCGCCCGCGTTCAGCAAGAATGGATAGGGTCGTGGAAATCGTGAAAGAGCGTGTCCGCCGGAAAAAGCACCGTTCGATCCGAAAATTAGCTGCAGACTTCAAGATTTCAAGAGGATCAATACACGACATCATAAGAGCAGACTTCTGGTGTCATGCTTTCTAGAAAAGCAAATTACAGGGCATTTCCGAAGCTACAAAGAAAAAAAAGACGATCAAAAACTATATTTTCCTGGCACGCAGAGGATGAATTCGTTTTTGCGGAAGCAAAACTCTTCGTATTGAGCAATATTACAATGCTTAAAATGGTCGTTTGTGGGCAGCAAACATTTGTATGGTCCAGATGATCAGTGGAATGTGCCAAGATTCTAAAGTGCACCATCAGTGATGGTTCGGGGAGAATTTTGCAAGCGGGGTAAACTTCCTTTGGTTTTTATCGACAAAGAGGTAAAAATCACTGCCAATAGTATAATATAGAGAAGTCTTGGAAAAAAATGTTGCTCCAAATGTAAGAATAATGTTTGGGAACGACTACTATTGTTTCCAAAAAGACGGAGCTGCATCCCACGCAGCAAACTCAGTTGAAGCGCGGTGTCAAGCCAATTTAACGGATTTTTTACCAAAAAATGAATGGCCCTTAAGTTCTCCGGGTTTAAATGTAATGATTTTTTTGTATGGTCGTACATGCTCCCAAAACTGAATAACTATAAAATTAAGAATTTGGATCAATTAAAAAGTTGACGTACAAATTTGAGACGAAATGCCAATTGAGGCAGTGCGTGTCGCGCGTGACGGGTTCGAGAAGTCATATTCATACTCATTTATTCATAATATTACAAATATTACATGTCAAAGCTATTAATTACGTATAGTTCAGTGATCATATTAAATGCAGAAGAAAATAAAAACAATTACGTATACATATATAAGTACGAGTAGAAGAGATATAATGAATTGTCTATGGTATAGACTTGCAAGTTTACTGATATATGTCATTTAATTGACAGATTACAATGCTGGAGTTAAAAAATTAGATTGATCGAAAAAAGTTGATCCCAGATTATGTATATACTTACTAAATAAATAAATATTGAGGGACAATCTTACACAAATCGAACTAGTCCCAAACTAAGCAAAGCTTAATCAATATTAATCGATAAATAACATACTTAAATACATAGGAAACATCCAAGACCCAGGAACAATATTCGTGATAATAAATGCACAAATAATGCCCTGACCCGGATTCCAACCCGGGACCTCCGTCTTCGTAGGCAGGGTCACTGCCAACTAAGCCAAAGTAGTATATACTCAGAGAAGCAAATACAACGGGTTAGTTTGTAAGGAAATTTATACAAGGTTTACCCAATTAATTTGCTCTTGACTTCATTATTATGAAGTTATATGCAAATAAAAGTACCATCAGACTAGTAAAATTATTTTGTAGAAGCAAAACAAATAAAACACTTTCAGTCGTTTCGTTTCTCCATCGGCTTATCTAAATGGGGCGTTACGGGAAATTAAATTGCCTCATGTGACATTCTTTATCAGTATTACGTTTAATGTCAAGCACGACGTTGACACAGTAAATACATATACATTAGCGAAAGTAGTGTCTTCACTATGGATCTGCGCTCCTTTGCTTAACCAGTTCTACGCACACAGCGAAGTAGCCCGTTTCATAATAGCCTGACGTTCGTCTGACGTGTCGTATCGTGACGTAACAGAACGATATCTGTGTCATCTTTTATATACAGGGCTCAGGGTAATTTTTTGCTCTTATTACAGGCTACAGGTCTGCCTGATGAACGCTTACAAACCCATTCATTTAGTACGGTTAGACCGTTAAATTTATATTCATCTAATGCGCTATGTACCGACGGCCTATTTCAGGCATCAGCTGGGAAACTGCGAACCGAAAAAGATATATCGCCCTCTCTGTGTCCGACAGAGACAGATATTTAGTTTTCGGTTCGCGGTAGGCCCTCTGAGCGCATTAGGACTCGTGTCTGTGTGTGTGTGCGCGCCAAACTGGACGTTAGTTGTATTGGTTTTACCTACTGTTTTAAGCTATATACTGTGACTGTGACGTTGATTACAAAATCATTGAGTATGTGAAGGGCAAGAGTATACGATAGCATGGGCTCATTACGTCAATTGATCGATTATACTTCCAACCAGATCTACCAATCTGTATTGATTATTATTTCACTTTGCTTATCAGAATCAAATCAATAATAAAGTAAATTAAAAAGTAGCGGGTTGTATTCAGCGACAACCGTAATAGTACAGATTTGTTAGATGAGTCGCATTTTTCATTGGCATGTTTTTCCCCATTCGCATATTATTGCCACGATCGTGTTTTGTCACATGTACTTTTTTATTGTTGTTTATTAAAGTGGAGTTACAATATTGAAATGTACGTGTTTAAGTTCTAATTATTTTCAGACAAACTTGTGAAGCACTTTGGACCCGGGTATGTCCTTAAACTACGACCACGACCACCGGGGAATGGGCAGCAGCATTCCTACAATGCGGTGGAGATACTGCGATCGCCAACCCGCATGCCAAGCGTGGCGATTATGGCATATACCCCCCATGCAATTGGGGGAGGCCTATGTCCAGCAGTGGACGTCCTAGGGCTGATATGGTGGTGGTGGTGGTGGTTGTGAAGCACTTTATTTGTATTTTTGACAACTACGACACATACATATAATTAAATATTATTAATACGTACGTAACAGCATTAAAATTGACTTAAATAAACTTGAAAACAAAATAGTCAATCGAAGTAGTTCAGGTTTACAGAGATGTACGACCACATGATGAGTTTAGTTCAAAGGATATAATACTGTCACCCCTTTTACATAATACAATAAAAATACAAATTTAAACATAGAAAAGGTAAACATGAGGCCAATAGTAACGATTAAATATTATAAATAAGATTGAAAGTGCAAGTTTTATTCGTTAGTTTTGGCACTTCAGCATTGAATTTTATGTACATATTGGATATACGCAGAACTTGATGTTGAAATTTTGCTTTAATTTTAAAATAAAAAAATATATATACAAAAAATATTAAAATTGAAAACAACAACATCAAGTCATAGCTAACCAAAAAATAAGCATATTGACGAAAAATAATAACTGTAGCGCAAACACAAACGAAGAAAAACGTGCACAAAGTTTGCATGGAAAGGGCTTGCCTGCCCCTTCGCCTTAAATGTATCTGGCAGATTGTTGATACACCTTATACATATAGGAATTCCTGGATCTTAAAGATAGTTTAACTCATGGTTTAAACAATTTATGTTTGTACTGATTTTGAACTAGAGCATGGATACCGGTATTCGATATCCTCGAAATTTCGATAATAACCGACGAAATTCCGATATTCCAATACCGATATTAAATTAATCGAATACCGGTATTTTCGATATTTTCGAAATTCACTTTTTTAGTATTAATTTTAATCTACGCAATGCTTTATAAGAGCCAAAAGGTACATCAATTTATACTGTGATACTAAATACATTGTTTTCTTCAAAAACAACGTGGTTTTTGGACACAAGGACAAATACCAAACCAACTACCTAGTTGAGAGCGAGAGCGAAATAGGCTGGCTGATCCCGTAATCATTTGAAAAAGAGTTTGCAGGCGGTTCACCGTTCAAAAATATAGGCCTGGCGAGAATATCTAGTTCATTGCGAGCAGACATCTGCATGAACATTTTAGGCAAAAACTAGACGAATTTTAACATTCGTTAGATGGTGATGTGATTGCAGTGGTGACCGACGGCGCAGCTGTTATGCTGAAGGTTGGGAGAAGCTTGAACGTTTATCACCAGGTCTGTCTTGCCCACGGAATTAATTCCATTGACATTCATTGAAGTCATCTATAAAAAATACTGCTCAGCCTGTTAAACAGTCATGCGTTTTCAACTCTGAATAGTCTGAATCGCAAGAGGTAACAGATACCACAGGTCTGAGTGAAGTTTGTAAAACTGATTTATTATATTTAAAGGGAGAGAAAGTTTTTTTTATTTTTATTTTTTATACTGATTTGTATTGTATTATTTGAGTACTTGGAGTTTGTGAATTAGGTTATTCTATTATTAGAGTAAGAGGCCAAATTATAATTTCTTATTTTTTGAGGTTAATACCTATGAAACTACAGACATCAGAGGAAAGCAGACTCGCAGTATTAAACCAGATGATTTTTCATATAGTTGTCTCGTTAAATCCTTCTGGTGTACCAAAATAAGTTAGAATGTGACAGATAGTACGATCATTTTCGGCTGTTAACGAATTGTCTCCGTTTGAAAACACACCAGGAGGTTAAATCCCATATAAACTTAACACACCACAACGTTAGTTCAGTACGATTTTCAGTCATGAAGACGAAGACACTGATAGGTGAAGACCTGTCAGATGTCACTTGCCTGTCTCTCTCAAACTTACTGCTTTATGCATTATTGATAATAAATCAGATGTACAGAAATCGTTCAACTTAAATGAGCGGATCTATTTTTAGGTTACAGTGGCACTAATTGTATTTTTAATTTTTCGAATTAGATATTTTTTTATCATTACTTCATTTAAGTTTATGAGACAAAAATTAATATAAGTATTAAAGTTTCTTACATTGATTTATTTTGATTTATATGACTTATATGCATTATCTATATATGTTGATTTGTTTTAAGTTTCAAATGGTTCTACTCTGCCTCTGCCTTACTCAATAATTTATTGATTTGTTCATTATGAAAATTAAAAATGCTTTACTATGCTTTACTAACCATTAAGTTATATCCTACCAAAAACATTTCATGTAAAATGTTGCCAAGACGACCACACAAGGTTTGCCCTGTGAAAAAGATATCAGATCTCATGTAGAGCCAAGCTTCTGAATCTACACGGCCTAACTCTACCGACCCTAACTAAACCCCTCGGTGTTTTAGCTACCAATAAAATCTAAAGTATTAGAGCTATTCAATTGAGACTTTGTATGTTTAATTAGTCTATTATTGGCATCATATCCTGGGAATATGAACTATCGGGTACATCGGAAACCAACTTTGTGAGGGTTCAAAAAAACGATGAAACACTTCGAGAAAAGGTAGGTGCCCTTGCGCTTCGTTTGGCTCGTCTTGGCGGGGGCACTACCGTGCCCCCAGATAATATGTATAATGATAAATAATGGTGTATTATAAGTGTCCCTTGACATATAAATGTCAATTTTGCATGATAATGCTATTTTTTGCCTATTGTATTCCAGCTATTTACCTTCTCTTTCCAGTATCGAAAAAATATCGAAAATACCGCAAAACCGATATTCGAATTTTCGATATCGAAAAAATACTGGTATTTGAAAAAGGCTCCGATATTCCAGGCTCTATTTTGAACAATCCCAGTGCATACATCTTGCTTTTGGATTAAGATGTTTCTACTTGTTATTCGAGGAAATATCCATTTTCTAACGTGTATTCGATGTCCGTTAATCTATTTATGGTTCTACACATAATATTGACTTACCCGTTGTAAAATCGTAAGTAAATGTCTTCTATACGATTTGTCCGGTCTGGTAAAATCCCTGTAACAAATAAATATCCTTTAGCCCCATTAGGTGTAATAGGGACATGTGTCTTACTTTTTAAGTTTTAGTGATTTTTTTTTGTTTTTATTAACGAATTCATTATTAACCGCGGTGCCGATTGATAACTTCAGATTGTACACGGAGAAAAAAATATTTTACAATATTACCAGATTGTATAGTAGTTATGATTCTGGTGGAGAAAAAAAGATTCCAGCTATGGTTAACAGATTTATTTTTTGTAACCACAAGTCATATTTTTGTTAATACTAGAATATTCTAGTTAGAATATTCTAGTACACAAGAACTCTGATATCATTTAGGTAACCATCTAATAGTTAAAGAGTAAAATAAGCAATTAGCTTACAAAACTTTTCAATAATTGCGATGTTAACAATATTTGTTTTTTCTGTTCACCATCATCTAGTTTAACACACCAGTAATAAAATTGCATTTACAAAATCTTTGTGTAAGGTTCACCTTATGTAATTAATTTGTAGGTACTAGATTTCCGTGTACGTTTTAGCGGATTTTTAATACCCATTACTTACTCGAAATTTCTTGCTTACTAGGAATATTTTTACTTATAACTAGATACGTTTTGTTTGTCTAACATACTCTTTTTAATGATAACAAGAAAGAGTAGTACTAGCAACAATAAAAAATGTTGGCATTACAATATTATTGCACACTAAACAAAACATTATTTATGTGTAACGAAAAACTGTTGTGTCCAATATTACCAATATTACTATTTACAATATTACCAGAGTGTATAATAGTTATGATTCTGGTGTAGGAAGAAAGATTTCGGCTGTGATTAACGGGTTTTTTTTATAAGTACAAGTCATATTTTTGTTCACACCAGACTATTCTAGTACACGAAAACTCTGATATCGTTTTGGTAACTATCTAATAGTTACAGAACACTATATGCATTTAGCTTTCAATACTTCAATAATAGCGATGTTTACAATATTTATTTATTCTGTTCAACATCATCTAGTTTAACACACCAGTGATTAAATTGTGTTTACAATATCTTTGTGTAAGGTTCACCTTATGAAATTCATTTATAGGTACTAGATTTCCTCGTACCATTTAGCGGATTTTTAATACCCATTACGTACTCGAAATTTCTTGATTACTAGGAATATTTTTACTCATAACTAGATACGTTCTCTGTTGTCTAACATATTCTTTTTAATTATAACAATAAAGAGTAGTACTAGCAACAATAAAAAATGTTAGCATTACAATATTATTGTACAGTAAACAAAACATTATTTACGTTTAACGAAAAACTGTTGTATTCACAAGTATTATGCGACTGTGGCCCCCGCTCCTCTCCGCCGCTGCCCGCAGCGCCCAGCGCAGTCTTTCATTTTCACCGAACCAACTTCTTCGCCAATGTGTCCAATAAATGAATCAGGTCGCAATCCTGTGTAGATCACTCTTATCGATAAAAAGTATGTGTGTGTAGTGTACAAAGGCAGACGAAGCGAACGATGGACGAAGACATAAAAAAAATATTGAAGTCATGGGATTTGGAGGAGAACCTACGTAGTTAGTTTCGCCGGTAAGTTCCTATCTACCTATCTTATTCCCTAAACGCTCTAGATAAAAGGAATATCTACTCGTATTTTATTGAATGGTGATTTGCTTTATTGTAAGTACTATCAAAACATGGTTTAACGGTGTTTGACTTATTTCGGGCGCTAAGATTTTAATTGTAGGTAGGTAATAATAAACATTTATCTTTTTCAGAAAATTAAATAACTTTGGAAACACTGGGTCTTCTCGACGCACAACTTATAAAATAATTGATCACGCCTGTTGGCGGTAGGGCGCATTTTAGATAAAATTTGGCACAATGGAATGACATAGCCGATTGTTTACAGGTACGTAGTACGATAATACGTATATACTTATTTTATTTTCATTGCCGATTCTTCTACTCACTATGCTGTTAGCTTTCGTCTTTTGTAACTAATATATTAATTATTTACATTAGTTATTTGGAAAATAATGTCAAAGCAAGTGAGTTATTTTTTTACTCTGCTGCAAACAATGTGTTTTTTTTTAATTAACAGTTTTTTTCTATTACAGGAAGAAAGATGTAGCACCAATAAGAGCGTCATAAGTTGTGTCGAGTCGAAAATATAACGAATAATATAAAACCAGAAGCATCTACATGCAGAAATATTTCTTCTTATATTCTGCAGAATCACATGCAACACGAACTTCGTCGAAAATGTATGTTATGTAACATTAAGGATGCCAACTTAATAAAAACGAATTAAAAAAAGTGTTTGTATTTATTGTATAAATTCAGGATTCATATTTTTCTGTCTGTTTCAGGCCACCTCAACTTATTAGTTGGCCACAAACGTCATTATTGCGGACTAAACCAATATACTGTCGAGTTACACAGAATAATTTTAAACACCTTAGGTGAGTCCTCGCCGCAACAAAAGCATGTTAAAACGAAACGAAAATTGAAAACGGAGCTCCATATTGTAATACAAAGTATGAACAGTGACAGTAAATTTTAGGGAAGGTCCGCCGTCAAGCAGCCATGCTCGCAAGCCGTACTCGAACTCTGTGTACTTCTTCATTTGCTCGTTCGAGCTTCTCTTTGTATTACAACTTAAGCGACTCCGTTTTTAATTTTCACTGTTTCTAACATGCTTTCGTTGCGGCGGAGACTAACCTATGGTGTTTAACCTAATTCTGTTTAACTCGACAATATATTGTAGTTTCAGTCGGCAATAATGATATTTAACACAAATATAAAACCCGATAAACTCTACAATATGTATAGTAAACAGAACATACTGTTTATTGCATGCCACAGTAATTATTATTAACAAAATCAAAAATTCAGTGTCCTCTATACCGCATATAGTAAATAGAAATTACTAATTAGTTTAGTCCGCAATAATAACATTGGACACTACAAAAAGTCTGATATCCTCTATACTGCATATAATAGTAAACGGAAGTTATTGATCGTTTCGGAACGCAATAATGATATTTAATACAAATATAAAACTCGATAAATTCTACAATATGTATAGTAAACAGAACTTGCTCTTTATTACATGCCACAACAATTATTTTTAACGCAACCAAAAATCTGGTTTTCTCCAATACTACATATAGTAAATAGAAATTGTTGATTATTCCAGTCCACTGAAATTATATTTACCCCTAATAAAAAAATGGTGTTCTTAATACTACACATAGTAAACAGAGATTATTGGGCGTTTCAAGTCCGCAGTAATGATATTGAACACTACTGAAATATCTGATAAACTCTATCTACCCTGTCCTATAATGATGGCTACAGATAGGTTTTGTGTACTACACAAAATTTGTTTTCTAAGATACTAGGTAAGGTTTTTTAATATTCACTATGATACAAAAACAGGAAAAATAGACAAGTAGATTACCATCGTCTATCTTTAGGTATTCCAAGATATCCACATCTGCTGTCACTATATTAAATACAAGGAAAAAGCAAAGACACCAACAGCACCTCAAAACCGGTTGGAGTATATCCATGACAACTACAGAAGAAAACTAAGCAACCTTTTCTGAACGTTTCCATGATATGGCATTTTTATAAAGTACAGTATAGTCAGACATACACACACAACCAACAACACGTCACAATCAGTCACATGTGTGATTTGTGCTCAATTTCTTTCTTTCAGTTCTTGTCGCATTTTATATGTATTTCATAAAATTTACTGACATATCGATGAACACTGGCAAAGGTACTACAATCAAAACTTCGTAAAGTTCCACTTTTAACTTCAAATTGGAAAAATCTATTGTCAATTAATAGTGATACTAAAACTACCAGGACCCGGTTATGTCCTAAAACTACGACCAAGACCACTGGGGGATGGTCTTGGTCCCCTGGTATATGCCATAATCGCACGCATGCCAAGCGTGGAGATTATGGCATATACCCCCCGTGAATTTGAGGGAGGCCTATGTCCAGCAGTGGACGTCCTATGGCTGATATGGTGGATGGTGGTACCAAACTTTACAAAAAGTAAACTAATTCATACATTACATATTATTTCTGTGTCGGTAATTTCAAACAGCCATCAAGTTCAGGATTCATGTCATTCAGATGTTAACGTTCCCATTTATATACCTATTATATGATCTGTGTTTCCGATACCGAGGCCGACTGTACTATCATAATCATTATATTGTCATTTGAATGATTTCCATCATTGTAGCTTATTTAGTACATAATGGGTCTAGACCGTTCTGTTGACAAGTGCAAAATTGAGTAAATAAAAAATAGCGGATATGTATTTGTCAGAAACTGTACTCTAACTTCGTCATTGATAATATTTTTTTTTTGATTGATTGATAATAGATTTCTTTGCATTTGGGATATGATTTCTACGATCGTTGCTATGTATTGTACTCAAATATACTTTGTATGTTTTTACTCATAATTATGGAATATGTGTAACGTCAATAAAGAAAAAAGTTAAAAACAGTATGAAGTAAGTCATTTCGTTCAGTAAAGAATTGAGTACGATTAGACAGTCTAGTACTTAATTATGGAAACATAGACTGTAACTGGTACAAAATAGAATAAGGTACACACATACGAGACTCGCACGCGAGTTTCATTACGTTGCTGGTTACCGTGGTATAATGAGTTCAATCGATCTGACAAATCGCGCAATGTAGTGAAACTCGCATACGACTTTCTCACATGTGTAAATAAGGCTTAAAGATAAATTGAATTGGTAAAAGGCGTAACGCATGAATTGGTTCGTAGAAAAAAAAACAAGTGATTAGTCGATATGTCCAAAATAGAATACGTAAAGGCTTTTTACATGTTCAAGTCTTTACGACATGAATATATAAGAAGGAATTTTAGTTTTTATTTGAGCTGTGGAAAATAAATCATTACTGGTAACGCCATTTCTGCGTTTGTCCCGACTTACGATGTTACTTCGTTGGCCTAAAATCTGAAACACGTAAGCTTAGTGCTCTAACTGGCACTTAACCTAGTTCTTCTGATTAATCCCATAATATCACCAACAATATACAAACTAACATGATTATATATTTTTCTCAAACATGCAATGAAATATTGATGTTATGTTCCTTATAATAGGCTGCGAAGTATGACGTTTCAGGTGCGGCTAGGACAAGAGGTAGTTAATGGAATTTCATACAAATGTTGCAGGCCTAGGCCTGCAAAGTCCTCTTTTTTAATTTCCATTCCACTTAAATTTGTGGCACAGGCATCATGACATTCTGCCACTATGCGTATTAAAAATAAAACTTTGTTTTTTTTGTTGTTTATTTCATTGCATGTTTGAGAAAAGCACTATACATACCTCGGCGGGAAATATGGGGTTGCCGGCCTTAGACCTATCCGGCCTCGCTTCGCTCAGCCGTCTATATGTCTTCGGCCGGCAACCCCTTTTGTCCCGGCCTCTGTAGTAATGTACTATGATTAGGTATTTAGAACTGTACCTGTAATGTTGAATTACGTTGACATAATATAATATATTTTTTATACCACGTCGGAAGCAATCAAGCGTACGACCCACCTAATGGTAAGCGGTCACCGCAGCTTATAGACGCCTGCAACTCCAGGGGTGTCACATGCGCGTTGCCAACGCTTTCATAAATATAAATGAATGCCCTTATCCATACACGTGTAGCAATCCTATTTTATCTATAAGTACCTAAAGTCGTTGATTTGATTATAATTATAAGCATTTGAGAATTTGTGTTGTGGAAAACAAACAAAACACGTTATTATAGTAGGATTTATAAATTAAGGCCCAGTCTGGCTAACTAAATAAAAGAAGACGTACCAAAATATTTTTTTCTGACAACAAACAGCACTGTATCAGCCAAATATTTCAATTTAAAATTCTATAAACACCATGTAGGGTAAAACCCGAATATCTATCTCTGCAAGATGCTCTGGTAAGATATTCGTGTCGTTTTATTTTAGTTTATTGACACAGGGGGTTTAATAGTCTGCTATTAAACCCCCTGTGTCAATAAACTAAAATTACTCGTGTATAAGTTGTAACTGTAACTCAAAGGCCTACTTAATTATTAATTGCATAATCGAGGTCAGTGTTGCTGCTCGGAGGCCGCTGTCATGTCAAATCTGAGAAACTTTTGTGCCCTGGTATACGCCTGCCGCGCTAAATAGACAGGTGTGTGACACTTGGTACCTCGATCCGTTCAGTAGTCCGTAATGCTTTCAGAAATAGCAAAGGTATTACTTATGTCAATTGCTGTCTATGAATGCTATTCGTGATTCGGATGTCAAATAATTTTTAAGAAAAAAAAACCGACTTCAATGGGGGAGTCCGGTGAAAGATTATTAATCTTAGATGGTGCACTCTTAGATTCCATACAATAAAATACAAAAATGGCTATAAGTATGTTTATAATGGTAGAAGACTAAGTAAGTACCCTCAATTCGTCATGAAATCATGGAAAAACCTTGCTTGCTTGACAAACAAAACGAAGAGAACAAATCGCCAAACGTGAACTACGCGTCGTTGAAGAGTTCCGTTCTGATCATCATCAGCAGTTCCACTTCATCAAATGTCACTTTTATGAATGAAAATGCTTGATTATTTCATGAAAATACTAAAATCACTATTTGTGTGCCTTTCACATTTGAGGAGTTTCCTCGATTCCTAATGGATCCCATCATCAGAACTCGAGCATGACAAAAATCAATCGTGAAAATAGAACTTGCTTAACAAACACAGCTAGAAGGACAAATCGCCAAACGTGAACTTTTCGTCGTTGAAGAGTTCTGTTCTGATCATCATCAGCAGTTCCACTTCATCAAATGTCACATTTTTGTATGATAATACTCGATTTGTTGATAAAAACACAAAAATCACTATATGTTTGCGAGTTCTGATGATGGGATCCATGAGGAATTGAGGGAACTCCTCAAATCTTAAAGGCAAACATATAGTGATTTTTGTGTTTTTATCAACAAATCGAGCATTATCATACAAAAATGTGACATTTGATGAAGTGGAACTGCTGATGATGATCAGAACAGAACTCTTCAACGACGAAAAGTTCACGTTTGGCGATTTGTCCTTCTAGCTGTGTTTGTTAAGCAAGTTCTATTTTCACGATTGATTTTTGTCATGCTCGAGTTCTGATGATGGGATCCATTAGGAATCGAGGAAACTCCTCAAATGTGAAAGGCACACAAATAGTGATTTTAGTATTTTCATGAACTAATCAAGCATTTTCATTCATAAAAGTGACATTTGATGAAGTGGAACTGCTGATGATGATCAGAACGGAACTCTTCAACGACGCGTAGTTCACGTTTGGCGATTTGTTCTCTTCGTTTTGTTTGTCAAGCAAGCAAGGTTTTTCCATGATTTCATGAGGAATTGAGGGTACTTACTTAGTCTTCTACCATTATAAACATACTTATAGCCATTTTTGTATTTTATTGTATGGAATCTAAGAGTGCACCATCTAAGATTAATAATCTTTCACCGGACTCCCCCATTGAAGTCGGTTTTTTTTTTCTTAAAAAATATTCGATTGAAGCGTTACGATAATACTTTATAGATAGAGTTTAGTTAGATAGTAGTTAAATTAAGGAAGCTTATATTGATATTCATTATCCGACTATCTGCCACAGCCATATAGGCTGTTATAATATTAATTAACAAAAAGAAGGTGTTACTTGATGCCAAATTATACTATAATATACCACATACTTAGAACAACATCATTATCTGACAACACTGAGAGGAGGGTTCGTAAAAATGCTAAATTGTAGAATCTCATTAACAAGTTATTTTTTTTTTGCAGTAAAAGCAAACCAAGGCTGTTTCCTTGTAGGTATTGTTGTTATGAATGTTTCATATTTGTGAGTTTAGTGTCGAACGACCTGGGGCTCAATCGGACACACATTTCAACGCGTGGGAGCAAGCACACGAGTCTTATCAAATTGGAATTTGATACGTGAGGTAAATTGACCCGAAGCAAGTAGCGATTTATCGTTGGAACCATAGGAATGTGCTTAATCAATGACCCCCTTTGTCCTTGTACCACATCAATGGAGACACTCGCTTCTGATTAGTGCGGGATACTTTCAATTACTCTTACAATTACTGGGGCCTCGTAGGGTGCTATGCGAAGCCAACGGCTACTATATCATGAGTATAGTTACATTAAGTGACTATACATTAAGTACTTATTTCTACTTACTAGCCTTACATAAACGATATTGTGAGATAACCTTGAAACGATTACTGATATTATACTCGTACAAAGAATTGACTTATGGTAGATGAAAAGGTCCACGGTGGACTGATGACCTGGTAAGGGTCGAGGGTGTCCGCTGGATGCGGGTGGCGCAGGACCGGTCATTGTGAAAGTCTTTGGGGGAGGCCTATGTCCAGCAGTGGACGTCATTCGGCTGAAATGATGATGAGATGAAAAGGGCAACACCTCAATTAGCCATGGTGTGTTGCAATTAACTAATTTCTTATATCCCTAGTTTCCTTTCCCTAGTTAGTTTTCTTTTGTACCTACATGGATGGGCTAACATATGACTCATGTGTTAGCCCATCCTATATGAGATTGTTATCATATCATAAAACAACGGTCAATTTTAGATATTAGATAATTAGATAGGTATTAGGAACTATAATGTTAAACGATTGGTTGAAACTTCTTTTGGCTAAGCCATAGTTGGGTACAGTGTTGTTTTTGACATGGCTATTGACTTGAGTTATCTATGGCTATGGATAGCTCAAGCTCTTTTGGTTTGCTTCTATGAAAGTATAGGTCGAGGAGAGTAATGACAAGAATACGAGATAAATGTCTAGAATTTTTACAATGTTATTATTAAAAGTATATTATGTTTGTTTTAACTTTGTAATTGATCGTAGTAAACGTAACTTTTTACTAATAATAATTATGTTTTGTATGTTCAGAGTAGGTACATAATCAACCACTCCCTTCCATCTTCATATCTAAACGTACATCATCCGATTTGTTGCTGTACTACCTATACATACCTCTAATACAACCATTTAGTACCAATATATATTTTGTATTGAACTAAATACAGGTCACGGTAGGCAATATTATAAAATCGGTCAAGGATCTCGAGGAATTTACCAAGGTTGTGCCTATGTTGGCAATGCAATGATTATGGATATAGGCTAAGGTGCTCCCGTCCCAACGTATAATTTGTTTTATCGTTATTTGTACTGTAATGATGACAAATTCACGGCGTTCCCGAGACTGAAGTGGATGATGTACGCTTAGATATGAAGATGGAAGTGGCTGATTCTGTTCTCTGAACATATGTTGTTAATCAAAAGCTGGAGATAACGTTCGATCATAAATGCTTCATACTTTTGTTTAATAGTCTTAATTGTACACATTAATTGCTAATGAAAATCCGAGGATAAAGGTAATCTACGTATATGAAACAAAGTCGCGTTAGTTAGGTGTTAGGTACACCATTCACTCATTTAAAAAAGACACTCAGGCGATTTTTCATGATATTTAGGATTTGTCTTCGCTCCGAAACGAAATTTTCTTATACATTTAGTACGGAACCGGTAGGGGGCGGTACGAAGTTCGCCGGGACGTGTAGTTAAAAAAGGACGCCTCAAATGCCCCACACACACACACACACACACAAATAAATCTATGTAACTGTCATTTTGTCTATGGAAAATTACATTTAGATCTACCCCGCTTTACATGCATCATTTGAATGTCCATGTGATCAGTAAATAAATAAATATCTGTATTACCATAAAGAAAATAAGTAAGAATAGAGAGCTAACTCCATATTTTTTACTTATTATTTCGTAGTCGACATCTAGCGTCAAATAGCGGAATTATCAGTACTGCTACTCGACAATAGACGCTGTGACGACCATTTTTAGCTAATATTATAACCGGATTAACCGGAACTCTGTTTTGAACTCATTCTGCTTTAAATATTAGTAGTAAATTGTTGAGAAATACACTTTTCGTCAGTAGCGACATACGTGACATCTAGTATCTTTATAGCAGTACTGATAATTCCGCTATTTGACGCTAGATGTCGACTACGAAATAATAAGTAAAAAATGATGTATGGAGTTAGCTCTCTGTTCTTACTTATTTTCTCTATGGTATTACCTAGTTAATTGGTCTCCGATTCTCCATGTTGTGTTCATTCACGCTAATAGACTACAATTACATAGCGAGGAAGACGAAGATATATTACATCACAAATCGAATGGACACAAGACGCGGTGCGGGTCGATTGAAGGGCTGATTGATCGAGTAGTACTCGGTTTCTAGCTACAATATTTACCAACAACTTGCATAAGCCGAACCGGCATATGTCTGACCTCTAAAACTATATAGCTCATATGGGGGGTCAAGGTAGGTAGTAGGGTTGCGGGGCGCTCGTCGGGTATCCTCCGCGAGTGTCTGGGCTCTTCCATTTTCTCTTGACCCTCGCGGGTCTGGGCCGTACGCCCTGCAGGCAACGGTAAGTGATTCATCTTCGGAGTTACCAATAGCCCGGAGGCGGGGTCGCTCTGGGTGTTCCTCTGTTACAGCGGAGGACACTCTAAAAGGACCAACGGGGGGGGGGGGGGGGGGTTCTTCTGCATCAGGGAGTGAAGACACCCCAAGAATTACGGACCCTAATCCTGACTTCGGCAGAGGGCCACTACAGTCGGGAGCAGGGACTGACACCATCAGGCCGGGGCCGGGTAGTGGCTACGAGGGAGAACACCTCTATAAAAAGTTACAAAGGGACCTGAGTGAGTGGATCCGGGGTTTTTCACTCCCTCCTGGCGAGGAGGTCCTTTGGTCGGCAAGTGTGTGGTGTCGCCCAGCACGCTTGTCGTCTAGTGGGGGGCGCAAGCCTCAACTGATAGATAACAGCTTCGGCCGTTGCAGCAGGCGGTGTTCGCGGTTGTGTGCCTTGGCGATCCCCTGTCACCGTCACTTGTGCTGCGTGATGGCCGATGGGCGCACCCTGCTGGTTTTAGAAGGTAGCCCGGGCGGTTCCCGGGAGTCCTTGATACCTGTCCTAGTTCCCCAGCTAGGCGGGATGCGTAAATGCATTTCCTCAAGTAAAAAAGGGGTGTATGGTCGGGACAGATAGTGAATAACATAGATTACTTCCTCACATGTCCTTAGTTTCACATTACTTCAGGATTTGCATTGATTATAGGCAGTCAGACTAATATGCCAAGCGTGAGATAAGTAAAAAAGTGAAAATAAATCAGCTTACAATTTACGGCGAGCTAAAATAAAATGACGCATGTTTAGTTAGATCAGCTGAATGAACTTGACAGCTGTCAATTAGAATATTTTGTTTTACTACCTATACGCATTGTTTAACTAAAATAACAATGACGACACATATTCTTATGCAATTACAAAAACTTTAACTCATTATACCGTTTATAACTACTTGAGTTAGGTACCTGTATTAAGTCTTAGTCAAACTTTAAATACTACTAGCTTTTGCCCGCGACTTCGTCCGCGTATAATTCGTTCTCGCCTTAGAATTATTTGTTTTCCCATACGATCTTTTTCAAGCTCTGGTGGATACCAGGAACTTAGGGGTGACATGTAGGAGAAGGAAAGCCACGAATAGATCGGACTGGAGATATTTGCTTGGCCAAGCTAGCCTAGGGCCCACCCGCGGCTATAACGCCTCAGATGATGATGATGATACAATCTTTCAGCCTTCTTTACACCCCCTTAAGAAATGATTACAGTCAATGGTCCCTAGAAATCCTATTGTCAAAACGAATGATTAAGTGCTTATTTCGGAATATCAAATGTACCGATTCTTGATGAATGAATCTCGTCAAAAACATTACATGTACATTGTACAATGGTAAAAGTCTCGCTACGCAGTTCTGCCCTAAAACGTTATCCCGACAGAGCGAGTTCTTCATGTAAGTGTGATGACCGAAGGCCTGAAGCAGAGAGGCGAGACACGCGAGGCTGAAGGCCGAGCCTCCCAACAGAGTAGATTCTTCATGTAAGGTTGATGACTGGAAAGCCGAAGGAGAGTGGCAAGGCATGCGAGGCCGAAGGCCGAGCTATGTCGTCGCCGAAGATCCAGTTGCCATATACTCCATTCGAGGGTAAATTATACTCCATTCGTTCGTTTTCACGTGATGACTAGACTTATAAACAGACAGACAAACAGACACAAATTATTAAAACTGTTGAAACGATTTCTGTTATCGATTCTAAGTATCCCCAGCCAACTTTTTTTCGAATATCTTCCATGTACAGACTTTCGACCCTCTTCTAAGTGTACATCTAAGATGCTCCAACTGTCTATGCTGACGATTGGGCTGCCCAGCTCAAGTGATCTCTTATATCAAACAGTTTTTATGGTGTGAAAGGTCAACAATTACGTAAAAAATAACGCACGACAAAATTAAATGGTACACCGACGATACAAAGTGTGCATTGAAACAGCTGTTTTTGTATTTAAGCATATGAATAAAAACAATGCCAAAGTATCGCAAATGCATTTTGATGTACACGCAAAGTAGAACTAATTGCGAAAAGGTTGTGGTCAAAAATAGCGTCAACAACCAGAAGGAATTATGATACTTCGGTTTTGACATAATGAATCGTCAACTTGTTTACTATTCTGCTATGCTTTAAGTTAAATTTCTTGACATGCTGTTATACTCCCAATTGGCTGAAACTTTAATCGTAGAATGGCGTATGAGGATTAAACCACCCCCTTTCATGGACCTTACTTGCATCCCCGATTTAATATCTCTTTGATGGAAGATCATCTGTACAAAAAGTACACTTATAATATATATATAAGTGAATCCAGATTATATACTATTAGCATACAAATCATCTTAATCTTTTCAGCCGTTTATGCGTGATTCAGTGACAAACATCTAAACATCTAAACTTTCGCCTATAATATTAAGTATAGGGATTATGGTATAAAGTGAGTGCACATGAAGTGAACGGCAAAAGTAACATTGTAATTTCATGTTTTGAATAGACCGTGGTGGCTGGCGCGCACATTGGGCAGCGCCGCGGCGCAGCGCTTGCGTTTACTTTTTTTTCAGTTTCTATCTTAAGATTTCACAAATTTTGAATGAGGATGTTTTTACTTTGTCATCAAGTATATGCTTAGCAATTTTCATACCTGTAACTCATGGATTATAGGAGTTCGCATACAAAATTCAACCCCTCTTTTTACCCCCTCTTAACCCAAATCTGCACAAATTTTATAGCCTAAAACCTGACCGGGTATTTACTCGACAGATTGGTAAAGTTTTCATCAAAATCCGTTTAGCGGTTTTCACGTGATGCGCGATCACATAAACAGACAAACAGATAAACAGACGAAAATTCTAAAAACTGTTGGAACGTGTTCTGTTATCGATTCTAAGTATCCCCAGCCAACTTTATTTCGAATATCTTCCATGTACAGACTTTCGACCCTCTTCAGCTTTATTATATGTTTAGATTATAGATATTATCCTCAATGGTTGAGTGTCTGAACCAGTTAATCGTTAGTTTACCTCAAACAGGACTTTAGAAAAGTATTTTTGGCGCAATAAAAATATAAGTAACAGAATATTTATGTTGCAAAACGAAACTTAGCAACTCACACAGTCGAGTAAATGAATTAGCTGTGAACTCATCACGGGCTTCATTGGCTGCATTTGCCTCCAGGCCAAGGTTTTAGTTTGCGTGTCATCTGCATATAAACGACTTGTTAAGTTAACTTAGTATACGCTTAGCCACTTTGACAAATAGATTTAGGTAATTCCGTCTCTAATGCGGGTGGCGCCGGACCGGTCATTGTGGAAGTCTTTGGGGGAGGCCTATGTCCAGCAGTGGACGTCTTTCGGCTGACATGATGATGATGAATTCCGTCTCTAAAATCTCATGCTAGGGACGAGAGAATTATTTTACAAAACTGACACCAGGCATAAGCGAAATCGCATCTTTTGGGTAAAAACGTTTATAGATATTTTATATTAGCGTTCGCTCTGGTAACGCAAATAACTCAATAACACAACTGGGTGCGACTCAAAAAAAATGTACCTTAACGTACTGGAAAGTGTAACACACAATTTTATTCGCAACACACTGGAAATTCTGTAACACGCTGGAACTCTGTAAAGCTGAGATTACATGAAGCAATATTCGTTCGAAAATTTAAAAAAATAGTTATCATATTTGCAAGTTCTTAATGTAAAGTGTGTACGGATGAGGGATCGAGGTATGCTTAACATTTTATTATGAGTGAAATTTGATATTTTTCGGAGATGTTTGCAGGTTTCCTCACGATGTTTTCCTTGATGATTTAAGAATGTTGAATGGCAATTTATTTAAGACAAGGCTAGCTAAATGGCTACAGGACAACTGCATTTATAGTTTTAAGGACTATAAAAAAATTAGCTAAAGAAGAATCCCAATATTATTGTTATTAATGACATTATATTTCTTGATATCTATATTTTAATTAATTTTCTTAAATAATTTTTACTGTAATGTTTAACTTCTGTTCCAATAAAGGGACATGGTAATAATTTTTAGATTTATTTTAATAGTCATAATAATCGTATGGCATTTCGAACCGTGAGATCTTCGAGAAGACAAATACGGTTACCAGTTTGTTGCACTTTTAGTACTACCCATGGGGTTACGTGTAGGGAAACGGTGGGTAGTTCCTACGGACGTGGTGCATCTTCGACCCCCCTTCGACAAGTGAGTGGGCAACTTGACTGTTAGAAATTCTCAAGCCACCCGAACGCAGCTAACTTGGCTTAACAATTGCTGTTGTAGATAGTAGCCGATATCAACGGCCTTCGTTTAAAGCACGGGAGCGCTCAGTTAGTAACCACTCAAAGCGGTCACCCATCCAAGGACTGACCTGGGCCCACTTTGCTTAACCTCACATACCGCACGCGGTATGCGGACGCCGCTGGGCCACGAGCGCTCTATTTTAACGTGGAGAATTGTCAAAAATTGTTTAGGTCAAATGTTATTCACAGTGAAATTAATAATTTATAAATAACATTAGTTTGCGTGTTGACTCTTATATTATGTCGACTGAATACCGGAACTCCAATAGTTAAATTTTAAGACCTAATTATAACGTACTCTGAAAAATATTTATATTTCTTAATCGAAAAGCTAACAAATAATATTTCGTACATAAGTTGGAAAAACTCATATAGATACGAGCCTGCATTCGAACCCCAACCACTGCTTGACAGCCACATTCGTGAACCGCTAGGCCACCGTAGTTTTTATTCGGACATAAATTGTTTTATGAAAAGAGCTAAAACATAACACACTCTTTATTGTGACGCAGTCGGGTAAAAGCATTATGTAAACCAACCTTTAACTATCTAGTGTGTTACGCAACACGTATTGTAACACGACATAACACGCTGGAATAAAAAACACAACGGGAAAAATGCCTTAATTTAATTGTAGAAGCCGCAAATTTTAAGTTATCTAACCAAGAAATTGGTAATCTATACCCCATATGAATATTTATTTCGTAGCAGGGCTGAAAATAGTGAAAAATGTACACATATCTTGGCAATTTATTGTTTGAAAATACATTTAAAATATGAATGTAAATACCGGCGCACGTTTACGCCGTTCTCTTGCCAAACTAAGATGGCTGACATTTATTAGAATACTTAACAGCTGTAGCTAATAGTCTGGCCACTCTAAAAAATTGCTTCAATGTGACAATTACTATAAAATAAAAAAGTTAGCCTAGCACCCAACCTAGACTAACAAACTGGAAGATTTTTGGGGACATTTTTTAAATTGATAAATTTTATTTGTAAATAACATACTTATAGTTTCTGAGATTTTCAACCAAAATACTTTAACTTGACTACTCTTCTAACAACGAAGACAAAAAAAATCTAAAGTAAAAGCCGTCTTATTATTTTTTATTACATATATGTATCAAAAAATGTCCTGAGGGTATTTCAATTTTGTACTGAGCAAAAAAATTGACGATTTTCAAGTTACTCAAATATCATGTAAAATAAATATAAACGAATTTTATTCGCAACCATCTATAAGACTGGTTTATACTTTAGAAGGATCAATTGAATGTGGTTTAAAAAAATGAAGGGAAGATTTTTTTGGGGGGTAATCATGTGACCGAAAATTTTGTTCAAAAAGTACATTTTTTTTTGAGCCGGACCCAACTATGAATTTTAATATGTATTCATATTCAATTAAAAACTTGGAAAGAATGCTATTTTTTTAAACAGTTTCATTCACGAATGTATAGGAAGGTGCGGGTGACTCCCAGGTGCGGGTGAAGTCGTGAACAGAAATTGTTGTTATTAACGCAGCAATTCAAACAAAATTCAGTGCATTAGCTCTAGAAGCCAACAATGAAATTTCATGGTGGTAAAAGTTAATTACTTAAAAAAACGATCAATCGTATGGTCACCCCATTCTACAAGACTAGTTCTGTAGATTACTCAGAAACTGTAAAGTTAAGAGTTTTAGTATTTATAAAAAAAGACATACATATGTAATATGCAGACATTTGCATACTCTTAGGTGCCTGCCTGACTTGTCGATGCGGGGGCGGTAAGATATGAGAAAACTGTCAGCTGTCAGTGTCAAACGATACTAATGCAGTACTGCCCCACTTCTGCGCATGGTGTTACTACTGCGCAAACGTATTAATTACGGACAGTATTTCGTCAAGTGAGGAAATCTCACATCGGTAAATTCACGTCAAAGAGCAAAATACCTATGACATATCGCTCCCGCCCCGCCAAATCAGGAAGTTGTTTTTATTACAGGTACATAGTAAGAAAAGATCTGTTCATGACTTAGGGGTCACCCTGTTTTAAGTCGACTTTCGACTTTGGTAGTCGACTCGAAAACACCAAAAAGACTATCGATTAGTCGAATTTGACTGTTTCAGCAAACCAGCCCTAGTAGGTAATTATCAGCACTCGAATGAAAGCGCACCTACTACGAGATTATTGATTTCCTGGTAATAGGGGCACGTATTAGAATATCGAGATATGAGAGTTAGACGTTTAAAATATTTAAAACCGGCCAAATTAGTTTCGTACTGCGCACAATGAACGGTTCCGCACATACTACTACTACTTCACATTTGAAACCACTATCCTGTACTTTTAATTTAAAAAGGTTGTATCTTCATAGGAAGCTCACGGCACCGATAACTCAAAAATTATTCAACCTGTAGACTTTTTATGTTTTCCTGTAATCTATATCCCATCAATAACATAAATGTGAAAATGGCAGCCAAGTTCAATATGCGATGCGTGGTTGTCGTCTTCACCGACAAAAGAATTGAGATCTAAAAATGGGTACCAAGTTCCGTAGATTATCTGGAAAGGTGCTAAGTCTGGCACTAGATTGCTTGCAGTAAAACTAATTTATAGAGATGCAACGGAGAGTTGTTTGGCCGGATACCGGATAACGAATATTCGGACTGACCACCTGCCGAATATTCGGTATCCGGCCGCCGAATATTCGGCCGGCGGAGCTATACCTACATTTTGAGTTTTGCATATTGCAGGTACGCGTCGTGCAAGTGCAGGTTTTGACCTGTTTCTTAGTGAACGTTACTTTTATACACCACAATTTGCCTTTGGTGGATTTCCAATATTAAATACAAATGACTCGCTGTTTTACTGATCACCATACTTACTTCAAATTGTTATATTATAAAAATTATTAAGTTAAAATAGTTTCAAAAGAATAACCTAGTTCGAGTATGACCGTGACTGTTTTTTAGATTCCATTTTTTACTCCAAAATCAAGCAAGTTTACTATCCGGTATCTGGCCGGATAGTACGTTACTATCCGGTATCCAGCCGTATATTAAAATGGGGGCTGGATAGGCCGGATACCGGATAGTAACCGAATATTCCGTGCATCTGCACAAACATATCCTTGTCTTTGATTCTACGTTAAGGTCTAATATTCACTCCCAGGCATTAAAATCGCTGTAATTCCATACTCACAGATAACGTTGTGCCGTTTCATGAAATCCTCTCAGAAATTAATGAGAAACGAAATACCTATTGGTTATCGTGAATTGTACGTAATGCTTTTTTTACTGCAAATGACATGTGTAAATCTTATCAGGCATAATTACATAATTATAGATAGCCTAAACATATTTTATGATATATTTTGACGGCCGCTTTTGTCTAGTTCAGGAGTTCCCAAAGTGGTCCAGGTGGACCCCCAGGGGTCCACAGGAGACTCGACGGGGGTCCACATTGGCGTGACAAAAAATGGGAGTTTTAGGAATATGGTAGAAATGTGGTGTAGGGGATCTACCAGAACCAGTTAAACTTTTGAAAATGGTCTATGAGAAAAAAAAGTTTGGGAACACCTAGTCTAGTTAGTATGAATCTGCCTACGAAGCCAGGTAAGCATTTTTTTGTTCCTGACAATCCTGACTTTCAGATGATTTTCTATGTATTTAAGTATTTATTGAACGAGCGCACGAAACGGTCTCCGTTTCAGGCTTCAGCTTGAGCAAAAATGATTTATGTCTGCCTGAGGCTCTCATCTGTATCAGATTCTCGTGAAATTTTGTGAGCAGATTCGATATATTATAAGTATAGGAATTTTTTGAATCAAATTATGGAAATTTTAAATAAGAAAGAATAAAAAAAGAAATCGCGTGGTCTACTGCTCACAGAGCCACTAGTTTATAAGTTGTAGGTATTGCCGACTAGTACATTGCCTGCAGTATCTAAATACAAACTTCTGTTTCCTGTTTAATTTAAAATAGTCCCCCCAAATACTATAACTATAAATAGTACTCTTGATGAATCGAAACACACTAAAGTTAACATGAAAACATGATAAATCACCGCCCGTGTGAACTAAAGCATGATAGGTGGTTAAGAAATTATAGTTTGTCAAGTGCTATTAAATATGTATGAGGATTCTCTTTCATCATTCGTTAGCTTTTATTGGTACTTTCTTTATTGAAGTTGAATTTTTTATCCATGTTATCCATGCAGTAATAGACGTAGTTTGAGCACCTTGATACGGTTTTTATTGTCATCTAAATAAAAATAGGTAATATTATAGTATCAACCATTTATAAACTCAGAAGTTACGAGTAGTTGCCGAGGTACATTATTATGGGATTTAGTGACTTCCGAACGTGGTCTTTAAAACCAGTTAAGGACCGTTATATGACGAAATATTTTTTTATCGAACTATCCCACATGTATGAGGAACCCCTCACCTTTAATTCGAAAAATTATAATGTCACAATTTGAGATTATATTTTTTATTTAAAATTGAAATATTTATGCTCATTAATTCGTGTCTTTAACCTGTTAAAACAGAATGGTTTACAATATTTATATGCTCTAGTTCATTCCTTATACGTTCCCTGCCCCCATAAAAAGGGCAAAATTTGCTCCATAATCCCACTTCAACATTTATAGAGTTTGTTTTTTTTTTCGACCGAGTGAAACGAAAGTGTCCGTTTCAGCTTCGACAAAAATGATTCCGTATGTTTGGATATCCAGATGTCCGGATTTTCGGTTGTCCTCCTGTTAGGTCCTCCCCTACAGGTTGCATTTCTCAACGATTCTTATGAAATTTTGTGAGCTGGTTCGGCAATTATATAGTTTTTTTGACGAAACGTGTTTTAATAATTTTTGAAATTTTAAAAATATATTTTTAATGATGCATAATATATATGCATCAAGAAAAAATACTATAAAAATATGTACAGTTCACGGAGCTAGTAAGTATTATTAGTTTATTACTATTTTTTAGCAAGTCTGATATATGTTTATGTGTGTGTCATTTATGTATTTGTGCATCCTTTTGAATACATGGACTCCAGTTTTGGTATTCAAATGATGCATACGGCAGAGAACGTGTTAAACCTCATTGACACATGGGGTAATGACCTGGTGACCATTGATTTTTATAAGCTTTTATTAACTTGCACCGTTCTTATACACCGCGGGCCCTAATAACCCGAAAGATTTTAACCACGTACTTTTGACGACACTACGAGTAAATAATTTATATATCAACCTGGGTCCAATTATTTATTTTAATCAAACTACTATTTCGGTACAAAATAAATCAAATTAAATTACCGCTTCTTTGTAAACAAATCTTTACGTGACTTGCGTTCAAGACAAGAAGTGTCAATGTCAAGTCATAAAATTAGTAGGTGGCTACGTCACGCCTTCAGGGTGTGTTAGACTTGAGATTTTTTAAATTACGATTTATTTTAAATATTTATTATTTTTTAAATTATGGGTTTTTGGACTATACTCGTATGGTAAACCACAATGCATTCTCTAATTTGGCTCTAGAATCGTTAGTTTAAATCTTTCGGGTTATAAGGGCCCACGGTGTATACAGGGTGTCCCAAGAAGTAGTGATATACTGAAGCTGGGAGGTAGAGGACCTAGAGGGCTATTTGAATCACCCCCATGTATGTTCCGCGATTTTTAGTATTTTCGGAGTTATGATTTTTTTTTAATTTTTCACCTATCGCCGCGTACGATGAGATTTTTATTTATGGTGACGTGAATTATTGCGGTAGATGCTTGATTTTTTTTGTGTGCTAAGCTGATAGATAGGCCAATTCAGTATGGTAACATTTACTATCGTTAGATCTTTGATTGGCATAAAAAAAAATGCCGAGAAAGATAAAATTACCCAGTATGTTCACAACTTCAAGGGCCCTTAAAAATATAAAATCACAATATCAACGTGAAAATTTTCTCATGCGTCAACCGTCTTTTGTTTTTTGTTCTTTTTCTATTGATGGCCAGTGCGTGATTTAGAACGAAATTTATTTAGAAAGGTTTTGCTTTGCTTGCATTAATCATTATGTAAATAAAAAATTTGCACTTACCACAGTTAGATTTCAATTTTTTGATTGAAGCCTTATCAATAATAAAATGATTTTTTCAGGGTAGCTACCTGATAGATAGAGCAAGTTTTTAAAAGCCAATCGGTAATTATTTTTTATGTGATTTTATTTTTTTAAGGGCCCTTGAAGTTGTGAACATACTGGGTAATTTTATCTTTCTTGGCATTTTTTTTTATGCCAATCAAAGATCTAACGATAGTAAATGTTACCATACTGAATTGGCCTATCTATCAGCTTAGCACACAAAAAAAATCAAGCATCTGCCGCAATAATTCACGTCACCATAAATAAAAATCTCATCGTACGCGGCGATATGTGAAAATTTAAAAAAAAAAACATAACTCCGAAAATACTAAAAATCGCGGAACATACATGGGGGTGATTCAGATAGCCCTCTAGGTCCTCTACCTCCCAGCTTCAGTATATCACTACTTCTTGGGACACCCTGTATATACGTTAATATGTAATTAGCCATCAAAATTTGCAATGCTTTTTTTAGCCACTTGCCGTTTAAAACCATTATATGGTCCAGCTAATAAACCATTATGGTGCATGAATTTGTTAAGTTTTAAGTTTTATTTCATTATGGCGGGATTTGACCGACATCGAATAAGAACTTAGAGGCACAACCTGGTAATTGTATCTTGGGATAAACCCTATTCTCCACTGGTTGATTTGACAATAAAAGTGTATAAGTAGAACAGCTTACTTCGATTTGAAACAAACTTCGAGTGTATAAGTTTTATTTAAATGTAGGTAATTATATTGAATTTATATGATTTTATGGAGGTAACTTAAAATATGGTTTGCTTATATATGATTGGGCATGGAATATAAAAAGGTTGCTTTTATTATTTGCAGTTTTTTTTATATTATATGATATCGTTGCAATAACCTCTGTAGGTGCAGGATTACTTGGTCACTTAAAATGCGTATTATATCGAGATCGCAATGTTAAGATTTTGGTTAGGTTAGGTTATAAATACAATTTTTGAAGATTATTTAAACATGGGATTCGTCATTCTTGTAAATAATACAAAACAACAACAATTGAACACGTAAAAACGTATTACTTAATAGAAACGAAAACACTAACACCACTTTTAACCAGACGTTTTAAATGGAGTGCACTGTTTATTGTTTTTTACATATACAGTTAGGTATAGGTATGAAATGGCGAGTGTATAATTAATCACCTAGAGTTATTAACAACTTACTTAATTATCTACTGCAATACCTATAATTTAATTAAAAACAAAAGGTATAGACTTCTTTAAAATGTAACATTTTTGGGTTTCAAAAGCATTTTTTCTGTACCGGTCGTGTTCTTTTTTGTGTTTCTTGAAAGGCAATAACAACACAGATACTCGTAATCCCAAGTGACTAGGCAATTGAAATAACTGATAGTAACGACATAGATTACATCTAATCACGCTACACCAATTAAAAACACGCAAATGATAACGATATGCACGATTAACTTTTGCATTGAGCCACCGATACGTCGCATACTCGTAGATAGGACCGTAGATAGGAATAGCACGCCGGAAGGCAGCGTGTATTCTTATCATATCAGTTTTGCGAGATAACACAACACCTGTCAAAGTCTTATACAACCACGTGCTCCGGAAAACGCCGAGCGGACACGAAGCAGAACGAGAGTGGACGTAAATAGTCTTGCGGCAAGCGTACTTCGCACCGGTATTTATTCGTTCCCGTTACTTTAACAAAGTTGTTGAAAAAATGGAACTGCGAGGGCGAGGCGGGGACCCTACGCATTTCGCGTCGGAACGTAATATAATTGGGAAGTTTATTGAGGAAGTCGTGATTGGTTGTTCCGTACCTGTTCCCCACCAGTAGCGTTTCCAGCCGTCTGTCACTGCGCGCAGCATGTCCGCAGCCGCCTGCGAGTCGGTGCCGACTGAGACTGGCTCACGATCACAATACACTGATTCGAAAGTCGGCTTCGGGCATTAACTAAATGAAATTCCAAAAAAAAAACACCCTAATTGTTGCATCTTGACTTGCACGGCTTTACAATAAGAATAATTCGAATGCCGGGTGTATTCGAACTTAAGTAATAATTTTTATTACAAAGTATGGATTTTAAGAATTAATTATTTCCTGTTTAACTCGTGGTTTCGATAGTGCGTTAACGATAGCGGCGTTACGTTGCCGAATGAAAATTACCGCTTAATTTAGCTGAGTATTTAATAGGTTTTAGTAGGGTCTTTTATGTAGTTCAGTAAAGGGCTCTTCGGAACACGCTGATTCAATTAATTCCTAATTAGGACGAGAGTGCTCTTAATGCAGAGTAGACTCGGATTTGACATCGTAGCCTGTCAGGGCAAATGGGAATCTGACAGGCGCTGTCGGTCGTCGGTAGCTACCTGCCTTTCTAGGTCAGTGAGTAATTAAAAAGGGACGTATTGTGTCGTAACTTTTGTATAAAGATACGGTGTGGATGTAGCGAATGCTTTATTTAAAGTATTGTTTTAAAATACCAAATTCTACAAAGAACTTGCTATTTTATTGGTTCGTCTTTTCTTTTTGAAAATAATAGAAACTAATATATTTTGTTTGTTCGATTTACTTCTTTCTTGGATCGTCTTTTGTTTTTGAAAATAATACCGACTAATATTTTGTTTGTTTGATATTTACTGTCACTTTTTTTTTATATGCATACTGTACCAAAAATACGTAGAACTTATTAAGTTTTCATCTCAATATTAAATTATTGTTAGTGCTAGTAAATTTTTTGGAACTACAATCGTTGGATTTGTCAATAAATAAATATATATTTGCCCGTAGCAATAGGCCTTTTATACATAAATAGGCGTCACTTTAACAGTATTTCACAAAAACTATTTGATTTGGCAAAGCGAAAAAAAATATGTGTATTTCGCTTATTCATTTTATACCTACAATGAAAAAAAAATTGCTGTCTCTAAAACACGATTCGAACTATTCGATTCGATATAGAAATGTGAAGTTAAGTACGTATGAAAACCGCCACAGTTTAGGTGATCATAATTAAGAGTCACATACGAAGTCTGCTGATTTATTATACGTCGTTTGTGTATTATTATACGTCGGGTGTGATGTCTTATTATTACAACCATCAGAGCCTAGTAAAAAAGTTACAAAAAACGTTTTTGGCGTATTAAGTACCCCATCTGTCCTAGAAATACGTTACTACCTAGTGAAACACGTTTGTATTACAGATGGCTCTTAGCTCGCCCGTGTAGTGTGAAGACTGTTGGCTAGATGGCGTTGCATTGCATTTTCCATGTAGTACCGAAGAAGTAAGTGCCGAAGTAAACGGAATTAATTTAGCACAATAGTACTAAATGCAATATTTGCTGCTATGCATTTAAGTATGTATTTATCTATATAAGTATGTATTTCGTCGTCTAGTACCCATAGTACAAACTTTGTTCAGTTTGGGACTAGGTCTAGTTGTGTAAGATTGACCCCTAATATTTATCTATTTATTTCAGTTACCTGCTCGGTAAGTTTTGCGATTTTCCTTTCGCCTATTGAGATGTAATTCAGTTCTCAAAGTTTAAGATTTTGTATCACCATACAAGAGGCATTACCTCATTTATTTATAATTCCGTAAAATAATGGTCAAGGAAAATAAATATCAGCTTTGAATCTTTTGTAATAACGGGATGACGAATGTTAATTTTAACATTAAAACAGATTTTAAAGTTGGCACCTAGCTGTCAAAACTTAATGCGGGTTTTCTAATATTATACGAAAACACAACATAGAGCATCGCTGTGGTGGGGGTGTTAAACCTGATTACCACTATGTTAAACAGGACAAGTGAGGTTTTTATTGTTCGGAAAACCACCATTAGGTAATGTTTTATGCCTACCGCGCACTACTTACTGTAAATACCTACTTAAAGTTGTCACTCTCAAGCAAAAGGTTCTTCTATGTCAATGTCAATAAGAAATAATGTCCGATTATATCATTTACCCCCAATAAAGTTTGGGGGACGCCTATATCCAGCAGTGGACGTCCTTCCTTCGGCTGATATGTTGGTGGTAGTGGATATAAATAAATTCAGTACCTAATACTCAACGAATCAACAGTAATTGGATCAAATTACTCATGATTATATGTGTCCCTGCCTCGCAAAACTACAATTCAGATACTTGAAGAATCAAAAGCGATATCCCAGAAATGTCACCTTTTGTCAAGTAGAATCGTGGCCCAGGGCGTACTAACTATCGACCAATTTGAATCCTGAGTCAGATTTTCTGACCAATCATATACTCATATTGCCAAGTCATCAAGTACAACAAGTAGGTTGAAATTCGGCTGAAGATACAGTTCCTTTGTAAAGAACTTGTAAGTTATTTTTAAGACACAGACACAGATCGAACTATCTCGGCTGTACTCGTTTGTGAAAAAAGTTAGTCTCTCCGTTATTATTTCATTAAGGAGTCGACACAAGCCAATCGACCGGTGTGCAAATGCAAACAAACTTTTTAGGGTTCGGTAGTCAACAACTTTTTTTTTTTAAAGTACCTCCCCTGCACGTAAAGTGGGGATGATATTTTTTTGCTTGAACCCTATGGTGTGGTGTGTTGTTAGATAGGCCTTTCAAAAAGAATACAGGTCTTCATCAAACATTTTTTGATAAAGGGAATATTTTATATAGAAAACTCCCGTGAGTTTGAGACATATTAACTCCACATGTGTGTGTGTGTATCTAGCGGATTGTCTGAACACATACGTAGTATGAAAAAACGTGATGTTCGAGGGTCTGCAGTTGTGGAGCACTCGCTTGATTCGGGCCCATCACATTATATTTGGTTCGATAAGGTAACCGATGTATCCGTGTTAGCGAGGGAAAAGGTTTTTGTAGGTGCGGGAGGCTATCGAAATTGGTCGTTTTCCGAATTTTAATCATGATTATGGATGGACTGTACCACCCAGCTGGAAAACAGTGTTAAATACTACGTCTGTGAAGAGTGTGGACGAGACTTTAGCATGTGACGTTGTGAGTTGTGAGTGTTGTGTGTAGCTCGGCATTGAACGAGTGTGAAGAAAACGAGGGTAGATTCTCGCCTCCGCCGCCACCGCCCGCTCCGAGCAGCCGAGGAGACAGGGCACAGGCACGACCCGTTTCATTATATTTAAAGGACATATTTTCGAAAATAATGACATAAAAAAATGTGCCCACCCCTCTAACCTTCTTTTGAACTATGGGTCCAAAAATATTTAAAAATCATGAAAGTAAAGCTTAATAAAGACTTTCAATGAAAACTATAGCGGATGATTAGCTAAGCTGTTTTTGAGTTGTCGTAAAAGTCTTCTTTTCTTAGTAAAAGTCGTATGAAACGCTGCGAAAGTATTACCTTTTGCTTGTTTAGAATTTTTTAAATCAAGTTCACTGGACAGCTACAGAACTCTACAGTGAGCGTTTCACGACATATGCTCTTGGCCAAACTTGCTGTAAAATGTATAAAATAAATATAAGGTGATGGCAATGTTAATTATAATTTGAATATTGTTAATTTTATTTCTAATATGACCTATAACTTTAATGTTTGGCAATATGCTGTGAAAGATAATTTGGTTGAAAATAAATAAATAATTTTTCAGAGTTCTGTAGCCAAAATGGCGAAAACGGAACCCTTATAGATTAGTCATGTCTGTCCGTCCGTTCCGTATGTCACAGCCGATTTACTCTGAGACTGTAACCACTCCAATTATGAAATAGTGTATTCTATTAACCGCTATAGAAATATGATGTGAAATTACGAAAGGAATAATAAACTGGGTGGCATCCCATACACGTAACAGGGGGTCAACATTTTGTTTTCAATGCACATAGGTGTGTGGGTATTTATGGATAGGCATTCAAAAAGAAATAAAGATTTTTTATAAACTTTTGAATGAATGAATTTTTTCATTTAAGTCATAACTTTTCCATTTAAGTCATCCGTTGCTGAGATATTAGCTGTCAAAGTCGTAAAAAGTGTGTCCCCTCCTCTCTAATTTCCAAGCTATAAAGTTTAAAAGTATGAAAAAAAATCAAGATGATGTACGTTCATAAATATTTCAAATAAAAAATGTTATTTGCAAAAATTGCGAAGCGTCTGGTTGACGTAACTGGTGACCGAAGAGCTGGCGGTTTCCTCGCTCAACGTATCAGCATTGCGATACAGCGAGGAAATGCCGCCAGCATCCTCGGTACAATGCCTCAAGGGCCCGTTTTAGATTTAAGTTAGTTTTAATTTTCTTTATATTATTTTGGTTAAGTATTCTTGTATATATTTTCGTTGTAAATAAAATTGGTTTGAACAAGATATTAGGTCTGTTTTTGTCTTGCCCAAACAAAAAGACGTAAGTGCCGTTAGTTTCCTATGAAGATACGACCTTTTTGATTGAATGTCTTGTATAGTGGATTGAAATGTAGATTAGGAGGTCTCGGTATGGAACCCTTCTTTGTGCGTGATCCGAGACGCTTGGCCGGTTTTGTTTTATTTTGATTCTAGACGACGATCTATCGGCAAAGCGAGTCGAGTCAGTGGGTACGATTAGAAAACATACTGTTTTATTTTATAATAATAAAATAAACGTTAACAAATGTCAAGAGTTCTGAAATTTTATGGATGCTCCACTTATACTATATCTACTATAAGTAAACGGAGAACTCATTTGTCTAGAAATGATTTTATCCAATTTAAATGTTAAATTCTTTCAAAGCTATTCCCCAATAAAAAGATAGGATTCGATAAGCTTTAAGGGTAGTAATTCCTCTGATTGAAGAGATTTTCGTTTTAAATCAGCTGACAATTACTTACTGCGCACTTTTTAGGAAGTACCCAGTAAGTCTATATTAAATTCAACCATTAGGAGAAGAAACTTATTTAATTTTTCCCATGTGTTCACTTGTCATTGTCTAGGATATCTTAAAATAGGTACGAGTAGGTAACTGTCGTTGATTCATTTGATAGTCAGCTTATAATGTTACCTAATAGAATGTTTGTATTGCAAAGAATAATTGAGAAATAGTAGATTGTACAACAAGTGCATAAATCCTCTACTTTCTCGCTCGGGAACGATAAATTGTTTCGGATAAAATGGGTTTTATGCACTCTGATTTTCACTTCGATTGCGAGAAAATTAAACAAATAATGAATATAATTAAAGTTATTTCATCAAATTTATACTTGTGTGCTCGGCGACCGCAGGCGGCACGTCTGCACGCGCGCCAACCCGCCAAGGGCGGATTTTACTTTATGCTCTAGAGCATAAAATGCGATTTTATGTCGCCTACGCAGAGTGTAAAGAAGAACTTTTAGAGCATGAGAAGTGAAAACAGTATTTTAATTCCTCATGCTCTGAAAGTAGGTCCTATTTGACCTAAGAAGCGGGTCGAAAGCGAAGCCCATGGGTTGAAAACGAATTATAAAAATGATGATGATGATGATGTATATTATAAAGTTATGACGGTAAAAAACCAAATTAATACTAGTAAACAATGTTATTTAAAGACTAAAACGTGGCCAGTAGCGCCCACTAGCAAATAATTGTGATTATTAAAATTTGACCGGTATAGAAAAGGGTTTCTTATTTCAAATTAAAGGAAAAAAATGAAAAATTTAATGCTAAGAGCAGGATTAATAGGGTTTTTTTTGGTTTATTTAGGAATTTGGAATTTTCGTTACCATCGTTACAGTTTAACACAAAATTAAGCGTTTGTTATGTTCTGTTTTTTTTGTATTTAAGTACGTTTTGAATATATCAAACTAGTTATTACGTAGCTAGATTAGTCGAACTACGAGCTAAAAATAAAACGGCCGTTTTTACTAGCCAAAATAGCATAGGGTAATTTTCAACCCTTGGTTAACAATCTACTATTTACGACCTCGCAAGCTTGACAACTAAGCTAGGTCGGAGAAAGGGTGCAGGGTGGGTGTGCTCGTCCAGGTGTGCGGCGCTGGACTACCGGCACAGCTACTCAAGTCTTTCTTGCACGTCCTCGTCGCCTCTGACTCTGCCGCCGCAGGTCAGGGGCGAGTCTGCTTCTCCAAGAAGTGGACCGTGCACCCTGGAAATACTGGTGGTCGTTAACGGGCGCCGCACCTAGACCATCTACCCCGGATCACCAGTAGCTAAGCAAGAAAGGCCATACCCAGCTGGAAAATCCCACCAGCTGAGTATTCCTATCCCTTTATCCTGTGCTCCAAGCTTCTCCTTCCTCCTCCTTTCCTCCTCACTCAACATATCCCCTCCACAACTCCTGACACCCCCCTTTCCAATTTCCCCTCCTTGGGAATTAATTTCCACGGCTCTGCCGAGGGTCGTAGGTGACCTCGGCAGACTATCCTCACCTACCTGCACTGGTCCAGCGCAGTTGAGCGTCGTGAGTTCGGATGAAGGAGTCCTGGAGAGTTGAGCTAATCGGAGTCGGGGTTAGTTACTACCGTGACGCAACACGCTCTCTTTGGTCCCGATTTCAGGCGAAACGGCAGCCCTGTGGCCAGCCATCACAGGGAATGGACACGCGTCCCGTACGGTCGAGGTGGTACGGTCCGCAGGCCAGATATGGGGGGGGGGGGTGTTCTCTGGGAGAACACAGGGACTCAGCCATGCTGACGGAGCAAGGTCTGGCGGAACAACTTGGGAAGATCGGATCGTCTTACCCAGCCGCCAGTCTGCAGCACCCGATGTCGCGCAGGAGTACCACCTCACCATGTCTATACCTCTTGGGTATTCCTGGTGTCCTAAGGGACATCCCCAAAGGTGCGGGCTCCACGGAGGGTGGGAAGCTCGAGAGGTGAAAATAGTTTTTGGACAAAAAATGGAGAATCAAAGATCGCTAACCCAAAAAGAAATGGTAGATGGCGCAGCCCCCGCTGCACCCGACACCAAGACAGGTGCGGGCGCTGTGACTAACACAGTACCTTGCACCTCGACACGTGCCTTCAGAGATGCGCAGACAACTCCTGAAGGTAACGCCAACACATCTGGCGGCGGCGCTGTTTATACGGCACCGTCGCATAGACCAGTAAACCGTGGGGAGGTCAGGAAGGCCACTGGGAAACCAGTAACCAAGAGGCCTAGCACCCCCCCAAAACAAGCTGACCCGGTACAGGTGGAAGGCCGTACCCCGTCAGCAATGCGGAAAGAAGCTGCGGCGGACGCTTCAGTGGGGGATAAATCCACCAAACCGAAGCAGACCGCCGCGGTGGAACCCGCATGGGACGAGGCGACATTGCGGCTGAATGCTGGGTGGACCTTGCCGAAAAAAAAGAAGGCGTCGAAGGCTAAACGCGCCAAGCGCGTGGGAAAGGGGCCCACAAAACACCCAGAGGACCCACAGACACCCAAGCGACCCGACCTTCCACCAAAAGGGCACGTCCCGACAAGACGATCTCTCCAAGAGGCGAGCCAAAAAGGCAGAAGACCGCGTCTCCTGGAGAAACGCCCCGGATTGATTATGCGGAGGCTGTGAAGGCGGACCTGCTCGTGGCCATCACCACTGCCGCAGCGGAACACCTGAGCCCGCAACAATCCGCTGAGGTACAAAACCAGGTGGGACGCCTTCTAGTCAAGGAGGCGATGCAACCTGGAAGTAGCGAGTCCGAGGGCCCAAGATTTCGGGGAAAACCGGTGCTCTCCAACGGTTCCCTGAGGCTGTGGTGCGAGGACAAGGCTACTTTGGAGTGGCTGAAGCGCAGTGTGGCCACCATCACCCTGACCGACGGTTAGTGAACATTACCATCTCAGTCTTCCTTGGGTTGACCGATATTTCGTTGTCGCTGCACCAGCGTTCCACGATAGAGAGCGCAGAGCGGGTGACATCACAAACTGTACCTGCGTGGATGCCGCTGGTGAGTATCGCTATGTCATCGGCATATCCAATGGCGTAGTGACGACTGTTGTTTAGCTTGGTGATCAGGTCGTTTACCAGCATGTTCCAGAGGAGTGGTGAAAGGACATCTCCTTGGGGGCAACCTTTTGCCACACGTGCTTGTCTTGTTTTGTCCTCCCCGAGTCTGATGACTCTCTGGCTCAACATGTTATTTATCCATTTTATCATGACTGCGCTCACTCCATGTCTCACCAGTGCCGCAGTTATGCTGGTAAATTTTGTTTTGTCGAAAGCACCTTCAATGTCTATAAAGGTGCCTAGACACATAGTCTTGTTTTTGATCGCTACTTCAATTTTGGTAACCACCGCGTGAAGAGCAGACTCTGTTCACTTACCTGAACTGTATGCGTGTTGGTTCGGGTGTAGGGGCAGATGGACTAGTGCTTTCTCCCTCAGGTGCCTGTCACATAGTCTTTCCAAGGTCTTTAGCATAAAGGAGGTCAGGCTTATTGGTCTGAACGACTTGGGGTCCGTGTAGTCTCCCTTACCTGGTTTTGGTATGAAGATGACTTTGACTTCTCTCCATTGTCTCGGCACGTACGTGTGTGCCAAACAGGCACACAGGACGGTGGTGATCCTGTGGGTCAGTCTCTCCCCACCCCACTTCATCAGTGCAGGAAATATACCGTCTGGTCCTGGTGACTTGAACGAGTCAAAGCTGTCTATGGCCCATTGTGTTCTGCAGGGTATAATTACCTCGTTGGCCAGTCGCCATCCTTCCTCTGTTGGGATGGTTTCCTCATCCGACCACTCGATTGGACTCGTTATTTCGCAGTCCGGGAAGAAAAAGAACACACACGAAACCCACACGAAAATTATTATTATTTTGGTACTTTTAATTAACGCTGGCAACCTCTTCCCACCACCCGATCGATTTAATTTTTTTTGGGGGCACAGGGAGTACAGAGCAACTGTTTGAAAAAAAAAATTAAAGTCGCTTAACCCACTTTTTTTTTTCCCCACCCCACTACACCCGCACCCACCGCCCGCGGCCTGCCAACACGAAGATTATAGGAAAAGGTTGTTCAGGGAAGTAGCTAACAGAGTTTCAATACAGCTGAAGCCACATGACCGATTTGGTCGCTAGCACTTATACTATAATGAAAATACTCTATTTGCTATTTAATTAAGAACGTTTTTTAAAGTACCTTTATAGGTACATAAGTTACTATTTTATTTTACTTAAATTCTGGAAGCGGGAATTTTCTTCAAGTATTTCTATATTTTTCTATTATCCACCTCTAGGGTTATATTTTTAAATTTAATTATGGCAACCAATCTATTTCTTTATCAATTTGATCTCTAATTTCGTCATATATCAGTTATAGCATTGTTTTAAGATTTTGTTGCAGTTCATCTAGATCAATCATGTAAATACAGTCTGGCATACCACAGCTGCGTTAAAAGTATACCCATCAAAAACATAAATGTGAAAATGGGAGCCAAGTTCAATATTAAGAATATGCGATGCTTGGTTGTCGTATTCACCGACAAAAGAATTGAGATCTAAATGGGTGCCAAGTTCCGTAGATTCTCTGAAATGGTGCCAAGTCCGGCACTATACCTATTGTTTACAGTAAAACTAATTTACTGCGGCTTAATGCATTTTGAGCTTTAACTTTACAGTTTTCTTAAATATCCAACAGCTTTAATGGTATTATATCATACTGCATACAAAACTGCCAAGTTAAGGCTCAAAATGCATTAAGCCGCAGTAAATTAGTTTTACTGTAAACAATTGAACTTGGTTCCCATTTTCACATTTATGTTTTTCACATTTATATAATTACTTTTTTCAATTTTCGCCAAATGGTGCTTTTTAAGAGCGAATGCACGAGTTACTTATACAAAATACTCAAATCGCTATAGGTGCACCTCAAATATTTGAAGAGTTCCCTCGATTTCTCCAGGACCCTATGATCTGATTCTTATTTGATAACTATGGGACTACCCCTGAAGTATAGCGTTTCAAACAAAAAAAGAATTTTCCAAATCCGTTAATAAATGACGGAGTACTGAGGTACTTAAATAATAATAAAACTAATAAAAAAATCACTGTCTTCTGATTTTTTCTGGTATACACACATAATTACGAAGCTGCATGCCAAATTTCATCTTTCTGGGTTACTAGGAAGTGGGTTAGGTTTTTGATTACTAGTGAGTCAGTCAGTCAGTGGTAAAAATGCCGTTTTTTGGAATTTAATATCTCAATAATTATAAAACCTACATTTACGAAATTTGGGGTTCTAGTTGTTCTAAAGGATCTTAATACATGTACAGTCAGCGTCAAAAGTAACTGAACAAAAACAAGCTATCAAAAGTAATAGTCATGTGTAGTGTCTAAAGATACACATCATTTAACAATTCAGAATTATCTGAGATTTCGGGTTGATGAATTTTTATTTCTCAAAAGAAGATTTTTAGTGTTCATAATAAATGATCATGGCAATGATGCGAAAATAAAATACCCGAAATTTTCCAAAACAATCGAAAACAACGAAATTTCAAAATTAACGGATAGTGCACAAATTCACAATATAAACGCATTTGACGCCTTACAATATTTTCTTTTGAAATTTGATATTCATCGAGAAGAGTAATGTCATGCGATATATTCGTCCCTTTCATTACGGCTCCGACGTCATGGAGTCTTCATTTGTTCATTTGGGAATCGTTTATTACACATTTTTATATGTTTACACTTTACTAGACCAAGTGTAGAGTAAGTGGTGACAGATAATTCAATGTAGGTACCAAAAATGGTTTAATATTCGCTGAATGTTATGTGACATGATAAGCATGAAATGAGCGTTGTAGTTCAGTTCCTTTGCTAATATGCAAAATAAACTTGTATGCGGCGGCAGCCCAAAGGTTGCCATAGAACCTCGGAAATTAAAGAAAGGCCTACTTTTCAGATGGAATTGTTTAAATTATCTTGTGTATTAAAATATCCAAAAAAATATACAAAGTCACACGCACAGTCTACAATTTTTCACAGCTTACAGGTAAACAAAAATATTTCTTTTCTTGTTTATCTGACTGCTCTGTTATAAGCTGTGATAGTCTGTAGAACTAATTTGAGTTGATAAATGTGCACATATTTCTCATCGAGTTGGCGCACGGATATTTTTGTCTAATAGATCGTACATGTATTTATGAACTCGACTGAACAAAAATGACAATACCATTTGACTGCAGTTTGTACGAAGTTCGGAATTCGTGGTGGCCCTCCTGTACAGACATGTCTATAAATAAATATATTTCGGAATTTAAGTGTGAGAGATAAGATACAAAAATACATACACATTTTTAAACGTGCCCGTATCCTTGTGTTTGGACTTATAAAAAACCGGCCAAGTGCGTGTCGGACCACGCTAAAACGACTATACATTTAAGAACAAAAAGTCGTATCTTCATTTCCTATACTACATTTACACCCTTTTGTTTTGGCAAGACAGTTTTTTAGCAATAGCTCAAAAACCGTTAAACCTATCTTGTTCAAACCAAAAATAGTTGAAAGGATTTATTAAAGTAACATCATCACGATTTTTTTTTTAGAATTTAAACTTCATAGTTTGGAAATTAGAGGGGGGCGGGACACACTTTTTACGACTTTGACAGCTAATATCTCACCAACGGTTCACTTAAATGAAAAATTTTTTTAGAAACCTCTATGTCATTTTTGAAGGCCTATCAACACGTCTAAGTACATTGAAAAAAAAATTACCCTTTGTTACATGTATGGGGTGCCCCCCCAGTTTAATATTATTGTCAAAATTTCATATCATATTTCTATAGCGGTTCATAACATACACCACCAAATTTCATAATTGTAGTGGTCGTATTCTCCGAGTAAATCGGCTGTGACAGACCTTTAAGGGTTCCGTTTTTTGCCATTTAGCAACGGAACCCTAAAAAGGTACAAAGAATTAATTATACAGCAGTCAGCGTTATTAACTTAAATAAAATCACAAATCAAACGTACAAATTATCATGCACGAAATATAAAACTGACTCGACAAAAAAAAACCTGTATAATTAATTATCGAACCTGTTCACAAAATTTCACGAGAATCGGTTGAAAAATGCGACCTGTAGAGGAGAGCACCCGGACAGACAGACAGACAGACATACGAAAGAATTTTTGTCGAAAGCTGAAACAGAGACGCTTCGGTCGCTCGGTCAGTAACCAATTTGATTAGATAGCTTCAAGAAAATCAAATTGGACAATGTTTTTTTTAATTTTGGAACAATGATTTATTTTTATGCATTCCAAAGAGTTTGTATTTTCAGATACATAAGTATGAAATGACACATGGTCAAATAATTATGACAAATATGAAGTGATCTATTTTTGAAATTTAAAATTAAGTTTATTTTGAAGTTAGCGCTCGTCATATATTTTTGACTCAACGGTTATGTCAGACAATTCTGGCCATTTAAGCCGTCACAATCATTTGATAATGTCATATGCTAAGCTACTTTTGATGCTGTTTGTACCAAATTTAATTTTTTTATGTTAGATAGTTTTGAAGTTATTGGGGGGTCAAAAGTGGCTCCAAAAGGTTCGTGTAATATAACACACGGCTGCTGTCCGCCAGTTCCTGGGGTGAACTTGGCTGGACACGCTGCCGCGTGTCTAGATGAAGACATTATGCTCTCTAATCTTTGGTGGACATTCACACAAGATACACAAGCAGACTACTTATGTTAACTGCAATTAATGATGCTACAGTTGAAAAGAGTCGCAAGTACGAGTATGATCAAGAGCTTGATTTACGAAGAAGTTCTAGTTTAGTACTATATTTGTCTGCTATACTAACAAATGAACAGTGATACATTATTTCCTCAACCTCTTCTCTGATATTACTCTTTATTTGCAAAATGAACTTATGGCACACCAATGCTAAGTTCAAAATTGGAAGAGCATTAAAGCGAAATAGGAGTTTGCGATAGCAAACCTACCTTGCAAATGTCAGTAAATCAGCGGATTCCGTTTATCACGCGCCTGCAGGTAAGCTTCCCCACATTTGTTATAGTTTGGAAGATTTACTAGCTATTATTTAGAACAGTACCAAGTATTTTCGACAAATTCAATTTAATTAGTATTCTTAGCGTAGTTTATATAATTTATACTAATACATTATTCGCAGTTTAAGTTTAACTTACGTATTATATTGTTACTACGGACCAATCATCCTAAATAACAAAATCAATTCAACATGCGATTCGGCTGATATGATGATGAATTTTACTAGGTGAAAGGCTTAAACGTGCTATGTTTAAATTCATAAAATTCGTATTTAAATGAAATTCAAAGTCCTATAACTGATGTTTTGTTGTTATATTAGTATATTTTATTATGCCATCCCCGGTGGTTGCCTCCATATTCATATCGTCAGTACTGTACTGTCAGTAGAGCACTCCGAGTTTCTTTTGAGTAAAGTTTGTCCAGTGCACAAAGGAGTCCTGCCAGTAAAAAGTGCCACTGTGAAGCCCGGTTAGCAACTGCGAAGATGTGGCACTTCATGACCAATAAATAGAATTCGTATTTATTACAAATGAATACTAAGTTTAAAATATCCTACTCCAGTCTAATAAAATAACTTTATAGTACCTACATTACCGCACGAGTGCGGTAATCAGCAGATTACGTGCATATGTCTAAACTTTAAAGAGCCATATGTACTGTAAAACGTTGTACGATACACGCACTCGTTGCGAATTTCCTGTTCTCTGCACCTGTATCGTAATGTACTATTACAGCACATATGGCATGTCGAAACTTTAAAGAGCCATATGTACTGTAAAACGTTGTACGATACACGTGCGAATAGGTAATTCACAACTCGTGTCGATTTAAAACACTCCCTTCGATCGTGTTTTAATTTATCACCACTCTTTGCGAATTTCCTGCTCTCTGCACTTGTATCATAATGTACTATTAAGTAGAAACCTAGTTAATGAAACTGGTGAAATACAAACGTGATCCATACGAGTGCGTTAACTGTACATATATTCTTAAAGTCGTTTTTTCCAAATGGCAAATAATACCATACGTATGTCTGTGAATCTTTCACGCTTAAAGCGCTGAAACAATCTACATGAAATTTGGTGTGGAGACGGAGTACCCTGGAAAGAATATAAGATATCATCATCTCATAATCCTTTAGGAAATGAAAACGGGAGTACAATTTTCTGTGGGGGTGTGATAATTGCAGCTACGCCGGTGGGAAGTGTATTTTATTAGAGGAGTGGGTTTATAGTTTCGCCAACAAAAGCACGGTACAAATCGTTAGTGTAGAAGCACTGTTGTTTTTTAAACACTGCGCACCATGGGTTAATCTTTGGTGCTTTTGTACTTTGGTCTAAAATTGCTGAAAATTAGCTAACCACTTTAATAACATTCGCGCGCACTGTTTCACACGCTTCGAGCTAACGTATTCAAAACGAACGAAAGAGAACTAACTTGATGAAATATTATCTGTGTCCACGATGCATTTGTTACCGAGGCAGTAGCTTTTGTAAATAGAACAAGGGACATTAACTAAGTACGAGAGATAAGGAGACCTGCTGGTGACTTGATTATCTAAATTTAAGCAATGTTTTAACGGGAGATATAAACAAAATTTGCGTTCTGTTAACTTAATTATCTTTTATGAACCCAATTAATCGACTCGTAGCCTGAGCTGCTTTCTCAAACAAAGATTGTCCCTGATATTTATTTATTAACTAGCTTTTGCCCGCGACTTCGTCCGCGTGCAACTCGTTATATCGTCCGCTAATAGTGCAAACCTGTTAACGTCATATTATGGAAGTTTACAGGAGAGACAAAAAACATGAGTGAAATTAAAATATTAAAACCTGAAAAACGGTAAAAATATCATTAGGTTATTTTTTCCTTAATTCTAAAATAAAAGAGGTAAAGCGTTTTGGTTAACGGTCGCGTACGGCAACCGAAACCGGAAACCGTAGTTTCAGAGGAACTTCCTCCTTCGGACGCTCCAGTTGTGGAATGAGCCCCTCCTCCCTGCCGAGGGTTTGCCGAGGAATTGCAGTATGGGATCAGAGCAATCCCAATTTTAATTTAAAAAAAAATGGGATTCTTCAAGAAAGGAGTGTATACATTTTTAAAGGGTCGGGAACGCGCATGTGACACCCCTGGAGTAGCAGGCATCCGTAGGCTGCGGTGACCGCTTACCATCAGGCGGGCCGTACGCTTGTTTGCCACCGACGTGGTATCAAAAATCTATTTTTCCGATGACTTTTGTAACTTAACTGTATTTTGCAATCAAATAACGTTTTAAATTATGAACTTCGCAGTTTGTCGAGAAAAAGAAAGTAAATAAGATCTTCATGTAAACCAAAAAGTACTGGCAATTGAACTTGTCTTCTCGAAGATCTCACGGTTCGCGAATAAATGCCATACGACTATTATTATTACCAAAGGTACTTAATATACAAAGAAACTTCTTGAAATAAATTAAATGAAATCTTCTGAAATAAATGGCCTCATTACTGATGCGATCACGCTGAGATACTCCCAGCAAAGCCCTTTCCATTGCTATTTTGGTGACTTTAAGCCCTTTTGTGAGGCCCATAGTAAGCGACTACGTTTCAGTGCCCATTATGTCATCAATGGCAACACACACTGGTCAAAGACTCCCGTCTTGAGATACTGTAACAAAATCCTTTTGAGAATATGAAAAATACCTGCTAAGTACGTATATCGCGGTAATAAGAATAAAACTCCCATTAATTTTGATAATAGGTTAATCTAACCCCAAAAACAGTGATGGTATCGGATTTACAGCTCAAAAGACACGAAATATTAATAAATACAATAATAGTACATACCTTTGCGATGTTATACTTCTTCGTTTAACTATATATTATTCGTTTCTTATATTAATCTTTGTTTAACGTTATACTAACTCGAAACAAAGTTCTCTTTTGCGAGAACATATATCTAGGTGATCAAAATTCTTACGAATATGGCGGGTATATTGGGGTTAGGCGATAACTTTGAACTCGTAGAGTTGACTGTCTTGTGATTTAAGCAATTTGTTAAAATAACGGGCAGTAGCTGTTTTTCTCACGAGATGCATCTTTTTTGCAACATAATGGTGGGTAAAACGAAAAATTGTTAAGAAATGGATTTAGAGGGTTTTCAACACTTATCAAACGATACTATAGAAATAATTGCTATAAATTTTTTTGGAGGTGCCCGTACAAACTTTTACCCCTCTTTTCACCCCCTAAGGGACGATTTCCGGAATAAAAACTATCCTATGTCCTTTCCCGGGACTCAAACTATCTCTATACCAAATTTCATCTAAATCGGTTCACTTTCATCTAAATCGGTGCACAGACGGGTGACTTTCGCATTTATAATATTAAGTATGGATGTGAGCATACATTCTCTAATGTCTAGGACTATCAGCTCCATGGTTTCCCGCAAAATACAAGAAGAGAAAGTTACATAGATTTCAGGTCCTGTGAAGATTGCGCTGCCGGGCTTTGCGTGGTGAATTTTGGCAACGAATGTAAGTCCGGGTATTTGCGACCGTTGGTGGCCTTTGTCACGGTGGGTTTCCTGCACGGATAGCACACGATTTTCCATTAGATAGAGCCGGATAGTCTATCTCGCGCGCGGTGTAGCTCGCGCGCCGTCTTGTGCTAGCCATGCTGAACGCATAATATGTTGCAATGCGTCTCGCGGCACATTTCGGAAAGAAGTTGTGCTTTGTCTTCCGAGAAGCCCTCTATGTTGAAAGAGATGAGTGCCGTTTTTGATAGCATAAATTTTCCGCAGGTGAAACCATCGTGGTGGAAGGATTAGCCGGTCAGCACAGGTGACTTGGATATCCAATAAGTTGCTCAGAATGCGTCGTGCGGGGAGGCTTCTTCCATGCACCCCGCAGTCAGTGGTAAAAATGCCGTTTTTTATAAATAAATATCTCAATAACTATTTCACCTATATTTATGAAATTTGGATTTTAGTTGTTCTAAACTAAAGGATCTTAATATATGTACTAAATTTAATTTTTTTATGTTCAATAAGTAGATTTGGAGTCATTGAGGGGTCAGAAGTGGCTCCAAACGGTTCGTGTAAAATAACACTCGGCTGCTGTCCGCCAGTTCCTGGGGTGAACTTGGCTGGACACGCTGCCGCGTGTCTAGATTTCACCTATATGCAGAGTCATGGGAGATCCTAATAGCGATGTGGCATCCATTATGCATAATATGTTCGTAGAATACCCATGCTAACATCGCTATGGTAGTCATCTGTCAATATTTGCTCCCGCGCAGATCTGCGCTCAAATAAAAACGATCCAAGCTCTGCCGGTTTTCTTTAGTGTTGTTTAAATATTAAAATGTAATAAATCTTGAAATCAGGTAATACGCTTTTTTTGTAACAGTATGCAAGCCGGAGATGATTTGGCTTTATTTTTCGTCAATAGCAGAAAAATATATTCGTTTGTCAAAAAATGGGCAAACAGGTGGGACTAGAATTCTAGTTATATGCCATGGCCTTCTAATAAATTTATACAGGAGGGTGACAAATATTGGGCTTTAAAAAACAAAAACCGGATCAGTCATATATTTTTTTAAATACTTATGTTCGCCAGTTATCACAAATTAACTTAAAACTATATAATAATTTTGACTACATAATAATTTTACACTCATGTATATTTATTATGACATTTTTATTACATCACCGATATATTACATTATGACTAATGAATATTGACATTATGACATTTAAATTAAATTTTATTGACATTGTACCAAGTTACAAATTGGTACAATCCAAAAATCGTTTCGGCATTGCGATACAGCGAGGAAATGCCGCCAGCATCCTCGGTACAATTCCTCAAGGGCCCGTTTTAGATTTAAGTTAGTTTTAATTTTCTTTATATTATTTTGGTTAAGTATTCTTGTATATATTTTCGTTATCCAAAACTATATTAACCTATTTGCCAAATTTAGCAGTATAAAAATTCAGGGCAAGATTAACCATAGACTATAATAATATTATCATGCTTATTACGAAAACAGCCTTATTCGGACGCCTATTTAGAATAGCACATGTCACCCAGGATTTATAATCAGCTGCTAGACCAGAAGCCATCCTAAAACTTCACGACGTACATTTATACAAATAACTGACAACATAGAAAAGATGAAAAACCCCTGAGATGAAAAACCCCTGAGATGAAAAACCACTTTTTAGGATAGCCTGTACCATTCCTATGGGGTGTTGTTTGATGTCACACACTTTACAAAACATTGTTGTAGATGCGCAGATGCATATATAGGCTGGGGAGTCTTTGCAAACGCAGAGCATCTCGACGGAAGGGGAACTCTAAACGTCCGTTTTTCTAGAAGTTGTGCATAAGTTGGTAGTTTAACTCATAACTATTATATAAATAAATATTGCAGTGACAGGTTGCTAGCCCGTCGCCTACAGCACACTTCAACCTGGTTCCCATAGTCGACTCTTACGACACCCTAGGGAAGAAAGGGGGTGGTGCACATGGGACGGCGCCACACGGGGTGCCACCAAAACAAGAGATTTTTAAATGATTATGACATAAAATAATGAATTACCTAATAGTGTCATGAAATAATTTAAAATTTAGTGTGTAAGTTTGCATATTGAATGCTGACACGATACGGTATTTTACTGACAGCCAAAACACTTTTTACAAAACGTCAAAAACGCTCGGTTATCGGTATGAAGTTTGTAAGGAAAATGACTAAATGACGATTTTCTATGTTTTTTTTGGAGTATTCGTGATTTATTTATTAATAGTAACGTATTTACTTTTACTATTGTAAAATACCGTATTGTAGCCTGTTTGTATGACTATGGCTAAATATAGTGAAGCTGAATCACTTATTACACTTAAATATGAAGAAATTTTACACTTGTTCAACAAATAAAAATAGGCATAGGTATGATATCTGTAATGTTTACGAAGTTCTTATTTTGTTTGTACCGTGTACATTTTTCCTTGTGAAGCCCTTTCTAAATGTCATATCATCACTCTTAGCTTCTGCAATTTCTAGCTGGCGACTTGGAAATGTTAGCAAGGATATCAGAGCTTTCGTTTGCGTTTTCCGACCCCAGATCAAACCGACGATCAACCACTGTATTGTGAAATAGAAGAAATGTTCTACACTCACAAAAACTACTAGTGGAATAAAATTGTAGCCAGAAAACAGCCTCAGGAGCGGATAAATGTGTTCGTTGATCATTATACTGCGCCCACATCTGAAAAAATAAAAATACAAGTGCTATGCTTATGGGTACATTCTATATTTAAAGATTACTGAAAAGTGGCTCTAATAACTTATTAAAATATTCCGGTTCATATAAAACGAATGCTGTTTTTTGTTGAAACTAGTCGTTTTTATCATAAAAATTAGATTCAGTAATTCATTTAGTTGGAGTCTGGCCTGGCAAAAAAGCTACATAATAGTTGCTTCTTTAAAATAAAGCCAAGTGCGAGTCGGACTCGCGCACGAAGGGTTCCGTACCAACACTACATTCAAAACCACTACATTACACACACATCTACATGTAAAACCACTATACCATACATTTAATCAAGAAAGGTCGTAACGTCCAACTGTTGACAAAATGTTTTTTTTTTAAGAACCTCTATGTAATTTTTGAAGGCTTATCCATAGATAGCCCTCACGCTTATGTGCATTAAAAAAAATGTTTGACCCCCCTGTTACATGTATGGGGTGCCCCCCCAGTTTTTTTTTTTTTTCAGAATTTCACATCATATATTTCTATAGCGGTTCATAGCATACACCTTCCTACCAAATTTCTTAATTGTAGTGCTCATAGTCTCCGAATAAATCGGCTGTGGCATACGGACGGACAGACGGACAGACATGACGAATCCATAAGGGTTCCGTTTTTTGCCATTTTGCTACGGAACCCTAAAAAAGAAACTTTTTACATACATGTTTGACTTGTCTCAATCGATTAGCGATACTATATAAATGTCCTATAATACAGGATGTGGCCTGTAATAGGAGCAATAAATTTAAAGGACGCGTCCTTAGAGCACTTGCAAAGAGGTTACTCTTGTGTCCAAAAAAAATGGTCTTTTTTAATTGGGAGAAATTTTGATCTAAAGTAATGGATCTTGGCACCCAGAGATTATAGCGCGGCAGTCAATGCTGATTTTGAGGTTGCTTCAAGTTGTTACACATAATCGTTGTCGCATTATTGGTTTAAAAGGATATTTTTGGAATTTGTTTTTATATATTTTTTTAGTGTTTTTTAATATATAGTTATTAATATCACTCCAGTTGAGTAAAAGAGTACACGTAATCTATTTTGGTATAATAATAAATCAAAAAAAAAAAACTTTTTTTTATAAATTGAAACCATTTGGATATAATTGCTAGAGAGCTCAATAGTCTACCATTTAATTTTTTGCTCATATGAGCATAATATGACATTGATATAAAATATAATTAATATTCCTGTCAGAGTAATTGTTTCTCAAGTCATAATTATTATTGTCAACTGGGTTTGTCTGTCAACTAAACTGTCAATTGCCCCATTTGATTATAATAATTATGATTTCATTTACTATTGATTGAGAGACATAGTAATTATGTGTCTCACATAATTACTATGTCTCACATAATTACTATGTCTCTCAATCAATAGTAAATGAAATCAAAAAATCTAGAATTTGGCGTAGGACTAATGGCTCCTCTACATGATGGCCCATCCTGCTGGCCCACTAGGATGGGCCAGCGTGTAGAGGGGGTAGTGGTGTCAGATGTCTTATGGCGCGGCGGGATGGCTGGCAATGGGATGGCTGCGGTGTCGGTTTATCGGCCGCACATCAAAGGGAAGTGGGCCAGCGATAGCAGTACATGGTGCGTGAAAAGTCTATCAAATACTTTATATTCATTTAAAATCAGTCGTAGAAAAAGTGTATGCAACGGTGTATAAATGGTCTAAAAACGCTCGTGGCGTCTTTACTTGCAATGCTCGCCGAGGCTCGCAGCGCAACTCACGCCGCTCGCGTTTTCAGACCCTTCTTATACAACAGTTGCATAAAATACTATAAAATAACCATTTCTCCCATTCACGCCATTGGCCCAGTTGACCTCACAAAAAGTTCGCTCGATAGAAAATATAATCAAAATATTTCAAAATCAACATGGGCCTATCCCGTTTTGCCTAGTTTTATTGGTATTCTAGTTTGTTTATAATTAAGTATCTTTATTTTAATCAATTAGATATCAAGGCGACTTCCTGTTTTGTCGGTGCTGACTTGCTGAGGCGGTACGATATGAGAATACTGTACATAGTATGTCGCGAAATGAAAAGGTTCGTCAGTTTTCAACTGTATTAGGTCGAAAAGTAACGAAACTTTTAATTCCTCGACTATACAAATATGGATGAAAAACTTAAAAAGATGACATGTTGTATGTAGTTGTGACGTGTTCGAATAGGCGTTTGTTTTGTTTGTGTTGCACATTTTAAATATGGTCATCTTCTTAAGTTTTTCACCTGTACCTACTTATGTGTTTTATTTAGAAGGAATGACTTCTTTCTTTGTGATCAAAAAGGTTGTGAGTTTTCATAATATCACGAGTTCCATTTATTTTAAAATAGTCTACAACTAAAAAGGTGTAATGTAACTGTAAAGACTGAAACTCCAGGCTGACGTCACTGGGGACCTTACAGACCCGCAACAAGTCTAGAATGATGTCCAGCAGCGAGACGGTATGGACTCATTGCTGTAGCTACAGCGGCACCACAATAGTCAACTCGGCCTCCTTTTTATGAGAATTTGGTCAAAAACGAAGATCTTTACTTACGTAACACCGTAGGCGGCTAAGAACAGTGTTAGGACGGCGCTGCCAAACGTAAGGTTTCTAGGTCTTCGCTTCGGTACCAGTAACAGGTCCAGTATGATGACAATCAAGGTGATGGTATGCAGGCAGTGTTGCAGCCACAGCGGAACCAACTCGTCCACCGCTGGCGGCGCCACGAGCTCACGGTTCTTCCCCCATAACCTCCAGAACAGGATGTCCGAAAACTGAGAAAGGGAAAAATTTCAATGTGTGTAAGGTATGTAGGTACTGTGCTGCCTATATTATTGATATTATTCTACAGCAAGTTTTAGTAACTTATTATGTATGATTAGGTCTAGGCATTTACATATAAAGATAAACGAAAAATTATTGTTCTTGTTGTCACCTGTTAACTAATGTTTTTTTTAAATATTCGTCAAAAATATTTAACACTCCTCTACGTATACGTAGTGTAGGTATTGTTTCAAAAATAATGTCTATTTGAAAATCTATAAGTTAACGTCGAAGTGTTAATTGTTGCAAAATTAACATCATCATCATCATGTCAGCCGAAAGACGTCCACTGCTAGATATAGGCCTCCCCTAAAGACTTCCACAACGACCGGTCCTGCGCCACCCGCACCCAGCGGACAAAAATTAACATAGGTACGATACGAGTGTATTAATTTTGCAACAATATACATAACACAATATAATATACACACTGAAATATGAAACAAGTCATTTATGTCTCAATAGCCTCCCTTTTAAGTAGCCACTCAAGAAACTACACAAATGGTATTCAACTGTTCTACTCCGGGCCGTTATTTTGCACTAAACAGTTTATTCCAACCAGTGACTATGAGTGCGTTGCTCACACACAGTGGTGTACGCTTAAGCAAAAGGAGAAAAACAACCAATGCGATTCACATATCGTTTTAATGTAAAATATCTTTCCGGAATTGTGTTTCCGTTCCGTACAAGCGCTAACTAAATAAATAAGCTTAAATGGCGATTTCCTCTGAGACTTGCACGCTAAATTGACAATAGCAGCAATGCGTCTTAACTTAGAGACAACTAAATTTAGTTAATCGATACCAGTGGCTACTTGTATCGTTATGAAACATTAGTCTAGGAAGTATAGAAGAGAGAATGTAGGATAATTAAGATGCGGATTTAAGTACTCAAGCGAGTTTATGGCCTGATAAATTGATAATGATATCTCGATATAATAATAATAGTATGGCATTTATTTTCGAACCGTGAGATATTCGAGAAGACAAGTACGGTTGCCAGTTTTTTTGCACTTTTAGCACCACCCAGCGGTCACGTGTAGGGTAACGGAGAGTACTCCTTACGGACGTGGTGCACCTTTGACCCCCTTTTGTCAAGTGAGTGGGCAACTTGACTGTTACAAGTTCTCAAGCCGCCCGAAGACCTCTAACTTGAATTAACGACTTCTGTCATAGACAACAGCCGAGATCAACGGTTTAACGTGCCTTCCAAAGCACGGGAGCGCTCAGTTTGTAACCACTCAAAGCGGTCACCCATCCAAGAACTGACCTGCACCCACATTGCTTAACCTCGCATACCGCACGCGGTTCGCGGGCGTTGCTGGGCCACGAGCGCTCTATATCTCGATATGATATGATATGATCTTTTGACACTTTCTGTAATTATTTGACAGACTGTAGATTACTATAATATAAAAGCTGTGTTACATTCATGCTGTATCCATACAGCCGTATCTATATCTGCATATAATGAATGTAAATATGTATGCAGGTATATGTTGTACTCTAGCACAATCTTTTTTATTTACATATACTATGGTATACAAAACCCTTGGCAGAAATATTCAAAACTGAAATATAGGTGTCTACGTATCTCGAGTATGTACCTCTGTAGTAATATTTTTCTTCTACAGTAATATAGTTCAACTCCTACAGTTCAAGATTTTAAATCGTTGTAGCATTTAGCTCTAGCTATCCATTATCAAGCTTCCATGCCCTAATTCACTCTTCCTCTGGTACACCTTCTCCTACCTACTCTAGCTAAATCTACACCAAATTACACAAAGCGGTTTAAAACAAACAGAGAGACAGACGGACAGAGTTAGTCTTTCTTATATTATAGATATATAGTGTTGATGTATTAAAACTCGTTGGGGCCCTTTACACGATTCATATTATCACAATACTGTGATGGCAATAATATCACGGTTTTCCAAAATGTATGGATTTTGCTTCAAAATTTATTAAAATTCACCTGATACGTATCGTGATATTAGAAAGAAACAAGAAGGAAGAAAAACATTTATTCGTGATATAAAAAAAAAGCAAATATGAAAATAAAAATAAAACAACAAAATAAAATGACACGAGATGGTCCCAAATCAGCAACCAATTGCAATTGTATTAGTGTATCGCGTGATAATAATAACCGTGTAAAAGGCCCCATTCGGTGTAGTAGTTAGCTGGGAAACTTACGCAAGTAGCTGGGAACAGTATGCTCGAGAAACACACGAATCTAATTTTGTTAAGAATCTCAACATGTTTCGCGCTTCCGGTGCCACGGAGCTCGCGCCAGTCGCAGTAGATGCAGATAGGCGTGTACACTAATGATATGAGCTGCAAACAAAGAATGCATTTTAATCTCCAATATAAATAATAACAATTCAATTTGGAGCTCGTATAATGTCTTTGCGATGAGCAAAGCTTTGCCGCAGTTCCATGTGTTAATTGTTATAGGAGACGTAAGTACGATTATACAGGATACCGCATTATCATGTCTCTGACTTTCTGTGTCACCCCGAATTGGGACTCAAAGAGTATGTATAATAAGCTGATAAGCAAATATCACTTAAGTGTTTGGAAAATTCTCCAGGCCTCCGTACTTTTAAAATATTGTACTCGTAATACATAGTTTTCAAGTTTTTTTTTATAGAGACTCGTACCTGCTGGCAAACTGTTGTCAGGAAAATGTATTAGATTAAGTGTTTTTACTTTGATTAATAAATAAATAAATAATAGTAAAATATTAGACATTTTGTAATAAACTAAAATACTTTTTAGTTAAGAATAGTTTCTACACCCTTAAAGAATTTTTCGAATTGAAATGAAATTGTAATTCATATAAAAATAATAATAATTATGAATAGGTATAGTAATTGATATGTTGATATTATGTATTCAGAATTTTAATTGTAATTAAGTTATTATCTAAGTTTAATTAAATATTGCACTGCCCTAACGGGGTTTATATTGGGACACTTATCTATTTTTAAGACCTTTCTAACCATATAATGCAATAAATGATGATTATGGTTATGATTATATATTTAAAGAGTCAAACTTAAACTAAAGCTCAAACTTTTTCAATGCACCTTTCATAAATCTCTGTTTAGCCCTATGGTTGGCTGGTAGATAATGCCATTTGGCATTAAGCCCGCCATTTGTACAATAACATTTTTGCTGTTCTTATGCTCTAGAAGTGTGTCGTATTAGTCTTACCAAGCAGGCTAAAGTAGCACATAATAGCGCCTAGGGAAAATATGTATACAAATATATGATTAACAAAACATTTTAAATTGACCATTTCAATAACTTCACCATTTTAAATCCATCTATCGCAATAAGCCTGGGTTGCACCAAACCGCCTGTAATCGTAAGCGGTGTTCGTTAAAATCTGAATGTATGGAAAGTTTGACAAGTTTCTATGGGATGACAGCTGTCGGCGCCATATTTAACGTTGATCGGTCTGTGATCGTAAGTTGGTGCAACTCAGCCTAAGTACGTTAGTTTAATTCGTTAAAAATACCTTTGTGTTTGATATCAACTAACCATATTCAGCTACAGTAAAATCGACCACCAGGAAGCAGATCTCATTTCTTAAAACTTTAATCGTTTGACGAATGATTTCAAGCGCTCGCTCAATGGAAGGTCAGTGGCATTTATTCGTGGTGTCATTGTCTACTCAAAGCGGTATCTATAGTGTGTATGTGTCAAACCAGTTACAAAAACATGCCGCTGAATTATACATTTGATTATGTTTACTGTGGAATTTATGACTCATTTTGGGAGGATAATCTTTGTTTATCTATAATCCTGCAAACAAAGTGAAAAGTAGAGTGAATAACTCTGCTCTAAAAGCCATATCACCCCTCGAACTATTTAAATAAACACCGTGTGCCAGTAAGGCTTATGTTAGTTACATTTTAGTTAAATATTCAATAGTTAGTTATTAAGTAAAAACCCAATTAGCAACAGAAATGAGATGTTAAAGCACGCATATTGGTAGAAGTGATTATTTAACAGAAATTTAACAAGTAACAAGCTACATATTTATTATTTACCTAATGATATCACGTCACGACTATTTTACGTTTTGGACGCGAGGCAATTAATTATACCAAATAAGGCGCCTTCCTGACTTGTCGATGCGGGGGCGGTACGATAAGAGAAAACTGTCAGCTGTCAGTGTCAACCGATACTAATGCAGTACTGCCCCACTTCTGCGCATGGTATTACTACGCGCAAACGTATTACTGACAGTATTTCGTCTAGTGAGGAAATCTCACATCGGTAAATTCACGTCAAAGAGCAAAATATCTATGACATATCGCTCCCGCCCCGCCAAATCAGGAAGTCGCCTTAATTTGCTTTTGGACAAGAGTTCAAAATTCCATATTTTGTATACTTTGTAAATGTTTACACTAATGTGCACACATTCAAAATATGACACGTTATTTACTATGAAATTCATTAGAATTAATGTTAGAAACGGGATATTTACCATGTATATTATGAATATTATGTTTTTTTTTTAATCGTATGGCATTTATTTACGAACCGTGAGATCTTCGAGAAGTCAAGTACGGTTGCCAGTTTTTGTTGCACTTTTAGCACCACCCAGGGGTCACGTGTAGGGTAACGGTGGGTACTCCCTACGGACGTGGTGCAACTTCGACCCCCCTTTGTCAAGTGAGTGGGCAACTTGACTGTTAGAAGTTCTCAAGCCGCCCGAAGGCCTCTAACTTGGCTTAACGACTGCTGTCGTAGACAGCAGCCGGGATCAACGGCTTAACGTGCCTTCCAAAGCACGAGAGCGCTCAGTTAGTAACCACTCAAAGCGGTCACCCATCCAAGAACTGACCTGCGCCCACATTGCTTAACCTCGCATACCGCACGCGGTAGGCGGGTACCGCTGGGCCACGAGCGCTCTTATATTATGATTATTGAGTTTCATATATTTCGGCGCTGTTGCAAGCATCATTTTCAAGGATAAACTGACGTGGGGAAACAGCGCCGAAATATAGGAAACTCAATAATTATACTATGCATGGTAAATATCCCGTTTCTAACATTAATTCTAATGTCAATGACCATGTTAGCTTGAAATCTTGGTAAGGTGCCCAACATGCACGCAGCATTCCCGCGCCACCCCGCGCTGAATTGCGCGAGAAAGCTGGGTCGCCTGTTGCCTTTTTGAGCCGCTTGCCGAGCGCCCTGTGGAGCTCCCGCGCGCCCCTGCCGCACGCCCCAAGTGTCTTGACGTTGGCGTACAAAATACAATTGTCTCGGCGCCCAATCCAAATGCGACAAAGTCGTATTGGGCGCTGAGACAATTGTATTTTCCCACCTTTAAATTCTAGTTGTTCAAATAATAGTATTCTTATAAATATTACAAACTGTTAAGTATGATTTGAGACACAGGGAAACCTGATTTGAGAGCTGGGGCTTGTACTTAACACAGTATATGTTATAGTTGCAGTAAATATAATAATTATTATTTCACCACCCACAGTGAAATCACACATAAAGTTAGTCAGGGTTAGTTTAGTGAACTAAACACATGTTATTATTTTTTTATCAACAAGTAATCGACTTGATACTATGTCATTCTAATGTAACAATTACAGTCTGTAGTTGACTGTGTGTATAATAAAATGAGCATAGAGAAAATCCTATCTTTCTCACGAAATTCATTTTAACACTTTAAAAACCACATGGCAGAATGGCAGATAATAATGATTCCATTTGATATTTATTTTGTATTCCGATTCCACGTATTAATTGAATGCCTTGGAGATTTTTTTACAATGGTTTTAAAGCATAACAAACTTTTGGTGTTAAAGTTTATTTCTGAGATTTCAATCTCGATTTGACAACAGCAGTCAATGAGCGAAATGAGTAATTAAAATACCGGAAAACTTGTTATGAAAATGATTTTAACTAAATAAGTAAATATTTTTTTACTTAAAGTAACTACTTTTGATTAACTTAATGTTTATAATATCTACATCACAGCATCCTCAGTCTAAAGCTATAATTGCCAAGGAGCACGGAGTTATGTGTTACGTTTCTAGTACTGAAGATATTACGAAATAGAGGTACATGAAAAATCGAGTCGTTACTCGCTACGCTCGTCTTGTTACAGCGATTCTCTAATTTTAATAACTCTTATTATGTGACTTTTGCATAAAATACTATTACTTCTTCGGCTGACAGTCACAAAATGGAAGTAATATAAAATTATCTTTTACTCACATTAAACCACGACGTAATAAGCAGCCAGCGGTTGTGATGGTAAAGCCGCACCAAAGGATCCTCAGAGACGGTGAAGTCTATTTGAAGAAGTACTAACGCAATAACGATCATCAGGCAATAACTTAAACTATAAAACCATAATCTAGTTTTCAATAAATATTTTTTACTCGCTATATGACTGTTAGCAACATATTCATGTAGTAATTTTGGCATCCTTGTAATGATGAGCGCAAAACTTGTATACTGTTCAAAACAACACAGAGGACTGAGAAAAATGTGCCATATACCACGTATTTATGCTAAAACGTGTATTAACTTAATACGAAATCCATATGGCTTTAAACTCGTTAGTCGATTTTCCTGTTACAGCTAATCAAGCCTACGAAAAGCCTTTTCAAGTCACGTCTTAAATTCAGACAATAAACAAGTTTTCTTATATTAAAATTTTGGTAGACTATATAACACTAACACACAAACAAATACACTAATAACAGTATTGAAGAAAAATATTGTATTTTGGGTTTTATTCTTGAATTAATTATTGCAACATCGTACATAACTTATGGTCTAAACTCAAGGAATCTCATCTTTAGGAAGTAGCTAATATACCTGGGAGAAAGTAAAGACTACTCCTATTTTGGATAGACCAAAGGCAGAGTCGAGATACTTGTAATAAAAAACCGGCCATGTAAGTGACGGGTTCCGTAATTAAATAAATAAATATTGGGGGACAATCTTACAAAACGACCTAGTCCCAAACTAAGCAAAGCTTATACTATGGGTACTAGACGATGATATAACATACTTATATAGATAAATACATACTTAAATACATAGAGAACATCCAAGACCCAAGAACAAAATCCGTGCTAAATGCACAAATAATGCCCTGGCCGGGATTCGAACCCGGGACCTCTAGCTTCGGAGGCAGTGTCACTACCAACTAGGCCAAACAGGCCGACATCATGGATAATCATGGATACCTAACCAAATTTTGAAATTTTTCATAGTCCATGTTGAATTTATTCATATCCAATTTGTAATCATTATGAAGTGTGTGTGATTCTCTAATCTTACACCGTTTTTGCCATAAATCATCAATCCAATTTTTTCTTTTCTTCTTCTAATACAATAGCCCACAATGCTACCTGAACATCAACCATTTTCAAAAATTAGAACACGTCATCACGTAATGAAACTACTTGACTAGGCGCAAAAACGTACGGAGCCGATCGTATGCGTCGAAATCCTACCGGACGCGATCGGCTGTCACCGCATCCGGTCGTATCATTTCCGATCCGATGCGATGCGAGCCGTTTGGCGGAAATCATTCGGCTATCACTGCATCCGTTCGTATCCTTTCCGATCCGATGCAATGTCCTTTATCCTTAAGATGTTGCTGTCAGTAATAGCTTATTCACGTTTGCATTTAAGAGGCCCAATTTGCATGAATCTAGAAATTCAGACGTTGGCAGCAAATTGCTCTCCTTCGCTGTCTATGTATGCCCAGTGTAGGGACCGCTTGCAAGTATGTAATACTGTGTATGTTGAATAAATGTCTATATCTATAAGTATATGTCCTCTATTCGATTATTATATGGCAAGATTGGTGATATATATTGCAGTCAACATTATGATTGCTATAAGTATAGTTCTAGCATAACCTACATTTAGACGACTGTTATTTTCCTACCTATAATTGTCACTTATACGACCACTATATGAAGTAAAGTTACCTATACAACTTGGCCTCTTTTCACGTCGTATACACCAAGCGTTCCGATCTTAAGAGTCCGCAGTAAGCTCGGTTCTCCATACAAACGTAGTTTCGCTCTCATTTTAAAATGGCATGCTGGAATCATTTCAAACTTTGTACACACAAGGGGATCCGGTATATCTAGGTCAGAAATTAGTTTCTGTCCTTGAAATTATAACGGAGAAAAAATACAGCGATTATTAAGGTTTTCATACAAGACCAAAAACATTAAAAAACTAGCTGTATTTTTTTCGTGAAGAATCGAATTTGGTCGAGCGTACGGGGGACTCTTAAGTTGTGACGAAGATGTCATCACAACCACAACCATAATACGACATAAGAAACAGATTTTTTGGGTAGTAACGGTTACTGAGCTAAGCTGCTTACTGACGGATGGACGGACGTCTATGGCGAAACAATATGGGTTTCTAGTTTACTACGGAACCCTAAAAATGCTAAAGTTGGATTAAAGTAAGACGGAAATGACCTGCAAGAATGATAAAGCTATGATATCGTATCTGTCTGATTTTAGTTCGACCAACTTTGTGCCAACACCATTCGAAGTTATTTCAAGTTATTCTGACCCGTTATTGTGCGCGGGACAACTTCCTCAAGTTTTTGTTCAGTAATAATGTGCTTATTTTCAGAAACATAACAATGACCTTGTTTAACAGTAATGGTATGACCTAAATGTGATGGTTAAAGCTCGCCAATCACACACTCATTTGTGTTTTGTTAGGCCTGTCTCTGACAGTGTAGGACGCAATATGACTAGTTTGATTTTTAATCACATCTCAGTCTAGCTCTAGAACCTGTATTAAAGCCCATGATTTTTTATTCCAGATAATTATAATACTCTAATGGTGAAAAGAGAAAGGGTATCTACATTAAATTGTGAAGCAAACCGTTTTGTCGTAAGTAATGTTTTTGAACCTTTGGGAACGTATTTCTATGTATAAACTCATACATACATACATAAACGCACGCCTATATTTCCAAAAGAGGTAGGCAGAGCACATGAAAATTACTTTCCAGTGCCACTTTAACCTATTGGGGAAAATTTAATATTACAGTGACAGGTTGCTAGCCCACAACACACTTCAACCTGGTTTCCATAGTTGACTCTTACGATACCCAAGGGAAGAAAGTGGGTGGTCCTATTCTAATCCGGCACCACACGTTTATAAACTATAAACTCGACGTACAAAAATGACCCTACTTAAAAGATTTGTTTTAAATCATTTGAAATGAATATGTTTTTGTCTTATTAACTACTTGTTATTATTTAATGTAATATAGTAGGTCTTTAATTATAATAATGCACATAAAACATTTTTATTAGTTTGAACATTACTAAAAAATTAAATGAATTTAGTCAAAAATAGGTAGTTTTATGGCTCTTTTCGTGAAAACTCAGACTGTAGGCAAAATAAACCATGTTCGAACGCATTTAACTACATAGTACTACATGATACATAGTATGAATTCAACCAGATTACAGAATAAACAGAGTAGAAAGACGACATGTTAAAATAGGTATACAAAACTGGTTTTTATTTTCCTTTTAACCTACTGCCTACTCAAACAATAGATTATTCATGAAACGGCAAAATCAAGTTTACACATGGGTAATATAAAAGCAATTCCCTTCCCGATGAGTGTTGCATCCTTGCATCTCGTTTTCTCGAACGCAGACGACATAAATGTATCTCTTACACAAGGGCGTGGTTTACATGAATCGAGGCATCCCCTTAAGTTTAAAGGCAAGCCGGTCTCGGCCGGGTTACCCGGGGTGACATGAATCTATTGTCGAAATTCCTAACAAGGTGCACTGGAATTTCTTAGGCATTCACGATAAGAATGTCAAGTTAATTAAACTTCACGTAATAATTTTATCCTTCCATTAATGAACTACTGCTTGAACTAAAGAAGACCCGACTTTGATAAATAGTTTTGAAGTAGTTCCTCTTCGCCTCCTTCGTGTAGGGCGAGTACTTGACATGTCAAGACTATAATTAATATATCTTCAAAGTGAGAAAAACATCGCCTGTTGTGGGATCGAGTTGTAAGCTTTCTTCTGTGTGCATTGGGCGACTTTGAAGGTTCCTACATGGCGCGCGGCGTGAGAAGGGAGACGGTAAAATGTAGCGGACGGCGAACGGGTGGCAGGGGCCGCTATTGACGTCTCTCCTTCGTCAGTCCAATAGTAGCCCTCATCAACATCAGCATCATCATCATCATCATCATCATCATCATCATCATAGTAGCCGAAAAACGTCCACTACGGGACAAAAGCCTCCCCCAAGGATCTCCACAATGCTCTTACGTCGCCCTCCTTTAACAGGTACCATCTCGTTGGGGGCCTTCCCAAGCTGCATTTTCCGGTGCGTAGTCAAGAACTGGCTATCGGTTCTACAAGAAATGTGCCCCGCCGTAGACCATGTCTTGCCGTACTTATTATATTATAGCTGACAAGCCGGACAGAGTACAGTCGGGGTACAAAATCCTTAGTCAGTTATTAAATTAACTCCTTTATAAGTCTCGTAAACTCTTAGTACCTTTTTAAACCTAAGTATTTAGTAGATAAGTGCATATAAAATTATACTTACCTCATATGACAACAAGTAAAATAAAATACACCTCTGACCTATATCTAGTTTCATATCAACATCAAACCTATTTTATGACCTAGTCAAATAATCCACTTTGTAAAAGTTCTGACATTTACAATTGTAAATGTTTGTCAGTGTCAATATTTTCTGTTGTAATCCTGTCTGCCGTAATGTAATTCGATTAGCCTGTTATTCCAACGGCAATATGATATTTCTGTGATTCCGGTTCGTTACAGCCAAATATCATAATAACGTGTTCTAGAATATCTGAATGTCAAAGCAGATTATTCTCATAATGTTTAAAGTGTGAAAGACCTCAGGATAGGAAGATGGAATCCTTGCCGAAGAAAAATTCTTAACTTGACAATAATTCATTTATCGCTTTTTGATAAATTTTCAATTCTACCATTTCCCACAATGTTTAAAACTTGTCTTGATCATGTTTTGATGGATTTTCAATTATACCATTTCCCAAAATGTCTAAAACTCAAATTAACTGGATACAAAAACGTCACATTATCAAAATATCTAAAACTCAGTATCTATGGAAAATATTTAAAATTATGTTGTAGTTGTTAAAACCAATTCTGATATACTGAACTTATTATAATTTATAAATACGTAACACTAAAAATATAGCGTAGTTAAAACTTTAGGTATTATGAGACAGTGTCATTTTGATCGTTGTGCCTGTCAAGAAAAAGATATATCTTTGAATTTTGATAATTTTTTATGAAACTAATGCAGTTTTACTTTCAGCATTTGAAGTTATTGTTCATTGTACCAACTACACAATTTGGATATCGGATGTAATGTGTAAAATGTTATTATGACTTTTATTGTATTGAAAATAAGTCAATTTGGGAATTTAGGCATTTTGTGAGATTTAGTAAAATATGTAAAAGGGCATTATGATATTTGGCTGTAACGAACCGGAATTATTTCTGTTTCGTTTGAAATTAAACGTTGGCAGGATCTTGATGTATCTACAAAATAATGGTGCCATAATATTGCATTGTCACCGAACTTACACAAGTATGCCAAATTTTAGCTCAATATATAGGATTCCGTCAAGTGGCTGAAAAAGGATTTCAAATTTTGCTGTCAACTTACTTACAAACGAACCGTGCATGTAAACTAAAGGCTAGTAAAAATGACAGATCCACATATTGTGCGTTCGAAAGTCACGTAATTACCCTGCTGGTTGCTGTACCCTACCCTGTTTATCTTAATTATGTCTTAACATTAGACTTAATTTTAAAAGTGTCACTAACTAAATTTATGTACTACACGCATGCCTGAAATAAAATATTTATATTTTTGTTCATACACAGTTAAATCTAATGTTCCTAATTAGTTTTCTACTTGATATTTCAATGTTGCCATTCATGGTTGCGATCTAATGTGATGTAGATTGGCGTTGTCTATGCACTGGCAGCTGCACTCACGGATGGTGAATTTGGTTTGAGACAACACATTTATCTACATACTCGTATATCAAAATAAACTGTTTATAATGTCATAGAAGCCTTACACTACTTGTTCTATAGGTTTGTGGATTGTGGTGTTGTGTTCCTGGATGTAGTTGGACCCGAGTATGTCCTACGACCAAGACCACCCCTGGAGTGCGATGGAGATACTGCCATTGCCAACCCGCAAGCCAAGCGTGGCGATTATGGCATATACCCCCGTGAAATTGGGGAGGCCTATATCCAGCGTTCGCTGGACGTCCTACGGCTGATATGGTAGTGGTGGTGGTTCCTGGTGGCGTGTAAGATTACCAGCGAGCTAACGAGTATACGCTGTGTGGAGAGTGAGGGGCTTGCATGATTGTATGTCTTTAGGAACGACACGTATCTACATTAAATAAAATAAGAACAATATTTTTAAAAGGTTTTGGTAAAATGTTTATTATCCAATCCATACCTTCACCTAGCGTAAGCTTGCATTTTAGACACTCACACAATTTAAGTATTCATTTTTTCATTAAATATTTTTGCAATCCCAAAACATTATTTTCCAGATACTTATTCCAGTCTATAGCACTGAAATCAAAATCAAACAAAGTTTGGTCACTTGGTTCCATGTTTTTCAAGAGTTCCCTGATATTGTGGTCGATAAAGTTGAGCTCATTGAAAGCAAAGAACTTGGTGACTTCCAAAGCACGGATAAAGCTTGCATTGGCCTTAATCATCCTGGAATTAAAACATCGATAACTGTAATGGAAATAATATGGTACAGTCACCATCAAAAGTAGCTACGCATTTGAAAAGTTCAAAGTCTTTATTATAAAGGAATATGAGCTTTTGACCATTTCATATGCGTAACTACTTTTGATGCTGACTGTACCTATATATACTCATAATCATACTCTTTATTCATAATATTATCAATATAACATGTCACATATAAAAGGTTATAATTATATAGAGTTTAAACAAATTAAGTTCAATTGTAGATCTAAGAACCTGTTTTTTTTAAATTAAAAATGGGATTTCTCTTGGCCAGCATCTAGCCGGCGGGTAAAGATGAGCTGGACGATGAAGCGAGCTCATCCAGAAGATACCTATTCACTCGTGCCTTAAAAAGGTCTAGGTTATATGAACTCGGAAATACAGATGCCAGCAGAGAATTCCAAACCTTAGAAGTGCGCATTATGAAAGATGAAGCAAAGCGCTTGGTTCGAATTAGAGGAATTTCGACCATTGCCATCATCGATGGTAGCCAGCCGTACGTCTGGATGTCCGATGGAAGAGGAAGTGAGATATACTCGGATCCGTAACTTACTTGCTTTTATACATTTTTATGTATAGCGATTTTAATAATTTTCGTAAAAATAGTTAGACATACTGAAAAGAAATGGAATCAGATCTGAACATAAAACGTAATTTTAATTTATTTTTATTGTTAACTTGGTTTATAAACCCCACCCATTTAAGATTTTTGGAAGATCTTATAAATTCTCTTGTCCCCTCTTGACGATCCTACCAGACTAGGTGTACCATTTGCACGTTCTTCAGAAGTCGGTATTGGTGATGGACCCAGCATACATCTTGAAGGAAGTTTTTTTATCTATACACTGTTCCGTTTCATTACTGGTTACTCAATGGCTCATGTGATCCTGATGAGTAATTATTGCCTATTGATTGATCCCCAAGAACTCAACTGTCTTATCGTCATCCTCTTTGTGTTTTCCGCTTTAGTACTCAATCCCAAGATTTGCCGTAGACACTAATTTTACGAAAACGATTATCTTTGAACTTCCACCAAAAGGGAAAAAACTAGATTTTTGTTCGGATTAGACTGGTTTCTTACCGATGTTTTCCTTCACCCAAAGGAACCGAAGGCTACCAAGGAAATAATTGTGTGTATTGCCTAAGCGTATGTTTTTTTCTTATGTAATATCTAAACGTAAGTTCCTGTAATTGGCTCTGTATATCTATTTTAGCTGCAATATGTGTAATTATAGCTGATGGTTCTCCTTATATTAATAAATAAATAAAAATGTAATGAGTATTAAATACGTACTTAGGTTTCTGAAGCATCAGCAGCGATAAAGTGTCGAGGACGTAAGCAGGGATCGTTTGTAAGAAAAACCATAGTATATTAAATAATACGCGGTATTTCAATATTATCAAAAATCGGGTAAACGAAGCAGTCCCTGAAAAAAGTGAAAGCCCTGTTTAAAAAACAATTTCCAAATGTTATCGCGCACCATTTAAGAACGGCTGCACCAATTTATTTCGATGTGTTTGTTATTGTTAGGATAAGGTTCGTATGAAAGGCTATTCATTTCCGTAAAGAAAAAAGGGCCTGCAAGAAAGAATCAGGTTTGTGACGTTTTTCAATACAGTATAGGGCTTTTTACATGATCATTATTATTACGCCATACACTCATATCACGACACTTATCACGTGAATATTAATGAATATTGAAGCAAAATTCATACAATTTTGAAAACCGTGATAATAATAATATCCCAGTATTGTGATAATATGAATAATGTAAAGGACCCCATTGTCACAAAACAAACAAATGCAAGTTATATGAAAAATTAGGTTTTTTTTTGTGCTTTGCTTTTAATTCATTATTTATTGGTTATCTGGTTTAAATGAAACCCTTGTCTCGACTTTATTTTTCATTAAAAATACCAAATATGCAGATATATTAGATAGAATTCCATGTTCGATGCTATTGCTACCTATTCAAAAATATCCATTTATGAAGAAAGATACTATAATTTATTTGTGTACAAAGAAAATATATATAAGAATACTTAACCAAAATAATATAAATTAAATTAAAACTAACTTAAATCTAGAACAGGCCCTTGAGGCATTGTACCGAGGATGCTGGTGGCATTTCCTCGCTGTATCGCAATGCTGATACGTTGAACGAGGAAGCCGCCAGCTCTTCGGTCACCAGTTATGTCAATCAGACGTTTCGCAATTTCTGCAAATGACTTGTGCGTGCTGGGACCCCATGAACCTAGAGTTTCGACGCCAAAAGGTACAAAAAAGTACTCTCTGCCGAGGCCCTTGTATTTATTACGCTTTAGAATTTCGGCGTTTTCCGCTTTTACTGTAGTCCGTTGGAGGTGACACGGTGCCAGTGTGTCTACACAGGTAGCATCCCACACCAACATCCGTCCTACGCTCCAAGGAATTAAAGAAACCCCATCAGTTACCATCGTCCCTGACCATGCCAGTCGGCTCAAGAAGAGCAGGCACATTGACGGTGGCAAGAGACCGGCGGATTATATCATTAAGCGTCGCATGTCTGGAAAAACGGAAAGAGAGAAAAAGAAAGAAGAAAGTATTTACGTGAGTTTTTCCTCGCGCAGTGTATGCCGGAATGTAGATACCGTCCAACAGAGACGGGATTCCGGAATGAGGTACAACAGTTAAATACTTTTACGTTTGCGTTTCTGCAAGCAAATGAGTAAGGGAAATAAGCCATTGCTTCATAATGGCCTAATCCATGACATGACCCTTCACAATAACTATACTTAATTTTAACACTAGAGGTTGCTGTTTTAGTTTTGAACTATTAGAAATGAAGATGCCAAAGGTAGAAAAGGTTGCAAACGTGGTAGGTGATTAGAACATAAAATAATTATTACCATAAATCAGCTTGGGTAGGTACTCGTACGTATACCTCGCCCTAACCAAATACATTATTCTATCAGAACACAATCTTTACACACAGGGAAAATCAAGTGCAAAAACGTCTCGATCCTCTCATATACTTGTATCAAAACCTGAATTCGGCGACATAAAAGCAATGGGACATATTTTCGAGTAAGCTGTATGCTTAATGCATCCATATTATTGCACTCGACTGGACAACATGGATTATTGGCATAAGTTGGTGTGTATTGTAACGTGAGACGAGAGTCTACGAAAGCATCTTTGCTCTGAATATTATGCTCCAATTAAGGAACGAAAGACTTTGGCTATGATTATCCAGAACCAAGGACATTCAGAGCGATACTAACGAGCATCATCATCATAGATTTTTTTTTATTGGGGTAAATCCACATGAAATTACAGAATTACACTGTTATGTCAATTAATAAACAACATTCGTTTCGGCCGACAATAAGCCTTCTGTACAACATAACGTAAGTTATTTAAGGTGTGTGCTACTTACTGGCGTTTATCGGCATCCCATATGCTTGCAATGATCACATTGGCGACTTGATCCGCGGGCACTATATCAAGGAAACAGTCTGCATCGCCAGAGATGCAACGCAAGTAGCCCCCAGCAATTGCAAGCAGCAGCCTGTTCGGCGCGGACCAACTTGATGTCCAGCCGGGCTCAGGGTATTTCAAAGATGATAGAACTGTAGATAATAATGGTCAAGGGCAAATGAAATGGGCACTTGAGGGGCACTTAATTTGTATCGAATGCCTTTACAAACTGACCCGTTTTAATTGCTCGTGATGAGTGTAGTTGTTTATGCAACTGTTATAATACACGATAATTATTTATGCCTGTGGCTCGTTTCATAATAAGATCACACGAGCGTTTATGCTGTTTCAATATTGAAAATACCGAAATCGCCGTAAGCATGCCTATCACATTTGAGGAGTTCCCTTAAATCCAGGAGAAGTCGAGGGAACTCCTCAAATGTGGCATGCTTACGGCGATTCCAGTATTTTATATATTGAAACAGCATAAAATAAAACGCCTTCGCGCATTAAACGCCATTAAGTAAAAAGGATAAAAAAAAACACATAAGACCATTTCAACAATATTTCGAACAAAAAAATATAAAATTAGACGACATGAATCTAAAAAAAAATCTGAGGCCCTTCTGTTGAAGTTGATTAAAAAAGGTTGAATGAGATTTTATACGCACTGATGGAAGGTCTAACAATAACAGACGGTACTCCGTTGAAACCTTCCTGCACAATCTTCTCAGCGAGGGATTTAGAGAAGGTGTAGGAGTTGGGTCTGTTTTCTGTAAATATACATTGAATGAATATTACAACTTCATATACAGTAAAATAAATAAATAGGCTGTAGTTGAGTCCTAAGTTTACGAAAAGCTGTTGAGTACAATGGGAATGGGGTAGAATAAGTATTTAATTTAATATATTTGTATAATGAAAACGTACCCATTAAATATTTACGTCGACTGTCAAGTACTTGCCCCTTTTTAAGGTCTTCGAAAATGCTATATATAGCTTCAATAGACGCGCTAGGCTCGTAAACCCTCTCGTCAATTAAAGTCTTTTGGCAATTACTGTAGGCCGTGGATACGTACAAAAACACCTAAAATGAAAAACATTAAAATACGATGGTGTGATGAACGGCATTATAATGCCGTTCATCGCACCATAAATGAACGATATTATAAAAAATAGTTATGCCGTCGTCATCGTAGAAGTACGGGCTAGTTCGAAAATATAAGTTATCAAACATTTATGGGAACAAGACATTGTTGGGACATAAGGTTGCAATGATATGTTTGAACTTTTGGGACCGTGCATTATGTTTATAAACTCGACTGTACCTACGACTCGTTTAAAATTAAGATTAAAAAAAAAACGGTTTCAGCAGTCGGGTAATTAATATACGTTAATTATAGTCTTCTAGTACTTAGAATATTACATTGATATTACTAAAACAAAGATATCGAACAACTACATGAAAATACAGGGTGATTACGGGGTCGTGGAGCAAGAAAGAAGCATTTAACTTACTTTCTCCTAAGGATCACGATAGGTTAGGACTAACAGTACACCAGCGACTTATTTTAGTCAGCATAAAAAAAAACTGCGATAATTCGAGATCATGGTCACCCTACTATTTCCCAAGAAAACTTATGTCAAGTGCATGGACTTAACAATCGTTGCAGTAAGGTTGTTATGACGATATTGATAGACAGATAAGAAATTTCTTCGATGCCTACTGCAATTACGTCGATTACTTTGTCGTATTTAGAAGGAAAAGACTGAATAAATTTTTTAACTTTATTTACAAAAACAACGCTAAACGTACTTCAAAAGTTGTTCAAAATGTGAACCCTGTTCCTGTTCGCACAATTCCGCCCGTCGCCTAAGATTGGCCTTTAATCTGTTCAGAGCAAAGCGGTTTTGCTTAACCGTTTCAAAGGCTAAAACAATCCGCTGGCGTAGCTCTTCTACGGTGTTAGATTCTTGCTCATACACCAATCGTTTCACCTCTCCCCAGAGAAAAAAGTCCAACGGTGTGAGGTCGGGGCTGCGAGGTGGCCATGGAACAGGTCCAAGGCGACCGATCCATCGTCGCGGAAATTGTTCATTCAAATAATCACGAACACGGTTATGGAAATGAGCAGGTGCACCATCATGTTGATAATGCAGGTTTTCCAAATAATGTTCCGGGACGCCTCGCAATAGTCCCGGCACAACTACACGTAACAAGTCAAGGTAATTCATATCATTCAATCTACCTTCAATAAAATGAGCTCCGATAACAACATCGTTAATAACTCCCGCCCAAACATTTAAAGAAAATCGAGTCTGATATGCGTTTCTCCGAGTAAGATGCGGGTTTTCAGCACTCCAAAAATGTTCGTTGTGCACATTGAACAAACCAATACGCATAAATGTACTCTCATCAGTCAACAAGATATTCGTTTCTTCATTTTCTAAAATCCATCGACACATGTTCATTCGTAAGGGAAGATCAGGGGCGGAGATATCCTGGAGAGGCAGAAAATGATATGGATGCAATCCAGAAGCGTTGAGCAGTTTCCAGACAAAACTTTGGCTGACATTGTACCTTCTAGCAGCCTGTCGGGTACTGCGTTGCGGATCTCGGAGAAAATATCTGAGTATGCGTTGATCCAGGTTCTCGGGATTGCCTCGCCTTGCTGGCCTGTCGTCACCTCGTGCTTGGGCGTGGGTTGGAACGCTGAACTGCCCGTATTCTCGAAGATTATGCACCATTGTATTAATCAAACGTCTAGTTGGTATTGGCAAATTGGGATATCGCTGATGAAACATTTCACTTGCTCAGGTAGTGTTGTGTGTTTGATAGTAAAACATAACCATATCTGATCGCTCGATATTAGAAAATGGGTACGGTGGAGGCATAATTAATTTATTTTATTTTAAATCTTTTTTGACACGTTTATTGACTTTGACGTGTTGTGACATTATTACTCATAAATTATTCAGTATTCAGAGTTTGTTTTCTAAAAAGGTGTAATATTAAAAGTAGGGTGACCACGCATTTTGAGTCAATAATAATTTTTAAAATAAAAATACGTAAATAACGAATCATCTTTGTTTCAATTAAAATAAATACAGGTAGCATCGCAATCATTTACTGAGTCAGAAAAAAATGGTTGGGATCACGACCCCGAAATCACCCTGTATTATCGACCTGGTAGGATTTGGAACTGCATCTCCAATGGTTTAAATGCCAATTAGGCCCTAGATCGAGTTACCAAGCTAACTTATAGTTAGACCATACGAGTTTGTAAAAAAATCGTTATATTATTACTCCTACGCTACCCGCATCTAGCGGACTCCCACGACCTTTACCAGGTTATCAGTCCACATTGTGGAGGGACCTACTCACGCTCCGCCTCGCATCGCAGTACGTAGTCACCATTCGAGAATCTTTCCGCCCCACCGGCTAATGGTTCTACGTGCAATGCGGCTCGCCCACTGCCTTACTTGCCACAGTTTAGCGCTTTGGAGGGCTATATCGGTTACCTTGGCCTAATTTCTAATGCGATCATGCAGAGAAACTACTAGCATAGAATTCGTCATTGCTCTTCGAGTGACATTGACCTTTGTTATGATACCACCATACCATATAAGTAAAATATCACATTTCAGTGCACACACACACCTCCCGGGTGTACCCTGCCTCCCATCTTGAGACACTGCGGAATATGGGCGAAAAAGATGTGCCGTATATTCCCGAACGCTGCCTGGCCTGACGTATTTCCCTTGAATGAACTAAAATAGGTAATAAGCTAATCTGCTCACTAAATTAGCTTCCCAGATTGTTTCTCTGGTTTAGTGGTGAAAGGATATCCTCGGAAAACGTCGTGATCGTTTTTATGGAGTGAACATTACTCTGATAAATCCATGACTTTGATTTGATACCACAAGTTGGCCATCGACATTAAGGTTATTGCCACGTTATTGCAATACTGTGTTCAATGTAGGACACTATTTTAAATATTTTTCCCTGCTGAGTTTCCTAGGAAGCCGTGATAAATGAAATAATATTACGTTAATTTGTTTACATGTAACTTCATCTGAACTTCATGTAGGTAAGTTATAATACTTGTGATTACGCGTCGTTGGGCATTTCCGTTTAATTAAACTTTAACACCCAACTCATTACAATTTAAAACAAGGTTTTAGAAAATTTGTCTAACTTCTACCTACTCGTACTACTTCGGCCAAGTGCATGTCGGGCCACCCAAATAAAATAAAATTAAAGAATAAAGTTTCTAATTAGAGAAGGTTCATTTTATATAGGTACAGGGTTTTTTTTATTGATTTCCGTTCCTTAAGGCATATATAAGGTGTTAATTTATTAGTTGCAGATATTCTTACAGCTGATAGTACTCGGTCCCTGGAGTATATTTAAGTACATTGACATAAGATATAGAAATAGACACACAATGCCGAACATAAATAACTAAAAATGTGGCGCAAGATGACACTGACAGTTACATTCCAATAGCTGATAATAACGCTTCTTTATAGTCCCAGTCGAGATAAAAACTTCATACAAAAAAGAACTTACAGACATTAGCGTCAAGTGTCAAATTTGCAAACATAAGAACCAACATGGTAAAAACATTTAAGTAAAATGCCACTGTCGTATACTGGCTACCACTGTTTACTTTATAAATATCAAAACTGAACAGTGGAAGTACCTAATGGAGTCGCTTTGGTTATTCAAATTATATTTATATTGATAATATTTTTGAACAAAAAAATATGAATTAAACATTCCTTTTCAACATTCACACACATTCTGTGATTGTTCTTTTTCTGTGTTAGAGATTAAGATGTTTACCTTCATGAAACTCTTGAGCAAGACTATAGGTAGTTATTTCAAAAGTACTGACTTCTGCCATTGGAGCAGCATTTGTAGTTTTACAGCTTTTGCTTTGCAAGTCATCTTCATCTATCTCTGACATCTATAAAACAAAGATACCGACTATGAACTTGAAAGATAAATTATTTAAATATATTAACGTTAAATTGATTTTTATTATATCAATTCATATAAATATATGAAAATGTTTTCCTCTGCATGATTTTTCACTCTAAAATTATATGTTCAAACAGAATTTGAAAAATGTAGTTTGAGTCGGCAACGAACGGACTTACGTTCAAGACAGGTTTAGCAGTTGCAGTTAGTCGATTTAAGCCTTTATTGGTCCTGTATATGTCGGAAATAGAGAAATAGGCCGAACACAACACTCGTGTGGCTTGGTTTATAGAGTGCGTCACGTTTATTATGCGCTTAAATAGCGGTCCATTCTGAACGTCGCTGAGGATGTTGTGGAAATCTTGAATTAAAACATAAATTTATACCTTACTAATTTCATGTAAAAAAATATTGACCTAATAGCGACTCCTTACATTTTGTTTCTTGATTTAGTTCATTTGAACTAACAAAATTATTTACTCAAAACCATGAAATTACCAGGACTTTAGATACATTTTGTAATGTTATCAAAACAACTAACCTAAAGAAGTATATTCCGTCTTTTTCCTTGTTTTTTTTTGTAGCTATTAAAGCAGTTTTTCACAGCAGATTTCGTCATTGTTGGACAACTGTCACTGTCTGCGGTCCAAATTTTTGTGGGCTGATTGTGAATCTAGTTAATCAATGTTTAAGTATGAAACATTATAGCTCTTACGATGTTTTTTTGGAGAAAACTGAAAAAGAAATTAGTTACGTAAAAACACCCTGTTAATGTGATTATTAAATGAGAACTCATTGAACAGATTCTAGTACCTCTTTTACGTACCACTTAACTGTAACTGGCCACTTCACGTCGATAAATCAAATACTTGATTGTTAATGTCATGTTATTTTCTGTCTAATTGTGTCGTTTGCAAATCAATTTCACTTATTTTGAAATGCCTTCTTTTTTTCATGCTTGCTTTTAAAATTACTTTAACTCACTTATCAAAGGCCAGTATTAGTTAACTATCCTAATGGGTGGATTTTCTTGACTAGTTTTAACACGACAGCCTCAATTTCCATCCTACATTACATCCTACATTTGTAGTTTTTCCGCCGAATCATAATGCCATTTAAGACAAGCAATTGTTGACACGAGTGACATGACAGATAGTGTTAAATGTCTTATCAGGCACATGGTGATTATTTTTAGACGAAATTACAAATTAATTTATTGTTCGGTAAATGAAAACAAAAAAAAATATGAAAAGGTTTCTTAATTTCTATTTAAAGTGAATTGTTTTAAAGTAAAGTATCATCTGTCAAAATATCTGCAACTAATAAATTAACACTTTATATTATAGCGTTATAGCCATGCTGGACATAGGCCTCCCCCTAATCATATTGTATTGTTATTGCATGGTTTGCATATGGGTATGCTCCGTTGGTAAAATGTCTACTGAACGATTGTCTTAGTCAAAGATCTGTCTTCTCAGTCGTGGTCTCATGCCGCTGTGAGCCTAGCACGATCGTGCTCCACGGCAATCGTTTGAGCATTGTCTGGTTGTCGCTTTTTTGTCATCTTATTCGTCTTGATCGGTCTTAACTTCATGCGTCTGTCGGTGAAATAGTCAGACAGTCAGCCGACAGTTAGTCGTCATAGTCAGGACTGTCAGTCTGCGCGGAGGTCGCGAACCGACAGTTTATCATTGATTCGAATTGCTTACCCTGAGTTGTTGCATTCCCTGGCACAGCCTCACCAGCTCAGCGGTAGCCTTCGTGTTGATTTTCATAGCCTCATTGACGTCTAAGTCCAAGTTTATGCTGGCTGCGGAGTGGACAACTACTTGGACCTATGAAGGGTGTAGTGGTATAAAAAGTTTAATGTTTGAACGCCACATACTTGAAAAACTTTTATGTTGACAATTACTTGACCATCTCAATCTTATGTTGCACTAAGTAGAGGTGAACAATAGGTGTACAAGGGTAGGAGGTACTATTGAATGTTAAGGTGTGAAATATTGTGACGTTTACCTGTTTTCGATATTTGTTTGTTAAACCCATTGGATTTGACAACATTACTAGCAAAACCAAAGCACTGTGACTCTAAACTAAATCAACAAATAAAATAAATAAAACGGCGCACACGTAATGACGGGACTGCTGTTGTCCGTTCGTTAATTCTTTTATTTTTAACCGACTTCAAGATTTCAAAAGAGGAGGTTATCAATTCGGTTGTATGTTTTTTTTTTTAATGTTTTTTACTCCATAACTCCGTCATTTCTTAACCGATTTGGAAAGTTCTTGTTTTGATTGTAAGTATATATATCCAAATTGGTTCCGTTTATGTCAAAACGCAGTTCTGATGATGAGATCCATGAGGAATTGAGGGAACTCCTCAAATCTTTAAGGCAAACCTATAGTGATTTTTGTGTTTTTATCAACAAGTCAAGCATTTTCATCCAAAAATGTGACATTGGATGAAGTGGAACTGCTGATGATGATCAGAACAGAACTCTTCAACGACGAAAAGTTCACGTTTGGCGATTTGTCCTCCTAGCTATGTTTGTCAAGCAATTTCTATTTTCATGATTAATTTTTTTCATGCTTGATTTCTGATGATGGGATCCATGAGGAATTGAGGGAACTCCTCAAATCTTAAAGGCAAACATATAGTGATTTTTGTGTTTTTATCAACAAATCGAGCATTTTCATCCAAAAATGTGACATTGAATGAAGTGCAACTGCTGATGATGATCAGAACAGAACTCTTCAACGACCAAAAGTTCACGTTTGGCGATTTGTCCTCCTAGCTGTGTTTGTTAAGCAATTTCTATTTTCACGATTAATTTTTATCATCCTCGATTTTTGATGATGGGGTCCATTAGGAATTGAGGGAACTCCTCAAATCTTAAAGGCAAACATATAGTGATTTTTGTGTTTTTATCAACAAATCGAGCATTATCATACAAAAATGTGACATTTGATGAAGTGGAACTGCTGATGATGATCAGAACGGAACTCTTCAACGACGCGTAGTTCACGTTTGGCGATTGGTTCTCTTCGTTTTGTTTGTCAAGCAAACAAGGTTTTTTGTCCCCCAATATTATTATAGCCATTTTTATTTTATTGTATGGAATCTAAGAGTGCACCATTTGAGTATAATAATCTTTCACCGGCCTCCCCCATTGAAGTCGTTTTTTTTTTCTTAAAAATTATTCCATAATATAGCGCGGTTCGTAAACTAATAACATGCATTTACCACCGTTTGACACAAATAACAATCTCATTTAATTTTTGATGGAAATAAAATTGTAATTACGAAAGTTAATAATTACCTTCAAGAACTGATAATGTCTAAATAACCGTGATAGTTTTAAACTAAAAAAAATTGTATAATTATGTATAACACTCCTGTGTATTTTATTATATACCCAGTGCCTAGTAACTTGTTAGCTGGTAGGGAGCGGGGGTACATGCCTCTAACACAGAATACTTTATACCTATACGAATTCCTGCCCTCTATTCACAAATCGACTCGTTCTCATTTGTCAACTCACACCTCACCCGTTTTTATATGGAAACTATAAAATGTCATTTGTTAAATTTTGACAGTTTACATATAAAAACAGGTGAGGTTTGAGGTGAGAGGTGAGGACGAGTCGGTTTATGAATAACACCCCTGGATAAAAAAAATGATTCTATAATTGTTTTCAACGAGCTATCAGTCGACATCATATATATGCTTTACGAGATTTTTTTAAAGACATTTGGTTTATCCTTTGTTAGCGTTATTGATGTGTATAAATATGCCAAATTACAGCTTTCTAGCAGGAAAGGTCACTGAGCTAGGTCGCAGGCGGATTGATAGACCGACATGGCGAAACTTAAGTTGCCAAGATGAATCCATCGTCATGTTACATATCGCTTCGCTATCACTAATCTTTTGCAATATTTACCTCTGAGCACAGCATGGCGATGTCCTCTTCGTTCATCCCTAGCTGCTTTTCGCAGATATTACCCGATATTGGCACGAGGTTGTCCAGTGCATGTATATTATTTACTCTTACTTCATCAAAAACCTGTTCGTAAAAATATGCAAAAATTAATAATAGGTACTGTAAACTGTCGTGGACTGATGACCTCGTAAAGGTAGCAGGGGTCCATTGGATGCGGGTGGCCCAAGATCGGTAATTGTGGCACTCTTTGGGGGAGGCCTATGTCCAGCAGTGGACGTGTTCCGGCTGATATGATGATGATGATGAAATACTATCTTTGAAATAGATGTTCTGCCAAAGCCCCACATCCAAACACACATAAAAACGAAACATATTTTGGTGCCTGCAAGTAAAAAAAAACATTCAAGTGTGAGTCCGACTATCGCACCGAGGGTTCCGTGCGGGTACACGATCGTTGTATATATGTTGATCCCGACCCCATAAATTCAAAAGGAATTGAACGCTGTGGGTAGAGCGCCATCTATTGGAACTGTTCGGGCCCAATCGGGCCCTAGTTTACAAATGTTTTTGTGATAATAAAAAAAACTATAATCTAGTTAGTTTTTTCCTTACAATTAGTAAACTTCGGAGGTAAGAGTCGGCTACGTTATTTTCTTACATTTTTCTTCATACATCGAAATTAATCCTCCGCAAAAAAAACTGTTGTAGAGTTAGCGATTCAAGGCCTTTCATAAAACATACTTGATAAAGTCACTAGTTTATCACAGAAAATAAAAAAATATACATATCTGTGTTAAATTTTTAAATCGAAAGCATAAGGAGTTTCTGAGATATTTAACAATATGACAGATGGACACCGATAGACAGACAAAGTGACTAAAGATAAGGGTTCCTTTGCACCATTTTTGTACGGAACCCTAAACAATGAAGACGTTGGCAGAAAAAAATGTTTATGCACTAAAATTAATACATTTATTTAAATGTAATGTTTAATAACCTCTTGAATTGATTTATATACAGCTGAATACTCGTATTATGGAAATACTACAGTACCCGTCAAACATCGTCGCTCAATACGGTGATAACTAGAATTTGCTCTATCCGATAAATATTTATACAATTTCAAGCTGCCAAATAAATCTACAAAGTTAACTTAAGTAGTTAGTTAAGTTATAACCAGTTGGCTTGCTAGTGGGCCCTGGGTTCTGCATCTGTATTATATTTTCTTATCTTTGAACCTAAAAAAACAAATTCTGTTATCGTGTAAGTGGCACGGAAACTGAAAATTAAGCTTCATCTGATAAGCATATCTGTTTTGAAATCATGGGCGTGAGCTTCTGTTTCTATGTAAAGTATTCGTGACATTTATTTGTGATGAAAGTGAAGCCTGCTTTCACGTCTTTATTTATAAACGTCATATATTCATCATATGCGTACTGTAAACATCAAATAATGAATAAAACATACCGGAGATTTAATGAACTCGGCGAGCCGCTGTTGAACACTTGTGCCATCTTTTGCTTTTATTAACATGTACACGCGTTTAACGCGACAGGTCGTTAGCAGTTTTCCTATTAAAATCTATAAAAAATGGATGAATTATTAAACAACAGTATACAAGCCGCCATATATGAAACTATACTGCAGTGCAGTGAAGAGGTAGTGGTGTTATTTTAATTTTCTACGGCCTGCTCAGCTGCATGGCGGAGTTTTCAACACTTTCACTGCCAACGATTTCGTAGCGCCACGCTTGTAGCCGATAACATGCGAAAAACCGTATGTAGCGAAAAGTGCTTACGAGACAAGCGCCCACCGAGCGGGTTCCAGACACTGAAAGTGTAGCAGTCTTGACTGTCAGCATCATAAATATCTATTATCTATACAGTTATAAGTGTTATAACCCTTTATAGGGCACAGGTCTCAAAAAGACCACCCTATGACATTATCTTTTTGTATTTTATTTTAAACAGAATTTTTAGGACTATAGTTTGGCGATGAGGCTAGAATTGAGGATTTTTTCAGTCTTGCCCGTTAAAGGGATAAGTGAGATGACTTTTGAAGCACAAATAAGAACTCGATTCCTAATATCGATAATTTTTTATGTATGTGTGCATAGGAGGTGACGCAAATTAAGAAACGACGGTAAGAGACCGGATGGGATGTCATTGATCCCGTGGAGCATGGGACGGGTCCATGTGTGGGATGTAACCTGTGTAGGCACGCAGCAGACGCGGCCGAGCATGTACAGGTGGGAAAATTTAGTGGTCTTGACGCCGAATATACTTTCGTTCCTTCCGATATCGAGACCCTTTGTCCTTGGGCTCTGAAACTTTGAGCTTTTTCAAAGAGATCTTGAAGAGGCTTTATGAAGCTACCTGTGTCCAAAAAACTGGTTACCTAGCACAAAAATAAGCCTAGGTATTTAGCGAGAAATAGCTGCCAACCGCAAGGGCCATGTTTAGATTTCATTTAGATATAATTTAATTTATTTATGTACAATGAACGGACCCGGGTATGTCCTTAAACTACGACCGAGACTACCGGGGAATGGGCAGCAGCATTCCTAGAGTGTGGTGGAGATACTGCGATCGTCAAACCGCATGCCAAGCGTGGCGATTATGGCATTTACCCCCCATGAAATTGGGGGAGACCTATGTCCAGCAGTGGACGTCCTAGGGCTGATGTGGTGGTGGTGGTGGATGTACAAAGAAAATATATACGAGAACACTTAACCAAAATAAAATAAATAAAATTAAAACTAACTTAAATCAAAAACAGGCCCTTGAGGCATTGTACCGAGGATACTGGCGGCATTTCCTCACTGTATCGCAATGCTGATACGTTGAGCGACTAAGCCGCCAGCTCTTAGGTCACCAGTTACGTCAACCACACCAGACGCTTCGCAATTTTTGCAAATAACTTGTGTGTGCTGGGACCCCATGGACATAGAGTTTCGACGCCAAAAGGTACAAACATGTACTCTCTACCGAGGCCCTTGTATTTATTACGCTTTAGAATTTCAGCGTTTTCCGCCACTGCACCCGCTTTTACTGCAGTCCGTTGGAGGTGAGACTGTGCTAGTGTGTCTACACAGGTAGCATCCCACACGAACATCCGTCTCTGATCATGCCAGTCGGCTCAAGAAGAGCAGGCACATTGACGGTGGCAAGAGACCGGCGGTTTATAGCATTAAGCATCGCATGTCTCGAAAAACGGCCTGCACTTTTCACAATCAAAATCCATGGTGTCCTAGTCATATTTTATTTTAGTATATCTAATTAAGCCTTAATTTAGTGTAACTAAATGAAATATATTTTTTAAAAGCTATTGATCCGTACTTTACTTTAAAAGGTACATAATACGGCATTTCACTGTCAAATCTTTAAAATGGCCTAAATTTGTGAAGTTTGATTATTTCCGAATATTTTTGTATGATTACTTTACTGGTATCATAAAAAACTTTTTTTTTTTGTATTGAAATACCCTATTATACCTTGATACATGTCTATTTAAAAATAATAAAGTGATATATACCGTGCCGAGGAAGCCCGTGCCTCCTGTAATGAAGACTGATTTTCCGGAATAAAATTTTGTTATAGGCGTAGCATCGAATGTTTTGTTTGGCGATGACAATGGTTGGTCTGGATTCATTGAATCGTATTCTGCGCTGATGTCCATGACTAAAAACAAAAAAACACAAGTTGATATCTGTTTTTTGAATCAAAACGAATCTGACAGAAGAGGGTGCGATAGTATCTGCAATATACATACCTGGGCACCTACCACCTGCTCTTAATTCCTGGCAGCTAAACTAGGCAGTTCAGTTTACGTCGTAAACTGCCTGGAATTAAGAGCTGGTGGTAGGTGCCCTGACAGTTTTAAAATAAACGCAATAATAGGAGAGGTTCTACAAACCGTTGTTCTAATGTACGAGTTTCTATATACTGCAGTCATTTAAGCATAAACGTTGCTAACAAAATGTTTCAATTGAAAGGGAAAATAAATATAAAAATAGTGCACCGAGCAGGATTTGGACCAGCGAGAACTGAAATATGCTTTCAATCGCTCTAGGTACTGAGCTATCGTAACAATTTAAGCTCAGGCACGAAATCTCCCTCCAAAACACCTCACAACACTTGAAGGAGGCGTATGCCAAATGTCGCTGGTTCGAATCCTGCTCGGTGCACAACATTTTTCATTGTTTGCCTTTAATTTGAAATTTACACTGGAGTTTTTTCTGCATACCACGTCGATGGCAAACAAGTATATGGCCCGCCTGATAGTAAGTGGAGTAGCGTTCATTTTAAAACCGGTTTTACCCTACCAGTTTCTAACTTTCACATTGCACAATGACACAGATGTAAAGCAAAAATGATATCCTTGGGATAGACACAATACTGATTATGGATAAGACAAAAGGGGAAATCCCGCTTCCTTGTAGTGAGGATGACTCGCACGAAATAAAAAATATATTTATCAGGTTATGCCTAATATCTGTTATTTACTCGCACACGTGCAAAATCATAAACAAGAGACCAACCAGTTTCTCGAATTATACCTTGGGACCGGTTCTATCACGATTTTCCTCGTTTTACTCGAACCACGAACTAAGGTATGTAGGTAGGGAATAGCTTATGCAAAAAGCCGATCGTAATTAAGTGCGTCAGTAGGTACCGTATGTCTTCTTTATATGAATACCGTTACTGACGTCAACGTTAAGAGGAGTGTCAGCTGCTTTAATATTAAACAAATATTGTAACAGTCCTTTTTTTTAAATTATGGACTTTTCCAACATTGACACATAAATATGCATATACATATGTATGACTAAATCTTTGTTTATCTCATTTTGTTTATTATGGATTACTGTGAGTCAAAACCGGAGTGTATGGATGATTTTTTTTTAATAAACAATCGAGGCTTAGAAAAGGTGTAGTTCTTGAAATTTTTAGGGTTACTAATATGACGATGATGATGTCGTCCTGAGCTATTTCGGCAACAGCGGCTGATGTGTAGGTTGGTTTAGGTATAATTAACAATTATGACCCATTTACAATTACATGGGTCACTACACTTGTACTATTACATTATTTTTACCATTAAGGATGATTCTCATTAGACCGTCCCGTTTTCGGGCAGGGCCGAGACCAGGCTGCTTCCAAGCCTCGGCCGTAGCTAGATCGGCCATTAAACGTTTGTGTTGACTATACGTAGAATGGGCTGGGCTGGGTCACAAGCTTACGAGCGTCACCAAGCCCGAACGCGGACCGGACACGGAACGGTCTACTGTGAATCATTCTTTATTCTACGAAACCTGACTCTGTCAGTTTGTCTCCTCTTCTACTGAAAAAAGGCCGTATTAGCTTCCGGCATTTTGCAACCAAATGCTGGAATAATATTCCTCCACCATTTAGACGCTTACCATCAAAACTATCATTTAAATCAAACTTTTAAAAATGCTCACGGAGAAACAAGTGGTAGGAGTATTCGGTTACGTATACGGCTATTCGGTTACGATTTCTTTGTGTGACTGTACTTTCCAAACGACCAAAACAACATATACTCTTCTTTCGTCACTTTTCTTTATTTTTTCCCTTTCCTTAGTTTTCATTATAATTAGGCAGACGTTACGTTATCACACACTATTTCGGATATGTTCGTTCTTTTTATTTACGTGTGTTTGTCCATCAGTATTTATTCTACACACATGTTTTTGGGTTCTGGCAGAATACCAGTGTTTTGCTGTTCGAGCAAAAGCTTGACACTGTGTTGGAACCTTTTTGTTTTGATGCAATGCACACAATTATTTATTTCTTCGGACATTTTAAAATTAGCTGCGTAAAAAATATTGTTTTATTTTAAATTGTGAGTTATTTTTAAGTTTTGTGTTCGTTGGACTATCATAAATTTTTGTAACTCTTGTGTATGTCCTAAAACTACGACCAAGACCACCGTGGGATGGGCAGCAGCGTCCCTGGAGTGCGGTGGATATACTGTGATCGCCCACCCGCATGCCAAGCGTGGCGATTATGGCATATACCCCTCATGAAATTGGGGGCCTATGTCCAGCAGTGGATGTTCTTGGGCTGATATGTGTATGGGGCGATAAAATAAATGATTTATCTATCTATCTATCTAAAAAAACAGCAATAAAAATGCAAAAATGTAATCGTACTTTATTGTATGCACGTTAAATAGCTAAGACTTTGTTGGATAGGTATTACAAAAATATACACTACTGCCTCATCCCTTTCAATGAGACCTGTGCCCAGAAGTGGGACGTATGTAGTCTGATAATGATGATGATGATACACTAGTAAGTAAACAAAAATACCAACAGATTAAAAGAACTTGCAGTATGAATAATGGAACAAAGTGATTTATCTGGACTTTAACCACTGGCCCTCGTGCATTTAACGGCTTTTATAAAACCGTTTTACTGCGTTGTAAATTAAATACCGCTATTTTATCCCTGCGAAAATAATAAAACTACGCTTTACTAGTGTTGGTATCCAGAATATTTGAGAAATAATGGATAGTAGGTATACTATTTTATAATGAAGAAACATAAATTATGTTTAAGTATTCCTATTTATTTTATTATAATTCCCAATACGGGAATATTTATTTACCAATCACTTAAACCTATTCCCAAATAAAGGAGTAGGTACCTAAATGATTGATGCTCTGATTTGTACAATACCTACCCCTGATCTACCAACCTATACCTACCTTTTACCTATTGTTTATTGCGCCCCATAAAAGTTACCTAGCAAAAGAAATTAGATATAAACCATGGTAGACTACAGGCGGTCTTATCGCTAATGTAATGCCTACTTAGTTTAGATACTATTGATATTAACGATAGACCGTTGGTAAATATGGAGAAAACTTCAACCGAGTGTACTTATGAGTATATCAACGTCCTAGCGTAATCCCCGAACAGTTGCATCCTGAAGAATGCCCGGGATCCGCTCCCAAGAATTGCCGTAGATACCAGTTTTTAGAGAAACGACTGCCATATGAGCTTCCAATCCAAGGGGGAAACTAATCCTTCTTGGGATTAGATTTGTTAAGTGAGTGCGCAACTTGACCGTTTAAAGTTCTCAAGCAGCCCGAGGGCCTCTTACTTGGCTTAACGACGGCTGTCTTATACATCAGCCGGAATAAACGGTATAACGTACCTTCCAAAGCACGCGAGCGCTCAGTTAATAACTACTCAAAGCGGTCACCTATCCAAGATTTGATCACGGTTGACGTTGCTTAACCTCGCGATCCGCATAGTTCAATCGAGGGTATAACAAATATTTAAATGTAACTAAATATTACGGGCTACATTTGCAAGCAAATACATTGTAAGTAAATTACAGTTTTATGTTATTTTTACGGTCCTGACCCTAAACTTGCCGGTATCCATCAACATGACGCCGTAACGGCTCTTCGAAATAGTAGTTGTGAACTATTCCAATCAGGAACACATCGGTTTGCCGCGACACTAACTTCTTTAGTCGCGATCAAATTCACAAGTTTTCAAGATACTCGAATTAACCCCGGAAGGAAATACCAGGAAGTTGAATTAAGAACCCATGTACATTCAGCGTCATATAGTACGTAGCAGCCAAAGTGGCGGTATAGTTCGGTACACCATACAAAATATATGGCAGATATTGCATTGCGGGCTATTGAGGTACCTATAATAAATTAATCTTAGGGTCACGTTTTTTACACAAATCGAACTAGACTCACAGTAAGCTCAATAAGGCTTGTGTTACGGATACTAGACGACCCCCCTCGAGAGTACCCGCCTTGCCAAAGCGGGCGGCTTTAGTAACCGTGAACTGGGTTATCCACGGTAAAGCTAAGAGGCATCCAGGGCCGGCCTGTTTGGTCTACCGGCGCTTTCGTCGATAAAACTTTTTGGAAAAAATCAATATACTTAAACAGGAGAAAAAAAGTTTTAGGAAAAGTAAATCGACACGACTGGCGGTTTTGGATTGCCTTCATAGTATCATGGATTGTATAAATGAAAAAGAACATGTAGCAGCAATATTTTATCGACATGCAAGAGGCATTCGACTATGTTGATCATAAACACCTTTTGGCCAAACTGCAATTGTATGGAATCCGTGGCCATGCTCAGTTGCTCACAACATATTTAAATCATACTTGGAGGACCGCAAACAAGTATGTGAAATAACTGCTATCTGTCCTCGAACAAAAACCATAGTTACGCACAAATCTCAAGTAAAATCTGTTAAATATGGGATACCCCAAGGGAGTAACCTTGGCCCTTACTATTTTTACTTACATCAATGATCTGCCAGACCCCATCCCTCACCCAACTGTCCTATTTGCCGATGACTATTATAGTAAGATGCACTGAAGTAAATAGGTTAGAAACTGAAAATAAATCTGCATTAACTAGCGCGGCACAATGGCTAGAAAACAACAATTTGGTATCATGTATTGCCAAAACTAAAACCCTTAAACTTCACCAGCCTTGAACAACATTTAAATTGAAAATGTAACAGAATGAAACCCCAAAGGCTTTATTAAAATGAGTGAACTTATTGAGAGATTCGTCGCCTCGAGAAAACCCGCGGTAGCTCAGTTGGAAAGAGCGCTAGACGGATTTCAGAGGTCGCGGATTCAAATCCCGCTCTGGGTGATCAATTTTTCAGTTTTTCCTTTCGGTTGGAAATTATAATTCCTCATCTTTGCCCCCTGGCTAGATGCTGGCCAAGAGCAATCCCATTTTTAATACAAAAAAAACGTTTCCGTTCGTAAAAATATTTACAGATAAATAACAGAATGAAGAAGCTCTAAATTAAATAGCTTTAATATCCTAGCAGACAGTTTAGTTAGTTTAATGTATTTCTAATGCAAAAAGATGTGTTCGTGCTATTGCTGGAATAAGTATTGGGAAAGCTGTAAGTCAAATTTTAAAGAACTTGGTATATTAACCGTTCCCTCTTTATATTACAATGGAATGCCTTGCTTTCATATTTAAGAATCAAACGAACTTACCTAGTGATGTTTGATTCTAATTATGTGAGCATCACAGCCGGAGGCAATATATGACGGCTGGTTTCAGAAATACCAACTCAACCCTACACGCAAACTTCGCCAAAGGAATAAGTACACAATTCCACGAGCACGTTGTGCTCTGTTCAGAGAAAAACGTCTTTTACATGGCAGTCGAACTGTTTAATAAGTTGCCATAACCTCTGAAAACACTACCAATGCACAAATTTAGAAATAAAGGGTGAAATTTTATTGACTGTTCAAATTTTCCCAGGTATTAGGTATCAATAAAAGATGCCATTTAGAAAAAAAAGGAAAAATAATAATAATAATAATATCGTTTATTGCATATCACATTACAAACGTGGATGGAATTACAAATAAGGTATACATGTGACACCCTGCAAGGGCACAGCAATATCAGAGGGCTAATTATTAATAAGTAAGTATAGACAAAACCATTCAATAAACAAAACACATAGTAACATTATTCACTTGCAGACATCATCAAAGTATTCTTTTAAACTATAAAAACATTTGTTAAAAACTATTTCAATTGTTTGTGAAACAGTTTTGTGTTTACCTCATTTTTTATAGAATTTGGTAGATGATTATACATTTTGATAGTCATATAATGAGGGCTACTGGTTACGAGTTTTAATTTCGAAAATGGCAGTTTTAGTTGGTTGAGGTTCCGTTCATTTCTTTTAGTTTGAGTTGTTGCTTTCGGTGAATATAAATTAAAGTGTTTCCTAACGAATTTACATGATTCAAATATGTACATGGATGTAACGGTTAGTATTTTATGTTTGATGAAGTAAGGTCTGCATGACTCCATATGGTCTACATTAACTAAAATTCTTATGCATTTTTTTTGCAATACAAATATTTTATCAATATCGCTGCTATTTCCCCAAAGGACCAGGCCATATGATATTCGAGAGTACGCATAAGAATAATATGCCGTAAGGGCTGTCTTTAGGTCAGTTACTCGCTTGAGATGTTGAAGGGCATATATAAAAGACGACAACTTTTTGGATAATTTTTGGATATGGCATTTCCAGCTCATATTTGAGTCTAAATCTATACCTAATAAGGTTATCACAATAGAATGATGATTTCCGAATACATAATTAGTAACGTGTGGATAATCGGGAGCTGAATGACGCTCGGGGTTAGCGGTGCGGGGGAGGGGCGCGCTCACCTATCTTATCTCGACCAAAATTGCAAATTAGTCGCACGCGCATTTCCGCGTGAGCGGTCGTGCACTTCCGTGTTGTATCTCTCGTAAAGACGCGCGATCGCGAACGTGACACAACAATGTTTACGAACCGGTAGTACCCCGTGTATGCAGGAAAATTTGCAACGTATGTTTTTTTACCAGATTTCATAAAAAAAATGTTATTTCGACGCGTAAGTTTGTCTCGGCGACTCAACGTAGGGGCAGGGCGAGCTATCAACACATACCGAAAAATGCGTCACCGCGGTATCCACGAACACATGTTTCTTAGGATATCTTTCAGCTGCTCTGTCTCAATATTTTAGTACTGAAATATACTGAAAGAAAAACACGTAACTTTTTATTTTTCGCTAAGGAATCCACTGTGAAAATTTGAACAGCCAATAAAATTTCAGCCTGTATAATGTGTAAAATACTGAAAGACAAGTGCTATTATGATATAAGTGAATATTTAAATGACATTGAATTGAATAATGCATGAAATAGATGCAGATATCTCTATTGTGTAATACTTAACCCAACAAAAACATAAATATGAAAATGAAAGGCAAGTTCAATATTAAGAATATGGGATGCGTGGTTGTCGTCTTCACAAACAAAAGAATTGAGATCTAAATGGGTGCCAAGTTCCCTAGATTATCTGATAAGGTGCCAAGTCTGGCACTAGGTTGTTTACAGTAAAATTAATTTATTGCGGCTTAATGCATTTTGAACATTAACTTGGCAGGTTTTTTATGCAGTATGTTACTTGGCACTCATTTAGATCCCAGTTCTTTTGTCGGTGTCGCATATTTATAATATTGAACTTTGCTTTCATTTTCACACTTTTGTTTTTGATGGGATATCATTAATTTTTGTTAAACTTCACCAATTGGTGCTTTTGCACAAGTGAATGCACGAAATGCCCAAATCGCTATAGGTGCACTTAAAATATTTGAAGAGTTTCCTCGATTTGTCAAGGACCCTTTGATCAGATTCTGACCTGATGAAAATGTGACTATCCCGAAAGTATACCGATTCAAACATGAAAAGAATTTTCCAAATCGGTTAATAAATGACGGAGTTCTGAGGTAACGAGCTTAAATAATAATAATAATAATAACACTAATCAAAAATCACTGTTTTCTGACTTTTTTATGTGTACACACATAATTACCAAGCTGGATGCCAATTTTCACCTTTGTAGGTAACCTAGAAGTGGGTTAGGTTTTTCATTACTAGTCAGTCAGTCAGTGATAAAATGCAGATTTTTGGGCTTTAATATCTCAATAACTATTTCACTTATATGTATGGTATGACATTTGGGGTTATAGTTGTTCTAAAGGATCTTAATGCATATACCAAATTTTTTTTATGTTATTTGATTTGGAGTTGTTTGGGAGTCAAAAGTGGCCCCAAACGGTTCGAGTAAAATAACACACGGCTGCTGCTCGCCAGTTCCTGGGGTGAACTTGGCTGGACACGCTGCCGCGTGTCTAGATGCTACTTTTATATTGTATAATCTGACTTGACTAACGAAATTTTAATAACTTATGAATAAGGAATAATACATTATAATATAGTAATTATTAGGTAGGCACTTAAAGACATGAAATTTCTTGATATAAAAATAGAGAAATACGGAGATCTTTTAAATTGTGATATAACACCTGTTGTTACATTACCTTCTTTTTGAACAAAAAAAAGCTAAAGAGCGATCTCTTCCAGACAACCTTTGGGTAGTGGAAATTAAATCAGTGCCTCTAGTGAAGAAAGGAGTGAAACGAGTTATTCCCTTTGGTTTTTATTGCACCATTTGATTCAGCTCGTCAAACTACACAACATATCTAAAGGTCATATCTTTAGCTGTCTCCTAACCATTTTTTTTTGAATACCCAGAGGGTATAAGATGGGTGTGCTTCAAGGTATAAGTCACTTCATCTGTCACTTAAGACTACTGCAACGGCATTAATAGTCTTGAGTCGAAAAAACTCACGAACGCAAAGACATATGCACAGTGATATTTTTAACCGACTTCAAGATTTCAAACGAAGAGGTTATCAATTCGATTATATGTTTTTTTTTAATGTTTGTTACTCCAGAACTCCGTCATATATTAACCGATTTTAAAAAATCTTTTTTTGATTGTAAGTATATATATATCCAAATTGGTCCCGTTTTTGTCAAAACGCAAATTCATTCTGATGATGGGATCCATGAGGAATCGAGGAACTCCTCAAATCTTAAAGGCAAACATATAGTGATTTTTGTGTTTTTATCAACAAATCAAGCATTTTCATACAAAATATGACATTTGATGAAGTGGAACTGCTGAGATGATCAGAACAGAACTCTTCAACGTCGAAAAGTTCACGTTTGACCTTCTAGCTGTGTTTGTTGGGCAAGTTCTATTTTCACGATTAATTTTTGTCATGCTCGAGTTCTGATGATGGGAGCCTTGAGGAATCGAGGGAACTCCTCGAATGTGAAAGGCACACAATATAGGTAGTATTTTTAGTATTTTCATGAACTATTCAAGCATTTTCATTCAAAAAAGTGACATTTGATGAAGTAGAATTGCTGATGGTGATCAGAACGGTACTCTTCTACGACGCATAGTTCACGTTTGGCGAATTGTCCTCTTTGCTGTGTTTGTTAAGTATGTTAGATTTTCAAGACAATCATTTGTCAAGCTCGAGTTCTGATTGGATCCGTGAGGAATCCAGGAAACTATGATACTGACGCGTTGCAATTGCTTAATTGTAGAATTTGGACATCTTTATGATGGTCTATCTAATCTACCAGACTTATATGGTATAATATAATTTTGAAATCTATGTTTTATGCGTGCACTAATTTTCTTGCTAAGTTAAAAGTAGCAGGCGTAGCAAAATGCAATGCGTCTATAAATTCGGAAGCCTGTGTTGCTCGAAGGTCTATAATGTATATGTTTGTCCGAATGTGTAGATAGATATGAATTGGTTTTCTAATCTCGCAAGCAAAATAGTATATGTAGTGTAGTTATTCGATATTTATTCTTAATTCTAGAATTCGGACATCTTCCTGGTGGTGATCTGTCGCTGTCAGATTAATCGGAAAATATATCAAATTATAAAAGCTGTGTTTTTGCGTGCAGTCACAAAATGGTATAATAGTAGTTACTTTCATGGTATGTTTAAATGTAGAAGGCGTAACAAAACCAACGCGTATACTATATTAAACTTTTTCACGTAACGTCAGTTACATCCCAACAATGTTTCCGCAACATGCAAAAGGAGCTGCATAGAAGATCTTCAAAAGGAAATCCTATAATTGATTATTCATGAACTTTTTTTGATTCAATATCAATCTAAGTATATATATGTTCTTCTACGTAAAAACGAGCGTATACACATATTATATGAACCAAGCGCATTGCGTAATTTTTTATAATGCGCATTTTTAAAAGCACTTTTTTTTTTTTTACTTGTCAAAAAAGATCCAGAACTCCAGTGATAAGATTAAAACTGTATGGCAAGTTATCAACAATGAAACTGGGAAAAGTAAGTTAAAAGATGCGCTCTTCAGCCTGCGAGTCGATGACACTCTAGTGAGTTCTGACCACGAAGTAGCAGATCATTTTGAGCGGTTCTTTACTAATGTACCCGTCGAGACCACGAAGTCTTTGAATTCATCACCAGATGTCGCTGAATCGTTATTGAAAGAAAATGTAACAGAATGTACAGAAATCTTTAGCTTCACTTACGTAACCCCCCCATATTATAATTAAAGCATTTAAATCATTAAACTTAAAAAAGACTGAAGATCTTTGGGGCCTTTCAGTAAAAGTATTACATTCCATTGTAGAATCAAACGCACCTTTCTTAGCTGATATTTTCAATAAATGTATTGATACTGGAGTTTTTCCTAGCCTGATGAAACACAGTAAAATCATCCCGTTGTTTAAATCAGGATCAAAAACTGACCCTACTAACTTCAGACCAATCTCAATACTACCGGCATAAAGCAAAGTTTTTGAGAAACTTATTCTTAATCAGCTGAAGTCCCATTTTAATCGCAATAAACTACTCAATAGCAATCAGTTCGGGTTCACTAGAGGTCGCTCTACGACTGATGCTGGTGTGGTACTAATTAAACATATTTTTGATGCCTGGGAAGAGGCTCAAGATGTTATTGGAGTGTTCTGTGATCTATCAAAGGCATTCGATTGCGTTAATCACGAGAATTTTAATTAGAAAGTAAAGCCATTATGGGATAAAAAACGATGCCCTTGACCTTGGTACATCGTATCTGTCAGAGAGAACTCAACAGGTTGTGGGTAAAAGCGGCTGACATCCAGACCGTCTTCGTGCTACAGAAACGAGCTGTACGCTCCATCTACAAACTTAAGGCCAGAGAATCTCTCAGAGAAAAATTTAAGGAGGCAAATATTCTTACTGTGGCATGTCAATACATTCTTGAAAATATTATGTATGTTCGAAAAAATATTCAAGAATTCAAACTTTACAGTGATATCCACGACTACAACACTAGAAGTAAACACAAGATTGCAGTGAAGGCCAGTCGTCTCCGGAAGGTTAGCACGTCGTTTGTGGGGAACTGTATACGATTTTATAATAAAATACCCATCGATATAGTTAATTTTCTACTCAGTAAATTTAAGTCTCATATTAAACGTTATTTGTTACTAGCTTTTGCCCGCAACTTCGTCCACGTATAATTCGTTATCGCCTTAGAATGATTCGTTTTCCCATACAATCTTTCTCAAGCTCAGGTGAACACCAGGAACTTAGGGGTGACATGTTGGAGAAGGAAAGCCACCAATAGATCGGACTGGAGATATTTTCTTGACCAGGCTAGCCTAGGTCCCACCCGCGGCTATAATGCCTCAGATGATGATGATGATGATACAATCTTTCACCCTTCTTTACACCCTCTTAAGAAATGGTTAGTCAATATGACATTCCCTAGAAATCCTATTGTCAAAACGAATGATTAAGTGCTTATTTCGGAATATCAAATGTACCGATTCTAGACGAATGAATCTCGTCAAAGACATGTACATTGTACAATGGTAAAAGTCTCGCTACGCAGTTCTGCCGTAAAACGTTATCCCAACAGAGCGAATACTTCATGTAAGTATGATGACCAAAGGCCGGAAGCAGAGTGCCGGCAAGGCATGCGAGAATAATCACACAGAGCGGGCTTCTCATGTAAGGCTGAGGGCCGAAGGCCTGAAGCAGAGAGGCGAGACACGCGAGGCTGAAGGCCGAGCCTTCCAACAGAGTTGATTCTTCATGTAAGGTTGATGACTGAAAAGCCGAAGGAGAGTGGCAAGGCATGCGAGGCCGAAGGCCGAGCTATGTCGTCGCCGAAGATCCATTTACCATATTAATGAGGGTAAATTATACTCCATTCGTTCGTTTTCGCCTGATGCCTAGACATATAAACAGACAGACAAACAGACACAAATTCTTAAAACTGTTGAAACGATTTCTGTTATCGATTCTAAGTATCCCCAGCCAACTTTTTTCGAATATCTTCCATGTACAGACTTTCGACCCTCTTCTAAGTGTACATCTAAGATGCTCCAACTGTCTATGCTGACGATTGGGCTGCCCAGCTCAAGTGATCTCTTATATCAAAGAGTTTTTATGGTGTGAAGGGTCAACAATTACGTAAAAAATAACGCACGACAAAATTAAATGGTACACCGACGATACAATGTGTGCATTGAAACAGCTGTTTTTGTATTTAAGCATATGAATAAAAACAATGCCAAAGTATCGCAAATGCATTTTGATGTACACGCAAAGTAGAACTTATTGCGAAAAGGTTGTGCTCAAAAATAGCGTCAATTCAATCAGAAGGAATTATGATACTTCGGTTTTGACATAATAAATCGTCAACTTGTTTACAATTCTGCTATGCTTTAAGTTAAATTTCTTGACACGCTGTTATACTCCCAATTAGCTGAAACTTAAATCGTAGAATGGCGTATGAGGATTAAACTACCCCGTTTCATGGACCTTACTTGCATCCCCGATTTAATATCCCTTTGATGGAAGATCATCGGGACAAAAAGTACACTTATGTATAATATATATAAGTGAATCCAGATTATATCTTTTTTTTCAGTTTCTATCTTAAGATTTCACAAATTTTGAATGAGGATGTTTTTCCTTTGTCATTAAGTATATGCTTACCAATTTTCATACCTGTAACTCATAGATTATAGGAGTTCCCATACAAAAGTCAACCCCTCTTTTTACCCCCTTTAAATCCAAATTTGCACAATTTTTATAGCCTAAAACCTGACCGGGTATATACTCCACAGATTAGTAAAGTTTTCATCAAAATCCGTTTAGCCGTTTTCACGTGATGCGCGTTCATATAAACAGACAAACAGATAAACAGACAAACAGACAAAAATTCTAAAAACTGTTGGAACGTGTTCTGTTATCAATTCTAAGTATCCCCAGCCAACTTTTTTCGAATATCTTCCATGTACAGACTTTCGACCCTCTTCAGCTTTATTATATGTATATAGATAGAAGCCAGGCCTATTATACTGTCAACGAATGACAAAAATGCTTTTAAGCCAGTGATAATTAAAATAATTCTGTTAGTAATATACCTATGCTTCACTTAGCATATTTCCGTGTATAAATAGCTCTGTCGTTGCATTTTATGAAACATGATGCTGTTTCTCGCCGAAGAGTCATTTTAATCTTTGATATTATTAATGTCCGGCAGCCTGAATATGTCATGCTCGCTTAAAGGGCTTTGCTTACGGTGGCGTCGTTGATCGGGTCGCCACCTTCCCTGACAGATGGTCGAGGGAGGCGATGGCTGAGATACCCGTCGTACTAGTGATCGGGTGCTGTTTGTGGAGTCCGGTCTGTTCATGCTTGCAAGGGCATAGTAAATACCTTAATACTAGTGTTATTTTATTGTATGTACTTATATATTGACGAGAGACATAATCCTGTTCTGGATTAGTTTTATTGTTATTGACGCTTAGAGACCTTATACATCTCTAACAATATTAAGTTTACTTATTTTAATTTTAGCGCTTAGAGATCATTACATCTCTAAGGACTTTGAAATAATTGTTATTAATCGTATGTGGACGCTCAGAGACCATATACATCTCTGAAATATTAAATTAATTTTATATACTTTTTGTTTATTCGGACACAGATCGTATTCAATACGTCCTTAATATTTGTAAATTTATTTTCATCGAATTGTTAATCAGTATATTTTTTTAATCATTATTATTAAGTTAGTTTGTCAGTTTTTTAAATTGTATAAATTCACGCTTTGACATGTAAAAGTGCCCTTGTTGCAATTTGCAGAATAAATATTTGTATTTTTTTTCTTTTTTTTCTAAAGTGTAAATTCTCTGCCGACGTCTGTATTTCAGAGTTCATATAACCTGGACCTTTTTAAGGCACGAGTGGAATAGGCAACTTCTGGATGAGCTCGCTTCATAGTCGACCTCATCTTTGCCCGCTGGCTAGATGCTGGCCAAGAGCACTCCCATTTTTTAATAATATATATTTATACTAGCTTTTGCCCGCGACTCTGTCCGCGTGCAATTCGTTATATCGTCGGCTAATAGTGTAAACCTGCTAACGTCATATTATGGCAGTTTACAAGAGAGACAAAAAATGATGCAAATTAAAATATTAAATCCCAAAAAACGGAAATAAATATCATTGGTTTATTTTTTCCCCGAATTCCAATATAAAAGACAGGTGAACCGTTTTGATTAACTATTTTTAACGGTGACTTTTATAACTTAACTGTATTTTGCGATCAAATAACGTATTAAATTATGGATACTGGAAGTTTGTCGAGAAAAATAAAGTAAATAGATCTTCATGTAAATCAAAAGGTACTTAATATACAATGAAACTTCTTGGAGAAAACTAAATAAAATAAAATATATTTATATTGGGTATTGTCCGAAAATATTCATCATCATCATATCAGCCGAAGGACATCCACTGCTGGACGTAGGCGTCCCCCAAAGAGTGGCACAATGCCCGGTCCTGCGCCACTTAAGTTTAGCGATTCGAAGGGGTGTGTCAGATAATTGGGTTCTACAGCGGATGGCCACATTTCTGATGCTACAACGCTGAGATACTCCTAGCATAGCCCTCTCCATTGCTCTTTTGGTGACTTTAAGCCCTCATATGAGGCCCATAGTAAGCAACCACGTTTCAGTGCCAATTATGTCATCACTGGCAACACACACTGGTCAAAGACTCTCGTCTTGAGACACTGCAACAAAATTCTTTTGAGACGAAAAAAAGGAAGGAGTATATATATTTTTAAGGGGTTCATAGGCTGCAGTGACCGCTTAACATCAGGCCGTTAGCCACCGACGTGACGTAGTATAAAAACATTGATTTCGCCTTCTATTAGCAGCATTGGAGCTTACCGAAGGAAAGAGTGACTTTTATTTGAGTATTAGTTTTTATTTTAGTGTTGTAATATTATATACCTTGATAGTGAATTTAAACAGCAATCAAAGCGACATATATTTTTAATTTTTCCAAAAATTGCACCATTATTATTGCTGTTCTTGTTTTACGAGTACCTATACATTACTTAAACAAGGAGTGTTGACTAAAGTGTAAATTTGTCCCTATTTTATCCAAAGAAAATGAAAATAAGAAAGCTGTCTTTAAAATGAGTTTTGCGTTCACGAAATAGTTACTTATTTTCACGTGTTTAGGACAGGACCGTCAAGGAGCATTATGAGGTATTTTGAGTTGACTTCTTTGTGGTGTGGTAGAACTAGTCACGGCCCTTACAATAAGCGGTGGCGGGGGGTCATTCTTATTACCATTGCTCCGTTGTCGTCCGGTGCGGCTAACGTAGTCTATGCCAAAATCTGAAAGCTTCATACCAGCCAAGCTTGAAAGAGTAAGGAACAGATGAGTGGAATTTTCTCCTGGGTTCTCATTTAGTCCCATGAATCTTTAGACGGGCTAGGCTGGGTAATTTGGTTGTACTTGAAGTTACTCCACTGTCTTCAAGAATCAGGGGTTTATTAGTAGTAGTGTTTTCTATAGAATTGAGCTGGGATTCATACAAGTAATTAGTAGATCGGGCCACCGGACCATCGGTGCCAACTACAGGCTGGGTTTTTAAAGAAGGAGGGACTCGTACTGTGGACTAATGATACGGTAAAGGTCGCAGGCGTCCACCGGATGCGGGTGGCGTAGGAGTCCAGCAATGCCTGTCTCACGGCTGATATAATGATGCTACCCTACTTTATTTAATTTTATCTGCGTTTTGTTATGAGGACAGGATTGATATAAGTAGAAAATATACACATACAAGTGAAACTAAGCTACAAATACACGTCTAGTCCTAAAATTTATCAAAATATAAAAGTAAAACAAATAATAGTGATTTTAAAGTATTGTATCTAAAACCCTAATATCCACAAAACGAGAATGCGCCGGCTGGAACTGGAAGACAATTGCCGGCTTCGTAATATGTCGGTACTTAACTAAACGGTTGATTATTATTATTACTTCTGGTTGAAAGCTTCGGGTGACCCCAGGGCTGGCGCTTACCTCTCGCAGAAGATTTCCCTCGCCGTTCAGACTATGCCGCACTATGCCGCAGGCTGACCTACTGGACGGGATGTTCTTTTTATAATTGGGGTTTTTTGTTATCATTATTATTCACTTTATTTATTACTTTCAGGATTTCCCTCGCCGTTCAGACTATGCCGCACTATGCCGCAGGCTGACCTACTGGACGGGGTGTTCTTTTTATAATTGGGGTTTTTTGTTATCATTATTATTCACTTTATTTATTACTTTCTCTTAAGTTAGATTTTTTACAATAAATTTATACAGATTCTGATGATCATTCGTTTAAAACTAATATTCGGCCTGCAAATGTTTACTTTTATGGCTCGACAAAAGTGCGTTTTTATGTATGGTAATTGTTACCTAAGATACGAGTTGTCATTACCCAACACAGTCCCAGTGCAACATAACCTAACACCGTGAAGCTAATCCTGCAGGATAAGTTTACTCACTTAACGAGGCTTCTTATCTCGCTTAAAGCCTTTTAGCTGGTCGCCGAACCTTGGGTGGGGGAGTTAAGATGCGTGAATGCAAGTGCAGCGCAGTTCCTAGACATGTATAACAAGTTATTGTAACTATTGGATTAAGCTGTTACTGTGAAGCTTGAACAACTAAGAAACCCGAAGTAGTGACTATGTAGGATCCTAAAGAATAGATTGGTGGTTCAAATGTTTATGTCCAAACTATAGTCTATTTTAGTATTATTTACTTGAGGAAAAACGTCGACCATTGGTCGCAAATGTCGCAATATATCTTCCTACAAAGTGATATTCCTAAAAAAACTTCTGTTTTAAATTTTGACGTTTACTATCGTAAAATATCAAAATTATTGTTATTATTCGAATGCAGTAGAATTTTATATATAGTAAATTAGTAAGTTTCATAAATCATTTCTGCACCACCTTTGCGAATTATAATTATTAGGTTTATTTTTCCGAACCGGTGGTAGTTTATTGACGTTCATAGGTGCATGTAATATGCCTAATTTGAAGAATAAACTACTTTTACTTTTTAGATTTCAGTGCCTCTACTGAATATCATAGGTTATCAATTCGGTTGTATGTTTTTTTTTCTTAATGTTTGTTACTCCATAACTCCGTCATTTCTTAACCGATTTGGAAAATTATTTTTTTGCTTGTAAGTATATATATCCAAGTTGGTCCCGTTTTTGTCAGAACGCAGTTCTGATGATGGGATTCATGAGAAATTGTCGGAGCTCCTCAAATCTTAAAGGCAAACATATAGTGATTTTTGTGTTTTTATCAACAAATCGAGCATTTTCATCTAAAAACGTGACATTTGCTGAAGTGGAACTGCTGATGATGATCAGAACAGAACTCTTCAACGACGAAAAGTTCACTTTTGGCGATTTGTCCTCCTAGGTGTGTTTGTTAAGCAAGTTCTATCTTCACGATTAATTTTTGTCATGCACGAGTTCTGATGATCGGATCCATTAGGAATCGAGGGAACTCCTCAAAAGTGAAAGGCACACAAATAGTAATTTAATATTTTCATAAACTAATCAAGCATTTTCCTTCATAAAAGTGACATTTGATGAAGTGGAACTGCTGATGATGATGAGAACGGAACTCTTCAACGACGCGTAGTTCAAGTTTGGCGATTTGTTCTCTTCGTTTTGTTTGTCAAGCAAGCAAGGTTTTTCCATGATTCCATGAGGAATTGAGGGTACTTAGTCTTCTACCATTATCAACATACTTATAGCCATTTTTATTTTATTGTATGGAATCTAAGAGTGCACCATCTAAGTATAATAATCTTTCACCGGCCTCCTCCATTGAAGTCGGTTTTTTTTTCTTAAAAATTATATTATACATACTTTGTATAATGGAAAATTGCTGACACAAAATCTCGTTAGTCGTAAATATTTTCAATCGTGTGGCCATATTATGTAGTGTAGACATTGCTTATTAGGTCAAACGTACATGAAATTTATGAACATGTATTTTGTATTTTTAATTAACATTGTACATGTCTACATTTTAATTGATTCCTTTGTTTGACGAAATTAGTATTACAATGTATATGGATAACTTTCGTAACATAATGGAATCAATTAAAATATACACATGATTAAGTCCTAACCACCAGTATTTACAAATTTTTAGCAATTCACCCACCGTGTTGGCAAATGTTATTTTTATTACTTTTAGTTACATGTGTGGTCAGTACCTACTAATTTGCTTTTATATGTATTTTGTTTTTACCAATTTGACTAATTTAGTATGAAGCGGCTAAGAAAATAAACATAAATTTATATACATCTGTAAATGTTTGAGTAATAAAATGCCTGTGACATACCGACCAGAAGAACAGACATTGCAAAACTATTATAGTAAGGGTTTCGTTTTTGTCATTTTTTCTATGGAACCCTAAAATAAGGAAGGAAGGTTAGAATGTGTTTGCCATCTAATATTGCTGTTTTGGATGGCTGGATTACAGTTACAAAAGTACACCTTTGATCAATTCTGCATCCCTGAGTTACTTTGATGTAACACAAATATTGAAAACACCGTTACGTGCGCTTGACAGTGGATGGAATGGGTGAATAGAACGTAAGTGTTTTTTTCAATTCCTTGAAAACTTACTTAAACTTTTTTATACCACGTCAGTGGCAATCAACCGTACGGCCCGTCGGATGGTAAGCGGTCACCACAGCCTATGGACGCTGGCAACTCCACTCACATGTTCACACTAATCATATGTAATTTTCAAATTCGTAGAGCTTTGTAGAACAGTTATGGAGAGCCTTAGCAGCATGTCTGGTTTCAAGAAGAGACAAGAGAAAAAATACTATTAAGGCTTCAGATTTTAGCTGGTCTCCATTTAATAACCCTTTAAATGCGTATTTAACTGATACGTTTACAAATTTGCTGGATGGGGAGAAAATAATATTACAGTTTCGGATTTTTTCAGGACTCCATTATTTAACTCTTTAAATGCATACTAAACTTACACGTTTCCAAATTTGCTGTAAGATAGCGAATTTGAGCCTTGCTTGAGTATATCGTTGATAGCAAGATCCACTTAGAGATTGTGTTTTCATATATCTGTCATCTCGCATGTTTGACTGCGAGAGTGTCACTTTCACACATGCACAGCTTAACACATCTATAGTGGAAGCTCACCCTAACTAACACCTACTTAGTAGTCTTTTTTGACAAGTATATGTTTTTTATTATTAACTGAAATATCCTAGTAGTTTTACGACACGATAAGCTGCCGCGACATCTTTAGCGGTTTTCAAAGGGTTAACAATAAATCCTTTCTTTACTAAACTCAATATACTTATACCCAATTTTTATTCAACGGCCGCCGTCTGTATATAGACTGCATTATTTAAGCAGGTTTTTAGGTTGTTACAAGACTGATGCATTGAGTAAGAAACTTGGCAACACGATTCGTATAGCTAAGCCAAGTAGGGTAGATTATGGTAGCTGACCTAAAAATATCTGGCATGGGGTTGCAAAAGCTCGTTAAATGGTAGCTTTGGTCAATAAACCTTCGTTCGTTCCTGAAACTGATGACAAACTTCGACAAAGTTATTTCTCAAAGCTTCAAGTCACAAGTTCAATATTTGAATATTCGCTATCAACAGTTTCAATACAAATATTTGAAGAGCTACGTTATGAATATGACTGGATAATTTAGGTAGGTACCTACACTGAAGTTGATGAAGTCGAATTTCAACCTATGTTGTAGCAAAAATGTTAATTTCTTCTAATGTTACAATTGTTAAGTTTTAAATACTTACATTGAAATCGTTAAGGAATTACTACTTACGCAACATTTTTTCACGTAAATTCTTTCCACAAGTTAGAGGCCTGCGATACTACAAAGCTGAGAAGTGTTGTCATTTTTAATCCAAGACCTATAGTCACATAGGGGAGAGTGTTCGCGAAGATATGGTTTTTTTCTTGGAGATAGTTTAGTAAGAGTGTTATTAAGAATTACACTTAATTTTCGGGCTATAACGGAGTAAATTTTTTGGATGGGAAAATATTTTTTTCTTCTCAATCAATTCAATCATTTTTGTTTCAAACCTATGGAGTGCAAGGGCAAAGGCTCCATGATTTGTTTCCAAAAATATATCATACCATAACATTTCAGCATGCGGCTTACTATAAAGTAAAAATAATAAAAAAAAAAAACCAATTATGGTCTCTTACTGACAGGAAACGCCTGAACGATTTTTTTTCTAAAATATATGCCGAATGACGACTCGTTATCTTCATATATCTAACGGGACTGTAGTCAAGTTCAGGTTTATTTGTATTTGTCTTGGTGTGTGTCATACAGGATGCCATACACAGAGTAAGAACCAAGAGTAACATTTCCTGAGGTCTAAAGTTAGTATCTTAATCGAATAAAATTATACAAGCGGATAGGCAGTCTATATGTGGACGACGAGTAAACGACCGATCAAAAATTACAAAGTCAACAGGAAATACGCGAACATAACTCTGTACCCTTCTATTTTCTAGTCTCACTGAACAGACAGAAACTGTAATTTTTATATTGTCATCTTTAAAAGGAAGGCAGCCGTCTCAGATCATAGAAAGAATTATTTCTATGATCTGAGGCAGCCGTGCTAATTGATCTTTCCACTCGCTTTTGGCAACACTGGTTGACGGGCATCACCCTTATTACAAGGGAATAGAGTTCAATTCCAAAACAAACGAGTGGATATAGACTTTACACTGCTAGTCTGCAACTTACATATTATTATTATGTTACATATAGTATATGTAGTAGGTAAGCGCTATACGTATAGATATAGATAATTATTATCATTGGGAAGTCCCTAGGAATTTTTAGTTCCTCACACTAAAAGTTCCATGGCTGTTTACTACCAATCAGTCTGCTTATTATAACTTAGTATTTTACTAAAATTAAACTTAATCGATAAAATAATATTGTTGGGAACTTCGTGGGATTTTTTTATGCATACTATTATAACACCATAGTAAACATAATTTATCTACTTATAAATTGATATGGTTGGGAAGTACCTAGGATTTGTTTGTTCCTGACACTAAAAGTTATAAGTGTAACATAGTATCGTATTGTAACCATTAAATTTATTTATTTAGTTATCTTATTTCAGAACAAAAAAAAATTATTGTGTGTAAATATCACGTGATTTGACGGCAATGGCAGCTACTGTCCAGGAAGAAAGTATGGAAACCCATTATGTATCATGTGACTAGACGGAGAGTCCGGATATTGCAGCAGGAGCGTGTTTTTATTACTTACTGAATCCTTAGAATATCATTTGTTCTTTTTTTAATATTATAACTTTTAATTTATAAGAGTATACACACTTAGTTGGATATGAAATTAAAAAAAAACTAATAAAACATTACAAATAATAAAAACACAATCTAAAAATACTAACCTATACCTACCTAATGAATGGCTAAGTATATTTCTTGTATTTTTAAATTTCCTCGTTTTTTTTGAGAAAAGCACTGTACATGCTTCGATTGTCTGGCATGGATTATTTACTAGTCTCCGTAGTAATATTCTCTCTATATATATAATAAATCTCTAAAATTCCAGCCAGTATCTTCAGAGATGGTTTTGTGTCCCGAAGGATCTCAGGATCCGCTGAATCGATTTAAACATTTTTTGCTGTATATGTAGATTATTATGCTGGCCTTGTCATAGCATAGTTTTTATTTGGATCCGACTCTTAATTAATTTTCCGAAATATGTAGCCTCTTTGGATTTTTATTTTATTTTTCTTTAAGCCTGCCGCCGTCATTACTGTCACTTCTGTCCTGTCAGTGTGAGCTAACGTCAAAATAAAGATCATCTCATTCTAATTTGTCAAAATGGCGCCATTTTGCAGGTACCTAATTAGTACATTTATCTTATCTGCAAACATATTGTTTTTAATAAGTTAACAAATAAGCAAAACCAATGAAGTGAAATAAAAAAATATTATGTATTTCTAAACGGACGTATCGGAACACAAAACGTTACTGCATATTCATAGTAGTCTTTGGTTACTGCTCTGACATTTTGTCAATTGACATTTCACTTGACGTCAAAGTTTCTGAATATCTAAAGTTTTAAAGTAAAACGAGTTAGTTTGTTATTGCTATAAATAAACTATAAAGGACAGAATGCTGAATGCTAACGAGAAATAGGTTTGGTTGCTCTTCTCGCAGGCTTGACAGATGCAGCTTGCGCCCACCAAACAGGGTAAAAATGGTAAAATATAAATACCTAACCGGCGACAAAACTTACTTAGTTTCTAACTGATGTTTCAAAGTGCCAAGAAAATTAAGAAATTCTGCTATGAAGAGATGTTAATTGTGAAGCCATTCAATTCCTATGAAGGGATAAATTGACACATATAATGTGAAAGGTGAGGAAATTATTTGGGTAACTCAGTTAAGTTAGAAATACAAACGAATGACGAAAACGCTATGAACTATACTATCCCAACCAGATAAAGTGAAATAATAGTGTGATAATATCGACGACAACAACGTACAAGGTTCAAAGTGCTAAAAGGTTCGAATTACGTAAGCTGCAGCATAATGATCTAGAAGTCGATACCTATCGCCTAGTATATTTTTTTTCTTAAAATGTCACTTAGTAAGATTTTTAAAATGACGCATACAGTGCCATCTGTGTCAAAAATCTGTAAACTAACACGAACAGCATTCCAAGTGCCACATTGAATCGTACGCGATGAATGCTATCTCACTCACTCGCGCGCACATAGCGCTATTTACCACATCGCACTCAGTACGCGGGCGATCGGCTAGTCAACGGTCGTGAACGCATCGATCGTTTCTTAGAGAATATTAACATGTTATTACGTTGCTTTTGTCTTAATTTAGAGTTTTTGTTAAGAATCTTTTTGAATTCATTCGATCGATCAATTTACTACAAATATAAAGTTTGTTAATCATGTCGGAGAAACGTGCGAGATGGTTGGAATCATTAAAATCAGGAGCAAAAAGATCGGGTACGGATTGCATTGAACCAGAACTAAATAAATCGACCACAATAAATGGAGGTATGTTATATTTAATTACGTGTTCTCTATATTTTTGTGTTTATATGTTAAAAATGTGTAAAGCGTTCGATGTGACACATAGAACTACATACGTGTAAAGTATTATTTAAGAGACCTACGTACACAGGACTATCTGCCACTTAGAACTGTATACGTTACTATCATAGCTGTAGTTAACAAAGTACGTTAATCTATGTGCTACTTAGAATTGTTTATGTTATTTAATCAGTCACTTAGAACTATTTACGTTTTTGAATTTATTTTTGGACACGCTCAAAATTGTTATATCTGTCATTGCAAGTGCTAATATAAATTTCAAAAGTAAGCGTAACAGTATGTTATAATGCTATGCTATGTGGAATAAACTAACTATCACAGATTAAGGTTTTATACGGGCAGTTTTGTGGTATCTAATCCTTATTTTGGTCACTGTTTACTTTGCACCACTAATATAGCTTTACGTATGAAAATATGCACATAATGCTAAAGCTTAATCTATGTTGCTTTTAATATATGCATGGTATTTGACTTTCAGAGTCACCACTAAGGATGGACGAAGCATCATGCGAGGAATTATATAGAGCACTGTCAACTGCATTTGAGGAGCCAGAAGATATGCATTCCACAAATACAAGCTTATCTAGTCAATCTGAGAATCAAATCCCCATCCCATGTTTTGTTGATGACTCTGATTATAGTGCAGCTGAAAGTATGGTTAAAAGTGTGAACGAGTTGGAGAGCCATATCGAATGCTGTATTAGTGAGCCAGGTAAATTATGGACTGAAAATATAGACCAAAACTCTAAAAATGCTGCCGATACATTACACCCATTGTCACCCCAGTTAGCAAATACAGTTCCAGACAGGCAAGACGACCAAAATTTTGATTGCATCAATAATAATAATTTCGAAAATATTAGAGATCCTTCTTTGAATGTCACTGCACCACCATCATCCGTTTTATTCGGTGAAATTACATACTCGCCTCAGTCAACGAACGCATTATCATATAATAACAGTCCGTTGCCCAATATTTTTTCTGATCTTAACAGTCCAATTAATTCTATAATTACAAACCCGATGAGCAGGTCCGAAAGTTGTGTTAATTTTGATAAGACGCCAATGCCTTCTGATTCAAGTGACACTGAAAATGATTACTTTAGAAAGCAAATGTTAAAGAAAAAATTCTGCGTTAAAAATTTTATTAAAAGAAAAGAAAAAACGTTAGGACATTTCAAACCCAGGCGACTCCGTTTGGATTCATCATCTATGGATTCTCTAAACGAGATTGCATCGAGTGATGGATTAACCCAAGTGCACAAAAAAAGGTCACGCAAGGGTGTAAAAAAAACTAACCCTGGAAAAAAAAGAAGCAAAAATGAAAAAAATTGGATAGACAACGTCCGAAAAATAAGATGCAATTTAGGTGAAGCTTACGCATCGAGGAATGGCACGTTGAGACAGGCAAAGACAATTAAATCTCCTTGCAAATGTAAACTAAAATGCTACGAAAAGTGTCCCAATTTTCGGAGGAAAAAAATATTTTCGAGATACTGGTCTTTAGGAGAGCATGTTCTGCAATGGAATTTTATTGCAAAACATGTCAAAAAAATTGATAAAATGCGGCACACTACTGGTCCCTCCATACCATCCAGGCGTTCTTTTACATTCCAATATACTATGCCTGTTGGAAGTACTGTAATCAAAGTATGTCAGGTTATGTTTTTGAATACATTGGGCATAAGTAAAAAGATGGTTTATACATCATTGGAAAAAGACCAAAGCGATTCAAAAATCACAGATAATAGAGGCAGGCATACAAAACATAAAACTGTGATAACTGATGCAATGATTGAGAATGTGATCCGTCATGTGAAATCATTTAAACCCGTTGATTCACATTTGGTCAGAAAAGATTCATCGCGAAAATATCTTGATCCAGACGTAAGTTTCCAAAAAATGTTTAAATTGTATGGACCGTGGTGTATCAAAAATCAAATCCCTGAGCGTGATAGAGCCAAGTCAGTCAGACAATACCGCGATATAACAAACGAACACATGAATATTGGATCTTTTATCCCAAAAAAAGACATGTGTGATATATGTCATCAATTTAAAAATCTACGGAAACCATCTGAGAAGGAAATATCTAATTATGAAAACCATTTAAAAGCTAAAAAGGTTGCTCGCGAGCTCAAAGCCTTCGAAAAAACTGAATCCAGGAACAGTTCACATGTAGTAGCTGTGACGTTCGATTTTCAAAAAGTTTTAAGTTGTCCATATGGGGAAATCAGCGTGTTTTATTATAAAAGAAAATTGGCCGTATACAACTTCACACTTTTTGAAATGGGCTCTAAAACTGGTAAATGCTACATGTGGCATGAAGCTACTGCTAAACGCGGTTCAAATGAAGTAGCAAGTTGCCTTTACCAATTTATTAATGAACAAGTTCAGAATAATGACGTGACTGACTTTAGGTTTTGGTCTGATAATTGCACCGGACAAAACAGGAATCGCATCGTGTTTTTGATGTATTTACACGTAGCCAAGAAACTTAAGATAAAAATCAGCCACAAATTTATGGAGGTAGGTCATACCCAAAACGAGGGTGACTCTGTTCATGCTAACATTGAGCGATCTGCTAAACGAAAAATTATTTACAGTCCCGACGAATGGTATACGCTAGTGCGTTGGTGCAAAACTAATGAACCGTCATATGAGGTATACGAGTTACAGCAAAATGAAGTATATAATTTCAAAGCACTTTTAGATACGAAGGAATGGTGTAAAAACACAGAAAATGAAAAAATATCCTGGACAGAGATAAAAGAAATTTTTGTAGACTACACATCAGCTGGAACCTACCTTACTGAAAATATTATTTATTATAAAACAAATTTGAGTCAAGAGAATTACAAAACTTTGAATTGTTGTACCCAAAACTGTACGCGGGTCACACGGAATACACAATCCGCATCTATAAGAAGCGAAGAGGTGTTAGTTCCAGCCTACAATAAACCATTACCTTTGCCTGCATTAAAGGTTCGAGATCTGCAATATCTATGCAATAAATTTATAATCCCACAAAGGTATCACAACATTTTTAACTCATTTGAGAAAAAAACTGATAATTCATCTGATTCTTCTGATGATTAATCAATGATCCTAAGATTGAAGTTCCTAAATCAGAGCTGTAATTGACTTTTAACTGTAAGATTGTTATTTCAATTATTTTTGTCTTTTCTATAAAGATATTAAGTTTACATTAAGGCCATATTTCTTATTGTTGCAATTATTTTATAAGAAGAATGTTATATCCGTTTTGTTTTGTAAAAATATACAGATTTTGTTTTTTAGGATTTTTTTTCAGTGAGATAATTTTTATGTTTTAGAAAAGATTTATTTGAGTACAAATAATAATATTGTCAGTAAGACTGATAATTAATGTGATTCTAATAAATATTAATCAATGTGATAGGATAAGGTACAAATAAGGTAAATATTGAAGTTCCTAAGTCAGACCTTTGCTTAACTTTTAACTGTTAGATTGTTATTTCTATTGTTTTTGTCTTTTTAATAAAGATATTATGAATACGAATATTATGAATATTAGAGAAGAATATTATGTCTGTTTTATTTTTTATTAAAAGAGTAGTGTTTGTTTTTTTGTTGTTTTGAGACATTGTTCATTTTAATGTAATGTATACGTAGGTACGTAATTTTGTCAGAAAGACTGATAACCCCATGTGATTTTAATGAAAATTAATCAATGTGATAGTAAAACATAAGGTAAATAAGTAATAACAATGTTAAAATGTGCTCCTATTTTCCTGTCTAATTCCGTGATTAAGACTGAGATGTAAGGTTCTAGTAATCGGTTTCTAAAATATATAATTTCGTACATTTTATTAAATACATAACTGAACATATACTTTTACTTTTATTTAGTACTTCCTACATAATTATGAAGCTTTATAACTAAATGTCGAATATGATTCTATCTGCAAGATGTGTCAAAATTATATGTATGCAGATTTATACAGAATAATTTAGGTACCAAAAATATAATAAAAAATTGTGAGTTAAAACTATGTTATATAATTTTAAAAAATAATTAAAATAAGTGACTTAAATTTGATGATCTAATTTACACATATAATCTTTTACAGTGAGTCAGACACATTTTTTACCAAGTATAATATTCTAAGTCCCAGATAGACCCACATACGTAGATTTTATAGAAGATTGTAACCAAGTATAATGTTCTAAGTCCCAGATGGACCTGCTTACGTCACTCTTAAAGAAAATCGTAACGAAGTATAATATTCTAAGTGGTAGATAGAACAGTATACACAACGGTGAGCAAATGGTTATAACTTAATCTAGTGGACTATCTGCATTTTCTCGAAAACTGCGATTAAATTGAGTTATATGAAAATAAAATAAGCAATAAAATAAAATTATAATCATGTGTGCAAAATTTCAGTTTATTATCTTTAACACGAAAAAATATATAAAGATTCTACTTCTGTTTTGCTCTCCTGTAAAGTTGTCATTTTTCAATTAGAATCATATACGTTGTCGTCGTCGATATATACATAAATAGAGCCGAAGTGAAATACATGCCGAAGTGTGATATAAAAAAGGCAAAGTGCTGTGTTTTCTGTTTTTTTTTAATTTTCACATAGTAATAAATGGTCTATGATTATAAAATTTGAATAATTTATAGTTTTTTTTCAATTACCACTTAGCTAATTCTAGACAAAGTAAATAAAGCTTTTTTTCTCTTCGTTTTAAAATAAAAACTATATAAACTAATAACGAGTAACATTTGGGCTGTCTAGGGCACTATAAGTTAGACCAACACTTGATGTTTGAAGTGATTTTATGATCAGAAATATAACGGTGCTGATGTGAGATTACTAAAATTACAATTATTTTGGACTTTGTAACAATCATAGCGGAATATTAGATAATTATATTATTCTTACTCTAGCATATGAATGGCACCGGCAGTAAATTGTAATTTTGTTTGAAATGACATCCGCACACATTTATTATCTTAAGAGGCTTCATATGAGGTGTGATATTGAACCTTTTTATAGTAATTGATAATTTTCAATGAGCACATTTATATATCAACATGTTTTTTATTAATATCAAATCCCTAGAATGTGCCCCGATTTTGATTTATCACAGGTATGCTAATAATGCACACAATTAGTCAGCTTTTTGAATTTAATTTAATTGTTATGTATTGTGAAGAACCAAGGATTGTTTTTTTTATTTTATACTAGAGTATTTAAGAGTTAATTAATAAATTAAAATAGAGAAACAATATTTATTTCTTATATATTAGGTATTTTACAGCAATACACAGCATTACCTAACAATTGAGAACCTTCTGAAACAGTGTGCAGTACATATACTTACATTTCAGAATTCAGGAACATGGGCTATTGTTTTCTGGAGTCACCATACTTTCTTACAAGAACAAGCATATCCAACCCAAGTACTTTATATACAAACTGGTTTCTGTATCATTTGATCTAAGTGTTCCAGGCATATCTATTAATTTATCTGTAGTAATAATATTCATTAGGTTGGTTTGTACAGTCAGCTGTAAAGAAACTGTGTGACCTCCCCTGCATAGAAGTTTGTGTACAGGAGAGGTTTCAATTATGTGCACCTGACTGTACATTTTGAGCTTCTCTGCTATTGACAAGGCTGGTAGCCAGAATTGTATAGTCTAACACACATTTGGATTAGATGTAAAAGCGCAGCCCAAGCGAGGCGGACGGTTTGTGCGGTAAGATGCCATAAAATAGAACGAGATAGGTACCTAATCGACGAAACCTTGGTTTTATATTAATATCTATCTGCCTAGCTACGAGTAGCACAAATAGCACTATACATTACGTGTATACCGTCATGTTCCGTAGCCAAATGGCAAAAAAGGCACCCTTATAGTTTGTCATGTCCGTCCGTATGTCACAGGCATTTTACTCAAAAACTATAGGACGTATTAAAATGAAATTTGAAATATAGATGTATTATATTATAAACGCCGCTACGTACTCGGTAGTTATGTAGTCAAATCTCTAAAACAGTTTATTTTATTGTTGTGTAACACGTTGAATTACGTAATTCAACATGTGGCACATCAATCAGGTCATTGGAAACAAATGTAAGTGAATATATTCGTAGATAATCGCCCTGAAAGTCACAATAATTGTGTGCCCTCCCCTCTCGATCTTCAAAAATTTGGATCGTGCAATCAAAAACATAGTGACTATTGAATACTTACACCGAAGAATTATAGATCCAATAGGTTATGGTATAGGTTAAGTTATCGCTGATAAACTGCAACCTCTAATTTCGCCTAAACAAAAGGTGAGTGCCGTGAGTTACCATTTTTAACTCACAGTAATATAGTATGGTGATTTTAAATTCGGGTACGGAACCCTTTATATTGCCGCTTTTTATGTGATGTTTTATTTATTACATTTCGGGCATAAAACGTGACGATAAAAGCTATCATGCTGGTTCTATCTTATAGCATCGTACCGTCATGCCTGGTCAAGCCGTCCTCTTCGTTGGATAGTGGGATCCGTGCCCGCTTGAAGCGGAGAATGCAGCGGGGCGGCAGCGTTTCGCATGTGTTGAGAGATTGAGATGGACGCCGCAAGCCCCGTCCCGCTGCACGCGAAACTCGAGGTCGAGCAGGTGCTCATGCCGTGCATGAAGTTCCTTAGATCCCGTTCGGTCACTCCATAATCAGAAACACGTAATCCCAAAATACCTACTTGTAAATGCATGCTACATGCAAAGTAGAGAGTAAGATGCGTCGCTCTGAAATAGTCATTGTAGTTACTGGTTAGCTACTATTATTAAATTTTTGTGTGATTTATTATGTTAACGCTATGGCTATGAACCAAGGAAGGAAGGAAGGTATTTTTATCCCTTAAAACGTCCCTCAGAGGGTTGAAGACGAGCATGTAAGTGTACCTATGCGGAAGTTCGAACTTCACCCGAACTAAGTCGCGGGCAAATGGTATAGTACCTATTAGTAGGTCGATATATTTTAGGTTAAAACTGTCAAGTACCAACATAAAGAAACTGCTACTTGCAAAATAGTAAAGCACTGCATCCCTAATAATCACATAGCTACCTAGCTGTGAAGTATGATAGGATAAGTAAAATCTGTGTCTTAAGTCCCACAGTAGATAATACAATAAATGAGCAAAGTTGAAATTACGTACTTAATGCCGTATAAGACCATTATTTTAAACACTACGACGGTAGTGGCATATACTTAAGACCCCATAAGAATAACAAGCGCATTGTCGACCCTTTATTTATTTGAGCATTTGTTGTGCCTATGTTAACACAGTGCATCGGGAGCTCTGGCGCTATACTCCCCATCAGGAACACAAAATCACATACAGAGCAATATACTTAATGTCCATGTGACGATTTTTTTTTCACGCTAACGAAGTCGCGGGTACAGTTAGTCAAGAAATAAATACCGCTGGGGAAATTTTATTTCTGAGCAATTACGAGTTCAAGGTTACGCAGTTTATTACTTGCGGTTAGAATTTTTTAACATTTAGCATGAAACCTTATATTTTATTTGTCAGAAATAAAAACCCTCCTGCAGGGTAATTGCGTAAGTTTTAGTGTTTGTGTGGCGTTTTTAAAGTTGTATGATTTATCGAAAAGTTACACAATTAGGTACCCCACTTGACTGTGCCTAAAAGTTCTGTCATGATTTTTTAAATGTTGGGTAGTTCCACTTTTGTGACGGCAAGGCCGGCATCGTGCCTTCTCCTACCGCGCCCCTCCACTGATTGGTGGGGCAGGTATTATATATTAAACCCGATGACTCTTGGGGAGTCATTCCTTATTATTCAAGTCGACAGATAACTTGCTCGCTGTAGTGCTAAGTTGTTATGAGTGTAAATCGTTGTAAAAGTGATTAATAAAAGTGTGTTTCTTCATAAGCTGCAGTTGTTCATTTCACTTCAGCAGTGGGATACACCCAAAAGGGGACAAAAGTTAAAGAGTGCGTAACTTCCATGATCTATTAATTATATTTAACTTGCTACAGATTTTGTTCGCCCACTTAAGACGATTATGTTATTTTAAAATTATTTTTGGTTTTCTCACTGGTAGTTTATTTGTTGTTAGACGTTGGTCAGGGAAATCCCTGATAACGTTTCTGTACTCGTATGGTACCTGGATGATATAACAGTATTGTGTTGATGCTTCTAAATTGATCTTGTTTTTCACGCTGGTATTTTATTTGTGTAGACGTTTGCTCAGGGCACTCCCTGACAACGTTTCTATTCTATTATCGTACTGGGGTGGTATAATAGTACTTTCCAGTATTTCCAGTATTTCAGTATTTATTGATTTCATAGGTATACAGATGGTGGTACATTTATGTAGTTCAACTATGAAACCCTGCAAGGGCACTGCAACATGTCTTGAGCTTAACTTTGCTGAAGTTATCAGCTGGAATACTATCGCAAATTTATCAAGGCACTAACCTTTTACTTTTGAACTTCAAAAAGTACATTACCAATATCTATTGTAGCAAAGTCTATTTTTAACTAATGTACACCGTTCGTTAAAAGTGTTTGCAATATTAATTTCTTTTACCTTTCCAAATGATACTGTGTTACGTACTATTTTACATTTTAATGCGTTTTTCTTGTGCAGCTCTATTCATTTTACGCATTTCATAATGTTCATATACGAGAATCTGACCTATTTTCACCTATTGTTATCATTCGATACTTTTTCTAGTTAATTATTATGATCAATATGCTTTAAATACCCCACGATGAGTCCCCCATTACCAGTTTTTCTATATCATGAATACAACTGTGTACCTACAATTTATACAGTGGTGTTAGCCAATTTAATTCGCTTGATAATAATAATACTTTAAAATAACATTTTATTATATGCACTTATATGTACGAGTATGTTCAGTGGATTATTGAGTAGATAAGGTTTTTATACCGGTTACTTATTGTATGAGTGAACTACATATCAGCGTCGGATTAGCTAGATGCATAGTTTTACTCACATTGAATGGGCGCGATACGTATGTTTGCTTGATTATTGAGTGGATATGGTTTCCGCTGGTTACTTGGGCAAACTGCGTATCAGCGTCGGAGTTTTAAGCCGCACTCTGTACTGCATGCTAGAGATAAGTAGGTAATATAGAAACAATTAACTAAACCACTGTATCAACAATGCTTGTCGTTAATAAAAATATTTTCATTTTCATTTCATTTTCATTAGCTAGATGCTTAGTTTTACTCACATTGAGTGGGCGCGATACGTATGTTTGCTTGATTATTGAGTGGATATGGTTTCCGCTGGTTACTTGAGCGAACTGCGTATCAGCGTCGGATTAGCTAGATGAATAGTTTTACTCACATTGAAGTGGGCGCGATACGTATGTTTGCTGGATTATTGAGTGGATATGGTTTCCGCTGGTTACTTGAGCAAACTGCGCATCAGCGTCGGATTAGCTAGATGCATAGTTTTACTTATATTGAGTGGGCGCGATACGTATGTTCGCTGGATTATTGAGTGGATATGGTTTCCGCTGGTTACTTGAGCGAACTGCGCATCAGCGTCGGATTACTTGAATGAATACATTAAACGGGCACGATACGTATGTTCGCTGGATTATTGAGCGGATGAGGTTTCCGCTGGTTACTTGAGTGAACTGCGTATCGTTGTCGGATAATTCAGGAATAAACTATGATCTGTCATTATGTGGTTACTAGATTGAATATGCCTACTCACTGGATTTTGGATAGACTATGATTGCCCATTGATTAATTTTTGTCTACCTAGTTTACTCTTTTTCTAATTTATTTACTTATTGTAACAATGAATACTACACATTTATTTAAACTTTAATAATGATAATAAAATAACAGATAATATTTATTTCACGTTCAGCAGCATGCAATGAGTTATATAAAATAATTGCTTATATCTCTGATGCAAGTGGTTCAAAGATATGTTACTTTCAAAGAAAATTGACATTTCAGCCTCCAAGTGAGATGTCTGGCGGCAGTGACTGCGGCACACTGCCCAGTACGCTTCCAAGAAGAAAGCGTTCCATGAAACGGTGTTGGCAAAGGAGCCCTTCTACTTTGCAATTCTTCTGATGAATAAGTTAAGCGGAAGCAATGGAAGTCTTGCAGAAGGATGCCAACAAAGGACATGAAGAATCATTATCTTGCCTGTTGATCGGAAAACCATGCAACAAACATAGTAAGCTCTAAAAGACCAACTTTGATCTCATAGAAAGTTTTTGCTACAGTCTGTCGCAGCATTTACACAATAATTATTAGATATGTATGTCATGAGCGTTGCTTTTAATTACGAATTGCTATATTTTCCATGTGACAATCCTATGTAAACTTTGCTTGTACTTTATTTGTAGAATTAGCCATTTTACTTTCGTAACATTTTTCTGGAATAATATTATTATGATCCTTTTTAGCAATATACTATACAATATATAGTGAGCTAGGTGTCTCTCGATTTTACAAAGCTTAGTTATGATAAATAAATGACGCTTCGCTGCATTCTATTCCTAATGCCTTATGACGGCCAGTTTTTACGATTATACTTTTGGCAATTCATATTTTTAATTCTAATCTTTAGACAACATTTATTAAAATTTAGTATTAAAATGTCATGAAATTAACTGAAACCTATGCTTGCGTTTTTCGTTTCATAAACGAAACCCCAGAATACTTGTTGTAGGAAAGATCTTGCCACATTGACAGTTTAAGTTCCATGTTACACAATATACAAGTACTACTATGATTTGTAATGCGGGTCAGTTCATTTACACGAGGTTTCAAGTGAAACATGTTAAAGCAAATTTATAAGGTTTTTTGTGAACAGGCTATTGCTTAATACATTTTTTTTATTGAAAACACCAAATATTATGAATCTAAATCTTGTAAAACAGGTCCTCCTTTTTTTTTACGAGCTCTGCAATAGCTGATCCTCTCCAAAAGAAATCCAGTTGTTTTGAAATGACTTAATTTGTGACACTTTCCTATGATGTTCAGTTATCACTGTTATCAGTAGTATGTCAACGCCTTTACCGTCACTGGAAGATAACCATATTTCGGTTTGAGACATTTTATGGGTACTTAAACTTTGGATATTAAAATGTACTATTACTACATCTCCCATGCCTTTATTTAGTGTGTTATTTATTGCGATCTGGAGGTTTAAAGACAACACAACACAATGTTCCGCAATGTAGTAATGAAGGGCATTGTAGACAGCGTCCCTTGAAGAATAGTGATTTTGTTTAATGATATCCGTAGTTGTTATTGATGTATATAAAGCGATTTCCTTTGTGTCTCAAGTCTGATATTTCTAACAATATCCTGGCAATCTCGTTCTTAGCTATCTCTAACTCAGACTGGAAATGTTCTATTTGTTCTTTCTTTTTACACCTTTAATCAGCAATAAAAATCTCTAGTCGATACATTAGGTAGACTATTATGACTAGAGTTTAATTAAGTAAAATAAAAAAAGTAAAAGTAAAAATTATTTATTTACAAAAATAGATCTTAACGCTACAATTAACATTTTAGCCTTGTTCTTAATCAATCAATCTGTCCAAAAATAATCCATCAATACATAAAATACGATTATTTTACATGTCAGTTTTGAACAATTTATATAATGTCATGCATTACAACTTCATCATGAAAAGAGTACTTAAAACTCTTGTCGGTGTAGCCGATGAAGTATGCAGTGCATCACAACTTAACTATTTATTATTGTAGTAACATATTATTGTATTTCACAGTTATTTAATAGTGATATCGTTTAATTTTTTTTTAAGATACATATGTATTGCTGTCAATATGGGCAAGCAATCAGGCATTAACTTTGAGGTGACTTGAAAAATTCGTCAAACCTGTATAACGCGTCATCAATCAGTTTTATTTTTAACTTGGTCATGGATGATCTATCGCTAGATGCATTCTTAGCGTCTATCAGTATTGAGTTATACACCTTTGGACCAATTGAATGCAGGACCTTTGTCATATAGTCTTACAGTAACATTATCGTATAGCGACTTTATGCTATCAAATCATGCTGCGATGAATTCGTTATTAAACATTTTAAAACACGGTCACTTGTCCAGGAGCTAAAATGATCTCGAGAAATAATTTTGATAGCAACGGGAAAAGTACAAAGCTGCTGTCGAAATACGTAGTTCCAAATAAAATAACAAAAGTCCTAGCCAACGATAGGCATAGAATAGCAGATGACCAAGAGGGGTAAACTTTATATAAGTATAGCAGGGTAGTGTGTATTCAAAATTAATTTGTTTTGTTTTAAATTCGGATCGGTGCATAATTCACTGGTTGTTTGTCGTCATCCTCTATTTGTTTTTAATTAACTAATTTGCTCAAAGTTTAGCTGGAAGAGACTCTTTGGAGGGATAATTTCGCCTTTGTACGTCTACTTTTTGTTCGTTTCTCATTTTTGTCGTGTTTTATGTACAATAAAGCAATACTTACATACAAGTATAAGATTATGTAATAGTATTTTATGCAACAGTTACATAATGATGATATAATCCATTATGATTCTCCTACCAGTCATGTAATGAACTGTCCGTGGTATAGAGTTGCATTGTTGTGTAAATTTTATTGTTTTGATACTGATGTTGGTCATTCAATTGATAGATTAGGTACAATGAGTAGAAAATAAACATTAATAGATTGTGATGTACTTATAAGACTTATAATATATAAAGTGATATTAAATTTATATTTAACCTGTATAAGAGTAGCACTTAAATCTTCGCCTCACCGAATGTCATGATTTTGTATTAATTCTTTTGCTTAAATTGATTTAGAACGCGTGCGCCTGGAGTCTGCACGATGTCGGATGGCCGAATGTCATGATTTTTTAAATGTTGGGTAGTTCCACTTTTGTGACGGCAAGGCCGGCATCGTGCCTTCTCCTACCGCGCCCCTCCACTGATTGGTGGGGCAGGTATTATATATTAAACCCGATGACTCTTGGGGAGTCATTCCTTATTATTCAAGTCGACAGATAACTTGCTCGCTGTAGTGCTAAGTTGTTATGAGTGTAAATCGTTGTAAAAGTGATTAATAAAAGTGTGTTTCTTCATAAGCTGCAGTTGTTCATTTCAGTTCGAACCTAATATCGGTCTTTGAAGTATATTTGTACAGAGAGGTCCCGACTTTGTTTTGGCCTGTATTAAATTGACAATATAGGATACAACTCCAAATTATCTGCCGCAGAAAAAATAGAAATTGAACTTTTATAGCCTGCGAAATTCAATGTCATGAAAAATATTTCAAGGATAACCTTAGCAAAAAGGACGAATTTGCCCAGCAGCAGGACACACTATATTATATTTCAAAGACTAACACTGGTATATCAGTTTGTAAACTAACACATTATGGATCCTGTCCGAAATAAAATATTATTATTATTATTATTCCAGGATCTTAGATAAATAATAATAAATATACTTTACACAATCTAACTAAGTTTCTGCTGAATAACACTTTTACATAGGCTGGTAGGTACAACTGGGTACTAGACAACGATATGGGTATATTGTATATATTTGTATACATTCAGCCTACAGCCTTCATCCATGACTCATGAAAAAATCGTGCTCGGTACATGCGTTGTTGTATATTAAAATGTATTTTGGCTTAGTTAAGTAAAAATAATAGGAAGTGTCTGATTAGCGCATGCGCGATATTACACGCCAAGTTGTGAGCTGGCCGCCGCTCGTCCCAGTAGTTCGTCTGTAGAACCCGCCGGCAACGGCGCTTTTGGCACCACAGCTATAGTTACGAAAAAGTTTTCCCCAAATTAAAACAGGTATCAATTACAGGGGATTTTTTTCATTAGTGTGACGTGGAGTGCACGGATCAAGAAACATGCGGTGGTTTTTGCTGGCAATTAGTTGCTACGTTGTCTTTTCAGGTAAGTTTGTTTACAAAGTTTTTGAAGAATAAATGAAAGTTTTGATTAAAGTAAAAACACTATATTTAGTATACGTTAGTATAATACGAGTGTTGTTTGTTTGTATCAAGTGTTCTAATTACATTAGGAAACTGAAATGATCATGATATCATGATATCATACATACCTCTAAGTAGGTATGTAAATGTACTAAATATGATACTATTACAGGCACCAGTTGGTCTCGTCCTCTCCTTTGACATGATCCCTTTATAAAATAAACAGAATACGAAAATGAAATCGATACCTACCTTATTATATTTTTCGTAGAGGATTCCAGTCACGTTTGGAATTGCGGTTAAAAAAGTTTGCAACACGGATACGTCTCAGGAATCACGTCTTTTGAGAAAACAAACATAAAAAAGCAAATAAAAAGAAGTGTACCCTCTTTCAAGTAATGAAAGCTACAATACCTCTTATATACTTAGCCACATTCATCACGACGACATAAATTAGGCTCATAGTTTGAGTTATAATTATTCGATATCTTTTAGATGGCTTACATATAATTATATATATAAGACCTTGCCAATCTTCATCCCATTCATAATTTCTACAAAAAAATTAACTTTTTTGATAACATCATGCTTACAAACAGCATAGTTATCCTGAACAAAAGGGTTTCATCGATTCTACTATTGTACATTCCTTATGTATGTGCGTACACCACACCGAATGGCAACGCTCTGAATCCTCAAGTTAATAAATGGTCGGCAGTGCGCTTGTCTATCTTCTGGAGTCACATGCGTCCATAGATGACGGTGTCTGCTTACCATCAAGCAGGCCGTAAGCTTTTTTGCCACCTTCATTGTATAAAAATATGTACGAGTATACATTCCAGTTCATTATTGTTTAGAGATAATGACGAAATTTTAAGTACGTGTTTATAATGATAATTGTCAGATACCTATATTTGTGTATCATTAAATATATTTTTATTACAGAACTTTTTGCTTCATACATACTTTAGAAATACATGCGTGATAGGTTCGGAGGCATGAGTGATAATATTCTTATAGCATTTCGGAGATGTTACATTTTATCAGCACGAATTTGGACCCAGGTGTACCTAAATAATAACATTCATGTTCATTCAATCTACGGTTATCTATTTTTAAGCGCGTCTCGACATCTAACACATACAGTTACAAGTGGGAACTTCATTCAATACCAATACAATTTATATTTTTTTTTATTCATGGTAACTATAAAAACAATATTTTTTATCCCATTTTACATTTATATTTAACTTCGATCTAATTTAGCGTTACAGGAATATAATTCCACGAATATAAAAAAGGTAGCGTAGAGTAAGTACAAATTGTTGTTTATAATATAGAACACTTTAAAAAGGGGGTTCACAGTTCTTCTGTATTTTCGTCGATATTAAATAGTGTAAGTATTCGACATAGGTACAATCTTGCATTTATACGACTACATTCTACTGATACCTACTGTCAGTACCTACAGCACATTTCATCTGGGTGCGTCTTAAAAAATACTTTTTGAGAAAATATTTTATCTTTTGATTACCCCCAATTAAAATTCTTACTTTAATTTTTTTAATCTACATTCAATTGATTCATCTAAAGTTTAAACCAGTTTAATAGATGGTTGCGAATTAAATTCGTTAATATTTTTTAACATAATCTTTGAGTAACTTAAACTGTCAAATATCTGATTAATCAAAATGTCATAAAATTAAGTGGTTACACACACTTGCTCTCTCTGATATCTTCAACATTTAATACATCAGAAGAAGCGAAACTTCTACATTAGATTGCGAAACAAGTCAGTAATAGTTAAGTCCACAGTCTGCAAAAATATAAAATTACAGCAGCGGTAACCAAGACTGACCAAGTTAAGTATTACTGAAGTAACTAGGAAGCGGAGTTGACACTCGAGCAAATTGCGACTTCAACTTATTCCAAGCAGCTTTTGATTTACTTGTATATATTTGTAAGCACGTCTTATTACAAACAAGAACAAACTTAGGTGTATTTTCCACATAAAATTGGAAAATATAACAATGTTTCAATAATACATATACAATTGTTTTATTTCAGTAGGTACCTGAGCATCAGTTAAAGTTTTTTGTATTAATTTTTATTTTATTACGTCCTTTTTAATCGTCACATAAAATCTTACAAAAGTGACACATAAGGCGCGTACGTCTGTTTAATTGGGAGGTCAGCCGGTGTGTCAATTATAGTTCATTCAACCAATAAAGATACACACATACTGAATAGAGCTATAATAGTAACACATCTAAAATGTTATAAATATAATAAGCATAAATGTGTTGTTCTACGTTTGAACAGTAATCCTGCGGGGTAATTATGCAACGCTTTCGAGCGGGCATAAAATAGATTTTAATAAAATTTTCTATAATAATATTGACAGATTTACCTATCGAACGTTTGAAAAGTTACGAGATTACCCTGATGGCCTCGAAACGATGGAACGTTAAACGACCCTTTTTCTAACATTTCGATGTTAGATGCTATGTGATATTCTAAACAATATAATTGGAATTTAATGTGCCGCAGCATTCTAAATTTATAAAAAAAGTTCAAAGAATAACCTCAAAATAATGCCCTATAATCGCTTTTAGGAATATTTAATCGATAACGATATAACACGTCCAATCAGCTTACCCTAATATAAAGGTTGATTGATGAGGCCATCGCGCCGTTAATATACGAAATAAAGTTTTACGAGACATAAAAGCTGTATATAAGACAATTTGATCATTTTACAGGGAAATTATAATTTTATCGGTACATTTGCCATTATTGGTGGTGTTAGTGAGGTGTGGCGATGACCACTCCCTCGGCGAGGGCATTCGCCATTTCAGTCAATGACGGGTCAACGACTCTGACCTAAGTAATTCCAAGTTACAGTGTTGCAGTTAATTGGTTATTTTGCGTATACTCATAATACTACGTGTAATTTCAATACTAAACTTCCGAAATTGGGTCCCAGAATGATACCTTTAAATAATACAAGTTAATGATAGGACCAAGCACATAGCCAGAGTCTCATTTACATTTAAAAGAAATGGTAAATTCAAACAGGGAAGTGTCTTCGGGTGTACGATGTGTGTGATCATTGCTGAGCATATAGGTATATGTTAGATAAAATGGCTTTTTGTTGAATCAAATAAATAAATAGGTAAATAATTAAAACATCCATTATTCTCGCACTTACAACTGAACGAGATCCACAAGGACAAGTGATAAAATGGCATCATCATATCATATGACGTTCTAAAAGGACATTGTTTTCTATACACGTATTAATAATAATATTATTTTCTCAAACATGAAAAGAAATTTCGTCATTACGCTCACGTAATACACATATAACACATTATAACAGGCTTTAAATTATCACGTTGCAGGTGGAACAACTCGGAAGAACTGTAAATGAATTTCATACAAAATTGAAGGGCCAGGAAGTTTTTTTTTCAATTTTAAGCATTTTTCAAACATGGCGTCTGTTAAATTTGTTTTTTGAGTGGTGTATTTTTTTAATTCATTGCATATGTTTGAGAAAAGCACTATACAAATCTCGGCGAGAAACGTTGGGCTGCAGGCCGCGTAACCCTTCATTTCCCGGCCTCTATAGTAATGTACTATTATTGCACCACAAATGAGTACATTATTAAAAGATTTGGGAATATTAACAATGGTAACAACAGGCGGTCTTATCGCTTTAAAGCGATCTCTACCAGACAACCTTTGGGTAGCAGGAAATATTTGAAGGTATATACCTACCACAATATAATTAATCGAAAAGTATTCAAAATTTCGAAAGAAACTACATAATGTAGATAATATTATACTGTAGATATTTGCAATAATTTTTCATTTAAAAATGTAAAGTTGCCTTTATGGTAAAAACGTATAAAAAAACATTAGGCCAAGCACGACTTGATTCTTGTACAAAGACTTTAATTTGGGACCCCTCATCCGACAATCAAACTGTATAGACATTCAAAGAAAAAAATTTACGAATTGGGTCACAAATTAAATAATTTTTAAGAAAAAAAAACCGACTTCAATGGGGGAGGCAGGTAAAAGATTATTATATTTAGATGGTGCACTCTTAGATAGATATACAATAAAATAAAAATGGCTATAAGTATGTTTATAATGGTAGAAGACTAAGTACCCTCAATTCCTCATGGAATCATGAAAAAACCTTGCTTGCTTGACAAACAAAACGAAGAGAACAAATCGCAAAACGTGAACTACGCGTCGTTGAAGAGTTCCGTTCTGATCATCATCAGCAGTTCCACTTCATCAAATGTCAGTTTTATGAATGAAAATGCTTGATTAGTTCATGAAAATACTAAAATCACTATTTGTGTGCCTTTCACATTTGAGGAGTTCCCTCGATTCCTAATGGATCCCGTCATCAGAACTCGAGCATGACAAAAATCAATCGTGAAAATAGAACTTGCTTAACAAACACAGCTAGAAGGACAAATCGCCAAAGGTGAACTTTTCGTCGTTGAAGAGTTCTGTTCTCATCATCATCAGCAGTTCCACTTCATCAAATGTCACATTTTTGTATGATAATGCTCGATTTGTTGATAAAAACACAAAAATCACTATATGTTTGCCTTTAAGATTTGAGGAGTTCCCTCAATTCCTCATGGATCCTATCATCAGAAATCAAGCATGACAAAAATTTATCGTAAAAATAGAAATTGCTTAACAAACACAGCTAGGAGGACAAATCGCCAAACGTGAACTTTTCGTCGTTGAAGAGTTCTGTTTTGATCATCATGAGCAGTTCCACTTCATCCAATGTCACATTTTTGGATGAAAATGCTTGACTTGTTGATAAAAACACAAAAATCACTATATGTTTGCTTTAAAGATTTGAGGAGTTCCCTCAATTCCTCATGGATCCCATCATCAGAACTGCGTTTTGACAAAAACGAGACCAACTTGGATATATATACTTACAAACAAAAAAAGAATTTTTCAAATTGGTTAAGAAATGACGGAGTTATCGACTAACAAACATAAAAAAAAAAACAAAAAAAAAAAAACATATAACCGAATTGATAACCTCCTCTTTTGAAATTTTGAAGTCGGTTAAAAACGCGACTGTACCTACCTACACTTTTGGGGAGGAAGGTTTTTGTAACCAAAGAATATCTCCTTGACTATTTCCATAGTTTTTCCATTTCATTGTAGGTTGAAGAGAGGTACGGGGAAACTATAATTATAGATTTTCAAATGTTTTCAAACGAAACAATAAAGGTTTTTACTATGAAAGCCTGAAAAACCGGAACAAACAAACTGGTGCCACAGGTGCCGATATATTTCTTGTGGATTCCCTAGTGGAGCCTACAGTTAATAATGAGAGTGGCGTAAAACTACAAAGAGTAGGTTCAAAATATTCCAGATAATGAGTCTGTTTGTTTTATTTATTTTGTCAGCATAATTTGTTGTCATGCTACGCAAAATTGAGATATAGTATTATTGAATATTCTATATTAATTAAAAAATTGATATATCGTATTATTGAATATTCTATATTAATTACTAAATACTACTGTTGACCGATTCTTGTTGTTCAAGCAAAAAATTCACAGGAAAAGTTAAGTACTTCGTTCGAATATATGCAGTGTAAATAAAAAAAACTTACACTTTAATTCACCGAACGGGATGCAAGAAGCGTACAGCGCTCCCGCAAATTGAATTCATTTCGACTCGCCGTCGGGTCAGTGACGTGATCGGTCCATGCGACGATCGACTTTTGTTTTTATTTCATAACTGAGCACTCACAACGAGTCTACACCATGTCTACACATGTATCTTTTCGAATGCATGGAACTCACATTTAGTAGCTTTAAAAAATTAAAATTGTAGAAAACTCTAAAACAAGGCTGGTCGTGAAATGAAGTTTACATGACAGTATGATAGTAAATTTGAATTCGGTTTTTTCGACCACGAGATCTATTCCAGGAACGTATCAAGTACTATTGTATTTGCCTTTCTTGGAATCTAAATGGTCGTGAACGGCAGGCGTGGTTTCGGGGAATGTCACCCTAGAACGCCCGGTTACGTTATGAACTGTCGAGGTTTTCCTGAATGACTACAGTCCAGACTGTAGTCATTCAGGAAAACCTCGACAGTTAGACAGAGTTCTTTATGAAAGGAGTGCACCTGTGTTACAGGTTCACAAGTGTAAAGGTCAGCAACGCCAGTCTCCTGGAGTTGCCAATTGCGTGTCAGGCCAAGCGCAATAGGATTTCTTTATTCCGTACAGGTAGTTGCACACCCATGTTTCTTTTATATAACTAGCAACGTTATCCAAGTAATTAATGGATAAAATAAAAAATGTACTTTACTAGTAATATCATAATATCTGTGATAGTTTTCATTTTAAATTCATTATATACAACTACTAATACCATGATTTTTTTACGTACCCTGTAGCAACCAGTTAGCTAGCAGGGGCTTCACTTGACCATAACAATAATTAGCACTTTAAAGCTTAACGCAAACTGACTCCTAACTAAAAAAAACGACCAAGAGCATGTCGGTCCATGCTCAGTGTAGGGTTCCGTAATTGCCCAATGATATTGATATTGATATCTAAAAATGAACTTACTCTAAAAAATCAATAACAAGCAAAAGGGAATACTTTCGCGGCGTTTCATACGTCTTTTACTAAGAGCCATAGTTTTCGTTGAAAGTCTTTATTAAGTTTTACTTTCATGTTTTTTTTTTTATATTTTTTGGACCCATAGTTCAAAAGTTGGAGGGGGCACTTTCCTTTTTCTCTTGGAGTGAATATTTCCGAAAATATTTAATTTTATAAATTATTATATTATACGAAATTAACTTTATAAAAAAAAGCATTTTCAAAGATTTATCTAACAAAATTCCACACCTTAAGGATGAAGCAAAAAAAAAATCAACCCCACTTTACGTGTAGCAGAAGAACCTCAAATTATTTTTATTTTTTTTATTTAGCGCCATTGTTAGGTTTATTTTTTTATATATCCATACCAAATTGCAGCTTTCTAGCACTAACAATCACAGACCAAAGCCTCGGACAGACAGATGGACAGACAGACAGACGGACGTGGCGAAACTATCTAACTTCCTAGTTGACTACGGAACCCTAAAAATGTATTAGAAAACCCACAATAGTTATGAACACAATAGTATCCTAACTTTACGTGTATACGGAAAAAAAAATCCTAACTTTACGTGCACGGGTGCTACCTCCCTATTTTCTTTTCAATATTCTATTCTATCATTTTGTTGCCGTGATTGATCGGTACTATGTTGTATACCTATGCCAACTTACAGCTTTCACACATGTACACAGACAGATGAACACTGTTTTCATGTTTAATCCTAAACCCTAATAATTGTCTAAATGCGAGTTGGATTCGCCAACGAGATTGAAGACATTTAGTTCTTATTTATTTTTCTGAGAAAACGATTCTTGACACTGTCACAGGACAAAAAGTGATCATATAAAGCTTACTTTTGTCCTTATTAAGAGTGGAATCCTTAAAGTCAATCACGGGTCCATGTGATTAGTCTTTGCAATTTACAGTATAACAGATTTTTGTGAACAGTAATAGATCTTCTTAAAATACGGTGTGTATTATTATTAGTAGTTTAATGTTATAACGTTCCCAGTATCTCAGTGGCCATAACTGCATTCTGTGTCGGCGGGGAGATGATATAATAAAATTTACCGAGGACTTTCGTAAAATGGGTAACATTGTCGGCCTTTAATGAAGGAGTTCTAACAAGTCCTTTTGTCAATACCCGACTCTAAGTGACCCACGGTGTTACCCTAATTTGCCTCAATTTACGTAATGTAGGTTGATTGCACACGCCATTTACAATTTTATGTCGCTTTTGCGAGCAATAAGTACGCTTTGTGTATTTACAATTTAATAACATGCACCGTCAACGGATCAACAATCATTTATGATTTCAAAATTTGCTCGGTGGAAATTATGGTATATACGAATAATATTTGAACAAAGAGATAAAGCAAAACCGTAACCGCAATATTGTTTGATTAATTTAGGTCGGTATTGTTATAATAGCTCCTTTTTGTTTCGTAGCATTTTGTTTTCCGTAATTTGACAGTGCACTTATTACGATATTTTCCATGTCAGATTGACACAACAAGAGAATATTTCCAGAAGAAACAAGTTTATTGAATTATGGGTTGTCCAGAAGGTTGACGGAATTGAATCGCAGGACTAAGATACCATTGCGCTTAGTAATGTTAATGTTGATACGGTTACTTGTGGTCTGCAATTCTTTGAAATAGCAGGCCTTGACCAAGAATTGTATTAGGTGGCGATCAAAATATATCAGCAATGGTCGCAGTGATACGAGGGCTTGTTAGCCCGGAGTAGCAACTACCCGAATAATAATAATACTTATGTGGTCACTAGCTATAAGCAACTTATGATAACATCAGCAGGGCATTGACGATTGGGGTCACAATCACGGGGAACCGTTGAACGCAAGCAGCGCAACGCAAGCTGCTGTGCAGATTCTTGGGTTGCTTTTATTTAGCAATTGACATGTTTCGATTACGTTGACGATGACGATAATAATAACGTGATCTCAAAGGAAATTCAACCCCGAGATGAGTAGACCGATATATTATTAAAAGAGCTGCATGCTGCTGTCTAAAAGCTGCTCAATCGGTCGGCTCAAAGCATTGTAAGTGCTAATTACTCAGGAGTATTTTAGAAGTATTCTAGAAAAAGAAAGGAGAAACACTCAGAATCACTACCACACAACCTGTACACTATACCGGAATATTCTAAATAATTGCACTTCACTCTTTTCCTACTTCTACTCATGCTAACTCGGGCCATGCTATTCTTATAATTATATTTATATTTCTTATTATTGACGAGCCCGCAACCCTGCTATAAATTCACTACATTATTTTAGCCACAGATTTTATCCCGTGAATACTGTCTATAAACTGTCAATTTGGCGTTGCTATCTTTCCCAGAAAAGCTTCCGGAGATGCTAAATATTACCTTCCTCTTTTAAGTAAAATCAATTTACGAATAGCGGAAATTCATTGATAGGGTTGCTTTAAAATATTATTGAAGTTTTCTTTTGCATAATGAAATAAAAAGAGTTGATAAAAAATATTGTTATTGTCACAAACTGATTTCAACTCCATCTTCTGGTCGACCTTGGAAATCCATACTAGGTCGATTTGTGTAAGATTCTCCCCCAATAAAAAAAATATTAAGACGAAAGTAAAAATGTCTGTCTATTAGAGTTCACGCTTAAACTGCTGAACGGATTTGAGTGGAATTTGGTATGGAGATAGAGCTCCTTGGAAGGACATAGGATAGTTTTTATGTCGAAAACGATTACTAAATGACTTAAACCTGCACCTAAAATAATTTAAACTCAATTATTTATCTTAGGCAATAGCGAGTTCAACGTCGCGGGTGAAAGCTAGTACGGACTATTTCTTTCCTTATTGTACTTAATGTGGCCTGGACGCGTTCTACGTGCTAGGTGAAAAATATAATCTTTATGTAATCGATTATCTTGAAATTTTATTTAGCTAGCAAATAAAGAATAATAAGTATGCCTGTGACTTGGTACTACGAAATATCTCACAACTTTTTACGGTAGAAGAGTTTCGACTTGGCCTCTTTTTTACATAGAATGTTTTTTATGGGATCTCATTTCTTTTTTGGTTATTGTGTTATCAATACATACAATTTATGAATGCAGTCCCATTCTTGCTTTTCAATTTTTTGTCCTATTCATTGCAAATGTAACTTTGTAATCCTATATATTTATATTGGAATACAAATTTATTTATGCAGTTCGTGTATCTAAAAAACTAGACCGACATTGCGAAGTATTTTAGTTTTACCGTGATTTATGAACTAAACACCAATTGTATTCTAAATTTGAAGCTTATAGGTCTGCTAGAAGTGCCTTAGAGTTTGTATCATCGGTCAGTCAGTGAGTGACAAAATTACTTAAGAAACTTTGACTAGTTATAATTCTTAAACTATTGGTTCAAATTGAATGAAATTTAAAACATCAGTGTTTATACAACGCCTGCTTGGCTGAAGTTATAGGGGGGTCGAATATGGCTTAAACTGCTTCGAGAAAAGGATGGTACGGCCGTGCCGCTGTTTTGATCGACTTGGCGGGGGCACTACCGTGCCCCCTGATAATATCCTCCGCCATGTCTGTCTGTAATTCCGTATGCGATAAACTCTAAACCGCAGTACCGAATAGATTTTCATACGTGTTCACCGATGAGATGTGGAGATGAGATAGGTTTATGTGTATAAATAGTGTGGTTTTCAGAAACTGAATTCCATATGTACGAAGTCGTAGGCAGAACGTATGTAAAACATATAAATAAGCAGAAAAAGACAGCTATTATTTTCCAAACACGCAAAAACTTTACGGCATAAATAACCCCCGCGTTGACTTTACGACTCGACTATTCTGTTTGGAAGTTGGACTCATCATTTAAATTTTTTGGCACTGGTGCCCTGTATAGGTATTAGGCTGCAGCGACGCAAAGCTCAATATCTCTTTATTCTTTTTTCTAAAGAGAATAGGGCATCGTTAGAAAGGAATGGGTATAGTGCTAGTGGAAGGTTCGAGGATATAAATTAATCGCATTCCAGTGTGCATTTGACACTTCTGCACAATAACTGTCGGAACGCAGCCGGCAGAAAAGCCATACGCAAATATATATGCAAATGGTGTTCTTTCAGCTCATGTCGATTCAATTTGTTAGATTTAACTTTCCATGTTTGAATAAAATTGAATATTTTCTTCCTTGTCGCTAAAATATTGTCAAAAAAAAACAAACAGCCGAAAGACGTCCACTGCTGGACATAGGCCTCCCCTAAAGACTTCCACAATGACCGGTACTGTGACACCCGCATCCTGCGGACACCCGCGACCCTTACTAGGTCATCAGTCTACCGTGTGGGGGGCCTGCCCACGCTACGCCTTCCGGTACGTGGTCGCCACTCGAGAACCTTTCCGCCCCAACGGCCATCGGTTCTACGTGCTATGTGTTCCGCCCACTGCCACTTAAGTTTAGCGATTCAGAGGGCTATATCGGTCACTTTGGTTCTGCTGCGGATAACTTTATTCCTGATGCGATCACGCAGAGATACTCCCAGCATAGCCCTCTCCATTGCTCTTTGGGTGACTTTGAGCTTTCTTATGAGGCCCATAGTAAGCGACTACGTTTCAGTACCATATGTCATCACTGGCAACACACACTGGTCAAAGACTTTCGTCTTGAGACGTAGCTTCCCGAACGCTGCCCAGCCGAGTCGGATTCGACGGTTAACCTCTTTCTCGAAGTTGGACTTACCTAACTGGACAGTCGGTCCTAGGTATATGTAATCGTCTACAACTTCGAGCGTAAAGTGTCCGATTGTTACGGGAGTTGGTGCTACATGGGCATTTGACATAATCTTCGTCTTGTCCATGTTCATCCTTAGACCAACTTGCTCGGAGGCTTTACTGAGGTCATTGAGCATTGTACTTAAATCCTCCATGGTCTCAGCCAAGACTACTATATCGTCAGCAAACCGAAGGTGAGTGATATACACGCCGTTTATGTTGATGCCTAGCCTTCTCCAGTCCAGAGTCTTGAACACATTTACAGAACAGAAGAACATAAACACATTTCCAGAGTCTTGAACAAATTTGCTGTATGAGGCCGAAACTCGTAAAATAAAGTGTCGCTAATTAAGGAAATAAGCCTCCCAAACACTTTAATTGACACTTTTTACCTTTGTTGTGAATTAAGATGAGTGAAAATATAGTAAAATATAACATCGAGCTAGTGGTCAGAACCGAGATGTTAAAATGTATTTTTTAATCCAGGAAAGAATATATCCAGGCAGTTTTTTTTTAAATGCATGGATCAGGTTAGATTAAGGCTTGCTGCCTGATACCTAGCAGACCTATAGGTAAGTAAACTTAGGTAAACCTTGGTCGATCCGGTAGAAACCGTACACGAATCGCACCAACTTTAGTTTTACATACACAAGTAGTAGTGGCTAGTAGTATAGTAGCGGTTACTGAGCTAAGCTGCGGGGTTTTATATATAAGGGTTTCCTATTGACTACGGAATCCTAAAATGAGATATTTTAACGGATGCGTTTTAATAAAATGATAATTAAATATACTGTTCACTAAATATTGTTTTAAAATAAGTACTACACTTTATTGAATTTAGTATCAACAAATTCTATATGGCGACACAGTTTTTGTTTTGCAGCCTCTTTGTATTTAAAGTTTGTCTTTGAGATGCAGTCCGCAGTTTGATTCATTATTGTCTACTTTCACAATGCAAACGAGCGTAGTCGATGTTCCTGCTTTTGAACACAAGTTTTCTAATAACGATATCTATATAGAGCACTTCGTTCGGTTATATTTTCAATTTAAAAATGGAATTTTGTAGGCAGCGAGATCTAATAAACAATAAACGCTGGCATTCAGCGAGGAGCTATCGCCGCCGACTTAATAACGCTAAGATCAGCCGCTTGCCCTCTTGACCCATCGTAATAAAGTTAGGCATTCGAGTGGGCACTTTATTAAGAGCACAACTACTATCTGAGCCGTTCAGAGGTGCTGGACAATAGGGTGTCCCGTCGATGTACAAGATTTTAAATTTTTCCAGCTACATATAAATTTTTTCGTAATGTATGTATGCAACACTATGACTCGCAATGTATGTGTATAACACTTTATTGCACATGAAAAAATACAATTACAAACGAGATAAACACACATTACTTACGGAAAAGCTAGAAAAACTCGTATCTTTCTTCAGTCTCCTGAACTTGAAGTTTTGTAAGTTACTGCGCCTCGAACTCATAATTAAAACATCGTAAATTAAGTTTTCTCAGACATGCGCCTAAATATATGCATTAATGTCACGAAAAGAGAACATGAAGTTACCTATTTATGGCTCCCTACACAGAGCCAACCGCCACGATTTTATATATATAGATTTTTAATTTGTTATGTAAATTGGTACTTTTTTAGGTTTTTCCGGTTTTTTTAATCGTTCTTGTATTTTTGTATTTTGTTGTTTTTTTTCGAATTTTTCGAGTATTTATGTTTTTTTTTTAGTTTTTGTGTGTTATTTTGTAGCGTTTTTTTGTTTTTTGATACTTTTGGACTTTTTAAAAGTATTTTCGTTTTTTTTGTACTTTTGGTTTTTTTTTTTGTTTTTCTATGTTTTTGGTAGTTTTTACGTGTCTTTTGGTATTTTTTAGTTCCCTCGTTTTTTTTTAAATGGTGCTTGTATTTTGTAGCATTTTTCGTGTTTTTATTTAATTTCCTTATTTGTCGTGATGCTTTGCTATTTTTGAACGTATTGTATTTTTTAGTTTTTTATACCTATACGTTGTATTTTTTTATTGTTTATTTTTCTAACATGTTTGAAAAAAGTACTATACAATCCTCGGCCGGAACAGGGATAGCTGGACGAGTTTGGGACAAACGGCCGAGTCGTAGACGAGGCCGGATAAAACGAGTCCTGCAATCCCCGTTCCTTACTTCACGGCCTCTGCAGTAATGTACTATTTAACGCTCTTGCTACCGCAACTCTACATTTATGGTTTAAAAATTACTTTGGTTTTGGTTTGGTGGTTTTAGAAGAATCCCCGTGTGGTGCTGGGTTAGAATAGGACCACCCCCTTTCTTCCCTTGGGTGTCGTAAGAGTCAACTATGAGAACCAGGTTGAATTGTGTTATGGGCGATGGGCTAGCAACCTGTCACTGAAATATCACATTTTCTCCATCTATAAACCTACAATTGCTAAACGTGGTACTGAAATTAATTTCGTGTGCTCCACCTACCCCTACCTATATTAGGCGTGAGTTTATGTTATGTTATTATGTTTTTTGAAACCGGACTTATTAGATCGCCGGTAACGTTTTGTTGCATGGAAATCTAAATGTTATGTATGTATTGCATTGCGCCCATATAGAAAAAATCTAAATAGGTAATGAACTTCACCATTGTATGAAGGCTTTTTCGGTAATCTACAAAGGTAAATAAAAAAAGTATTAAGAAAAAGTATTAAGTAAAGTATTAAGGACAATAAAAATTTAAACAATTCGGGACACCATACGTGGACCATGATAAACGAACCTTTTATGTTGGGAACTTTCCTATTACAAGGTATTAATAATTACTATCTATCGATTTATGCACACAATGACTATCCCTCTTACTCGTACACTAAAACTATTTAGGCGATCCTCCTGATATAAAAAAAAAACATAATAACTATGAAATTCACGTATCAAATTTCATCAAGGTATTTTAAAAATACTTATGCGTTAAAGTTTCAAATAAAATGAGTCAGTCCTTATGTTATGCCATTGACACACAATCACATACTATGTGGACTGAGATATGTTAAAGTTTCAAATAATATGAGTCGGTCTTTATGTTATGCCATAGACACACAATTACATACTATGTGGACTGAGATATGTTAAAGTTTCAAATAAAATGAGTCAGTCTTTATGTTATGTCATTGACACACAATCACATACTATGTGGACTGATATATGTTAAAGTTTCAAATAAAATGAGTCGGTCTTTATGTTATGCCATTGACACACAATCACATACTATGTGGACTGAGATATGTTAAAGTTTCAAATAAAATGAGTCGGTATTTATGTTATGCCATATACACACAATCACATACTATGTGGACTGAGATATGTTAAAGTTTCAAATAAAATGAGTCAGTCTTTACGTTATGTTATTGACACACAATCACATACTATGTGGACTGAGATATGTTTCATTTCAAATAAAATGAGTCGATCTTTATGTTATGCCATTGACACACAATCACATACTATGTGGACTGAGATATGTTAAAGTTTTAAATAAAATGAGTCGGTCTTTATGTTATGTCATTGATACACAATGACATACTAAGTGGACTGAGATATGTTAAAGTTTTAAATAAAATGAGTCGGTCTTTATGTTATGTCATTGATACACAATGACATACTATGTGGACTGAGATATGTTAAAGTTTTAAATAAAATGAGTCGGTCTTTATGTTATGTCATTGATACACAATGACATACTATGTGGACTGAGATATGTTAAAGTTTTAAATAAAATGAGTCGGTCTTTATGTTATGTCATTGATACACAATGACATACTATGTGGACTGAGACATGTTAAAGTTTTAAATAAAATGAGTCGGTCTTTATGTTATGTCATTGATATACAATGACATACTATGTGGACAGAGATATGTTAAAGTTTTAAATAAAATGAGTCGGTCTTTATGTTATGCCATTGACACACAATCACATACTATGTAGACTGAGGAAACACGGCGAGTAGCCCAACGTTTCTCGCAGAGATTTTTAAAGTGCTTTTCTCAAACATATGAAATGAAAAAAAAAATACCATTCAAAAAACAAATGTAACAGACGCCATATTTGTTTAAAAAAAATACTTCCCGGCCTAGGCCTTCAATTTTGTATGGAATTCCTTTACAGTTCTCCCGAGTTGTTCCGCCTGCAACGTGATACTTTGAAGCCTGTTATAACGCACGTAATGACGCAATTTCATTGCATGCTTGAGAAAATGTACTTTTCTTAAACATGCAATGAAATATTGATGTTATGTTCCTTATAATAGGCTGCGAAGTATGACGTCTCAGGTGCGGCTAGGACAAGAGGTCGTTAATGGAATTTCATACAAATCTTGCAGGCCGACAAAGTCCTCTTTTTTAATTCCATTCCACATTAATTTGTGGCACAGGCATCATGACATTCTGCCACTACGCGTATTTTTTTTTGTTGTTTATTTCATTGCATGTTTGAGAAAAGCACTATACATACCTCGGCGGGAAATTTGGGGTTGCCCGCCTTAGACCTATCCAGCCTCGCTTCGCTCGGCCGTATATATGTCTTCGGCCGGCAACCCCTTTCGTCCCGGCCTCTGTAGTAATGTACTATACCTGAATCGTCATACTAAAGTTATGTAAGCTGGTCCCCTCTTAGTTAAATGTAAGACCTCGCTTGGCTCGTTCGATTATTTGCCATGTCATTACATATGACGAAGTTTTCTATTGTATTTTATTAAAACATAATCATTATTATTGTGTGTGTGTGTGTGTGTGCGTGCGTGCGTGCGTGCGTGCGTGCGTGCTTGCGTGCGTGCGTGCGTACGTGCGTGCGTGCGTGTGCGTGTAACTATTGTTATAGTTACATAATAGTTTAGTATGCTCTCATCTCATAAAGAATCAGCAACAATATTCATTCATATTATTTCGGCAAGCACAAGCTTTGGAACGTGAAAGCCTTATGCAAATGTTAACACACGATGATGATGCGGTCAGTTATTAATTAACCAAATTATTCATTGCACATATTTTATCACGCAAGGAAACAAGGGAGGCAATCTGTTGTCATCATTCTCTAAAGTAATTAATTACAGTAGCAGGTGAGAATTATTCAGGACGCCATTTTCGGGCGAGTTGGTACCGTTCTCGGACCCTAATTAGATTGCCTCTTTTGTTTTAGTAAAAGCGTTAAATTGTGAAAATACGACGACGCTAAACGTGTGTTGTAAGTAGGTATTGCGTTGAAGTTACTACATACTTGCACTGCTAACTTATTTCTGATCATGGTCATCCTTTTACTAAATCTTAGTGTTCTCCACGTTATATAATATTCTTTTAATTTAATCGTATGGCATTTATTTATGAACCGTGAGATCTTCGAGAAGACAAGTACGGTTGCCAGTTTTTGTTGCACTTTTAGCACTACCCAGGGGTCACGTGTAGGGTAACGGTGGGTACTCGCTACGGACGTGGCGCAACTTCGACCCCCTTTGTCAAGTGAGTGGGCAACTTGAATGTTAGAAGTTCTCAAGCCGCCCGAAGGCCTCTAACTTGGCTTAACGACTGATGTCGTAGACAGCAGCCGGGATCAACGGCTGAACGTGCCTTCCAAAGCACGAGAGCGCTCAGTTAGTAACCACTCAAAGCGGTCACCCATCCAAGAACTGACCTGCGCCCACATTGCTTAACCTCACATACCGCACGCGGTAGGCGGGTGCCGCTGGGCCACGAGCGCTCTATATATAATAATGTAACCTGGGGTCCTTTTCGGCACAAAATTCCCAAAAAACAGCTTAGAGACAAACTTTTTTTGCATTTTTAATACTATTATAGATAATACTAACGCGCCGAAACACGACGGGTTTTAAGAGTTTCCAATTCCAATGGTAACCTCAACTGGTGATCATAACCCTCCTAGCGTTATTCCCAGTTCAGTTAAATCCTGAAGGATGCCTGGGGTCCACTACCTAATCCCAAGAATTGGCGTAGGCACTAGTTGTTACCTTCCAACCCGAGGGAGAAACTAGACCTTATTGGGATTAGGCTTGTCAAGTGAGTGGGCAACTTGACTGTTAGAAGTTCTCAAGCCGCCCGGAGGCCTCTAACTCGGCTTAACGACTGCTATCATAGACAACAACCGGGATCAACAGCTTAATGTGCCTTCCAAAGCACGGGAGCGCTCAGTTAGTAACCATTCAAAGCGGTCACCCATCCAAGGACTGACCTCGCCCGACATTGCTTAACCTCGCATATCGCAATATCTTATCTCTCAACTGGTACTCGTATCATAATATTGTACGAGTATAGCCACCGAAACTCTCAAGGTGCCAAAAATCACAAACGGATACCAGCAAGTGAGTAAAATGATTTGTAAATGAACATGCAACATATTTACTTACTAATTAATTACTAGGTACACGATGACTTATACACATTAACTATTCCGTAATAGATCCGAATAGAATCGAAAACTTTGTCCTATTGGATGCACCCGTATATTTAATGCATGATTATATATTCTCTGCGATAATTTGAGTGGAGTGGATTATGATTGATTATTTACACATAAATTGGTATGACTACAAAGTACATATGTAGTATTTTTATTTGGTTTACATATTTCTGCTCCTAAATGAAGGGTCAATAAAACCTAATACCTAAAGTCTGAAGAAAAACTATGTAGTTTATTGGTTTCTATCAAGAATATTATTTTTGATTGACAGTATTCGGTTTCCGAACTTTTCCTAGATATTGAATAGCACGTTTGTCTGCAGCATAAGCTGCGAAAAGCAATAGAACACGTCCGCGTATGGTTTTGCAAAGAGTTTCACGCAGCTGCGCGGTGCGTGACTCCAGATGCTGCGCTCATCGATAACAATAAAAAATACTCAATGCTCATACGTTACTACGAAAGTACTTATTGTAACTCTTGGATTTTAGATTCGAGGATTTTTAGTTGGAAATACTGAGTTAATTTATATTTTTCCTAATCTCAACTATAATTATAGGTACCTACTCACATGCTCTTATTTAGACGTATATGCAATAATATAAATCAGTTATCTGTTAGCGTTCTATTTACCTAAGTATAAGTAGAAAAAAATCTGAAATTAGGTTTACTTGTACATCATACGAAACCCTCCCTTTCGAGCTTTAAGTTAAGTATCTTTCAACTTCAATTTTCAATAATTTGGAACTAATAGTGTAAATCAATATTACTGCGGATTTATGTAGTCCAATCATATAGAACATCCTTATGAATATATTTAATTTCGAACAAATATCAGAAGGCGGCCTTAATTTTGCCCAACTCTAGGTTTGTACTGCTGCCCTTGTTTTCATGGGTTTAATATTCTCAGTTATGTAATTTTATCAAAGTGGATAAAATATCCGTGACGTCCACCTGAAAAGTATGGAAACGGAAGTAGTAAAATCAATCCTTCATTTGATGAGGTTCATGTGGCTGCATAATTTATTTGACTTAATTTTTACCGTCACCAGAAAAGTTTAGGCTATTTAGCATCATCGGGACTTGAACTATGGACTTTTGTTCCGTATATTCTGTGAAAACAGTGTTTCTACTTCTTTAAATTATCTCGTAAACTACCACTTTGCTGTAGTTCTCATCAACACATACAAATTCTTTAAATGACCAAAAGCTTTGGACGTGTGTCAACTGATGTGGAAATATTTTTGAACGTGAGCCTTTGATGACACTGGGACCGACTGCCGGTGAAAGCATTTGATTGCTCCGGAGAGCACGTAGTTTCATTTAACATTCTGATGTCATTGGAGGGCGACTACAGTCATTTGAATAAAACGCGGATCAAAGAAACCTTTTGGTCTTTTTAAATCTTTCTGTTGTTTTATATTTAAACTAGCTGGAAAATCTAGTCATTTTCTAAACATCTGATCGCAGTTGGTTGTCCAGTAGTAAACGCAATTTTCTTAGTGGTTGCCCAGTAGGAAAATTGCGTTTCCTACTAACGATCATTTTCATCTTCAAAAAATGTCAGTTGACATGTTTTAAATACCTTGTTGAACTCAAATGATTGTAAACTGGATTGCTCATTTTGTCACGTATCGTAGTTTAGCGTAGATTTTTCAACGCTCTCGGCCGGTTCCTTCTAGATTTGCTCGGTCGCACATCAAAGGCACTCAAAGGGTAAAGCGCGTCTGGCCACGTGTGACAGCAATCGTGTGACTCGAATTGAAACATCTATAAAGGAATATTTTTGTAAAATTCACGCTCCGGTTATCTCACAAATGTATTGTGTAAAATGAAGGCTCACGTCGCTCAGACGAAGCACGTGGGCGAGCACATAGATGTTCGTTCTTGCTTATATAGACAATTTTACAGACGTGAGTAGGGCCCCGAGTTATTAATAATGGCCTGGGTTTAATAAAATAGACTTATTTTGGATTTTTTAGGTTTGTTAAGAACAAAAGATTAAAGTAAAAATATATATAATAAAAAATAGACATGGTAACCGTCCCGCGACACTGACCCATTACACGGTACATTAAATCTTATCTTAGGCTGGGTTGCGCTAAACCGTCTGTAATCGTAAGCTGTGTTCGTTAAAATTTCAATGTATGGAATGTTTGACAAATTTCTATGGGTTGACAACTGCCGGCGTCATATTTAACGTTGATCAGTCTGTGATCGTAACTCGGTGCAACCCAGCCTTAATCACTCACAATTATACACGTGGACATTAGGGGTATTTAGGTACCCGCGAATTATTACATAGACTTTCTTCATTTAACTAAATGGCCAACAAAATCTTCATATATTTTTAAACGATTTTTCCCTACGGATAGATGAGAATGATATTGTCTACATTTCCTTCGTTTGTTTCACACACAGATGATTTATATATTCAAGAACTAGAATAAATAAGTATTTTGATATTCAATAAGGGCCCAGCATTTTCGCACCCATATTACGCATTGTTAAAAAAATATGAATTAAAATATAACCATATGGCATATAACATCATTGTCAAAATCCCACTTCCCACTATATATATATATATATTATATTAATATTATAAATGCGAAAGTTTAGATGTTTGGATGTTTGTTACTCATCAATCACGCAAAAACGGCTGAACAGATCAAGATGATTTTTTGTATACTAACAGTATGTAATCTGGATTCACTTATAGTATACTTTTTGTCCCGATAATCACCCTCAAAGGGAAGAAATCGGGGGTGCAAATATGGTCTATGGAACGGGGTGATTTAAATCCTCATACGCCATTCTAAGCTTTAAGTTTCAGCCAATTGGGAGTATAACGGCGTGTCAATAAATTTAATGTAAGCCATAGCAGAATTTGACGTATTGTAAACAAGCTGACGTTTCGATATGCCAAAGCCGAAATATCATAATTCCTTCCTTAATGACGCTATTTTTGAGCATAACCTTTTAGCAATTAGGTCTATTATTGGGTGTAAATCAAAATAAATTTGCGATACTTTGGAATTGTTTGTCTTCATATGCTTAAATACAAAAACAGCTGCTTCAATGCAGTCTTTGTATCGTCGGTGTACAATTTAATTTTGTCGTGTATTATTGTTTACGTAATTGGTGACTCTTCACACTATAATAACTGTTTGATATAAGAGATCACTTCGGCTGGGCAGCCCAATCGTCAACATTGACGGTTGAAGCACCTTATGCAGTGAAATACTCCACATAGATCTTAGCGCCGTTGTGTATTTAGTAAGAACTAACTGCACGACCGCTGCATCCCTGTCACTTCAGTATGCAAGTGCGATAGAGATAGCACCCAGTGACATCTGGTACAAACAAGTTAAACTAACATTTCCATAGAAAAATTCGTACTTCGAGCTGAAAGGCCCCTGGATCTATACTTATCCCTATACATATAATACAGCTGTAGAGGGTCGTAAATCTGTACATTGAACATATTGCATAGATCAATGGAGCAATTGGAGGGCCCTTGGCATCGAAACAGAACACATTTCAACAGTTGTAAGAATTCGTGTCTGTTTGTCTATCGGTTTATATGTCTAGGCATTGTGACTCTCTGCCTACAGCCTCACGTGATTTGCCGCTCTGTTTCGGGCCTTCTGCCATCAGCCTTACACTTCACTCTGTGTGAATGATCTGCCTTTGGACTCGCATGCCTTGCCCCTCTGCATCAGGCATTTAGCCCTACATAAGGAGCCCGCTCTGTTGGGACTATCTACCTTCGGCCTCGCGTGAATTGCCGCTCTGCTTCAGGCCTTCGGCCCTACATAAGGAGCCCGCTCTGTTGGGACGCTCGGCCTTCGGCCTCGCTTGCGTGCGACACGGCTCCGAGCCTTCAGCCCTCAGCCTTATATAAGGATCCAACTGTATGTGAATGCTCGGCCTTCAGCCTCGCATGCCTTGCCACTCCGTTTCGGCCCGTTAGTCATCAACTTTACATGAAGAATCCACTCTGTTAAGAAGTTCGGCCTTCGGCCTCGCGTGTCTCGCCTCCCTGCTTCAGGCCTTCGGCCCTCAACCTTACATAAGAAGGCCGCTCTGTGTGAATACTCGGCCTTTCGCCTTGCATGTTTTGCCACTCTGCTTCCGGCCTTCGGCCATCATACTTACACGAAGAACCCGCTCTGTTCGGACGTTTTACGGAAGAACTGTGTAGCGAGACTTTTATCATTGTACATGTAATATTTTACGGGCTTCATTAGTCTAGAATCGGTAAATTTTTATTCAGAAATAAGCTTAATCATTCGTTTTGAAAGCACGAGCACGTAGCACCAACTCCCGTTACAATCGGACTCTTTTAGTTGAAGTTCTAGATGATTATATATACCTAGGACAGACTGTCCAGTTAGGTAGGTCCAACTTCGAGAAAGGGGTTAATCGTCGAATCCAACTCGGCTGGGCAGCGTTCGGGAAGCTACGGCACATCTTTTCGTCCAATATTCCGCAGTATCTCAAGACGAGGCTCTTTGACCAGTGTGTGTTGCCAGTGATGACATATGGCACTGAAACGTGGTTGCTTACTATGGGCCTCATAAGAAGGCTCAAAGTTACACAAATAGCAATGGAGAAGGCTATGCTGGGAGTATCTCTGCATGATCGCATCAGAAGTGAGGCCATCCGAGGTAGAACCTAAGTAACCGACATAGCCCTCCGAACCGCTAAACTTAAGTGGCAGTGGGCGGGGCATATTGCACGTAGAACCGTTGGCCGTTGGGGAGGAAAGGTTTTCGAGTGGCGACTACGTACCAGAAGGCGTAGCGTGGGTAGGCCCCCCACAAGGTGGACTGATTACCTGGTAAAGGTCGCAGGTGTCCGCTGGATGCGGATGGCAAAGGAACGGTCATTGTGTCACTCTTTGGGGGAGGCTTATTTATATCCAGCAGTGGACGTCTTATGGCTGATATGGTGATGATGATTCGTTTTCAAAAAAGGATTCCTATTAAATTTGCCGTGCGCGTTAAAGAGCATTTCATATTGCATGTAATCATTTCTTAAGGGTGAAAGATGTATGGGAAAACAATAATTCTAAAGCGAGAATGAGTTCTACGCAAACGAAGTCGCGGGCAAAAGCTAGTGAGAATATAAATCTGAGCATGCACTCGCCATGAAATGTTAGCCAATTTTTATTTTAATTGCTTGCCAAACCGCTAACAGGGCCGGATTCCAATATGCATACACTCACATAGATACCAATGCCGCAGTCTATCTACTTTATTTATCCTTTGTGAAAGACATCGTGTATGGGTACTATTTGAATCACGCTGCTATCGCTACGAGTGCAGTTGACGAATAAATGGCACCGTATTCGATCTGATGCTTACATTTTGCATTCAAATTTCCGCCATGCTACCTTGTTACAAAGGAGATTCGTAATGAATGTGCCAAATCGACCCAAATCTGGTTCATAATATTGTGTGCTAAAGTGAAGCAGCCAAGTGCGCTGGATAAATAGCATTTCGCGTAATTGCAGGACTTTTCATATCGGTTTGTCATTTTGATATACTTTAGTACCCAGGTTTATAAAGATCCGTTACAGTGCTACTTACCTTATGTCCGTAGGTTAGTTAGATTAAAAAATTGATTTGACATTTGGTCTAACGGCTTTTTCCGGACTCAGAAGCGATATATAATCACAAAACGTATGTTTTTAAATTTAAATTCATAATGCGAGAGGAAGGGTGAGCCCTGGTTAAGTGCTTTCAGTCAAATTAACTTGCATGTTAACTTTACCACAACCATAACAAAAAGCGCCCATCCCGGAACAGTACCAAAACTCGGTTAAATTAATTTTGTAATTTGGAGAACGTACTTACGGTTGACTTAAATGGAAAAGTTTTTTTAGAAACCTCTATATCATTTTTAAAGATATATCAATAGATACCCCCCACGCCTATGTGCATTAAATTTGTGCGACTGCCCCCCCCCCCCCCCCCCCTAAGTATTTCTTTATAATTTCACTACATTTTCTTGTAGCGGTTTATAGAATACACCTTTTCTCCAAATTTCATTATCTTAATACTTTAAAGTCTCCGAGGAAATTGATTGTAACATGCGGACGGACGGACATGACTAATCTATAAGTATGTACAAGGTTCCCCTTTTGCCGTTTTGGCGACGGGACCCTAAAAACAGTATCGTACTCATACTCCTACTTAACAGCAGTTAGCAAAACATGTCGAACCGAATTTCTTTACGAAATTGGTCTTGTTGATTTAGTAAATAAATATCTGTTTATATATAATCAGCATATTGAATTAGGTTATATTGCTCAATTTTAACAAAATTAATAACTCCATATAGTCAATTTTATTTACAGACAAGTAATAATTAAATTCGTTTAAGTTTGTGTTTGTATGTTGTATCTGCTACCAACTTGTGCAATCATGGTATGCCACAAGTATTGTTCGTGTTGTTCACAATATATGTTTGAAGTACTTTATTGAATTTCCTCAGAAGTTACACAAAGGTTCATTCGCAATGTTTTAAATTTGATTTCACTCATCACTCCGATTGCATGTGTATCGTAGGAGTTCTACTTTTATTACAGTTACAATTCATTCTTGAATACTGCGTGGTCACTACATACATGATTCTCGGTATAAATTATTGCTTGTACGTTTTTACTCAAATTCAGTTTCTCTACCTTACAACTATAAACTTTACAGCTGAATGAAACTCCAAACAGATACATTTCAAGCCTCAATTATTATCACATTAGAAACTTTATCGATTAAACTATGGATGCCTGTAACTGTAATAAAAAGATAGCGTGTTCCTTTTGAAATTAGTATAAAACTTTGTAGTAATCCGTCTAAGTTCGTCTGTAGCGCCAAAGAACGCACCCATAGGTAGCCAAAAGTTTATATTACGCCTACCGCCGCGAGCGGGGCTCCAACTTATGTAATAACACTAGTGCAGCGGCCACCTCTCACCTTATTTATACTTGGGCACTTTGTTTCGGTTTCGCTTGCTCTGATCTTTAATCGATTTGACGAGATTTCAGCTTGATCTCGGTTTATATGGCCAAATAGAGATAGCGACTTTTGATTTGGATGAAAGGAGCATATATCGCGTATTGAACCCCTGACACAAAATGAGGAGTGTTATTGATGTGCCTGATCACGTCCGTGGTTTAGCAGCTCCCAAACGGATCAATCGATTGAAGTGCGGTTTTATTTTTAACGAAAATATTTCTTAATTCGGTTTGATGTGTTTTTTAATTGTAATAAATCAAGCGTGTCATGTAAGTAACAATACATTTTCCTCTTACAGACAAGATTTCACATGGTATAATTTTCGACGAAAATCTAGAATCATCATCATCATCATTTCAGCCGAATGACGTCCACTGCTGGACATAGGCCTCCCCCAAAGACTTCCACAATGACCGGTCCTGCGCCACCCGCATCCAGCGGACACCCGCGACCCTTACCAGGTCATCAGTCCACCGTGTGGGGGGCCTGCCCACGCTACGCCTTCCGGTACGTGCCACTCGAGAACCTTCCCGCCCCAACGGCCATCGGTTCTGCGTGCTATGTGCCCCGACCACTGCCACTTAAGTTTAGCGATTCGAAGGCCTCATTTCTGATGCGATCACGCAGAGAAACTCCCAGCAAAACCCTCTCCATTGCTCTTTGGGTGACTTTGAGCCTTCTTATGAGGCCCATAGTAAGCGACCACGTTTCAGTACCATATGTCATCACTGGCAACACACACTGGTCAAAGACTTTCGTCTTGAGACACTGCGGGATATTGGACGAAAAGATGTGACGTAGCTTCCCGAACGCTGCCCAGCCGAGTCGGATTCGACGATTAACCTCTTTCTCGAAGTTGGACTTACCTAACTGGACAGTCTGTCCTAGGTATATGTAATCGTCTACAACTTCGAGCGTAAAGTGTCCGATTGTTACGGGAGTTGGTGCTACATGGGCATTTGACATGATCTTCGTCTTGTCCATGTTCATCCTTAGACCAACTCGCTCGGAGGCTTTACTGAGGTCATTGAGCATTGTACTTAAATCCTCCATGGTCTCAGCCAAGACTACTATATCGTCAGCAAACCGAAGGTGAGTGATGTACTCGCCGTTTATGTTGATGCCTAGCCTTCTCCAGTCCAGAGTCTTGAACATGTCCTCCAGTGCAGCGGAAAACAGTTTAGGAGAAATAACATCTCCTTGCCTGACTCCCCGCTGCAGCGGAATAGGTTTCGAGTTCTGGTCCTGGAGTCGGACTGACATAGTGGCGTTCTCGTACAAACACTTCAGCACTTCGATATAGCGGTAGTCCACTTGGCACCGTTGGAGAGATTGTAGTACAGCCCAGGTTTCAATCGAATCGAAGGCTTTCTCGTAGTCCACGAACACTAGACAGAGGGGCAGGTTATACTCCTCAGTCTTCTGTATAACCTGACGAAGCGTATGGATGTGGTCTACGGTGCTAAAGCCTCTTCGGAATCCGGCTTGTTCGGGAGGCTGGAAGTCATCTAGCCTGCGTGCGAGACGGTTCGTAATGACTCTTGAAAACAGCTTATAGACATGGCTCAGAAGTGAGATGGGGCGGTAGTTCTTCAGTAAGGCGTTGTCACCCTTTTTGAAAAATCTAGAATAGAATCTATTAATTTGGTCACAGCTATAGCCCAAGAAAGATACGGTTTTTTTGGAAATAATTCAATAACTGGCCAATTTTTGTTATACGGTCCTATTGTGTGATTTTAAGAACCTATATTTTTAAAATTTCCGATTCTGAAGACCGGAAGTTGAAAAAAAAATTATGTGCCCGAAAACTGGTGAATTTTGCAGCAAACAGGGTATCAGTATTTTCATGATGAGTACTTCTATGTTTATGTCTATTTTAATACTTACGACCAGAATCGAACAATATATGCAACGGGAAATGAGAAAAGAAATATCTAATAGGTAGTAGTAGTAGTCAATTTGACCTTCATGAATAGTCTACAGAGTGCATTTGGCTGCCACATTAATTCTAAAAGTTATTACAGCTTTAGGTATTTTGGGTTGATTCAGTATAAAAAGTGTCAAGAAATATAATAAAGGCATATAAAAACCCTAAATGATACCTTATATGCCATTAGCATAATGCATTTTTATGTTGTACGATATTAATAATTGATTGTATTATTAAGTTACCGTAACTAAAATAAGTTGATTTTCATATATTACAAAGAACATAAATAGAAGTAGTATATCATACAGAAAATAATTCTTATAGTGTTTTTGCTAGTATTTTACGGATTTTTTATAGATTTGTTTTTGATATTTTCTACCGTCGCGTTAATAAATGTAGGTGTATTATTAAAGAATACTTAGTATAATTACTTAACCTAATTTTTGATGCATAAAATTTGCTGATACCGATATAGTGTTGTTTTTTCATACAGTGAAACCGTATAGCTCTCGGGCTACTAAGGTTTTGTTTACTCTAGGTTTTGAAATAAATATATTATATTTAAGTGACGAGTGGAATAAAGATCAAGCTGATGTCCCTGTAATAATACTGACCAGGAATTTGGAATAAATTCGAAACATGTGCGTCCCATTAGAGCGCGGCTCCTCCCCCCTCCCACCCCCCCGCCACAAGAAAGACGCGAGTGCAAATTCCGCCTTGCAAATCTCTCTCCCGCTCTCCGCTTCCCATAGCAGATTTTCATACTCTCTCCCCTCCCAAACCCTCTCCCTCCTCGTAGAGTGTAAGTCATAGTGACAGACCTATAGCCAGGCAGTTACCGCGGGGCGCTCTGTGAGAAAAGGGCTGCCCAAGCACTTGTATGGCCCATAGAATCTTACAAGCGAACCTGAGGGCCGAAGGCCCGAAGCGTCCCATTAGAGCGCGCTCTCGACTCACTATCCCAAAGTGTTTTACAAGCTAACCTGAGGGCCGAAGGCCCGAAAGTTAGCGGCAAGGCATAGCGAGGCCGAAGGCCGAGCTCCGCGTAGGGCCGAAGGCCCGAAGCGTCCCATTAGAGCGCGGCTCCTCCCCAAGCCACAAGAAAGACGCGAGTGCAAATTCCGCCTTGCAAATCTCTCTCCCGCTCTCCGCTTCCCATAGCAGATTTTCATACCCCCCCCCCCAAACCCTCTCCCTCCTCGTAGAGTGTAAGTCATAGTGACAGACCTATAGCCAGGCAGTTACCGCGGGGCGCTCGCGCCCCGCGCACCGCGCAAAAAACTAGTTAATACTATATAAAGCTGTGTAACCACTCATTTCCAACGTATATGGTTGTTCTCCGGGAAGGAGGCTCCAAGTGGAACAACAAACTATATGGATGTGTAGGTAGCGCCCCGTGATATCCAAAAAAATCTGTCATTTGGACATTTTGGCACCAGCAAAAAGTTGATGACCTGCCTGCCAAAACGGTAAGGGTTAGCCCACAGGTGCTCGACCAAATGTCATAGGGAACTGCTGGCAGTTTTTCATGTCTAATGTTTTATTAAAATGGTTGAAAATTGTATATTAGGTTATATGAATACTGCATAGAACTTGTTTGCTCCTTCGTGAAGGTTGATCATATAAAATTTCACCGTTGCCAGACTGGTTACTAGGGCACTAAGTAGAAGAAGCGATCATCTGTGCTGGGATCGATTCCGTGACGTCACGGGCGAGACAGTGCGGCGCGACAGGCCGTCGCCAACGCACCCTCTCCATGGGGATGATAAAATCCTCTGACCTAGATATGACAGCTAAGCAATACGCTACTGCAGAGTGTTCCAGCGAAAACTGTTGTTGTATGAACGATACAGTGTTAAATAATTTTTGAAAAGCAATTCACTCCTATTTATGTTTAATACCCGCCACCACCAGCATATCAGCCGAAGGAAGTCCACCGCTGGACATACTATAGGCCTCCCCCAATTTCAATACTGCGATCGTTAATCGATCGATTATGGCATATACCCCCGTGAATATTTAATAATGAATTTGTAAACAAACCCAATTAACGATTACAAACTAAAGTAATTACGCAGTAACAACTTTTAAAATACAATCCGTGCGTCAGCAAAATCATTACTTCTTAGCTAATAAATTAAACACTAATACCTCTTCATTAAATATTGACAGGATTCTAAATTCGATCTTTAATGACTGTAAGCAAAGTGACATGCTTTACCTTAAATAGTACCAATATTTTACACGATCATTTCATATTACTACGATTTATTAGAAAAGCTGCTTTTCTTGACGAAATAAAAGTTTCGTAGTAAAGGTAAGTACTTAGATTAGTTTGTAAATGTCACGGCAATGTTAAACAGACCGTGGCGACATTAGCCACTGCCCCAGGGACCCTTGTTTAGCCGTGATCCCTTTTTCTACTTGATCTATCGACTAGTTAATCAAACGACGGAGATAGAATCATTCTTGTTTGAATGTTATTCTTATTTTATTCATATGCCTGAATTGATTCTAATTTCTGTTCTATTTGCAATATTGATATGATATTATTTGAGTAATTTGTTCATAAAAATAGTAGAAAAATACTGGAAACATTGAATTGGGGCCAGATTTTAATAGACTTCTAGAAAATGTGAAGTTTCCAGTCCATTGAGACCGATTGTATGGTAAGTGCGACAGTTCTCTATGAAATGATAACTGCCAGTGTTATACGTATTTTAGCATGAGGTCAATGTAAGCGGTCCTAATCCTCTATATTTGCCTTTAACGAAGGTTTTTGTTGAAGTATATTCAAACTGCTAATCTTAGGCTGTGATTTGTGTTGGTTGTCTTGCTCTAGCACTTATCACAGCGGTCACTTCGTAACGTTTACACGGGAAATATCGATATGTTATTTATTTAATACATGTTTTATCTTTTTATAGCGTCCGAAACAACATACCTGTGGTTTCTACCAGGTGATCATCCCCTGCTTCGTTATTTAAGCGAAAAATTTATAGGTATTAGTAGTTTTTGACTTGTAAAAGTGCCAGTGCGACCTTATTTGCGACCAACTTGCAGAGAGAAGTTCATTTATTTGTTTGTTTCAGGACTTATTAAAAAGCTATTATTGGAGTTAAATGTAAAAATAACTCCTCACATTTAACTTAAATCGGCATTTACTCTCAAAGACTCGGTTATATATCAATTTGTAAAGTCAGTCTCACGTCGCTAAAACTTCACAATTTTTTTTTCTCTCATAATGTTCGACTTCCAAAATATGCTCCTCTGTTTCGTTTTAACTTCTTTGGTGTGTTATATGTTATATGAATGCAAATGTGAGGTATTTAAATCAAGGCTAAATAAAAATATATTAAATACAATCCATACCAACCAAAATTATATGGCGTCACTCTGGAATAATAAAATAACCCATTTAAAATAAAATGCATTTCGTAAATGACTTCAGAAACAGCCGAAATACTGGAATAGAAATTAAACATCATCGTCTTCAAAATAAATATTAAAATACCTACTCATAAAATATGAGTCAGACGTGTGAAATGGAAAGCGAATCACGAAAAATTGATTTCACTTTGAGACTTAGTCCCGGACAAATAGATTTTGTGTGACAGATAAACCTTGAATCCAGGCGCTGCTGGCGGCATTGATATTTCTTTTATGACGTCACCACGTACGGTTGAAGTCAAATATATATTTACATGTTTCCACCTTATTCCTTTGCGATAAGACGAATAATGTATAAGTACACATCCGTCCATCTTTGAAGTCGACTACCTTTTTATATGTAGGTGTACAAGACGCCCCCCTGTTGCGACTTTGTGACGCCACTCGTTTTCAAATTATATTATATTTATAGCTACATTTTCAAATCGTATTATATTATCTAGCCCATTCGAGGCCCCGGCGCTACGAGTGCTACGTCGTAGCGCGCAACAGAATTTGTCTTAGCGGAAATTGCTCGAGGCATGACTCATATGTGGGACAAAGACCTTGAATGGGCCACACATATAAACATAGCTCTTAAAAGAAAAACTTCCAATATTAACTGAAAATCGGGGATAGTTGTTAATTGAATTAATTAAAATCACCCATATAAACAGATCATCTACGTCTTCGCTGAAATGTCTGCTGCATTCTACTTCGCTTGGTACTCTTTGATATTTGTTTTTTTGTTTTGTAGGGTTAAAACGAATTCACTGAAAATCAGCCTCGTGGCACTTTATGCCTCGACACATGCTGAGTGGACTCCTTTTTGAGATTACCCTAAACCTTTTAGCAAGTTGTAATGTTGTTGTGCTGTTTGTATTTGAAATAAATCATCATTCATTCATTCATGCATTCATCATGAGTTGGCTCCTGGATAGATGCTTTTACAGTGTCAAAATAACCTCGCGTAGTACGCATTTGACATTCGATAATTAAAGCCTCTTTATACAAATCTTAAATGTCTTTTTGTTCCTCTTCTAACGTAGCCATAACATTACTAAAGGATCTATCTTACTATTTGACCAGTTATTTGTGTTGGGTTTATTTTGGAATTGAATATTATAATGTATTGATACTAATATTCAACCATTTTTTTACTATAGCAATTGTAATTGCCGATAGGTACCAATTATTTTTTTGACGGCCTGTTTAGCCTAGTTGGTAGTGACTCTGCCTCCGAAGCTAGAGGTCCCGGGTTCGAATCCCGGCCAGGGCATTTATTTGTGCATTTATCACGGATATTTGTTCTTGGTAAGGTAATGTATAAGTATGGTAATGGTAAGGTATAAGTATGTATATCGTCGTCTAGTACCCATAGTACAAGTTTTGCTTAGTTTGGGATTAGGTCGATTTGTGTAAGATTGTCCCCCAATATTTATTTATTATAGAAACTACACCCCCGCTCGCCAGGACTGCTTATTTTATGAGTTATGAAAAAACCTGAAAATTTTACCATTTAGCTTAATAAAAGAGTACATACCTGGGAAACCGAGCTCTGGTCTGTCAAATCGCGGAATAAACAATTTGGCTGGGAAAGACACCTAGCTAAATCGATATTCCCCACCTAAGCCCTAGTATTGTAAATCATATCTTACAGACATCTTACTACTTTAGATATAAAAATATACAATTGAGCAACATTTATACAACAATATACTGTGGCTTATTATTAGTGAATCCAAATATGCCTGTGATAGGCTAATTAGGGTATGCTTTAACAGCAGCTGTGGAAGCACGGCCTGATGCCGGCGGGATGCAAATGCGGCTAATAACCCATGTGCACTCGCTTTAATGGCTTAGTTTTACGCCTACCATGAAGTTATATCGGGTTTTAGATTATTTCACTCAATGCGCAAATTTCTATTATGTTTGGTAGAAGTCCTCGTAAATCTATTGTTTTTTTTTATTGTTCGTGCATTATTGGCTCTTTTTTAGTAACAAAAAAGCTGACAAAAATGGAGCACTAAAACTAATTCGAAGATGAAGAATTACTAATCAATACTACGTGTGAACTTTTAATATTTAGGAGACTTTTTTAATATTTAACTACTGCGCAAACGTAATACCTACGTAATAAACGTAAAACGTATAGTTGACTTGTCAACTAAAGAATTATTACGATATCAATAAGCTCAAGTCAAAAACAAAAAAAAACAACATCGCAATCCCGCCCCGCCATGTCAGGAAGTCGCCTTACTTGACAAATGAGTAAATTGCATAATCGTCAATATATTCTCAAAATAAATTTCAGTGTTTACAACTCACCTTTAAAACTACATATAAGATATAAGTGTTGTTTTTATATCAAAGTAGCGCCATCTGTTGAAACTGTCAATATGTTAGTGTTTTTCTTTCTCTGGGCGTTCTAGTTTTGAATATGATGTTTTTATATTAGTTGTCATGTCAACAACGTCAAATATATCACTCTTCGATTAGCATCCAATCTGTTGGTTTTACTATAGGTTATGGGCTTATTGTCCAAAGAAAAATTGTGCGCTAGTCAAGAATTAGATTACTAGTTACAGTAAAAATATTTTGAGTAAAATATTCAGTAATCTGTGACAGAAATTCGAAGATGTCGGCAAACTATGTGGCCAATGTTCCCAAGCTATTTGGCCGAGAAAATTATAGTGAGTGGGTTTTCGCGGCAGAGAATTTTCTCATCTTAGAGGGCACCCAGAAGTTTATCAAGCGAGAGCCAGAAACTACGTGTGCTACAAGTACAGAAGCTGCAGACGACGAAAAAACCCGTGCGAAATTAATTTTGACTTTTGAGTCTTTTGACATTTCACAGACATCTTGCTTGCCACAGACATTCCGAAATTTATTTTTCTTCTGATGTTGGTAGCCTGATGAACTAGCGAATGCGCTCTCAATGTCATTCCCATTCCCAGTCAAATTTGAATTTTTCTCTTCCATGTCTAAAAGTTTCGATTTAATGGCGTCGGTTGTGATGGTAATTCCGGAATGCTCTATTGCCATAATCATTGGTGAATATTTCTCAGGCAATCCCGCTAATAAAAGGGAGCCAATCCACTCATCACTAATTTTAAAACCTGTACCACTTAATTTTTGACCATTTTCCACCATCTTGGTTACGTATTCTGTCATCGATTTGCAATTTTCCAAACGTATTGAAATTAAATTTCGTAGCAACGTAATTCTTCTGGCGAAACCGGAGTCATCAAATAAGCTTTTCAGTTTCTCCCACAACTCAAATGTGGTTTTTACGCCTCTTACATGGACATACAGGGAAGGGTCAATTGTTATCGATGTAAACAACCCGGCCATTATCGCAATCAGTGCCCAAATACCGAAAATACCCTGAGTTTTTCGAAGAATAATTCACGAAAACAATCAAATGCGTTCAGTGCGGTGTTTTTGAGCGGCGAGTTCAAGAAAAACGATTATTACATCGATAGTGGATGCAGTATTCATCTGACCGCGAACGAAAGTTGGGTTATGAATGCATGTTACGAGCCAGTTATACGCGAGATTGTCGTGGCTAATAAGGAATGTGTTCCCGTATTGTGCAGTGGCAGCGTGCAGATTGCGACTGTAACGCCGGACAGTGAATTTGACATAACAGTAGAGGATGTTTTATGTGTACCGAGTTTGACAACAAACCTGTTATCAGTAAGCCAACTGATAAAGAAGGGAAACAAAGTAGACTTCACTGATGAAGATTGTAAGATTTACAATAAATGTGGACAGCTCGTTGCTACGGCTACTTTGACAAATGGCGTTTATAAACTGAACATGCCAGATAAGACTGCTGTCATGGCTGTGTCTGCCGATACTTGGCATCGCCGCCTTGGTCATGTGAATGGATCCTATATGGCTAAAATGAAGCATGCAGTAGAGGGTTTCACTGTCGGCGATAGGATTGACACCAGTAACTGCAAGGTATGTTGCGAGGGCAAACAGTGCAGATTACCATTCCAAAACAATGGCAATAGGAGTGAGACTCTTCTAAATGTCATACACATGGATTTAGCTGGTCCAATGGAAGTAGCTTCCCTAGGAGGATCGAGATATTATATGCTACTTGTGGATGACTACAGCCGTATGGCATATATATATTTTCTGAAACAAAAGAGTCAAGCTCTAGACTGTTTCAAAGAATTTAAAGCTCAAGTCGAGAATGAACTTGAAAAGAAGATTAAAATCATCCGCAGTGATAACGGATTAGAGTTTTGCAACAAAAACTTTGATAACTTTCTGAAAGTTAATGGGATACTTCACCAGAAGACAAATCCTTACACTCCTGAAGAAAATGGATTATGCGAACGTCAGAACAGAACGATAGTGGAAAAAGCAAGATGCTTACTGTATGATGCTGGTCTTGGCACAGAGTTCTGGGCTGAAGCCTGTAACTGTGCAGTTTATCTTAGAAATCGGACTGTAGCATCAGGATTGGATGGTAAAACCCCATTTGAGATATGGACAGGTACCAAGCCAAACCTTAGTCACTTGAGGATCTTTGGCAGCACTGTGATGGTCCATATTCCCAAACAAAAAAGACTGAAGTGGGAAAAGAAATCTCAAGAATGTATTCTGCTGGGGTATCCAGAAAATGTAAAAGGATACAGAGTTTACAACCCTGTAACAAAAGCTATTTTCTCAAGTAGAGATGTCACTGTCATTGAGAAGGAGAATAAGAAATCTGTTCGCCAAATGGAGGTAGTAGATAAGAAGATTGAACCTCAGGATGAGATAAAGAAGGTTGACATAGGGTGTCAAAGTTCAGTGGGGGATGAGAGCACCAGAACTTTGATGGACTCATCAGATGAGTCATGCACCCCAAGCGAGTATGAAGATGCAGACACCACAAGTGACAGTGTTTCTACTCCTGTGAGGACCGGACCCGTCCTAAGAGCACCAGAGCTGAGGAAAGTACCTGAAAGATTTGGTTACTCGAGCTTGTGTACAGATGTCAATAGGATGGATGATGCCAGTGGTCTTTCACTATCAGAAGCTTTGCATGGACCAGAGAAAGAACAATGGAAACAAGCTATGGCTGAAGAGCTGAAAAGCTTTGAAGACAATAAAGCATGGGAGCTTGTCAATATTCCAAAAGATGCCAGTGTGGTTAAATGCAAGTGGGTACTTAAGAAAAAGTATGATAGCGAAAACAACGTGCGTTTCCGAGCCAGGTTAGTAGCTAAAGGCTATACACAGAAGTATGGAGTGGACTTTGAAGAAACATTTGCACCGGTGGTAAGGCATACAACTCTCAGACTTTTATTTGCTTTATCTGTGCAATTAGGTTTAGACATTTCACATCTGGACGTGACAACTGCTTTCCTGAATGGATATCTTGAGGAGGATATTTACATGGAGAAGCCAGAAGGCTTTGTTTTACCTGAAGGTAAGGGGCAGGTGCTTAAGTTAAAGCGTGCCATATATGGTCTCAAACAATCCTCAAGAGCCTGGTACAGGAGAGTAGATGACTGCTTAACTGAGTTTGGTTATACTAGGTCTAAACTTGAACCTTGTTTGTACATTAAGAATGATAATGGTTTAACTGTAGTTGCTCTATACGTTGATGATTTCTTTGTGTTTTCTAACAATGAAAATGAAACTAAAACTTTAAAAAAGGAATTGTCATTGAAATTTAAATTGAAGGATCTTGGTCAGGTCAAACAATGTTTAGGCATGAATGTCTGTATTGATAAGAAAAGTGGTGTTCTGACTTTAGACCAGACCGACTATGTAGATAAGCTGTTGCATAAGTTTGATATGAAGGACTGTAAGACTGCTCAGACTCCTATGGAGGAGAGGCTTGCCCTTGAGAAAGGAGAAGGTCGTGATGCTGAGTTACCATATCAGCAGCTTATCGGTAGCCTCATGTATCTGGCTGTTTTAACCCGACCAGATATTGCTTTCAGTGTAGGGTATCTTAGTCAGTTTAATAACTGTCATGGCAGAGAACACTGGGCTCAAGCCAAGCGTGTTTTGAGGTACCTTAAGAGGACTAAACATTACTGCCTCAGGTACAGTCGTGATCAAAATCCAAAACTGACTGGCTTTGTTGATGCTGACTGGGGCAGCAACGTTCTGGATAGAAGATCCTATACGGGATTCTGTTTTTATATGTCAGGATGTGTGGTTTCATGGTGCAGCAAGAAGCAAAGTAGCATTTCTTTATCGAGTACCGAGTCGGAGTACATTGGTATTTCGGAATGTGTAAAAGAAGCCATGTATTTGAGAACATTGCAGCATGAAATTACAAATGAAACATATTGTGTTACAATATTTAATGATAACCAGAGTGCTTTGAAGTTGGTATCGAACCCTGTGTTCCATAACAAGTCAAAGCATGTGGATATACGCTATCATTTTTGCAGGGAGATTGCAGCTAAGGGTTTGGTAGAAACCAAGTACTTACCAACAGCTGAGATGCCAGCTGATCTTTTAACTAAAAGTCTTGGTTCTGTCAAGCACCATAAATTTGTTGACATGTTAGGAATTGTGCCTAAATGAGTAGAATGTTTAGTTGTTTTATTTCTTTAGTTGCAATGGCTTAAGATGCTTTGATATAGTGGGGGTGTTGTTTTTATATCAAAGTAGCGCCATCTGTTGAAACTGTCAATATGTTAGTGTTTTTCTTTCTCTGGGCGTTCTAGTTTTGAATATGATGTTTTTATATTAGTTGTCATGTCAACAACGTCAAATATATCACTCTTCGATTAGCATCCAATCTGTTGGTTTTACTATAATAAGTATACCGTTTTAGTAAAATTTATGCCAGGTATTGAGACTACATATATTTATTCGTAAACCCAGCATTCATGTCCCAATTAGTTATCGGTGTCTGCTACGAGTATACAGCAAATATACCAATACCTAACCTACATTACTGTGTTAATACCTAAATTATACATTTCAAATGATACTGCAACCTTAATTTTAACGTGCTCACTCAATAATTTGTGTGAGGAAATTCAATGTCCATTATGAATTATTACCTTATTTAAATATTCTATTCTGAGAGAATAAATTAGACTTACCCTGATTCAGTAAGAAGTATATACATTATACTCGAGCTATTTACAAAACGGAGGTTGAAAATAAACAACAAACTTCGTAATAGATGTCGTCAAAGGCTCCGGCAGGTTTGGCCAGCTCGTGTAAATAGCCCTAATAAACTGGTAGTACCCACGATGTATATTAATCAATATAATAAATTGAATTATTGGAACCCTTGATAAACTTTGATGATAAAGTTATTAGCGGGCTTGTTCCGTTTTAATATCGCTTTAAAATTTGTTCTGAAATTGGTTTGTACCTATGTGTTTCACACGAATCATGGTACAAATACTTTAATTAATATATAATTCAATTATACATTGAAGCAAATCACACAGAGTAATAATGCTACAAATTAGTACAATCTGCTTTAAAGTGGCACCTGTAATTTCCATACAGTTTATACCTCAAAGTGTCTCTTAGGTGGAAATGACAGGTGTCAGAATTGACTTCTTAACCGCCGACCACTATATTTAGCATAAAGTTTATTGGTAAAATGCAATTCCAATTTACATCGGACTTTGCTTTACCTTGATCTCTATTTTATTAAAAAGTAACATAATATATTTTTTTTATACTCCTGTTAGTACGCTACGAGTAAAAAATATAAATATTTTGTGAATTACAAAAAATTTTTACCCCGTTTGGTTATTTTGAGCGTGTTCTGGTGGGAAATGAGATAGTTACTTGCGGAAGCATTCCGCTCTAGGCGGAAACCTCGCACGCCAGTTCATTGTTGTGACTGCGATTAACGGAGATAACAATCGTGTATTAAATAAGTTTTAAAATGGAAAGCGATTTACTGGCTGGTTCTGCTGAAATATATTTAGCTGTAATATATTTTGAAAATTGTCTGAAAATATATTTGGCCATGCCATTGTAGCCAAGCGATAAGGCACGCGACTGTCAATCGGTCAAGTCGCATCAAACCCCGGCTCGTAACTACCACTGGCTTAAAAAACATAATGTTTAACATTAACATTTTTATTTTTTATTTTTTCATTTGATATTTAACATTACTGTTGTAGATTCTGTCTAATCTCTGTTGTGCAGACTCTTCAGAAGTTATTTTTCTTTTCTATAGGCATATTCTATTTGACATATTCTTTTATTCAATATTTTAATGTTTATTGTTTACCTAGTTACTTCAATATAAACACTCGTGGCAGTAACATCTCTTTTACTATTTTTCCTATAAATTCTTTACATTTACGAACCTTCGACTAAATATTCCAACACGTTATCAGCACGAATTGAGGAAGCGTTCGTGTAAAGTTTAAATTGTAATATTATAGTATAGTATATATTCGTCAAACAGTTATTTCGTCAAAATGTCACGCGAATCTGGAGATGTCTCGGGTGTTCATAAGTCGAGTTCCTCTTCAATTCCATCCTTTTGCCTGAAGAATAAAGATGGGTATCCTGTATGGAAGTTCAAGATGCGTAATTACCTTTTACATGAGGACTTATGGGAAACAGTTAGTGGTTATCCGACAGGTGATACGACCCCCGCCTCAATCAAGGTACGAAGCGACGCAAAAGCGCTTGCAAAAATATGCTTAACAGTAGATGGTGCAGCTATAACTCACGTCAGATGTGCGAAGACTGCAGCCGAAGCATGGAAATCTTTGCAGAAAGCTTTTGAGGATAAAGGTATGGGACGAAGACTAGCTTTAGAGCGTAAACTGTACAGGTTAAGTCTGTCAGATTTCGATAACATCGAACTGTATATTAACGCAGTTATGTCAACCGCACAGGATCTTGCGGATATTGACAAAATTATTGAGGATACGTCAATTGCAGCTATACTTTTAGGAGGTCTCACTCCAAAATATGAACCTCTTATTATGGCGCTGGAAAACTGTAATATTGACGTTACTACAGATTTAGTGAAAACTAAACTGCTGAATGAGATGTCCAAAAATGCAGCTACGCCAATGGATTCTGCTTTCAATACTAAAGTAAAGCCTAAGTCAAAGAAGAAGGAAATAGTGTGCTACGACTGTAAAGTACCTGGACATAAAAGGCCAGACTGTCCACAGAGAAGCAAGAAGGAGAAAGTTAAAGCGGTTAAAGGAAATGACTCCACATTTACTGCTCTAAATACCTCTGGTAGCTCAAACAAGGACCTTTGGTACGTAGACTCAGGATGCACAAAAAATATGACTTCTAGACGTGATTGGTTCCAAGATATTACATTAATGGATAAAGGTAGCGTTACCGTCGCTAACGGAGTATAAATTAAATGCTGCGGAATTGGTAATATCTCAATTAATACACCAGAGAACGTTGTCAACAGTATCAGCGAAGTGGCTTTTGTTCCTGATTTAAAAGCTAACCTGTTATCTGTACAAAAGGCTGTTGATAAGGGTTTTATTTGTGTTTTTGATAAAAATGGATGTAACTTTTATAAAAATAATGCTTTTCGTTTTACAGGTGATTCCGTTCTTCATGCCTCGCCCTGTGGTGGACTGTATGTACTCGATGGTACCGTGAATGTTCCCAATAACGCGGCAAACAATTATTTGACGCAGGATGTGCACTCTGGTTGTCAGAATAGTTACCAACTTTGGCACAAGAGGTTAGGACACTTGTGTCGTATAGGCATGAACCAACTGAAGAATCACGAGGTAGGCGTAGAGTTTAAGGTAGTAGATAAAAGTAATTGCATCGCTTGCGTAGAAGGTAAACAAGCAAGAAAACCTTTTAAGAAGGTAGCATTTAATAGGGCTACCTCTGAATTGGAATTGGTTCATATGGACTTGTGTGGACCCACGTCTACAACCTCCTTTCAAGGAAATAAGTACATGTTAACTATAGTAGACGATTATTCAAGAAAGGTGTTTGCTTATTTTGTCACTTCAAAGACAGAGGTCAAAGACAAGTTTTGTCTCTTTCAAACCTTTGTCGAAAATCAATTAGATAAAAAGATTAAAGCGATTAGGACTGACGGTGGCAAAGAGTTCGTCAACAAGGAGTTTGTTGATTACCTTGACTCAAAAGGTATCGAACGTCAAGTGACGACACCGTACAGCCCTCAACAAGTGGGGGTAGCTGAACGTACGCATCGATCAATAACGGAGAAGGCGAGAACGTTGCTAGCTGAAAGCTCATTACCTAAAGCATACTGGGAAGACGCTTTCCGAGTTGCCGTATATCTAAAGAATAGGTCGCCTCACCGAGCTTTAGGTGGGCAAATTCCTTATGACAGATGGTGTGGTCGTAGGAGTGATCTTGGTCACCTGAAAGTATTTGGGTGCAGGGCACTCGTTCATATACCTTCTTGTCACAGGAAGAAGTTAGATTAGAAGGCAAAGGAAGCGATTTTTGTCGGTTATTCTGAGAATCCTAATACTTATATATTTAGGGATCCGTCAAACCCTCGACAAATATTTATGTCCAGAGATGCAACCTTTTTTGAGAATAGCTTTACAGGTTTAAAGCAGAGGCAAGTTGAGCCTATGGTACAGTCCGACTCGATATTATTATTCGAAGAGAAGGAGCCTGAGACCGAAGATTGTCAATTTTTTGACTGTGTTGAGAGTACCAGTTCTGCGGCTGAACCATCTACATCGCAAAATCATGAAGCGGAAGCTATGGAAGAGCAGTTTATCCATGAGCCTATATTACCTAGTAGTGATGTAGAGTCGGCAAGTTTGGACGAGGAACAACCTGTCCTCGAGCAGCGGTATCCCTCAAGAAGTAGGAAACGACCCGATTTCCTTACTTACAATGTGTCAACGGTGGATTCGGATGAACCAACGACATACTATGAAGCTACTCATGCCGATCATGCCGAGAAATGGCATCAAGCGATGACTGATGAGTATAATTCTCTGATTAAACTCCATACGTGGGACTTAGTTGACAGACCTAATAAAAAGGTCATACCATGTAAATGGGTTTACAAGATCAAAAAGGACGCTTATGGAAACGTCACGAAATATAAGGTGAGGCTGGTCGTCAAAGGTTTCAATCAAGTCAAAGGAGTGGACTACGACGAGACGTTTGCACCAGTGATCCGTCATTCTTCGCTGCGCACTCTATTTTCATTAGCTGCAGAGATGGGGTTAAAAATGAAGCATCTGGACGTTGACACCGCCTTTCTAAACGGAGATTTAGAAGAAGAGGTCTTCATGCAGCAACCCCTTGGGTTTGTAGAAAAAGGCAAGGAAAACAAGGTTTGTTTGCTGAAGAAATCGCTATACGGCCTTAAACAGGCACCACGAGCTTGGGACAAAAAGTTAAACGAAACGCTTTTAAAAATAGGTTTCATAGGAACTCCTTCCGAACCTTGCGTGTATACTAAACTCTTTGGACAAGAACTCGTGATTTTGGGTGTATTTGTCGATGACATAATTGTCTTCTTTAAATCTGATTTGACATTTGACACTGTCAAGAATGATTTGTCGAAATATTTTTCACTAAATCGGTCTTTTAAAATCGTATTTAGGATTACAAATTTTCTCTTTGACATATTCTTTTATTCAATATTTTAATGTTTATTGTTTACCTAGTTACTTCAATATAAACACTCGTGGCAGTAACATCTCTTTTACTATTTTTCCTATAAATTCTTTACATTTACGAACCTTCGACTAAATATTCCAACAATTACTTTTTCGATAAAGGAAAACATCGTGAGAAAACCGCTCTACGGGAGTGGGAAACAAGCTCTGGATCGCTTTCGGAAAAGTACTGCTCACGCCAAATTCTACCCCGGGCCTCTGGAGTATAACCTATGAAACGCGAGGGGGGATATTGTTCATGACTTATTATTACTTGTAAGGATCCATTATTTTTTATTACTTGTATTACTTGTAAGGATACACAGGGTTCCAAACTTATAATATGCAGATTAGGGTGGAGCGAAACAATTTTTTTTTTAATCTTGATATTCCTGTATGCTTAATCGATGACCCGTAATACTAGAAGTCTTCGTTAAATTTTTGGGCTATCTATGTCAATATCTTAAGGTGGCGCAGTAGACTTGAATTTTAGAAAAATGCATTATTTTGTTTTGCATACAGAAATTTATTTTCGATCATAGTTACCATTTCTTTTACGATATTAATACTTGAGTTTGCTATAAAGCATAAAGTGTAAATGAAAAAGACGTAGAACAATAACTATAAAAAATGTGAGCTATTGTCCTAAATCGGAAGTCTCCTCACCGACCTTTTGACGAAAATACTGAGATTTCGTGTCGAAATGTGGTGTATCTTGCCTGGCTTTTATCCTTGTACGAATGAAACCATCTCTTGCTACTGGTCCGCAGACAATAAAGTTTCTCCACCTTTCAATTAAGTTTCTTACCAGTTTCACATACCTTTCTACTGCCCGAATATGGCAAGGATACTTTTCAATATCAAGCCTTTTGCCTCCTGAAGGAAAATTTTCGTTATCACTGTATTTCATTGTAATTGGAGGTTCAATTATCTTTTCTTTATAATAATAGTCTCAACGTCTAATAACAGTCTTCCGATGTGATGTATTGTCAGTCTTAGTCATGACTAAAGTCTTGTCTTTAAGACCGTCAAAGTAAATGGCCGTTATAAGTTTATTGCTATCAAGTCATTGCAAATCATTGCGTGTTTTTTCCGCTCTCGACGTATTTTGCTTCTGTTTATAACTTTTGATGAGTTTTAGGTACTGATGACATTCAAATCAAACAATGCAGCATTTACAATAAAAGCAGCAGATCGATCAGAAACTCCAGTTCTATCACTTGCGGTAGCTAGATTTTGTAATTTGCCTCTCACCTGTTAGGCGTCATGCCGGGTTCGGGTTTCTAATATGAGAATTTTAGCTTCATCTAATGTTTCGGTAGAAGAACTGCCAGATGTTTCGACTATCAGTGAGGTTGATGAAGAAGTACATGGAGTTGTGAAGGATTTTTAATAAACTTATTATGTTTTAGCATCCTAATTTCAGTACGGCGGATATAATGTGTCATCACCTTACCCAAGGAACCAATAAACATCTTCCGATAGATTCGTTGATCTTTCAAGAAGTGTTCTTCAGCAGCAGGCACTTTACTAACACATTTGCATTGTTCTCTAGTGGTACACTTGCATGTTGTGATGTCGGACAATATTTTGACAGAATCTTCGTGAAACATTAGTTTTTTGGCGTCACTACGCTAGTTTTGTACTTGCAATACGAAATCAATCCTGCGACTACTTGTAGGTGACTTATTGTAGGAATGGATGCTTTAACCCATATTCTCTATGTCAGTTGCAATAATTTCACAGAACTTTTTCACCAAGGTTCTTTGCCTTTGTTTAAGTCTAACATGTTGTCTCTAAGACACAAATACAAATTTAGAACATTGCAATACGGTGCCAATACATTACCGCTTAGTTTTAGTGCATCACCAAACACAGGACACTGCAAATCATTACGGGTTTTAGGCATTTTTGAACATTAAATTCACTTCTCTATCTGCATTTACAACGAAGATTTTTCTTAATCTGTAACTATTTTCAGCCCTAATTAACGATAAACTAAAACAAACCAATACGTTAATACGCGAGTTAAGGTCAGAATCAAAGTAAAATCAATATGATTATGGCATTTATGGCATAAATTTACGAAATGACTTCACTTTTGCTGGTAAAACCTCGTACTAAAATTTCACTTTTTTGCAAATTACCTTCACAGTGCGCCACCTGAAAATATAGTCGTAGAGATTTGGTTTTCTGTACAAAGTAAGCTTTTATATAGGGTCATCGATTGATAACACAGGAGATTTAAAAAAACGAAAAAATTTTTTTTTTCCTTTTTCGCTCCACCCTAATGCAGATGCACCACCCTATTTGCAACTAATTAACGCCATATAATTACATTCAACTCGTACTATATCAGAATATTCAGAATGGAACGATGCTGGAGAAGAGCTGACATTCCTGGGTTGTACCTTTTATTATTCCGGTAAGGGCAAATATTTGTGTTATTAGCACGAGTATGTCTCAGGAACACTTGAGATGTTTTCTATGTATTCAATAATATCTTTAGATAGGTTTACTTTTGTTTAGTATCCATAAAACAAGTATTATTTGACTTAAAGAGTTGATGGATTTATGTAAGATTAAAAAAATTAAAATAACATCTAGTGAAATTTAAATACAAAATTGTGAGAAGTCAGTCTGTCAACGCTTAATTTGCATTACTTGGCATAGAATAATTTGGCAAGCCCATGTCATCTATCAGAGTAATTATATATTTCTGACGGTTATGGTAAGGCTAAATTATGATATTTTTCATCACCACCACCACCACATCAGCCCTAGGACGTCCACTGCTGGACATAGGCCTCCCCCAATTTCATGGGGGGTAAATGCCATAATCGCCACGCTTCATCACATTTGCTCACGCTTCATTTTTCATCACATTTGCTCGTAAAGGGCCTTATTGTACGCATGCGTATAGAGCAGCTATGGCCGATTTACCTCCCGCGAGAGTTATGGATTTGTGTGTGATCTGATTGGTTTAAAAAATCAGGTTGCCGCGCTCCATTGCATTACTGCTTTGTGATTGGTTGAAATATTGAATCTGAAAAATGTAGTTGGCCGCGCGACGCATGAATACTGCTTGGTTGAAATATTGAAGCCGCGTGCTCCTTTCGCAAGGACGACCCAGCGATCAAAAAATGGGCATGTTCACCTCTAGTTGATACTGAAGTTAAAGTGGTCGATTTCGTCAATTTGGATTGTTGTTATTATGAAAAACATTGTGATTAACTCGGGCGTAAGAATATTACAAACTCGAGTCATCAAAAGCCTTCTGATAGACTCTCGTTCGCAATTTTTCCGCTTACGCCCCTCGTTAAACTATAAACTAAGTGTATATATGCAGCGATTTTAGATTCTAGGTATATTATTTTTGGTCGCTCTTGGAGATCAACGGTTCAAACGTATGACGATCGTCATTTGATGTACTCTTTTCGATAGGATCCTTATTGCTCAACGTCAAAGGCAGACAATGGATGCATATTTCTACTCTACTGATATATTCACTTGGCGGTGGCAGTTTTTGATTTATAGACTGACTCTCTTTCTATGACGATGAAATACTTTTCATTGTCATAAAACGAGAACCTTTGGATTGTTTTAATAAAGACAGTAAAAAGAAAATTGTATTAATCTAAATGAAATATTTTATCTCTCTTCCTAGAAATTGCAGTCATTAGTTCCTCTATAAATGCCACATAAAATGATCACTTATCTACCGTCGCCGTTAACACGATTAAGTATTCTATTGAAGGCGCCACGGTACTTAATTTAAACTAAGTGTTTCAAGTTATGTAGTTAATTCTACTAGCGCACAATGCCATTATAGAGGCGGCGTTCTACGTACTCACAGCGTCGGGGATTGGCGAACGTACAGAGCGGAACAGAACGAGGGACTTAGCTTAGCAAGGGACTATAGTGTTATCCAAGTGATTTTCAATCGACTTAAAGGTGAATTAAAAATGAAAGAAAAATATTGAAATAAAATATTTTTATATCGCTGATCGCAACCCCCATGCCAAGCGTGGCGATTATGGCATTTACCCCCCATGAAATTGGGGGAGGCCTATGTCCAGCAGTAGATGTCCTAGGGCTGATGTGGTGGTGGATATCGCTGATAACCCTTCCGCTGTAAAGTTGTTAAAATGACACATGACTGTCGGATTTACTTCCTGAGGAGGAAACATGCAGGTATTTGCACAAAAGTTTAACAAATATTTACATGTTTAATTGAAAAAAAAAAAAACTATGGCTGAACAATTCCCGTTTGTGTAAATGTAAATGTCTCTCGTTCTGTTTCATCCTGTATATTGATATAACTATGAATAGATAGGTATTTGTGTAAGTAAAGTTTCAAGATTACCTCAGCTTTTTTCGTCCTCCTACCTTTTTTCCGGTTTCACCCATAAAGAGCCCGGGATCCGCTTTGGTACTTAATCCCAAACGTAGGCACTAGTTTTACGTAAGACTGCCATCAGACCTTCCAACCCAGTGGGAAAACTAGACCTTGTTGGGATTATATGGTTTGAAATTATGCCTCTATGCTGATGATCATCAAGGGCCGGAAAAACGCTCGTCATTTCATACTGTATACAATTTCAACAAAACATGTTTCGTACAACTCCGCCCGCTGATAAAATAAGGGCTAGATAAACTCTCTTCTAATTATTTTTTAACATCGGTGGCAAACAAGCTGGCGCTTGCAACACCAGAGGCGTCACTCGCGCGTTTTCCGAACCGTAAAAAACCATTTCACGCCTTTTTAGCAGAGTCCAATGCTGATCAAAATGTTATAAGCATTGCTTCCCCTCTATTTGGGTATTTAACCACTAGGTTAAAACAATATAGTTATTGCTGACCTTGCAGCCCTGAAGTTGCTCACAGCTCTCTCGAGCAGAGTGTGTGGCGCCAGGTGTAACAACGGGCATGCAGTAACGATACCCTAATGTTTGTTCTCTTGTTGGAGACGCAGGTCGTAAGGTGGCGTTCTCCCCAAACCAGCTTACTATACCAATATTGTATCTATATCAGTATATCACATTTAGGTGACTTCCTGATTTGTCGGTGTGGAGGCGGTACGATATGGAAAGTGTAGAGGCGGTACGATATGGAAAAAAAGTGTCAGCGTTAGCACCGCGAGTCGAGTTAGCACCGCGAGTCGAGTTAGCACCGCGAGTCGAGTTAGCACCGCGAGTCGAGTTAGCACCGCTTTTTACTGCGCCCTCACATGTAAATGAGTGGCTCATGACTGACGCGGGATGATAACTTAAGCAATTTCAGGCATTCTTTGCCGTTGAGTAAATAAGAACTTAAAGTACACCCAGCTAACCGCCGTGGGTGTACTTTTAGTTCTGCTGGGTGTACTTGAACTCAACAGTGCCAGAAGGCCTCCACAAATACGTAGCACGTACGATTCACTGCCTCCTATAAAGAAAACGAAATCTCTATACAGGTTTAAAAACTCGGCTAAGAGCATATCGGGTCATGCTCAGTGTAGGGTTCCATAGTTGCCCAATTAACATACTTTTAAAAAATCAATGACAAGCAAAAGGGAGTATTTCCACAGTATTTCATACGTCTTTTACTAAGAAGGGAAGGCTTTTTACGATAACTCAAAAACGGCTTAACTGATTACATCCGCTATAGTTTTCGTTGGAAGTCTTTATTCAGCTTTACTTACATGATTTGGCACCATGACACCATAGGGTTGAAACAAGAAAAAACATCCCCACTTTACGTGAAAGGCAAGAGAAGGAGGTACCCTTAAAAAAAAATTATGAGATTTTATTTTAAGACTTTCTCAGTTTTATTGATTTACGGTTTGGTCACAGCAAAAAACCTCGAGTAACTGGCTACCAGTAACATAACCAAAGCATGAGAGTTGTCAACATACACCAACTGATATATGTATATTTTTATCGACTTCATTTATACTCTTATTTACTAATTAACAATGCACTCTCTCGTTTTGAATTTAGCCCCATAAAATGTAGAAAAGCGCCTACACACTTTCGTTTAAATTTAGTTATATATATTTTCGTCATGACCACGAACTCGCTTGGTTAGTTATCATTAGATTGAATGGCTCCTCTACATGATGACCCATCCTATGGCCCAGCGCAGGGCCAACGCCACTACACGATGGCGACATTCAGTTCTACATGATAGCCCATCCTATGGCCCAGCGCTATGGCCATGCGATGGTTGAACGCCACTACATGATGGCGACATTCAGTTTTTATACATACATATACAACATTTACTGTATAAAGGTTATTGTGCTAGATAACGTGAGGTCAATCTGCCTCAAGATATTGCATACCAGTATGATACCCATGTGATTCGCGCTCGGTTTCGTGTGCACTAAGCTTACGTGTCAAAGCTAGAAACACATTGAAATGAAATTGAAATGCGAAGTGAAAGTGTCAGATTGCTCCTGAACGCGTTAAACGCGTTTACATACAAGGACGTTACACTGAGTAAGCATCTAGGCTGCTTGGATTTTAGTATCATTGGTAGGTAAATAATTATTATTTCCATATTAAATCTATTAGAATTAGGAGCCAGTGTACTGGCATTCAAATTAATTGTATTTCTTACGTAGGCAGTATGACCACGTAATTTAGTAATTTAGCTCTACATGGTCTACAAGTAATATATTGTATCATGGGTGAAGCGAAAGTTTCCACAATGAAATGGATTCTAAAGAAGAATCTTGAGCGTAGCGAGAGATTTAAATGTATACGCCCAATACAGAAGTAATTTTACTACCGTGTGATACGAGTATATATTTATACTGCTTTTCACACCTTCTGTGAGAAAAAGGGTCATTGTTGCTCTCTAATGAGGGAAGAAAATTACGACTTTGATCTCTTATCCGAGGGCAACAACGACACTTTTCTGAATACCAGGTGTGAAAATAGTATCAATGAAATTTGATAGGCGGAATAACCCGACAGAACTGTAAAGGAATTTCATAGAAAATTGAACGCCTCGGCCGGGAAGTAGTAGTAATTTTTATTTTATTAAATGTCAAACATGGCGTCTGTTAAATTTATTTCATTGCATTTGTTTGAGAAAAGCACTATACAACTCTCGGAAGAAACGTTGGGCTGCAGGCCGCGTATCCCTATCCGCCTATATCTACTTGGCCTGCAATTCCTTCGTGTCCCGGCCTCTATAGTAATGTACTATTTCTATTCTTCTAACGAGTCGAGCAACGAATAGTATCATACTTTTATTTTATTGCTTATCTTGTATAATATGTTAGTTTTTTTTTTCATTCAAGGTGCCAAAACCGAAGAGCTGTTTTGCTTATTGCATCCATTGTGCTACCCTGTGCATTTTTGTTCAAAAATAGAAATTGTTAAAGAGTGAACCATGAAAATACATTGCTAGCAAAATTGATCGTTGCACTGTTGACAAAACTAATTTGGTTTTAACTAAGCTAGTCACGTTTGATTTTTATTCCGATTCCACAAAAAGTCTGTATACGGATGCAGATGTACAGAGAGAAAAAAACAAGAAAAAAATATTAGTCAATAGTAAAATAGTATAGATCCCAGGACAAGGTGATTATATACTAACGGTTACAAACCACTTTACTTATAGTATTAACTAACAGCAAACAATATATATCATTTTTTATAATATATATTTTTTTGTTATTCATTTGTAATATTTAGTAATCTTACGTACTGGTGCTAGTACACCATTTATAAACTCAAGGAAAGTTTTATAGAATTTGTACGACTCTGTAATTCGGGGTAGATAATATTAATTTCACAATGAAGCAAAACCGTTTTGCATTTCCCCTATACTATGAAATTAATAAAATTTCCTTAAAATTATACTTTTTTTTACCGACAAGAAAAAAAATGATATTCACGTTTTTAGATATCAGGTTTTTTAATTCGAACATTTTTCCTCTCAGTGTGAATTTTACTCGCGTTAAAAGTTTGATTGAACATAAATAAGCACTATTAGTACAGTCAACAGCAAAAGTAAATTAACACTTTTGCATCTCATGCCATTGTAATAAGGTGAAAATGTGTTATCTCACTTTTGCTCTTACCGTACCATATTCATATACGATTCATGTTAACAAATCACATTTCAGTTATTTAAAGGGACAACTTTTTGGTGATATCGGAAATTGGTCGTGATTATAAATCCGGCCATTTGTTACAAGCTTCGGAGTATTTAGGTCTTAAAGTCCTGTAAAGTCACTATTTGCTATTTGGTAGTACGGCGCGGTTGGCAACCTTGTCAACACTCAAACTAATGAAGAAGTCCAATTGTGGTCCGAAACATGTCGCAAATAGTGACGTTACAAGTGAATTTCAACCGTATTTCTTTAAGTGGTAATATGATTTGCTTTGATTTGACATATATTTTATTTGACTTGGACTTTGTATTTGTGTTAAATTCTATTAGATTTCATTGTAATAATTTTCACATACCACTACTTTCTCTCCGAAAATGCAGCCAGTGGCGTCCATTAGCACTGAAAATCATTTATTAGAATGTGATGCGTTGCTCCGCCCAAGAACGAACACCGACATATGTACCGATTATATGTGCCCTTAGTTAAAGATGTCTGTAGCTGTATATGATACGAGCGTTCCCTGACCTTGGTAACTAAATACAGATAGAAGTATTACCATTTCTACTATTGGCTCTGTGAGCTGTGTAGATCTTGAGATTTTTTATTTGATTTTTTTTCACGTGTTCAATCACGAGAATCAGTTGAGAAATGCGATCTGTAGAGAAGAAATACCGGAAATACGGACATCTGGACATCCGGATAGACGAAATCATTTAATCGAAGCTGAAGCGAAGACCTATGTTTCACTCGATCGAAAATGAACGCCCATCCAGTGTCTCTCTGCTCACATCTGACGTTAATATATAGGAACAATACTTACAAAGAATGTTTACCAGGATATGGGCGTTAAAAATGGGATGATTTACGCGGGTATTCTCAACAAAAATCCAAAAGTTCTTACGATGGTACATCATGTCATAACCACAGGAATTAGTTATTTGTCGACCAATTTAAGGCAATAAACATTCATCATCATCATCATCATCATCATGCTGGACATGGGCCGCGGAGCAGAAGCGATGTGTGTGACATATAGAGTAGTAATCGACACTATCGATAGTCGATAGTTTCGGAAAGATCAAATATTCAAAACCGCCTCCGCCTTTCCGCTTGAATTCATGTAGTAACTATCAGCACTAATTGAATTCTCGTTAACTTTCGGAAGAAATAAATACTACTCGTACCTATACTCGTAGTATGTCTTATTCTCGGTTCTATATTAATTTTCATCTAAAACCGGTGCCGGTGACCCGTTTTAACAAACATCTAAACTAACAGATAAACACAGTGTAATATTATGTAAGCTGATGTAAAGAAGATAAGAAGGTAAATGTAAGAATGTATGTTGTACTAATACTCGTAATGATTCAAATTTTGCACGCACCTGTTTGTATCGTACGAGTATAAGCAACCTAAGCATCTGTGGCGTGGATTTTGCAAGCTTGATTCGCAGCGATTTCCGCCACATAACTGTTGAAACATGCTGATGACTAGCCGTTAGGGACGCGTTGGACTAGAACAGCAAGAGTAAGAGCTACACAAGTTCTAGTGAATTTTTGCTTCATGACTGCCGCAATCATCACAATAATCAGCACGACTTCGTTTAAAATCAGATCATTAAATTTATGTATTAAGACTCACATCAACGAGTCGAAGAAAAATGACTTATTTCCAACTCTCACGAAATTTCATCAAAGAATATTTGTGTTTGGCTGCTCGGGGCATCTTAATCAAACGCATGCCGAACCATCACTAAAACTTTATTTGTCCTTCTCGACCTGCTAACACGTTATTCATCTAAAACTTCACTCAGGAAATACGCTATTAATATCAAACTAGTGATTAGTATTGACAGTCTGATTACTTTGCTCCTATGCATTGGTTCGAAATCCTCACATCGCGTCTGACTGTGTATTTGCGTGCCTCCCCGTTTATGCTTCCCGGTGATATTCGGGATAGAGACGAGACGTGCCGATGCATACATCCCCATAACGGGCCCTAAGCCTGACGGTGTTCGCTTAGCTCGCAGATTATCGGCGATTGAGTGGTTATTATGGATGAGTGGGTATAATTGACACTGTAACAAATATACAAAGAAACCCACAAACTCCCCTAAATAAACGCATTTAAAGGCCACGCCCCGTATACCTTCGTCGCTCCATCGTAGATAAACAAGAGTGGTAAGAACTATTTGGTTCAATTTGTATTGACTCAGCGAAGATAATATGCCGAGCGGAAACCTTTGTGGTGTAAAGTAAGTATTGTTACATTAAAAAAACTTTTCTTATTCTTATTCATATCAGTTTGTAATAAGCAGTGATCGTAACTATTCTAGCATTTTCGGTGCTGCGTAGTGATGTTAACAGAATTGGGATAAATTATTTAAATTCTTATGATTCATTAGCGTTAATAACGTTAATATTAACCTTAATTAACACCACTACGCTGCACCGAAAATGCTACAAAAGTGACAATCACTGGTAATAAGTTGTATTTTTTTACAAAAGTGAGGTGACTAGATTAATCGCATTCCCATACTTTGATGCAGCTCTGTTCTAAAGAATTCTATTATCTCGCAATTATTCCATTAGTTAACTCGCCTGGAAACATTGCCTCGATTTCTTTTGTTATTTTCTGCCTGTTTCGTGTAATTTGTTAAACGTTTGCTTGCCGTACCTGTAAATACTTACAACGTCAAAAAAAAAGTAAAAGTAAAAGTCATCGAAATATAATAAGTATAGAAGAGTAACGTCAAACAAAACTGACGTCGAAATATGGTCCATTTTTCATGATTTTGAAACTAAAACGTCTTATGTATCATTGGCCAATCAAATATTCAAAATAGTTTAAGTAGACTACATTTTCACAAAGGTTTTATACTATTGCATCAATAAAAAAAGTTACATGTGCCGTGACTGGTTAGAATACATTTAACACGTGATTTTTATTTGTCATTAATTAGTTGAATTCAGTCTTCTTGAACTTGATATAAATACGCCTAATTTTGACATGGATGGTGTACTACAAAATGACCCAATCTTGTATCTTCTTTCAATCTTATATCTTTAATTTATATTTATCAAGGGACCTATTCTAAAACTGGATTTAAGTATTCAATTCAATTCGTTTATTGCATACATGTTGTTAAGTTTACAAGGTGTTACACTCAGGTTATGTATCAAACATGTACCCTGCAAGGGCATCGCAATGTTATACTTGTGTGTGTGTGTGTGTGTGTGTTTATCGTCTAGGTATTCGTTTAGGGAGTAATAGGCTTTATTTATTAAAATTTGCTTCAATTTGTTGACGAATATGTTATCTTTTGGTTCACTCTTTATGGTTTCGGGTAGTTTATACACTTTTATAGTCATTTTAAAAGGACCGGTAGAGTGGATTTTTAACTTAGACGAAGGTGCCATTAGATTATTATTTTGTCTAGATACATATCTCAATTGGGCATTTTCTCTTTAAGTGTACAATTCGGGGTGTTTTCGTACGAATTTACAATTTTCTATAATGTATAAGCACGTAAGGGTAAGTATTCAGTATTTGATAAAATTGCTAACGTAGTCGACCGGTTTTTTAATAGTTTGATAAAATTAGCTTCCTAAAGTATACCTTCAAGATGGAACGTCTATCGCCCCAAAAACAGGCGACTAAAGTGAAATAGTATACTATAGCTAGCACGATCGCGTTCATAACGAAAGTAAGAAAAAAAAGCTGGCTAGTTAATCTAGCAAGTGGATGATAAGTGGACGCAAACACGATCGTGCTATCAGTACATTGTGTCTCGCGTATCGCGTAAGTATATACTTTCACCTTAGGTCTCACCCTGCTTCTCTTCATCTGCTAGTAGTTCTTTGAATAATGGGCTCCACATACTATCAATAAATTTCTATACTATATACTAAACCTTACCGAGAAATATCAAGCAGTTGTGCAAATGAAATTTTAAACTGGATTTAGATTCGTTAAATTTTGGTAAATCATGATTGGGTTGATTGACCAAAATTTAATCAAAACACATCAGTACTAAAAGGTAAAAGTGAACTTATTTTCATCCTAATTATTTATCCATGACAAAATGGAGGAAGTGCCCTCCAGGCAAGTTTAGATTTCTTCGAAACGATTTGACCAATATTATTGCTTGTCCGTCAGTGAGAAAAGGCGGGGGTGAGTAAGGTCGCCAGAGCTCCCGAGGACACGCTGTGATGAGAGTGAGCATTATTGTGAGCAAGTTTGCATTATGTCTCTAGTTCTCTGTTGATACACCGAATGCTCAAGTTAATAAATGATCGGCAAAGCGCTTGTGATTATTTTGGAGTCGAAAGCGTCCGTAGGCGACAGTGTCTGCTTACGATCAGGCAGGTCGTAAGCTTGTTTACCACCGTCGTTGTATAAAAAAGGCGAACATACTGTGGTTTTAGACCAAATTACTCTGTAACCGTCGACAGTATTCAATTTCATGTATCGCCTCATCTCTTCTTTTTTCTTGTCTGAGAAAAATCAACCTTCACTAAATGCGTTTTTTGTACACCAATTTTTCGTTGTGCTTATCTTAAGATGTTATTAACTAATATCGAACGCGTACTTATCTGTACGCTTTTATTTATATTATAATATACTCTTTCCGAAACATATATTGCATAGCATCATCCATAACACAAATGTATGGGATTGTTGTAAATTGAATACTTAAATAATGAAAAGAAATATCTTCCAGCTTGCCATTCGTGTGGCTTATGCACCAATTAATAGTGCTGGTCAATACTTCTAAAATAATATCTGTTGCCGGTAACTATTAAAATTTAATTATTTTCATTTGACACAATGCCAACCGTTCAACTCTACGTTGGATAGTTGACTGAGTTGCAATCGGGCACTGAAACGTCACTGGAAACGTAGGCTCCACCTTTGGCACTAGATTTTGTGGCACCGGTTTTGAGCGACGGTTATGCTTCCATACTTATTATATTTCGATGGTAAAAGTAGTTTATTCTTCAAATTAGGCATATTACATGCACCTATGAACGTCAATAAACTACCACCGGTTCGGAAAAATATACCTCTGCCACGAAAAGAACCGGCGTAAGAAACTCGGCGAGGTGTCATTTTTTCAAAACAATATACATTTTATATAATAGCTAAATATAAAATTACAGTGTCAGCTACTACAACAACAACATTAAAAGTAATTTCACGAATACGAGTATGATGTAAATAGCTGTTTGGACTGTAGTTTATTAATACACGACTCTGCTAGAAAATGTACCGATACATGTTTTAGACTGAAAATTAACACATCGATTTTGACATCACCTGCTCCTTTATCTCCAACCGAGGCTTTTAAACTCGAATTATAACCCAGCAAAAGCGTTGTTAATATTTAATTTAAATATTTACACGGAAATATGTGCTACACCCGCATGCCAAGTGTGGCGATTATGGCATTTACCCCCCATGAAATTGGGGGAGGCCTATGTCCAGCAGTGGACGTCCTAGGTCCTAGGATGTGCTACACACAACAAATATATGAAAACATTTGTCTCTCATATTTAAAAAGGTTTATATTTAAGAATCAGAACAGTTCATAGCACATATATAATTAGTGTTGTACCAAACAACCGTTAGAGAGTGATATCGATAAACAACGATAATTGAGCCGTCCCAGTTAACAAAAGGGCGATTTAGCGGTCTCTGTCCCGCAAGTTAATTGACAGGATTCAATTAGGAAACCCGTGAATACAGTTATAGTTTCAAACCGCGGCTTAATTAAATGTTATTCGATGCCGTAGAAACGACCTTGCCTTACCTATTTTTATTTGCACATCAATAAAAGTTTATAAAATTAAAGTATTTAAATAATTGAAAAATAATAATTTGATCGTTTTCCAATGTCAAACCGCGAAACGAAGCATGCTACCTGCTATTATATATACAATTTTAAACTTATCCTTATCTTGGCAGTCCGGTGGAAAAGCAGCATGTTTATTGACAAAACTAGCTTTTGGCCGCGGCTTCGCACGCGCAGAACAATAAACTTTATTTAGGCTATGTTTTTTTGTAAAACCCTAAATTACTTTTCTTGTATTGTAATAAAGGAGTAAATACACAAAGTTTCAAGTCTCTCACTGAAAATTTTACTACATCCCCATACAAAATTTGTACCCCTATTTAACCCGTTTAGGAGTGGGCTTTTCCAAAGCCCTTAAATTTGGTTTTTCGTATTGTAATAAGGAGTCCATACACAAAATTTCAAGTCTCCGTAAGTTTACTCCATCCCCATACAAACTTTTAACCCACATATTACCCCCTTGAGAGTAGAATTTTAAAAAATCCCTTCTTAGTGGGTACTTACGTAATATAAATTACCTTTACTTTGGGCTAGGCGTTTATTTAAGTGATTGAGTCAGTCAGGAGTTTTCACCCCTATTGAACCCGCTTTGGGGTGGGTTTTTCCAAAACCCTGAAATAACTTTTTTCGTATTGTAACTGTGTACTTTACACCCCTATTTAACCCGGTTAGATGTGGGTTTACCAAAACCCTATAATTACTTTTCTTATATTATTATACGGAGTCTATACACAAAGTTTGAAGTCTCTCACTTAAACTTTTACTCCATCTCCATACAAGCTTCGCACCCCTATTTACCCCCTTAGGGGTGGGTTTTGTCAAAACCCAGAATATTTTTTTCTTGTATTGTAATAAGGAGTCTGTACACAAAGTTTCAAGTTTCTCACCTAAAATTTTACTCCATTCTCATACAAACGTCGCACCCCTATTTAATCCCCTTAGGGGTGGGGATTTCCAAAACCTTGAAATTATATTCATACTAGCTTTTGCCCGCGACTTCGTCTGCGTAGAAGTCATTCTCGCTTTAGAATTATTTGTTTTCCCATACATATTTACCCTTCTTTACACCACCTTAAGAAATGATTACATACAATATGACATGCTCTTTACCGCGCACGGCAAATTTTAATAGGAATCCTTTTTTCAAAACGAATCATCATCATCATCATATCAGCTGAAAGACGTCCACTGCTAGACATAAGCCTCCGCCAAAGAGTGACACAATGATCGTTCCTTTGCCATCCGCATCCAGCGGACACCTGCGACCTTTACCAGGTCTTTAGTCCACCTTGTGGGGGGCCTACCCACGCTGCGCCTTGTACGTAGTCGCCACTTGAGAACCTTTCTTCCCCAACGGCCAACGGTTCTACGTGCAATATGCCCCGCCCACTGCCACTTAAGTTTAGCGGTTCGGAGGGCTATGTCGGTTACTTTGGTTCTACTGCGGATGGCCTCATTTCTGAGACGATCACGCAGAGATACTCCCAGCATAGCCATCTCCATTGCTCTTGGGGTGACTTTGAGCCTTCTTATTAAAATTACCTATTAAGTAAAAGTGTCCGATTGTAACGGGAGTTGGTGCTACGTGCTCGTGCTTTCAAAACGAATGAATAAGCATATTTCAGAATATCAAATGTTCCGATTCTAGACGAATGAAGTCCGTAAAATATTATATGTACAATGATAAAAGTCTCGCTACGCAGTTCTTCCGTAAAACGTCCCAACAGAGCGGGTACTTCATGTAAGTATGATGTTCGAAAGTTCGGAGGCAGATTGGCAAAACATGCAAGGCGGAAGACCGAGTATTCACACAGAGCGGACTTCTTATGTAAGGTTAAGGGCCGAAGGCCTGAAGCAGGGAGGCGAGACACGCGAGGCCGAAGGCCGAGCTTCCCAACAGAGTGGATTCTTCATGTAAAGTTGATGACTAACCGGCCGAAATGGAGTGCGAGGGCGAAGGCTGAGCGTCCCAACAGATCGGGCTGTATCCTTATGTAGGGCCTAAGGCCTAGAGTGGCAATGCACGCGAGGGCGAAGGCCAAGAGTCCCAGCAGAGCGGGCTTCTTATGTAGGGCCGAAGGCCTGATGCAGAGGGGCAAGGCATGCAAGTCCAAAGGCAGATCATTCACTCAGAGCGGGCTCCTCATGCCGATCATTCACACAGAGTGGCAAGGTAGCCAACAGAGCGGGCCCCTCATGTAAGGCCGAAGGCTCGAAGCAGAACGGCAATGCACGTGAGGCTGAAGGCCGAGAGTTACAATGCCTAGACATATAAACCGATAGACAAACAGACACGAATTCTTAAAACTGTTGAAATGTGTTCTGTTTCGATGCCAAGGGCCCTCCAATCGCTCCATTGATTTATCCAGCTGTATTGTATATATGTACTATTTTGTATTATATGTATACGGATAAGCATAGATCCAGGGGCCTTTCAGCTCGAAGTACTAATTTTTCTATGGAAATGTTAGTTTAACTTGTTTGTACCAGATGTCACTGATGGGTGCTATCTCTATCACACTTGCATATTGAAGTGACAGGGATGCAGCGGTCGTGCGGTTAGTTCTTACTAAATACACAATGGCGCTATGATCTATGTAGAGTATTTCACTGGTATCTCTATCTCAGTATATATATTGTATTTACTTTGTGCATAGATCTAAGGTGCTTCAACCGTCGATGTTGACGATTGGGCTGCCCATCCCAAGTGATCTCTTATATCAAACAGTTATTATTGTGTGAAGGATCACTAATTACGTAAAAAATAATACACGACAAAATTAAATTGTACACCGACGATACAAAGACTGCATTGAAGCAGCTGTTTTTGTATTTAAGCATATGAAGACACTCAATTCCAAAGTATCGCAAATTTATTTTGATTTACACGCAATAATAGACCTAATTGCTTAAGGTTATGCTCTAAAATAGCGTAATCAATCAGAAGGAATTATGATATTTCGGCTCTGACATTTCGAAACGTCAGATTCTGCTATGGCTTTAAGTTAAATTTATTGACACGCCGTTATACTCCCAATTGGCTGAAGCTTAAAGCTTAGAATGGCGTATGAGGATTTAAATCACCCCGTTTCATAGACCATATTTGCACCCCCGATTTCATCCCTTTGAGGGTGATTATCGGGACAAAAAGTATACTATAAGTGAATCCAGATTACATACTGTTAGTATACAAAAGATCATCTTGATCTGTTCAGCCGTTTTTGCGTGATTGAGCAACAAACATCCAAACATCTAAACTTTCACATTTATAATATTATATAGGTAGTGGGATATATATTGGGGGACAATCTTACACAAATCGACCTAGTCCCAAACTAAGCAAAGCTTGTACTATGGGTACTAGCTAGCCGATGATATACATACTTATCCAAGGTCGTCACATCCCTACGTCTTATTATTAGTAATGAATGATATGTACTAGTGGCTCTATGAGGCGTACACCAAGCGAGTTCTTTTTTTAAATTTCAAAATTTCGAAAAACTGGTTTGACAAAATTATTCATAAAAATTTCACGAGAATCGGTTGACAAATGTGACCTGTAGAGAACAGCCGGACACCCGCCGAACATACGAAAGCATTTTTGTCTACCTAAGCTTAAACGGAGACCTTCGTTTCACTCGGCCAAAAACTTACAATGTAACGTCTAATCGTGGTATCAGTAATTATAAAGTTGCACAAACAGCTTATACGAAAATACCACATTATTACTTCTCACATCGGTAATGGAAAACAATACAACTTACGGGTTCCTACTTGTTTGTACAGAAGGCAAGCTTAACCCAATCCACTTTGAAACTACACACAAAGCTATTTAAACTATTGTAAACTTTGGTGCACATCAATATTCCAGCGTGTTATTAATTTGCAAACGGTTATACAATACATATTGTGTCAAGCGTGTTTCAAACTTTGTAAACACATTATCGACTTTAACACGATCAAATAACCCGGATTAGATTTGGTTATGTATTAATCCATTAGTCATTATCAATATCCTACAGCTAGCCTACTTATTACCATACAAAACGTAATATTTAAATATTACATTTTATGGTCTGTCCCTTACCTACCTAGATGCCCTGCTGAGTATTTCAAACTACTTAATTGAATGTTATTACAAAGCACTAATTATTCAGACATAATTATGCATTCCTACAACACCTACAGTACTCTAATACACTGACATAGGTAATGTAACTAAATTAATCATCCCGGCGATCTGCAAATTTTAATATCTTAAACCAATATCGACGTACTCATTTATAATGAGTTTATTATTAATTATTGTACGCCGGCCACATAATAAAACTCCTATTACAATTTTTGGCCTCCGGGTCGTATGTCATCAGCGCAATCTGGCCTGTCCACTGTGATTAAGCCAATTAAACGTGATGACGAAGTATATTCCTCGACAGAAAATCTGTCGTCTCCACAATAGACGATTCCGTCAGCACTGACGCTGACATTTCATTTCCCATTCGTGAAACATCCCTAATTTACTCATCAAATTTCCAACCCAAAATTAATTTTGAATTTAGAAGCGCCACAAATCATACACGTATGGAGGTAGTGTTTTCCCGCGGGCATCGCGTGCACCGGCTCATAAATTGGCCGCCTTTGTAAAGCGGAATTGGTTTTTCTCCAAGTTCGATATAGACATCGGCGAAAGAAAAAAATCCGTTATGAAAACAAATGGTACCGATAGAAGAGATAGATCGTGATAGGCAACACTTGCAGGCTGGTTAAGGATAGATAGGAAAATATGTTTTATACTTTTGCAAGATATCTGTGTAATGAGAAACAATAAATATCAATCTTCATCAGATTGTAAGTAGGACATAGCTTTTAAATGTCGATATGTAGCGTTCTTTTTTCATTCATAATCATGCACTTAAGACTGCGCAGTACGTTCGGTTCTCCATACAAACGTATTTATGCTCTCATTTTAAAACGCCAGGCTAGAATAACATGAAACTTTGTATACACAATGGGATCTGGCATATCTAGGTCGGACCATAGTTTCTGTTGCTTGAAATTATAATGGAGAAAAAATACAGCGATTATTAAGGTTTTTATACAAGCCGTAAAAAACTCAAAAAGCCGCTGTATTTTTTTTCTTTTACAATTTCTAGCAACAGAAACTATGGTCCGACCTAGATATGCCGGATCCCATTGTGTATACAAATTTTCATGTTATTCTAGCATGGCGTTTTAAAATGAGAGGGTAAATACGTTTGTATAGAGAACCGAGCCAGACCGAGCGTACTGCGCCCTCTTAAGTAGGTATACAGGTTGTCCCACGGGTATGCCACAAGGTGGGGGAGTGTGTACCTTAAATGTTGTCGATAGGAATTTTTACTTAAAGAAGACTTTTTTTTTATATTAGGAACTGCATTAATACATTTTTTTTTCATCACATATTACCATTCAATTGATAGTTCTTTATATAACTGAAAACGATGCTGGCTTATGATGTTACTAGCATTTGCCCGCGGCTTCGCCCGCGTACTAAGCGAAATTTTTAACCGTCTTTCAGGTTCGTATGTTTGTCCACGATTATCTCGCGTTTGGCTGAACCGATTTAGATGCGGTCTCCAGAAAAGTAGTTGTTACATTCTGGGGTTTCGCTATACGAAGTTTGGTGATTGTGATTCATTAACAGATGAACAGATAAAAAGTCAGTATACATTCTGAGAACCGGCAAACTGTTGAATTTCATTTGATTTTGGCAAAAATAAGGTTCGAAAACTATTATCATACATTTCCGAGAGGCCGAAGGGGAAAGGGCCGATGAAATAAAAGCATGTCTTAAATGGCTCTTAGTAAAAGTATCTGTGTACTACAGTAACACCAATAGGTCTGTAAACGACCTAACAGCGCGCAGCGGCCATAAACTCTGGTCCTTTGAAGTACAGAAATACGGCTAATTCAATATCATGTGTAACATTTATTTTTCCTACAATTAAATTTATTAGGTAGGTTTTGCCAGTTACCATTGGAGCATCCAAAAATAAAATTTGGCCTCACTTCCATTCGCACTCCTTACTGTCAGTCCGTCTGTTACAACCAAGTTGCTTTTACTGGACCTATTGAATTGCAATTTGGCACAAACTATCAAGAATTTAGAGCGCTCGTGGCCCAACGGGACCCGCCTACCGCGTGCGGTGTGCGAGGTTAAGCAATGTGGGCAAAGGTCAGTTCTTGGATGGGTGACCGCTTTGAGTGGTTACTAACTGACTCTCGTGCTTTGAAAGGCACGCTAAGCCGTTGATCCCGGCTGCAATCGTTAAGCCAAGTTAGAGGCCTTCGAGCGGCTTGCGAACTTCTAACAGTCAAGTTGCCCACTCAGTTGACAAAGGGGGGTCGAAGTTGCACCGCGTCCGTAGGGAGTACCCACCGTTACCATACACAGAACCCCTGGGTGGTGCTAAAAGTGCAACAAAAACTGGCAACCGTACTAGTCTTCTCGAAAATCTCACGGATCGTAAATAACTGCCATACGATTAAAAAAGAATTGAAGGTTGATTTAAATGGAAAAAATATCGAAACCTCTATGTCGTTTTTAAAAGCAAATCCATAGATACCCCACACGCCTATATAGTAACATTAAACTTTTTTGCATATAGGTATGAATGGAGTGCCAAATTCTACCTCAGATTCGCATTAAGAGACCTCTCGGATGCTCAGATATCGATTTTGAACGAAATCGGGACGAAAAAAAAAGAAAATCAATATGGCCGCCACTTTCACAAATTTTACCTCGGATTCGTATTAAGAGACCTCTCGGACACTCAGATATCGATTTTGAACGAAATCGGGACGAAAATGAAGAAAATCAATATGGCCGCCACTTTTTTCAAATTTTTCCTCAAATTCGTATTAGGGGACCTCTAGGACGCTCAGATATCAATTTTTAACGAAATCGGGTTGGAAATGAAGAAAATCAATATGGCTTCCACTTTTTCCAAATTTTACCTCGGATTCATATTAAGAGACCTCTCGGACGCTCAGATATCGATTTTGAACGAAATCGGGACGGAAATGAAGAAAATCAATATGCCGCCACTTTTTCCAAATTTTACCTCGGATTCGTATTAAGAATTCTCTCGGACGCTCAGATATCGATTTTGAACGAAATCTGGACGAAAATAATAAAAATGATATGGCCGCCACTTTTTCTAAATTATACCTCGGATTCGTATTACGAGACCTCTCGGACGCTCAGATATCGATTTTGAACGAAATCGGGACGAAAAAAAAAGAAAATCAATATGGCCGCCACTTTCACAAATTTGACCTCGGATTCGTATTAAGAGACCTCTCGGACACTCAGATATCGATTTTGAACGAAATCGGGACGAAAATGAAAAAAATCAATATGGCCGCCACTTTCACAAATTTTACCTCGGATTCGTATTAAGAGACCTCTCGGACGCTCAGATATCGATTTTGATCGAAATCGGGACGAAAAAAAAGAAAATCAATGACTGCGACTTTTTCCACATTTTACCTAGGAGTCGTATTAGGGACCTCTCGGACGCTCAGATATCGATTTTGAACGAAATCGGGACGAAAAAAAAGAACATCAATATGGCCGCCACTTTCACAAATTTTACCTCGGATTCGTATTAAGAGACCTCTCGGATACTCAAATATCGATTTTGAACGAAATCGGGACGAAAATGAAGAAAATCAATATGGCCGCCACTTTCACAAATTTTACCTCGGATTCGTATTAAGAGACCTCTCGGACGCTCAGATATCGATTTTGATTGAAATCGGGGCGAAAAAAAAGAAAATCAATGACTGCGACTTTTTCCACATTTTACCTCGGGAGTCGTATTAGGGACCTCTCGGACGCTCAGATATCGATTTTGAACGAAATCGGGACGGAAATTAAGAAAATCAATATGGCGGTTACTTTATTCAAAGTTTAGGTACCTCGGATTCCTATTAAGAGTCCTCTCGGACGCTCAAATATCGATTTATGTCGAAATCGTATCGGACGGCACTGATTAACAAAACTACGTACAATACATTGAATCAAAAAAGGTCGTAGCTTCATAGGGAACTCACGGCACTTCATGCACCTTTAGACCTTATAAGGAACTAATATGCCAAATTTGGTATCTCTCGAACCACCAGTTTGTGCTGTGCGGTGATATGTCAGTCTCTCAGTCAGTCAGTTATTTCTTGATATTTGGCACAATTTTTCAAAAGTTTTCATGACCACTATATTAAATTTCAAAACCGATGCCATTTTCGTAATTAACGTCCACGTGGGATTTTAAAATCATTGTTGTTTTCGTAATCAGCGACCCAATAAACCATGGAAACAACACCCATATCGATTTTCAGAATTTGTCACCAGATTTCCCCCTTTTAGGGGTTGATTTCTCAAAAACCTGAAACACATGTTTACTCATTTATCGTCAGAAATACTCCTGTGAAGTTTCGAAAAAAATAATCCAGCTAATCTTGATTCCCCATACAATCTTCGGACCCCCATTTCACCCCCTTAGGCGTTGAATTTTGAAAAATCCTTTCTTAATGCACCTCAAGACCTTGTATGGAACCTACATACTAAATTTGGAATCTCTAGAACCACCAGTTTGCGCTGTGCGGTGATATGTCAGTCTCTCAGTCAGTCAGTTATTTCTTGAAATTTGGCACAATTTTTCAAAATTTTACATGTCCACAATATTAAATTACAAAACCGATGCCATTTTCGTAATTAACGTCTCAAAAAACCATAAAAACGACACCCATATTAATATTTAGACATTTCATCCCCCTCGCACCCCAACAGAGGGGCTGGTATTTCACGTCCTCCGCGTGAGATTTTAAAATCATTGTTGTTTTCGTTATCAGCGACCCGGTATATCATAAAAACAATACCCATGTCGATTTTCAGAATTTGTCACCAGATTTCTCCCTTTTAGGGGTTGATTTCTCAAAAAACCTGAAACATTACTCATTTATCGTTAGAAATACTCCTGTGAAGTTTCGAATAATATAGTCCAACTAATCTTGTTTCCCCATACAAACTTCGGACCCCCATTTCACCCCCTTAGGGGTTGAATTTTGAAAAATCCTTTCTTAGTGCACCCCTAGACCTTATAAGGAACCTACGTGCCAAATTTGGAATCTCTAGGACCAGCGGTTTGGGCTGTGCGTTGATATGTCAGTCAGTCAGTCAGTCAGTCAGTTTCTTCTTTTATATATTTAGATGATCTACCTGAATTTATAAATTTTATATATGATTGTAGCTGTTTGTTTTCCTTAATAAAAAGAAAATAATAAATAAATACAATGCATTTTAAATATAAATGTTAAATTGCATGGTCTTCCTTTATGCTATTTACTCAAGATAAAATAATCCTAATGACATATATACGATAAGTTTGTCTACGATAACAACCACTACCATGTCAGCCCAAGGATGTCCACTGCTGGACAAGGCCTTCCCCAATGTCATTGGGGGTTAATGGCATAATCGCCACTCTGGACAAGCGGGTTGGCGATCGTAGTATCTCCACCGCACTCCACGGCTGCTGCTGCCCATTCCACGGTGGTCTTAGTCGTAGTTTTAGGATATACCAAGGTCCCCCGATAACAACACACACAGTTAAACCAGTTTGATTTCGTATCGTGTATAGCGTTAAGTATAATTTTTTTAGCCGTTTTCCTATACAGATTATTTTGAATTGCTAATGCAGGCAAAGTGAGTGCCGGCAAGGGCTTATTGTCGCGCGGGATGAAATTAGCGGTCTCATCATAGACAGATTGCGCGAACGAGCGTAGCGTGCGGTGACTTTGGCAGGCTTAACGTCATTCACAGTTATCTCCTTATTATATAACTCCTGCTTTTGTTGCCTGTACGTTCGTTGTAGTATAAGTTTGGTACACAATGGTGATTGTGTTTAGTAACTGGTATGAGTTAAGATCGAATACCGTTCGGCATGTTTCAAAGGACACGCTATCCTTAACCCTTTAACCGCCGAATGTCAAAAAAGTTAGTCACAATTTTCAACTCTGTCATAAATAAGAAAGGTGCCATTTAAACTGTCACTTGGTCTGATATATGACACCATTGTCTTATATATCAGACAAAACGCCATTGCTTAAAGGGTCAAGAGGCTCCACGTGCTCATCCTCAATTTTTGACGAGTTTTGAGTTGATATTCTTCCGTCATAACAATGTATGTATACATTTATGGCAATAACGGTTATCGGTTCTTCACTCTTCGTTTTCAAAATTCGGCTCATGCAAATATAGATATATTTCCACGAGCCGAATTTTGAAAAAAATAAATCTATTTCTTATTATTTATTCAAACATGGTCCAAAGTTGCTTTAATTCCGATTTAAGAGTAAGTATGGTTTTTATCCATTGTGGTTATATATGAAATCTATATATAACTATCCTTATTGACGTCTCTAACAATGTAAGAGACATTTAGGCCATTTTCACAAAAGTTGCGTCCGAATATCTGTTTTTTCTTCTTCTTATAGAACGTTTATCCTTAACCGTAAATACGTATGAGTGAGTAGGTAGAGTACCTATTTCGTCAATAGTTCACATCGCCTTAAAACAAAGACATAATAAACAGAAGTTTACGATGGACTTTTAATTTTAAAAGTCGAACACACACACACACACACGCACGCACGCACGCACGCACGCACGCACGCACGCACGCACGCACGCACGCACGCACGCACGCACACACACACACACACACACAAACACACACACACACACACACACCACCACGCGCGTATCGCACACACGTTCAGATTACAGTTCTGTTGTTATTCACATAAATGCTAACTTATTCACATTTTTCATCAATACATATAATAAAGCTGAAGAGGCTCGAAAGTCTGTACATGGAAGATATTCGAAAAAAAGTTGGCTGGGGATACTTAGAATCGATAACAGTCGTTTCAACAGTTTTAAGAATTTGTGTCTGTTTGTCTGTCTGTTTATATGTCTAGGCGTCACGTGAAAACGAACGAATGGAGTAGAAGTTTATTCAGAAAAACGTGAAATAACAAAAAATAAATTACTCTTACTTAAAAATAATTAAAAATAACCTATAAAAAAATCTAAATTTGGCCCCTTAGGCAGGGTGCCCATCATGCAGGCAGCATTCCCGCGCTAAATTGCAATAAGTATAATTTACACTCATTAATATGGCAACTGAATCTTCGGCGACGACATAGCTCGGCCTTCGGCCTCGCATGCCTTGCCACTCTCCTTCGGTTTTTCAGTCATCAACCTTACATGAAGAATCTACTCTGTTGGGAGGCTCGGCCTTCAGGCTCGCGTGTCTCGCCTCTCTGCTTCAGGCCTTCGGCCCTCAGCCTTACATGAGAAGCCCGCTCTGTGTGATTATTCTCGTATGCCTTAATTGCCGCTCTGCTTCCGGCCTTCGGTCATCATACTTACATGAAGAATTTGCTCTGTTGGGATAACGTTTTACGGCAGACCTGCGTAGCGAGACTTTTACCATTGTAAAATGTACATGTAATGTTTTTGACGAGATTCATAGACACTAGAATCGGTACATTTGATATTCCGAAATAAGCACTTAATCATTCGTTTTGACAATAGGATTTCTAGGGAATGTCATATTGACTGTAATTATTTCTTAAGGGGGTGTAAAGAAAGGTGAAATATTGTATCATCACCATCATCATCTGAGGCGTTATAGCCGCGGGTGGGCCATATAGGCTAGCCTGGTCAAGCAAATATCTCCAGTCCGATCTATTCGTGGCTTTCCTTCTCCAATATGTCACCCCTAAGTTCCTGGTGTCCACTTGAGCTTGAGAAAGATTGTATGAGAAAACAAATCATTTAAAGGCGAGAACGAATTATACGCGTAAACAAAAACATTTTAAATGCATCGGGGTTAGCCTTAAAATACTAAAGTGAGATATATTAACACTTAAAGAAAAAAACTCAACATGAACTCGAATTGGAGTTTGAACATGTCTCGGACTCGAAATTGGTCCCATATACCTACTACTTTTTAACCCACTTCAATAGAAGGAAGGAGGTCTTCAGTTTGTCTGCATGTTTTTCTTTTTTTATGTATGTACGAGTATGTTCCCCGATAATTCTTTTTTTGTTTCAAAACAGGTACCCTCTAGTTGGTCCCGTATAAATTTAGTAAGGTCTGATGATGGCATCTAGGAGGAATCGAGGGAACTCCTCAATTTGATAGGCACGCATATGCCGATTTCGGTATTTTCCGTAGGTAACCAAGTATTGGCTCTTCGAAACCACAAATTTTGTGAAGTGGAACTGGTGATGATGATCACAGTTGTCATATGGAACTCCTCTATGATGTAGGCACTTCATAGATTCCGATGAAATTTTGTTGACGTAGTAACCAATGCTCGTAAACTACACATTTTGAAGTGGAAATCATGATGAGGAACTGAAGGTCAGTATGGGTTCTCTGAGGAATCGACGGAACTCCTCAAATATCATCGGCCCATATAAAGTGACTTGGTCGGGATCTGTAGTAAACACCTCATTTGCTATCGGAGAGCAGTATATATAGGTGGTGAAGTGGGAAGGATATGTAAAAATGTCATGTGTGTGGCATTGCGAAGTACAAAATGGGAGTCGGTTTTTTTGTATGAATAATTACGCGTATCTATGTTTTGATGTGTCCTTTTCTATGCTGGTATTGTACCTCTGTGATATGATTACATGCATGCATGCACAGCACGTAGAACCGATAGCCGTTGGGGCGGAAATTCAAGTGCTCGAGTGGCGACAAGATCCCCACAAGGTGAATTGATGACCTGGTAAAAGTCGCGAGAGCCTGCTGGGCTGGATGCGGGTGGCGCTGGCGCAGGTTCCTTTGAGGGAGTACTCTATGTTCAGCAGTGGACGTCCTTAGGCTGATATAATGATGAAGAATATACAGGCACATGATGAAGAAAAAAAATATAAGCAACTTTTGCGAAAAAAAAATTCCAGAAAAACTTTTTTTTTCAGTTAAAATATTTGGAATATACCATTAAATTTTTTGCTCTTATTACAGGCCACACCCTGTATATATGCTTAGTTACGTCAGTTGTCAGTGGCAACACACTGTAGGGACGTTCAATTTACAACTGGTATAAGTATCATATATTAAAAGTAGTGTACCCGTTTCTATTTCTACTTATACTCATACAGTTTGTGTTGATTACTGAAATTGTTATGCACAATTGAGCATTGAAGTCTCAATATAATAGCCCCTTAATGTCCCGCCGTTCGCCTGGAATGGATTCTTATTTTTCTAGACGCAATAACCCGAATGGTAACGATGAAAGCAGGTGGCACCTTCTGTTCAGAACGGCGAGTAATGCGCTTTTTTCTCCCGGACCCTCCAGACGGAGCTAAAAACGACACAATATTTCGACAATTATTTTCTTAAGCGGTCAATGTTGTTATTTTTATACTTTTAAATCTAAGTAGCTAGAGTATAACGCAAAATCTGGGAACTGATATTTGGCAGCCAAAATTATTTGAGATATACAATTATTGATGCTATATCAAACAATTTAAGTACGTTATCAAACCGTGTTTAAACTTTTAACGGGCATTGTAAAATTAAAGATATTCCTGCGTGAAAATGAACATTTGAAATACTCGAAATTTGAATGCACTTTGAGGCAACTGTTTGAACTGTTTGGGAGATGGTAATGTACAGGGCGTCCCACGGCTATGCCACATCGAGGGAAAGTACCTTGAACATTGTAAATGGAACATTTTACTGAAAGAAGACATTATTTTAATTTAAAAAACAATTTAAACTGCATTCATAGATTTTTAAATAATTATATAGTTGAACCAGGAACCAAACCCGCTACACAAGAAAAAAAAATACCCTGTAGTTTTATCATGCCGATCGGAAGGCTTCATCATAAGGATTATTTTTTTCTGAATGACATAGTGTTGGAAATAAAAGTAAGACAATGAATTTTAACATTTCTAATTCAAAATTAATCAACTTAATTTATCAAATTCTCAAAATGAGTCCCATTCTGTTGAATACAAAGTCGTACTCTTTTGATTATTTCGCTCCCTGTCGATTTTTTGATCATGTTGTGGTGGATATTTAGTATTCTACACGACTAAGTTCTGCTTGTAGCTCGTGGACACATTCATCCTTGCAAACAATTTTTTTTACATATCCCCATAAAAATCTAACGGGGTTAGATAGATCTGGGGATCTCGGTGGCCATTTTACTTGTCCATTTGCCGATCCAGTAAAGAAAATTATAATAGGGATATGATGCGTACTTCTCAAGTGGGTACTGATTCATTAGTAATAGGTACTTTAAAATAATAATGTCAATTGTATGTCCTTGTTGTTGTAGGTTATCATTTTTAACCGACTTCAAAATTTCAAAAGAGGAGGTTATCAATTCGGTTGTATGTTTTTTTTTTTTTTTTTTTAATGTTTGTTACTCCATAACTCCGTTATTTCTTAACCGATTTGGAAAATTCTTTTTTTGATTGTAAGTATATATATCCAAGTTGGTCCCGTTTATGTCAAAACGCAGTTCTGATGATGGGATCCACGGGGAATTGAGGGAAGTCCTCAAATCTTTAAGGCAAACATATAGTGATTTTTGTGTTTTTATCAACAAGTCAAGCATTTGCATCCAAAAATGTGACATTGGATGAAGTGGAACTGCTGATGATGATCAGAACAGAACTCTTCAACGACGAAAAGTTCACGTTTGGCGATTGGTCCTCCTAGCTGTGTTTGTTAAGCAAGTTCTATTTTCAAGATTAATTTTTGACATGCTTGATTTCTGATGATGGGATCCATGAGGAATTGAGGGAACTCCTCAAATTTTAAAGGCAAACATATAGTGATGTTTGTGTTTTCTGATGATGGGATCCATTAGGAATCGAGGGAACTCCTCAAATGTGAAAGGCACACAAATAGTGATTTTAGTATTTTCATGAACTAATCAAGCATTTTCATTCATAAAAGTGACATTTGATGAAGTGGAACTGCTGATGATGATCAGAACGGAACTCTTCAACGACGCGTAGTTCACGTTTGGCGATTTGTTCTCTTCGTTTTGTTTGTCAAGCAAGCAAGGTTTTTCCATGATTCCATGAGGAATTGAGGGTACTTAGTCTTCTACTATTATAAACATACTTATAGCCATTTTTATTTTATTGTATGGAATCTAAGAGTGCACCATCTAAGTATAATAATCTTTCACTGGCCTCCCCCATTGAAGTCGGTTTTTTTTTCTTAAAAATTATTCTGAACAAAATTTCACATCAAATGTTTCCATTCATGGTTTTCTTTTTATATCTGACACTATGTTATTTAGCAAAAAATAATCCTCATGATGAAGTCTTTCGATTGGCATCATAAAGCTAAACGATTAACTATATAAAATAAAAACATTTCTCTTATAAAAAACCAACGTTCATCACATACTATATCAGTCATTTTATCAACCACTAAAATACTCTTATGCTAGTATTCTTATCATTATTTCGTTCCTCTTACACTCATAAACAGCCCGACAAAAGTAAGCGGAAAAAATTGAACATTTACCCCATGAATATGTATGCCAAGTTATTCATATGTTATTCCAGAACCCGTTTTTATGTTAAGCTTATTCAAAACTGTTAAATAATGCTGGTAAAAATATAATCCCTTGTGTCTTATTTTTCCAAGTGTATACTTAAAAAATGAATGTGAAATGCGGCGGGGTTAATTCTTACCACGTCAGATTGAGGAAGTTTGGCATACGAGCGTGCCTAAATGTAAGAAAATATTTTATACTTTTTTAGGATCTCAAAATCATGAATCACCGAATTGTGTCATTGCAAAACGAACCTTGCGAATAGGGATATAAAATTACCTAAGGAAGAATCAAGATATGACTTACACGGTTTGGACAATAGGGGAGTTGATGGCGTGGAATCCGACTTATTCAGTACAACTTGTATTCAGAAGGGGAGCTGATTATGATAAGCGATACGCGCACCGAATTGAGATCTGAGTTTCACATATTGTGATCTGTAAATTATAATGAAGACATTGTAATCTAAAGATATTTTATGCATGGGCGACGCGTGTCCCTTTCAGTGAAGTGAAAATGAAAAAGCCCGCGGATACTCATGCGTTAACACGCAACACAAACAAATAGTGAAAATATATTATAAATTAAATTAAACCGGTCGAGTAGTAAGTGTTGGTAAGTATGCGAATACATTTTTTCTGCATCATGAATACTTGATGGACATCAGTGCTGACTACCCACAGAATCACATGGTACTGGAGCCTTGCATGTGCGGATGCGAAATATGCTGACAAGGAAGTTTCCAGGTTAGTTTTGACCTTTATTTAGTGCACTTATAGAGTACTATAGCTTTTGCCCGCGACTTCGTCCGCGTTCAACTCGTTCTATCGTCGGCTAATAGTGTAAACCTGCTAACGTCAATATTATAGAAGTTTACAGGAGAGACAAAAAGCATGATTTAAATTAAAATATATTTATTATTATATTTATATTATTTATATTTTCTTTAAATACTGTTATTTAATTAATCTTTATGCCTGTTAAATAAATTATTTCTTTTACAAAAATAAATTATGAAAGCCCAAAAAAGGGGAAAATATTATTGGGTTATTTTTTCCCCTAATTCCAAAATAAAAGAGAAGTAAAGCATTTTGGTTTAGGTATCTACTTATTGTTACGATGACTTTTGTAACTTAACTGTATTTTGCAATCTAATAACGTTTTAAATTATGGATTTTGCAGTTTGTCGAGAAAGAGAAAGTAAATAGATCTTCATGTAAATCAAAAGGTACTTAATATACAAAGAAACTTCTTGAACAAAACTAAATGAAATATTCTCAAATAAATATACACATATATTCGTAATTGTGCAAAAATATTCATTATCATCATATCAGCCGAAGGACATCCACTGCTGGACGTAGGCCTCTCCCAAAAAGTGCCACAATGCCCGGTCCTGCGCCAGCGGACTACAGCGACTTACACCAGGTCATCAGTCCATCTTGTGTGGGGCCTACCCACGCTGCGCCTTCCGGTAAGTGGTCGCCACTCGAGAACCTTTCCGCCCTAACGGCCATCGGTTCTACGTGCAATGTGCCCCGCCCACTGCCACTTAAGTTTAGCGATTCGGAGGCCTATGTCAGATAATTGGGTTCTGCTGCAGATGGCCTCATTTCTGATGCAATCACGCTGAGATACTACATAGTATCTACATACATTTGCGATGTTATCCTTCTTCGTTTACACCAAAAACACGAAACAAAGATATATTTTGCGAGAACATACATCTAAGGTGATCTAAATTCTTACGAAAATAGCGGGTATATTTTAGTTAGCCGATAACTATAAACTCGTGGAGTTGACTGTTTTCCTCATTTGATTTAAACAATTTGTTAAAATAACGGGCAGTAGCTGTTTTCTCAGGCGATGTATCTTTTTTGCTATACATATAATGAAGGGTAAAACGAAAAAATTAATAAGAAATGGATTTAGCGGGTTTATACTCTTAGCAAACGATATTAAAGAAATAATTGATATTCAATTGTTGTAGGAGCCCATACAAACCTTTACCCCCCTTTTCACACCCTAATGAACGATTTCTGGAATAGTCTACATAATGATGAGTAAAAAGAAACAAAAAAAATGGATTTAGCGGGTTTTACACTCTTAGCAAACGATATTATAGAAAAAATTGCTATTCAATTTCTAGTAGGTGCCCATACAAACATTTACCCCTCTTTTCACCCCCCAAGGAACTATTTCCGGAACAAAAACTATCCTATGTACTTTCCCGGGACTTAAACTATCTCTATACCAAATTTCATCTAAATCGGTTTAGCGGTTTAAGCGTGAAGAGGTAACAGACAGACAGACAGACGGGTGACTTTCGCATTTATAATATTAAGTATGGAAGTATGGATATACAGCTCGATAATTTTTTTGTGTGATTTCGAATTCAATACCTATCTATTTTATTCCTAAGAATTTAAATTTATTTACTTCCTCAATAAATTGAGTTTTATATTTATAATGACATTTGCAGTGTTTTTTAATAGGTTTAATTGATTTATTTTACTTTTTGTTAGACCTATCACACTTCCCTGCAGAATTAATCAGGTAAAGGTCCACATTGGTGAAGTTATCGCCATTACTGCGCTCTTGTTTTAATAAAACAAATTTAAAAACATTGTTTGCGGATTTGTAAATACCACGTAAAAACATTTATAAGCGTTTCCGACGCCCATTTATGGCTCGAGCATTTATTTATTTATTAGATTTATACGTTTCTCAGACGAGTCATTTTGAAACCTTTACTTTTGTCCGGATCCAATCCACGATCTAAACGTAATTTATTTTTGTTGTATACGCATAAGTAATAATAAATAATAATAATAATAATAATAATAATAATAATATATATTTATTGCCACAAACTTAACCTAAACATTACAATAAGGGATGTTTGAACTTAGCACTAAATTTAAAAAAATATATACACAAAAAGAAAAAAAAAAGAAAACGAATCAATTTTGAGTTGAGGCAATGGGTCCCAATCTCAGCATATGCTGGGCATGGGGTACCCAGCGCTGGTTTTCAGATTGGTCCCTGGGAAGAGGGTCGGTCGCAGTTGTTCACACATTTTTATTTATAACCAAAGTAACAAATAAAAAATAAATAAAAAAGAAGCTTAACTCTAACATTAAAAGTAGTGTGATGTTTTGTGATGTTTTGTGCGTGTGTGTGATGTGACTACATGTCTATGTCGCGCGCCGTGTATTGTGTTTGTGCATGACAACTTTGTAATGTGGTTGTAATGAGTTATCCTGTTGTAGTGTGACGGGGTTATAGTTCGGTTTGTTTGTTTAGTAGGTGTGTCCTCAGTAAGTTTTTGAATTTTGCCACCGACATGGGCTCACGCAAGGGCGGAGGCAAGTCATTCCATATTTTCGCAGCCGCATATTTAAAACCCCCTCTGAAAAATTTGGTTTTATGTTTAGGAATTGCTAGTTTTGTGCTTTTTCTTAGAGTTTTGACCCGCCGCGTATCTTCGACCCATTTTAATTTTGCAAATAGGTAATTAGGCTTCTGATATTCTATCACCTTTCGAACTGTAAACGCTAGGTGAAGCTGTCTTCTGCTATCCATATTTAAGATTTTCCTTTCATTAAGGAATGGGGTGATATGAGCACGCTTAGGTACTTCGTAACAAAAACGTGCACAAGCATTTTGTACGCGTTGTATACACCTTTTTGTTTTCGCTAATAGTCGTGGTCCATAAACTATATCCCCGTAGTTTAGTTGTGATAAAACTAGCGATTCAACGAGAATTTCACGAATTTTCTCTGAGAGGTATTTCCGAATATTATAAGAACTTTAAGCCTGTAGAAAGCGTTCCTTATCTTGCTCTGGATATACTCCTCATAACGTAGCTCTCCGTCTATGATCATCACACACAGTCACAATACAGTCTAGAATTGACTTGCGGCTTAACTTAATTCATTCAGGTTTAGGAACTGAAAAATATGGAAACTATTAGTTCTTGTTATATTTACAGTAAAGGAAAGGTAAACACGTGCCTACTTATTCCTCGTCGTCATTATTACAAGGGTGAAAACGGTACGTGTTTCGATTGCCTTGACTGCGCATTTTCATCAGTCACCTACTCAATTCAATTTCCTATAGTGCAGCACCAATAAAAAGACGCATACATGCATGGTTACAGCCCGAACGTGTGCATCTTCTCGCGTGGAACAGCATAGATAAGTGACGTAAAAATATTAAATTTATAACGTCACAAGAATTGAACGCGCTCCGTTATTAAATCAGGCGAGTTGAGACAGCAGGTGTGCCACCGATATTGCGTTGTTCGACGATGTTTTAAAATATACGAAGAAATTACTAGAAATTCTAAAAAGAAAATTACCTATATATAATAATAATAAAATATACAAAAAATATAAGATTACGAAAACATTTACAAGGAAAATAACTGACAGGTGACTATGTACCATGCCATTGTAACATAGCCACATACAACCACTTACAGGTTTCCGACGTTGAGCCATTGATAATCTAGATCACTTGTTAAAAACATTACTTTTTAACTAACTTCAATAGAAGGAATGAGGTTTTTAGTTCGTCTGTATGTTTGTTTTTTTATGCATATATATATATATGGTCTAAAGATGGGGTCCAAGAGGTATCGAGGGAAGTCCTCAAATTTTTTAGGCACGCGTATCGCGATTTCGGTATTTTCTGTAGTTGGAGTCGCGTTTAATTGGCTACAAATTATTTGTAATTTGGATTTAGAAGCATGAATGTATATATAATACCTGCGCAGGTTTGCGGCAAGAAGATTTATTAAGTTCATTGACGACGTAGAGGTGCCTACATCACTCCCAGAATTTTTTAAATACCCTGACAGGACAGAACAGCTAACAACATGATGGGCCACCCGTGGTAAAAATGTAATAAATAGGTATTTTTTTGTCAAATAGTGATTTGCATTGCCGTCTCTGCTAATGACTATAATATACTCGTAGTACATATGTGTATTTTATAATAGTAACCTAATCATATTTACTCATAAGTTTAATACTATGTATGTATGTATATAGATATATGTATTTAAGCACTTTATTGTACACACTATATGTAGGTACATGTCACACAAGACCGAAGTAGTAAAAAGGCGGACTTATGCCAAAAAGGGATCTCATCCAATAACCGTTCGTACTCGTATGTTCGGAATTTTTATAAGTATTTTTGATAGGGTTCATGCTACTGACGTTGCACGTTGTTTGTGTACATACTTATGCTTTATGAAATAACGGTTTTTTTTTAAAGTAGCATTTATTAAGTTAAATGCTTGCACCAAAAGGTCGTTGACTGATAAAGAATGCTTTATGGCATTAAATCCACCATTTGTACATATTTTTCGTATTTTGAAATAAAGTTTATATAAATAACTCTTACTGTGCTGAATCTAGCGGGGTTTATAGAACAGGGAAAATGTAGTAAATAAGAAAATAAAGTTACAATTCACATTATGAATGTCACTTCTACAGAACAATGCCGCCGCGGTTTACAGTATAATATAGAATATTTTAATCCTCGGCTACACTAGTTCTAATAAAAGATGTATTTATATAATATTTCAATAAATAGATATGTAGGTTGTTCGCAGAAAATAATATTTCGTCAATTAATTTAATTACTATCGCACGACGGAAAACTGCCACTGTAGGTATTATATTCAATCTGTAATAATGGGGTTAATTCACACAGGTAACTAAAACTAGTTACCGTTAACTCTGCTGAGCATTATCATGACCAATATCCGATTCAGAGTCTCTAAGTACCTGTGTTTCTGAAGCGGAAATGTTGAAATATCGGAGGAAACCCCGCCCCGGCTGTGGATAAGTGCGCCACTGCACAAGTGCACGGGCTGCATCGAAGCCGTACAACATAATGCTCTCGTAAAATGTGTGCTGCTGCTGCGAGTTTACTTGTGACGTCACAAGTGACAAGAATTAACAAGATTCATGTTGTCTCTTAGTTTACTTACGAGTATAAAGCAGAGTCTCCTAATTTTGTAATTTCCGTGGTTGAGGTGGATGTTTGTGGAGGAAAGAGGATGTTATGAATATACGAGTACATACACATATTGTACGGAATATACAGGTTGGTACTCTTTAGTCATTCAATGTTACTTACTTGGAATAATAACTCGATGTATACTTAATCATCATCATGTTTTTTTATGACATAGGTGGTAAACGAGCAGACGAATCGCCTCATGGTAAGCGATTAGCGCCGCCCATGGAAACTCGCAACACCAGAGGGGTTGTAAGTGCGTTGCCGGCCTTTAAGATGGGAGTACGCTCTTTTCTTGAAGGTTTGAAGGTCGAGTCGGTCCGGAAATACCGCAGGCGACAGTTCATTCCACAGTTTAGCTGTGCGAGGCAAGAAATTTCTGGAGAAACGCACAGTTGAGGACTGCCAACCATCTAAGTGGTGAGGATGGAAATTTTGTCGCGTTGGGCGATGGCGGAAGGAAGCGGCAGGGATTAATCCGAACAATTCCTCGGAGCACTTCCCGTAATACATGCGATAGAAAATGCAGAGCGAGGCTACATTTCTACGCAGCGCCAGGGAGTGAAGCCGTTCCAAAACCCGCTGGCAGCCGACAATTCGAGTCGCTCTCCGTTGGATGCGGTCCAGAGGGAGAAGATGGTGCCCCTGCCCAAAGATGAGCACAGTATTCCATATGTGGGCGGACCTGTGCCTTATAAAGCATTACCACTAGCATTACCAAAATCTAACTTAACTATTTTCAAAAACGGCCCATATAGCAGATGCGTGGGAATATACAACAAAATACCGACTAACATATTACAAGAAGGAAATTACACCAGATTAATAAGAACAATAAAAAAGATATTAATTCGAAAATGTTATTACTCTATTGACGACATTTTTAAAGATAGCCAATTCGATGTTTAATCAATTATTTATTCTATTATTCCTATTATTATTCTAATTATAAATCTGACATGCTATAATAGATAATTACTAATAATACTTTAATTCTTTAATTTTATTGTACTGTTTGTAATTTAATTTCATTATATAATCTAATTTCAAATGTAATATTATTTAGATAAGATTAAGTTAAATTGCTATACCCTAACAGGGTCCATGCTGTACATACCAACTCTATATTTATAAGTATAGATATAAGAACATCTTATAATACCATGGTTGCTATGAATCTGTAGGCGATGGGCTGGCGTGAAATACTGTCTCGATCTGTTTAGCACACCGAGCTTTTTCGAGGCTAATTTGGCCTTACCCTCTAAATGACCGCGGAACTGGACTTCACTCGAGATGTCGACGCCAAGGAGCTCGATATTGGCTGTGGCAGTTAGGGGAGTGCTCTCAAAACGAGGTGATGCGACAAACGCAAGCTTTTTCGCAGTAAACGCGCAAACCTGCGTCTTTGTAGGGTTAAAGCGGACCAGATTAAGTCGACCCCATTCTGAGACTTCATCCAGGGAAGTCTCAATCTGAGACACAAGTTTGTTTCGGCTCTCAGTGACGTTTTCCCGAGAAATATTGGCGCGACCGGTGTAAGAGGCATCACACGTACTATCATCCGCATAACAGTGAATGCCGCTGATTTGCAGCATGTCATTGATATGCAGAAGGAATAGCGTGGGTGATAGCACACAGCCTTGAGGGACACCAGCATTCACAGACATGGCGTCAGAGCATACACCGTCAACTACGACCTTTATGCTTCTGTCTGCTAGAAAGCTGCTGACCCATTCACATAATTTCTCGGGAAGCCCATAGGATGGAAGCTTCGAGAGATGTGCTTTGTGCCAAACGCGATCAAAGGCCTTCGCTACATCCAAACTAACAGCCAATGCTTCACCCTTTGTCTCGATCGCCTGTGCCCAGCGATGTGTCAGGTAAACCAGTAGATCACCAGCCGAGCGGCCCCTACGGAAACCGTATTGTCGGTCACTAAGTAACTGGTGGTCATCCAGGTACCGAAGGAGCTGGCAGTTGATAATGGACTCCATTATCTTCGAGAAAAGGGAGGTTATAGCTATTGGCCTGTAATTGGACGGATTTGAGCGATCGCCTTTTTTAGGGATGGGGTGCACCAAAGCTGACTTCCATGAGGTCGGGACTATGCCAGAAGAGTAAGAGAGCCGAAAAAGACGCGTTAAAACTGGTTCCAACTCAGGAGCACACATCTTCAGCACAATGTCAGTGAGCGTCGAGGGAAAGAAGAGCTTTACGCACTGAGTTCTGGTGGAAGCGAACATCCGGCATACAGCTCCCGCACCGCGGAATGGTCGGCGGCGCGTGGCCCCCGTCATCCAAAGTCATGTCAGCCGATAGACGTCCACTGCTGGACATAGGCCTCCCCCAAAGAATTTCACAATGACCAGACCTGCGCCACCCGCTTCCAGCGGACACCCGCGATCCTTACCGCTGATAGAACCGAGTGGCACAGGCTGGAGGAGGCCTATGTCCAGAAATGGACAATCCAATAGTTTTATATAAATAAATGAATGATTTGAAATAACAAACCCAGAAAATAAAATTGAACTTAATGTAATAGTAATAAAAAAAATATAAATCTAATAATATTTGAGTAATCGTAAACGTTCAGAATGAAATACATATATGCATGTTAAAGCTAGCACATCTTAGTAGAAGTAAAAAATAGATATACTCATACAATATAAGCATGTTGATTAAATACGTCTACTGTATTTGTCAAATAATACTGTATGAAATGTGTTATAATTTATTGGAATAATTGGCTTTATTATTATTACAGTTGGCCTCTGAATATATAGCCTAAAAATCTATTTTTTATCAATTGTATATTCTCAAATAGCTAACCCCAGCTCGAAGTTAACTGAGAGCGATCTGCGTCTGCCAGTTAGGCTGACTTAGTGCAGCATTCGTTTACTTAAAAACCCATCAGCTTTGGCGTGCGTTGGAGCGACTAAAATGCTTAGTTCAGCAAGATACTAACTCCAGAGATCCTTTGAAACAGAATTAATCGCCACGGGTAATCTATTTCATTTCTAACACCTTTGGTTTAAGTGAATTGCAAATCGAGGTGTGAACGCAACGCTTCGCCGAACTAATGGCTCCGGGGGTTTGACGTCTGTTTCAGAAACAGGAAGAAATTCTATATTCGAATGCTATTCCAAGTTGGATATTTCATATGATATTTTCTACACTTTAAGAAAATTGAAGAGTGGAAAAAGAATATGCAGATGCATTAAAAATAGCTAACGGTACAGAAATATGGTTTTGTATGTTTAAAAAGAAAGATAGAAGCATTTGTATACTTAATTGGGACATGGGATAGTTGCCAGTAAAAATACCTACCTTTCACTACCTATGAAAAAAACTCAGGTAATTACTGAACCGGAAAACTTTAATAATTTGTTGTTTTGATACTCTTTAAAAACATTAAAACTGGACGTTAGTTGATCATAGAAAATCGCGATGTGTTGCTGATATGACTAGATATATCGGTTTTGTAGAGTAATCACGTAACTTTTCGAACCTCCCAATAGGTACAGTCAGCTGCAGAGAAGCGTGACCCCCCCCCCCCCCTGCATAAGACAATATACAAAACTTCTATGAAGGGGGTCACGTTTCTCTGCAGCTGACTGTACATCTAAGTGTCATTTTTATATGGAGAATGACATTTAGATCTTCCTTACGCAAGCTCGAATACGTTGTGTAATTACTCTGCTGGAGCTAAATGTGACAACCGTTTGAGAGCTGTAGATATATCTCTATACCAGCGACGTAAAATTATTTACCACTACACATGCTGATTTACAAACTACCTATTTAGTATACCAGCAGAAATATCCAACCCAATACCAGCATTACTAACAGTAACAGCCCGGTAAGCCCTTATGCCGCTCAGTAATGCCAAAACATGTACTTGTGTAAAGGGGAATATACCCTTACCAATTCCGACTGTAACCGACATGACAAACATGTGCCTATCGCCCGTCACTAGAGGCATAGAAGCAGTGTTGTGTAAAGATAAGGTTCACCTGTCGGCCAACAGGGTTCACTGGGATAGGCGCTGCATAGACAAATTGTACGTGATATCAATATACATACAATTATATATATGCAATTATACATTACTAAAAGGAAGAAATGCTTTGAGAATCATTTTAATGTAATTTTAAAGAAGCGCTTTGGGAGCACATTTAGCTGGATTATAAAAGTTTTTGGTATCAGATGTTTCACGAGCTAAATATTATAGTGCTTTCATTGAAATTTGACGCACACACAATTATATCTGGCATGATTCTAATCCTTAAGATTAAATTTATTGCAGGTGACAGTATTTACGTTTTGAAATAATTCAGTTTACAGATAGAGAATGATAGACAGCCCTGTATTTACTTAAAAACATTTTGGACAGCGAGTAAGAGTAAGGCGCCTTCCTGACTTGTCGATGCGGGGGCGGTACGATATATAAGATAGATTTATGTAAGCAGTTACTTCTTTGCATGTTGTGTTTGCCTGTTATTGGGTCGATACTCGGGCAAATTGTTTTACTGTCATGTTTATGAATAAGTTTTAATATGTATTACACCTGTTGGCAGACCTAAAAAAATAAAAAAATATGAGAAAACTGTCAGCTGTCAGTGTCAACCGATACTAATGTAGTACTGCCCCACCTCTGCGCATAGTATTACTACTGCGCAAACGTATTACTGACAGTATTTCGTCAAGTGAGGAAATCTCACATCGGTAAATTCACGTCAAAGAGCAAAATACCTATGACATATCGCTACCGCCCCGCCAAATCAGGAAGTCGCCTTACCCGAACAATTAATGTTAAACAGTTTTAAAACAAAAGCGGTTCATTCGAAAACTGCCACTTTATGTCGCATGTATGATCATTTCATAGGAAAGCTATAATATATTAAATTAAACGAAGACATTTAACTTGTAATACCAAACTAAACGCCGTATATTGTTATACTGACAGGTAGTTAGTTACTTCAAGTACCTATACATATTCTAATCAAAAATTCAACATCACTTTGCTCAAAATATAAACACATAAACATGGACACATGAAGACCGTTTTTATTGTCACTATGATGAGCTTATTTAAAGTTTATGTTTTACACTAAAATCGCTAATAAAGCAAACTGAAATATTTTGACACATTACAAGAAAATGGAATGTTGCTAATGTCAGAACCAACACTAATAAGTCGATCTCGTAAGGGCTGGAGGGCACAGGAGCGTGATGTGTGAAGATAAGCGTCACCTGTCACCCGGCACCCGGCACCCGTCCATGGAATAGGCGCTCGATAACTACCGCCACTATTCATGTCTGATTGTTAGTGCTGGAATGAACTGTTTTTAAAAACATTAAAAAGGTTTGAAGAAGTACATTCCCCTTATTATGAGGATTATTAGATATGTATTTGAAGTATTCAGAAGTTATTCCAGAAATAATTTATATTTAGAAATCCAAATTGACATAAAAAAATCAAATTGGCAAAAAACGTGACATATTGAAAAACGTTATGGCGTGTATGAATCAAAAGTAACTTTGTATTTTTTTATTTTTCAGGTAATATTCCGGATGTTCACTTGGTAAGTTCGTATTGACAACATGCTGGACGTGTCTACGGTAAAATCTATATCAATACCCAATTTATATATACATAGGAAAATTCTATTACAAACATATTATGATATGATAGGTAATTTGAATTCAAAGTTTTTTTGAATATTTTCTCGCTTTCGTTCTTGTCCACCTGGGTGATGATTAAAAAATAAATAAAGTTAAGGTAACATGCGTGATTAATTTATCTCTTATCTTTCCTTAAAAGGTCTTAAGAGCACGATCTGTACGATGTCTACGATTAATTAACTCTTTAACTGTAATAAGCCGTTCAAATGGATTTTAGGTGGTATATGTTATTCGAAAGGCGATCGTAGATAATGAAGTCGATATAATATGATAAACATCTAAATAATTCAGCCACGCCACATAGTTTTCGTTTTTAAACCTGTGTAACCTCCTAATTAATAAACGGCCATCAAACCTTTTTTAGTTAAAATGCCGTTAAAATTCATCGTCGGTTTATCTGTCACTTTGACATTTAGGTTTGTGAGAAAGGGACAAAACAGATTTTAACTAACAGAGGTTTGTAACATTTTATGTAATCAAAAAAAAAAGATACACTCTACAAAAAGCTCTTAGGACCAGGTTCAAAAAAATTCCTACTGTTATAATTAATAACATAGTGTGGCTATATTTAAAGTAAACCATCAAATTATCACAACAAAAAGGAAATTAAAAAATATGATCAAATTCTTTAAAAAAAATACTGCCCTAAAGTTATTTTTAACCGACTTCAAGATTTCAAAAGAGGAGGATAATATTCGGTTGTATGTTTTTTTTAATGTTTGTTACTCCATAACTCCGTTATTTCTTAACCGATTTGGAAAATTCTTTTTTTGATTGTAAGTATATGTATCCAAGTTGGTCCCGTTTTTGTCAAAACGCAGTTCTGATGATGGGATCCATGAGGAATTGAAGGAACTCCTCAAATATTTAAGGCAAACATATAGTGATTTTTGTGTTTTTATCAACAAGTCACGCATTTGCATCCAAAAATGTGACATTGGATGAAGTGGAACTGCTGATGATGATCAGAACAGAACTCTTCAACGACGAAAAGTTCACGTTTGGCGATTGGTCCTCCTAGCTGTGTTTGTTAAGCAAGTTCTATTTTCAAGATTAATTTTTGACATGCTTGATGTCTGATGATGGGATCCATGAGGAATTGAGGGAACTCCTCAAATCTTAAAGGCAAACATATAGTGATTTTTGTGTTTTTATCATCAAATCGAGCATTTTCATACAATAATGTGACATTTGATGAAGTGGAACTGCTGATGATGATCAGAACAGAACTCTTCAACGACGAAAAGTTCACGTTTGGCGATTTGTCCTCCTAGCTGTGTTTGTTAAGCAAGTTCTATTTTCACGATTAATTTTTGTCATGCTCGATTTTTGATGATGGGATCCACTAGGAATTGAGGGAACTCCTCAAATCTTAAAGGCAAACATATAGTGATTTTTGTGTTTTTATCAACAAATCGAGCATTATCATACAAAAATGTGACATCTGTTGAAGTGGAACTGCTGATGATAATCAGAACAGAACTCTTCAATGACGAAAAGTTCACGTTTGGCGATTTGTCCTTCTAGCGGTGTTTGTTAAGAAAGTTCTATTTTCACGATTGATTTTTGTCATGCTCGAGTTCTGATGATGGGATCCATTAGGAATCGAGGGAACTCCTCAAATGTGAAAGGCACACAAATAGTGATTTTAGTATTTTCATGAACTAATCAAGCATTTTCATTCATAAAAGTGACATTTGATGAAGTGGAACTGCTGATGATGATCAGAACGGAACTCTTCAACAACGCGTAGTTCACGTTTGGCGATTTGTTCTCTTCGTTTTGTTTGTCAAGCAAACAAAGTTGTTCCATGATTCCATGAGGAATTGAGGGTACTTAGTCTTCTACCATTATAAACATACTTATAGCCATTTTTATTTTATTGTATGGAATCTAAGAGTGCACCATCTAAGTATAATAATCTTTCAAAGTCAAAGTCAAAGTCAAAATATTCTTTATTCAAATAGGCCTAGCAACAAGCACTTTCGAATCGTCAGTTATAATTATAACATGTATTAACATATATATTAATTAATTATTTAGAGCAATTTATTGATGCTATTATTATTCTTTAAAATAAATATTGTATTGTTGTAGACATGTCAAAGTAAGAAATTATTTTGTAGTATAATTCACAATAGGATCGTCAAAACATAAATAATAATAATAATAATAAATATAAAAAATAGAAATCTAGACAGTTTCTAGAACAAAATCAAAATACCAAAAAAAAAGATCATATTAATATCTAAAACCATAATGATTAATTCATTAATATTTCAGTCACAATTAATCCCACGGTGTTTTATCATTCATGTATTCATGTGTGCTATAACTATAATATGCTTTCGATATGAGTTGACGCTTTACATAATTTTTAAATTTATTAATAGATAATTCAGTTACGTTTCTTGGAAGCTTATTATAAAACTTCACACCATTACCCATGAATGATTTTCTAATTTTCTGGAGGCGAGTGGTGGGCACCGCGAGTTTGTGTTTATTTCGAGTATTAATATAATGTATGTCACAGTTCTTCCTGAAATTTACAATGTTTTTATGTACATACACAATATTGTCATAGATGTATTGACAATGCAATGTCATTACATTAATGTTCTTGAACTTATCTCTAAGTGAGTCTCTATGGTTCATTTTATATATTGCTCGAATAGCCCTCTTCTGCAGAACAAAAATGGTATTAATATCTGAAGAACTGCCCCATAGTAAAATACCATACGACATAATACTGTGGAAGTAACTAAAATATACTAATCGAGCTGTCTTCACGTCTGTCAGTTGGCGGATCTTGCTCACGGCAAAAGCTGCAGAACTCAGTCTATTCGAGAGATTAGCAATATGGGGACCCCATTGGAGTTTGGAATCTAATGTTAATTCAAAAAAAACTGTACTATCCACTAGTTCCAATTCCTCATCTTTCACAATGACACTTGTTTGATTGTGTTTAACGTTAGTCGGTAATCCATTTTAATACTACTAGCGCTACCTAGTGTTTACGCGTGTCAACTATCAACTGTATTTTATCTGTACTTTAAAAAATAAATCAGTCTTATTGCAACGGCTATTGTGTTTCTATCAAATACAACTACCAAGTCAGGCGCTATGACTTCTATTAGAGATTTTACAGCATGGACAGAGACTCCCCAGAGGTCACCAGTTTTTAACCGACTTCCAAATTTCAAAAGAGGAGGTTATCAATTCGGTTGTATGTTTTTTTTTTGCGTTTTTTTTTTTTTTAATGTTTGTTACTCCATAACTCCGTCATTTCTTAACCGATTTGAAAAAAAATTTTTTTGATTGTATGTATATATATCCAAGTTGGTCCCGTTTTTGTCAAAAGGCAGTTCTGATGATGGAATCCATGAGGAATTGAGGGAACTTCTCAAATCTTTAAGGCAAACATATAGTGATTTTTGTGTTTTTATCAACAAGTCAAGCATTTGCATCCAAAAATGTGACATTGGATGAAGTGGAACTGCTGATGATGATCAGAACAGAACTCTTCAACGACGAAAAGTTCACGTTTGGCGATTTGTCCTCCTAGCTGTGTTTGTTAAGCAAGTTCTATTTTCAAGATTAATTTTTGTCATGCTCGAGTTCTGATGATGGGATCCATGAGGAGTTGAGGGAACTCCTCAAATCTTAAAGGCAAACATATAGTGATTTTTGTGTTTTTATCAACAAATCGAGCATTATCATACAAAAATGTGACATTTGATGAAGTGGAACTGCTGATGATGATCAGAACAGAACTCTTCAACGACGAAAAGTTCACGTTTGGCGATTTGTCCTTCTAGCGGTGTTTGTTAAGCAAGTTCTATTTTCACGATTGATTTTTGTCATGCTCGAGTTCTGATGATGGGATCCATTAGGAATCGAGGAAACTCCTCAAATGTGAAAGGCACACAAATAGTGATTTTAGTATTTTCATGAACTAATCAAGCATTTTCATTCATAAAAGTGACATTTGATGAAGTGGAACTGCTGATGATGATCAGAACGGAACTCTTCAACGACGCGTAGTTCACGTTTGGCGATTTGTTCTCTTCGTTTTGTTTGTCAAGTAAGCAAGGTTTTTCCTTGATTTCATGAGAAATTGAGGGTACTTAGTCTTCTACCATTATAAACATACTTATAGCCATTTTTGTATTTTATTGTATGGAATCTAAGAGTGCACCAGCTAAGATTAATAATCTTTCACCGGACTCCCCCATTGAAGTCGGTTTTTTTTCTTAAAAATTATTTTGACATTAATTGATTTAAACGCCTTTATTACATCTGGGGTACTAACATATTCAAAATGAAGATTTCCACTACATTCTGAGGCGTTATCTTTTAACAATGTAACGGCAGACGAAGGTGAAGAATTTAATGTCTTTGTTGTGGATACTGGTATCTCAGTGAACAATTTTTCAAATTCTGTTGCTACTTCTAAACTTGAATCTATAATTATGCCATCAATTTTTAGTTTAAGATCATTAATTTTGTGCTTTGATCTACCAGTTTCCACACTACACACTAAAAACTGATGTCCCACCAACCACGACCGATTTGGATGTAAAAATCGCATTATAATGTTTCATAAAAGTGTGAAAAAATGAATTGTACATTTCGTTTGGACTCATATCGGAAGACAGAAAGGGTAGCGCCTGGACTAGACTTTGCTTCATTCGTTCCATACGGCCCGTGGTTACTGGTACAATAGTTTATTGTTTCCTCAGGGTATTTATTCTTAATATCTCAAATACCATTAATTGACCTAAGTGATCTGATTCTAATTTACTGATTACACTTTTAGTGATTGGAATAATATGAGTGAAAATGTTATCTATACAGGTGGCGCTTGTAGCAGTGACTCTAGTAGGCTCCGTAAATATATGACTCAAATTACAAGATTTGAAAAGACTCAACAATCTGATACTTGTTGTTGAATTTTCTAAAATGTTTACATTGAAGTCTCCGCATATAAGTAATTTCTTACTAGAGAGTGATATTTTAAGTAGCACAGATTCCATTATGCTTTCAAAAAGGTCAAAATTACTTAATGGCGGCCTATACACACAGACAACAATAAATTGCTCTAATTCTACTGCACTTATTTCTATGGTCCGTTTCCATTTATTTTCACCGGCCTACCCCATTGAAGTCGGTTTTTTTTTCTTAAAAATTATGTTTTAATAACTACACTACACATGGTACAGCTATGTACGAGACCTAAACGCAAAATTTGAGGGCTATGACTGCAAACTACTCGTTTTACAGACAAAGGTAGTATATTGCAGGGTAATTTCTAAAATATGTTATTATAATGTTTAAAGGCATTAGTTTGACGTTTGTAATATGAGATCTAATATTATCAACAAAATCAGTCGTAACTTTTTCTAGTTAGATATTTTTGTTCAACTGTATATAACACTAGCTGTTGCCGTCTTCGCTCCCATTGGTCCCAGCGTGATGTTATAAAGCCTTCCTCGATAAATGGACTATCCATCACAAAAAAAAACCAATTCGAACCAGTCGTTCCTGAGATTAGCGCGTTCAAACAAACAAACAAACAAATCAACAAACTCTTCAGCTTTATAATATTATATAAATATAGTATAGATTATATAAAAAATCTATGATCTAGCCAAAGAATTAACATTTGTATACAACAAATAGAACAGTTTTAAGGGCTGTACTTTTTTATCTGGTCGTCTCTAAAATGTGGTGCGATAGCATTCCTGGAAATAAATCATCTAGCCTATTCGATTGCACCATTAGCGCAGTGGTGCCGGAAGAGCTAGGTTATGCATTGAACCTGTCATGGGTTCCATTCTTGGTCTGCTCCAGTCGTTTTCACGTTTAATGTTTTCTTTGTGCTTTGATACATCAATGGTACCAACAATTACATTGTGGAGTGTTTTGCACATTACAATTACGAAGCAATGGTTTATACAAATACTGATATGGTTGTAAAAATCGGCCAATTACTATTTTATTCCGTTTTTTGGTATATGTTGTTATAGCGGCTACAGTATTTCTGTTCATCGTCTGTGAAAATTTCAACTGTCTAACTATCACGGTTCATGAGATACAGCCTAGTAACAGACGGACGGACAGCGGAGTCTTAATAATAAGGTCCCGCTTTACCCTTTGGGTACAGAACTCTAAAAATTTTTTGAGCGTGCGTAAGGTAGACCTACGTATGTACGTATCTAAATGTCAATTTTAATAGTAAAAATGCGGCAGTTCTATTACACGTCTTGTACCTAATATTACTAAATAGTAAAGCGACGAAAGAATATTGTTGTTCTCATAAAGGGCGGTAACACGAACATGCATTAATGTTGAAGCGCGGCGTGAATGACGTTAATATGAAACGTGCCGCCGCGTCAAGCGGCAAAAAACGTCATAATAAAAAGCGCAGATTCCAAAAATCACTTGTTTATCAAATTAAAGTTCCATATATGTTTAAATAAGAGCTAGTATGCTTAGGTCGGAAAACAAAGAGAAACATGTAGTAATGTGGCGAATTGCAATTCAAAGAGGCGTTTTCACTGAAAGTGAAATAAAAAAATTGAGAACTTTTTTTCTTTACCAGGATATTCTCATAATTCGGAGTAAGGAACCCGAATTTTCTAATTCTGGGAAAAAAGTAAAAGGTAATGCTAATATAAATGCGAGTTAAATTAGAGGCCTTCAGGTGGCTTGAGAACTTTAACAGCTAAGTTGCCCACTTACTTGGCAAGCCTAATCCCACTAAGGTCTAGTTTCTCCTGTGGGTTGAAAGGTCAGACATGGCAGTCGCTTATATTAAAAATAATGAAACAGGTCACTCACGTATTTAAGGTCGAATATCGTTCGACATGTTTCAGACCGGTTCGCGGTCCTTAATCATGACTACTTATCGCACGGCGGCGACTCGTTTAGCACTGCGTGCCCGTGCCCTGCCTGCCTGGCTGCTCGGTGCGGGCTGTGGCGGCGGAGGCGAGAATCTACCCTCATTTTCTTAACAATTGCATCGCATGCTAAAGTCTCGCCACACTCGTATTCACAGACATAGTATTCAACGCTGCTTTCCAGTTGGGTGATACAGCTCATCCACAATCACGATTAAAATTCCCGGGGGTGAGCAGGGGCAAGAAACTTAAAAGAAAACCTATTTCGTGTAGAAAGTACTGCCACCTAGACCTCTCACCTCTCATTGAGCAAACATTATTCAGTGTACTCCGTTTCAAACAAGTTTTGTTTTCATTTATCGCAGCACAATTTTATTAACCAATCCTCGAAATCAGTTTCGTGAAAAGAAACATTAAGTAGTAATGGCATTCTGTGAAGTATGTCAACTCTATGGTTGTACCATTGATACTTCTCATAATTTGAAATAACACGTATGTCAAATACATGTTGACAAGGAATTAAATAAAAAATAAAAAAAATCGTTATTACGAGGGTAAAACTGAAAGTTTCGGGAATAGAAGAAAATATGCAGTATAAGTGAGTTTATTTATTTTTATTGTTTTTCAAAATATTCTCCTTTGTATTTCATGCACTTATGCATGCGTTCAAACCAGTCCATAAAGCACTTTTTGAACTCTGAAGTAGGGGTCGACAAAATGGCTATTTTATAGGCCTCCACTGCTTCTTCTGGCGTCTGAAACCGCTGACCACGCAGTTTGTCCTTGATTCTGGGGAATGTAAAAAAGTCGTTGGGACTTAAGTCAGGGCTATATGGAGGGTGGTCCAATATTTCGACTTTTTCACCGTCCAGGTACTCAGTTGTTGTCCGAGCGGTGTGTGGGCTGGCGTTGTCGTGGTGAAGGATGATGCGACGACTAGGGTTTGTTTTTCGGAGTTCAGCAAAGACGTTCGGCAAACAAATAGTGGTGTACCAATCAGCATTGACTGTTCTACGATCCTCAAGAGCCACAGTAGCTACGTGACCAGATTTAGAGATAAACGTAGCCACCATCTTCTTAGCCGTACTGCGAGAACGAACAACTTTTGTGGGTTTGAGCTCGTCTTCGAAGACCCATACTCGGGATTGGTTTTTAGTTTCAGGCTCATAAGCGTATATCCACGACTCGTCACCTGATACTATGCTAAAAACAGCATTTGAGCGTCCCTTGTTAAATCTTTTCAAAGTTTTGCGGCACCAATTGACACGGACTATTTTCTGCTCGTCAGGTGAGGTATCCAACGGGAAAATAACTTTTTCACGCCTAATTCTTCTTTTAAAATAATTTGTATTTGACTCATTCCAATACCCAGGTGCTCTTGAATTTCCCGATATGTCACATGTCGGTCTTCATTTATCAGACGACGCACAACATCGACGTTTTCTTGCGTGACTGCCGATTTTGGTCGACCTTCACGCACTTCGTCGGTGAGGGATACACGGCCACGTTGAAATTCTGAATACCACCTGTATATTGTAGTCTTTGAAGGAGCTTCAATATTAAAAGCAGCAACCATCCGCTCTTCACATTGTTTTTGTGTTAGTCCACTTTTAAAGTCATAATAAATCATAGCTCTGAAATTTTCACGGCACAATTCCATTTTAAGCAGTGACTCGACGACTTCAATAAACAATTGAAACCGAACCATACTTTTTTTTTTCTAAGTGGCCAGTGTGTTGAGATAAGGAAACTTCAGAGATTATAAAAAGGTATAATACATGTTAAAAATAAATTAATAAGTATTCGATTCCCGCCACTTTCAGTGCAAGCCTCGTACAAATAAGCTTATATGCATTTATTGTTGTGACAAATAGTTAGTTATACATATCCACAACATCTTGAACTTTACATTTCTTTAGTATTATGTTGTTTTGTTTTTTGTTAACTTTTGGTTAATGCGTTTCCCAGGCCAAAAACGATATTGTGTATTCGGAAGCGCCGAATTATAAAAAAGTTTTTTTTATTCATGACTACTAGACACTATACCTGTTCATACCGCTACGTTGTTGTATTCCAATCTAAGATTTAACTAATTGGTTTTCCGGGTTTAGATTGCATCCCAAACATATGTGCATATCAATATAAATCCTACTTAAATTGTTGGTGTCTTTTTAAATAGACAATCAGAATTTTAAGAATCCACATATTAATCGTGCACGTAATATGTGTATCCAAGTTTTTACGCTAGATGACTCTCTTTAACTTACAAATATTATTATACTCTTTGGGGGTGAGTGACCCGTTTCATTATATTTGAAAAGGTCTGAAACGCACGGGAGTATTCTATTTAAAATGGCAGTTGATTCCGTAAAAAATATAGTATCTACGCCTAATCTTGAGATTAGATAGCGGACCTCGGGCTTCCTTCAGAATTTTACTGTAAGTACTGGGATAACTCTATGATGATGATGGTATGTAATTAAGTGTTCATCTCGTAAAATTTATAGGCTATGTGACGTCAGAAACGTCAAACGTCATGGGGTTCCGGGACAATGTCAAACTCAGAGATGTATATTTTAGTTATTTTAGTAAGCGAGAAAGACCACTAAGGCGACTTCCTGATTTGGCGGGGCAGGAGCGATATGTCATAGATATTTTGCTCTTTGACGTGAATTTACCGATGTGAGATTTCCTCACTTGACGAAATACTGTCAGTATTACGTTTGCGCAGTAGTAATACCATGCGCAGAAGTGGGGCAGTACTGCATTAGTATCGGTTGACACTGACAGCTGACAGTTTTCTCATATCGTACCGCCCCCGCATCGACAAGCCAGGAAGGCGCCTTACTGGAAATTGTACTGATATAAATACAAATGAAACGAATCGTAGGAAACCAATAGAAAAAGTTAATTTGAAAGATGTCCTCGGAAGGTACACATTACTGCCATGATGTGGGCTGCGGTCGCTTAGCTTACCCCCACCACCTACTTCGCACATAGCCAATAGAACCAACCACGCGCAAACTGATACATAACTATTGCATTCGTGAATCGGCTCTAAATCAATAAATTTTACAATAATAAAGCAAGGACATAGATATCCCGAGCTAAAATAAGGTCACGTGTATTCTATACTAGAAAAATGTGAGCCGAACTGGAACAAAAGAAACTGTTTTAGCATTCAACACACTCCTGCTCATTACTGCCGTCTCTGTTCTATTATTTACGGGCTACGTGCACTTTCTACAAGCTTTACAGACCTTACATAAAATACTTAACTTGGTAAAATTTAAAAAGAGTATGATATTAAAATAGGTTTTTAACTGCGCTCCGCAAGACGTTACTTCGAAGCCAGTAAAAGTTCTATGAAGACTATTCTTGTGGTGTTTGAAACAATCCCAACTAATATGGCAGTTTGTGCGCTTATTTTGTATCGGTGTCTGTTGTATAACTCCAAACTATTTCTAAAAGTATTTTATCACGTGTCAAAACTTATTTATGTGAGGCATTTACAGGTATAACAAATAGAACAGGCAGTGGGGCAGACCCACATCGATGGGGCCAGGAGCCAGGGTGTCAATATTTTTAATTCACTGTTTACTCGTAACACAGTCTTATCTTATGCTTATATATAAGAGCCCGTGCGAATGCACTTTGACCCTATTGGGTCTTTTAAGCAGTTGCCCGCTCCTTGATACCTACTCCAAGCTCAATTAATAATAATAAAATAATATAAATAAAAAGTAAATAATAAATAAATAAAAAGTAAATAATAAATAAATAAAAAGTAAATAATAAATAAATAAAAAGTAAATAATAAATAAATAAAATGTAAATAATAAATAAATAAATAATAAGTAAATGTAAGAGGACAATGTTTTACACAAATCGAACTAGTCCCATAGTAAGCTCAATAAGGCTTGTGTTATTGGGTACTAGACGACGATATATTTAATACTTAAATACATAGACAACATCCAAGTCTCAGGAACATATATGTCTCTGCTCACCACAGAAACAAATCTCCTTACCGGGAATTGAACCCGGGACCTCTAGCTTCGAAGGCAGTGATACTACCAACTAGGCTAACCATGCCGACAAATCAATTCAATACTCTAGTATATCCAAAAACCGGATGATAGAGCGAAGCGGGTAAGACTAAATTCATTTGATTCCGGGTAAATATTGCTAAAATCAATCGTTCATTGTCTGGAAAGAGCGAGATATTAACACAACAAGTGTGCCATTGTCTCGTCATCCTCGCCACATATCCTCCAATTTATGTTGTCAGATAGTCCCATCTTGGCCAACAATCCTTAAATACCTAACTACCAACACCACAATTATACATACATACAGGGTTATGTCAAAAGTGTCGTGATTTTTTAAGTGTTGGGTAGTTCCACTTTTGTGACGGCTAGGCCTGCATCGTGCCTTCTCCTACCGAGCCCCTCCACTGATTGATGGGGCAGGTATTATATATTAAACCCGATGACTCTTGGGGAGTCATTCCTTATTATTCAAGTCGACAGATAACTTGCTTGTTTTAGTGCTGAGTTATTATGCGTGTAAATCGTTGTAAAAGTGAATAATAAAAGTGTGTTTCTTCATAAACTGCAGTTGTTCATAAACAGAAGTCCTGAACTTATAAAATTTTACATGTCATTTTGGTCTAACAGATCTTTATAAAACCCGGCTTTAGTGTGTCGGATTGCAACCACTTGGATGAATTGGTGAAGTGATAGAATATATTCTCGATTTTTTGACCGGTTGAAACGAATGTCTCCATTTAAGCTACGTCGAAAATGTTTTCGTACTCGTATGTCCAGCTGCTCCTTTAAGCACGGGCGCATTTATCAACTGATTCTCGTCAATAATTACTACATGCATACGACTCACTGTTTTCTTAGATTAGCCCCTTCCTTCAGGTGGTTGCAAACTAAAGCAAATCGACATTCTACTCGTAATTTATGTAAGGCAATGGGCAATTACTAAAATCGGTTGACTTCTGTTTCTGGCACACACATCAAAATGCTCTCATTGTAAGAGAATGGTTTATATTTATTGATTTTTTAGTAAATCATTTCCAAATAATTCCTTTAGTAAGATAGACAGCAGGCATATTTAAATAAAATTATTTTCCGCCTTACGCTTCCCCTTCTTGACCACGAGAGCTGCTAAGTTTTGTAGACTGCGTGGAGGGGTGAAAGTCAATTAACATTAATAAGGGATATAAACTTTCTTAAATTAGAATGCGTTGATATGACATTAAATCGTTTCTCAGATTAATTTATTTGAGATATCAACCCAATAAACATTATACTGAGTTATCATTAGTACATCGCATAGCATCACAACGCTTTTCATGTACCTAGTAATACTTTAATATAATTTACAGTACATATGGTGCTTGATTACCGCACGAGTGCGGTAATCAGCAGATTACGTGCATATGTCGAAACTTTAAACAGCCATATGTACTGTAAAACGTTGTACGATACACGTCCGAACAGGTAATTTGCAACTCGTGTCAATTTAAAACACTCCCTTCGGTCGTGTTTTAATTTATCACCACTCGTTGCGAATTTCCTGTTCTCTGCTTTAGTATCGTAATGTACTATTACACCACACCTTGCCATAAAGCGCGTTTTTCCGCACGCTGCGCGTCCGGAAAAACCCACTTTTTGGCCAAGTAGTGACGTAAAATTGTGTACAAACACAGGTCGTAATGTACTATTACAGTACAGTATATGGTGCTACTTTACCGCACGAGTGCGGTAATCAGCAGATAACGTGCATATGTCGAAACTTTAAAGAGCCATATGTACTGTAAAACGTTACACGTGCGAATAGGTAATTCGCAACTCGTGTAGATTTAAAACACTCCCTTCGGTCGTGCTTTAATTTATCACCACTCGTTGCGAATTTCCTGTTCTCTGCACTCGTATCGTAATGTACTATTACAGTACATATGGTGCTATTTTACCGCACGAGTGCGGTAATCAGCAGATTACGTGCATATGACGAAACTTTAAAGAGCCATATGTACCTACTGTAAAACGTTGTACGATACACGTGCGAACAGGTAATTCGCAACTCGTGTCGATTTAAAACACTCCCTTCGGTCGTGTTTTAATTTATTACCACTGTGCGTTGCGAATTTTGGTAAAAAGCCTGCTTAAAAAAGGTAATATGACCTTTTTCCCTGATGCATTAAATTACTCGTTCAGACAGTTCCAATGAGGCCAAACACGACGGGCTTACCTTGTGTATTTTAGGAATTGCTATGCATAATATTGCATCGTCACCTAAATTTCATAAGTACGCCAAATTTCAGTTCAATCGCATACCGACTAGTGGCTAAAAATGGATTGCTGAGGACAACTTACATACCTACTTAATATTACGAAAACTGTAAGTAAAAGCTTGTAAAAATTACAGGAGTAGCATATCTGCTACGGACAGTATATCTTTAGAAAGGTTTTAGGCGGTATTAAAGCGACTAATCAATGTTGGTATCAAAGACAAGCTAGTCGAATATTATATCAAAGGGATTTTGTATCTTACTTACATAAATACGTATTAACGTTGGAACGCTGCGGCGAGCGAATTTCGGTAATCTCTCTGTCAGAATTTCCCACACATGCGAAAGAGCTACACTAGTAATAGCGATATATCGTGTCATCCATGCACTAGTAACCTAGTGCTTTTAATATTTTTATGAGCATAATTGGGCAGTGTGTACAAGGTTGTCCGCAAATTTCGCGAGCAACCAAGTGTCATTCGAGCGAGGTTATTTAAATTAATATCAATTGTCATTCGTGTGGTTTCTTATCTTATCCAAATGTATTCTGTATGTTTATGTATGTGACCAGAAATGTATGTCAGAGCAAACGCATTTCAGACTGAAGTGTAGAATGCACACTGTTGCTTGAGTCTGTAATGCAATAAGTATTTAAAACGCTGGCAACGATGCATGCGATTTTCATGAAGTTTCAATTGTCCAATCCAATTTCCATACCCCTACGATGATCGCGCATTCAGTGGGAAGATAGGTGAAAATATTAAACAAAGCCTCCCTTGCATGTATGTAGTAATCGACTGTTCGAAAAGACATTTGTTTTCTTTTTCAATGCTTTCAACCAATTTAAACATATAATATATAATGCTGTGAAACATATAGTATGTTCGTTACATGCGGTCGCAATGCTTGTGGTAACTGATTGATTACGCATCGCCGCGGGGACAGCTGAATTCCTTAATGAGCCAATTGCCCCCGTCGCTTCGTCAGAACAATCGTTAGCGAAACGAGCGGTTTACATATGTAATGGGACATATGAAAAGCACCTGCCAGTAATCTTATTCACAAACCGACTCATCCTCACCTCTCACCTCACACCTCACCTATTTTTACACGGAAACTGTCAAAAGTCATTTGTCAAACTTTGACAGTTTCCGTAGAAAAACGGGTGATGTGTGAGGTGAAGACGACTCGGTTCGCGAATAACAGACCAGAAGATAACGTCCGTCCGAGGGCTTGACACTGACGCAATACTTGACACTTACAATATAAATGTTACTATAGAAATGTACAATTAGGACATATTAGGACGCCGACTTTGAACTGAAATGATTTGTTTTTAGTCCCGGTACACATACAGTTTCTTACGCCAGTTCTTTTCGTAGTAGATGTTTATTTTTTCGAACTGGTGGTAGTTTATTGACGTTCATAGGTGCATGTAATATGCCTAAATTGAAGAAGCTTTTTTTTTAAATAGGTGTGGTTGTACTGATTTGTCAGTGCACAGGCAGTACGATATGAGAAAGCTGTCAGCTATCAGTTGAGTCAGTAGCGCTTTTTACTGCGCGTTTATATTTAAAGAAGTGCTTTCGGACAATCCTGACTAGCGCGGGATGCGCGGGCAATATGTACATCCCAAAACAACCCAAAGAACGAAATACCCACATATCGATCCCGCTTCGCCAAGTCAGGAAGTCGTCAAATTTTTCCCAACGAGTGATTATGCGGTACTCATAAGAATCTTCTTAGTTAAGAGAACCGTCAAATAATAATCCACTAATGTTTCGTAAACTTACCTACGAAATTAACTGCCTTAAGAAGACCATATACACTGGCCTGCAAATGAAGGTATAACAGTTTTTGTTCAAGAAAGCTAAAAGTAAAAAACTACAGCAAATGAAAAGGGAGCGTTTTTATTTTTGCTTTTTTTTCAGCCATCTTTTAAAAGCAGGTTGTCAAAAAGGAGTTATATTTATTTCAAGTTTCTAATTTAAATAGTACAGAAGTTATCGTCCCGTTTATGAGTGTTACACCTTCTTTTGCAGACCAGTGTGGTCTAGAATTATTAACAATGCTTCAAATTGCGATTTAATGTTCGTAAGTTTATGGTAAGGTTACTTATTTTTAACTAGACTTGCTGCCAAATCCTGTGGCATGCTATTCTGACCATCGCTGACTCATACCAGTAATAATTTATGTACTTTGCTATGCCACAATTTGTGGCTTCCGTGAGCCAATGCTTGGTTACCTACAGAAAATACCGAAATCGGCATATGCGTGCCTATCAAATTCGAGGAGTTCCCTCGATTCCTCGCAGATCCCATCATCAGACCTTCACCAAATTTATATGGGACCAACTAGAGCGTACCTGTTTTGAAACAAAAAAATAATTATCGGGGAACATACTCGTACATACATAAAAAAAGAAAAACATGCAGACAAACTACGTAACTAAACTACGTAATCTGGTGATCTAAAATAAAATCCTTATAATTAAATATGTATACGTAATGCGTTTCGCGGTCATCATCATCATCCTAGCGTTTTTCCAGTAGGTACAGTTGCATCCTGACGGATGCCCGGGGTCTGCTCCCTGGTTACAAAAAATGGCATAGGTACTAGCTTTTGCGGAAACGACTTTCTCTGACCTGGGGGATCAAGGGAGAAACTACACCATTTTGGAATTATTGTTTATGTGAAGTAAGTAGGAAACTTGACTATTAGAAGTTCTTAAGAGTGCGCAGTACGTTCGGTTCTCCATACAAACGCATTTACGCTCTCATTTTAAAACGCCATGCTAGAATAACATGAAACTTTGTATACACAATGGAATCCGGCATATCTAGGTCGAAAATTAGTTTCTGTTGCTTGAAATTATAATGGAGAAAAAATATAACGATTATTACGGTTTTTATACAAGCCGTAAAAAACTCAAAAAATCGCTGTATTTTTTTTCTTTTACAATTTGTAGCAACATAAACTAATTTCCGACCTAGAAATGCCGGATCCCAATGTGGCTACAAAGTTTCATGTTATTCTAGCATGGCGTTTTAAAATGAGAGCATAAATACGTTTGTATGGAGAACCGAACGTACTGCCACGTACTGTGCCCTCTTAAGCCGTCAAAGGCCTCTAATTTGATGTAGGTAATGATTGCTGTCATAGATAGCAGCCGGAATCGACGACTTGACGTGCCATTTTAAACGCGGGAGCGCTCAGTTAGTACACAAAGCAGTCACCCATTCCAAAAGTTGACTACCGCCGACATTGCTTAACCTCTTATACCGCACGCGGTATGCGGGTGTCACTGAGCCACGAGTATCGTAGGAGAGTTTCGCTGTATCGTAGGGTTAATTTAATTGACTATAGTGTCACGTCACTTTCAGCATTTCGTTCACAACCTACTTATATATCTGTTTCATACAGAATCACATCTGCCATTAGGCAACAGCCAAGTGAAGCCTAATTGAAGCATCGGGGGAATAAAGTTGGGAGTGCATGTTTTTGAAGAATCAACTTGAAAGATTATATTATTACCCGTTTCTGTATGGATGGTTTACTTACAGTTGCTGAGAAACCATAGTTTTTAAGGTTCCGTACCCGAATGGTCCAGATTGGGCCCGATTGATGTTACTCGTGTGTCTGTCTGTCGCTATTGTTTTCAAACATATAGCCCTCATTATGCGCTATAGTCTTCATTATGTTATAAGCACCATAACTTAGAATAATTTATTTGTTAGATGTTAATAGATACACTATTGTCTAAGGTTTAGTACCTGTAAAGATAGTTGTAAGTGTTGAAAATAAAATAAATAAATAAACTTACATAGTGCAAGAATTTTATGACCCCAAGCCATACAAATTGTCCAATAATATTTTTAAATGTTTTTGGGGGCTCCCATACAGCAATACAAAGTTACACACACATAAGCATACAAGGGGTATAGTAGTTTAGAACTTGATCGAAGTTTAGAACTCGTTACCTATAAAGATAAATAATGTATTTTTTTTATTTAAAAAATATTAATATTATGAGAAGCCACCAAAATCAACTACTTTTTCAAAATTAAGCTCGGTAGAAAATTTCAAGTTCTCACTGACATTTATTATTACGTTTTTAACAAACAATCTGTAAAATTTATAACTTGATATAATCAAATACTTTTTCTTAAACATTTAGGTATACTGTTCCTAACGGAACCAGACTTCCAGTTTATCGTATAACTCGTGTAGTGGCGGTACTTTAAAGTTGCTATTTTCATTAAAATGCGTTTAACATGAACTTTCCGAGCGATTTAATAGCGAAGACATTTTTTATGAACGTATGGCGAACGATACGAATTTACAAAGTTGAAGTAAGTAAGTGTGTATTGCACCGTGGAAGAAAATATTTGGCGCGCGTTAACAAGTAATCTAAATATTATAATGATTCAAGAATAATAACCGAATAAGGTAAAAAGTTATTCGGCTATGCGATAATTAGGTGGAACACCTTGCGATGCATAGACACACGCGACCGGTTTTCGTATCTGGGTGGGAGCTATTATTTATATATTTAATACTAATGCAATTGTTAGTGCTTCCATTGTAACCGTATAGTTTGGTTTTCTTTTTTGTTTACAAATGTGTACTACAATTAGCTCTTAAGTAAGTTTATTAACTTTATTGTCCACGATTTCGGTGTCGATGCAAACCCGATAGGGTTTAACGACACTTTTCTGTCAAATGTAAAATCTAAAAAAAGGTTATTCATTTCTCAATCATAAATTGTTGTGTACTTTTGTCTCATCACACAAAGAAGAGTTGGTTTCCGTGCCTACTCTCTATTCAGAATGTGAGCCAACATTTTTCTGATACAACGCTTGTTAGGGAACGTAACAAGCGCTCTTCACAGTTGGCTGTGGTCCGCTAAGAACGCCTGCGATGTAGGACAAAATAAAATGGATGAAGAGAAAAGCAAAGTTTTGTTTTATTTTAGTTAACAAACACGTAAGGCGTTGAATTAAGAATAATGTATGTGTACTACTTCATCTATTCAAGGAAGATAGTGTATAGTTGTCGAATGAAAAGGTTCGTCACTTTTTAACTCTATTTTATAATATCGTTACGGTCGAAAAGCTCATGGAATTTGATACCCCATCTGATAAGTTTTTGGATTTCTTTCCATACAAACCCGCGTTGTCGTGTATAACTGTCCGTAGAACGTCTCAATCTCAACCAGAAGTTCAGTTCTAGACGATACGATTCTGCCATCCCCTGTTTTCAGCCTCATCAGGCTGGCTCTGCTCCACCGACAAATCTCGTGTGAACGCTTTGGAGCTTTGCAAAGCTTTGTTCCGCTTAATATCCCCTTTGGTACACTTAGTATAGGTGCAGGTCGCGAATCAAATTCGTTTCATGAGCCGCCGGTACTGCGTACTTGTAGCATTGTCAGGAGAGTGCAGAACCATCTCGCGTCTTTCTTTCATGAGCTCAAGGGTACGATTAGAGATTTTTGTTACTTATTTTGAAGAACTAAGATTCCACCGTGTGAACACTTTCCACAAACTACAGTAATACACGACGATGCACTCACCAAGACATTCAAAGCGACTCCGCAAATCGAGTTGAAACCTTTCGGTGTTTTGGATTTGAATCGGTGCTGGGCAAAGCGTAGACTTCATAAGTCGAGAGCGTTTAAGTCTCATATAAAATGTCTCATATATATATAAAATGTGCCTCTCACCATCTGGTGATCGCTCACTGTTTTTAATGAATTGATCACATCTCTCCAGTCGACAGTATGAAGTCTATATTATTTTACGTATCACCATCGGGGCTAATCTAAAACAAAGTGCGGTGGGGTCGCTTCTGGAAAAAAAATTTAACCAAATATAAATAAATCCCGTACCGGAATTCAAATTCAGATTCGTAGGCAGCGTCACGACCAACTCAGCCAAGGGGGTTGTCAAATTTTATACAATTGGCTGGATATACCCATGGATGTGTCCCAAGTTGTACACTTTCACACATATTTAACCGCGTTGACAGTCACAATAACAAGCGACCTGTTTTCTTCCTGCGACGTGTGTAAGGACGAATGACTTTGTTAGACCTTTTATTTAATTGACATGAATACACCAAAGGCAAGGTAAATCAGACGGTACTTCCGTTTCACTTTTTGCAAAAAAATTGGAAGCATATAAATTTCACCGTACAAATAAATATAATACAATACTTTTTCTATACACCCCAGTATTAAAATCTGTCAATTAAATTACTGACAGCAGTATTAACACAATAAACTTTTTGTACGAATGCAAGTCTATACCATCAGAAGACAAGTCATTATATGACTGGTGGGAGAATCAAAATGGATTTCGTTACATTATTATACAACTGTTTTTTTAAGAGGCTTAAGAGTCATTGCTCGGATTCTGCCGCCAAATCGGTTATAAATTTAAATCTAATTATTTTGCTGTTGTAGAAAAAATATTGTTTGCAACGCTACATAATTAGCCCTTAAAATTTTCGAGTCTTAAAGCGACTCTCGAATTTTAAGAATCCTTATTATGTAACTGTTGCATACAATATGGACCCGGGTATGTCCTTAAACTACGACCAAGATCACCGGGGAATGGGCAGCAGCATTCCTAGAGTGCGGTGGAGATACTGCGATCGCCAATCCGCATGCCAAGCGTGGCGATTATGGCATTTACCCCCCATGAAATTGGGGGAGGCCTATGTCCAGCAGCGGACGTCCTAGGGCTGATATGGTGGTGGTGGTATACAATATTATAACGAATTGTTATTAATGATTATATTATTCGCAGTCAATATAAATAGTGACATATGTATACGAGTATGTACGTACGAAATAATTGCCCAGTCATTAGTCATTAACACGCATTTATCTTCCGCAAGAAAGCGAGATGCGACCCCTTCAGTAATCGCTTTTTTGGTCAAGTTTCGATAATTATCTAGTGCATCTAGTGTTAGTTAGTGTTTTATTTATGTTTTCTCTTATTAGGCTTGACCACTTGGTTGTATCGTTTATTTTATTTTTTGTTTGAGTAGGTAGTAAGGTGAAGTATTATTTCTATAGACGGAAAGTTTATCTTTTTTTTTTTTTTTAATATTGGGTGACAATCTTACACAAATCGACCTAGTCCCAAACTAAGCAAAGCTTGTACTATGGGTACTAGACGACGATATAAATACTTATATAGATAAATACATACTTAAATACATAGAAAACATCCAAGACCCAAGAACAAATATCCGTGAAGAGTGCACAAATAAATGCCCTGGCCGGGATTCGAACCCGGGACCTCTAGCTTCGGAGGCAGGGTCACTACCAACTAGGCTAAACAGGTCGTCTGGTCTGTTTATCCGTTTATTTTTACCGACTTCAAGATTTCAAAAGAGGATTTTTTTTGTTTCTTACTCCAGAACTTCGTCATTTCTGACCCGTTTTTGAAAATTCATTTTTTAATTGTAATTATATATATCCAAGTTGGTCTCGTTTTTTCTCAAAACGCAGTTCTGATTATGGGATCCATGAGGAATCGAGGGAACTCCTCAAATCTTAAAGGCAAACATACAGTGATTTTTGTGTTTTTATCAACAAATCGAGCATTTTCATCCAAAAATGTGACATTTGATGAAGTGGAACTGCTGATGATGATCAGAACAGAACTATTCAACGACTAAAAGTATACGTTTGGCGATTTGTCCTCCTGGCTATGTTTGTTAAGCAAGTTCTATTTTCACGATTAATTTTTGTCATGCTGGAGTCCTGATGATGGGATCCATGACGAATCGACGGAACTCCTCAGATGTGAAATGCACACATATAGTGATTTTAGTATTTACGTGAACAAATCAAGCATTTTCATTCAAAAATGTGACATTTGATGAAGTGGAACTGCTGATGATGATCAGAATGGAAATCTTCAACGACGCATAGTTCACGTTTGGCGAATTGTCCTGTTTGCTGTGTTTGTTAAGCAAGTTAGATTTTCAAGACAATCTTTTGTCAAGCTCGACGTCTAATGAAGGGATCCATGAGGAATCGAGGGAACTCCTCAAATGTAAAAGGCATACATAGGTATAGTGATTTTTTTTAATAAGTGACGTTTGATGAAGTGGAACTCTTCAACGACGCATAGTTCACGTTTGGCGATTTGTTCTCTTCGTTATGTTTGTCAAGCAAGCTAGGTTTTCAAGACACATTTTTATCAAGCTTGAGTTCTGATGGAGGATTCCATGAGGAATTGAGGGTACTTAGTCTTCTACCATTATAAACATAATTATAACCATTTTTATTTTATTGTATGGAATCTAAGCGTGCACCATTTAAGTATAATAATCTTTCACCGGCCTCCCCCATTGAAGTCGGTTGCTTTTTCTTAAAAAATATTTTCAATCGAGACATTTTGAAGCAATCGTGTTTTGGTACCAAATATACTACCTGGGAACCAAAAATACTACCAAGATATTTATTTATTTCACTTATTTCCTAGTACAGGTAGTAAAGTTTTACAAAGGTTATAATTATAATTTTTCAATTATCTTAACGCGTTATGGATATTAATATTTATTTTAGTTTGAAATCATTATGTTTTTTTCCTTTTGAGTTAAATTCTTATGTATTTACAAAATACATAAAAAGAAAAAAATATTTACATATTTGGTTATCTTACTGTCTGCTCAGTATAGTATAGTATCATCATCAGTTGTCATTACTGTAATGTAAGTAATATTTTGATTGTTGGTCTATTCATGAATATATTGCTGTATTTCCTACAAGTAGTGCATAGGGTAAATAATAATGGACTCGAAAAACAATTAATAAACTAAATGTGCATATAAATTAAGTGACTTTCTTGGCACTTTTTAGTTTCAATGAGAAAATGAGACATTAGTGGTACAAAATAAAATATCTTACTTAGTCATAGTACTTTAATAAAAGCTCGCAAAAGTTATTTTAGAAAGGAAGCGTTTCCTTTTCTAGGGGAAGCATCTTTAGAACTCGCGGGCAAAGGATGTAAAAGTCCATGAGTTCTATTTTTATGTTGCTTTGATGACGTTTTTAATGATAAGACTTTAAGTAAATTTCTACGTTAAAAAAACATAGAATCATCATGATTAAAAGCACTTCGTAGATTAGTGCGCTTTCTAGTTTGAATTTCTTTAAAATTTGTTCACTATTAACAAATTTTTGTTGTGTTAAGTTATGAGTACACACTGAGCTTAGACTGCAATGCTCTTAATAATATTGTATCGCTATAATTGGTACCTACTGTATTCAAAAGTAATGGTGTCTATTCATTAGTAATCATTTTTCAATTAAAACTTCTTACTAATATTATAAACGCGAAAGTTTGTAAGTACCGTAATATGGGGTGAGTTGGGTGATATTTGATTTTCAAACCTCGATAAAATTTTATTTGTATGTACATGTGAAAACTGAATGGTGTATATAATAATATGGTTCGGACGTTTGTATTTTATTTTGGGTAGTTCCATTTCATAACTTTGACGATAAAGAGGAAAACCCACCTCACCCCGTAGTGCCTCGTATTTGGGGTGAGAGGGTTTTTCATACAAAGGTGATTTTGGAAGATTGTTGGATCGTTTTTTTTATTATGCGTATTACTATAGCCCCATTTTAAATTGGAATACATTATTTTTGTAGCAGTAGCCTTAAAATCTCTGCGTGATCGCATCAGGAATGAGGCCATCCGCAGCAGAACCAAAGTGACCGATATAGCCCTCCGAATCGCTATACTTAATTGGCAGTGGGCGGGGCACATTGCACGTAGAACCTATGGCCGTTGGGGCGGAAAGGTTCTCGAGTGGCGACCACGTACCGGAAGGCGTAGCGTGGGCAGGCCTCCCACACGGTGGACTGATGACCTGGTGAAGGTCGCGGGTGTCCGCTGGATGCAGGTGGCGCAGGACCGGTCATTGTGGAAGTCTTTGGAGGAGGCCTATGTCCAGCAGTGGACGTTTTTCGACTGACATGATGATGATGAGCCTTAAAATCCCTTCTCACCCGCCTCTGAAACCTTCTCTCCCCATTCATAACCCAACTCTCCCCGCGTAACCTACTCACCCCGTTTTACGGTATGGATGGATGTTTCTTACTCTTTCACGTAAAAACTACTGAATGGATTTTAATGAATCTTTACAATAATATAGCTTATACATCAAAATAACACATAGACTACATTTTATAAAGATATTTTGTGAATTGTCCAAATACTGCGCAGACGAAGTCGCGGGCACAGTTTAATTATGATGGTGTTTGCATGTGTAATTGTGTTCCGAGTACGCACTTTGTTTTAGTAGTTTATTTATTTATATTATTCTATCGTTATATGTGAGATATTGTAATTGGCTCTGCTGTAACTAATAATGTTGTTAATTAGTTTTATTGCTGTTGGTTCTCCTATAAATAAATAAAATAAAATTATAATCATTCTGGACTATGCACGAAACTTGCAGTGTAATAGTATTGTGGAGATCGAGAGAAATCACAAGTTTCGTCCAATATATATACAAGATCAACAGCATGCAATTATAATCCGCTATATACTTAAGTAGGTATTTTCCCCGTTAATTATTGACGAAGGTTATCAATTGCAAAGTGTGGATGTTTTCTTAGTAACTCATGATAGGCTAAGTTGGAAATTGATTAATACAGACAATATCTATTAATTATGTAGTAAATGTTATTTCACTGTGAGAGACGGTCAGAGAGATTCATCAGGACTTACGATATTAGATCCATTCTTAGCTGAGAATTAGGTAGGTGTGTCACGAATCGATACAATGTATCACATGTTTATAAAATTCTGCACGAGCAATTCCTCAGAGGAATTAACCTGGAACGTGTACTCAATAGCAAACACAACGGTTACACTTGTTTTAGAAATCATGTCAATCCGTGTTGGTATTACTGTAGTGTACGGTTAAGTGCAAAAATACGTATCGATTTAATCCTCTCATAAATACGTACCGCAACCTTAATCCGTCGACATAAGAGCTATGGGACATATTTTTGAACAATTGTATGCAAAGGGTCGTGAACGCGCATGTGACACCCCTAGGAGCTTGTTTGCCACCGACGTGGTATATAAAAAAAATCCATATATATTTTTCGACACTTGACTACCTATAATGAATCAACTCAAACGGATGTTTCCAGCTCACATCGGATGTTAGCATAAATTGGCACAATACATAGAATCTCACACATTGAAATAATGTCCACTAGGGGGCGTTCATTTCAAAACTAGGTTTACTCTACTCTTTCATGGGTTCATTGCACATTATAAGTCGAAACGCACAGAGAGGGCGCGGCGCAGCGTGGGGTGGAGGCGGTTTTGCATTTTTGATCTTTGCGAAACTGTCGCTTCATATGTCACACACGCCGACTTCGGTCTACCGCGCTACCAAACACCTCGCGGTTTTTTGGTGCGACGTGCCCCGGACCGCGTTAGCTTTACATACCGCCTCCGCCCCGCAAGGACGCTTCAACGTGCGTTTCAAGCTCTTATCAAGTTGAGCTGCAAGCTGCGTGTCAAATTTACTCGTATTACGAATTGAACCGTGGTCTAAGTAATACATCTATGACGCAACAGTAAGAGTATCGATCATTATAATTAAAATATAATAAATACCTACGAAGATAGCAAACAAGTCTGATTAAAAGGTAGTGCAGTGATCGGCCGTACGTTGCCGATACTTTATTAATTTCAAGATTTCGTGTTTTGACAGCAAAAGACAATTCCTACACTCTCAACACAGCGGAACCTTTTTGGACAGTTTAGTAACAAGAACAAAATATCGCGCTGGAAGTGCAAGTAGTACTTAGTGTGACTTTCTTTATAATTTAGACACTTGCTTTTGTCTTCATGAATTCGCAATAAATTACCGCCATTGCTGGGCCGGCCCGTCAAACGGTTCTATGGCCGAACCGCACTCTGATGCGTAGAACGTTCGAGGCAGAAACTTGCTCCTCCGCTACAAATGACGCCAGTTACAAACTGAAATGCAAGCGAAATTCACGAATTTGCAAGATGCTTTGAAATGACCGCTTAATAACGACGATAGGCGATGCAAATTCATTTTATACGGACCGGTTACCTTCAAGCTTTAGTGAGACTATGAAATTAATTAATTAATATCCAATGCTTTGAATACAATTTCATGGTGAATCGTTCAAATAATGTCAGAAGTTAACCTCTAATTACGCGTATGTGACGTAATTAATATCTGCACGCAAACACATCCATATGTGGTACAGTCAGCATCAGGTAGCTACGCAACATGAAAGTGTCAAAAGCTCTTGTTACGTTATAATTAAGACTTTTAATCTCTTCTTAGCTCCCTGCCGGGGTTTTCCCGAGAAACTACAGTTCTGAAGAAGATTCTGAAGAATCGCTTACTCAGAAAGGAGTGTATGTTGTAGTCTCTTAGAAAGGAGTGTATACATTTTTAAAGGGTCGGCAATACGCATGTGACACCCCTGGAGTTGCAGACGTCCATAGGCTGCGGTGATCACTTACCATTGTGACGTGGTATTAAAAAAAGGTATTTCCGATGCTGACTTTACAGTCAAGTTCTAAAATATGTGCACGGGAAAGTGGTCAAAATTATGTCAACACGAGTTAAGGCATACGGTTGCTCAGATATATTTGAACTTTTAGGGACATACATATATTTATGCACTCGACTACAAACTCATGATGAAAGGAAGAAACATTCATCCGAGACATAAACAAACTTACAACGTAATATGTATGTATGTATGTCAAATGCTTTAGTTTACACAAAGCAATAAATCAAATTCAAATTAACTTTATTGCCATATTATTATGATTATACAGTTAGCAAATCACATAGCAAGTTTTTACTAAGCAAGCAAGCTATTAATAGTAGTTTTTTTACTACATTATATGTAAACTAGGGCAAGATAAACAAAATTCTTAACCTAATTAACTTACACTACATCATTGCTAAGTAAGTGTTAAGTGTCTGATTTTCGCAATGGGTACCATCCTCAGCATATGCTGGGCCTGGGGTCCAGCGCTGATTTTCAGTTTGGCCCCTTTTTTGAGGATCTTCTGATGAGATATAATACTATTAGATGCGCTGTGTTTAAGTATAAATACTGTATGAAGTAAAATTAAGGGTGTGGCAGGTGTGTGTAATAAAACAGTAATTATAAGAACAGTTGACATATATGTACAATGGAAGAAATCCCTTATAGGGAACCCCATAGGGGATTTCTTCCAGCTAACCTTTGAGCAATTGATATAAAACAAAGACGTGTTAGTTAAATATTACATTTATAACTGGCAGAATAACTCTTAAAATATCGGTAATCGTTACGAAAGAAACAGACAACTCATAAATGTGAGTATCAGAACATTGTTTTGTCACAAAACGGTTCCATCTCGGCAGAAAATTAATAGGCATTTTGAGTGAGGTATTTTAGGTAGCGACCATATGCCAAGACTACCTCCTTACATACTTCGGACAACTCTCCGAACATTCTTCGATCAACCTACTGAGGACTATTATGACGGGCAAAGTTGAAAGTCAGAGATCCCGGGGCAGACCAATAAGAACAAAAGTCGATAATCTAATATGGTGTGAGTTATTTAATAAACTCTCGTTAATGTGGTTGATTATGGTCTAATATGAGTTGTGGTCTAATATGGGTGAAAGAAGATTGACAAAACGAGTATACCTATATGAAGGAAGAGTGGAAGGAAAAGTAGGAAGGGGAAGACCTCAGTGAACGTACTCGAGAGTTCATGAAGCGAAAATTGTATGTCAGGATCGTGGCAAATGGAAATCCGTGATCCCTGCCGATCCCTGTGAGAAACAGGTGTGTATGTGAGTTCTTATAAGGCTAACTTGGCAAAACTTCCTCTTAAATACACTTTTGCTTAAAAGGTGTTGATTTTATTCTCTCTTTTTTATTCGAGTATTGAATAAAAAAGAGAAGTTAAAATCAACGCCTTGTAAGCAAAAGTGTAATTGTAATTTAAGTGGAATTTTTGCCAAGTTAGCCTTATCAGAACTCACATACATACCTGTTTCTCTACTACCACACATACCACCCATACATACCACTTTTTATTGCATACTATCTTTTATACAATGCCAGAAACGTTCCATAAGGCCGCAGGTCAGTAATTCACAACGCATCCACCGCTGCGCTGCCGCAGTAGACATACCCGTATAAATCAGACCTAAGATTAATCATAATAGTTGTTATTTTGCGGGCCAAATTATACTAGATAAGGATAAACGGGAATAAAACCTTTTGTAAGCAACCTAGCTAGAGAAGCGGCTCTCATCTTAGATTGCGTTGTTTCAATTAATTGCTGGACTAGCTTAGATTCAGCCTGCGGTCTGAATTACAGCTTCTAAGAGCCAAGGCAAAGCTAAACCTAATTTATTAAACGGAACTGCAAATATTTTGCATTGTTGGCTGGAAATAGGCACCTACTTCTAAATCTTTTGCTATATCTTCACTTTTAATTATAGATAATAAAGTCAAGCAAGTATTAACAGCGTGTGTCTTCCATACGATCATTTATTTTAACTAACGAAAGTAATAAGTGCTGTTAGAAGCAGTTTTATCAAAAAGATATTTCATTACCCTTATTATAATTGATTTAAAGGTTTGTAGATTCGACTATCGTGACAATTATTGTGGACTAAACATCCTATTTCTTTTTTAAGGTTCCGTACCTCGAAAGGAAGAAACGGAACCCTTATATGATCACTTTGTTGTCTGTCCGTCCGTCTGTCAAGACCCATTTTCTCAGGAACGCGTAGAGGTATCAAGCTGGAATTTATATCAAATACTCAGGTCCACTGTCCCTTGGAGCTGTGAAATAATCAAACTTCTAAGCCAACGCAATCAAAAGATACAGCCGTTTATGCCGCAAATTTTCGACACTCGCAAGGGAATCAAAACCTACAGGGAACTTCCCTTAAACTCAGAATCTTGCAAATTTGGTACGAAGGAAGTCTTATAGCCAGATAAATGAAAAATTGCGAAAACCGTTAATTTTTAGTTACATCATATAATAAAATTATTTTTACGGAACCCTCGGTGCGCGAGTCCGACTCGCTCTTGGCCGGTTTTTTTTTTGTAAATTGCTACCCGAGTCTGAATACGTATTGCAGAAATCACGTGCACGTTCTCATACTATCTAGAATAACGTTCTCGAATACATACCTACGGGTACCTATGTAATAGGCGATGCTTGCGTTGCTCTTCAAAGAGCAACGAGTCCTAATAAGATTAAAATATTTCCCGGCTAAGTTATGTATGTGCTTCATAAGTATAAACGGAGGCGCAAAATAAATATACCTAAACAAATAGCCAAGCGCCAATAGAATGTACCTATTTTGTAGCAAAGCAATTTTTTTCTTTAAAAAAATTTACATATTTATTGTTGTCCAGGAAATTCTTAACCAGCACGGTAACTAACAACATTGTAGAGAGAAGAATACCTAGTAAATACCCTCATTCAAACCGGCAACAATGGGCTACCGTGTAAAAAATAAAATCAATTGTTTTACTTTAAAAATATCAAGGTAGTAATTAAAATTAGTAAATAAGAAATATGGAATTTATGTTAAGGAAATTAGCTAGCATTATCTTACTAAGAAGAACGTATGTTTTTATTACGAGTTTTGGTTACGATGTGGGGTAGGTGGCACACATAATCAGCTGGAATCGAAAATGAACGATCACTCATAATGTATTCACCGGAAATGTTGTTATTGTATGACATTTTATTCTTTAAATAAGAGATAAATGTATCATATATATAAAATTCCTCGCGAGACGCATTGTATTAGAAGAATATAGAAATTCAAGGTCAACCTACAAAGGTATCACAAGATAGGTATTCGTTATTTTTATTATATGACAGAAATTCAACAAACAAACGTGACACGCTCTTATAAGCTTCTTGGTTGTTCGGTGGCAAAATTGAAATGTAACGTTATCCTTTGATAAGGTCAAATTATATTCTTTATTAGTCATACTCCCACACTGTTCTAACAAAACTTCACAAGAGAAGTTTTCTCTTTTTGAGTTGTTAGCTAAATGCTGGTCTCGCAGCTTACGGCTACGGTACGATATTGAAGGACAGCAATAAACTGTCAAAAGGTCAATTTATTAGATTATAATATAATGAAGTCGTAATTAGATGTGACCCGAGCACTTTGTCCCGGAATCCAATAAAGCTACAGACATATTACACATTACAAAATAGACCGGGCGCGACAATTAATATCTCAGAGAGCAACAAAACATTTTCACATCAGTTGTTAAAATGTTTGTGGCGACTTACTGACTGGGCGAGGCAGGTTAGGTATGTTGACGTGAGCTTATGATGAGATGCAGGCTGCCTTACCAAAGGGGAGGGGGTTATACTTGATAATTACATTTGCGCAGTAGTAATATCATGCGCGAAAGTGTGGCAGTTCTGCATTCGTATTGCCCCGGTTCCGCTCATCCCGCGCCAGTCCAGAAGTAACTTAATTGTAGGCGCTCAGTGGTAACCTATCGAAGTTTCGAAAATCCTTTGTCCGATTTTCACTTGTCCGAAAACGGTTGCTCGAATGTTTATAATCCATATACATTGCTTACCATATTTTTTGAAATGTCTCTAGTTTCCTATCCCACATCTACATTTTCCCGAAATTCGATAACCAGAAGAACGGTTGCCAAATTTATTATTTGACAACCGATTTGTTAATCACCTTTTCATAAATCCGATGCTACGCGAAATCGAAATGGGTTAGGTTAGGTTAGAACGGCGACCCTTGCGGAAACAAACATTTGCTAGGAAAGTAAGAAAGTATTGAATATAGGTTAATAAACCGAATAAGGAACCGGAATAGGGACTTAGTGGCAAAACCGACTCTAATCGCGGATAGGTTAGAAGACGGAAGCGGGAGCTTTGCTCCCGCTTTCGTCTTCGAGGTTATTTTTTTTATAAAAGAGCGGAAAAACTTGTTATATAAAACTTTCATACAGTATAGTTAAATTCAGCTATTAGGTAAGTAAATAATGAGGACATTTCATGTGATCTCAGCCTCAAAATAAAATAAATTACTAATATTGAGTTGCGTGCAATGCGATAGTAACACTTTTTAAATATTATATGCGAGTTATTACTGCAAGAACGAACGAACAAATTTACTTACTTACAATTTTGTTTGTTTGTTTGTCGATCTGATGGGCGGGGCGTTATAGGCAACGCGCGTTATAGGGAAAATAATATTTCGTTCAAAATACTTTACGCCACAAAAAGTAGTTGGCAAATGATACTTCGGAATTTTTACAAGTGTTGATTCGAATCATAAGCGAAATAAAATTGCAGCGAACTGAGAAGGGGGGAAAGTAATGAACAGGGAAACGTACTTTCGGGCAAACAAAATTTAGGCTAAGTAATAAAATGGGAAACGTTTTCGGGGTATTAATAATCGACATTACAATTTTCGACTTTATGATAGGTAACCGCGCTCAGTAAGTAAATGGTACTCGGACGACAATTAATATGGACAGCTTACGCCTTTTTAAATTTGGCGTATGAAATGTTGTAATGATTGTATTCTAGTGCAGATAGTGTCAAATTAGCCACGATCAAGGAACTGCGCCAATAGCGAAGATATATCACCACTTAAGTAGCTCGTTCAATGTGGAGTCTGCGCGCTGAATAGACGCCACTTCATCAAAAAGGCTTAACAAGGAAGCCTTCTTTAGTAGCTATTGAAATTTGAGGACTGAACGTCTGATCAATACTAAGGTTTCAAACGCGTATTAAATTTTGTAAGAAATTTACATTTAGCATCTTTTCCTAAGAAAATAAAAATATGAAAACAGGAATGAAATATTCGTATCTAATTGACATAAACAGTTATCGATACGAGTAACTGCATTGCGAGAAAAATCAAATAAGGTACATATACGGTTTTATTCCTAACTAGTACTATGCCAGCGTAGGGTTATTGTGCCATATTTTAAATAAATCGTACAATAAATACATAAGTACACTCACACTCATTACTACAACCTCTCTTTGGCGGCAGTCGATGAACTTTTACCCCCTTATTCATAAACGTCCATCAAGCCTCTATTAGTTAACAAGCCGCTAAAGTTGGTTTGTCCTTATCTGTCACTTTGACATTTATGTTTGTGCGAATGGGACATAACAACTTTTAGTTAACAGAGGTTTTTTAAGTTTTATGAAGAAGGGGGTTAGTCGTTTACTCTCAACTGAGAAGTTTACTGACCGTTTAGAGCTCTCTATCAATGTTTACATCTGTTATGTTAGGTTGATTATGATTACGCGTTAAGCATCTCACTACTCGATGTCGATGAACATGTTAATTTAGTGCGTATTTTTAAACAGCATCACTAACGATTTTTAAAATTTATAATTTAAGAGGCTACATTTAAAATAGATTGGTATTTTTACTTTGAGTTCGTCAATATGTAAATCAAAATATATGTTTCATTTTACAAAAACATATAGGTAAAATTATCAGGCTTCATTAACACCCCTCAGACTACATACACACGCGTAAATATACTAGACAATGCCTAAGTGCTACAACGGACTCTCAATAATGAAAAACAACTTCCCAAAACTCGTATCACGATTGGAGTCTGGTTATAAAACACGACCTTGCTTCAATACAATTAAGATTCATAGAGAAGCGGCGCGTCTACGCAATAGGAGCTTGTGTAATCGAGTCTTCGATATGCAACTCGGCTGCCTGCTATTTATCACGAGTGGTGTGCCTCCGCAAACGCTACGCTTGTATCTCGTCGAATCCATTAAATTTATTAAACAGCCATTTTGTGCCCTATTCGGCACTCGAAAATTATTAATGGACTAATCTTTATGGAAATTACGTCCACGAATGCCCTTGTAGGGGTGCTCAAGTTTTTTAATTATATTTTCGGGCGTTTCGACTCCGCTGCGGAGACTCTGTGTGACTATCAAGACAAATGCATGTTCTATTAGCGTGTATTTTGTATGTATGGCCTCTAATGCCTTAAAAAATTTAAAATATATTGAGCTCAAAGTATGCCAAAACTAAAGATTACATAAACTGATTATTAAAACATAGTAGTGTGTCTTTTTAGTTTCTGCTTTTATTGTGTGTAGTAACCATGTGATGCCAGGTTAGAATAGCATAACCCCCCTTTCTTCCCTTTAGTGTCGTAAGAGTCGACTATGGGAACCAGGTTGTAGTGTGTTGTGGGCGATGGGCTGTCATTGCAATATCACATTTTCTCCATTTATAAACCTACAATTTCTAAAAGTGGCACTAAAATTACCGTCATCGTCATCGTGAATGCCATGATACTCATGATTTTCAAATCCGTCGCCATTGTCTTTGTTTCTTTCATGTATTTCAGACGTATCCTCGCAAAATTCACGCAGCAAGGCTAACTTCAAACCTTGCCAACTGTCGAGTGGTTCTTCCTCCGTAAGCTCCGCCCGTAGCCACAGCGCCGCCGTGCCGGAAAACCTCTTCTTCGCTATCAGAAATGGATGCCTCGGCGTCCAGCCGTATAAACACGCTTTTTTCTCTACATCCTCTATAAACATCTGCACATCGTAATCGTTTTCTGCAGTAAAAACACGCAATGTCTTAATTTCATGTAGCCTAGCTATTCATGTCTCGTCTTCGTCTTCTCACGTAATCAATTCGTCTTTACTTCTTCGTCGTTATTTTTCGTCGGCCGTCTTCTTAATCTTCGTTGTCGTCTTGAATATTTTCTTCTTTCATTGCCGTATTTATCTAGGGTTATATTTTCAGCATTCGTTCATCTTGGCGTCGCGATCCCGGATGGGCCCCCAAATGTAGTAGCGGCGCAGGAAAACAATAACTTAGAAAAGTTTTCAATTTATTTACAGCTGTATTAAAACATCGTTCACCGTTCAAGGCTTCTTTTATACTGAGTCATACGTCAAGCCATTCGCCATTCGAGCGTTTCTTATTCATCAATCATCATCTAGCAGCCAGCACCTTACACAACTATCAAAAAGTACCAATCCCAAATATATCGAAACAAAAAAATATGTGAATCGTCAATATGACGTCTATATATCTGTCAAAAGTCTGGTAAGTTTCATGAGGATTGGATCTTCGATTTCGTAATTATGGTGAATCGATAAGAACTCAGCGATGCCAGCGACCGCAGCACAATTTACTTAGACGATAGCCCTTTGAACGAAGTTACGAGTTTACAAGTAAGGTATTTGCACTAAAGTTTCGCTGCAATTTTAGTACAAATACCTAGGCTCCAACATCCAAAACGATGGAACCATCGAAGCAGATGTCGTCAATCGTATCAACACTGGATAGGTAAAATGGCGTGAGCTCACGGGCGTTCTCTGTGACAAACGAATGCCTGTCCACATTAAAGGTAAAGTTTACAAGACAGCAGTACGCCCAGCCATGACCTTTGATTCCGAGTGTTGGCCACTCAAAAAACAACACGTCGATAAGTCGCATGCTGCGGAGATGAGAATGCTTCGATGGGCCGGCGGAGTATCACTACTAAACCATATTGGAAACACTCACGTTAGAGGCAGTTTCAGAGTCAGGCCAATACAGGAAAAACTCACCGAGAGCCGTCTACGATGGTACGGCCATGTCATGAGGCGACCACCGGACCACATGACGAAGATGGTTTTAGAGATAAGTGAGAAGCCCAGAGGACGCGGAAGGCCCAAACTAACATGGATGGGGCTTGTTCAAAGGAACCTTAAAGATGCCCAATTATCACCAGAGACGACCCAGGACAGACGCTCCTGGCGACGCCATACTAGGAGAGCCGACCCCAAGTAGATGGGACAAGGCTAGGAAGAAGAAGGTGAATCGACAAGAACGACGTCGTGAAACTGTATGTAATTTCGATAATGACATAGGAGGCAAACGATCATACGAATAGCCTGATGGTGATTAATGCCGCCCATGGACACTCGCAACATCAGAGGGGTGATGTAAATGTGCGTTGCCGGACTTTAAGATGGGATTACGCTCAGTCTCTTCTTGAAGCTTGCACTTACACATCCTCTGTGGTCGAAATCGAAGGTAGTGAATCATTTCGTGCAAATGGGTGAGAGTCGTAGCACGATTTACAATATTTTCGCATCCTTTTTTTTTTATGACATAGGTGGCAAACGAGCAGACGAATCGCCTGATGGTAAGCGATTAGCGCCGCCCATGGACACTCGCAACACCAGGAAGAACAACACCTTGAGGAAAACCGTTGCTAGAAAGCCTGGTTCTGGAAATCATTCCAGCTTGAGCAAGTTTTCTGAGAGAGCTCGACTAAAGAAAATGACGGCCGGCCGAGTCGCAAAATCCTATAGAGAGCCCGGAAGATAATTTAAATGTGCCAGCAAAACTGTTAAAAAATATCTTAAAGACAATACATGGGGCATCGATAATCGTTCTAGAAAAGTTAAGCCTACCTTGTCGAAAAGTCAAAAAACTACACAGAAAATGCGGCTACGTAAATTGGTAACGGATGACGAGTCATATTTCACGTTAGATGGCAATGAGTGGCAAGGACATTAGGTACTATTTTGAGAACACTAATGGTCCGACCGACGAGAATGTGAAATATGTTGAGCATACAAAGTTTCCTATAAAAGTTTTACTATGGCTTGCCATCAGTCGTCATGGAATGTCTAAGCCGGAGTTCTTTGAGTCAGGCTTAGCCGTGAACGCCGACCGCTACATAGAGCGTTGTTTGCCTTTAGTGTGGGATTTTATAATAACGAGGTAGAAGAGAATGTAGTGTTTTGGCCAGACGGCCTCAAGTCATTATTCGAAAAAAAAAAACTACGCAAAATGGTGGAGCTAAAGATCCCGTACGCGCCGAAGATATCAAATCCACCTAACGTTCCACAACTTCGCCCGATTGAAGATTTTTAGGCAAATCTAAAGAGGCTGTATTGTAATAACTTTTGCCCAATAATTTTCAAAGTTTGATTCGAAAAATAAAATTGAAGTAGAATTTAACTGTGTTCTCGACAGCGATGGAGAAAGTACCACAGAACTGCCGTATAAAGCAACTCGCATGGGAGTAATCTTTTTTTTTACATTAAGCAATATTTAGATACATTATTATACAAACATAAAGATTTCTAAAAATTACATTACAGTGTTTTTTTATTTATTACGATATTGAACTTAGTCCAAATTTCACTCCCCATAAGTTATATTAATTTATGAGATGGTCTATCCCTTGACTATGAAGGAGTCAGGTGCCCATACATAGCGGATTATGCCGACAATTACAAGGCTTAACTCCTAAAATTATTGTAACGTTAAACACTGCCGCAAACACATTTCATTGGATTATCAGTGTGGCTCCTGAAACGGCACACAGATACCGCAAAATATTTGCATTTTAAGTCACGTAAATTATTGGATACATTGCCGGCTTGGCGAGCGGTGCCGCCGTCAACAGGCGCTGTGACGCGGCAATGAATGTGGCATATAAATTAACGGCGCCTCCTGATATGTGGCGGGTGTAGCACTACGTTACGGGTTACGGGATATTGGAATTCTAGATTAGTGGCCTGACTAATTTACGGACGTGGCTGACGCTACCGTGTTGGCTCATATCTCCAGTAACATATTTGTAACTAAAAATATAAATATGAGCAAAGGACCCCCCGGAGATCAAAGTTCACCGGTAAAATACCGTGTTAACGCACACGTAACTCGCAAAATATATTAAACAAAACTCGAACTCAACTTTATAATTACACGCTAAATTGAAATTATTACAAAACGAAATTAAACCTGACAACTTTCTGTTTTGAAATAATTTGCGCCGTTGAAAACAGTCGTCTTCAAACTTCGGATCTGGCGGACAGCCTATCCAATCTGCGCTAACAAACGAAGATTATGCAGATTGGCTAATTAATATGCACGGCACTCCTAAAATACCCACTTGATTAACAGGCTCCACGCGAATCCCTAAACAGATAGTTTGTCATTTATAATGCCACGCACGAATTGTGTCAAACCAAAGTCTGGGGTGATTAAATTAGCGTCGCATCATATTCCAGTTTGTTATGAATTAAGTAATTAACTTATCTCCTTAGTAAGGCTGCGACCACGGAAGTAGCAGTTGGCGACTTACTTGGCGGACTAACTTCAGCATCATGCCAACTACCAAATTAGTAGCCTATTCGTCTTATTTTATTTAGGAACAAATATTCACCCGCATGTCTGTGAATCCCTAAGCCTATCTCACTTGAAGTATATTAAAACACCACCACCACCACCATATCAGCCCTAGAACGTCCACTGCTGAACATAGGCCTCCCCCAATTTCATGGGGGGTAAATGCCATAATCGCCACGCTTGGCATGCGGGTTGGCGATCGCAGTATCTCCACCGCACTCTAGGAATGCTGCTGCCCATTCCCCGGTGGTCTTGGTCGTAGTTTTAGGACATACCCGGGTCATATTAAAACATATATTTCAATATTGCTTAGCCTAGGTATCAATCATTTATAATGATAATACGACCAGACTAATATTACGGCCACATTCCACCAAACGGTATGATTACTGAATCTGAGGGTTAAAAATCAAAATTGTAAAGACTAACTTAGAAATTAAATCTATCATTGATTGGTAGAAATGATTATAATAGATATTTATAATTATACTACAATCTAAACCGATAATTACGTTACAGGAAAACCCCATGTTTTTTTTTATACAACGACGCTGGCAAACAAGCCACGGCCTACCTGATGGGAAGCAGAGACGAACTAGATATTTCATTCTGATGGCGTACGTATAAATACCAAAAGCGTTTGTTTATCTGAACGCTTCAACCATTATTATAATGATGTATATCCCCGAATCAACGCCACAAGCGGCTGAATACAATATGAACACTAGAACTGGGTCAAGATGACATCTCAACAAGGTCAAAGGACATCAACTTCATCGATACTTGACTGACAGGCTGCAATACCATACCAATACGTATACGGGTAACTAGCGACCCGCCCCGGCTTCGCAAGGGTCTATGTCCCTGCATTTTAAATCTGTAATATCTTCGAGGGCTATATTGATCTATATAAAATGCACAATGTATTTTATGGTACTTAATTGGATAAGATCAATGCTGTATTGCTTAATATCGCTTCGTAAATAAGTCATAATTTCTCGTAAAAAGTAAAGGATAAAAAATGGTTATTGTGGGTTATCCCTTAAAGATACACGTACTATATCATCGTGGACTTTTTTGTAGAAATTTTTAAGGTGTACAATACTGTAGTACATTATTTCGAATTATCTCGTAAGGTTCATCCAGCGACTGCAATGCTTTTGCGCTTAAAAAATGTGTTTATTTACTGCATCACATTAGAAACCTCTAAAATTATGAGTTTTTCTCTACTATATTATGTATGTTTTATATATATATATAAACTTTCCTCTTGAATCACTCTATCTATTTAAAAAATCGCATACATAGGAACAGACAGACAGTGATAGTGATGTAGTGACGAGTCATGAGTCCGTTAGGTATGGTGTTATTATTTACAAAACAATACAAAGATCGGGTACGGATAATCCATTTAAAAAATTTAAATACATTTAAGATAAAACTGTAAAACATAATAAATTAATTTAAATTAATATTTAGACAAATAAATATAGAAGAAGCTAGACTTCGTATCCAAATGGCAGCGACAAACCAATCAAATATGAAATCTAACTTCTTTATGGAGGGTTCGAATTCCTTTGACTCTAGTGGGGTGCGCGCCGACTCCAGCTGTTAGTGCATTTGTGCTCCACTGTTAGTGCATTTCGTAGCGCTACGAGCGTAGCGGATAGCAAACGACTTGCTATCCTATGCTTGAAAACTTGCTACTAGGCCTCTGTAGACACAGGCGAGGCCCGCAAGCGAGTTTCCTTACATTGCGGGTTACCATGGTATAATGAGTTCAATCAATCTGTCAAATAGCGCAATAGTCTCGTATGTGTGTGAATAAGGCTTGAAATTGCATATCTGCTTAGTTATACAACTTTGACACCTTGCAAGCTTAACAGCTACAGGCATCTCCCGTATCGCTGATTCACCCTAATAAAGCTGCGTTGTCATTGCTTTTAAATTATTAACCGACTTCAAGATTTCAAAAGAGGAGGTTATCAATTCGGTTGTATGTTTTTTTTAATGTTTGTTAGTCCATAACTCCGTCATTTCTGAACCGATTTTAAAAATTCTTTTTTTGATTGTAAGTATATATATCCAAGTTGGTCCCGTTTTTATCAAAACGCAGTTCTGATGATGGGATCCACGAGTAATTGAGGGAACTCCTCAAATCTTTAAGGCAAACATATAGTGATTTTTATGTTTTTATCAACAAGTCAAGCATTTGCATCCAAAAATGTGACATTGGATGAAGTGGAACTGCTGATGATGATCAGAACAGAACTCTTCAACGACGAAAAGTTTACGTTTGGCGATTTGTCCTCCTAGCTGTGTTTGTTAAGCAAGTTCTATTTTCACGATTAATTTTTGTCATGCTTGATTTCTGATGATGGGATCCATGAGGAATTGAGGGAACTCCTCAAATCTTTAAGGCAAACATATAGTGATTTTTGTGTTTTTATCAACAAGTCAAGCATTTGCATCCAAAAATGTGAGCTGTGTTTGTTAAGCAAGTTCTATTTTCACAATTGATTTTTGTCATGCTCGAGTTCTGATGATGGGATCCATTAGGAATCGAGGGAACTCCTCAAATGTGAAAGGCACACAAATAGTGATTTTAGTATTTTCATGAACTAATCAAGCATTTTCATTCATAAAAGTGACATTTGATGAAGTGGAACTGCTGATGATGATCAGAACGGAACTCTTCAACGACGCGTAGGTAGTTCACCTTAGGCGATTTGTTCTCTTCGTTTTGTTTGTCAAGCAAGCAAAGTTTTTCCATGATTCCATGAGGAATTGAGGGTACTTAGTCTTCTACCATTATAAACATACTTATAGCCATTTTTATTTTATTGTATGGAATCTAAGAGTGCACCATCTAAGTTTAATAATCTTTCACCGGCCTCCCCCATTGAAGTCGGTTTTTTTTCATAAAAATTATTATAATCCCTACTCTACAAACTACTTCGTTTCGCAAATTAATAACCTATATTACACTACTAAGCTGCTGTTCAAGAAAGGTGACAAACATAATATATCGAACTATAGACCGGTTGCCCTATGCTCGGTGTTTTCAAAAATATTTGAGAAAGTGATATATGAAACTCTATACAACTATCTGGAAAAATATAATCTACTGGCTACTGAACCAAAGGGCTTCCGCAAAAATAAATCTATTAATATGGCTATATACGATCTAGTCTACCCTGTTATCTCTAAAATGGATAAAAGACAACATGTATCCGCCATTTTCATGGATTTAACCAAAGCGTTCGATTGTGTCAACCATTCGGTACTTCTAAGGAAACCAAACACTTATGGTATCCGCGGAAATGTTCTGCATCTCATGAAGTCGTATCTGAGTTACAGGGAGCACACTACAAAGCTAACCCAAATTTGCTTAAACTCAAAAGAGGAAAGATCATTCAAGTCGGATAAGCGTATGCTGATCCACTCTTATGTCTCCTCTACATCAACGATCTTCCTAGGCATGTCAAGTACCCTATGGTGTTGTTTGCGGACGACAGTACAGTTATAATCGAGTGTAATAATGTTAATAATTATGAAATGGAAATTAATGATACTATAAATACTGATATAATTAATGTTAAATGTTAATAAAAGCAAAGAAATGCATTTTCGACAAAATACTCCTATGCTGTCAATACAGTGTAAATATCAAGGACATGTTATCGAATCGGTTGATGTAACAACGTTTTTGGGAATAATTGTTGATAATAAGCTATCTTGGAAACTACATACAGAGGAAATATGTAAAAAACTTAGCAAATACGCATACGCGCTTTACAAATTATCAAAACAAGTAGACATGGAGGCGGTCCTGGCAGCCTATCATGGCTATGTTGGATCCACCCTCCGCTATAGTCTCATTTACTGGGGGAATTCGACCAACAAGGAACATATATTTAAGGCACAAAAAAGAAGCATTAGAGCAATGTGTGGCCCGAAGCAAACAGACAGCTGTGTTCCATATTTTAAGAAACTTAATATACTAACTCTATCTTGCCTTTATTTTTGAAACAGCCGTATTTGTTAAAACAAATCCTACATTATTTAAGAAAGTGTCCCCGGTGTTTAACAGAGAAACCTACCGAGCTCATAATCTGTGCACAGTATTTTCTCGGACTGCATTAATGCGAAAGAGCGTGTTCTGTTTGGCTGTAAAAATTTACAATAAAATACCTATAGTTCTTAAAGAGAAATCATTACACATGTTTAAAAATGACCTAAAGAAACTGTTAGTCACTAAATGTTACTATACCCTATTTGACTTCCTTGTAGATAATCTAAGTTAATGTCATAATGTGTATTCTTATTATTTTATATCTTTAATCTGCTGATTGTAAACTTAAATGTAATGTATTGTAATTTTTATTATTTGAATTATGTGTTATTAATGAATGAAATATTAATTGAAAATGTCTACTAATTGATTTAATTTTAAAATTTAATTTGTATGCCTATCGGCGAAACATAGAGTTCTTAATTTTCTCTTTGTTCCAACACTCTTTGTTACCTATGTTTACAAATAAATTACTATGACTATGACTATGACTACGATTGGGATAAATTACATTAACAAATGGACCGATTTAGAATAAATTCATAAAATTGACGTATAGTTTATCTTATTTTACCATTATTTTACGTCTTCTTTGTCCCATTTACCCTTTGCTGGGGTGTAGGGCTCGAAAATTTAACTTAATACTTCTTTTTTTAATATTTTCGTAGTTTCTTTTGTGACACGTATGTTTTTAAACTTTTGTTTAAAATAAAGAGTTTGATATCTACATACCTCGCAAATCTCTTTTATCCACAGCAATCTCTTGTAACTGCCAAAAACCGCGTTGAAGTTACACAGGTACATTTAATTAATTACTTCTTGTAATTCAGCGGGCCGTAGTTTATGTATATGTTCGTACACTTAATGACTTAATGGGATTAAATGCAAGTTACAGAGTATCAGCCGAGGAAACTTGATAGTTATCTACATGTTCGTTTTTGGGGTTCCGCACCAAAAAGTTAACACAATGACCTTTATATAGTACTAGTTACCCGCGCGGCTTCGCCGCGTAGACGTACTACGAAGAACGCAAGCGAAGCCACGGGATAGAATATGCGTATTCCGAAGGTCGATTACAAAGTCGATTTAAAAACATTCGTGCTTGATCATCACGGCTAGTCGTCAAATTTACAGTAACTGTCAGCCTTATTTCAAGAAATGAGATCTACCTACTAACTATGAGAATTTCTATGAAAAATATGCATCTTAGCAACTTCAGTCAATTTGGCCATCTGATAATAATCAGATAATATTAGTGTTTTGAATGTGTGTGCGTTGATTGTTTCAGTGTAATGATGCGTAGTAATAGGAAAATATTTTGTATGTGTGGTTTTTTATGTGTATGTTACCTCCCCCAATTTACAAAATATTTTGTTTGCGTTAGGTATTTCTTTATTGGTGGTTCACCTAAGTTGTGTCCACATAGGAGTTAGGGTAATTTGTCGAGGTCCCTCTCGGGGACCAACATGAGAAGCCAGGAGAGGAAAAAAAAAACAAAATATTTTGTTCGGTAATGTGCGCTGATGGCGTCTCTTGTCTAAATAAGGCTCTAATAAGGTACGCAAACTCAGAGTACCCCAGAGAATGTTAGAACCTACGTAGCAAGTACGTATATAAACTACATGTTCTATACTGGCTGTAACGAAGTTTGTTTTTAGTGACGGTTTCTATGTTCCTAACAGCTGTCTGTACTCACAACTCGTATACACGGTATTAAACTTACTTTTACTTAACTAAAGTGGTTTTCCTCTAACATGGTAGCAGAACTTTGGTGAATTGAGTTCCTGCGAAGCTACGTGTGTTGTGTTATTATTGTCCAAATTGTGCGCACGAATTTATCCCAATAATCGCAATGGCGACGTCCAGCACTGGGGCGGCTATTGTTCCTGCCATAGAAAAATTAAACGGCATGGGTAACTACGGATCGTGGAAATTTATCATGAAAATGATCTTGATCCAAGAGGATTTATGGGAGTGCGTCGACAGCAAGGACGGCATGAAAGCCGAATGCGACGACAAGAAGAAGCAGCAGAAGGCTCTGGCTCGCATTTGTTTGAGCATAAACCCTGTGGCCATCACGCACGTGCGGAACGCAACTACCGCATGGGAGGCGTGGCAAAGTCTGAAGACTGCGTATGAAGACAGGGGTCTTAGTCGAAGACTTGGGCTAATGCGGCAGCTGTTTGGGATGAAACTCCAGGAATATCCCGATATGGAGTCGTATCTTACAAAGATAAGTGATGTATCACAACAATTAACAGACATCGAAGCTAGACTCGATGACGAATTTTTAGCTGTAGTAATGCTAAGTGGGCTTACATCCGACTATGACCCACTGATCATGGCGTTAGAGAACTGCAACGTAAAAATGTCGAGTGAACTGGTGAAACAAAAGTTGTTACAAGAACAACAGCGCCGGACCAACGGAACGGACATAAGCAGTGGTTCAGTGATGGTGGCGAAACGACGAGATAAGCCTGTCAAATGTTTCCGCTGTAAGAAGCTGGGTCACATTTCCAAAAATTGTCCAGAAAACAAGAAGTCGAAGGAACCCATTGCTAAAGGAATGGCGAACATGCTGAGCGCGCTGTCGGTGGACGTGCAGGAGGACTCCTGGTATATTGACAGCGGAGCGTCGTGTCATTTCTGCAATAGGAGGGACATTCTCGACGATTTCGTGGTGGATACAAGTTTGGAAGTCACCGTGGCGAACGGCGAAAAACTTGTTAGTGCGGGTCGTGGCAGTACCGAACTGCATGTTAAAGACGGCATAAAAACTCTAAGCAGTGTAGTTTTTATTCCCAACTTATCATGTAATTTGATATCTGTCAATGTATTGACGTCAAAAGGTTTTAGAGTCGTATTTTGTTCCGATTTTTGTAATATTTATTTTGGAGATGTTTTAATTGCTAATGCAAAGCGTGAAAATGGTTTGTACAAATTACAAACTTTTTCGACGAGTAGTAAGCCGACATCGTCTGAGTCTGCGTCCGTTGATCGTGTCGCGGCGAACGTTGGGACTGGGCGAGTTATGTCTCAAGATGTGTGGCATCAGCGTTTAGGTCATTTGAACTCGAGAAGCATGAATCTGTTACGAACAGGTATGGCAAACGGCATTGATTTTAATAAGTCTGAATTCAAACAATGTATTTCGTGCATTGAAGGGAAGGCAACGAAATTACCGTTCCCAAAGAAATCATTCACTAGGGCGACTGAAGTCTTGGCTCTAGTGCATAGTGACGTGTGCGGACCTATGTCACAAACCTCGTTTGGTGGTTCGCGTTATATGCTGCTTTTTGTAGACGATTTTTCGAGAAAAACTTTTAGCTATTTTTTAAAATCAAAGAACGAAGTTTTCGAAAAGTTTAAAGAATTCAAATCCCTTGTTGAGAATCAGACAAATAAAAGAATTAAAGCTCTGAGGACAGACGGGGGAGGCGAGTTTGTCAGCAAAGTGTTTGACGCTTTTCTGAGGCAACATGGCATAGTGCACCAGAAGACTGTCCCTTATTGCTCATCACAAAGTGGCGTCGTTGAACGCGCACACCGCTCTGTTGTTGAGGCTGCGCGATGTATGTTACAGGGTGCGGGCTTAGAACAGAAATACTGGGCGGAGGCTATGCACACTGCGGTTTACTTGAAAAACAGATCGCCAACCAAGGCTGTGTTGGGCGTTACTCCTGAGGAGAAGTGGTCGGGATCAAAGGTAAACTTGAACCATTTACGAATTTTTGGTTGTGTTGCATACTCTGTCGTCGAGGGTCGAAAGAAGTTAGATCCGAAATGCAAGAAGTATATCTTCATAGGCTATTGTGAGAATACAAAAGGATATCGACTCATAGATCCAGCGTATCCTACAAAATATATAATATCGCGTAATGTCGTGTTTGTAGAGGATAAATTCTACAAGGACACAGTTGAGCCCTGTGTGGTCAACGAGCCAACACCGTACATGATCATTAATAATGAATCCGAAAATGTGCAGGCGGCGGCAGAACCTGTTGACAGCGCACAAGAGATACATGAAGATCTGACTCATCATGACGATACAGATGCAACCGACAATGAAGTATCCAATACTTCGGATGAAGACTACGTTCCTGGGTCGTCATCTTGGGATTCAGAAGAATCGAGAGAACGGAGCGAGTTTGAGGATGCGTTCTTGTCGGCATTCACGACCAGCACGAGTAGCGACACGGCAACACCCACTACCGTTCGCGAGGCACTCGACGGTCCTGAGTCTGCGCAGTGGAAGGAAGCGATGCGGGATGAGTATCAGTCTTTCTTGGATAACAAATGTCTCGAACTTGTGGACTTACCGAAGGGCAAGAATCCCGTTAAGTGCAAGTGGATTTTCAAGAAAAAGAGAGGACTGAATGGTGAGCTCTTGCAATATAAGGCTCGACTTGTAGCGAAGGGATTTACGCAAAAGTATGGAGTAGATTACTTTGAAACGTTCTCACCTGTCGTGAGATATTCTACAGTAAGATTACTTTTGGCACTGGCGGCTGAATACGATATGGAAGTGGATCATATGGATGTAAAGACAGCGTTTCTAAACGGTGACTTGAAAGAAGTTGTATACATGGAAATTCCTGAAGGCTTTGAAGTAGAAAACAGAAAAGGAAAGGCATACCGCTTGCTTAAAGCTGTGTACGGACTAAAACAAGCCAGCAGATCATGGAATGAGAAGATAAACGACGTGCTTGTCAAGAAACTGAAATTCAAACGACTAGCGTCTGAGCCGTGTGTCTACGTGAGATCAAGCAATGACGGACTTGTCATCCTCGGCCTTTATGTTGATGACATTTTGATATTTAGCAATAGTCAAACAGAGAAAAAGGCAGTAAAAGAGGAGATAATGAAACAGTTCGTCATGAAGGATCTTGGGCCAGCAAAATGTGTATTAGGAATACACGTCTGTCGTAAAGATGGAAAAATAATTCTTGATCAGTCTGCTTATATTCGTAAAGTTCTGGAAAGGTTCAAAATGTCTGAATGCAAACCGGCTAAAACGCCGATGGAAGTTGGACTAAAACTTACTAAAGCTGAGAAGAATGGAGACTACGAATACAGACACTTGATTGGTTGCCTCCAATATATAGCAGTCTGTTCACGACCTGATATTGCGCATGCTGTGAGTATGCTAAGTCAGTTTAACGATTGCTACTCGGAAGCTCATTGGAAGGCGGCGAAGCGCGTGCTTCGGTACCTCAAGGGTACAATAGACTACAGCATTACATACGAGAAGAGTGGTTTAGACGTGACAGGGTCAGCGGACGCAGACTGGGCGGCTAGTGTAGTCGATCGTCGGTCTTATACTGGTTACGTATTTAAATTGGGCAATTCTCTAGTTTCATGGGAGAGTCGTAAACAACGTACAGTGGCTCTTTCTAGCACGGAATCTGAATATATGGCCTTATCCGATGCGTGCAAAGAGGCATTGTTCATAAAAGCGTTCATGAAAGAATGTTTAAAGTTGGATGTCAAAGTTGTGGTTTACAATGACAACCAATCTGCAATAAAATTGTCTGAAAACCACATGTTTCACGCAAGAACTAAGCATATTGATGTTAGACATCATTTTATTCGCGAATTAATTGAAAAAGGCATATTAGTTGTAAAGTATATGTGTACTAACGATATGTTGGCGGATGCTTTAACAAAACCTTTGTCTATTGAAAAGTATCAGCGTTTTGTTAAAGATTTTTATGTGCTTGGTACACAGTAGTTTGTAAAACTTATGTAGTATGGAATGAACATATAGTTTAAGGGGTGGTGTTAGAACCTACGTAGCAAGTACGTATATAAACTACATGTTCTATACTGGCTGTAACGAAGTTTGTTTTTAGTGACGGTTTCTATGTTCCTAACAGCTGTCTGTACTCACAACTCGTATACACGGTATTAAACTTACTTTTACTTAACTAAAGTGGTTTTCCTCTAACAGAGAAGACGTCTAATAATAATACCGCTACCGAGCGAGATGATCATATCATATACTTACTAAATTGAATAAGAGTGACTGTAAGGGATATATCATTTGTTGTGTTTGTCATAGTTCCGCAATTAAGAATGTTCTGTGATATGAGAATCCTATCCTACCCGCCCTTAGAGTACCCCTGAGAAATTTTCAAATAATAACACCACTACCGAGGTCATGTACTAAATGGAATAAGAGCGACAGAGAGAGATACATAATTTGTAGTCTTTGTCATAGTTCCACTTTTTTATTTGGCTCAGTATCATGTCCACGTCATATCCGCCCAAATTAAAGAGGTTGTTTATGATAAGGCGCCAGCCGTTTAAGACAAATTCTCAATTTAGGTGGGTAAGAGCTTTCCCGTCCCCCTTGGTGGAACTCGTACTCGTATAGGATCTCTTTAGAAATACTCTAAGTATCCTCATAACCTATTCTATCTAATCTAGAAAAAAACAATGCATGCGACATTGGCAATATTGGTATTAACATTTGATGCCGGAACCACGCAATGGGCCATTATGGGCCAACGTATAGGTCGCAGTTATGCATTAAAGGCCATCGCTTTCCATCAGGTGAGACTAAGGTCAATCGCCAGTCAGTCAATCATAAAAAAACATATTTTCATCTCGTTCCACCGCATAACTGCGTCTTGTACGTGGCCCATCATGGCCCATCGTGTGGTTTTGGCATGACAGTTGTGAGGTCTATATTGTCAAGTGAAGTAACTGGGTTAAAATCTTTCGTTATCTATCTCTATAACACTTGCTTATTGGTGTGATAGAGAAGGAAATATAATGAACTTCGATCTTCGGGTGTTTCGGGTAGACCCCCTGAAAACCGGCACTGTCACTGTTGCAGGTGACACTGATACAGTATAATTTTAACTTTTAATTGAACATGTGCAATAGTGGTAATCTTATTCGTCCTTTCAATGTACCTACGCCCTTTTAGAACGTGGCAGTTTAACGTGACCATTATTCCCCTTATTTTGGACATTTTTACTGAAACGTAACAAAGACAAATGTACATGTCCTCTAACTTTTCGAGTATTATTAACCTTTTCGACGCTAACAACGTACCTATATTGCGCACCAACGGTCCGAAGCCAACGACGTATATATCCGTCATGGCCTCTAATGAGATATCAACCTACATGCATTTCTATAGGGTTCAACTTTGCGTTTGACATCCTCAGACAAACATTGATGAATAGCAAATTAACCCCTTGAACGCTATACTTTATGAACGGCAGTGACACTTACACGTCAACTAAAGAACAAAGGTGATTTTGACAACGTACGTTATAACTCCCATGTTGTCGACAATTAAAGGGTTTAATTATTTTTCTGACGTCTTAATTTTTTTTAAGTATTTAACCTTTTAAGCGCACTATCAATAGAAACGCATCTAGGTTGATATCGTATTAGATGCCATCACCATGACGGATATATTCGTCGTTTTGTCGAATCAATGGTGCGCATATACGTCGAATACGTTATTGGCGTCGTAAACGTTTAATAGTGCAACATTGTTTTCTCGCCGGTTTGATCTGAATCCACCAATAAGTAACGTCTACTGATTGAACTTCTTTGCTTATGATCACCCTACTGGTATGGCAATAGGTGGAAGAGAGACACACTTAGACAAAGCTAGCCTCTTCTCTTTCTAAATGTTTTGCAGCTTATCTATGATTAACTCAGAAACAGTTCTGTAACTCACAACGTAAAGTTTAATTTGGTTTGTCATTGTTTTGGCAGATATCAATATCAGTCAAGATATACGGAACGTATATTTGAAACGTCATTGGTTTGTATATCAACTTCTTTGAAGTATAAACCATGACAATTTAATATTGACATAATTAGAGCACAATAAAAAAAACGTTGACACAATACGTCTGTCATTTATGTAAAGTGTAAATACTTAGACCGAATATTATGTATTGTCTTCTAAACAAATTAGTAATTTTACTTTCGTTTATTGTTAATAATATTGAGTATTTCTCGACTCAAAAGTTTTATATTGTAATGCTGTACCAGATATTTCTTACAGGAACATTTTAGTTCATATTTAATTTTATGTCATCCGGAATCATACCATAGCCAGTTCCCAAGTCACGTGGAGGTCACGTGTTAACCAAGCTAAATTTTGACACCTCGTACAATTCTACCAAGGTAAGCTGACCCGTCGCTTGTATGCGGCGTCATCGAACACGATTTTGAGGTTTATATTTGTCGGGGCATCCAGGATTTTTCGTAAATATCAATTTAATAAATTTTCCAGGATAAAAATCAAAAAACTAAGACCTTATTGCAAATCTGCAGCATGGGACGAATCCTATGGTATATAATTTATCAAAATCGGTCCATAACTGTAGATCTGATGGGCGTTGTAAGGATCGGCTTCGCGTAATATATATATAGATAGATAGATAGATAGATACGGCCAATACTATCAATATTATATAAGTAGATATACTCGTAGTACCCACGAAGACGCGCACCACTATTGTTCGATTAAGTCCATAATGCTCTCTCCTGATTGGTCGATGTATCGTAGTATGCACTCATAGCTAATTATTATGTCATTGTAGCGTTATTTCCAGTACAGTTGTATCCTTAAAGATGCCTGGGGTCCGCTACCTAATCCGAAGGATTGGCGTAGGCACTAGTTTTTACGGAAGCGACTGCCATCTGACCATCCAACCCAAGGGGGAAACAAGACCTTATTGAGATTAGGCTTGTCAAGTGAGTGGGCAACTTGACTGTTAGAAGTTCTCAAGCCGCCCAAAGGCCTCTAACTTGGTTTAGCGACTGCTATCATAAACAGCAGCTGGGATCAACGGCTTAGCGTGCCTTCCAAATCACGGGAGCGTTCAGTTAGTAACCACTCAAAGCGGTCACCCGTCCAAGGACTGACCCCGCCCGACATTGCATAAACTCGCATACCGCAAGCGGTACGCGGGCACCGTTAGGCCACAAACGCTCCTATGTATAGACAACTAAAAAGTGCTCAAAGGTTGCACACTTGTACTACAAGCGATTAGGAAGAAAAGTGGCGCGCGTCATAGTGGATGTCAATATTAGAGATAGTAAAAATAGGTACTATGATAGGCATCGATTCGACAAACACAATAGTTAGAAACAAAGCTTATCAAAGTACATAAAAAGTATCGTTTATGATTTTTTTATATCGCAAAAATTTCAGAAATTGTTGGAAAATGACCATTGTTGTCCCACTTTCGAAGTTCACTAAAATATTTTAAAGTACATATGGTGCTACTTTACCACACGAGTGCGGTAATCAGCAGATTACGTGCATATGTCGAAACTTTAAAGAGCCATATGTACTGTAAAACGTTGTACAATACACGTGCGAACAGGTAATTCGCAACTCGTGTCGATTTAAAACACTCCCTTCGGTCGTGTTTCAATTTATCGCCACTCGTTGCGAATTTCCTGTTCTCTGCACTTGTATCGTAATGTACTATTACAGTACATATGGTGCTACTTTACCGCACGAGTGCGGTAATCAGCAGATTACATGCATATGTCGAAACTTTAAAGAGCCATATGTACTGTAAAATGTTGTACGATACACGTGCGAATAGGTAATTCGTAACTCGTGTCGATTTAAAACACTTCCTTCGGTCGTGTTTTAATTTATCACCACTCGTTGCGAATTTCCTGTTCTCTGCACTTATATCGTAATGTACTATTACACCACACCTTGCCAAAAAGCTCGTTTTTCCGCACGCTGCGCGTCAGGAAAAACTCACTTTTTGGCCAAGTAATGACGTAAAATTGTGTACAAAACACGGGTCGTAAAATAGAATGTTTATGACCCTCGCCTGCGGCTCGGGCCTCAAACCTTGGGCCTTTGTTTGTTTTACAACCCTTGTATCGTAAATAGCAATTTTAAATCGCTAGGTACATAGTATAAAACAAAGTCACTTCCCTCTGTCTGTCCCTAGGTATGCTTAAATCTTTAAAAATTACGCAACTGATTTTTGCGTTTTTTTTTAAAACATAGTTTACATATAATTGAGCTTGATATCTTATATATCACCATACCGTTTTTCTAGTTGTATCCAAAAACACCTTTTTGTCTATACTGCCAGAATGTGCAGTAAACGAAATTCTGTTCCCCTAACAAATTTACTGTACACCCAAACAATCTATTTAGTACCTAAAGGATAATATTTAATTGTAGTAAGTGGAAATTTTGTACATGTATTTTGAAAATGTTATAACAACAACAATTAAGTAATAGTTAGAATGGTATTCTTGTGTTAACAAAACGTATATTAACTGTATTAATAGAATATAATAATACTTACTATACGGTTTGCTATCCTTAGAATATCAATATTTGTCTACCGCAGGAACCGTAGTTTACTATTTATATAGTTTTCACATATGCAACTTAAAATCTGTTTAACGAAACCAAATTCTTGTTTCGGTTACCAGACTTTTCCCTGAGGAGCTCGGGGTCCGCTCTGACACCCTACCTACTTCCAAGATATTCTGTAGGCACCCCAATGGTACCAGGAAATGTATATGTAATATTTATAACCATATAAGTCTACATAACTTTTTTATTATCAAGTACGTTTGCACGGAACCTTCCGCGATCGTTCCAGACTGGTACTTTACCGGTTTTATTTTACTATTCCTAAGGGTCTTACTGCGTGCATGTATAGGCATTAAATAGTTGATAGTAAATTAATTCATTGATTAGATCAGGTAATGCGATAGTTAAGGCAGGTAGTATGATTTAATTTTAAACCTCCGACGGGGAACGGAAAAGATGTATATGTACGTATGTGTCGGTTTCTGGCATCGTAGCTCTTAAACGACCGCTCCGATTTGAATGCGTTTTATTTATTTATTTCAAAACAGATTTTCAACCGATGGCTCTTAGACACCATATCAGCCGAAGGACGTCCACTGCTGGACATAGGCCTCCCCCAATTTCATGGCGGGGGTAAATGCCATAATCGCCACGCTAGGCATGCGGGTTTGCGATCGCAGTATCTCCACTGCACTCCAGGGATGCTGCTTCCCACATCACGGTGGTTTTGGTCGTAGTTTTAGGCCATACCTAAGCGAGTTCCTTCGATTTCTCCAGAATTCCGCCCTCAGATCCTGACTTGATGACATTGGAACTAATTACGAAGCACACGCCTATAAGACAAAAAAGATCGGTGAATACTAAAAAAAACCGGCCAAGTGCGAGTCGCACTCGCACACGAAGGATTCCGTACCAGAAAAAAGCGCCAACAACTACTCTGTTGTATGGGAGCCCCCCTTAATATTATTATTATTTTGATTTTAGTATTTGTTGTTGTAGCCACAATAAAAATACATAATCTGTGTAAATTTCAACTGTCTAGCTATTACGGTTCTTGAGATCTAGCTCGGCGAGTGGTAGCCATGAAAAAGGGCTAAGATATCACGTTTTTGTATGGGAGCCCCCCTGAATAATAATTATTATTTTGTTTTTAGTATTTGTTATAGCGGCAACAGAAACACACAATCTGTGAAAGTTTCAACTGTCTAGCTAATACGGTTCTTGAGATACAGCCTGGTGACAGACGGACGGACGAACGGACAGCGAAGTCTTAGTAATAGGGTCCCGTTTTTACCCTTTGGGTACGGAACCCTAAAAACCGACGAATTGAGAACCTTATTTTTTGAAGGCGGTTGAAAAGAAAGAACGTACGCTCTGCTCTGTGTCTAACAACTATATTTTAGAGAGAGATACGACGATAATCACGGTTACGAAGTCGTATCAGAAAAGGAACATTATGCCCGAAATATACGTATATTTATGGTAATATGTCAAGCTATGGTCGGAATTTTACCGAGCAACACTTTCAAAATTACTGTAAATATTACAGAAAAAATATCACTAAGTATATCTCTATGTTTTTTTCTAATCATCAAAAAATCTTTCCTCCTTTCTTCAACGAAACCCTTTGGTACGCGAGTAGACTCGTACTTGGCCGGTTTTATTTTTTTGTAGAATTAAAACCCTAAACTCCATAACGAGTGATATTAGTTTTTTATGGAACTCGTCGTAATCATTTATTTCCTCGTAGTAGTAAACGAAACGTTAATATTACCCAGAAAAAGTACTGGCTATTTCCGTTTCTTTATAGCTTTTTATTTATTTATTATTATCTAAATCATTACTCCTCCTCCTCCAAGTCCTCGCTCTTAGTTATCTCTTAGGACAATATTTTGGGTTCGAGTGAAAGCGTCGATATATTGTCATAAAAATGCATAACAGCAACCGAGAGAGAAGTAATTAAGTATAGACTTGTGAATTTGAAATCATGAAAGCAAAACTTAATAAAGACTTTCAACGAAAACTGTAGCGGACATGATCAGTTAAGCCATTTTTGAGTTATCGTAAAAAGGCTTCCCTTCTTACATAGTAAAAGAGGTATGAAACGCTGCGAAAGTATTCCCTTTTACTACTTTTTTTTTAAAGTTCATTTGGCAACTACGGAACCTTACTCTGAGCATGGCCCGACATGCTGTTGGCCGATTTGTTTTAAGATATTATTTAGAATCAAAGGTCTAAATGATTCTGAGTAGAATAAACCAAAACCTTCTACAAAAATTATGGGTTTATAATTGTCTGAAATAGAACATTATTAGTATTAAAAGTACAACAAAAAATATAACCCTCAACCGCTTTATTTGGGTACTAGCTTTTGCCCGCGACTCCGTCCGCGTACAACTCGTTATATCGTCGGCTAATAGTGTAAACCTGCTAAAGTCATATTAAAGAAATTTACAGGAGATATAAAAATATGAGTGCAATTCGTGCAATTAAATATTGAACCCCGAAAAACGGGAAAAATATCAGTGGGTTATGTTTTTCCCCTAATTCCAAAATAAAAGACAGGTTTTGATTATCAATTTTTTTACGATGACTTTTGTAACTAAACTGTATTTTGCAATCAAATAACGTTTTAAATCATGGATTTAGCAGATTGTTTAGTGTTATGTTTGGTGTTGTGAGAAAATATTCATCATCACATCATCATATCAGGCTCATTTCTGATCCGATCACGCTGAGATACTCCCAGTATAGCCCTCTCCAAAGCTCTTTTGGTGACTTTAAGCCCTCTTATGAGGCCCATAGTAGGCGACTACGATTCAGTGCCCATTATGTCATCACTGGCAACACACACTAGTCAAAGACTCTCGTCTTTAGATACTGTAACAAAATTCTTTTGAGAATATGAAATATACCTGCTAAGTACGTTTATCGCGATAAAAAGAAGAAAAACTCACATTTAATTTGATAAGAGGTTAATTTAACCACAAAACAGTGATTGTATTGGATTTATAGCTCAAAAATCACGAAAGATTAATAAATAAAAAACAATAATAGTACATACCTTTGCGACGTTATACTTCTTTTTTTACACCAATAACACGAAACAGTTATCTTTTGAGAGAACACACATCTAAGCGATCAATATTTTTACGAAAATGGCGCGTATATTGGAGTTAGCCGACAACTTTTAATCTCGTGGAGTTTTACTCATCATGTGATTTAATCGATCTATGCATCTTTTTTTTTGCTACATAATAGTGGGTAAAACGAAAAAATGGTAAGAAATGGATTTAACGGCTTTATACTCTTAGCAAACGATATTTTAGAAATAATTGCTATTCAATTTATGGTAGGCGCCCATACAAACTTTTACCCCCCTTTTCACCCCCTAAGGAACGATTTCCCGAATAAAAACTATACTATGTCCTTTCCCGGGACTCAAACTATCTCTATACTAAATTTCATCTAAATCGGTTAAGCGGTTTAAGCGTAAAGAGGTAACAGACAGACAGACGGGTGACTTTCGCATTTATAATATTAGTATGGATATATATATATAAGTAATATAAGTATATAAGTAACTATAGTATAGTATGGAAGTATGGATAGTATGGATGAATATGGAAGTATGGATGGATTCAGTGTTAGAGGTAAGCGAGGTAAGAAGGTAAATGTTCTAATATTTGACACCTTTGTTCCAATAATGGATATAAACACCTGGTTGTTTCGCCCTTCTTGCTGTGTAAATGTGTAATACTTGACACCACCACCACCATATAAGCCGAAGGACGTCCACTGCTGGACATAGGCCTCCCTAGATTTCATGGGGTGTAAATGCCATAATCGTCACGCTGGTCATGTGGGTTGGCGATCGCAGTATCTCCACCATACTCACACTATCAATATTAAAATGGTGAAAGTGTCAATATTCGGTTAGTGTCAACCACTGGGACGCTTACCTTAACTGCGCATTCGTTGGCATACATAATAAACGTGGATCATTTTAGATTCAGATACATAGTTGTATTATGTTTACGTACTTAAGTAAGAAGTTGCGATATCTCAGTCATCCTGAAATCGGGCCAAATTTAAGGCAGGTCGTATCGGCGTCGGGGTGTCTGGCCAATACTGCGCAGATAGAGGTCGCGGGAACTGGCGCGTTCCAAATTATAAATATATAAATAAATAAATATTAGGGGACATTTTTTACACAAATCGAACTAGTCCCACAGTAAGCTCAACAAGGCTTGTGTTATGGGTACTAGACGACGATATATTTTATAGATATACAGGGTGGCCCATTCAAATCGGTCAGTATAGGAAAGTCTAAAACTATAAGACATACGAAGATTTGTTCTTAGGAACCATGTCATGTGTAGAGAGGTACAAACAACCATAGAGACAATTTTACATGCCTGAACTTGTTGAATATTGTAACGGTGGTCACTTTGAACACCTACTATGATAAATTAAAGTATGTGAAAAAAATGCATTTTATTCATTTTAGACATTATGTTTCTTAGAGACATTTACTGCTTAAGACCTACACAAACGATATCTGAATAGAAATAGTGTAAGTTTATTTTTTCAAACAACCGGGTTCGATTCCCTAGCTGGGTACAGTGTTTTTTTTCAAATGTATGAATGCAGTTTTTCTTTTTATCAAAATCGGTGACATGGTTCCTAAGAACAAATCTTCGTATGTCTTATAGTTTCAGACTTTCCCATACTGACGGATTTGAATGGGCCATCCTGTATACTTAAATACACAGAAAACATCCAAGTCTCAGGAACAAATGTCTCTGCTCACCACAGATACAAATGCCCTTACCGGGAATCGAACCCGGGACCTCTAGCTTCGGAGGCAATGGCACTACCAACTAGGCTAAACAGGCCGACGAAATTACTTATACAGTTGACCTTACGAATGAAATGTCTAACGACAAATTTGAATAACATTACTTTTAGGGGTTCCGTACTTCCAAGTAACAAAACTCTTCATGACGTCGTTGTCTGCCTGTGCTTGTGCCAGGTTATTTTCTCAGAAACGCGTGGAACTATGAACTATACGGAACCCTACATTGCGAGGTACCCGACACGCACTTGGCATTTATTATATGAACAGAATTTAAAAAATATTGGGAGATAAATCGACCTAGTCCCAAACTAAGGAAAGCTTGTACTATGAGTACTAGGCGACGACATTCATACTTATATCACTTATATATATATACATAGATGGTATACAGCGTGTAAATTTTATACGGGCGTATATTTTTTCCACCTATAGTATCAATTAATACGACTTATATTGGATAATAATTTTGTTAAATCGTGTTATTAATTAGGAGTAACGATTTTTTTAAATCCGACCGAGCAGCAATGTACGCAGTCCAACTTATTATGACATAACAAGTTTGTTTACTTTATTTGTTATAACTTTTAGAAACTGTCTTTTTCCCATGATGTGTTTCGTTTGATAGGAACAATCAGGACTTAGCAACTTGACTTAATTAATAAAGCATACTGAAAATGATTTGAAAATGAAAATGATTTATTTGTTCTCTTAAGTACTAATTTTACATTATGCTGGTGTCCCCTTTTTAAGTAAATGTAATACCTGTGCTAAGGGGCACCGCTCTTCCATTAAGAGGTATCAAGTAGTACAACTGTGGTAAGTAAAGAGGTAATAACTATAAGGTGATAAGTTACATTTGTATTATTAAATACAACTTATAAATAACTATAGACTCTCCGCACATATGTATGTGTATATATATACACACATATACGCAGACGCGCACGCATGTACATACATTAGAGCATTTGTGTACATGCGCACGTGCATAAGTACGAATATTTTACATACAAATTACAAATAAAAGCAATGTGCGTGCGTGCGTGCGTGCGTGTGTGTGTGTGTGTATGCGAATGTGTGGTTATCATTTCATTATGTATTTACTATTAGAGGTTTGGCGCATTGGAAATCAAAGAAAAAGATTATTTGAGCAGAATTTAATAATGTACGTTTATTGAACACCACTTGGAAGCAAGTATACGTCCGTACTGAATCAAAGAGGGTAGCGAGATAATTGCCATTTACAAAATATAATAGTGTTGCCAGATCATGTTTCAATTTGATTTGACGTAGTATCAATTTATACATGATTATTTCAGATTGATTTTTGCATAATAAAATGAATATAAACCAACATGCCCCCTCTAAAATTAATCTCCTATTTACACAATTAAAATAAGATAATGAATTGACAATATATTACTTTCAAGTGCTCGCTGGGGAATATACAATAAGATCCAACATTTGTTGCAAGGATTAGGGAAACCCAGAAAAACCTAATCAGATCATTTAGGCAAGATAAGTATAATTATTAGACAGATTGATATAATCTTACAGGTTTATGTATTTTACAATATTATCAATCTTTAAATAATCTTAAAACTTATTCTAAACTCAATAAGTATTTTTTTTTATATTTCAGTTAACGGCTTTTTCATCACATTGGCCGACTGCTTATCTGTAGGAACATACTTTATAATGCGAGTGTAACCGTTATTGTCTTATTGTTTTCATAAATAACAATTTGGTCAGTAATGTTTAAATTAATACTTTCAGTTAGAGACATAAGCCACAGGCTTATTTAAGTACTTCATATAGCCCTATAAATATTTAGCCTTTGTCTCTTTGGACACCAAGTAATTGTGCACCGCTCAAATCATTCAAATACATAACCGTACCATAGTACTTTTCCTTTCACTGCTCGATAACCACAGTCAGCATACCCACTTACAGGTTTTCATATCAACCTGTTTTGTAGGTTATTTTATTTTAATAACTTAGAACCTTTTTTATAGACATTGCCATAATTCTAGGTTATTGTTACAGAATATAAACAGAAGCACTCAAATCAGGGCGAGTGCATAGCACAAGATAGATTAAATATCCTATAATGTTACAAATTGGCGCATCATAATTGGTTTTTGTGTTTAATGCTTGATAGTTTAATTTGGCTTCGGTGGGTAGTAGACACATGATTACATTCGTTCATGTTTTTACTTAATACTATCTGAATATAGGAACTTTGATCTAAAGTAATCATATCAGTATTTCTAGTTCCTTTTTATATCGATAAATAATTTATTATCATTTAGATCCATCATTTCATATTTAGCATTTAAGTATTTAGTATATTGTAAGTATTTTTTTATAACATTTATCGTTTTAACCAGCACATGCTATTACCAAATCGTAAACATATACTAACTATTATATTCTTGCAAATGTGCCCTTTATCTAAAATATATATACATCGGTCAACGGATGATATTTTTTATTTTTAACTTTTTTTCTTAAGCGATATATTCAATACTTCAAAACAACCTCTTGCCCATATAACACATTATTTTAATCCGGAACTTTCATATAAATTCCTTCTTTTAAGACACTCTAGCTGTACTAGCAACTGGCGCAAGTGTTTCATATAACCATATTAGTAAGGTATTCTTCGCTAAAACCCCTGGCTACAAGACGTGCCTGGTAACGTAAAGATTTTCTTAATCAGTCACCTTCAATCGTTAAAATGTATTTACAATCAACTATAATTTTACGGTCTTGGTTCAGTGTCCAAGTATTGTTGATTTTTAGTGAATTTAATTCATTCTAAACAGCTTTCTCCCACTGATGCTTATGATCAAGGGTTTTAATATCATTAAACGATATAGGTACTTTACTAATTATTGACTGTACACTGTACAAATAATCATCAGTATCATCACCTTTTTATTATATTACACATGTGTTAAGTATGTCACTCCTCCTAGGTTCGCATAGGTTTGATTCGTCATTATTAACAGATAACATATCAGAGTTAATCTCAGATTCAAGTGATTCATTTCAATGTAATCTGCGAATTTTACTTGGACTGCCTTCATCACATCATCAACCTTTATATTATCAGGGATATCTGAAACTTGAGACTTTGAGGACACTGATTTTTGGCACAAGTGCACAATCAGTTTTATCCTGGGTATATTCAAATTTACTCCCTTCAGGCTTCAGTGAAGGCCTGGACACAAAAAAATTCGTCTCATCTTTATTCGTTATTGTGTATAACATCCCTGACAGTTACATATTTTTCGCATTCTGTGTTCCATATCTTATAACCATTTGGTTAGTAGCCAACCAATATAGCTCCCATGATTTGTCATCCAATGTTACTTCACTGGTTTTATTATAAAGGTACACAGTTGAACCGAAAACTTTAGGGGTTTTAATACTAGTTTTTTTTTTTATCATGCCACATTTCATACGGTGTTTTAGACTGTTTAAAGCCCTTGTTAGTGTAATATTGATTAAGTGAACTGCAGTGTGCACTACTTCACTCCACAATAATTTATTTAACTTTATCACCATACGTGATTACACGTGACGTGAGGTACACCGTTTAATTGTGGAGTACTAGGTAATATTAACTGATACACACTTACCACTTGACCCACCCTTACTGATGTCATACACTTATCTATAGTTAATTACTGTTCAAAACGGGATATTTACCATGTATGTTAATATTGTCAAGTTTCCGATATTTCGGCGCTGTTGCAAGCACCATTTTCAAGGATTAACTGACATGCTGCGAGTTTTATTTGTGGTCTACCCACACTCCATACATCAGGAGTTCATCAGTAGTCAGTAGTGCGTCTCTTCATCAGTAGTTTTTTTTTCATTTCGGTAGATACATATTCTCCACCGTTGTCACAATATAAATTGACTAATTTTAGATTAAATTTAGCTTTACCCTTTTTTTACCTGTCATGATGACTTTACCATTCCTTATAATGCGTAGCCTTTTCTGATCAAATGGTACCGTCAACCATGAAATGGTGGCATTGGAAACATTAAATTGCATCTCGCGGCTGAACAGCGCGTTCTCCAAGACACCAGAGACATTGGCATTGCTGTTGACATTAATACGGTCTCGGTTTGACACTGAAAAAAAATTAAAATACCATGTTTAGCAATAGAAAATTTTGAAAGGTTTGTTAAGATTTTCGTAAACAATAAAAAGATCATCCCTGTTTATTATATGATCCAATGCTCCCAAATCTAATAAAAACGACACTTTATTAGCATCTTTTTCTTGCTGGTAGTCGCCGGTCATAAATGCAAACCCTGAAAACTCGTCGGAAGTCGATGCTTGATATATCTCAACAGTTTGGATTGTTCTCGTCATGTCCGGTATATTTTTCGGTTATTTTTCCTTTTGAAATACTTAATAACAATCCCTCTTAATATGTCGCATACAACGACAGTGATGGAATTTCATTTAGAGTTCCCTTTTTTTATTGTTCTGCTGGGGTAGGTTCACGTTTCCTTGTTCTCAACATTTAGCACTTTTAAGCTTTTATTGTATCATAGCCCTCATTTGTCAATTCAATTTACTGATCTAGCAGCCTTTCGGCCTTCGATTTTTGTAATCCCATTTGTTCCTTTAGAATATCTTCACCGTCAACATGAATCACATCCAATTCGCTGTGTAACGATCGTATTCGAAATTTCCAATTACTGTATTTTTCACTATCAAAAGTTGTAATGTTTCGTTTTTCTTTAAATTTGTCCATTGTAACAGATTTCAAATCCTTATAAAATGGCACTTTTTCACAACTTCTATATTTAGAATATTTGCACTTTGATAACTACTGTTTACAGTTTAACGATCACTATTTTGCACTGGGCACCATAACCTATTAGAGGTTTGGCGCAATGGAAATCAAAGAAAAGATTATTTGAGCAGAATTGAATAATGAACGTTTATTGAACACCACTTGGAAGCAAGTATACGTCCGTACGGAATCAAAGAGGGTAGCGAGAGAATTGCCATTTACAAAATATAATAGTGTTGCCAGATCATGTTTCAATTTGATTTGACGTAGTATCAATTTATACATAATTATTTCAGATAGATTTTTGCATAATAAAATGAATATAAACCAACATTTACATGTGCTTATAAGTATTTACGAGTAGTATAAGGCTTTCTATGACGTCGTAAATTTTCGTTTTCAGCCATGCGGTCAGTCGGTCGGTTGAGTTTACATTAATGTGCTGTGGTAGGGCAGATGTCAATTTCCTTATTTATTATATTGTAAAGTTTGCCAGTTAGTGTGGCTTGTTGCCTGCGAGCAAAGGCCGTTTTCACAACTGGGGTTGAGATGACATATATCCTTTTCCTCCTTTTCAGCTTGTCTATTGGTTCGTATTCAGTGGATTTATGTCTTCTCAAGACCGAATCCAGTATATACAGCTTGGAGTTGAGATGACATATATCCTTTTCATCCTTTTCAGCTTGTCTATTGCTTCGTATTCAGTGGATTTATGTCTTCTCAAGACCGATCCAGTATATACAGCTTGCGCACAGACAACAAGTCACTCAGTGCATATAAATCTGAGGTCGGGAATCTGCGTGGCTTAAACTACATTACTTTGCGAAGAGCCCGCTGAGCTCGTTCTAATTGAATAAAGTTGGTTTTAGTAGCTCCACCCCATATTGGTATGCAGTATACCAACACAGACTAAGCAAGTGATGTGTAAATCTGGTTCAATAGATTCCTAGAAGCCACATGTCTTAAGTTTTTGAAAATCCAGATCATCTTCCTAACTCTATTCATGACCAGTTCAGGGTGTGTATGCCAGGTAAGTCGTTGATCCACCATCACCCCAAGATATTTCGTACAGTAAACTTTATCTATGATTGCACAAGAACAATTATGCAGCATAGGGTTTAGACAGGTATGGATCTTGATATTAAAATTTTCATCGGGCTGAGTTGTTATGTTATTTGTAAAACAGATATAGTTACTAATATTTAATGTCAACAGATTAGATTTTAACCAAAGAGCTAACTCTATCAGTTCCACCTCAGCATGTTTACGAACCTCCTCCCAAGTGTCGCCAGAAAAAACAACTGCTGTATCATCTGCATACGTAAATGTGCTACCCCCTACCAATGGCATATTACATAGGCTATTAATGTACCTAAGGAATAAGGTGGGTCCAAGGACACTCCCTTGCGGGACTCCATAAGTAATGGCACATACATCACTCATGTATTCACCTATTTTAACCTTTTGTTTCTTTTCAGAAAGATAATTCTTTAACAATTGAAGGAGGAGCCCTCTGATGCCTATACGCTCCATTGTCAGTACAAGGGTTGGAACAGAGATAGTGTCGAAGGCCTTTTTGAGATCCAAAAATATAGCTAGGCATTTTTTTTCGAGTCTATTTTTTTAACTATTAGAGAAGAGAAGGCTTCGTCAGCATCTTCAGTAGAGCGACCCTGCCGAAACCCGTATTTACCAGCAAATAAGATTTTAAATGTATTTAAGTAATTTATCAACCTAGTGTTTATAAGTTTTTCTAAGATTTTAGCTATTACCAAGGGGCTTGCAATGGGTAGAGCGCGTCGCGTTTTATACCCACCGCTTGCGGACCCAGGGGTGATTAATCAGGCGAGGGCCGTCGCAGCGCAAGTACGTGTGTTGTGTCGCGATCCGCCTCCGCCGCCGACTTGAATTACGACGAACCGCGCGTAAATAACTCCTATTCATAATGTGGATGTCTTTACAGAGAATCAAATATAAACAAGTCACTAATTGTATATAAACATTGTTATTGTAAAAGGCAATCATACTAAATTTTAATTCGTCTTTTTTATTTATTTTTTAATATTATGTTTTTACTCCTATTTATTCTGTGGTTTATACTCGTATACCCACGACTAAATTGTTAATGAATTATTTGTAGCCTCTCTTGTACCTTCTCATGTAAGTAAGTAAATGCAGAATCTTACCAAATAATTTGTACCTTTCTAATATAAAAGAACGTATCCTCATAAGAAAACTACGGCACTTACGTCGTTTTGTGTAAGGGGGAGTCTTCCGGTGATAACTTAACCTTTTTGGGCTATACTCAATGGCTATACTGTTCAAAATAATCTTCTATAAAAGGGGGTACGAAAGTCTAAAAAGAGTATCTTAATAGAACCGTAGGTATACTTTATTAACTTACTTTTTGTGTTACTCACTTAGAAGTTAAATGGAATTTCCGTTCACGAGATCAGTTTTATTATTGGTGTTATTCATAATGACACTGAAATAACTACATGTGAAGTAATATGTACTTATTAATGTATTCATGGAGTGACAACCCCAACGCTACACGTGCCGCGCGTGAATGAATACAAGTTATGCGATAGACAGAGATGCAGAGAGTAGGTACGTTTCTTATACCTAAACGCCGTTTTTGTTAGGAAGTGAAATTTCTGTATGTGCTATTACTTATTCTGTGCTATTACTGGCAACACTGATATAGGTCTGTAGTCAGGCATGTTGTCTCTGTTCCCTCCCTTGAATACCGAAGTGATTATAGCTAATTTAAGAGAATTTGGAAAAAAAAACCGGTTTTAAAACATAAATTATCTAGATGTGTTATTATAGGGACTATTATTTCTCTGGCTAGTTTAAAAAAAAAGTGGTCGGAATATGGTCCCAACCCGGGGCGCTGCTAGATTTTAGTTTTCCAAAGTGACAAGCACCTCGTTAAGACTTACCTCAAACAACGCAAAAGAAGACACCCAAGAGTTTGAGAAGTTGCTGTGGTGTGGGCAAGAAGCAGCGTTAGTAGCTAAGATAGTTTCTGCTAAGGATTTACCAACATTACAGAAGTACTTATTCACCGCATCAACAGACTCTAGGGGTGAGCTTTTTGCATCTAACAATTCTTTATTGTCACTATTGTTTTCTTTACGATATGTTATTTTGTTAATGGTATTCCATAGTTTTTTATAGTCTTTTCCTGCCTTTGCTAGCTGTTCCTTATCATATTTGCGTTTAAACTTTTTTATTAGACCATTAAAATAGTTTCTATACCTTCTATATGTTACACGACTTATACGTAGTATGCAGTTATCAGGATCCGATCGTAGTTTTCTCTGCATATCATTTTTATTTATTATACAGCGAAGTAGACCTGTGGTTATCCATGGTTTAATGATACGTTCACTCCTGGGAATAAAAATGTGTATAGTGTTTTCTATCAAGCATTTCCTTATTTTATACTAATTCAAATACTGACATGACGCATCGGTACGTTAATTATTATGGATGCAATACATTGCGTCCTTAATTATTATGTATAAAAAAAAGAATCCTAATTTCCTAAAGAAATTAATGCAAATAGGTTTCCTAGGTCCAATCTTAATCTCCATTACAATATACGCCCGTATAAAATTTACACACTGTATACTCGTAAATATGTAAATACATAGAAAACAATCAAGACTCAGGAAGAAAAAAGAATAATAATCCCCATTGTAGTTACTCGTACATAATATGTCATAATATTAATATATCTAGTTACTTAGACTTAAGTGCAATTATAAATTGAAAACAATAGTAATTAGATTGTATAACTAGGGCCACCCAGACACTAGTACGAGCAAATGCTCCGTGATGGCAGCTTACCTTACACTTTACATACCCATTTATTTGAGAATACAAGCCAAATGAACACAAATGAGGTTATTTAAATAAAAATTGGCTCAGTGTAGGATTCCATAGTTGCCCAATGAAATAATTAAAAACAAAGATAACAAGCAAAAGGGAATACCTTCGCAGCGTTTCATACGTCTTTTACTAAGATGGGAAGACTTCTTAGGATAACTCAAAAACAACTTAACAAATCATGTCCGCTATAGTTGGCGCTGATGCATTCATCCTGAAGAACTTCCGGAGAGTTCGAATTTATACGCGAGTTTTCGTTGTATAGTTCTGATCGGCAGTCGATGTGCATTGAGATTAGTAGTCTGAATGCGTGAGGAGAAAATTAGAGTAAAATCCTTATTCGATGATTGAATGTGGTGAAGTATTATTTATGTAGGTATTCACATTTTTCCTTAGGGATTAAACTTGTAATTCAAACCCGCTTGATAAGCCTATTATGCCGCACATTTTGAGCATGAGAAGTGAAAAATATTTTTGTCATGATAAAATTATAAGATCGTGACCTCGTTATAAATGTGGTCGATCGGAAATTAGATTTCAATACACCACAGTTTTATCACAAAAGCGTTAAATTAAAAGCGGATAAGAATGCCAGGAGTAAATCTTTTTACTTTGCGTTAAGCTGTCTCCGAGTGAACTCAAAATAACTTGAAATATTCTAAAGCCTTTAATCCGAATCGCTATAAAATCGCAAACGTTGGCTTTTGGGAATAAACCCTTGAAAACTGGAAGATTAATTTAGACTTTGCACGGACGGACAGTCTCTCGTACTCGCAAACGAATCAGCGGGGAATATCGTGACAGGAAGACCCACGGCTGTTACAAGTTAATATTACATAATTGCATCTAATAATATGTAGTAATTTTCCTGCAAAATTTTAATTGAGTAAGTTAACTTTTCTTAAAAGTCCATCGAATATTAGTATTATAGAAGAAATAAAACTAATTGCACTTACTGTTACCAGTTAAGTTGTTATCGAATATTTTATGTAAGTATTAACATGTTGACAATGTTGTCAACTTTCTTTCGTCCGTAATATTTCTAAAGAAAACATCACTAACAATGCATGGCTTCACTTCACATGACAACAAAACAAAATTAATCTTCATATTTTATACACGACTAGCGAGCCCGAAATATTTTGTTCTTCCCGAATGTAGGGACGGTTTTTGTAGTTAAATTATCGTAGGTATTGTACCGGGTCCGAATGTGATGCTGATGTTAAACCATCCAAAGATCCAATTAAACTCATCCAACCAATTTCAGCTAAATAAATAAATCTAAAACATCCGAACCGTTTGGGAGGAGTACAGCAGTACTCCTCTCTTTAGATACCTATATCCTTATAAGTATTAAGATAAAAAGGGTACCTAAAGAGTCACATTCAATTTAATAATTTACAATTCTATCCTCAATCTTATGGCCTAAGAGCTAGCTAACGGAAATACGGTTGCACTTTATTTATTATTTATTTATTTACTTAAAACATACATTTATAGACTTACAGTAAGTACCAAAGCGCCTACAATGTTAGGATTTACAACATTAGTGGTAACCGTACAAAATTAATATATAAATTATCTAAGTACTAATAATACATATTGCACAATTCATAAATTTTAGTGAGCAGGGTGCGCCAGTTATCGGCGAACACGTCGGCATCCTGCCTCTGCACGAGTTGATTGAGTAGCGCCGGCGCACGGGCGCCGGGCGCGTAAGCAGCGCGCCGCGTGCGCGGGCCCGCCGCCGCCACCGGCGCCGCGAACAGCGGACTGTGGCGGCGACCCGCGCGCGCGTATTGCTCAGGAACGAAAAGTCGGATACCTTCCAACGCTACCGGATTGTCAATATGACCTCTAATCAGAAGACTGTAATGGACGGCAAGATGCAACTTCCTCCTAAAATGAAGAGTTTCGAGTCCGACCATACCTGCTACAAAAAGTGATGGGTACAGAAAAGGATAGTATCCATACTGCTTTTTGTACATGTATCGAGCAAATTTCCGTTGTACTCTTTCAAGTAAGAGCGTGTAATTCTCTTCGGCTGGATCCCATATCATAGAATTATATTCTAACTTGCTACGTACGTACGCATAATATGTATAATATGATCGGTACTGTCGTGCTAGCAAACTGAGGCGCGGTACGCATTACGAATCCTAATGTTTTGTTGGCATTCTTTACTATGCCTTGTATATGGGTATGAAAGTCTAATTTAGTGTCCAACACTAAACCTAGGTCGCGGATAATCTCAACGCGACTGATCGCTCCATCACCAAGCTGATATGTATAGTTAAGAGTATTTTTGCTCCTACTAAAAGTCATTATTTTGCACTTCTCACCATTGAAGGACAAGCGATTCGTATGGCTCCAATTTATGACTGCATCTATATCACACTGCAACACGTTACAATCGGTAGATACGTTAATAGCATAGAATAACTTCAAATCATCAGCAAATAATAAGCATTTGACATTACTAACAACCGAAGGCAAATCATTGATCATCACCAGAAATAGGGTGGGGCCGAGCGTACTGCCCTGACTCACCCCAGATCTAGTGAAGTATTCTTCAGATTGATAGCCTGAGAGTTGCACATATTGTCTTCGATCCCTCAAATAACTCGCAAATAACTTTTCCCCTCACTAGCTCGGAAAGCCGTCTTTTATCCTTTGAAACAAGCGGGTAAAAACGCATTTTATCCACAAGTGGGGAAAGTAATTTGACCTTGGTGCGTGTTTGAGTAGCTTTTGACAGATAACAAAACGTAAAACGCTCATATTACTGGTTCGTTTGATATCAATTATCATTAAATAAATGGTTTGAGAATTTAATAAAAAATACCAAATTTAGCTTTATTTAATGTTTTAAGTCGTAAACCTTAAAATTAGAGTATAATTGTAAGCGCACAAGTTGAGTCGATGCAATTTCAAAACGCAGAACGTCAGAAATGTCATCATTGTCAATGTCAACTAAAATATACACAACTTGTCATTGTCACCGGCTCCGACTCACGTAAATATTATACACAACTTCCAGAGTTTTTTGTTATAATATCGTAAAAATATCAGTGATTCCAGTATTGAAAATCATGCCTGTGGAACTGTGTTTTTCTGCAGGTTGCACTTTCCTCGTTATAGTGAGGAGAAAAGTTTTGTGTTACACACGGGTGCAAAGCTGTATTTTACTTCTCGTGTGTTGAAACACTCGCTACGCTCAGGATTCTATTTTAGAACCACTCGCTTCACTCGTAGTTCTACTATAGAATCCTTTCGCTGGCACGTGTTTCAATTCCACACTCGCGGGTAAAATACAACTTTGCACCCTTGTATAACAAATAACTATTAGAAGTTGCGGTGAGAATCCGAACGCGGATAGTTTACTTAAAAGTATATCGTTGTCGACCAGGTCAAATGCCTTCCTGAAATCGAAGTAGGCAGAGTCCACTTGTCGAGATTGATCCATATGGAGAAGAGCATAATGAACAAAGTTGACAATGTTGGTTGTAGTGGACCTACCTCTACGAAAACCGTGTTGCGCATCTGCTAGTCGATTCGATATAAGCGGCGCAATACACCTATTAACAACGCCTTCAAAAATCTTGCCAAAAACCGACAGAACTGCTATAGGTCGGAAGGTGGTTATATCTGAGGCGGTAGTTTCCTTCGGCACAGGTGTAACTCTCGACACTTTCCATACATCAGGATACACTCCGCTACGAAGGGACAACTTAAATATGAAAAGTAGAGGCTGCTCTAGTACCGAAATACAATCTTTGATTAGGAATACCGTCCGGGCCTGGTGCAGCAGAAGTTTTCAGTTTCCTGACAGCGCGACTCAACTCATTACTAGATACATTATGTATACTTATACAGGTAGAGTCTTTTTCCCCGACTACATTTCTAGTAGCTATATCAACGTCCAGCAGTGGAGTACCCACGAGAAATATCGATCTTGCTCTGCCAACCTAATACCACCAGACGTATAGCAGTTAGGGCATCGATGACTTCGCCTATTTTTGACATATTTCCAAAAGTTAGCAGGGTCACGACTAATTGACTGCTCAGTTCTCAGCAAGTACTGTTTATGCGCTGAAGCTATTAAATCTTTAACTAGAGGTCGATAATACCTAAACATTTCCTTATTGAAATCCAGCCCTTTGCTCTTGTACTTGATGAGGTGAAAATGCTTGAACCTTATGTACTTAATAATTTCAGCCGTGAACCAGACATAGCGCTGCTGCGACTTGTCCCCCGGAAACTTACGGCTAGGAATATTTCTATTAAGTACAGTGTGCAAGTTATGGTAAAACACATCAACTGCCTGGTTGATATCAACCTGGTCGAATAGCTTTGACCAGTCTATATCCGCGAGGTCTAAGTAGACTGATGACAGGTCTGCCTTGTTAAAGTTCCAACGGGGCCTTTGCTGGGTACACACGTATGTTGTCGGACTCGGATCTACACTTACAGTAAGGCCGGCACTATTGAACGATACACTAACACTAAGTGGTGGATGGAAGGCATCCACGGGAACTAATAGGTCAGCACAGTACTGTACACAGATGTCCTCAGCGTTTATATTTGATAGGACGAGGTCCAAGATGCCTTCGTACTTATTTAATACATTATTAAATTGTTTTAGGTTACAAAAGCCGGTAAAACAGTCAAATTGTTTTTGTACATTTAAATTAAACGACTTGAGATTAAAATCTCGTATGATATGAAGAAACATAATCCGACTTAGTGCCATACTATAGTTATTAATTAATCCGGACGCCTGGCAGCTTTTCAGCGGTGAAGGTGAGAGTGATCGGACAACAAAGGGGTTGTAAAAGCAATTATAGAGCTTTGAGTTTCGTGTAGTGTTATACCTAATTATGTATTTAATTCTAATATAATATTACCAGGCGTTTTGGTTAGGGTAAAAGTAGTGTCAAGTAACGTCCAAGGTGCGTGAAAATACAGTTGCAATTTACAGAAAAACAAAACCCGTCTAGTCAGTGTGCCATACTACTCGTATTATAGATTGATCTGAGGACAAAGGGAAAAAACCAAACACTTTTTTATCTTCGTGTCTGAGTACAATGTAGTAGGAATTTGAGTTCTAGAAAACTTGTTAAACGCTCTTTTAAGTAGCAAATAACAATAAATCATTTGGAGCAATCGAAGAACGTTTTGAATGGCAGGAGCTATGATATAATGAGCTTTGAAAGAACCTTGTTTTCTGTTAGATCTCACTTCTTTACTCGTAATTAACGAAACCGTGTACTATCTTGACTTTTTTCATACGTATGTTTTTGATGGAATCCAATTCATACAAAACCTCAATGAGTTATGCTTACCTACATACAAACCTTTCTCATAAACCACTCCGTCTACAAGTGAAAACGGTATGAAAATCCGTTTCGAAGTTTTTAAGTATACCGCATTGGTAAAGACATATAGTTCCTTTTATACTTAAATAGTCTTTACTACTCCAAAAGTAACAAAGAACGTTTTCCTGACAAGATGGGTTTAAAAGCAGGCCTTTCACCAAACGCAATATTCATTATGTCACGTGCTTGGCGGTTTTGTCGCGAGTGAGCTCATGAATTAAGGTAGGGGGCCATTATGGCAGACAGGAAATTTGCACGCCTCGCGTTTCAGATGCGTAGATACGGCTATTTTATATAATAACCCAGCCTACGTGCAGCAAACATGTTTATGAAGCCGAGTGCAGAGTAAATATTTAGACAGCCAACACCGCCCACAAATGTTTTTGATAAGTAGGTATGTTTTATACCTTTCAATGTTCTAATAAAAATAGCAGAATGTGAATGTATAACGTCGTGTTTCTTCTGGTGAGGCAACCATTTTTTTCCTTTGAATTGAATATTACATTATTATTGAATTTATTTTTTATATATTTATTATTATATTTATTATTTTTATTAAATTAATAATTTTTAGTGGAAACTGTTTTTGGCTAATGTTTTTATCCAGATGTTAATATTTTTCTGTAATATTATGCGCTCAATAAAATAAAATGAAAGCATGAAAGATTCATATTCACGAACGTGGAAACAGAAATTACAGTATGCCTAATTTTTACTCATATAATCGATTTTATAAAACTAACACATAAATAATAAACAAGTTATATTATGCCGAGCTATGTAGGTAACCCAGTAATATGAGCTACCCCGACGAATTAGTAAATCACTGGCGATACAATGATCGGTAGCGGATTATGTGGCAATCCATTATCTGAATGGCCCATCAGTCACGATTGACCGCACAAGGTATAGATCATAATTTCAGAACGAAAGGATAATCTGATAATACCTCCAGCGTTGTAAGGGTTTGGCAAAATAATTAAAGATAGTAAACAGTAGTTTATCTTAGTAGTTAAAAAATATCAAGAGACTTTATAAAGTATTTTGGTAGCCTTAGCCTTTTTATTCCTGCTTGGTCAAATCATGCCTTAACATCTACATATCTTCTTTTTGCTATCCACAGAATGCATTTTTTTTAATATCGAACGAGGTGACTTTGCAATTATAATAATCGTATGGCATTTATATTCGAACCGTGAAATCTTCGAGAAGACAAATACGGTGCAATAATATGCCGAAAGTTACATCTGTGTCACTGCATGAAATAGAGACAATGTATATAATGTTTACAAGCTAGCTATCGGAACAATCAAGCACAGGCACGAAATCCTTCACTAGTACTCACTTACAACGCCTTGCGGGAGGCGTATATTATGTCGCAAGTTTCGAATCCTGCAAGCAGCACAGCATTTTTTCAATTTTTCACTTTAATGTATAACTTACCGTTTTGCTGATTAATACAAAATTAGAGTATGTTCTGCGGACAGGCTGGACTATCCATATATAGACGTATATGTGGCACTGCGGGCATTACATGTTTCCAGCAGTGCATACTATGTATAAAAAATTCTAGATAAGATAACACATAAAATTTGATGTGCATTGAAAAGTTATTTACGAAACTTACTAACAAAATGTTTTAGCTATGTAGTAGTCTTATGTTATTCGAAATAAACGTCTTTTATTTCCAAATTCAATAGGTTTTTTAATATGAACACATTGGTAGAAAATAAAAGATTAGATACATACATAAGTAATTAAACGTGTGGCACTAACAAACAAAGGAACATTACACGCTACCCACCTGCCGTCGTCGGACTCATAATAGTGTCCCGAAGGAACTACTGCAGAGACGATAATGTCCACCCCAACAGCAAACACTGCGTTTTTGTGCTTATTGTTCATCTAAAATAAATGTATAGGTAAAGGTTGGAAATACTACAGTCAGCAAAAACAAGTTTTGATTATACTAGTTTTGTAAGAAAATCCCTACATAAGTATTTCTTTTTGTAAATTGATAATAGCCCTTTGCATTGTAAAGTTTAATGCCCTCGTGGCTTATTCGTAGAATCATTTATTTTTTAACCGACTCCAAAAGGAAGGAGGTTCTCAGTTCATCAGCATGTTTGTTTTTTTATGTATGGATGTCCCCCGAAGATAACTCTTGACCAGCAGGTACCCCTAAGTTGGTCCCATATAAATTTGATGAATGTCTGATGATGGGATTCAGGAGGAATCGAGGGAACTCCTCAAATTTGATAGGCATGCTTATGGCGAATTCGGTATTTTCTGTAGTTAATTTGAGTCGGTTTTATTTTTGATAATCCACATATAATTTATCAAAACCACACGAAAATGACTCTAGTCTAATAATATTGCAATAAAAACTTATAGTTCGATGAAAGATATTTTTGAAAGCTTTGGTAACATAGAATATAGCTGAATGTCAGAATTACACATGTGCCAAATATGTATATATTTCAAGACAGTAATTAAAGTTATATATTAACATTCATCATTCTCCTCCTTTTCCAGTTGTATCCTAAAGAAGCCTAGGCTCTGCTTTGGCACCTAATCCCACGATTTGATGTAGGCATCAGTTTTACGACAGCGATTGGTATCTAAATTTCCAACCCAGAGGGAAAAATAGACTTTTTTTGGGACACGACCTCATGTTTCCTCATGTTTTTGTTCACCGAACAAAAATTGTGCATTTTTCTATAAGGTTCAAAAACTCTTATCAATGGGTTTAAAAAAATCCTACCATTCTGTTTTCAAACCTAATGGTAGGAGCAGGAGTTCGAACCTGAGATCTCCAAACTGAAATTCACTTGGCAACAGTGGCTTTTTCATTCCTACACACGGGAATCTTCACAGTACACACTTATGAAGAATAATTTAATTCAATCAATATAAAAGACAAAGACAAAGACAAAATATTTATTTGTAAACATAGGTTCATAGGTCTTACAATTATTTAGTAGTATCTCCATGTTTTGCCATAAGGCATACAAATATTTTGAGTCAAGATGGAATGCATAAACAATTACAATTTTTCATCTGTCAAGTATTCCTTTAATGAATAGTAGGCTTTTTTAACTAGGAATGCAAACAGGCTTTTTTTGAAATCTAACAATCCTTCTAACTTAGTTATACTACTTGGCAATTTATTGTATATTTTAGGTGCCATCCCTAAAATACTTTTGGCAAGAAAAGCTGTTTTTATTGATGTTACATACAGTTTGTCACGTCGGCGAGCACTTTTAAAAACGGAAAATTGTTTCATATTGGCCTTAACGTATATTGCTATTTCATAAATATATAGGCATGGAAATGTCAGTATGTTGTGTTTAATGAAATATGCTTTACAAGATACTGTTGATGGTAACCTACATACCGATCGTAGACATTTTTTTTTGTGCCTTGAAGGCCATTTCTCGGTCTGTGGAATTGCCCCAGAATATGACGCCGTATCTCAGAGTTGAAGTAACATACCCGTGGTAGGCAGTTAATACAGTTGGCTGACTTACTATTTTACTTAGGTTATATAAAGCATACGAAAATTTATTAAGCTTTTTACATACAACGTCAATCTGATTCTTCCAAGTCAACTTGTTGTCTAAACTTAATCCTAAAAACTAGGTAATGTCTGTTTCATCAATTTGGTGTTCTTTGTATGTCACTGTAAGATTAGGTATTCTATCAGCTCTTTGCTTGAAACTCATAATTTTTGTTTTATTCAAGTTGATTTGTAAATTATTATTACTAAGCCATTCTATTACTGTTTTCAATGCTTTATTTATTTTCATCTGTAATGTGTGCGGGTCATTTTCTGTTAATATAATCGTACTATCATCAGCGAAAAGAATCATGCGATGATCTACAGTCAGTGGCATGTCATTGATATATATAATAAACAATAATGGGCCCAGAACACTGCCTTGAGGCACCCCGTATTTAATTTCTCTAAAATCTGATAATACAACCATTTCTGATTTTGTTTTAGTACAAAGTTTATTAATTTTAACCACTTGTTTTCGTCCAGTTAAGTATGACTTAAGTAGATCGTGGACGTTACCACGTATGCCATAATTATATAATTTGTCTAACAATATGTTATGGTCGACAAAATCAAAGGCCTTGGACATGTCCATGTACAATGCACAGACTGGTCGTTTTTCATCGACTTCTTTCATAATTATTTGCAAGAGATCGAAAATTGCCATATTGATAGACTTGTTCTTTCTGAAGCCTTTTTGTTCTGCCGCAAATAGGTTGTGAGTTTCAAAGTATTGATATAAACCGTTGTAATTAACTTTTTCTATTATCTTTGAAAAAACCGATAAAAGGGCTATAGGTCTATAACTGTCCATGTTTTCCTTGTCACCTTTTTTAAAAAGAGGTTGAACTACGGCCAATTTTAGCATTTCCGGGAACTGACCTTTCTCGATACATAAATTTGTAATGTAGCTGATATGCGGTGATATTATGTGAGCTACATTTTTACAATTTTACATGATATGTCATCGTAGCCAGTACTGTTGGTATTTTTTAATGTATTAATAATATTTTGGATGTCGTCAGGGTTTGTGGGCTTCATGAATATTGAAATAGGCGATTTAAATGTCATAGTGGTATTATTTTTAAAAATTGAATTATGATTACTAATACTACGATTATCAGACGTAACTTCTAAACAATTCTTAGAGGTAACGTATTCTGCAAAGTATTCATTAAATGTATGTGCAATATCCTTCATGTTTTTAACTAGTTTACCGTCATGTTTTATTTGTGTAATATTATCTTTGATGTAGGACTTTTTTGGATTTGTTATGATGTTCCATGTAGCTTTGCATTTGTTTACAGAGTTCTTGATGTAATAGTCATTCTGAGACTTTTGAGTGAGTAATATAATTTTTTTAAGTGTATTGGAATACGCTTTGAAGTATATCTTATCACGTGAGTTAGGGGAGCGCCTATATTTCCAAAGTAGATCCCTTTTCTTCCTACAACACTTTCGAATACCATGTGTTATCCATTGCGGCTTTTTAAAAGCTGATATTTTTATCCTGATAAGTGGAAAGCATAACTTATAAAATAGCCGAAAATGATCAATGAAATATTCGAAGGCTTCATTCGGGTCGTTAGCCATGTAGACACCATTGAAATTAAGACTTCCTATGCATTCGACAAACTTTATAATATTGTCTACACTATAGACACGGTTTTTTATAAACCAGAATGGTAATAAGTACGTTTTTTTAACCGGACATTTAAATATCTGGGTTGTGTGGTCAGAAATAGCAAAATCAATAACTTCTGTTTTACCACCTCTAACATTATGCAGAATGTTGTCAATACATGTTTTACTTTGCAATCGGGTAGGCTCCATTATTCCTAATTTAAGATTATAGCTAAGAGTTAATCCTTTAAATTGTACAGAGTGCTTTGTTCTTTTTAACATATCAATATTAAAATCGCCGCAAATGATGACTTTCTTTCTATTATAACATGACTTAGATAAAACAATGTTTAGTCTATTGAAGAATATGTCTGTGGCACAATTATCAAATTTTGGAGGTCTATATACACAAATTACAATGATATTATGTTCCTGTAGTTCAATAGCTGAACATTCAAATACATTTGAGACAGAGCTGGAGAGGATATCTGTCAGGATTGCGTATTTATGGTTATTTTTCACAAGAATACAGGACCCCCCATTTCTGTTTTCCCTCGCGTAGCATGTAGCTAGAGTATAATTTGTAATACACAGTTGATCTTCGTCGCCTGGCTTCATGTTATGTTCTGTGATACACACTATGTCGACTGGTTTGTTAAAATTTCTCAACTCTTCTAGGTGAACATTTAGTACGTCGGCTTTGTGTACTAAACCGTTTATATTTTGATGAAGTAAAAATATATGATTATACACGAAAAAGCTCGTGAGGTGAATTTTTGTTTTCCGAAATAGTAGTTTTATTTTTATCTTCTCTGCCAAACTGACTAGGCTGTGTGTGTGGACTCCTTAAGGTGTGACTGATGTCCTGTGAATCCGAAGAGCAAGCTTCTATGAGCTTCGGCGTTGATGGGTTGCATTCAGATCCATTAATATACAGTCGATTGTTTCTTATTACAGCAAACTGTCCTTTTCGTCGTGCGAGTAAAAGGTGCTCTCTCAAAAGTTTTCTTTTTTGCAACGCTTCACCGTCTAACATTTCGGAGACTCCATAACCGGTGTTTTTGAAGCACATTTTATTCTGTAGGACATAGTTTGTCATTCGCTTGCTAATGAGCTCCACTTCAAGCGGGCGACGGTTCCCTTTTTTCCCAATAAACACTATTACCTTAATATGTAATATTGTGAGTGGTGTTTCAAGGGGAGATTAACTGGTTAGGTTAACATAGCCTCGTTTTCTCTTGAAGGACGCCACCCGTCTATTTAAATTCGGAAATGAAAACATCTCTAAAACATCATATCATATGCAGACACAACATTGAAATTCAATTTCATATTTTGTGTTTGAATAATAAGAGATAAGAATGTTTTGCGTAATGTAATATGTGGTAATATCATTAACTTGATTCAGTGTGCATAGAAATAGTTTCCGATAAAATGTCTGCGAATTGGCTTATTTCCAGCAGATTTGAATTAGAGTTCTATCCACATGCAATATATGGTCAAGAACAAATGAAATGGTTTTTAATTGCTCCCGAGCGAAGTTTTAAGCTTTCATTTAAGAGTATGTGACACGGATTAAATAGTATATTAAATAGTCTGAAGCATAGAAAGGTATTCACGACATTTTCAAATGTCCAGTGAGGTGAAAAAGGAAAGCCTTGAAAATACCGTAAACTTATAGGTATTTACAAGCGCGTAGCATAGTCAACACTGACAAGGCAAACACTAATGGTGCGATGGAACGGTGGCTTCAACCACCTAATTAATAGAATAATGGGTCACGCGAACCACATTATTCTCAGGGTTACTCGGAACGCGGTTAATATTAGAAACATTTTGTCTAATAAACTAAAAAGTTGTTGCTACGTAGATAGTTCGTGTCCTACTTTATCCAGACGCGCTGTGGGTCAACATAACAGTTTACCATTTATATCGAGTTTAAGTGTATATTCGATGTTAATATTTGACTTGTAACTATGGTGTTACCAATAAATTATTGTATTGTATTAAGTGTGGCCATGGACAATTAATTAATTTGACTATGGCAGTATGAAAAATAAAAGCAGATTCTATGTTGTCAGAGAATACGTGCCGTGGTATCATTTATAGAGATATATTTCACTGAGATGGTACCTGCGCGGCGCGCGACGTCAAGCGGTAGTGGATGGGGAAGGACCGCAAGTATCAATACCAATAGATGTCACGTCAAGTATATAATTATGATATTTTTAAGCGTTTATCATTATTTCATTGCTGATGCTTGTCTTGTTTTTAACAGCGCGGATTGCAATGGATCATTTTAGTAAGAGTGATGATCTTCATCATCATCATCCTAGCGTTATCCCAGTACAGGTGCATCCTGAAGGATGCCCGGGGTCCGCTACCTAATCCCAAGAATTGGCGTAGGCATTAGTTTTTACGGAAGCGGCTGCCATCTGACCTTCCAATCCAAGGGGAAACTAGACCTTATTGGGATTAGGCTTGTCAAGTGAGTGGGCAACTTGACTGTCAGAAGTTCGCAAGCCTCTAACTTGGCTTAACTACTGCTATCATAGACAGCAGCCGGGATCAACGGCTTAACGTGCCTTCCAAAGCACGGGAGCACTCAGTAACCACTCAAAGCGGTCACCCATCCAAGGACTGACCCCGCCCGACATTGCTTAACCTCGCATACCGCACGCGGTGCGCGGGCGCCGCTAAGCCGCAAACGCTCCTAAGGCGCCATCCTGACTTGTTGATGCTGGGCGGTACGATATGAGAAAACTGTCAGCTGTCAGTGTCAACCGATATCAATGCAGTACTGCCCCGCTTCTGCGCATGATATTAGTACTGCGCAAACGTAATACTGGCAGTATTTCGTCATGTGACGAAATCTCACACCAGTAAACTCACGTCAAATAACAAAATACTTATCACATATCGCACCCGCCCCGCCAAGTCAGAAAGTCGCCTAAGAGTGATGTTGCTATTCGGGTGAATTGCAAAAAAATTGTACATAGTTAAGGGCTTTAGTTAAGAAAACTTTATTGATTCCTTTGTGTTACGAAAGTTATTCACACAAACTATATGGGTACTAAATTTTGCAATTCACCCATTCATATTTTATATTTAAAGCGGCAAAGTTGGCAACTCGTTTTCTATAGCCAACATTTACTGCCAACGATTTCGTAGCGCTGCGCTCGTAGTATATTACATGTGAAAAAATGTATGTACAGGGAAGTCGCTACGAGACGAGCGTCCACTGAGCGGGTTCTTGCCACTGACAGTGGTACCCTGGTGAGGTAACATGAGTAAACTTTTTAACAAGTGTACCTGGTAACATGAGTTACCATTAAAGGTAATGCCAGAGGGTGAGCGTCTAGTGAAGCCGCTAACGATCCCGATATTTAATGGCGTGTGAAATTAATAGGGGAACTTTGATGAATTTTCCTTAATTATGCTAAAGTAAGCAATGAAGGGCTTCGAATATACGGTAGCACAAGTGTCCGTATCTCCATTGACTTTAAAATATTATTAAGTATACAAAACTTAGGAGGTTTCAATATAATCGGTTACATAGGGTAAAACATAGGTAAAATAACTTGAAACATGCACCCCTTATCTTTTACTAGCTGTTCTTGTAACTTTAAACTTTTGCGTTAAATTATTAATAGTCTTTGGAGCGCCCGCGTACCGCGTGCGATATGCGAGGTTAAGCAACGTGGGGCCGGGTCAGTTCTTCGATGGGTGACCACTTTGAGTGGTTAGTAACTGAGCGCTCCCGCGAACTGGAAGGCACGTTAAGGCGTTGATCCCGGCTTTTGTCTATTACAGCAGTCATTAAGCTAAGGTAGAGGTTTTCGGGCGGCTTGAGAACTTCTAACAGTCAAGTTGCCCACTGACTTGACAAGGGGGATCAAAGTTGCACCACATCCTTAGGGAGTACCCACCGTTACCCTACACGTGACCCCTGGGTGGTGCTAAAATTGCAATAAAACTGGCAACCGTACTGTCTTCTCGAAGATAAGATCTCACAGTTTGAAATATAAATTCTATGCAATTATTATTTTTATTAGTCTTTAATCCAATTTAAGTAATCCAAGTTAAGTTGTATTGCCGTTTATTAGGCTCTAATTTCTGAAAAACTACCAATAAAAATACACTATAAGGGGGAGGAGTGACACAGTAAATATATAATAACGCTACTTATGTTAAGGATTAGAATTAGAAGAAGTAGGGCACAGCGAAACGTCATCGAGATGTTTTAGAGCAGCCCAACTGGGGAAGTACCTCCACCTTACAGGAGACCGCAGCCATAACAGCATCACTACTTGTTCCTGGTGATGAATAAGGTCACCGGAGCTCCCAAGAATGTTTTGTGTTGAGAATGGAGGCCTGCATATGTCTCTAGCTTGACAGCTGGAGGCATCTGCGGATCCCTCACTCTCAACACAGCGCATCCCCAAGCCAATAAAGGGTCGGCAACGCACTTGTGATTCCTCTGGAGTCGCAAGTGTCCGTACGCTACGGTGTATGTTTACCATCAGGCAGGCCGTAAGCTTGTTTGCCACCGTCGTAGTATAAAAAAAAGTCGAACGACCTGTAAAGTTTAGGAAGTATTGCTTTATTTAGTATCTTTCTCGTGTCATTCATCACTCATGGCATAGCTACCTGGCCAGGAATGGCTGATAGGGATGGTAAAGGTATGTTATGGGGGCGCTTTACTATGATTTGTATGGGCAAATCTATCATAATCATGGCAAGCCTTACTTAAATAAGTAGGTATGTTTTTCGACAGTCAAAACCTCAAAAAGCACTACCATGAAGGTTTCCTCTATTAGCGATTGATTTCCTTTCTAGAAATACTAACCTTCTTTTGCATACACACTGAATACTAAATAAAGAGATTATTAACGAAGTTCCAAATCTCCCAAATAGAAAATAATTTGTCCTCGAAAAGGTACAACTCTCGAGCCCCATTTAACCCGTTCTGGGGATAAATTTAAAAAAAAGTAGTTATTAGCATTCCAATATTTCAACACAGATTTCACTATCTAGGTTTCATACTTTAAAACGACTTTTACCTCGTACAAACGGTTTACTCCTATGAAACTTAAATTATTGTACTTAAAAATGAATATTAATTTCTGATCTGATTAAAACTTATCCACTTATTGTAAGATTCATGGACGGATCACGTTGCGACACTACTTGTAACATTCGATTATCAATTCCATGTATTGTCAAGAGCAAATAAAATGGGTACACTTTGTATGCAATTTCCTTACAGACTGACCCGTTATAATTGTTCCTGAGTGTAGTCTAGCTATTATCCGTCCGTTATTACAATGGGATTACAATGTGCAGTTAGTAGAGCACGGCACTATTCACTTGTATTCATGACATTGCTTTCTAAGCCCCATACATTAAACATGGTTGAGATTTCAATCAACCAGTGTAGGAAGTAGAGTTGCATTCCCTTTGTTTCACAAAATGAATAAATAAAAGTAAAAGCCACTTTATATCGTTTGAAAATTGTTTTATGTATTTAATAGAGTACAAATATTATTTATTTTCTACAAAATAATAAAATAACAACTCAAAGAACTTAAGGTAAATAGGTATACCATAGGCTAGGCATATTGGCACTTTTATGCCCCTCTTTTCAAAACCAGAATAACGAAATATACTCGTATGTGTGGTATTATGTGTGCATAATTATGTCGTCTTTTGTGGTGGGCGAGGTTTTGTGGTAGGCCTTGAAAGAGAAAAGTATGCCAGGGAAGTATGTAGGGCTGATTCGGTCTATGTATGAAAGATGTTGTACACGTGTCCGGTCGGCGGCTGGCACCAACGACAGGTTCAGTGTTGCGGTGGGCTTACACCAGGGTTCGGCGTTAAGCCCCTACCTCTTCCTGCTTATAATGGACGCACTGTCGTCAGACATTCAGGAGGAGGCACCATGGTGTATGCTCTTTGCCGACGATATTGTCCTTGTCGGTGAAGAGGGGCCCGAGGTTCAGAGCAGATTAGAGAAGTGGCGGCAAAAATTGGAGAACGTGGGCTTGAAAATCAGTCGTTCTAAAACTGAACACCTGTTCTGCGATTTCGGCGGTCTGTCCAATTTTATGCCCATAGAGCTCGATAGCGTAACGCTACCGGTCTGCTCTGATTTCCGATACCTCGGGTCCCTCATACAGTGTAATGGCGATATTGACCGTGACATCAAAAACCGAATTAGCGCAGGATGGATGAAATGGCGACCGGTCTCAGGAACCATATGCGACGCCAGAATGCCCTTCCGATTGAAGGGCAAAATCTACAAGACCATTGTAAGACCTGTCGTCATGTATGGATCGGAATGTTGGGCCGCAAAGGTGACGGATGAAAAGAGATTGCATGTTACGGAGATGAGAATGTTGAGATGGATGAGTGGCGTAACAAGAATGGATCACATAAGAAATGAGTATATAAGAGGAAGCCTAAAAGTGGCACCCATAGATGATAAGTTAAGAGCTAATCGTCAACGGTGGTATGGGCATGTTATGCGGAGGGATGAAAGTCATGTGACAAGAAAGGTATTAGGCATGAATGTGGAGGGATGTAAGAGGAGGGGTAGACCAAGGAAAAGGTGGATGGATTGCGTGAGAGACGATATGAAAAGGAAGGATGTGAGTGACGAGATGACGGGCGATAGAGAGTTATGGAAGATAAAAACATGCTGCGCCGACCCCAAGTAAATGGGAAAAGGGCACGCGAATGATGAATTATGTCGTCTTTTGCCAAATATCGCTGAAATACCGGCTCTTACTTAGGCGCCTTCCTTACTTGTCGATGCGGGGGCGGTACGATATGAGAAAACTGTCAGCTGTCAGTGTCAACCGATACTAATGAGTACTGCGCCACTTCTGTGAATGGTCTTACTACTGCGCAAACGTATTACTGACAGTATTTCGTCAAGTGAGGAAATCTCACATCGGTAAATTCACGTCAAAGAGCAAAATACCTATGACATATCGCTCCCGCCCCGCCAAGTCAGGTAGTCGCCTTAATGTATCGTACTTGATGGATAATTACCTAACGCGTAAACGAACGTAAGGTTGATCTTAATATCAAGCTTAGATCAACCTTACGTACATTTGAAAACGTTACGTAATCACCCTGCTGTTTGGGTATGTAGACATGCCTGCAGTCGTACATACACAACCTTATTTGCGTCACTGATCACAGTAAACACAAATTTGCGCAATCGCGAGATTCACTGCCTTGGCTCTCAATATAGTAGTCGGCGGTTAAGAACTCAATCCTGACACCTGTGATTTCCATACAGTTTATAACCTAAAAGTCACTTTGAGGTTATAAACTGTATGGATATGACAGGTGTCAGGATTGACTTCTTAACCGCCGACCACTATAGTCAAATAACGCATAAAAAAGTTATTATTTTTATCATATGAATGAGTACAGTACACCTTAGACCTGTAATGACAACAACGACAAACGAGCTAAAATAATATGATCTGAACCCCCCACCGCTTAGGGATATTCCCACTTTTAGGGTGCCTTTCCGCCTATGCTACGTTGCTTTGGATGCGTTTGAATCTACCAATCCTGTTCATCGGTTCGCATAGCATACCACTGGTGGAAACGGGCTTTTGCAGCGTAGCCTGCACATCCTCGCAGCATAGCACATCTCTGGTGGTGGAAAGGCACCCTTATGTATTTGTATTTGAAAATCCTCATAAGGAGGCTCTAAGCACTCAACGAGCGATGGAGAGGGCTATTCGAGGGTACTCTGCGTGGTCGAATCAGAAATTATGAAATCCGCAGAAGAACCAAGGTATCCGACATGGCCAGAAGAATTGCAAAACTTAAGTGGCAATGGGCGGGCCACATTGCCCGAAGAACAGATGGCCGGTGAGGTCAGCGAGTGATCGAGTGGCGGCCACGTGCCGGACGACGCAGTGTTGGAAGGCCCCCCATGAGGTGGGCTGATGACCTGATTAAGGTGGTGGGAGTCCGCTGGATACAGGCAGACCATGACTGGTCGTTGTGACAGTCTTTGGGCTATACCCATGTCCAGCAGTGGACGTCTATCGGCTGACTATGATCATGATGATTTGAAAATCAATGCTGTCATCCTAGGGATGTCCCCTTCTGCAAATGAAGAACAATAGAATAGCAGTCCTGTGCCTACTCGAAAGTCATCAAGGGATAGAGGTGTTTGGGAAGTTTGGGAATAGCTTCGTGAATAAATTCCACGAACATGTGCCGCACTAAATAATTAAGAGAACTATTTTAATTCGCAGCGTTTGAGAATAGAACTGAATCGCTATGCATTCAGTCTCAGTAATACTTCTGTCGCTCACTCGCAACTGCCTGAAAACCTGCAGCATTAAGATGGCGTCTGCTGTTAGCAAGGATATTCCACCTTTTATTTTTATTATTTTTAAGAGCAAACATTTTATAGTCACACTCGGTTATACCTTGACTTCTGTCTCTGAGTCTGTACATACCTAACCTGTTACCTTAACATGATCACGCATGATATTATTTCTCACACATTCTGACATTTTTTTTTGCTTAAAAGGTAGTTATTAGACAATAACATTATAATCAGTCACCATGCCATAGAAGATATGGATAAAAGTAATAATTATGTAGTCATTTATTCATAAAGCTAATAATAATAGAGATCTGGCTTGGCAATGCAGGAAGTAATAAGCAGATAGGTTGAGGTATTTTATACTTACGTTTACAATTCAGCTTTATTGTCATGCTCATGAACCATAATTCAGGAAAGAGAAATGAAAATCCAAACCTCTGAAAGAGTAAAAATACACAGATGAGACGTAGTCCCGCGAAACGCATCATATTTTGTATGTCGTAATAACAACATAGCATCCCGCATGAAGTCAGAAAGGCATTCAAAAGAACATTTCCACGTAATAAGACATGTTCATACTGATTGTGTAGAATAGCAAACCGAGTTATACGGTCCTTAATGGGTGTGCTGCTGTCACATTTCCATAAATATTCGTTTATCGGGCCAGACCGTGATTCGAGAGGAAATGCTTCGTAGGCAAGAAATACAGGCGCGGAAAACAATAAACGCCCAGCGATGGGATTCACAATCTATCTCGACTCGGCTCACAACTTCTGTTTAGTATAACTTGACCTGGAGATTCCTAACGATGCGTAATCGGAGCTCAGAAGTATACTGGTGATCCTGACGTGAGTAGATAAGCGTTAAGAATACTACGGAAAGTGAAAAGGCAAAATTAAAACGGATTTCTTTGAAGGCGTTACGAGTATATGTACCTACCTATTGATTTTATCGGCATTTTATGACAAGCTTACAGTAGTATAGGCTTTATCTCTGTTTTAATTGTTTGTCTTCGAAAGTAAATATTTCAATTTTATTTCGTGCCGTACAATAAACTCAGATTTATTTATTATTGTAGCATTGAGTGTTCTAATATAAAGAAGGATGGAAACACAATAAATAAAGCTTTCTTTATCGAAATGTTTCAAGTGCATCAGTTGACGTTATGAGCTTAGTTACCTATATGCGATATAGTCTTGACATGTAATATTTTGAATAATTAATTACCTTTAGACGACCTTATCAAATCAACTTTAGAGTCTATTTTGAATATACAGCTCAGCGACCAGTCCTGGACCCAAGCATCCCTCCCCATTCGGCACGGTGGTCTAGGGATCAGAAAAATTTCAAATGTTTCGCTACCAGCCTTTTTGTCCTCCCTCCACAGTTCAGCTTTTCTCATTGGTAAAATCTTACGGAGTCTCCCGTCAAACTTTGAGTTGGCTGGCATGGAGGAGGCCAGGAATACCTGGACAATTGCTTGCCCGGGAAAAGATGTGCGGGACCATCCAAATTGCCAAAGGAACTGGGACGACCAATTGTGCCAAATTACTTATAATTCATTACTAAGCAATAGCACCGGACTGGAGCGGGCTAGGTTGCTCGCGTCAGGTGCTAAAGAGTCCGGTGAATGGCTACATGCATATCCTTCGCCAAACACCGGGACCTTCCTGGAGCCTGACACCATCCGCCTGGCAACCTCCCTCCGGCTAGGCGTCAGAGTCTGCACTCCACACAGGTGCCCCTGCGGTAGTGAAGTCGATGAACTGGGACACCATGGGCTTTCTTGTCCAAAAAGCGCAGGCCGCTTTTCTCGCCACGCCGCACTGAATAATATCATCCGCCGGTCTCTTGCTTCAATCAACGTGCCAGCCCTTCTCGAGCCAACCGGCTTAGCAAGAGATGATGGAAAGAGACCGGATGGGATGTCATTGGTTCCGTGGAGGTTGGGAAAGGTTCTGGTGTGGGACGCAACTTGCGTGGACACACTTGTTCCTTCCCACCTCAGCGGTACCAGCATTCGGTGTGGTGCGGCGGCTAAGGCGGCTGAAAACCTAAAGAGCCACAAATACAGGGATCTCGGACCACAATATATTTTTTGGTGTCGAGGCCCTTGGCCCATGGGGTCCCAATGCTCACCTCCTTTTCAAAGAGGTGAGCAAGAGATTAATCGACACAACTGGTGACCGAAGAGCTGGCAGCTTCCTCGCCCAACGCATTAGTATTCCAATACAGCGAGGAAACGCTGCCAGCATCCTCGGCACCATGCCACGGGGGCCCAATTTTCTAGATATATTTTAGTTTAGTTTAGTTTTAATTTCGATATATTTTCTTTCATTTTTAGGTCCATTTTAAGATGATTATTTTGTATTGTTTACTAAAATTAACAATTTGTATTTCTGTAATAAATAATAAAAAAATAATTAATTCAATAAACCAGAAATGATCTCGGCTCACACTGGAATTAGAAAATAACTCGTTCAATTGTTTTCTATTCAGACTACATGCTAGTAAGCATTCGTGACCGAGCAATCTAATTGAAACAAATAGTTCTTTTCCGATAATGCAATTGCTAGTGTTAGGAAGTAACCATCCTAAGCAAAGAATATTGTGGTATTTTCTTTATTTCTTGGAAATGAGAAAGCGTGACTTCATTTTAATCAAACGCGATTAAGTTTATATTTGATTAAACGATATAATTTGGCTTCCGTCTATCTTAACGGATGTCCTTTCACAAAATTGTCTTCTTTAGGCTAGGTACTTCTTGGTGGGGCGCAACCTGTATGCGATATTTTCTAATTTCGCAGCAGCATAACTGACGTCGTCGACTAGATTTCCTACTTAGGTATCTGATCCAGTCATTTTATACGATCCGCTAGTTTGTCAACATAAACACAACACGTAGACAGGCGATATACTTCAGTATACCACATTCACAGTTTTTTGATCCTCTAAAGAAATTGTAGGCAGATGACCACTTGCAGTAAAAAATGTGTCCGCCTTTTTCTTTCCAACATCTTCGCCCGCTTTTCACCTTAGATGAAAGTTCATCATCTGGAAACCTCCACACTGTCGTTCGCCGTTTAGTTGGTGGATTATGTTGGAAAATACAACTCGTTAAATATTTTGAAAAATTGAGCGTCCTCTTTCTGGAAAATTTTCTAATAATTGCAGCACGACACACAAGCTTAATTTTGTTCCGTATTAGTCATAAAGAATGTGGCTCCCACCGTGAACATAATTTCCTGACTCCTATCCTATTAGCTAGTTTTATAAAATTTCATTAATTACGGAAGATGAAATCTGAACAACCTTTTCTATTCGTTTATTAGTTAGTTGTATAAAAAAATATAAATGAAGACCCAACTTCCTTTATAAATTTTCACAGCCAGGACGTTTTCTTCTGTCACTGAAGTCGGAGGCCGACCACTTCTGTCATTATCATCAACGTTCAAGGAGACGACTCCGCGTTTAAACTGACCAAAACATAAATAAAACTGTTGCACGCGGTGGTGCATAGTCCCCAAATAATGTAAATAATCGCTCTATGCACCAGACTTATAGTCGTACAAAATCATTGCACGAACATGTTATCGCTTAAAATTTGGACCCGGGTATGTCCTAAAACTACGACCAAGACCACCGGGGAATGGGCAGCAGCATTCCTTGAGTGCGGTGGAGATACTGCGATCGCCAACCCGCATGCCAAGCGTGGCGATTATGGCATTTACCCCCCATGAAATTGGGGGAGGCCTATGTCCTACAGTGGACGTCCTAGGGCTGATATGGTGGTGGTGGTGGTGGTTATCGCTTAAAATCCATGGGTGATAAAAAAGCCCGTGAAATAAATAAGAAAACCAACTACATTGTTTGCGCTGGCAAATTGTTTTCTTTGTGTGAGTGACAAATAAATTATCTTTTATACAAAATTTTAAGTAAGTTGCGTTATTTTTGCAATTGTCTAATATTACTTGGAACTTGGTGTGAACTCCATCATCATTCGAATCAGGCACACGTGAACCTCGATATTTCCTGAGTGAATACATAAATAATTATTTCCTTCTGAATGAGGCCCTTTGCATTCATGGTGAGAATTCTAAGTATTAGAGAACTATTTAATAACTAACATTATTATCTTTCTATATTATGTGTATTACCATGTTGCTCTGATTTATAGACTACAGTATGGGATACCATTATTACCCATGTTTTATTTTATACTCCTTAGCTGTCCCGGCGAACTTCATACCGCCCCCGATCCATTCCATACAAAATATATGTTTTGTTTTTCGTACATTTTACCGACATTTTAATAGTTATTCTTACTATTCGGGGTGGAGGCAAATACAACAAATCAAACACTATGAAAATAGGTCCAGCCGTTCTCGAGTTATAAGTTTTCGAACAAACCCGACTTAGTTTTATATATTAAGATATATATGTGTATGTACATAAATATAGATATCTACTTGAGAATAGTTAAGTACCTACAATCTACTCAAGAAACTCTTCCTTATAGGGAGCCAGTTGAAATACATAGTGTAGGTAGTACGGTCGGTAAAGGTTTTTATTCGAGCGAATGTCTAGTGTGGTTAAAACTTTTTAAAATTACGATTTCCACTTGAAGCTTTCAATATCTATTATATATATATTATATACGTATATCAGAATGACGTACGTATAATAATATGAAGGTAGGAAAATATTAACGGGAATCTTAGACAATTAAATATATACCTGTCAAGACGTCAAACCATCCATTACAGGAGATAGCTTGTTGTTATGGTAACGTGATATCCACGTGTGGGGTAAAGGACACGTGTAGCTTTGTTGTTAAATCACCGCGTTGTATGGACACTTCCCTTCATAATTGCCTTTCTAGCCATGTCTCTATCATTGAGTAAAGAGAAATAACTAGAAGGGTAGTTTATGAACACAAATGACATATGAAAATAAATGTATAAATTGTAACGACCCAATGTTTCTTAGGGGAATTATAATATGTTGAAAACATGGTTCCTCTAAACTCTGTTACACTCCGAATTCAAGACAAAAACTACAATACCTATGCCTGTCACTATCAAATGTGTTAAAGTCACTTATGTCATTGTCAAATAAACGTTTCCGATGTAGCCAACCATTTTATATCAATCAATAAATTATTATTAATATAGTATTTATATAATTGTGGCTAACCGTTGTAATAAAAATAAGTGAGGTGAGATTTCAAAACTTGACCTGTACCAGTCATGTTGTCTATTCAAACTTAGAATTAGGTATTCAAAATTGGGTACCTAGTCTGTTTTTTTTTTATTCAAAAGATTACGAAATGATTTCGAATCTATAATCCTATTTACTATGTTTTTTTTTTAATTTGTTTATTTCTATTTAGTATAAATTTTGTTTTTTGTCCATCGTGACTTCACTTTGGTCTCTAAGGAGGACCAGCGCCAGCCCCTGTTTGCTAGCAGCACCATTTGGGGCCATTTCGTGACTGTGTTGTGTTTTGTAATTGGTCTTTGTTATGTAATGTCTTTATGGCACTAATAAATGTTCTTATGTTTTATGTTCATAATAATTTCATTTATAATATTTCATTCATATGTAATTAAAAAAAGTTCTTAAGTCATCCATTAGCCAGATTAATCTTTTTTATTTAAAAACCAACTAAAGAAAGCAAAGGGTAGGGTTTAAAAAACATGTTTTTGAATATGTTTTATTTATCGTCATTAACATCATTATCACTGTTACACACATTTAATCTGCTATTTGGTCGATACTCTAAATAAATGGAAAATTCTTATCTTTTATTAATAAACCGTACCAAATGTTAATAACATGTGAAGTGTTAGGTACAAGTACAATAACAGTTTTGCTACCAAAACTCACCTGCGTAAAAACGAATACTTGTCTGTTAAATCGTAAGTTTAAGACTATGCTGATAAATAAATTATACCAGTGTATAATTAGGTACATAACACTGTAAAATTATATTTTTGTAGTGGCAACCCACATTTGTCTTGAATTAGAGTTCGGAGTACCTCAGAGTACCTATTCGTATCGTATAGGTGCAGGCGCTGTACTGGGATCCACAAGTAAATCGCGAGTTGACAGATCAGGGCGGAACACTGGTGTAACAAACATAGAACTGAATTCAAATACATTTTTTATTGTACAGTCGAGGAAACTGATGGTTTGTTATATTAGGAACTTTATTACAATAAAAATAAAGTCTAATAATGACAAACATTCAGTTTCATCTATCCATCATTTCAAAAATGTAAACAAGTGAGTCGCCACCATAAAAAAAATTAACGTATGCAGTGGGTGATTGAAAATCATTGAAAAACTTGAAAAAAATTACCGCGTTCAAAATTTAAGCGAAATAAATTTGACTTTATTCAAAATATCTACTCTACTCTGAATTAAAGGCCGTTTTTTAATAACGTGTTGGAGTTGTTTTAAAAAATATATGGAGATATGATTTATGCTACTGGTAATGACAAGAGGTTTTAAAAAGGAAAGTCATGTCAGACTGACAGTTGTTTGTTTACATTTTTGATCTCCAATTCCATCTCAAACTTTACGTATGTGAAGATGTCAATAGTCTTTATTTTAAAGGGATTAAAAGCTGTAACCTCTTCACGACGCGTAGATACTTACTGACTGTATATAGAGTTCAATGTCTTCACTATTAACGCCGGCACCCTGAGCCTGGCAAAGAGTTTAATCCAAAACTCCTGAAACTGACTGGCATCATACAAACTTGTCTTGCTTTCAAATCATTAGAGTTCTGGGAAAATTAAATGCGATCAACTTGGGTCAAAAGATAACTTCACTGAAATCGATTGAAGTTATTCGCAACGCAACGTCAAAAGTTTGCAATCAAAATCCGCCAATCAGAACCATATCTACATTTATGAAGTAATTTAACTTCATGTTTTAGTATCAGAGAGGGATTCCAGTGAAAATTAGGGAGTTCATTTTAAAAACTAATGTAATCATCATCATCATCCTAGAGTTATTCCCAGTACAGTTGCATCTTGAAGGATGCCCGGGGTCCGGTACCTACCTAATCCCAAGAATCGTCGTAGGCACTAGTTTTTACGAAAGCGACTGCCATGTGACCTTCCAACCCAAGGGGGACCTTAGTATAAAAACTAATACATGGTTTGAAAATCAATGAGTAGCACTCGTAGCCTAGCGGCGTCCGCGTACCGCATGCGATATGCGAGGTTAAGAAATGTCGGCCCAGGTCAACTCTTGGATGAGCGATCGCTTTGAATGGTTAAGATACTCGTAATTAATTACATGATAGAAAAAAAATTAAGCTTTTTCAAATTAGCTATTGCAAAATAATCTAAATCCTGACTCAACATACGAGTATGTTTATCGGTTTTTGACATCATGGTTAGTATATCCTTAACGACTTTTATACATAGTATAAAAAATCTGTCATAATATACCTTCCATGCTCAGAAAACTAAATGGAAAATGTCAGCTACTATTTTTTTTATAGCGCGTCGGTGGCAAACAAGCGTACGGCCCGCCTGATAGTAAGCGGTCACCGTAAGGTACATGCGCGTTGCCGACCCTTTAAAACATTGTACACTCCTTTCTTAAAGAATCCCATAGGTACTGTAGTTCCTCTGGAAAACCTCGGCAGGAAGCTCATTCCACAACCGGAGCGTCCGAGGGAGGAAGTTCCTCTGAAACCGTACCTACTACTTTATCAGTAAACTTTTTTTATTGTATAGTAGGCATCAAATGTAGCGTACGCATTTGAAAAGTTCAAAAATCTGAATTACAAGGGAAAAAGAACTTTTGAACCCTCCATATGTGTAGCTTCTTTTGACGCTAACTGTAATACTCAAATCACGACACACTTACATTTTGGGTACTGAAATTTCCTGGATAATTTTTGGGCTATCGGAGGAGACCCGTTACTATGCAAAAAAAAACCTTTTGCCAATTAGTGTTCGACAGGTATACATTTCCTATTGTTTTATAGTCTGCTATAGAGCCCACGTAATATTATAATGAACTCAGGGAGAATAACAAGAAAACTAACAAGCAACAAAATAACCTACCTAAAAACGAAATAAACACAAATACTTTGAACTTTCTGTGATGATAAATGAGCCGGGTACAAAACAAGATCCTTTTCGCGGCCTTTACTGTTCATGGCGTAAATAATGAAAAAACAGTACGTGGCCTGAATGCTCCAAGAAATAACCACTTATTTTAAATACCAAACAGGAAGCTTTATTTAAGATGTTGGTTTCTTTTCTGTTTTATATTTCAGGGGAGTCGAGTTTGGAATTCGAAAACCGACTAGCTACTCGTAAATTACAATACATAATACTTAGGTTAATAGTAATAGGTGTCAGGTTGTGCCTGATAGCTAGAGAGGCTGAACAAGTGTACCTAGCCTAGCCAGGCCGAGAATAATTTCGCCATTTTAACTTTTTGACTCAATTCAGACAATTGTCCAGTAGTTAGGTATAACGACGTGTACAGGGCGTGGCATGTAATAGGAGCACACTATTGAGCTTTCCACCAATTATTTAGAAGAGGCTTCAATTGAAAACATGTTTTTATTGTATGTTTTAATGAATAACTCTTTAGTTGAAAAACACTATAAATTTATTAATACAATTTCTAAAAACCTAAAAATATTCTTTCAAACCAAAAATGAAACAACTATTATGAGTCATAACTTGATGCTACTTCAAAATCAGCATTGACTGCCGCGCTATAATCACGTGGCGTTGGTGCCAAAATTCATAAATAACTTGGAGGTCATAACGTTAGATCATACTTTCTCCGCATTGAAAAAGGATATTTTTTTGGACACGAGAGTTTAACGCAGATGCTCTAAGGAAGCGTACTGAAAAGTTTTTGCTCCTATTATAAACCACACCTGTAATTATTTGTACAGTGTGTGACTTTCATACGATTTTTTTCCAGGAGGATAGAATGAAATAATTGTAATATGAAACTTTTAATTAACCCATAGAAATCAATTCAGTAACGAATGTATCGGTAACATGTAACCAACTCATATCGCTGACAATTGATTTTTCTCTAATAAGTGTCAAGCGAATGGTATGTGTATTGTAGTTATTGTTATTACATTGCTACACGAGAAAATCATCCATCGCATTATCATCTGTTGGTAATTGTTATATTTTTTTTGATAACATTGCACTTAAATTACGTTAGTTAATATATAGCGGTCATTCTCCAGACGTACATTTTTGCTTGTCTTCACTCTTTAACCATATAAAATCATAGATTTTATCATGGTTTATATTTTTTTATCGTAGAAGGTATTTGTATTGAGCTGTACATGAATTTTCAAAGAGATAGTTAAAAGGCTTCGGGTGGAAAAAAAATCTAAAAGTCCCATTCTCCTAATAAACACGTCGCGTCCCACTACCAAAACTACTTACGTTCCAATTTTTCCTGATGATATACATAAAGAAAACCCGATGAAAACAAGTTTATTTCACAAAAGAATATATATTTTCACTGTACAAAAAAAATCTAGTCAATACAGTCATAAACCACAAAAAATTCAATTATAATTACTTTGTCTCGAAACGTATCCTAAATCACGCGTCGCGATCGTTTTTGACTACACCAGTGGTCTGAATGTAGGCACGGATCTCGCTACCGCATTTCGGTCAAGCAGTCAGTCGCGCCCAAAGCCCCGTGCGGGATGGTAATGTCAGTTGTGTCCAGGCCGCAGATTACGCACGTAAGTATCTAATTCACGCGTTTTGGTTTAAGAAATTTCTAATTAACAAGCTTACATTTTAAAAATCAACCAGCAACTTTATTGCTATGAGAGTTACAGAATACATTAAAGGTCGCAATATTTAATTGATACTAGATTCTGTGATTTATTACATGTACCTTTAAAAAGTTATTTTGTGTTTTTCAAGAATCCCTAATTCACGCGTCTAATTAACGCGTCGAAAATCAACGCGTTAATTAGAATTTGTGGAAAAATATCGTCATATGTATAGTTATATTATAGTTTAAATTCAGAATAATAATTACTTACCGTAAGAATTGACCTACATGCATAGTTACATTATCATCACCATCATCATCATCATCACCTCAGCCACAAGACGTCCACTGCTGAACATAAGCCTTGCCTGCTGAAGATTATTATACTTAGATGGTGCACTCTTAGATAGATATACAATAAAATAAAATTGGCTATAATGTATGTTTATAATGGTAGAAGACTAAGTACCCTCAATTCCTCATGGAATCATGAAAAAACCTTGCTTGCTTGACAAACAAAACGAAGAGAACCAATCGCCAAACGTGAACTACGCGTCGTTGAAGAGTTCCGTTCTGATCATCATCAGCAGTTCCACTTCATCAAATGTCACTTTTATGAATAAAAATGCTTGATTAGTTCATGAAAATACTAAAATCACTATTTGTGTGCCTTTCAGATTTGAGGAGTTCTCTCGATTCCTAATGGATCCCATCATCAAAAATCGAGCATGACAAAAATTAATCGTGAAAATAGAACTTGCTTAATATGATTTAGAATATGTACAAGTTCTTTTCGATATAAGATGTTTTAACGGTACTGAGATATAATTTAAGTTGAAAACAAAGTTAACTATGAGAATATTAAATAAGTATCTCTAGTCGCCAAGAAGACCGTTATTTAGTAATTGTTACCAACTAAGAGCAAATATATAATTTGATTTGGTTTGAGATTTTGTTTTTATGGAGCATTTCATGAAACTATTTCGTAAGGGACACTTTTATAATATATCCGAGAAGTATACTTAGAAAGCTAATTATCAGCATTGTAATGTTACATTTACATCTAACATCAATCTTAAAGTCGTTAATTGTTACATTACATTAAATTACGGCTTTAAGATTGATGTTGTTTCTAAGCAGCCTAGATATCTAGATCTAATACTTTTTATTTGGGTAGCTGCCATAGCGTTTCGTAAGGGACACAAACTTGATGTTTTCATGGAATGCTCATGATTATAATAAGAAAGTTCTATTGTCGGATTGTTTTAGTTCTATCATGTGTAAGTATTTAAAAAAAAGTCGATTTGTTTTCTTAAGTGAATTATATGGTAATTGTATTCCTACCATGATGTAGGTCAAGTAGGACCTCAACACGTCCACAGATTTTTTCTTGCGTCCTTAAAGAATATTTGTTTTTATGTTTAGTGCCAAATTGGAAGACTATCTTTTATCTTGTAGTGTGTTGATTTTAAAACGATTTTGGAGAGATTTTTACTTATGTTTGTCGTAATGGATGTTTTATAAAGAATTTTCAAAATGTTTTAATTCTATTTTATTTCCATATTGCCTTTTGTAATAAAAAAACTGCTCACTAACGTTTTTGTTTTAATTTAAAAAAGATTTTTATTTATACCTAATTATTTTTCCGGGTCCGTTTTGTATGTTTTGCATCCAGCAAAAATAACATATTCTAATTAAAACGACGTTTTTATAATTCACACGTCATGGAAATGTGTAATATTCTAAATAACACGTCGTTTTTCTAATTCACGCGCCACAGAAATTTTAAATTATTTTTAACTAATTAACCGTCAATATATTTAATGTGCCCAATAAGGATTTAAGTTTTAATGATCAAAAAGATACTATATTTGAGATAAAACTCATTGAAAAGTAAGAGGAAAAAAAACGACGCGTTAATTAGAATTATAACATCGTTCTGGAGAATGACCGATAGGTTCCTATCAAAAGCACACGCTTTATACTTTTTATTATACCTAATAAAGCTCCCTATCCGTTCTTAATACTTAGTTGGGGACTAGGTCGATTTGTGTAAGATTAATTGCTCCCCAATATTTATTTAAAATAAATAAATATTCTTAGTTCTAGCTCTAGCTTAATTTAAACAAAAGTTGAACTGTTGGACCAACCTAAGTGTTATTCTGGGTAAAATTTATGATATACTTAGGCGTTGAAAATGTATGTTTAGCATGCGTGCTTGACTGCTTGCCTACCCGTACTGTACTGGGCATGTATTTCACAATGAAAGGAATAACATTAAAAAGGGACATTAATTATTATTGCATCTATTAATTTATTGTATGTGATACAATGCATAGTATATACATAGTTGTTAGTCTAAGTTTCAGAACCGATAGAAAACTTAGAACCAGTTTATAACTATTCCAAGTAATGCAAGTATAAACGTCACTCATACCGACTCTAAAGCATGCAAGCGAAGGAAGTAAACTTCTGCCCCAGTGAGATAACTGAAGTACTTGGCACTACTTAGTTGTTTCGAACTAGTTTGTGGATTATTTAGGTATTTTTCACAAAAAATACTTTCAACTGTCGACTAACTGAGAGACCGCCTATTGGTCACTAGCAACCTAGAGACGCATATAAAATTCATTACATTATAAGACGGATGTCGCAACAAATTAGTAGGTTTGTAAAACAGTTAAGATTCTGCAGTAAGCTCGGTTCTCCATGCAGACTTAGTTTCGCACTCATATTAAAATGGCATGCTAGAATCATTTGAAACTTTGTATACACAAAGTGATCGTGTATATCTAGGTCGGAAATCAGTTTCCGTTGCTTGAAATTTCAAGTAACAGAAATAAATATAATTATTATAGAATTATAATTATAATGGAGATAAAAAACAGCGATTATTAAAGATTTCATACAATACCTAAAAAATTTAAAACCTCGCTGTATTTTTTTTCCATTCCAATTTATAGCAACAGAAACTAATTTCCGACCTAGATATGGCAGATCCCATTGTGTATACAAAGTTGGCGTATGTTATTTCAGTATGGCGTTTTAAAATGAAAACGAAACTACTTTTGTATGGAGAATCGAGTTCGGTCGAGCGTACGGGGAACTCTTAAAAATACCACATAATACACTTTTACCGGTAGCATGACTCAAAAAAATTTAAATAAGAATTCTCTTCGATGCACTGTTTAAATTTTTTCCCTTTAATTTTAAATAAAGAATTTTCTTTAGCAGATGTTAATACAAGAGTAAGCTTTCGTCCCTCTCACACGTATATGTACTTGCTAATGAGTGATCATGCTGGGTAATCTAGGGAGAGATCTCTAATTACAAAACATAACCATCTCCGGCAAACGTTAAAATATCCTGAGAACTTCAGAAACATTTTAGTTTCATTCGATCTTGCTCTTAACTGTCAGTTTATGGAAATAACCTGAGAACAAATTAGTCTGGGAAGATTAATTCGTACAATTTTGACGTTAAACTCCATAAGGTATTCCAGTTTCGTTGAATCGAGTCTAATTAACGAGACTAAAAGTTTTATATTGATCAACAGGGATGGAGTTCATTTTAGTGTAAGTTTATAACAATTTTGACGCGTAATATCAGATAAAGTCGCCACTGTAACCAAGCTGTGTCTATAGGTCCTAGGTTCAAACACTAGCTGGCATCTCGTACCACATGAATAAAAAAAAACCTGTGTACGAAATATAATTAACACTAGCTTTTGCCCGCGACTTCATTCGCGTTCAACTCGTTCTATCGTCGGCTAATAGTGTAAACCCGCTAACGTCAATATTATGGAAGTTTATAGGAAGACAAAAAACATGATTTAAATTAAAATATATTTATTATTATATTTATATTATTTATATTTTCTTTAAATACTGTTATTTAATTGATCTTTATGCCTGTTAAATAAATTATATCTTTTACAAATTAAATTATTAAACCCCAAAAAAGGGAATATAGTAATAAATAGGATTTCAACTAAAAACACTACAACACTAAAGACAGGTAAAGCGTGTTGGTTAGGTATGTACTTATTTGTTACGATGACTTTTGTAAATTAACTGTATTTTGCAATCACATAACGTTTTAAAATATGGATGTTGCAGTTTGACGAGAAAGAGAAAGTAAATAGATCTTCATGTAAATCAAACGGTACTTAATATACAAAGAAACTTCTTGAACAAAACTAAATGAAATCTTCTCAAATAAATATACACTATATTCGTAGTTGTGCGAAAATATTCATCATCATGTTATTAGCCGAAGAACATCCACTGCTGGACCTAGGCCTCCCCCAAAAAGTGCCACAATGCCCGGTCCTGCGCCAGCGAACTACAGCGACTTTCACCGTCATCAGTCCATCTTGTGTGCGGCCTACTGTCACGTACGCCCCCTTTCAATATTATTCCCTTGCTAAAAGCCCCACTAAGCTACCGCACCCCGTGAAAACTTACGACTAAACTTTACTGAAGTCGCTTTGAGAAAAACGAGCTTTATGAAAATGATTTGGGCCTTGTGATCGTCTATGGTAGAACCCTATTAGTGTTGTGAACCGTATTTGAGAGGAGCCTAGAGATTACTCTGCCTGTCCTAGTCGTTGTAATGGTCTTATTAATGTAAAACTTAGAGCGTTACGTAGCTCAACTAACCGACTTCTCACCTAGCTGCTCCTATAGTCCCTAGCGCTTGGAAATAAGGTTTTATATTTGTTTCATTAATTTATCCCCGCCACACCTGTAAGCGTCTCTCTCTGCCTCTTGCTGACGGGGGCGTGTCGTCGAAGGAGGGCAAGTCTCCCACCACAGCACTTTGAAATTCCTAAACCAAGGATACCTGCTAGTCTAAGCACTACACTTTGACTACCCTAATCTTGCGAAAGTTATCCTTGGTTGTATATGTTGCGACGTGCTATTTTTAGCTACTGACGCTACCAGCAAGAGTAGTAGGATGGGGAAGGACGCGCTATCCTTACAGCTTTACGACTATTCTAGCTTCGCAAAACAGGGTAAGCTGTTTTGCTAGGCCACTCAGATGCTCGCGGGCATCTCTAATCTACACTACCACTGAAGGCGCTGATGCCTTATTAACCCTATCACTCCTGGCGGCTCTAAGCCCTATCACTAGCATGCCTAGCTCCCGTTGAAGCCAAAAATGCCGAACCGTAACACGTAGCCCACCGAATTCCCCTTATTTGAAAACGAGTTAACCACGTCATGAGCGTTCAGCTACCCATTGTGGAGAACGTCTGATGTACGGCTCTGCTAGACATCAGTCCCTAGTAGACATGTCCCAATACTCTGGGTATATGCCCACTTCCTATTCACAACGTACACTGATCACTTTAAATATACAACACTAGGATCGGCATTTTCAGCCTCACCGTAACTAGGTCCCTATCAGGCCTATGCTAAATCCCTAACGACTAGCGGCTTTAGAATCCACTTATCTCACTATTCACTTAACACTTTTACACACGTATACTGAAGACACTTCGTTCTCTGCCTTCGGTGCTCTAACTATCCTGCGACTGGAACACTACAAACACTAAAGAATCCCTATTGTGATCCTGGAAATAAAACACTTCACTTACAGAAATATTACCCATCCTAGGTGCCTAATATTATCCCTGTGTATGAATTTAACCTAACACTACCCCTTCTCAGCCCTACTCTGCATTATTCGCAACTAATTCCAGGAATCTGGTTTTAGTTCCGAATAAGGCCGTGAAGTCCCTACTTTAAGCTGTAAAGTCTAGCCGGCGAAGCTAGGATTTAGAAACCTGACACACCTGTGTGTTGTGCGTTCCCCCCGACACGCCCGAAGGCCTCGGCGGTGTCGGTAGAACCCCCTATTGTGTATATAAATTGGATATATAAATATATTTAACAAGACTGCACCTCGGATACTGACGTCTTCCGCAAGCGGAGTAACCTCCTGTGCTGAGCCTTCAATCGTGCCAGCCATGCTTCAGATCGTCAGCTGGACACCGAGAGTACAGGGGGGCCTAGACGCATCACCTATGTTGGTAAAGAGGTGATGCCAGACGGACACCCCAATCTGGTAATTTACGGAGCTCCAGGGCAAACACGCTTGGCAGCCGTCAGGTTGTATGTACCCTGTCAGATTAACTGTAATCTGGTTAACGTTCTGGCTTTTTACAACGAAATAAACAATGTATCATTATTAACACAAATAAACTTAAGTAAGAACAACAAACACATCCTTTCGTTACTCCAAAGTCCTTGGTATAACGATAGGATTTCAACTAAAAACACTACAACACTAAACCCCACAAAATTAAACAAACTTTAATATTAAGATAGAAAATCCTCGTATCATGCAGCGCGCCGCCACATAACAGAGAATTCCCTACCCTAATTACTAGAAACCCACCGATAGATTTGTGCTACAAGCCAGAGGTATGTTAACAGCCCACCGCCGAATCGCAAAAAGACCCAACTGCAGTCCGCCGCTTGCTTTTACGTATAGCCATTGACAAGTCGTTCGCGTCAAAACGCATATTCCCACCTAAGCACTCAATACGAACATCCGATACAACCTACTCTTTCCCACCAGTGTCCCCATTCCTACCAATCGACCGTAAACAACCACGCTATACCTTCCGTCGTTTCGCCCGACAAGACGTCACCGCCGTTCCACACTACTCGTATTTTCCATCCCATCTGGGCCGACCGTTTTACCGTCCAGAATAGAGAGAGCCCTCAACCTTAGTGATATCGATGCGTGCCAGGGTTCAAGTAACAGTGGCGCTGCCTCAACTAAAATTCATGCTCTCGTGTTGTGAGGAAGGAAGTACCCTACGTATTTGCTAATAAAATCGAAATTCGTCAACCGCCCGACAGATCGACAGATTGTTATGATTTTAGACTCATTATATAGGTCTGCTTATTTCTATGCATTGTTTGTATCTTACGTTCTTAGTTTGTATGATTGAATGCCAAGTTGAGAATTCTAATTAGTAATATAATTAACAACCGCCTATTCTTTCTATTAAATATTTACTTTTCGACCGAGCAAGCGAAGCGGGCGAAGCGTCTCCGTTTCAGCTTTCGACAAAACTCCCCCGTATGTCTATTTTAAGTATTTTCTTTTGTTTTATAGTGCTTGTTCAATGGCAATGCTCAAGCTTATTTAGGAAACTTATTAAAGCATACGAAACTACATAGCATTTATTTACATATATGACATGGTTGTGCTTTCGCCAAGACTCCTATTTCAGACTATTTTCTTAATAATGCTTTCCACGGGGAAATCATGAATTTATCTGACTGCCTCTTGGAAAATATTTCAATATGGAAAAGACGGAGCGCAATGGCGTTCTGTTACACTACCCACGCTGCGCCTTCCGGTAAGTGGTCGCCACTCGAGAACCTTTCCGCCCTAACGGCCATCGGTTCTACGTGCAATGTGGCCCACCCACTGCCACTTAAGTTTAGCGATTCGGAGGGCTATGTCAGATATTTGGGTTCTGCTGCAGATGGCCTCATTCCTGATGCGATCACGCAGAGAAACTCCCAACATAGCCCTCTCCATTGCTCTTTGATGACTTTAAGCCCTCTTATGAGGCCCATAGTAAGCGACTACGTTTCACTGCACATTATGTCATCACTGGCAACACACACTGGTCAAAGACTCTTGTCTTGAGACACTATAACAAAGTTCTTTTGAGAATATGAAAAAATACCTGCTAAGTACGTTTATCGCGATAGTAAGGAAACTTCCATTAATTTTGATAAGAGGTTAACCTAACCCCAAAACAGTGATTGTTTAGATTTACAGCTCAAAAGTCACGAAATAGTAAAAAACACAATAATAGTACCTACATACATTTGCGATGTTATCCTTCTTCGTTTACACCAAAAACACGAAACAAAGTTATATTTTGCGAGAACACACATCTAAGGTGATCAAAATTCTTATGAAAATAGCGGGTATATTTTAGTTACGAAAATAGCAGGTATATTTTAGTTAGCCGATAACTATAAACTCGTGGAGTTGACTGTTTTCCTCATTTGATTTAAACAATTTGTTAAAATAACGGGCAGTAGCTGTTTTCTCAGGCGATGTATCTTTTTTGCTATACATATATTGGAGGGTAAAACGAAAAAAAAAAAATGAAATGGATTTAGCGGGTTTATACTCTTAGCAAACGATATTAAAGAAATAATTGATATTCAATTGTTGTAGGAGCCCATACAAACTTTTACCCCCCTTTTCAACCCCTAATGAACGATTTCTGGAATAGACTACATAATGATGAGTAAAAAGACACAAAAAAAAATGGATTTAGCGGGTTTTACACTCTTAGCAAACGATACTATAGAAATAATTGCTATTCAATTTCTAGTAGGCGCCCATACAAATATTTACCCCCCTTTTCACCCCCTAAGGAACTATTTCCGGAACAAAAACTATCCTATGTCCTTTCCCGGGACTTAAACTATCTCTATACCAAATTTCATCTAAATCGGTTTAGCGGTTTAAGCGTAAAGAGGCAACAGGCAGACAGACAGACGGGTGACTTTCGCATTTATAATATTATGAAGTATAAAGTATGGATATAGATATGGATTGATTATTAATTCGTCATACTAATAGATTTCCATTATGAAAACGAATACTCAATTGTTTTTGCGTTTTTAAACTGATCAGTGTAAGTTATCATTGCACCATATTTGTTTAGACCGTTGCTGCGTCCAAATTTTCTGCATTTTTATATTTAGTTCAGAATAGGCGAGCACATAGGGATCATATTTACTTGGAAGGTTTGTGGAAAGGTTGTGTACATTTTATTTAGTTTGGTACTAACATTTATACCAATCCCTTGAGCTTGGCACCTCACGAAGCGGCTGAAGCGACCAATAAGAATCTTAATAAATCATCTTGACAGGTATTACTTCGCACCTCAAGCGGTGCGTAATTACGCCTGGAAGAGTTTTGTTTAACCAGTGCTAAATATTTATGAAATAAATGCTAAGAGGAAATCGCTTCATCTTTGTGGGATTCTTTTGCAAGGTCCTGAATACAAATTATGAGGTTAGCTACATAAGAGCATAATCGTTACTAATTAGGAACCATTCAAGTTAATTTTTCATCTAGTTGATATACTCCATTCTTATCGGAGATAATAAATTAAATCGAACACAGTACATTTCATTGGCCATCATTCTACCATTATTATTATTTACAAAATAGGTATAGGTACCTACGTTTTAGTTTAGGCACGTTATTGTTTCATAGAACATAGATTTGCACAAACTGAAAGAAAAACTTTATCCTGAGATTCGATTGTATTCCGTTTGTATCCTAAAAATCCCAATATTACCGGATGTGACCGGTTTTTATTCCCTATAAAGCTACTAGTAAATATCAAATAACCTATGGATTCAAGATTCAAGTTATCTTAATAAATAAGAATTAATATATTTTTTTATTTAGGTATTGATATCTAAAATGCACGTTTCATTACATATTTATAAAGGTTTCTAATTTAATTCCCTGTGCTCTGCCTACGTTTTGGAAATACAGGCGTTAATTATGTATTTATGTATGTTGGTCCGGGATTAGTCAAACATGGAAGTTATGTTTATTCAAGCTTAATATATTTACTACATCAGACTGGATTTACTCTCATATTTGCAGTATACCCAAATAAAAACTTGAGCGTCACGAAATTCCAGGACCGACAAGCCTTTGAGCATACGCTGGTCGTCGTGCCAATTGAAGCGGCCCCCGAGAGTTGCGAATTGCGATTGCTAAGGAATGAAACTTTCGATTTTCCCTCTTTAATAAAGCGAAAATTCTTTAATAATTTTTATTTATGTATGTTGAAATAAAAACTCGGCTTTGAATACATATCGCGGGCGGCAATAAACCTAATCCTTCATAATCTAAATAATTATCTAGCAAATCTATTCACAAAACAAGTCAGAAATGCACAGTCCAAACCTTCATTATAATACGCCCTCTTTTCTTTTTACAAAAACGGGCAAAATACTAAATGGCACTAAAAATATTTCTTCTAATTTTATAAATTTATTTCAATATTTAAAAAAAACTGCTACAAGATATATATATAGAATATTTCTTATACATCATAAATATCATAATTTTAAACATAAAATTTCTATTTGTTTTGATTTTCCTAAAACAGAAATTAACATGACACGAAAATGTGTATAAGCTTAACGTTTCAAATTCAAAAAAGTTTGTTATGTGATGAATGGATTAATATTTAGTTTTGATGGCCTGCCACCTCACCTCCTCAGTAATATAAAACTCGAGAATATATGCATAAAGTTGACTGGAACTTACAAGGCGAAGTATTTTTCTCCATTTACAATTGTATTTACCCAACTTTGTGTAAAAGAACCACAGTCATTTGTTTGTTGGGATCCAAAACGAGTTTGAAACGAATTCACTTGGGTGATTCGTGTTTAACATTCTCGGTGGAACCTAATTTCACAAAAACAGAAAGCGGATTCGCCTCGGTTTTATTTAAAAATAGCTAACTATAGCTCTACGGCAATTGAAAGGTGCTTTACTGACAAACTGTGCAGAAAGTTGAAGAACATTGTTTTAAGTACCGACCGACGTTGCTCTGTTCTCAGCTAAATTAAAAATAATTACTAAAATATTTCGTTTATTCTTCTTTAATTTCTGCAAGTTTTATGTCTTATATTTCTTGTCTTTGATAGATTTATTGTTACGAAAGTGATGTAAGCTTCATATTTTAGTAGAGATATAACGTTAGTTTTTTTGCTACTGCATTTAGGGTTCTGCGAAACATGGCAAAAACGGAACCCTTATAATTGTTTCACGTGCATCTGTCTGTCTGTCCGTACGCCTGTGACTTTACTCAAAAAGTATAGGGTATAAATAAGATAAATTATTAAATATAAGTGTATTATGGCCATAACATACTCATGTTTTCAATTTACAAAAAATGTTTTAGGGGGCACTCCTTACTTGTAACTGAAAGTTTAAAAAAGCTGGTGACTTCCTCGCACAACGTTTCGGCATTACGATACAGCGAGGAAATGCCGCTAGCATCCTCGGTACAATGTCTCAATGGCCTTTTTTTTAGTTTTAAGTTACTTTTAAAATTATTTATAGTATTAAAGTTATTTTGCTTAAGTATTATTGTATGTATTTTCTTGATAGGTAATTAAAAAAAATTTTTTACGTAGTTCAAAGTAGTAGGATCGATAGGTCTTTCCAAATGAATGTAAGATATCGCAGAAAAAAAAGGCAAAGTGAATATATTCGAAGGTAACATTCATTGTTGAAAGGTTATTAATAAAATCAGGGATTTAATCATATCATCCATTTATACTTGTAGAGTTACACGTTCCGATAGTGATTTTCAACGACTGGTGGAGACCAAACACAACACGAGCGTTTCTGCACGGCTAGCACAACTTGGCGCGCGAGCTATCTCACGCGCGAGATAGACAATCCGTCTCTTTCTGTGTGTACCAATTAGAAAGAGGCGGATAGTCTATCTCGCGCGTGAGATAGCTCGCGCGCCAAGTTATGCTAGCCGTCCTGATAGAAACAGTCGAGACGAGTGACGCTACTCACCCCGAATAGCCCAAACAGGATAGAATATTTTTTAAAGTTTTTGATTTTCTGTAAACCTGGATGTAGTACTGTAGTATACAATAGGATTTCTTTACTCTTATGTAGCATGATTATACGTTATAAACTTGATCGATTGTTTTTTCAACTTGCCTGAATGCGACTTAAGCGAAGAAATCCACAGCGTTTCGCATAATTTACACGCTTATCAGAACCACGCAGAGATGCTTTTACAATACAAAAGTTATTTTCAGACAACAATATTTTTCCGTCTTAGACGACCTAAGTAAGATCAGAAGGTCGATTTGAAACTAAAATTTCGCATTTAGGCATTTAATTAAACAGTTTATAAATAGGCGATTAAGCCTGCATACACGTCAAGCTGTTACGACAGATTTATGGCAAAAGACAAGCGCGTTGTGGCGTAGTACGTTATGTAGCATTTGTCCACTAGGACTATACTACGTAACGTAACGGGCACGAGCCTTTGGCGTAGTTTGAGGGTTAATCGGGTAAGCATATTTCAGTCTCCATTTAGATTTAATGTTGTCGCTTGCTGTTACAGACACATTAGCTAGGAGCGCATAGAAGTGAACGCATGCAACACACCGGTACTGACCAGTACAGAATGATTTACGAGGGAGCAAGATCTACCCCAACAAAACATAAATGTGAAAAAGTTAGTTAACTAATAGGAGTAGTATCTGAAAAAGTGACAAGTCTGGCACTCATTGTTTAGAGTAAAATCAATTTATTTCGCCTTAGTGCATTGTGAGCTTTTGTAAATATCCAACAGCTTTTATACGACATACTTGGTGGGATGTTGTGGTGGGATATCGTTACTTTTTGCTGAGTAATCGACAGCACTCAATCTCAATCACACTACTGAATACAGTATGGTAAAAAAAAAACTACGAACGTGTCGCATTTTTGGGGTTCCGTAGTAAACAAGGAACCCTTATCGTTTCGTGATGTCCGTACGAGTACATCCGTCTTTCTGACCGTCCTTTCGTCCGTCTGTCCATCTGTCCACGGCTTAGCTCAGTAACCGTTCCTATTAGAAAACATATTAATCACGCCAACAAAACTGTATGATAAAATTTAAGGATATTTGTTTTTAGAGTACCTGTCCTATATGTAAATTTGTTTTGCCCAGCGTGCCCGTGCTCCTGCTCCGAGCAAGACCTTCGTGACGCAACAGACAGGGCTTTAGCTATCGCCAGCTTCTGGTCCCATTCGATCTGACCAAGTGTAGAAACCTTCGACACGAGAAGAAGAAGACTGGCCTCATAACTTTTTGTCTAGTTTCAGTTTGTCTAACAACTTTTACTATAATGAATTGTTTGTATAAAGTCAACTTGTATAGCTTCATTTTTCATAGTATTTTTTTGTAAATACGTTTATGCTAAATTACGGTGATGATCCTAAATTAAATCGCGGACATTATTTTATTTGCACATTTTATTTTCAACCACCCTGTTGATTCTTATTTTAACTAATCATCACATAGCCGAATAACGTTTATAAGGAGTTAGATTTTAAAATAATTACAAATAAAATTATGTCATGTAAGGAATATATAAATGTATTTCACTCAAATAAAAATTAGATAAACTGAGTGACAGAATGTAACTAAAATGAAATAAACCGAAATTAGGCTAAAAGTTGTTAGCTCAAGGTTCAAACAATTATAAACGTATGACACACGACTGCTGCGTCACCAGTTCCTTTTACTTTGAACTTGGCTGGACACGCTGCCAACGTCTCTAGATTTAGCTAAGCTTTTTGACTTAGAATTGGTTCTATATTGGACGTCACTCGATTTTTTAAGGGTAATCAGTTTATGTGTTGTGACCTAGCCGGTAAAAAAGGTCCCAATAGTTTGATGTCTTATTAACAACTAGCTGTTTCCCGCGACTTCACCCGCGTCTTAGCTCCTATTGGTCGCAGCGTGATGTTATATAACCTAAAGCCTTCCTCGATAAATGGACTATCCAACACGAAAAGAATTTTTCAATTCGAACCAGTAGTTCCTGAGATTAGCGCGTTCAAACAAACAAACTCTCCAGCTTTATAATATTAGTATAGATCTACAGTCAGATCCTGTCTGCCTGTTAAAGTATCTTTAAAAGTCCCTTCTTGAGTTTCAGAACTGTCAAACAAAAACACCAAATAATTTTATACAATTAACCCTTTCATTCCCCCTCAAAAACACAAGTTCACAAGTTTAAAACAAGTCGCCGTTCAATCCTCATTTAGTTATATCGGTAATGTGCCTTCTTAGTGAAGTTTTGACGTTATCCTCGCCAATACAATTAGTGTTTAAGAAGATTTGGATGCGTCAAACATTTTGGGCATAACAATTTCCCTGGAGTCTAAAAGATAATTGTCGAGTATTGTAGCCCGGCTAGCCGGCGGGTGTGTAATTAAAACTAACTTGAAGTATGTACAATAAAATATAATCAAAATAAAAAATATATACAAACAAAATGGGATCAACTTGATCAGTCAGTACGAAGCTATTTGCAAACTAAAGTCACTGGCCTGAGTGGTAGTCCGTAGTCCCGATGGTAGAGGTCGTAGAAGTTGATAGGCTCGGTAATTCCTTCAAAGCAGCGTGCAGCTCAGACGGGTTTATTTACATGAGCGGCGATGCACGGTGGAAGAACCGTCCGAAGAAAAGTTGCCAAGTATAAAGGGCTGCAAAAAATCCTATTTCTTAGCACAGGTTCAAACCTATCCGAGCCTCATATAGTCTAGAGGCCAGTGACGGCTCAATGAGGCTTGGATTAGGTTTAACAAACGACAAGAAATATACACAACATCATAAACTTATACACAACAATTATCTGCATAAGAGGCAGCCCTTGTATGAAACTATGTATTTATATACAATATTTACACGATTAAACTTTCTGACATGAACTGTACATTGATCATAAAAAACAATAACTGTAGTAAGTTAAAAAGAGTGGTTAATTATGTTCAAGTAAAATCAAATAGATTGTGAATGCGAACAGCACATTTTTCAGGAAAACTCGGCCAGGCAAACAAAAGACGCTCGTGAATAATTCTACTTCTTTTTATTGCTGGCCAGTACGCTGGCGGCTGCACCGCGAAGGTTTTGTCATGTTACAGGATATGCAACAATTTCTCATCAAATAGCGCCATACTTCATATTATTTAATAGGTAGAGATAAAGTTGGGGACTTTCAACGTCGTCCAGCAACTTTTACCGTAGAGCTCCCGTCCCACAATACTTATTAACTCTAGAAAATATTTTTTCAGACCAGTTGACTTGTGTAAGTTTGTTAGTACTTTGCTTGTTCGATGAATAAAGAGGCTTTCATGAAAATTTCACAATGTAAACTAACCCTCAGTGCTTTATAGACTGATGGTAAAATTATTTATTCTTCGTCATAAATGTTATAATATGATTATTTTTGAGATTCTGATTTTCGTATTTTAATACTTTGTATTTCCATAATTTGAGCAAGTACCATTTATACCAGTCGCATATAAACAGTTCTTCACTGAGACATAATTTGATATACCTACTTAACTATACAGGGTGGGCCCTATAACAAGAGCAAAAAATTTAACGGTGGACTATTTAGCGGGCCAGCAATTATTTCCTTGTGGTCTCAGTCAAAAAAAAATCTAAATATGTTTTTTTTCTTCAAGGATGATATTTGATGATCCTTGAGTTTATGACAATTCTGAAGTGACATTAACGTTAATTTATTTTAAAAAGTCCATAAAAATTAAAATGATACCAAAAATATCCTTGAAAACAAAAAACGCAAAAACAATTATGACTCATAACTTGATACTACCTCAAACACTGCATTGACTGATGTGCTGTAATCTCGTGGGATCAAGATCCATTACTCGGAGGTCATAACTTTTATAAAAAATTCTCCAAAACGAAAATTTTTGAACAATAATTGTACACCAGGTGTTACTGCAGATGCTCTAAGGAAGCGTCCCGTCCGTCGTTTAAATATTTGCTTCAGTTACAGGGCCCACCTTGTATACATTTAAATTTACATAATATTTATATACCAGACGCTAAGGTTTACAGTCATATAGAAAAGTTAAAGTTCAATTACTACAATTCATACTAACATACCACCACCACCACCATATCAGCCGAAAGATGTCCACTGCTGGACATAGGCCTTCCCCAATTTCATGGGGGGTAAATGCCATAATCGCCACGCTTGGCATGCGGGTTGGCGATCGCAGTATCTCCACCGCACTTCAGGGATGCTGCTGCCCATCCCCCGGAGGTCTTGGCCGTAGTTTTAGGACATACCCGGGTCCATACAATTAACACAACTAATCTGAAAACCTACATTATAAACCCCGTTCTGGGGTAACGTACAACTAATCTGAAATACAATTTGAAAGAAAGTTGGGGGGGTTAAATTAATAAATATATATGTATCAAAATTAAACATTGGGTTGATAGTTCGTACACACACACCAGGAAGTACTTTATATAGAATTTGTATCCTAAAAAGTATATTCGGGAATACTGATCGGGGTTACTGATTGTTTCCTTCCATAAAATTGAACTGGTGTGAAAATATGTTCACGTACAGAATCGTGAAAACATGTTTGTCTTCCTGAGTTGCTTTATAATATTTTTATATTAGGATTTATTTATTCATAAAATTAAAAAATATAGTTCACTACCGTCTAGTGTATAGTAGTATGTAGTGTATAGATAGTAGTATATAGTAGAGGGCCCTAGTGTTGTTCAGCATATTTTCAGCACTCGCCTTGGTGCTGGTGAAGCGCTCGTAGTCCAGCGGCGCCCGCGTACCAGGTGCAGTGTGCGAGGTTAAGCAACGTAGGCGCAGGTTAGTTCTTGGATGGGTGACCGCTTTGAGTGGTTACTTATTGAGCGCTCCCGTGCTTTGGAAGGCACGTTAAGTCGTTGATCCCGGTCGCTGGCTATAAGCCGAGTTAGAGGCATGCGGGCGGCTTGAGAACTTCTAACAGTCAAGTTGACTTTTCTTAATTAGTTTTAAATTCTCCCATGGATTGGAAGGTCAGATGGCAGTTGCTTCCGTAAAAACCAGAGTCTACGCCGATTAGGTATAACGATAGGATGATGTTGTTTTTAAAAGAACCCTTGATTTTTGTGTGAATGAAACGCCAACTTTCGTTTCCTCTTAACACTTTTAATGCGGAACGGAATTATTACTGCAGGTTCACAGTGCATTAATTAGCAAGAAAAATTTTAATATAAAACGCAGCCTTTATTAATATCTAGAAACTACATTAATGTCTACTTTGCAAGGGGAAACCTGAGCAACTTGGCATTCAGTTAAACATACTTATAAATGTAGGTAGGTACCGCCGACAGTTCAAAATACATTAGGTACATGAATGGTATAAATTATATCATAAACATAGTCCGAAACCTTAATTCGACTACATAATAGCCATGATTTTGCATTTGACTGTCCTAGAGGATTGAAAAGTATTATGCGTAGCCACCATCATGGACAACATACATACAGATAAAGCGAGAAAAGTTAATTCCGTCTAAGTCTTTATGATGTTTACATATTATACAAATATATGATATTTAGATAAAAAATATTTATTTGCTCAACTTCCCTTGTACTTAATAAACATCATGTAGGAAATACCCGAGCCCATGATAATGTACAGTCAGCTGCAGAAAAACGTGACCCCCCTGCATACAAACTACTTTGGAGAGGGGGTCACGTTTCTCTGCAGTTGACTGTACATTATCATAGGCCCGGGTCATGCTAAACGTGGCGATTATGGCATTTACCCCCCATGAAATTGGGGGAGGCCTATGTCCAGTAGTGGACGTCCTACGGCTGATATGGTGGTGGTGGGATGTACATTATAAAATAAACTAAATGAAACCCTTATAAATCTAAAAACCTAAGTCTAAAATTGGCCCCTGTGGCATCGTGCAGAGGATGCTGGCAGCATTTCCTCGCTGGATCGCAATACTTAGGCGTTGAGCGACGAAGCCGACAGTTTTTTTTTATCCCCGGTTACGTAGACCAGCCGTTTAGCCAACCATGATTAACTTGACTCTTATTATTTTCTTAGACTTCTCACGCTCTCTGCAAGGGTACAGATTGGAATTAATTCCCTCCATTTCCTTCGGACTTGGACAGTTTGCGGTCCTTCAAATTCAATATACATCGCGTTTATCATGGGATTGATGATGATGATTCGTCTGCTCATTTGCGACATGTGTGATACAAACAACAAAACAATATAAATAAACTCAATTTTCGAATGATTTGAGCATTGTACTGGGAATAATGCTAGGAGGATGATGATGATGACGGGAGATTTGAGCACGACCAACCCTACAGCTACACACATAGTAATTTTTGACATTGAAAATGTCTTTTCGTTCGCTCCAGTATAGGGTCCCATTTCACGAAATAGTGCGATCCCCTTATATTTCAGAGAGTTGTGAAGGTATGATATTCGAACTAGGCTCAAAAGACACGTATTTAAGAGATGTGTAAGATGCAAAGAGAATTATTTGAGAAAGTCCAGAACGAAAAAAGTTTTGGCCGAAATAGTGAAAAAAAATCAATTTCCTCCGATTTTTTCATTTTGGCACTCGATATTTTGGAAACGAAGAATGATATGAAAATTTTGATCAAAACTCCTCTGGACAATTTAGTCGGCTACAATTTGAGCCTAAAACCAAGACGATCGGGTCAAGGGTTTGCGCTGTAGCCTGACCTTTTTGAAAGAAGTCAAAAAGTCAGAACGACTATTAGTAGGTAATATATATTTTTAACCGACTTCAAAATTTCAAAAGAGGAGGTTATCAATTCGGTTGTATGTTTTTTTTTTTAATGTTTGTTAGTCCATAACTCCGTCATTTCTTAACCGATTTGGAAAATTCTTTTTTTTATTGTAAGTATATATATCCAAGTTGGTCCCGTTTTTGTCAAAACGCAGTTCTGATGATGGGATCCATGAGGAATTGAGGGAACTCCTCAAATCTTAAAGGCAAACATATAGTGATTTTTGTGTTTTTATCAACAAATCGAGCATTATCATACAAAAATGTGACATTTGATGAAGTGGAACTGCTGATGATGATCAGAACAGAACTCTTCAACGACGAAAAGTTCACGTTTGGCGATTTGTCCTTCTAGCTGTGTTTGTTAAGCAAGTTCTATTTTCACGATTGATTTTTGTCATGCTCGAGTTCTAATGACGGGATCCATTAGGAATCGAGGGAACTCCTCGAATATGAAAGGCACACAAATAGTGATTTTAGTATTTTCATGAACTAATCAAGCATTCCACCGTGTGGGGGGCCTGCCCACGCTACGCCTTCCGGTACGTGGCCGCCACTCGAGAACCTTTCCGCCCCAACGGCCATCGGTTCTACGTGCTATGTGCCCCGCCCACTGCCACTTAAGTTTAGCGATTCGGAGGGGAGGCCTATGCCCAGCAGTGGACGTCTTTCGGCTGACATGATGATGATGATGATGATGAATCAAGCATTTTCATTCATAAAAGTGACATTTGATGAAGTGGAACTGCTGATGATAGTCAGAACGGAACTCTTCAACGACGCGTAGTTCACTATTGGCGATTTGTTCTCTTCGTTTTGTTTGTCAAGCAAGCAAGGTTTTTTCATGATTCCATGAGGAATTGAGGGTACTTAGTCTTCTACCATTATAAACATATATTATAGCCATTTTTATTTTATTGTATTTTGTATATCTATCTAAGAGTGCACCATCTAAGTATAATAATCTTTTACCGGCCTCCCCCATTGAAGTCGTTTTTTTTTCTTAAAAATTATTTTAAATCAACACAATTGTACAATTGTAGTTCGTTTTAGTTTTATATTTCAAATTGTTTAAATTAAACATGTATCGTTTCTATAATAAATTATTATTAATTATAGTTCGAGACAACAATAGTACATTATTGCAGTGCCCGGGAAATAGCAATTCGTGGATAAGTCATTGGTGGTCACGTGTAGGGTAACGGTGGGTACTCCCTACGGACGCGGTGCAACTTCGACCCCTCTTTGTCAAGTGAGTGGGCAACTTGACTGTTAGAAGTTCTCAAGCCGCCCGAAGGCCTCTAACTTGGCTTAACGACTGCTGTCGTATACAGCAGCCGGGATCAACGTCTTAATGTGCCTTCCAAAGCACGGGAGCGCTCAGTTATTTATTTATTTAAACTTTATTGCACAAAACAAGAAATATGTACAAATGGCGGGCTTAATGCCATAAGGCATTCTCTACCAGTCAACCAGTTAGTAACGACTCAAAGCGGTCACCCATCCAAGAACTGACCTGCGCCCACATTGCTTAACCTCGCATACCGCACGCGGTACGCGGGCGCCGCTGGGCCACGAACGCTCCACATATCCTCCGACATAGTAAATGTGAATATATCATTCACTATCGTATAACGGTGTGGATACCTAACCGTATTCCTTATTTTTTAACCGACTTCAAAATTTCAAAAGAGGAGCTTATCAATTCGGTTGTATGTTTTTTTTTTAATGTTTGTTACTCCATAACTCCGTCATTTCTTAACCGATTTGGAAAATTCTTTTTTTGATTGTAAGTATATATATCCAAGTTAGTCCCGTTTTTGTCAAAACGCAGTTCTGATGATGGGATCCATGAGGAATTGAGGGAACTCCTCAAATCTTTAATGCAAACATATAGTGATTTTTGTGTTTTTATCAACAAGTCAAGCATTTTCATCCAAAAATGTGACACTGGATGAAGTGGAACTGCTCATGATGATCAGAACAGAACTCTTCAACGACGAAAAGTTCACGTTTGGTGATTTGTCCTCCTAGCTGTGTTTGTTAAGCAAGTTCTATTTTCACGATATTTTTTTGTCATGCTTGATTTCTGATGATGGGATCCATGAGGAATTGAGGGAACTCCTCAAATTTTAAAGGCAAATATATAGTGATGTTTGTGTTTTTATCAACAAATCGAGCATTATCATACAAAAATGTGATATTTGATGAAGTGGAACTGCTGATGATGATCAGAACAGAACTCTTCAACGACGAAAAGTTCACGTTTGGCAATTTGTCCTTCTAGCTGTGTTTGTTAAGCAAGTTCTATTTTCACGATTGATTTTTGTCATGCTCGAGTTCTGATGATGGGATCCATTAGGAATCGAGGGAACTCTTCAAATGTGAAAGGCACACAAATAGTGATTTTATTATTTTCATGAACTAATCAAGCATTTTCATTCATAAAAGTGACATTTGATGAAGTGGAACTGCTGATGATGATCAGAACGAAACTCTTCAACGACGCGTAGTTCACGTTTGGCGATTTGTTCTCTTCGTTTTGTTTGTCAAGCAAGCAAGGTTTTTCCATGATTCCATGAGGAATTGAGGGTACTTAGTCTTCTACCATTATAAACATACTTATAGCCATTTTTATTTTATTGTATGGAATTTAAGAGTGCGCCATCTACGTATAATAAACTTTCACCGGCCTCCCCCATTGAAGTCGGTTTTTTTTTCTTAAAAATTATGTTAATTAAAAGTTTAATTTTGGACAATTACGACTGCACTTCGATTACGAAGAAAGTAAGATCAGTGATTGTTGATTGAGTTGATACGACGCTTCAAAAGTATCCATATCCAGAGGTCGATGACATTCCATTTAAGATAATATCACAGAGAAGAGTGCCGATAGGAACTTAAGGAAAATATTCCAATCGTAGAGTGACAATGCATGTGGTACATAATTTTAAACTTTTTATTTTCAACATTAAAACAAATTAACGTTAATCTTACTAGACTGGTACGAAACAGTAGCTTATGATCTACTGAAATCATAATTTTGATCCAGCACTATCTCCCACCAAATCACCTTGTTTAATCCATTTTTTACCGCCTGCAAAGCCCAGGGGATATCTAGTTAGAAATAACAAAGTACCTAAACAAAAGAATTCAATCGAAGCGTTTTTGTAAGTCGTTATGGTTTTCAAGCTTCGTTACTCATCGGCGCAATAAGCGTCAAAATGATTTATTTCTGCGTACTCAAGCTCTTACTTATTGGAAAGAGGCCGTTCTTGTGCATTATTACCTTTCGTTTCGGGTTACTTATCCGGAATTTGTGTAGATATATTGAACCCGATCTTTTTTTTTTCAATTATAAGACATTGATAGCATACAGATGCGTAAGTATACATACAATTCATTATTTACGATACCCCTTTATAAGATTGCTTTAAATAAAATAAGCTAAAGCTTATTACATGCGCGCGATATTTGATATATAATTAGATATCATACTCGTAGGTATATAGTAATAATATTATAATAACCTTTTTATCTCTCTCACTAATTAGGCGCTTTGATATACATAATTCTCGTTTCAGTATGTTAGCTCGGCGCACATGTACTCAAGCGAGTAAAACACATTGAAATCAAATCTAAATGCAAAATTTGTGTATCAAATTGTGTAACGTTTCGTATGTAGTTAAAACTGAAAATGCATTAAGCCGCAGTAAATTAATTTTACTGGAAACAATGTAGTGTCGGACTTGGCAACATTTCAGAGAATCTACGGAACTTGGCACCTATTTAGATCTCAATTATTCTTTTGTCGGTTAAGACGACAACCAAGCATCGCATATTCTTAATATTGAACTTGGCTCCCATTTTCACATTTATGTTTTTGATGGGATTCTTATTATTTACCTTGGCTCCCATTTTTCACATTTATGTTTTTGGTGGAATTTATTATTATAGAACATTTTGTATGCTAAAAACAGACGTATTAACGTAAATTCATAGGTTAATTACTTGCATTTTGAAGTAAAATGCAGAACGTAAACTAAAGCGGGCGGGCTGCGTACGTCCTCTAACCGCAAAGGCTTACTGAGTACTAAACCGACGGCGGCGCCTTTGAATCGGTTTAACGCGGCGGTAGTATTGGACATCACTAAATTGCTTACGTGACGTCATAGTAGGCACGTAAAAATTGACACGCTCGATTTCCATACTATTGAGCGTGTTTGCGGCGTCTATATGGTCTGTGGTGTGCGGACTCCTTATTACAATAGAAGAAAAGTAATTTTAGGGTTTTGGAAAAATTCACTCCTAAGCGGGTTAAGTAGGGGTGCAAAGTTTGTATGGGGATAGAGTAAAAGTTTAAATCAGAGACATCAAACTTTGTGTATAGACTCCTTATTACATTACAAGAACAGGTTATAATTAATAGTTCTGCGCGTGCGAAGCCACGGGCAAAAGCTAGTAATATTAGCTTTTATAGGAGGTAGGGCATAGCGAAATGTCATCTCGCTCGTAATTGGAGCAGCCCAACTGGGGAAGTACCTCCACCTTACAGGAGATCACAGCCATAATAGCGCCACTACTTACTCAGTAGGTATGTGGTGTTGTGTTCCTGATGGTGAGTAAGGTTTCCAGAGCTCCTTGAGGATGCGCTGTGTTGACGACGGGGGACCTACGGGACTAACAACACTGCCTTAGGTTCGTGTAGGCCCGGAGAGTGGGTGCGGCGATCAGGGAGACCCGGTGAAACGGCTGACCGCTGGCCGCCCGCAGGTTAGTAGGGTTCCCGAACCCAGGGGTCACTTAATCTCCACCCTGGGAGGCTGAACCGCCAGCCTCGCGCATAATTCCTGGTGTGGTAGTCGTGCCGGAGAAGGAGACCGGAGTGGACCCGGCTGCCACAACAGGAGGGGACCGGGGGCCCTTCCGTACGCCGCGCCCACTAACTGGATTACCTGCATCATCCTCTGTCAGGTTTGTACCGTGCGTTTGTCCCTTCAGCCGTCATCACAGCGAATCCTCCTTTATACACATCCGAATAAATATATATGGCAAGGAAAAAAGGAATAGGTTCACAGCGGTTCCCTCGTCCACACAAGTGGACTTCTGTAACATTCGGGGGCTACACTCAAATTTAGACGCAGTTCACCACCACCTAGAATCTGCGAAACCGACCCTTTTGTTCCTTACGGAGACACAGTTATCCTGCCCAGCTGATACATCATACCTTCTTTATCCCGGATACACACTCGAACATAAGTTCTTGAGACGTGCCGGTGTATGCATGTATGCTCGGCAGGGTGTCTGCTGTCGCCGCCTCCAAGCCTATGAAGACAGAGACCTGTCAGTACTGTGGGTGCACGTTGACTGCGGTGGCCACACCCGCGTCTACGCGTGCCTTTACAGGTCTCATAGCGGTGACATGGGCACAACTCGGCTCTTTGAGCACCTGCAATTGACGACTGACAAAGTTCTCGAGCAGTACCCCTCCGCGGAGCTGGTGATCTTAGGAGACTTTAACGCCCACCATATTGTGTGGCTCAGTTCTCGATCCACCGACTATGCGGGTAGGTCTGCTCACGAATTTTCTCTGGCCTATGGACTCTCGCAACTGGTACGTTCCCCCACGAGAATACCAGACGTCGAAGGCCATACTAGCTCTCTACTGGACCTTCTGCTGACTTCACGTCCGGACGGGTATTCCATCTCAGTGAATGCGCTGAAAATGTTTTCGTATGTCTGCCCTCTACTACTGTTTTATCGATCCACTTTATTAGAAACTTAAAAATTGGAAAAACAATCAGAAGCTCAGAAAGTCAGTACTTTTAGATAAAAGTACTGACTTACTTGATTACAGAAGCCTTAATGGCTTCCTGTAATTTTAAGCGTGGCGTTTATTTTTTTCAGTTTCATCGGCAACGGCAGAGGATGACCAACCATACTTGAAAGTGAACACTATGCAGAACGTCTTCAACGTTGGAGAGAAGAAAGCAATCTTTTGCGAAGGAAATCATTTGTCGGGTGTAAGCACTTTACATTCCTATTTCTTAGTCACTGTGATTTCCATTACCAACCACAAGCACGTAGATATATACGTTGTAAGGGGGGGGGGGGGGGGGGACGGGCGGACGGGCCATCAGGACAACACACAATAAATTAATGCGCGAAATTTTTATTTAGCAAAAAAATCGGCCAAGTGCTTGTCGAACCACGCACAATGAAGGCCTCCATTCCCACCACTACCACTCCACATGTGAAACCACTATACCAGCGCCCTGCGCTCCCTCTCAACATCGGCATCATCTTTTAGATCTTCTGTTACTATATGCCCCAGATACTTGAATTGAGTTACCCTATTCAGGGCATGTCCACCAAGAGTCACCGGCGGACCGAGGGACGGCCGAAGTATAACTAACTCGCTCTTCTTGGCATTATAACAGAGTCCATGGGACTCAGCATAAGCCTCACAAACTCTCAACAGCTTATTTATGGCACCAACCGTTGGGCCCAGCAGCTGTTTCTCTTTTCTTTTGGAGTGATTAATTCCTAAAATATACACTTTATACAACTGTACTGGGAATAACGCTAGGAGGATGATGATTTGATGATGATCCATACAAAATTGCAGCTTTCTAGCACTAACAATCACAGAGCAAATCCTAGGACAGACGGACAAACAGACGGACACGACGAAACTATAAGGGTTCCTAGTTGACTACGGAACCCTAAGAAAACGAAGTGTACGCTATTCTGAAATGATGATTGCAAATTTTATATGTTTCTGATATAAAAACCAGTAGTAAAATGGTTAAGAATTGAAAAATAAGGTTTTTCGGTTACCCTAGCCGAAATGTCCGTCTGTCTGTCTGGCTGTTCCTCTGTCCGTGTCTCACAAGCATTTTACTCAAAAACTAAAAGGAGTAATGAAATAAAATTTTTTGTGTAGATGCATTATATTGGCCGCTACTTAGTTATGTACGTATTCAAATTATCTGTTAGTAGTTTTCGTACAAATTTTAATTTTGAGACAGTGCTCCAGTTATTTTGACTAACAATGACGTGCTAAATAAACTTAAAAATACAAGTGATTCCACCTGATAGAGGAAGCTGGACACGCCAGCCAAGTTTAATTCGTAAATAAGCGATTTAATATGGAGTTGATAGAATTTTTAAAAGTTTAATGCAGCGGGTAGTAATAGGTTTTGGATAAGATTTAACTTGTTTATTTTGCGCTGATAAAAAACAAGCTCTTGTTCTTCGCTTGTTCGTTTTCAAACAAAATACGAGCATCTTTGAGTAAAGGTATTTTTAGGTTGTCGTGATTTGATATTATTTTAATTTGTACAATTATAATTATATTCCAGGACCTGGAATGGTACGATCCCGCTGGGGAGAAAATACGTCGGAGAAGTAACAAAAATAAGAGAATCTACATAGAACATCGCCAGCCCCCTACCGAGGGCCCCACGTTTTTACCTCTGATGATTCAAAGTTTGTTTCTAAATGACTCGGGTACCTATACCTGTAAGGCAGGCGACCTCAATGCAACTATTAATATCATTGTGGGTGGTAAGTATTTAAATCTAGAAATTCTTAGTATTTTCCACAAGATAACACACTCGCTCATTCACATACACACACGCGTGCGTTTGAGCACAACCCACTTGAATTTTTTTAACTAGCTTTTGCCCGCGACTTCTTCCACGTAATCTTCTACTCCCTGTCCCAAATGTTAATCCAGGCTACAGACTACCTGTATAGGAAGTTACACGATAATCTGTTTAGCCGTTTTTGCATGATTGAGCAACAAATATTGAAAGATCTAAACTTTAATAGAAAGATAACAAAAAATTCTATTAATAAAAATATTAATAGAAAGATAAGTTCAGCGATTTTCATCCCCTTTCTTTTCCGCATCTAAGCACAGGCGTACCAAAAATAACTCAGTTAGGTATTCGTTTGCGACCCTCTAGAAGAAGAAGAAGTTATTTAGTTCGTTATTTATTATTGGGACTGGACTGAGAACCCGCGCCGGGTGCTCCTGCCTAGCAGATGCTGAGCTTGGGATGTCTCAGCTTTTCTATTTTTTAATTAAATTAGGTTATTTATCTCTCGTATTATTTGTGGATTGTTGTTTTGTTTTCGTACCTGTTTGGCTAAACTTTTTATTTTGAGCAGTAAAATGTTTTATTAATCTTATTCTTGTATTGGTTCTTATTCTTATTATTTTGCTTTAGAATGGAAAACTTACTAATTATATATTAGTAATAGATGAATTAATAACTTCTATGCATTATTGTTCCTCAGAAAAAGTAGTAATTAAAGATCGGGAACAGGATTACGACGCGGAAGAAGGTCACAGCGTCGAGTTGTCCTGTCTCGCCAAGGGCACACCCGCGCCGGAGATCCAATGGTACAAGGACAATACTATGGAACCCATAGGTTGGTACCTACCAAAATTATTATTATCCACATGCTCGACTGAACTCGATTCTCCATACAAAAGTAGTTTCGTTCTCATTTTAAAACGCCGTGCTAAAATAACATGAAACTTTGTATACACAATGGTATTCCACCATATCTAGACCAGAAATTAGTTTCTGTTGCTAGAAATTGTAATAGGTTAAAAATTTGTTGGTAAACGAGTTTTTGAGATTTTTAGGTCTTGCACCTACGAAAACCTTAATAATCACTGTTTTTTTCTCCATTATAATTTAAAGCAACAGAAATTAATTTCCGGGCTAGATATGCCAGCTCCTATAGTGTAAACAAAGTTATATGTTATTCCAGCATGTCGTTTAGAATGTTAGCGTAACTTTTAATCACATATATTGCATGTGGGTATAGATAAAACGATAGGTCTCATTAGTAGTTTTGTAACGACTATATTAAATAATAAAATATATGATTATAATAATATATTTTGGACATTAAATCCACGGCCTTCCGGAATTTTGTTCGTACTTGTACGTTTTGACCCCAGTGGTGCCGGGTTAGAATAGCACCACCCCCTTTCTTCCCTTGGGTGTCGTAAGAGTCAAATATGGGAACCTGGTTGAAGTGTGTCGTGGGCGATGGGCTAGCAACCAGTCACTGCAAATTGCACTAGTCTGGAATATCACATTTTCCATTTATAAACCTGCAATTGCTAAAAGTGGCACTGAAAATTAATTTTCATGTGCTCTGTCTATCCCTTTTGGGAATATAGGCGTAGGTTTATGTATGTATTCTTGACCGGATGCCCGGGAAGGGTGTACCAGCGTATGCCTATGATCAGGGGATACTAATACATATCGATTTAATGTATGTGCGGCGATTTTGAGTTCCTAGTTTCTGAGGTGGTATTTATCTTATGATCAGTTTTTTTGTTTTTTTTTGTCCATATCGCAAAAAATTCTTAAGTTCAAGTATTCCCTGTGTTTTTTTTTCACCGTATTATGGCGATGACGTCATTTTTATTTACATAGCTGTAAATGCAACGAATCCTCAATACAAAAAGGGCCGGTATATATGATAAGATTGATAAGCTTGCGTTATTGAAATTATTTATTAGTGCACCAAGTATTAAGTTGTCATAACCGACACTACCTATTCCAATCCCGCTTTTAGAGTTCCGTACCAAAAAATTAAAATAGAAACCCTTACGGTGCGACTCCGGCTGTCTGTTTGTCTTTCACATCGAATGAAAAAAGAATTGTAAGCAAGATCATCATCATCATCCCTAGTTTATTTTGTAAGTTTTTGATAAGTATAGGTTATTTTATTATCTTTAGTCAGTAAGGAATTATGTGATAACTTTGTAATCCCGTTAAAATTTATATATAATATAAATAGAAACATTTAATTTAATTTTCTACAAATAATTGTTTTTTTTTTGTAAATATTTATGTAATATTGGTTAATCGTCGAATCCGACTCGGCTGGGCAGCGTTCGGGAAGCTACGGCACATCTTTTCGTCCAATATTCCGCAGTGTCTGAAGACAAAAGTATTTGTCCAGTGTGTGTTGCCAGTGATGACATATGGCACTGAAACGTGGTCACTTACTATGGACCTCACAAGAAGGCTCAAAGTCACCCAAAGGGCAATGGAGAGAGCTATGTTGGGAGTTTCTCTGCGTGATCGCATCAGGAATGAGGCCATCCGCAGCAGAACCAAAGTGACCGATATAGCCCTCCGAATCGCTAAACTTAAGTGGCAGTGGGCGGGGCACATAGCACGTAGAACTGATGGCCGTTGAGGCGGAAAGGTTCTCGAGTGGCGACCACGTATCGGAAGGCGTAGGCGGGTCTCCGCTGGATGCGGGTGGCGCAGGACCGGTCATTGTGGAAGTCTTTCGGGGAGGCCTATGTCCGGCAGTGCACGTCTTTCGGCTGACATGATGATGATGATGATTGGTTAAATATCAATTATTAAAGGAAAATTTAACAAAAACCAGTTCGAGAAGAGAGTAAATTTGCCAGTTTGTTGCACTGTTAGCACCACGTGTAGGGTAACGGTCGGTACTCCCTACGGACGTGGTGCAACTTCGACCCCCCTAGTCAAGTGACTGGGCAACTTGACTGTTAGAAGTTCTCAAGCCGCCCAAAGGCCTTTAGCTTGGCTTAACGACTGCTGTCATAGACAGCAGCTGGGATCAACGGCTAAACTTGCCTTCTAGAGCACGGAAGTGCTCAGATAGCAACCACTCAAAGCGGTCACCCATCCAAGAACTGACCTGGGCCGTCGTTGCTTAACCTCGCATACCGCACACGGTACGCGGGCGCTGCTGGACACGAGTGCTCCTTAGGAGAATATTTCGAAGTTCACCAAACACGTGAAATTATTACATTCTGATTAATATTAATTTAAATATTACGGAAAAGGTATAATGTACAAGTATTGCCTCTATTTACCTAATTTTACTTATGTTTCTTTAACCGTTTTAAAAACTATTTTACGGAACCTTTGACTTGCGAGTCAGGCTTACCTTTGACCTTTTTTTTACTTTACAGTTACTAATGAAAAATACAGAATAACCTACAAGTCGAAAGCCAGCACTAGCATCCTCAAAATAAATGACCTCAGCCATATGGATCCCGGCACCTATAGGTGTCGAGCGACACAGGAATCGATTTCGCACTTCGCTGAGAAGATTTGCCATCTAAGAGTGAGGCGTAAGTATGCTCGAAATTAACTTTTTTTTTATTTCAGCTTTTAAAACTTCAACTATACATTTAACCCATCGGTAGAGAAACTGTTAAAATGGACTAGCAATAGAATGGATCTTTTATACAAGTGGCCTGTGGGTTAGTTACACCCAACGAGCAATCAGCGCTTTGCGTGTCCTCTTCGATAACATGTGCTTTGGGTCTGCCTAGATTCCGCAGCGCGTCAGGCATATTTGGTGATGCTTGCGTAGATGGATTTCTCGCCATAATGCGCAAAAAATGACCTCAATCCAGAACAGTCCCAATGCCATCCTAACAGTGTTAGCTGACCGGTCTGATAGTGTTATGCAAAAGGCACTGGATGGCGGGATTTATAAACCCTGACTCTGAGCGGATTTATAAATGAATTAATAAAACTAACACAGGATAAGTAACTAATTACTAACGATTCGATGGAGAACGATTCGCTCCGTTGTCTGAGTAAAGAAAATTATTAATACAGTATAAGGTGTAGTTAGATAGTATTGCTGCTAACTGACCTAATGCAGCAAAGCAAAAACAGCATCGGTTTATCAAACGTAATTATTAGTTTAGGTTCTAATTTGTGCAGCACCATCAGGAAACGTAGTGGTTTCAGGAACCCTTTGCATATGATTATCTTTGATAACCTAATCTTGTACGAACGGAAGCCTCTTTTAAGCCCCTTTTATTAGAAGAGAGTTCCGCTTATATTACAAGATTCAAGTAATTACGTATGCAGATAGGATGGCAATAAAAGTGCTAATACGAGTAAAGGATGATTCACAGTAGACCGTTCCGCGTCCGGGCCGGCCCGTTTTCTATGACAGCAAACGCAACGGCCGGCGTATTTCTCTAGAAGAAAACGGGCCGGCCCGGACACGGAGCGGCCTACTGTGAATCATCCTTAAGACATGCTTTTACTCTTTTATTGCAGATAAGCCGGTGATTATGAATTCATACTCTGAGAGAGAAGTTTATGCGATCATGGATGAGTGGTAAGTTATAAACTACCTATACATACTCATTAGTACGTGTATTGTTTAATAATCGGTTAAATATATCAGCTCTGATCAAAAAACTAATATTGCCTGAATTACAGCGGTAACGCAGCGGCGTTTACCGTCTCTCACATCGCCAATTTGGCCATACAATAGTAGTAGTAGTAAACACACAAATCAAGTACAGAGCGGAAAATGAATTTAAGTATAGATAATTGTACAAAGGCGGACTTATCCCTTAAAGGGATCATTTCCAACAAACCTTTGAGTAACTAAAAAGACAATATCACTCATGTGTTACCATATCAAGAGCCCTTTCGTTGGCTTTCGTGAAATAAGTACTGGGTTTTCATGGAATTTCGGGCTTTGTAAAAAAATCCACACTATTAATTGAAAAAAAAGTTTTATTTTTTCTGAGTTGTGTTACTAAAATATTCATTTTAATACATATAATGTACGATGTCAAAATATAATGTAAGAATTAATATTTCAACAATAATGTATTGAGAAGATCCTTGTGTTCTCAGAGAACAATTTATTTACTACTATGGTATAATGAACAACGATTTAAACTAAATATGAAATTTAAACTGAAATTTTATTATGATCAAATTTTAACTGCAGTAAATACAAAAAAGATATGTTGCTGAATTATAAAAAGTTAAGATTCAACTAAAATTATTAAGCGCTCTATCTTATGATCCGCGTTTAGTTAAAATATTTATTACATCTCAAATATTGGAATTGAATTACGCAAATAATTAATCAGGAAAAAATACTTACTTTAATTGTATTTAGTTATAAAAGTAATTTTACTTTTCTGTTTCCTAAAAATGTAACGTCACGTTCCGTTTCTGACGTTTTATCTTTACTAAAAGTGAAAATGGGCCCTTCAAGGGTAACATAATTTCTACGAGTGCGTTTACTTATAACATGGGATAAAATATTTCTTAAAGATTACACGGTTCACTCATGAAAAAGGAGAATGGCCCTCTTGGCCCTATTATAATTGTTTTAAACGAAAAATCTCTCCAAATTATACTTTTATTACACCTCATATTCTATTTAGTAGTCACGTGGAATATCAGATGGCAGACATTTACTCGTATCAGAATTCCAGTCTAAAACAGAAAAGTCCGTCTTGCTGCCAACTTGACCGTTAAATTTCTCAAGCTTCTCGAAGTTCACTGATTGTAATAAAACTGCCACAAACGGCAGCTGATGGCAGCTGACATTCATGGTAACCGGAATTTCCACCTTTCTGGCGTATGCAGAAACTCCTTTGGTTTGGTCCTTTTATCTCATTAACCACTCAAAGTGATATCACGGCCAACGTTCTTGACTTGAAAGATCTTGACTTTTTATAGTGTCCCTTCTTTCTTTCATTAAAATATTTGTTTTCAGGAAAAACATAACGTGTAAGGCCGTCGCGTTCCCAGCCCCGACGTTCACCTGGTCAAAACATGTCGGCAACTATGACGAAGAAATGAAAACCGATGACGAGGAGTTTCATGTTAGTTCCTACAAGTTTTACAAGGGTTTCATTTTACTTAATCTAACTAGCTGCTGCATATGACGAAATTTGGTAGTGTTTTTGTATAGAAAAAAAAATCCAAACTACATATATTGTGTGATATATCAAATAAAAGGTCTTGTTGTGAGTATCTCAAATAAAGAAATTTTTAAATCGTGACTTGTCAGGTTTGAAGTTATTTACTTAAATTTAACTCTTTAATTTTATGCTTGACCACAAGTGAATAATTTTGTATTTGACCACAAATCATCTGATGGTAAGCGATGTTGTATCTAAGATGGATTGCGTTTACCTAATAAAACCGATTCACTCTCGACTTAAAGACCGTAAGGAGTTCACGGGGAACAATTAAGGATTTGTGGCAAGGAGCTCCACAGTTTTGCAGTTCTCATAAAAAAGTGGAAGCGAAGCGCTTCGTGCGAGTTTTCGGACCTGCCACCGTAAAACGGTGTTGCCTTGTCGTATCTCTGTTCGTCCGATGGTAGAAGGGGGCTATTATTCAATGTAATTCCCTATCACACTCCCCAAACTGTAACCGGTAGAATACCGAAAGACTAGCAATTTCGAGGCGATATTTTAGCCTGAGTGAAATAGAAAAAAATACGCATTATGAAACCTAGCATTTTTAAGGCACCTCCTACAATGGCATCAATATGGGTGTCAAATAAAAGTTTGTAGTCATGAGTTACTCCCAAGTCTCCCATAGATTTAACTTTGTTCAAAGATTCACCTTTAAGCTTGTAAGCAGTGGGAATTAATTCACGTTTCCGAGAGAATGACAGACAGAAACATTTCGTTCGATTCAAATCCAACTTATTTATCTGACAATACACATACTCGTCAAGATGCGCGAGATCAGACTGAATCAATACTGAGTCGTGGCTCGATTTTACTTTCCCAAAGATCTTAACAAAGAAGATTAAAATAAATAAGGCATTTGCTGATGTTAGTGTAGATTACGTCAACCTGAGCACCATTATCCATCTCACTTGTGACATAATCATTGAGGAGAACAAGGTTGGATACCGTGGAACGACGCTGTAAGAAACCGTGTTGACTGTGGCTAATAGAATTTTTCAAATCGCAGGAAACCTGATGGTTATATACTATTTTTTCGAACGTTTTTGATAGAATACATAATTTGGAAATCGCTCTATAGTTTTTGATGTCCGTTTTTGGTCCTTTTCTACTTTTAAAGGCGGACGTGATTTTTACAGATTACTTCTTCCCCGTCCAAGGAAACAGAAACCAGCTCAGTGCTGACGCTGCACATCACCAATGAGACCCTAGACTCGCAGTACAAGTGCTCAGTGTGGAACACCAAGGGCCGCCAAAACTTCATGTTTCACGTCTCGCTGGGAAACAAACCGGATCCCCCAACTGCTGTAAGCATATTATTAAATTTATACTTGATAACTTCATCAGGAGCTATGTAGGTATAGGACGATTCACAAGAGCTGGCGCGGAAAATGTATGAAACATTTTATAGGCATTCCGCGCCAGCTCTTGTGAATCGACCTATATATTACGAAGGACCAAACCTAAAATAATCTATTTTCATTCCTCATAGGTACTCTGAAAGTAAGTCATAGGCCCAAGAGGCGGATTGAATGTAAGACATGGTTAATAGGGCTGAAAATTAATTTAAAAAAACGCAATTACGCCCACTCCTGTAAAATTGTATTGATTAAAGACTTTGTCATTTAATAATTATTATGAGTTAATTGATGACATGATTATTAATGATAAACGTAAATAAATGTTTGTATTAAAAAAAACGCGTTTAAAAAGAAATTACAATGGCAGTAACTGTTTGTCGGCCTGTGTAGCCTAATTGGTGACACTGCCTCCGAAGCTAGAGGTCCCAGGTTCGAATCCCGGTCAGGCCATTATTTATGCATTTAGCACGGATTTTGTTCCCGGGTCTTGGATGTTTTCTATGTATTTAATTAAGTATGTATTTATCTATTTAAGTATGTATATCGTCGTCTAGTACAAGCTTTGCTTAGTTTGGGACTAGGTCGATTTGTGTAAGATTGCCCCCATTTTTTTTTTTTAAACTAAGTTGCAACATTGTCTTTAAGAGGGCGCAGTACGATCGGTGTGGATCGGTTCTCCATACAAACGTATTTATGCTCTCATTTTAAAACGCCATGCTAGAATAACATGAAAATTTGTATACACAATGGGATCCGGCATATCTAGGTCGGATCATAGTTTCTGTTGCTAGAAATTGTAAAAGAAAAAAAATACAGCGGCTTTTTGAGTTTTTTACGGCTTGTATGAAAACCTTAATAAACGCTGTATTTTATCTCCATTATAATTTCAAGCAACAGAAACTATGATCCGACCTAGATATGCCGGATCCCATTGTGTATACAAAGTTTCATGTTATTCTAGCTTGGCGTTTTAAAATGAGAGCGGAAATACGTTTGTATGGAGAACCGAACGTACTGCGCAGTCTTAATTATGACTTTCATCATGCTAGCGCTATCCTAGTATAGTTGCATGCTGAAGGATGCCCGGGATGCACTACCTAATTCTAAGAATTGGCGTAGGCACTAGTTTATACGGAAGTGACTGCCATCTGACCTCCCGACCAAAGGGGAAAATTAGACACTATTGGGATTAGGGTTGTCAAGTGAGTGGGCTACTTGACTTTTAGAAGTTCTCAAGCTGCCTGAAGGCCTGGCCCCTGGGAGACAAGGGGATTAATTTTTATATTCAGTATGACTTCTAAAAATATTACAAACGTTCGTTTTTTTACACAGAAAGATTTTCATATATGCAGATATAAAATATCTAGGTTACCCGCTAAATTTCATTTGAGTATCTTAAAAGTAGAATCCAAATCAATGTTTTAGTAAAAATAAAAATGAGAGAGGCAACGACCTTTGGAGTCCCATTCACCTTTTGATACAGAAGAGAAAAAATGCTAAAAATGATAAAAGTATATTAATTTAACAAATAACATTTCCAGGTAACAGTGGTGTCGGCAACTGTAAATAATATAACTTTCGAAGTTTCCTGTGAAAACTGTACATTTTTCAAAGAAGATGGATTGGCTCCAAGACCGGAAAATTTACCTGTTCTCGGTAAGTCGAATATCTATCTATACATATAATAAAGCTGAAGAGGGTCGAAAGTCTGTACATGGAAGATATTAGAAATAAAGTTGGCTTGGGATACTTAGAATCGATAACAGAACACGTTCCAACAGTTTTTAGAATTTTTGTCTGTTTGCCTGTTTATCTGTTTGTCTGTTTATATGAACGCGCATCACGTGAAAACGGCTGAACGGATTTTGATGAAAACTTTACTAATCTGTCGAGTAAGCACCCAGTCAGGTTTTAGGCTATAAAAATTGTGCATATTTGGGTTAAAAGGGGGTAAAAAGAGGGGTTGAATTTTGTATTGGAATTCCTATAATCCATGAGTTACAGGTATGAAAATTGGTAAGCATATACGTAATGACAAAGAACAAACATCCTCATTCAAAATTTGTGAAATCTTAAGATAGAAAATGAAAAAAAAAGCAAACGCAAGCGCTGCGCCGCGGCGCTGCTTAGTGTGCGCGCCAGCCACCACGGTCTCTTCAAAACATGCAATTACAATGTTACTTTTGCCGTTCACTTCATATGCACTCACTTTATACCATATTCCCACTACTTAATATTATAAATGCGAAAGTTTAGATGTTTGCATGTTTGTCACTGAATCACGCAAAAACGGCTGAACAGACTAAGATGATTTGTATGCTAATAGTATATAATCTGGATTCACTTATATATATTATAAGTGTACTTTTTGTCCCGATGATCTTCAATCAAAGGGATATTAAATCGGGGATGCAAGTAAGGTCCATGAAACGGGGTGGTTTAATCCTCATACGCCATTCTACGATTTAAGTTTCAGCCAATTGGGAGTATAACAGCGTGTCAAGAAATTTAACTTAAAGCATAGCAGAATTGTAAACAAGTTGACGATTCATTATGTCAAAACCGAAGTATCATAATTCCTTCTGATTGTTGATGCTATTTTTGAGCACAACTTTTTCGCAATTAGTTCTACTTTGCGTGTACATCAAAATGCATTTGCGATACTTTGGCATTGTTTTTATTCATATGCTTTAAGACTGCGCAGTACGTTCGGTTCTCCATACAAACGTATTTATGCTCTCATTTTAAAACGCCATGCTAGAATAACATGAAACTTTGTATACACAATGAGACCCGGCATATCTAGGTCGGAAATTAGTTTCTGTTGCTTGAAATTATACCTATAATGGAGAAAAAATACAACGATTATTAAGGTTTTCATACAAGCCGTAAAAAACTCAAAAAACCGCTGTATTTTTTTTTTTTTTACAATTTCTAGCAACAGAAACTATGATCCGACCTAGATATGCCGGATCCTATTGTGTATACAAAGTTTCATGTTATTCTAGCATGGCGTTTTAAAATGAGGGCATAAATACGTTTGTATGGAGAACCGAGCGTACTGCGCCCTCTTAATACAAAAACAGCTGTTTCAATTAACACTTTTTATCGTCGGTGTACCATTTAATTTTGTAGTGCGTTATTTTTTACGTAATTGTTGACCCTTCACACCAGAAAAACTGTTTAATATAAGAGATCACTTGAGCTGGACAGCCCAATCGTCAGCATAGACAGTTGAAGCATCTTAGATGTACACTTAGAAGAGGGTCGAAAGTCTGTACATGGAAGATATTCGAAAAAAAGTTGGCTTGGCATACTTAGAATAGATAACAGAGATCGTTTCAACAGTTTTAAGAATTTGTGTCTGTTTGTCTGTCTGTTTATATGTCTAGGCATCACGTGAAAACGAACGAATGGAGTATAATTTACCCTCATTAATATGGCAACTGGATCTTCGGCGACGACATAGCTCGGCCTTCGGCCTCGTATGCCTTGCCACTCTCCTTCGGTTTTTCAGTCATCAACCTTACATGAAGAATCTACTCTGTTGGGAGGCTCGGCCTTCAGTCTCGTGTGTCTCGCCTCTCTGCTTCAGGCCTTCGGCCCTCAGCCTTACATGAGAAGCCCGCTCTGTGTGATTATTCTCGCATGCTTTGCCGCTCTGCTTCCGGCCTAAGGTCATTCAGGAACTCGCTCTGTTGGGATAACGTTTTACGGCAGAACTGCGTAGCGAGACTTTTACCATTGTACAACGTTAATGTAATGTTTTTGACGAGATTCATTCGTCTAGAATCGGTACATTTGATATTCCGAAATAAGCACTTAATCATTCGTTTTGACAATAGGATTTCCAGGGGATGTCTATGTTTGACTGTAATCATTTCTTAAGGGGGTGTAAAGAAGGGTGAAAGATTGTATCATCATCTGAGGCGTTATAGCCGCGGTCGGGCCCTAGGCTAGCCTGGTCAAGCAAATATCTCCAGTCCGATCTATTCGTGGCTTTCCTTCTCCAACATGTCACCCCTAAGTTCCTGGTGTCCACCAGAGCTTGAGAAAGATTGTATGGGAAAACAAATCATTCTAAGGCGAGAACGAATTATACGCGGACGAAGTCGCGGGCAAAAGCTAGTAGACAATAAGCGCTTATCCTATAATGCCCAAAATATGTATACACAAATCAATAACGCGAAAGTATTGTACTGACCGGGATACCTGCCAATGTGTAGGATATAAAAACGCATTTTTTTATTTGATGAAGAATAGACCGAAGATCCCACTGCGGAATGCGCTACGCTATGCTTCCGAGCAATTTTTATGGTTTTGTTCGCGTGGCTCACTTGATGAGCCCTATATTTCTTTGACATTTGTCAAGTATATTCGGCTAGTTCAGGCAGAGTAAAGCTAATCTTAAAATGAACCCCTCCATTGTATTTCTGGACACATCTGACGTAAGCATAATAAAACTATGGTATAGGCGCAATGCAGAGAACCTCAGAAATTTAAACAATGTCTTCTTGGAGAGGATGTCTTCACGGGTTTTCTTTTTACAAGTAACAATTTTCCCTTCTCAATTTCCTCTCATTCATTTAATAATTATAATCGAATGGCATTTATTTTTTTGAATAGTACGTACGATCTCCGAGAAAACAGTACGGTTGCGAGTTTTGTTGCACTTTTAGCACCATCTTTTTTCTATAGAATTATGGCAATGATTATGTACCTACCTACCTAAAACAGCCTTGTTTGCCGTATTCCAGGTTATGTCTTCCAGTCGGTGCCTCACATCGAGGGATTTGCAGTTCCTTATTGGCTCAACGGAACAACAATATCATTTGACATTTCTGAATATAACGGTAAGAATTTAAGTATTATTCTCCGAGTTCTTTGAGTCTAAGGCTCAGGTGTCAAAAAACTGGGAATTCTTTCAAAAGTGCGACGGTACTTAAAGCTGTAACAATCGCTTACTTTGTATCAAGCACAAGTACAGGACTGCATGGAGCACTGTTCGCATCTATGGGATGAAATGGCTAAATGCCAGTTTGAGGTGTAGAAGGCCATCGGGAAACATGCTAAGAAGCTCATAGGACAACACTCTCTTTGAAATACGAGACTGCACAGTAACATTGCCGCAAATTTGTTAGTATTTCGGTTTTTTATCGGTCGGTCGGTGATGAGGAATTACTCAGCATAATAACTGCCTCCCCTTTCTACCATCGGACGAGCAGGGACACGGCAAGTCGAGTGTTTTACGGTGGCAGTTTTAAAAACTCGCACGAAGCGCTACGCACTCTTATTGTGAGAAGAGCCAAGCTGTGGAACTCTTAGCCGGAATCCTTGCTCCCCGTGAACTAACCTTACGGTTTTCAAGTAGAGATTGAACCGGTTTTTACTAGGTAATCGCGCTCAATTCTTCAATCAATTATCAGGTGAGTTGTGGTCAAGCGCAAACCTACCCAGAGTAAAAAAAAGCTAAGGCAGGTATTAATCTCACTCAGATATTCGTTATGTCGTCGCTTCCACTCTGCTGCCAAATACTTATGTGACAACGGGATGTACGGACGGAAGTACCCATTTATGTTATAAACTAATTTGACTAGAAATCCCCGTTTTTAAAATCTCGGTAGGGGAGATCTATATAATGACTCGCTTACTGCACAATTTTTTGCTTTCGTTTCCCTCCTGTTTCCACTTTATCTTTTGAATTTAGCTATTTTTTTATAGATATGGTAGCTTGGAAAAATATGTTAGATCTTAGTAGGTTAGGTGAGATCTCATATCGCAAATTTAGGCATTGGGTTTTCACGTGAAACCTCAAGTTGCCAATCTCGGTTCGAGACTGCATTCCTTAAGCGTAGTCTAGTAAATAATACAATGATTTTTTTAGTTTTATAACAACATATATACTCGTAGCTGACGAGTTTAACGATAAATTATTTGGTTTCAGGCACCACGTTTACAATCGACAATTTGGATAAAGATACAGAATACCACGTGCGAGTGGCGACACGCAACTTGGCTGGGCTTTCCGATTGGTACGACGTCCAAGGATTCCCTAAAACGACTGATGGCGCCGCCGTCTTAGCAAAGTCGGCTGGGCTGCTTATTTTCGCTCTAATAATCTCGCTAACAAATTAGTGTTACTAATAAAATGTGTGATACTTAAAGCAAAAATGTTACCATAAATCTCAGAAACTATCACCCACAATGGCTCCTAATAATAACTCACTGGTTCGTTTTTCAGTTTACAAAGGAAAGCGATGGTCTCTTTCTTAACAGTATCGCGTTAAGAACGGGTGACTATCATGTAGACAGTGTCAGTTGTGCCAACCGTGGACTTGGTTCTGGGCCATGTCAGACCTAGCCACATCGCCGTTTGATTTACACTAAGATTCTAGTTACACGTCGTTAAATTGATACTCTTAGTCTATATGTACTGTTCAAGTATATAATATACCTACAGCCTTACTGTATCAATTCGGTAATATGTAAACAGGATCTACGGCATATTGCTTATGACTGGGTTCGTATTGTTAACTACTCGTCAAGTTTATAATAAGAATGAAGAAAACGGCACCGTGGCATGATCCAAAGTAAATGATCTCATAGGGGATTTTTTACAATGCAACATTTTAAGTGTAAATGTGCTATTAGCTTTGTTATTGTAGTGCTTTAATCTTACCCCTATGAAAACATTTACCAAATAAAATAAAATTAGATAGACAATATTATAATTTTGATATAGCTTCATAATTTTGTACACTTATAAGACAAATAAGCTTTCACGTGTCAATAACAACATTGAAAAATTCGAATGTTTGTTCCCAAGCCTTTGATGTTTTCTTTGCATGTAAGTATTTATTTATCAATATAAATATGTATGTCGTCGCCTATTACATGTAGTACAAGCGTTGCTTAGTTTGAGACTAGGTCGATTCATGTAAGATTGTCTAAAAATATGTATATTAGTTAATTTTATTTATTTTATGTTTTGATGACATTGACAGAAGTTTGAATTTCGTCTCGCTCGTGTGAAAGGCTTTTTCACTATCCCTGTTTGTGTACCTAACAACTTCTGTTGTATATGGATGTTAATCTATTTAAACTATGACTTATTTCTATAAGTTAACAATTTACCACCTTAAATAATGGTATAAGGTGAAAAAGTGTTAACTTGCATTTGGCATGTTTGTATTAACGTTCAATCGTTGTTATTACCAAAGTTTAACGCCTGAAAATATATGATAATTGTGACGACGTCAGTAATATATCAAATAAATATGAAATTTCGCAAATCAGAATTAAATTCATTTGCATGCTTAGCTATGTTGATGCCTTCGTGCTTTATTAATGGGTGTATATAAACAAATTGTTGAAAATGGAACTTTTAAAGTCATCGTCTTCACCATTACTATTACCTAAAAGATTTTTCCTAAAAGATTTATAACAATCATTCGCACATTTTAATTGTGTGAGGTCGGAAACGAACGCCTACATATTTTTAATAATATTTCAAAAAAGTCATTAACAAAATAAATGACGGCTATAACAGTGGACATGTGGTTCAAATGTACCTACGTAATTATATAATTACTATATAATTTAACCCTGATGTTAGAAAAACCTATTTAGGACAAATGATTACACATTATTTAATATATAACGTCTGTACCGTATTAATTACGTCATTGCCGAAGACATTTTAGTGACAAAATGAAACTCTTTGCTAGTTTAACATAATCAGAATTTACTGTAAGTAAAAAAGTATATATTAGCGGTGCGGTGCCAGAATCAAACTAAGATATCAAAAAATATGTACCCCATAGGTTTGTTAAAAACTGAATAGTACGCATACCTTTATTTATAATGACCATGTTTCTGCTTTGTAAATATCTACGATGTAATACATATATTAATCTTGACTTGTACCGTTAGGTGTTGAAACTAAAGGCCTTATTACTTACATAATTTTCCCGAAGGCTCTTTTTGCTGTTCGCTACGGATTTTAATCAGAGCTGCATTGTTTTGTGCTCTCTCTGTCTTAACATGGGCATAATTAAAAGTGTGAGGTGGCCGCACTACTCGTTATGATTCTTATGTAATCATTATTGAATACATTAGAATACAGGCCTAAGGCATTAGTAATAAGGCTGCTACTAACAATTGTTTGTACAGCATATACATATACATATTCGTTCACATTTGTAACTACTATGGCCGTTATTCCAATTTGGGCTGTTTGTTTGATGCAGTTCAATTTACCCCCCATGAAATTGGGCTGGCGCCTATGACCAGCAGTGGACGTCCTTAGGCTGACATGCTGGTGGTGGTGGTGGGTGTCGATGCAGGAAACGCGGCTTCAGGCTACGTCACATCAACATCAACACCTCTATTCACACTTTTCACCTCTGTACTCTGTTTTCAACATTTCACACAAACCACGTCCACACGAACTCGGTAAGTATGGTGAAATATTGGTGTAGATGCACATTAAGCGCTGTAGATATGCGTATCCCCCTCAGCTGAGGAATCAAAACATCCTGATTCTAGACTACCTTTAAATATTATTATCCGTTATTATGTCGCGAATAAGGAATACAAGGTACAAATGTGTAAGTAATGAGGCCCTAAGTCATTCTGAAATATTTTGGTGAATGCGTTTTTGGATTAAGAAAGTTTAAGTCACCACGCGCAGACTAATGTAGTGATAAGACTGATTTATAAGGCGTGGACGTAAACATGATTGGCATGCTAACACCATTACTTTTGACACGTTAAACTTTGCCTTATAATCGAAAGGTACAGTGAAGGACTCTAATTTGGGACCCCCGTAAGGTGTCAACCTGTTAAACTAAAATAGAAATTAAAAGAACTACTTTGCGAAATGGGTCCTAAAATAAAAAGTGCAACCGTACAGCAACTTAATGTAGCTGGTACAGACCTAGGTAGTCTACGAGGAAGAACTGCTCAATATTAATTTCGGGAGCTTATCTGAATAGAGAAAAATATCCTGGAGATACACTTGCTTGTACCTACTTACAATAAATAGTATTTCATTTCTTGCCGAATATATTTCCTGTAAGTTTATAAGTTATTATAATTTTAAAGTAAAGGGAATAATTGGGAAAGATTGACCCGTATAGGCTGGTTGAAAAATTTGTTGAACTGAGCACGATTCCGGTCCAGTTAGTAGCTCAGTTAGTTGAGATAGACACGTAACAAAGCTCGGAGCAAGAAAAGTTTCAATGTTTCCCTTTAATTTCAAAGCTAAACTTCCTAAGGCACTGGTTCCACCGCCGCCGAGTAAGCAATAAGCTCATACAGAAGCGACGAGCGCCCGCTCGTGCTTATATTAAATTCTACTTGTTTATCGCTCGTCGCTGGCGGTGGGACAGGTGCCTAATTATTCTAAATGTCTTTTCTCGCTTGCACAATTTCCAGACAACCCAATAAATCAATAGATGCTACGAATGGGTTACTAATGATTTCCATAATTTTGTTTGCACTAATCTGATTTGCTACAATTTTTGACGTGCCATAAGATTGTAAAATCCATAATAATTATTTTCGGTAATGTTATGTTCAATAATCCTCACATGCCATGGCCAATAAAATTATGACTTTCACCGTAATGTCATGTAAAAATGATCGCAAGTAAAATTATGGAAAACGAGTTTACACTCAAAGATTCGTACCAGTTATTTTGAATGCTTTCTTCTGTTCCATATATTTGCAAAGACTACACTTGACGTCAAAATAAACGTTACATTGACGAGTAAAAAATATTCCAAGTTACTTTCTTAATCCGAAGCGTTGGTAGTTAGGAATTAATGTTGTAAGTACCTAATGTATAGCTAAAACTGATGTTGCACTTATTTACTCATAGGTTTAAAATATTATACTATATTTTTAAGCTGATGTGTGATTTCAATTTTAGTTTTAATTTAAAATGTATATGGATGTTAATCTATTTAAACTATGACAATATGTGTACAGGTTTGATACCAAAGATTTCTTTTATAATAGATTTACTCAAAGTAACTTAATCGTTTTATGCATTCCTATATGATTCCTATATAATAATTTATGTTAAGTTTTGTAAATAACAAGGGTGGTTTGCTTACCGAGGCAACTGTTGTGGTCAACATAACAATAACGTCCGTCAATTTTTTTGAGAGCCGAAAATGGTTCATATTTTACCTTAAGACTGAGATTCAAGTTTACCTCAAGTCTTTGATTGATCGAATCATTCGACAAGTTGAAATTGAAACCGCTTATCAATCGTGCAATTAGTAAATACCGTTTGTATTTAGAACAAATTAGTCTACAAATAAAATAAAACTTAATTATGAATGTCAAATTACCCGCAAGTCTTTTTTTGCATTTTCCAAAGATAATGACGAACTTCAAACAGAGAATACTTTCATAGTAACAAGTCAAACTACGTATCAATCTTTATCAATTAATTTTTTATTTGACTATGAAACATATTTCAGGGCTGGGATCGTTTTATTGAGCTTTTGAATGCCACGACTCCTAAAAAAGTTGAACTACTGTTGTAACCACAGCAGCAACTATAGTTGTCGATGCAATGTCATACCAATATGCATTTATAGTACATTACGATACAAGTGCAGAGAACAGGAAATTCGCAACGAGTGGTGATAAATTGAAACACGACCGAAAGGAGTGTTTTAAATCGACACGAGTTGCGAATTACCTGTTATCACGTGTATCGTACAACGTTTTACAGTACATTATGGCTCTTTAAATTTTCGATATATGCACGTAATCTGCTGATTACCGCACTCGTGCGGTAAAATAGCACCATATGTACTGTAAATTATAATTTATATACTTTTTGCGCCATGTTCGTTGGCGATGTGTTTTGAATTACGGCGTTAAAAATGTTAAAATTTAAGATTGAGAATTATCTTAATGATTGTTTATGAAATGTTTATAACTGTATAATTGGCAATAAGCGTTTTGCAATCTCTATATAATACCTTTTATGATTAAATTTATTTCCTACGACACGATACTGCATTTCTATGGGTAGTACATACACTGTACTACACTGTAATGTTTCGGCCTCCAATAAAGGTGATTCATAATACGAGTATAGTTTCATTTGAAACCTTTGATTTTGATACCTTTTCAGGTTTTCCTAGTAAACAAGGAACCCTTACAGTTTTGCCATGTCCTTCCGTCCATCCGTCTGTCGGCGGCTTAGCTCTGTAACCGTTACTTCTAGAAAGCTGTAATTTGGCTTATCAATAACAATAACGCCGACAAGACGGTACAATAACATTTTGGAAAACATTAGGTACATAGATGCATTTTTTTCCTGCAATACCTATCGATGCTCGTTAAAAAGTATGTGGTTTTTCTGAAACCATCTTTTGATTCAGGAATACGTTTGCGTAAAAGGTATGAAACTTTAAAGTACTTTTTTTGTGGGTTACAAGTGCCTAACTGCCAGCTGAACTGAAAAAAATATATGCTAGTAGTAAGTATATGTAATTAATTAAAAAGGAAAGCTATTACAGCTAAGCAAACATTACCAGTTAACGAGTAATAGCCGAATGTATGAAAAGCAAACTTTCGTACAGTTTCCATTGATTACTTAAATATGATGTTGGTTGGGTCAAAAATATACTAAATATAAGTTGATGAGCTTTTAGGAGTATATCCTCATAATGTAACGTGTGGACAGCTACGGAACTCTTCATTGCGCGTGGCCAGACACGCGCTTGGCCGCTTTTTTACCTTTTTAGTACGGAACCCTAAAAATGACAAAGTGACAAATGCTTTGTCGTGTCGTTACCACACGACACACATACTTGTATCACAAGATTATAGTTGTCACTCCACCCAGAAACTATGGTTGGTCGCTTCTATTGCGTGGTAGAATCAAAATAAAACATTCGTACTTTTGACACTATCTTACATGATAAACAGGGCTGCTTCCGCGAAATAAAAACGATCGAAGTTTGAATATCTATCTCTCTGGCACTCGATGCGAGTGCGACAGAGTGAGGAGATATTCGAACTTCGTTCGTTTGCGTTTCGCGGTAGCAGCTCTGGGAGATAATCTTTGGGAGCGACTATTAGGCGGTTGTTACACTGATGACTTTCCGGACAGTTTCCGCAAAGCGAACGGGATATCGCTATAGACATGTACAACGCTATCCCGCTCGCACCTCGCACCGTCGTCCAGAAGCCGCATCAGTGTAACAACCGCCTTAGGTCGGATTCGATCAAGCAAGAATTAGAGTGGGTTAAACCAAAGCGTCTGTGTAGGTACGTAAGTGGTTTTCGTTAAAATTTGTTTATATGGAAAATTTGACAAAGTGTTTATGGGATGACATTATGGCGGCACATGTTTTAACGTTGATCGGTCTATAATCGTAAGATGCTGAAACCCGCCCTCAGATTAAGGATCGTTTACGCGTTCCGCCAAGAGAGACAGAAAAGAGGGCGCATTACGCTCGGTCTGGCTCGGTTCTCCATACAAACGTATTTATGCTCTCATTTTAAAACGCCAGGCTAGAATAACATGAAAATTTGTATACACAATGGGATCCGGCATATCTAGGTCGAAAATTAGTTATTGTTGCTAGAAATTGTAAAAGAAAAAAAAATACAGCGGTTTTTTGAGTTTTTTACGGCTTGTATGTACCTTAATAATCGCTGTATTTTTTCTCCATTATAATTTCAAGCAACAGAAACTATGTTCCGACCTAGATATGCCGGATCCCATTGGGTATACAAAGTTCCATGTTATTATAGCATGGCGTTTTAAAATGAGAGCATAAATACGTTTGTATGGAGAACCGAGCGTACTGCGCACTCTTAAGCAGCTAAATTGAGAACTAGTCTTAATTCTTAAACGGATGGTGACTTAACATAAACGAGGAGTGTCTTTTCAAAAGGGCTTATTTTTATCTTAGCGGTAGGTACTTCTAAAGTGTACCTTACATGATGCATAAGAAAACATAAGGTCCAATTTAGAAGTAGAGTTGCAGAATAAATAAAACCTTTTGAAAAGACACTCCTTAAACGACCTTTTGAATTTGGGCGGGTACATAATCGTTTATTTGCCTCAAACTATTTGACATGACTTTGAGGCAAATAAAGAAAAGCGATGACAAGGTCAACAATGACATATTCTTCTCTGTAGCTCTTATTCAATTTAGTATATGACCATCTCGCTTGGTGGCGGTGCTAATATTTAACGACTTCTTTCATTCTCATGTTCGTCAAGTGGTTCAATCATTTCGCCAGATCCTAAAATGTAGTTGTGTTGGTATATCTGTCCAGCTTTAAGAGAGTTTATTTTACATTTGTCTATTCCAAACTCCATCTTGATATCATTAGTAAATTGTTCTGTAAGATTAATCAATTGGTAAAGGTCAGTTTCATTATCAGCATAAAGTTTTATGTCATCCATGTAAAGTAAGTGGTTTAAATTCTCAGTTCGTCTGTCAATGTTTCTGTAATTTTTTTTTTTATTTCATAAAATTACACTTAGTACATAATATAGGGGATGGAGTCACCCGGTAAGCAAAACATTGCCTGTGTTGGGTGGCACCGCTCTTCCTCTAAGGTAAAAAACTTATAATTATATTGTATATTATTTACGTGCTAAACATTTGTATGTTACTTATTTTATTGGTATTAACAAAAAGGAATATATATATAAAAAACCGGCCAAGAGCGTGTCGGGCCACGCTCAGTGTAGGGTTCCGTAGTTTTCCGTCCGTCACATTAAGTTGACATAGTAAGTACAGAAACACACAATTTTATTATTATTATAACTATTAGACAACGAACGACCAAAGACAACTAAGACAATTTGAGAACGACAAAATTTTGACCTAATGTATGGGCGCACCTGCTCAGACCCCATTAAATCAGGAAAAATCTTAACACCGCCATGTAGAAATGAGCGTTCCACGTACAGCGACATCTATCGGCAAATTAAGTAATGATATATTTAATGAAAATAAAAATGGTTTCTCGTTTTAGAACGCGCAATTTATTTGAGAGATTTTTAAAGACATTTGTATAAAAGTTGTCAGCACTGATATCTTGTCTATGTGAATAGTGTTGTACAAACAAAATAGTGCTGCTACAGATCGTCAAATATAAATATTACAACACTCTCACCAAATTTGAACCTTTTTTATACAATTAAAGACTTAAAACTTCAACACAGATCACCCTGTATAACCAGCTCTCACCTAAAGGAAAAACTTCAATAAGGATGGATATACTCATCCTATTTCAGTTTCTGAACACCAATTTTATCTCTCAGATACTGAAACTGGTCTCTAGGAAGAGCTTTCGTAAATATGTCAGCATATTGCTCTTTAGAGCATACAAAATTCAAGTCTATTTCCTTCTCCGCGTACTTCTCTTTGATAAAATTGTACCGTATATCAATGTGTTTACAGCGTTTGTGATAGTCAACATTTTTTATTAGACATATTGCACTTTGATTGTCTATGTTCAGACATATTGAGTCTTGATTGTATTCACCGATGTCGGTTAATAATCTCTTTAGCCATATAGCTTCTTTTGTCGCAGAACATGCAGCCATAAATTCTGACTCTGTAGTTGACAGTGCTACGCTTTGTTGACGCTGTGTTGCCCATGTGACGGCAGCTCCATTTTTTATGAACACGTATCCAGTCAAAGATTTGCGTGTACTTATATCTGTAGCATAATCTGCATCACTGTTTGCTGCAAGTTTGTTACTCTGTGATGATGTATAACATAGACCATAATCTTTGGTCTCTTTCAAATACCTCATTATTTTCTTAACAACGTTCCAATGCGTGTGGTCATAACAATTGAGATATCTACTCACCAGGCTTACTCCATACATGATGTCAGGCCTGCTTACCACTGCCACGTGCATAAGTGATCCGACAGCCTCTCTGTACTGGATATTCTTGTCTGGTGCCTCAGTGCTCTTCTCCAGGGTAGTATGAGGGTCGATTGGAATGTTATTGGCATTAGCATCTTGCATGTTAAATCTATGTAACATTTTCTCAATGTATTTAGACTGGTGGATAAAAATACGTCCATCAGTTCTTTCAATCTGTAATCCTACATAATTCTTAGGATCACATAGAGTCATTTGAAAATTTCCTTTTAATTCACTTATTACTTGATTCAATGATTCTTTGGAACTCGACATCAAGAGCCCGTCATCAACATACAACAGTAAGTACACTTTGTTGTTATTTACATTCCCAATGTAAACACATTTATCTGCATGACTATTTCTAAAACCAAATTTCTTAAGTACAGTATCAAACTTATGATTCCAGCATCTAGGTGCTTGTTTTAAGCCATAAAGTGAGCGATTAAGTTTACATACCATATGGGAAGGCACGTCCAGGCCATCAGGTGGCTTCATGTAGATGTCCTCTTTCACATCTCCATACAGAAATGCAGTCTTGATATCAAACTGAAAAATTTCTAAGTTATGTTGCGCAGCCTCTGAAAGTAAGATTCGCACAGAGTCATACCTCACTGTGGGAGAGTACACTTCAGTGTAGTCAACACCTTGTTTTTGACCACATCCTTTGGCACATAGTCTTGATTTGTACCGCGGTCCAGATGGTTCGTCTTTTATTCTGAAGACCCATTTACAGCCAATTAACCGCACTACTTCTGGTTTCTCAATTAATTGCCAAGTCTCATTTTCTTCGTGTGCTCTCAACTCGTCTTCAATTGACTGTTTCCACTTAGCGGCATCCACATTTTCTGAAGATATTGCTTCACTGTATGTTTCTGGGACATCTCGCTCTGAAACTTCATTTATGCATATATAAGTATTTGCTTGCACATCAGCCTTTTTCTGTTAAGATCTTGTCATCATATTATGTGTTGGTTCACTTTGAACTATAGATTTGTCAGGTTCATATAAAGATCCTTCTTCTGAGTAAAAGGAGTCATCACTTGTGTCATATTTTATTGTTGACTGACTCTCTTCTGACACACTTTCTAAAGTAGTGTCACTTCTGGTAGGACCGTCTTCATGTAAGTCCTGTTCTGGAACAGACTCTGAAAGTGGCATCACAGTATACTCCCTTTTGACTGAACTTTCAAGAAAGATCACATCTCTACTAATCAGTACTTTCTTTGTTTTTGGATCAAAACACCGGTACCCTTTTGCCTGTTCACTATAGTCAATAAATATCATTTTGCTTGCCTTTGCATCCCATTTCTTGGCCTTTTCTTTCGGAGTATGGACCATAGCTTCACAGCCGAAGACTCGCATATGAGTGATGTCTGACTTTTTACCACTCCACTGCTCTTTAGGCGTCGAGTATGCTAATGCTCTTGTCGGGCATCGGTTGGTGATGTAAGCTGCAGTTGACACAGCTTCTCCCCAAAAGTGTTTCTGTAATTTTGCATTAATTAGCATACTTCTTGCTCGTTCTAGCAGCGTGCGGTTCATTCTTTCCGCCAAGCCATTCTGCTGACTAGTGTAAGGGACAGAAGTTTGGTGCAATATTCCTGACTTCTTAAGGAAATCTATAAATTCATTACTTAAGTACTCTCGGCCATTATCTGTTCTTAGAATCTTTATAGATTGATCAAGCTGGTTCTCAACATAGGCTTTGAACTCTTTAAACTTCACAAAGACATCAGATTTATTACTTATTAAGTATACAAATACTTTCCTGGTAAAATCATCCACGAAGGTGACAAAATAACGACTTCCTCCCAGGGATGGTACCTCCATCGGTCCACAGACGTCCGAGTGTATAGGTTCCAACTTCGCTTTGGCTCTTGTGCCTCCAGAAGGAAAAGGAAGTCTGGTCTGTTTCCCTTCAAGACATGAGAGACATATCACTTTCTCTTTGTCACTTAAGGGCTATAACAACAGGCTTATACATATCCTTTGGTCACAGCAGCAAACATGTGCCTTCGACCTTACAAAATAAAATAATTAATAATAAAATTCCCTAATAATTAATAGTAAAATAAATGTTTGACAGTAATTTAATACAATGAATAATATTTTACAGCTTGATTTAATTTGATTTGATTTAATTTAATTTATTTATTTGATTTGGCCAAGTGATCGTCTAGTAATATCCCTACGTTGTGTGCCGCGTAACTCAAATTCTTTAATGTGAAACAAACAAGATCTGAACTCTTCACTACCTAACCTATAGCCCTACCTTTAGCCTAGCCCTAGCCCACTATTCCTAAGGAATTGCACTACCCATTTTCCTAAACCTATCACAATTTTGATTATAGAAAAGGTTAAGTACTAATCTTTGCTTTACCTACTGTATGCTTCTTTATATAAACAAATAATTATTTGTTTTTTATTAATAATCCCCCACCAGACTACCTGAGGCCGGGCTAAGCGTAACACAGTAGCCATTGGTTTTTAAAGAAAGGCAAATTTTCCTTAAAAACCATAATTTTTCCCTAAATCAAAATTATTTCATCATAAAACACTGATACTCAATTTCCTAGCTAGCTAAGAATAATTTTGATTATTATTGTATGGTGCGACTCTCTCACTACCATACAATGCTACTGCTTACGCCTGGATGGGTGACAGACCTCCTAGCTACGTATTTAATACCTATTTTATTATATTGAATTTTTAATAGGTATTTTTATATGACCTATGAATCTACCAATGCTTCGTAACCTAGACTTGCTGATGAGAAGAAGCATCAAAGAAACTCACCAGATAGTCATATCGATGATTAGAGGAATCATCTATTAATTTAAGCTTGATAAATAAATTCTAGCAATTTATTAGTACTGACGCTAACATTTTTATATACAAGAGTTGAGGTACAAAGTTGTATCTAATGAAAATAAACCACCTCGTCACTAACTCCCTAAAAACCTAGTTTCCATAAAGTGGTACACCCAATATCGACTATTCAGGGCAATTCATATGAAATATTTGGACCTAATCGATACCTGAAATAGTAAACACTCATTTACTCATGATAGAAATGCGAGCATTATTCCACTCATGATAATAGATAAAATTGACTCGTAGACTGCTCCGCCTGCTACAATGTCTAGAATTATTTCATCTTTCTGAAACAATTCTATATTCTAATCATAACTGGAATTATTTTACCTCAATGAGCAAAGTAAATTAAATGTAGTTACACCTTTAAACCATATTTCAAATGTAGCCCATGAAACCCCATAGTTCATAACCACATTTGGAAACCATTATTCACAATTGACCTTTACCTACTTATTCACGTCTACCAAACTTCCTACAATCATTAACAACCTATTACATGAAACCTAGTTCCCTAAAACCAACTCTAATAATTATTTAGCCCTAACTCCCTATTACCTACTACAAATGACTTTAAACCTAACTCTATTCTCAACTAGTCCCTACTCTAGTGTAAGCAAAACCCCAATAATTATTTATTAGTGTTATGAAATGTGAATCCTACTATAACCCAAGCTGTATCGTTCGGTAGGCTAGACCGAGATAGGCAACCTAAAGCCTGTGTATTTGCTCCATTCACAACTGTCCGAAGACTAAAGGGATCTGTGAATGATGCGCCCTAACGTATATAAGGTAAGTACATAAATATATTTAATAAAGAACGAACTTCAGGCACACACAAGATCTCTACGAGTGAACACCGTTCATAGCGGTCGACTTATTGGAAATTGCGACCTTCTCGCATCAATCTGTGGCTAGACCCCAAAGCACGTAAGAGTATATCATCATCTATGTTGATAAAGAGATGATGCCAAGCCCTCTTAAACTTGGTAACAAAACTAATAGGATTCCAAGCTGTATCTCTTTTTCTCCTCGAGGATGAGATCCAACTTGTTAAATAGACCATGCTATTCAGACATTGATCTGGCTCGATATCAAATCAAAACACACAAAAATCATAAAATAAAATCTAAATTCACAGTTGAATAACTCACCATAATTCAAAGTATTTGCACCATAATGAACCACTCAACTATGATAACGGTAATTAATAAAATAGTACCTTGAATTATCACTACGGTAAAACGAGCCAGCTTCAAATGACAATCCGCACAACAACACAAGTAAGAATGAGCACCCCGAATCGAACCCCACGCGCTATTTATACCTTGATATGTGTTAGCCTTCCAAATTGAAACCTTTGAGTGAATTGTCCGCAAGCTTAATTACCCTACAATCCAAGCAATACAACACCTTACGTCAAGCAAATATGGTCGCAAATCACTTGTTTCATGCAATACATACGCTCTTATTGAAATGAATTGTACTCGCGGGCAGGTGCAATAACAAAATAACAAGCTTCGCTCAAGCGAAACAACACCTTACGTCTTGCATATACGATCGCAATTTGTTTGCTTTAAATACTAGATACGCTCTTATTGAAACTCATAATACTCGAAGAGCTGGTGTATCAATATGAATAGGTATATTTTAGTGTTGTGGGTGACGTTCCAATTGTGCTTACATTTTATTACTTTATTTTATCCAACGTTTATATAATTTTTATTTATTACTGATGAAATACTTATGATTAATATATTAATACTTCTTTAGCATTCAATAAAGAATATGAATGTGCTTTGACAACATAGTTCTAGTTACATACGCCCCCTCGAGGATTTGCCATGTAATTGCTATGGATAGAGCGATTCATGAAGAATCCTCGAACTACTATTATGTTATATAACATACCCTAGATTTGTCAGTTTAACTATTCCCCAAACCCCGTCCCCCCATTCCCCATATTTAATTTAAACGTGTATGTGTTTTTAAACCAATACTCATTGATTGTGAGTGACTAGATATAAAATTCAGTCCTCTGAATTTTGGTAATGATTGATGATCACCATTTCCACAAAATTTTCCCATTCGCCTGAAGTTCCAGTTTGTGAGGCTGAAAGATTCTAGTAATCTGAGTTTGCGATATCAAGCTGGATGTCCAGATCTGGCCGGGCACCTGTCGATCCATGTTCACATTGCTCGAACGGAATGATACCCCAAAAACTCCCCATGCAAACAGAAAAAAATCTTTATGTAAGTACTGAGATGCTCATTTCTCATTAGTCAAAATTCGTACCAAATCTCGATACTTCATCACCCTTTTCAATCAAGTTTTCTCGGTGCATGTCACAAACTTGAATCAGATATTCGATTTCAGACTGCTTTCCATCCCAATATATGAAATGTTCATTTATGAACTTAGTCAATCAGTCATTCATCATCTCAATGCCCCAACATTACCACTCATTACCTTTATGGCTATCAGAGCATTAAAACTCAAAATGTGATTAACCAGATTGGATACTAAATATCCAAACCAAACTCTATTTAAAACCAACCCTTTTTTTTCCTTGACTAGACTTCAAGTCAATTATTGAAATATTGCACCACTATTTATGATGAACATGTCACCTCTAGCATGAAAAGTAGTCTTACTTGATTTAAATATGAATACCTTGCCATAGGCCTTGTCTCATAACCTTTACCTCTTAACAACCAAATACTGTAACCATACACATAAATAAAGATATAATTTAGAACACAAATTCACAAAATGATTGTACATCGACAAATCATTTTTTATGATTACCCTCCTTTGCAGTCAGGTAATTTGTTGTCGAATAATCCTTTTCAAGATGTGGTGTGTATACACTCATTTTTAGTCTCAGCTTCTGTGCAGTACTAGCCAACAAAAAATACCCTTAAAGAAATGGGTCGAATCGTAAAACGATTTTAGCCTACTGATAAGATTTTGCTGACTAGTTGTGTCCCCCCTCCCCAGATTTCCCCAAAATACCAACAAATCCAGGTTGATTACAATCCAACATTTGTCTACCTGCAATAACCCATTTTCACATAAGAACAAACCAGTTTTTTTTATATACATATACATACATCCACTATCATTCATCATACCTTAGTAATTCAGTCATTCAATCTACTTTGTGCTTCCTCATACACTCTTTCGCTCGATTATTACAGACAGCCAAAAGTCTTCGGTATGTAATCTTTTTAAAGTCCATATAACTGCTGACATAATTAATTTTGCAAACTTATAAATAACTATTTAAAAAAATACTAAATTTTACCCCACTCTTCTTCAATGAATGCCAAATAATGCAATACAAATAAAAATAAATGATATTCACACTTTTCTACAAATATAAATATTTTGATATTTCATAGCGATAATTGAAAAATATTATTGAATTTATTACGATTACTTTACTTAATTGAGTAATGTTTATACATTTACAACTACTCTCTTTATTGATTTTATTTAAAATCCAATTTATAACAATTTCTGAAACTCATCACTCAACGTGCACTATGTACCAACAGGACATAATATTAAAATATATCCTATTATATCTACAATCCTATATAAATAATATAAATACATAATGCATTTTAATAGAAAAATAACAATTTATTTTATTCATTTCTACACTCCGAAGTGAACGATGAACCCGTCTAATATGACAATTTTTTTGTAGTGTATTTAATATTGTTTTTATTTTTAATAAGTGAGTTTATACTATTACAGTTGAATCAATTGAAGTTTTTAGTATGGTTTGTTCAAAATAAAATTTATTCCTTTGTAAACACTACATTCACTGTATTACAAAATTAATTATTTCCAAAATTTCATTGAATAATCAATTTCAAAAATCTAACACCAACATAACTTTTAATCTAAGTTACCCAGTGCAGTTTAAAGATAACTACCTTGTAATTAAAATGCTTTGTCCTTTTAATATATATGACACAATATTTCTTTGTCTTTTATGTACAACAAACCTTCTATATACATATATACATCAAACAAAACCTTTAAATACTCCGAAATATGTAAGATGTTATTTTGTCCCACACTTTAGTATTATATACGCACTTTGTTTATCTCAGTAGTTCGCAGTTCCGGTACAAATTTAGAGTTACCACTAATACACAAACACCCATATTTACACTACACTGTTCTCTACATGATCTACTTTCAGTCCTGAAATTCTTTGAAACCCTTTCTATCATAATAATGTATCAGATCCTATTCCCTGCTATGTTATTATATTTAATTTTTGATTGTTAACTTATGAAGTTGTTACTATCCTATTCAACAAAGCACTCTAACATCTTTGGTATCAAACCTCACTTTATCCTTTAGTCACAATAATTTACTTCACTATTTTGCTTGAAAATATATCACATTTAACTATTCTCAATCCAACAAATAAAAAAAGAAATTCATTTACGAAAACTTTTCTCTCTCATCTAAATTTTTAAAACCCTGTTAAAACTCAACTTGTCAAGTGTCAAAAATCTCTGACAACGAAACTTTACTACGTTCAGAAATTAGTATCCTTTTGTAAACACTGCATCTGCCTTAAAGCCACCCCATACTTGTTAATTTATTTATGACAACAAAACGTAACTTTTATATCGTACATATTAAAAATGGCCTTCACTGAATAATAAAGGTAAATTTACTTTATACGACCATAATACTATAATATTTTTATATCTCTTGTCCCTTTACATGGTCATTATTATCACGCGACACACTACTCATATCACAATCCTTATATTACGAAAATATTGATGAATACTGGGGATAAATTAAGAGGGAATATTATCTCACGATACACTCTTATCACGATCCGTATCACGTAAACATTGATGAACAATTAAGCAAAATCCATAGACTTTTGAAAACCGCGATAATATTGACATCCCAGTATCGTGTAAAAGACCCCAATTCATAAAAGAGCCATTCAATAAACTAAAACCATTTTATCACCGGAGCATCCCTCTGTCTATCAATGGAATTTATCTTGTTTTCGAAAATATGATACGGACTCACATCTAACCATCGTAAAATGTATTGGTGATTAGTGCAACTCTTATTCTAATCATAGACAATCGACATAATACTTATGTGTAATTTTATAATTTCTTAAATATTTTATACACTTTTGTATATTGATACTATTTTATTATTTAAAACATAATTTAAGTTTTATAAACGAGGTTAAACAATAATTCAAAAAATAATTTATCTTGTAAAAACCATCTTATTTGTTCATTCTTTTTTATCACTGACAACACTTCTTTGTTTTTATTCATTCATTTGTCTGTGATTCAACCACTTCAACTAACGACGTAACTTCAACCGAATATGGCGAATTAAAAGTATTTTTGTTAAATTTATCATAAAAATGTAACTTCTTGTGTCAATAATAACTTCAACTATAATAGAAAGTGGTCACAAAGCGAAAATGACTTTACTCCTGTGAATCGAATTGAATAAACAGCTAAGCTGACACATTTGAAGAAACTGCGCAGTAGCCATGTTTTCAAACAAAGACATACATACGGTTGATACGGTGTTGATGAAATCGGGAACAATGCATCTGGTAAGTTGATTTTGATTTTTCTAAGATTCTATCTATTTCCCTTACTGATAAACTTCATGTGCACATTTCTAATTAGCAGAAAGATACATCTACTTGCCTACTCGAGAATCGTGAAAATTTATTTACAACGAATGTTGTTGTACCATTTACCTATTCAAAGATATAGTTTGCAAAGTCACTGTTTGAATGTACTGTGGTGTCTAAATAAATTGAAATCTTACGGAATGTCTATTTCTGTATGCATTGTTTATTGCGCATAAAGCAGTTGTCTATAAAATACTACCTATGATTGTCTCTATAATTTCCCAAGACTATATACCCTGTTTTAACTCTAGATTATGACTAGTTTTGTTAGACTAACTGATTGTAAAATGATACTTAATTTTTTTATAAAATATTGAACACTCCGTTCTTCCTAATAAAGAAATGTATTTTTTTTCCCTTCATACTATGTTATTATCATATTTCTATTTCTTCTACTTTCAGGACAGTGATTATGAAGACTGCATCAAACGATCACTCACCAAACAGATTACATGATTAGCCACTAACAACATCCTTTGAAAATCTGAATTCTGACCCGTCCCGTTGACTACAAAATGATTTTTGTTTCTTCTTCCAACGTAACATATGGAGGATCCTAAATGTAAGTACATATAACTTGTATTGATTGGAATCATTTATAATATATATCTTACATCACTCAAATGTGTCTAGACCGAGTTCAGTGAAATTTCAATTTTTGATCTATCGTTCTCTCCGCAGCTACCTTCGGACACATTCCAAAAAATTGCATTTTTGCCATTTTATTCATTTCTGTTGTCTAAAACTTCCTATATTTGCTCCTATAAATAAATATATTATAAATATCCTAATTTGATGCTAATTTTTCTACTTTCTACATTTCAGTTGCTTCGGGCGATAAAGAAATCAAAATTTTCAAAATAAAGCTGTTTTGCTAGACTGCTGGCATAGCTGCTTGTCTTCTACTACTGTGATACTTCTAAGGTAATTAGGTCATTTATTAATGAGTAATAATAGCTAATTACAATATGTCTGTAAATAAATTCAAAAATGTATGTGAAGTCTCCGACCAACACCGGACCAGCATGAGTACCACTGTCCGCTTTTCCCTATCGATTAGATTTATGCATCTCTGGCTATAGGCTAATAATAATGATGATGATATTGATGATGAATATAAAAATATTTTTTATAATTCAGTACAGAAGTCCATTTTATATACATATGAAAACATTTGTATCTGTATCAGTTCTAGTCATCGTTATTCTTTCTACAACCATTACTCTGTGACTGAAACTAATAATATACTATCTCTTAAATGCCAATGATGATCTACGTTGTATGATGTACTAGAAGAAAAGCCTTTGCTCAGCAGTGAGCGACCACAGGTTATGAATGATGATGATGGTAATTTGAAAATCTTCTCTTAAGTCATAACTAACGCCCCCTGTTTCTCTAAACTCTTATGGTATTGACCACAATCATAACAATGATCGCCCCCTATTCCACTAAACTCTTATAACTTCAAAATATTTTTAATGTATATTTGACATTAATTTTAACTTATATCTGTTTCAGGTGCAGTTCATGACAAACAACAGTACAACGAATATCTCTTACACTACGGCCAGCCAGCACGAGGCCCGCCCGACGTCAAGCAATCACCGCAGCCCACAGACGCACGCATCTACTAAAACTTATGAATTATTACATACTTGTTACGTAACTTACCTGTAGCAACAATAAACAATGATATAATTTGTTTTCAATTTTCTAGCTGAAGAGTTCAGATCAAAATTTGTTCACACTCCTTTTTACACGCCAACAAAAATGTAGTCAAAAAGACTACATCCAATCCTGGTCAATCACGGCAGCAAAAATGTAGTCATAAAGACTACATGCTATCCTGGTCACGGCACCAAAAATGTCACTTAAGGGCTATAACAACAGGCTTATACATATCCTTTGGTCACAGCAGCAAACATGTGCCTTCGACCTTACAAAATAAAATAATTAATAATAAAATTCCCTAATAATTAATAGTAAAATAAATGTTTGACAGTAATTTAATACAATGAATAATATTTTACAGCTTGATTTAATTTGATTTGATTTAATTTAATTTATTTATTTGATTTGGCCAAGTGATCGTCTAGTAATATCCCTACGTTGTGTGCCGCGTAACTCAAATTCTTTAATGTGAAACAAACAAGATCTGAACTCTTCACTACCTAACCTATAGCCCTACCTTTAGCCTAGCCCTAGCCCACTATTCCTAAGGAATTGCACTACCCATTTTCCTAAACCTATCACAATTTTGATTATAGAAAAGGTTAAGTACTAATCTTTGCTTTACCTACTGTATGCTTCTTTATATAAACAAATAATTATTTGTTTTTTATTAATAATCCCCCACCAGACTACCTGAGGCCGGGCTAAGCGTAACACAGTAGCCATTGGTTTTTAAAGAAAGGCAAATTTTCCTTAAAAACCATAATTTTTCCCTAAATCAAAATTATTTCATCATAAAACACTGATACTCAATTTCCTAGCTAGCTAAGAATAATTTTGATTATTATTGTATGGTGCGACTCTCTCACTACCATACAATGCTACTGCTTACGCCTGGATGGGTGACAGACCTCCTAGCTACGTATTTAATACCTATTTTATTATATTGAATTTTTAATAGGTATTTTTATATGACCTATGAATCTACCAATGCTTCGTAACCTAGACTTGCTGATGAGAAGAAGCATCAAAGAAACTCACCAGATAGTCATATCGATGATTAGAGGAATCATCTATTAATTTAAGCTTGATAAATAAATTCTAGCAATTTATTAGTACTGACGCTAACATTTTTATATACAAGAGTTGAGGTACAAAGTTGTATCTAATGAAAATAAACCACCTCGTCACTAACTCCCTAAAAACCTAGTTTCCATAAAGTGGTACACCCAATATCGACTATTCAGGGCAATTCATATGAAATATTTGGACCTAATCGATACCTGAAATAGTAAACACTCATTTACTCATGATAGAAATGCGAGCATTATTCCACTCATGATAATAGATAAAATTGACTCGTAGACTGCTCCGCCTGCTACAATGTCTAGAATTATTTCATCTTTCTGAAACAATTCTATATTCTAATCATAACTGGAATTATTTTACCTCAATGAGCAAAGTAAATTAAATGTAGTTACACCTTTAAACCATATTTCAAATGTAGCCCATGAAACCCCATAGTTCATAACCACATTTGGAAACCATTATTCACAATTGACCTTTACCTACTTATTCACGTCTACCAAACTTCCTACAATCATTAACAACCTATTACATGAAACCTAGTTCCCTAAAACCAACTCTAATAATTATTTAGCCCTAACTCCCTATTACCTACTACAAATGACTTTAAACCTAACTCTATTCTCAACTAGTCCCTACTCTAGTGTAAGCAAAACCCCAATAATTATTTATTAGTGTTATGAAATGTGAATCCTACTATAACCCAAGCTGTATCGTTCGGTAGGCTAGACCGAGATAGGCAACCTAAAGCCTGTGTATTTGCTCCATTCACAACTGTCCGAAGACTAAAGGGATCTGTGAATGATGCGCCCTAACGTATATAAGGTAAGTACATAAATATATTTAATAAAGAACGAACTTCAGGCACACACAAGATCTCTACGAGTGAACACCGTTCATAGCGGTCGACTTATTGGAAATTGCGACCTTCTCGCATCAATCTGTGGCTAGACCCCAAAGCACGTAAGAGTATATCATCATCTATGTTGATAAAGAGATGATGCCAAGCCCTCTTAAACTTGGTAACAAAACTAATAGGATTCCAAGCTGTATCTCTTTTTCTCCTCGAGGATGAGATCCAACTTGTTAAATAGACCATGCTATTCAGACATTGATCTGGCTCGATATCAAATCAAAACACACAAAAATCATAAAATAAAATCTAAATTCACAGTTGAATAACTCACCATAATTCAAAGTATTTGCACCATAATGAACCACTCAACTATGATAACGGTAATTAATAAAATAGTACCTTGAATTATCACTACGGTAAAACGAGCCAGCTTCAAATGACAATCCGCACAACAACACAAGTAAGAATGAGCACCCCGAATCGAACCCCACGCGCTATTTATACCTTGATATGTGTTAGCCTTCCAAATTGAAACCTTTGAGTGAATTGTCCGCAAGCTTAATTACCCTACAATCCAAGCAATACAACACCTTACGTCAAGCAAATATGGTCGCAAATCACTTGTTTCATGCAATACATACGCTCTTATTGAAATGAATTGTACTCGCGGGCAGGTGCAATAACAAAATAACAAGCTTCGCTCAAGCGAAACAACACCTTACGTCTTGCATATACGATCGCAATTTGTTTGCTTTAAATACTAGATACGCTCTTATTGAAACTCATAATACTCGAAGAGCTGGTGTATCAATATGAATAGGTATATTTTAGTGTTGTGGGTGACGTTCCAATTGTGCTTACATTTTATTACTTTATTTTATCCAACGTTTATATAATTTTTATTTATTACTGATGAAATACTTATGATTAATATATTAATACTTCTTTAGCATTCAATAAAGAATATGAATGTGCTTTGACAACATAGTTCTAGTTACATCTTTGTTTTGTAGCTTGACTCCTGCAGTATTTGATAGTGACAATTTATTCAAATATTCAAAGTTCAAATGTGCCATTCTTTGATGCCACAAGTATAAATCATTATCCTTTGAAGCAGATATGTATGCTGGTACACTATGTGTATTGAGCCTGTACATATTGTTTGTCATTTTGGCAGCTGCCACTTGTTCATTGTTTCTGTTCAAAATCTTGCAACCTTCTTTGTCAAATTCCACTTGACAGCCATTTTTTATAATTTGACTGACAGAAAGAAGATTAGTGGCCAATCCAGGAACATAAAGAACATTCTGTACCTTAATGGTATCCAGCTTGCCATCTTTGTTGTTCACATTCAAATTCACTGTACCACATGCCTTCACTAACAATTTCTTGTCATCTGCCACCTTGATAGAACTAACCGGAGGTGTAATTTCATCATACAGCCAGTCTCGGTGCATTGTCAAATGCATAGATGCGCCTGAATCGATAAACCAACCACTGTCATTGTTTATCGTTGCAGAAAATACAGCAACATAACCAGTGCTGTCATTGGATTTCTGTGCTTTCTCCTTCTTATTTCGACAATATTTACTTATATGTCCATATTTGTTACACACAAAGCACCTGGGACCTTTGCTTGTCTTATTTGATTTATCTGAAGCTTGTTTGGCAAACTGCGAAAGAGTTCCCTTGCCTCTATTTACATACAGCGCAGTTGACTCAGAGTTCCTCACATCTTGAAGAAGCTTAGTTTTCACAGAATCAGCTGTGATTGCCACACCAGAGCTTTCGAGAGCCATAATCATTGGTTGATACATCTCGGGTAAACCAGCCAGTAATAACGAACCTAGCCATTCATCGTTTACATCAAAGCCAATGTTTCTGAGCTTATGTGCCGTCGACATTATTTTATTAACGTAGTCTTCAATGGTCTGACTACTATCTAGCGTTGTGGTTATCAGATCTCTCAACAGACCAACTCGGCGTGTCAAACCTTTGTCATCGAAAGCTTTTTCAAGGTTATCCCACACTTCTTTTGCACTTTTAGCTTCTTGTATGTGTACGTAATTGATGGGATGAACGAGTAAAATAATTTTTGATTTCGCTTTCGTGTCTAGTTTGGCATCTACTTTTTCTTCGGCGGTTACACAAGACCATAAATCCTCGTGTTCCAAGTAAGTTCGGACGGCAAATTTCCACGTAGTATAATTTTCTCTTCCGGTCAGCTTTTCAATCAGTGCCATCGTATTGTTCGAAGACATTTTTGCTGATGAAGAACAGAAATCACACAAAACAAATGACGGTTTCTTGTGCACGAGACCGCTTGCCGATTTTTGTTGATAATACACCGAATTGCGAGTACTACTGAACGTTATCCATTAGTTTATCGTTTTTACTTTCACTTTTTGGAAAAATCAGACGGACTGGGTCATAACCTGATATATTTAATGAAAATAAAAATGGTTTCTCGTTTTAGAACGCGCAATTTATTTGAGAGATTTTTAAAGAAGACATTTGTATAAAAGTTGTCAGCACTGATATCTTGTCTATGTGAATAGTGTTGTACAAACAAAATAGTGCTGCTACGGATCGTCAAATTTAAATATTACAACAAGTAAACTATTGCGCGCGAGCTTAAAGTATGGAAGATGATTTTTATGGAATAATTCTTTATTGCGTGAACCGATTTTCACCGGTTTTACTTTATTTGAAAGCACGTCATTTCATTGTGATTTTGTAGAAATGACAGGTACAATAAACACCTGTTTATACGGTTAAATTACAAACTTAGTTCAGAAATTATTTTTGTAATTTTTTCAAAAACTATTCAACCTATCAAGTTCAAAATAATTTTCCTACAAAGTTTTTATAAAGTTCTACTTTTGAGATTTTTTTCATATTTTTAAAACTTATGGTTCAAAAGTTAGACGGGGGCGACACATTTTTTTTTACTTCTGGAGCGATTATTTCCGAAAATATTAACATTATCAAAAAATGATTTTAGTAAACCCCTATTTATTTTTAAATACCTATCTAACAATATATCACACGTTAGGGTTAAAATGAAAAAAAAAATCACTCCCCACTTTACGTATAGGGGAGGTACCCGAATAAAATATTTTTTTCCACTTTTTATTTTACCACTTTGTCGGCGTAATTGATATACATATTAGTACCAAATTTCAGCTTTCTAGTGCTAACGGTCACTGAGATTATCCGCGGACGGACGGACGGACAGACGGACGGACAGACATGGCGAAACTATAAGGGTTCCTAGTTGACTACGGAACCCTAAAAAGTGTCTGTGTGTGTGTGTGTGTGTGTGTGTGTGAGAGAGAGAGAGAGAGAGAGAGAGAGTGTGTGTGTAACCTGTAAGTATGTAGGATTGTCCTTTTTCGCACCAAGTAATGTTAAGTTATTCTAAATTATTGTTTACATCAACTGTAGTAGATGCTCTGTCTCCTCATAGGTTTTGGTTTTAAGCCACATAGTAATTACTTTTTTGCACTCGTAGTATGATGTATTGTGTATATCCAATAGTTTATTGATTTAATTGTAAAGATATGATGATTTTACACGAGAATTGTTATTTGTCGCTTTTTATTATAGTTAGGATTATACGGTAGACTTTTGTGTTTTTTTTTAGAGTGATTTGCAATATATATAGTTTTCTGACAGAAAGAAGGTCACTGTAATTATGCAGTAATTCAGTGGAAAATGATAGTTTTTTGAAATACATGACCTTTAATAGGCTACGTTGTGCTCGTTCTAGATCGATAAACCGACTTTTCGCTGCACCCCCCCCCCCCAGACACTTATGCAGTAAACCAAAATAGATTGCACCAAATATATATAAATTTCATTTTCTCAAACATACAATGAAATATTGATGTTATGTTCCTTATAATAGGCTGCGAAGTATGACGTTTCAGGTGCGGCTAGGACAAGTGGTCGTTAATGGAATTTCATACAAATCTTGCAGGCCTAGGCCGGCAAAGTCCTCTTTTTTAATTTCCATTTCACATAAATTTGTGGCACAGGCATCATGACATTCTGCCACTATGCGTATTAAAAATAAAACTTTGATATTTTTGTTGTTCATTTCATTGCATGTTTGAGAAAAGCACTATACATACCTCGGCGGGAAATATGGGGTTGCCCGCCTTAGACCTATCCGGCCTCGCTTCGCTCGGCCGTCTATATGTCTTCGGCCGGCAACCCCTTTCGTCCCGGCCTCTGTAGTAATGTACTATTAAAATATTACGAGACTTGAGCTGCTGTGTAGTTTTTTTCCCTGGTACAATATACCTTAGCGTCTTAAAGATCCAAACGAGCTTTCTAAGTCTACTAACAACTTGGTCAAGGTGAGAATACCAGTTAAGATTTTCGTCCAAAATGACTCCCAGATATTTAATTTCAGCGACTTTATCAATGGTTGGGCAGCTACAGACAAATGAATTTGTCAACTGGCACGAGTGTATTTTAAGATCAAGGTTAAAATTTGGTTGAGTGGAATTTGTTATGCTAAAGCACATGTATTTAGTTTTATTAGTATTTAATGTTAGTAGATTAAGTTTGAGCCATCTTGAGATCTTAGCCATTCCCAGTTCAGCACTGTTTTTAACATCCTCCCACGATTTACCGGTGAAAATAACTGCTGTGTCGTCAGCGTAAGAGATTATTTTAGCATTAGGGATGATCATATCACAAAGATCATCTATGTAGACTAGGAACAGAGTAGGTCCCAAGACGCTTCCCTGAGGAACTCCATACAAAACGTTCTCGTCCTTACTGTTATATTCGCCTAGCTTAACCCGTTGCTTTCTGCCAGACAGATAATCCCCAAATAATGAAAGTGGTAATCCTCTGACCCCTTTCTTATCTAACTTTTGCACAAGAATAGAGACAGAGACGGTGTCAAAAGCCTTTTTCAAATCAAGAAAGACAGCTAAGCTCTTGTTATTATTGTCGAGGTTTTCTACAACTAACGAAGTGAGATTAGTTATTGCGTCTTCAGTCGATTTTCCATGTCTGAATCCGAATTGTGAATTCGATAGGAGATCAAACTTATTTAAGTAGCTTAACAGTCTGGCATTGAGCACCTTTTCAAGGATCTTCGATATCACAGGTAGAACTGAAATGGGTCTATAATTGCTGACGTCTTCTCTGTCCCCACTCTTGTACACAGGAGTGATTACAGATTGTTTCAGTGCTTTGGGGAAGATTCCATGTTCAAAACAGAGATTAACCAGATGAGTTACCACTGGAACTGTTTCGTTAGCTACGTATTTTAAGAATTTGGTTGACAAATTATCCCATCCCGGCGCACTGTTAGCCTTCATATTTGATAATAAATTAAAAATCTCGTCTTGGCTCGCTGGAAACAGTGCAAATGAGCTGGATTGTACGGGAAATCTATCAAGACACAAATTTGAATCACTCTGCGAGTTAGGTCCAATTTGTTGAGCAAGATCCTTTCCGATATTCGCAAAATATTCATTTATGAAATTAGCTGACTCAGAAATCGTGGGCTTTATGTTAAGTAACTCAGTATGAAGTTTATGTGGTTTATTGGAATATGTTATGTTTTTTATATTTTTCCAGAGTAATTTATTGTCATTCAAAGAAGCAGCAAGAAGTTCTCTTTCGTACTTTCTTTTAAGTTTTTTTATGAGTTTGTTACAGTAGTTTCTATAACGGGTGTACGTTATTTTTAAAATTACATTATAAGGGTCGTTACGAGCCTTCTTTTGTAAATCATTTCGATTTTGTATACAACGTAGTATCCCGGGAGAGATCTATGGTTTGATTATTCGCTTTGTACTGGGTATTAGCCGGACGCAGGTATTTGCTTTTATAGACTCGCTTAAAATATATATTAGACGGTTTGTTACGGCTTCTGGATCATTGCAGAGTAATAGTTGTGACAAGTTCCTTTGCCGTATGTACTTTAGAGCGTTTTCAAAATTTACCGTTGTTTTAGTCTTATTTATGGCAGGGCTATATTTATGGTTTTTTATCTTGGCTAATGAAAGAAATGTTGTATAGTGATCAGTAGTTGAGGTCTTTATAATAGCTATAGTAGGGTCGAATTTGATTTTATTTATTTTCAGAATAACATGGTCTAAACAATTTTTTTCTCGAGTGGCTTTTGTATGGCCAGCTAATAGTCCAAAACTCGACAACATATTTAAATCATTTGTTCTATTTTTATATTCATGCGAGGGTTCTAACAGATTTGGCTTTATATTAATATTGATGTCACCCTTGATTATTAAGCTACTTCCACAATGTTTCCAGGTGAGTTTTTAATGAGTCTATAAAGCTTTCAGCATTCGATGTAGAAGGAGAGCGATAGACGCCTAAAATCGTGTTATTAAGTAGATCAACCTGAAGACATGACGCTTGAGTTAAGTTAATTTCTTTTACTCTATGTTTCAATGTGTTTTTAACATATAGGTATATAACGACTCCATCATTTTGGTTCAGCTGCCTTGAGGTAAAATAGGAATCGTAACCACCAAGTTGAGGCAAGGGTTTGTTATAGTTCAATCTACATTCTGTTAGGATGATTAGATCAGATTTATAAGTAAGGCCAGATAATGTGAGAATAAAATCATCAAAATTACAATAAATACTTCTTATGTTTTGCGTAATCATCGTAAAGTCATTTTTATTTATGTGTACAAGCTGCGTCAATTCCTCGATGCTGTCACACTCGATGGTTCGCGCTATTTTAATATCATCTATCTCTGTCATTGATTGTAAGGCCTCAGACTGTTTTGTCAACTAGGAAGAAACTAATAAATATAAGTGCGGTGTTTTGTGTGTTATTTAATAATTTACGTGTTATATTGTTATCAAATGAATATAACAACGAATATGTGTATGTGACTTGTAAAATAATGTATTTTAGCACTTTTGTGAGACAGGGAGCTTGTGAATACGTTTCTAAATAATTAGTGTGTAAATGAGTATTTGATTTTCTTGTGTGGTGGAGTGTGTGTAGCATGTGTAAAAGCAGAATAACATTACATGCTGTGAGTAGTCTAATTTTTAAAATTAACAATTTCCTAATTGGTGAATTTTAATACGAACATAAAATTATAATATTGGACTCCAAAACGTAATAGCCGTGGTAGCCGTGGCCGGCTAGTCAGTCCTGCAGCAGGCGCTGCACCTGTTCTTCCGTATTGATTTGGATGATTTGTGATACGTCGGTCTTTCGTACATATACTTTGCCATAGGATGTCCAGCAGTATTTATAATCCTTTGACTTCTTAAGGTCTCGCGCCAGGAAGTGTAGGCGCGAGCCCTTGAATGTCAGGTGCTCCGAGACGTATACCGACGTGTCCTCCTTGGAGGTGAAGCCAAGGTGCTTAGCGCAGAGTCTAGATGACTGCCTACTATTGAAGGTCTTTGCCGCCTTAATAAGCTCAAGCCTTAGTAGCGCTGAATTTGTCTCAACCACAATCGGTGTATTCTGATGATCTTGATTCTTCCCACGCACCCTGTAAATATCTTTTACGTCAGATTTAGATATCACGCAACCCAAGTTCCCTGATAGGCGCATAACCATTTCTAGCAGGTCTTGTTTGGTCTCTTCTTTTTTTCATGGCACGTTTTTTATTTCAATGTTTGTCTTACGGGTCCCGACTTGCATCTCTTCCAATTTATTTTCCGTAATGTAATTGGTATCCTGCTGTAGTTGAATTTAACATGTTAGAAAGTGGGTTTAAAGCCAAGCAGAACCACAGTGAGCTCAGTGCATCGCCTTGGAATATACCTCTCTGTATTTTAATTGGGTCAGATGCTATAGTTGCAGTATGGGCACTAAGTTTCAGTCGGGTCGTCCAGGTTTTCATGGCAGTCGTTAAAAGTTTAATTATTTTAGGGTGTATGTTATATATTTGTAGAACTTGTATCAGCCAAGAGTGTGGAACAGAATCGTAAGCTTTTTTGTAATCTATGTACATAGAATACAAGTCAGACTTGGTTTTATTGACGTATCTCAGAATTACAGCGTCTATGGTTAGTTGTTCCTTGCAGCCCTGGCTAAACTTACTGCATCCTTTCTGTTGTTCAGCCAGGATGTTATTGTCGTCAACGTGTTTATATATAAGTTCAGAAATGCAGCTTGTTAAAATCTTATACAGGGTTTGCAAACATGTGATGGGTCTGTATTTAGCAGGGTTGGTAAGGTCATTTTGGTCTTTTGGTATCATGAAAGTAATTCCAGAAGTAATGTATCGTGCTAGGATCGTCCGTAAACTTATTTAAGTAATTATGTAGGTAGGGATGAATATATGTCAACTTCTTGTACCAGTAGCTGTGAATATAATCTGATCCAGGTGCTTTCCAATTATGTAAGTTACTTAGTACTTTTATAAATATATCTATGGGGATGGAGTCAAAAACCATTTGTCTTATATTAGTACTATTCCTAAGAGTTTCGGTATTTATCCATTCAGCTTCGGTGTTATGATGAATTGGTTGTTCCCAGATTCCTGCCCAAAAGAATTGTAACTCTTTCGCGTCAGGTAAGTTATCAGTACTGATGTTACAATCTTCTGAAGAATTAGTTGTAACCTGTCTTATTTTTCTGTAAAATACCTTCTCATTATTGTGAAATTGGATATTCTGCTGTTTTCTTAGTGTACATACTTTATATCTACGTAAATGTGCTGCTGTGAGTGCAAGTTTTTGTTTTAGTGTGTCTAATGTGTGTGTAAGCTGTGAGTTTGGTTCTTCATGTACAGAGTGAATTTTGTATTATTCACATGGTTATGAACGTTTCGGCTTCTAATCCCGTTAATAAATTGTGTTAATCTACCTATTTTTGCTCGTATGTCTTGTAGTCGTCTTTGTAGTCGTCTTTTCCACTCTGGTCTTTTATCTTTATATACAGAGCGAGATCGAGAAATGTTTGTGGGTTCTAGTGATATTTTTGCTCCATATACTTTGGCGGCTGTCCAATTGTCCATGCTGCACAGTATATGGCTGTCTGAAGAGTATTAAAGTCGGTGTAGTTGTTAACATACTCAGGAAGTGTTATGTTATTAAGATATTGTACTATATTTGAATTTTTTTTGGATGATTTTTGCTTGGAAATAAATGCTCTACATGTTGGTGCATGTTGGTGCATGTTGGTGCAGTATCTCTAAAGTGTTGGAATGTCAGTTTAAATGTTTCGTCTATTAATGGGTCTCTTTCAGGAGGCCGTATACTGTTCGAAGATTCTTCCGGACTATTGAGTTGTATATTGTGTAAGAATTGAGTTTCAGGGTCAGGTTCAGGTTGTTGGTTAACATCTGTTATTATTACAAGTACAGTTGAGTTCTAATCATAATGAGTTAAAAGCCTTTTGTTTACACTTAGTAGACAAAACTCTCAAGTCTCTATAGGAGACTCGAGTCTTTTTAGAGGACTCGAGTCTCTACAGAATACTCAAGCTTCGGTTAGTCTAAAAAACTAAGTCAAGTGTTCGGAATGAAGAGTCTTTACCAACACTAACCGTAATAGCAAGGAGGTTATTTCTGGCACGGAACCCTTCGTGCGCGAGTCCCACTCGCACTTGGCCGGTTTTTCTTGTTAAGGATTTCTCTACTTTGACACTTAAGGAGAAAATAACATACCTTTTTTACTTAACAAATGGTTTAATCAATACGTCAAGGGATATCAAAATAATATTTATGGAAATGTACTAGTATAGAATTAACCCATGTCAGAAATAATGCTTTTCCGTTATAGTTGACGGTGCTTTTACACTGGCTGTTATAAATGTTGTATGATATTGTGTAACAAGGATAAGGCTATGTAACACTGATTTTGAAGAAATATTGTTGCTGTTAATATAAAAAATTATTTATAACAGCCAGTGTGGGAGTACCATAATGTAAAACATATATCACAATGACAGCTTGAAAACAGCAAAACATATTACAAAGACAGCGTGTAAGACAGTGTGTAACAAGAACAGAATAATAAAATAAATAATTCTAAACCATCCTTACAACGAAAGTGCAGCCTACAGCCACTATTAAAACACCTACAGCAAAGAAAAGACCATAGAATCTCCCAGAATCATCAGAAGGAGTCTCCTGCTGCTCTATAGTAACAAGTGAGTCGTGCTCAGTCGTCTCTGTATTTGCCTCTTGCGCTGAATCCGTAGTTCGTTCTTGCAATGTTTCTTGCTCTTCTTCTGATTCCTTTTCTTCACTGTTATCCCTTTCCTTGGTGATTGCTCTGATTGAATTCGACCATGACGAATCACCGACGTCGTTCTTGACTCGTAATCGCACCCAGTACTCAGTCGACGGCTCCAAATTCATCAGTGTAGCGATGGTACCTATAATCAAGTAACATTTACTGATATGAGTAGTCAGGAACTTCCTTTTTCAGGGTCCGCAGTAAACAAGGAACCCTTATAGTTTTGCCATGACCGTCCGTCTGTCCCCGGCTTAGCAGCGGTAACCGTTACTACCAGAAAACTGTAATTTGGCTTAGGTACATATGTACAATACATATGAATCACGCCGACATAAACCAACCAACCATCCGGAAAGACGCGCCCTCAAGAGCGCGTGAAGTTCGTGTTCCTCCGAAGAAGAAGCCCTCTCACACCGATGTGGATAAGGAGGGTTTTACAACGGTGTCGAGGAAGCACAAGTCGCGCAAGAGTCAGTGTGGTACTGCAGAACCGGTTGGTTCGGGTTTGCGAGTTGCCATACCGAGCATGGCGCTCAATGTATCGCGCCTGCACTACACCGCCACGGCTGATGATGTGGTGGAGTACATTTGCCAGAAGACCGACTTCCCGCTGAGGGTGTTCCAGCTGCGTTCGCGTCACTACGTGCACTTCAGCTCATTTGTGGTGCGCGTGCCGCGGCCGCTGCAGGAGACCATCGCATGTGCTGACTTCTGGCCGAATTGTGTGGTGTTTCGACGGTTTCGAGGCAACCTACCGAATCCTACACCGGAGACGACGATACAACAGGGCCACGCCGTTTCGTCGCCTAAATAGATATTTATAAGCTTAAGTTTCATGGCGCGTTTTGTTTACTGTAATGTCATGTAAACGTTTGTTTGTTTGTAATAAATAAATAAATAAAGCTATAATAAAGTCTTATTTTTATAACATACAGAGATGCATTTTTTCTTGCAAAACTCATCGTATGGGATATCGCTGGATAGCTCGTTTCAATGTAATATGGGGTTTTCTATGACTATTTTTTGATTCAGTAATCTGTTTGCGTGATATTAAACTTGTTGGAGCAACGAGCGCTATACAGACGGCATGGAAATGCAATGCGTTTGTCGGGCGCGCGAAGCGTGCCACGCAGCATCTGTCTTGTAAGTACCATCGCCAACACAGTAACTGACCATTCGTTCAACTTTACGCGGATTGTAATAGGGGTCACAAATTGTCAGTTAACTGTGTTGGCGTTTGTACACATGGCCAAAATTTTTGTTGATATTTTACCAAATATCAAGAAAAATTTGGTTACCTTATTGGGATGGAGTACTGAAACTAACATGCAGAAACTATGGACTGGTGTCCACAAAACTGCCAAATACACGTGCCATACTGAAGTAAGTTTTGTGGTGTCAGAGCTACTATAAAAACGAGGACACAGTTTATTCGTGGCAGCCAGATTTGCAATGTCCTCCGTGCGTCATTTATTCCGACTTGTAGTAGAGAGCCGAGATGGAAGTGCACGTGACAGATGGCAGGTTATAAAATTCAAACGGCTCCTTGGTGAACATCAGCAAACTCTCTGGACCAGCTATCTTCGTCATGGGGTCTGACGGGAAAATACTACTGGCGAATAACGAACTAGGAATCGCTGTATACATTGAGCCCGGGTCCCGGTGTCAGGGGCGGACTAGCTCGTTGTCGAGAACGGCGTCATTAAGAAGATGGCTGCATGTTCAGCGCTTTTCATCCCGGACCTCGCGCGGAATAAACAAGTGGAGTCTATCCAGCCCTCTTATTCATAAAGCGACTCGTCTTCATCTGTCACCGTACACCTCACCCGTTTTGACAGATTCCATATAAAAACAGGTGAGTTGTGAGGTGAGATGTGCCACCGAGTCAGTTTGTGAATAACATCCCTTGCACGCGCAGGGCTATACGGAGCCGTTTCGGAAATGTGTAATCGAGCATCAGATCAAATTGTTTAAGTAACATTTAAATTATATACCCAGTCCTAGGTGCACTTATTGTGCGCCCTGCAGCCGGGGCATAGAATACGGCTACGGTATCCTCTGCCTGTCGTAGAAGGCGACTAAAAGGGGCTCCTTGGGGTCGAAAACGGTCGCAGTTGGGGGCTACAATCGTCTATGAAAACAGATGGTGCGACCCACAGAAGTGTGATTCTGGGCGGCACTGGTGCGTTCCAAAGAAAATACCAGAGCCGTCCGAAATGAGTTGAGGAGGACGATCGGGGAGTTTTTATTCGGCACAAGTCCGACATAACCTCCGCACTGTCCCCGCGGTGCGGTGGTATCCATAATGGATTTTCCCCCCGGAAAAAAAAGGTGGACTAAAGGATGATTCACAGTAGACCGTCCCGCGTCCGGGCCAGCCCGGACACGGAACGGCCTACTGTGAATCATCCTTTATTGTGATGAAGTCTTATCGATATTAAAATTTAGTTGTTTTCATGAACCAAAATATTCCAAATAAACCTACTATCTTCAAGAATGTCACCAACAGGTACTACATATGGCCTTGCATGTCTCCAGTCTCTTTCTTTCAGTGCTCTTCTCCGCGGCAGTTGCGCTGCAGGCATGAACTGAACTTCAATTTCTGAAAGCAAAGAAATATATACATGCATATAACATGACATAGAATAAGTGTAACACACTGTAAGTAACGGAGGAAAACATTTAGGGGTCCCCCGCACGATTGACTGAACTCGATTCTCCATACAAACGTAGTTTCATTTTCGTTTTAAAACGCCGTGCTGTAATGACATGAAACTTTGTATACACAATGGAATTCGCCATAATCTAAGGCTGGAAATTAGTTTCTGTTGCTAGAAATTGTAATAGAATAAAAATTTGTAGGTAAACGAGTTTTTGAGATTTTTAGGTCTTGTATGAAAACCGGAATCGCTGTATTTTTTCTCCATTATAATTTCTAGCAACAGAAGCTGATGGAAATGGCCTAGATTTGAAATCCCATTGTGTATACAAAGTTTCATATTATTCCAGAATACCGTTTTAAAATGAGAGCAAAACTACGTTTGTATGGAGAACCTAGCTTCCTGCGGACTCTTAACGCATTAACTTTAAATATAAAAAAAAAACGGTCCAGTGCGAGTTTAAAAAGGGCACCGAGGGTTTCGTACAACGATCGAGTACCCGTCCCGACCGTAGTTTTTCAGGAATATTCTTAACAGCGCGATGTACAAATTGAACGCCATGGGTACAGAGAGAGCGCTATGTATCTGCGCATTGAATATTCTTGTTTTACATATTACTTCATATTTTATCGAAATTTATCGACCGTGAAAAAATAAAAAAATCTATTACAGAATGTGCAATTCAAGCCCTTTCATATAACATCCTATTTAACATAGTCACTTTGACAAGTTGTATGGGTAATTGTTCACAGACTATAAAAAAAAATCACAGATCTCGTGCACTACACGACCATCAAGGTACATTGAAAATGAACTCAACAAAATAAAAAAAATGCATTACATTTGCTAACGTTATGCCAATTTGGTTGATATATAATATATAAACATGCTCACATACAAAATTCCTATTAAATTGGCAATTTTTTAAAGCGCAGCCAAGTTACGGTAACCACATAAAAAGGCATTTGCCACTTTATTAATATTCACGCAAGATAACGGCGACTTCAAATTAACTCGACGTCCAAACTCCGACTATAACTATAACAAGAATTTTCAAAGTCGAATTCAACATGACACCCTAGGCCCCAGGAGAAGGATAAATTATATGATATCATAACCTTGATTATTTGTTTACTTTTCTCGCAATCGAAGTGAAAAGCAGATGTATAACTCATGTATAAAACTCATTTTATCCTCTACTTTATATAGCTTGCCCTTGCCTGCGGCTCGGGTCGATAAATTGTCTCGGATAAAATGGCTTGTTTTATGCAATCTCAATCAACTATTTTATTTGCCAAGGTTTTGGAAGATATTGGTCTTCCAAAACATCATTGACTTATCCACGAATTGCTATTTCCCGGGCACTGCAATAATGTGCTATTGTTGTCTCGAACTATAATTAATAATAATTTATTATAGAAACAATACATGTGTAATTTAAACAATTTGAAATATAAAACTAAAACTAACTACAATTGTACAATTGTGTTGATTTAAAAATATATATATTACCTACTAATAGTCGTTCTGACTTTTTGACTTCTTTCAAAAAGGTTATACTACAGCGCAAACCCTTGACCCGATCGTCTTTGTTTTAGGCTCAAATTGTAGCCGACTAAATTGTCCAGAGGAGTTTTGATCAAAATTTTGATATCATTCTTCGTTTCCAAAATATCGAGTGCCAAAATGAAAAAATCGGAGGAAATTGTTTTATTTTTTTCAATATTTCGGCCAAAACTTTTTTCGTTCTGGACTTTCTCAAATAATTATCTTTGCATCTTACACATCTCGTAAATACGCGTCTTTTGAGCCTTGTTTGAATATCATACCTTCACAACTCTCTGAAATATAAGGGGATCGCACTATTTCGTGAAATGGGACCCTATACTGGAGCGAACGAAAAGACATTTCCAATGTCATAAATATTGAAAGAAACATGTTCAGTGCATCTGGGCTACCCTTGTTTATACCTATTCCAAATTTCTATGTATTTAATTATATATCTATTAAATATATCGTCGTCTAGTACCCATAACACAAGCCTTATTGAACTTACTATGGGACTAGTTCGATTTATGTAAAAAATTATCCCCTAATATTTATTTATTTTGTTATTTATATGATAAGGAATATTGTTCGTTATAAACTAAGAATAAAAGCCTTTGGTAACGAACCAATGACAGGCGCTGGCATGTTTTCCTCGCGTTATTTAAAATATGCATACAAACACCGTTGTTTTAAATCAATAAAGCAAATAAATAACTTACTTTTTATATCAAATTGTATTTCTTCGTTCCAGATAAGATTAAATGCAATACTTTTACTTGATGACAGTTCTGGTAATATTTGTACCTAAAATAAAATAAATCATTATATATACCTGTGCTGTAATATAGGTAAAAACTAAAGGAAATAACCTGGTATTTGTGGCGTGTTTGAATAGACAGTTGTTTTGTTAATAACACATTTTAAATATGTAATGCATAACTGAACTGCATAGAACTGCATACAACAGGTCACTTTTTTATGTTTTTCACCTATAGGTACCTAATTGGATTAACTATAAAGCTCGAAACGCACAGAGCCGGCGCGGAGCGGGGGCGGTTTTGATTTTTCCGTAACTGTCGACTGTGGATTACTGCTTCATGTGTCACACATGCCGTCTACGCTCTACCTCGCTATCGAACACCACGTGGTTTTTTTGGTGCGCCGTGCCCTGGACCGTGTTCCCTTTACCGCAAACCCGCCTCCGCCCCGCAACGACGTAGCGCCGCGCTCTGTGGGTTTCAAGCCTTAGAAATAAGTAAAAAAATCAGATGTTACCTTTACAAGCACTACAAGAAATTATTGTGGAACGCGGTGTATAAACCTTCATATAATGGACTATGACACCATTCACATATTTATGCAGCTAATGACTATGACTTGAAAACGTACCTCAGCCGGTTTTTTAGGTACTGCTGATTCCAGTACATTGAAAACCAACTCAGCATCTCCGAGCTGGTTGGACGCTTGACAGATGTAGTCATGGTCAAAACTGTCCTCTGTCACCTGCATTTGTAAGACGGTACCGTTACCGACGACCACTATTTCTGTTTCTGCTATTGGTACTGACTTCGAATCAGCGTTTCTTATGAACCACTTGTAGGTCGGCGGCGGGTAGCCATCTGCCTCGCATTTTAGGGATAAACTGGAAGGCATGATTTTTATTATAAATATTGTGACAGTATGGAACCAATGTAGACGCCTGTAAGGCACGTGGCATCTATAAAGAAACAAAGGTGTTTCATGGCAAACAGATAAAATGTTATGATGTTACACAATTTTTTTAATGTTTATCATGAAATGGTCCTGCCTCAGCATGACGCTGACTCAGGAGTCAGCGCTGGTCTTCCGGCAGGATCATAGATGGGTCACGATCTGTGTGGCACAGCCAAGTTCACACATATGTACACATTTCATAAACAATAAACAAATAAAACTAATATGGAGGTAGTGGAATCGAATCCCGGCTCGGAGTTTTTGAAAAAAGAACCTATAGTACGAAATATCATTTCAAGCAGCTTTTTGGTGAAGGAAAATATCGTGAGAAAACCGGTTTATTCCCAACAAGGTCTAGTTTTCCCTCGGAGTTGGAAGGTCAGACGGCAGCTTTCTGAAAACTACTAGCTCCGGTAGGGACTGGATAACCAGCGCAATTTTTTTTTATCAAGTAGATCCTAGTGTTACGAGTATATAGTGCGAAAGTGTGCGCTACTTTTGTTAAATACTTTTACCTTTTATTAGAATAGAATAGAATAGAATACAAATTTATTGTCACATAATGCACTTTACAAATAGTTAAAAGTAAACATCCTTAAACATTTAATTTATTTCACAAAATAAAACCACGCACATTAATGTAACAATAGGAGTGAACTCAGCGTTTGCTGCGATACAGACTAGCTGCACACAGCGCTGGTTTTCAGTTCACCCCTAATGACAACTGGTTTAACAAAGTGGCGGGTGCTTATATTAACCTAGTACAATTCTTTAAATACGAGTAAAATAAAATCATAAGAAAACTTCGGAAACAAAAGGAAATAAATGAAGGTATACATGTTACTTATTATATTGAATATCATTAAACTGTACCTAAGGCACAAAAAGGAAATATCTTTATAGCAAGACACGAAGGTACGTAGACGAGGAGGAGGGTAGACGTTTTAGGGATTTCAAAATCTCTATTTAATTTTTATCTGTGATTTCCTTTAATTGGCTATGTATAACTATCTAAGACTATATCATGTTTTTGCAGCTGTTGGTACTCCTTAAGTATAAATAAATAAATATTTTTATTGTATGTATTTTCCGCTCACGGGACAATGATGTCCCGGACCTTTGGAAGGCGAGTACGGAGCCGAAGTACCGAGGTGCCGAAGTACCAACCGAGTACCACATAGCCAACATGTAGAAAACCCTTTTGATAATTTAATGAAATGCAAGGGGTAAACCGAGCGGATGTTGTCCCTGCCCGTGTCATGGGACGCACAAAGAGACAGCACTCGGCAGGGTGTAGGTACAGGAATTATTGCTGGTTGATGGAATCTAAATGAACCGGACTGTTGGCTGAATATGATGGACTAATATTATTATTATTATAGTAAAATAAGAGTCATAATCAGGGAAAGAGGACTTTTGCGTAGCATCCGCTCTTATTACCCTTTGTAAGTAGTTACACTGGAGAATCGTTAACAATGGCATAAACGCGCAAGCAATAAAAAAGAGAACATTATAAAATCTAAATGTTACATACTTCTCACCCTCTGTTCCATAAACGTTTTCCTTCTTCTTGTCATCAAATGTAGGAGCATCTGCAAATTGTGAATATCACATTGAATTATTATGATAGAAAAGGTCACCTTCATAAAAAAGGATGATTCCCACTAGACCGTTCTGTGTCCGTAGCTAGATCGGCCGTCAAACGTTTGTGTTGACTAAAATGTCTAGCAAGAGAGTTATTGCCAGAGCTAAATTCAATTTCATCGGCCGAATTGGCGAGAAACTTTCTGGATATCCCTCCGGAAGTCGCGCCTTTTGGTCGCTCGCCAAAGCTGCCGAGGGAAACTTCTGTCAGTCGTCCTTACCAACACTGCGAACCACAGCTGGAGATCAGGCCCACAGTGCAAAAGAGAAAGCCGATCTATTGGGCAGCCTCTTTGCCTCGAACTCCACTTTGGACGATTACGGCAGCACCGTACCTCCCACTATCCCTCGGTGTGGGTATTCCATGCCGGAAATTAACTTTTCACAGAGGAATGTCCGGAGGGAGCAGCTGTCCCGAAACGTCCACAAGTCGAGTGGGCCGGACAGCATACCAGCGGTGGTGCTCAAACGTTGTGCTCTTGAGTTGTGTCCCGTCCTAACGCGACTTTTCGCGCTCTCTTACCGCAAAAGGCAAGTTCCGTCTTCGTGGAAGACTGCCCTCGTACACCCGGTGCCAAAAAAGGGGGATAAACATCAGCTATGGAATGCGCAAGTGAATCCCGCGGTGTCTCGCTAAGGCGATGATGGTAAGCAGCTGATGTTTAGTGGGTAACCTGATGTACAGGAGTCCTACATCACCGATCCTGCCCCCATGAAGGCCGGTACGCATAAAGCATTTTCCAGTGATACAAATAGGAGCTGAACTTTGCTAGCCTCAAGGCTCTTCAATACAGTGCAACCCAATTGCCTATATTCTAAAATTTCCTCCACCGCTAAAGCTGTAAGTACTAGGTAGAGCATTAGAAATTAAATTGCATGTATTCAGCCTACCCCGTAAGTAAGGAATAAGAGCGTAAGTTCTATGTATGCATGTTATGTGTTATTATGTTCTAATGTCATACTTACGGTTGATGTTCAGTGTAATATTGAAAGTTTGGGTTTTTCCACATTTCTCCGCTAATTCAGTCTCCTGAGTAGACACGCAAGTATACTCGCCGCTGTCATCAACACTGAGTGACATAATAGTAAGTAAACCTTCGATTCCGTGCCTGTTGAATTTCGTCATCACTCTGTACTTGGGCATGTCTTGGTAATCAAATTCTGTGAATAAACATAAACCATTAAATTAATCGTCGCGCCGTGCGTTTTATTAACACTTGAACACTTAATATAGTACTAGTACTCGTATAACCGAGTAAGGGTAGCCATATTCCGCTATTTTCTACTTATTTTAGCATGGACCATAATTACAACTATACTTAAAAGCTTTTATTTTGCTTGACCTTGTATATGCGTTTGTCTGTTTTAAATGTTGCAAAACATATTTGGCCAATTTTTGTTACCCAACTTAATTCAATTTACACACTTATGTAATTCATATGTCCAATATTATGTAACCATCAAACTGGTCTGATAATAGAGACGCACGGTAGCCACGGCGACTCTTAGAAATTAAATCCGTCAAAATATGACTCGTTAAGGTAAAAATAGCATAGTCAACGTCGAATTAACACATTTAATTTTTTTTAAGCGGGCTATTTTTCTATGTCATCAAATCGAGGATGAAAAGTTACGTATAACCACAGTTTTTAATTCTAAAAATTATCCCAATTTCATATCAAAAAACAAATTCGAAAGTTCCTCATTCTAAAAGAGATTAAGGCTGGGTTGCACCGACCTACGATCACAGACTGATCAACGTTAAATATGGCGCCCGTAGCTGTCATCCCATAGAAACTTGTCAAACTTTCCATACACTCAAACTTTAACGAACACAGCTTACGATTACAGGCGATTTGGTGCAACCCAGCCTAAGTGACAAGTTAGGCGTCACAGCGTAAAAAATTACACAGAAGCATTAAGTATTATTAAGGTGGATTTACTTAAGAAAGTGTACTTTTTGTGCCTTGTTACGTCATATGCATAGAAGATGGTAGGCTATTTTCACATTTTCGTGAATATCTTGAAAACTAATAGGTATAAAAATACACAAAAAACTATTTTTTGGTTTCTTGTTAACTATTAACGAAATGAGTTAAGATTTCATACTACTTGGAAAATTGAAATGTTATCAATTCTAGTTCCTAATTTACTTACAAATTTACTCCGCACAAATATATTACTCGTGTACATATATACGATACCGCTTATAGCTTTTCCGTTTCTAGTCCATGATATTGTGGCCTCGGGCTCTCCCCTGGTCTGGCAGGACAGCGTGTAGGAGCGGCCCTCATCCGCAGCTACCTCTGTAGGCGTCCCTTCGAAATCCGTAGGATCTAAAAAAAAAACAAAAATATATCATCGATATTTAACAAAGCAGAACCTCATTTCGTAGTTGACCTTAATAGAGTCTAATAATGTAAATGTCCAATCACGATAATATTTTTTTGCAAATAGTACGGGAAAACACATAAAATATATATTATTCTAAATATGTTTCACCTAAGTATTGCACGCTCAACTTACTTATATTATTATATTGCCATTTACGTAAATTTGACTGTTAACCTATGAGAATAAAGATTCTTTAAAAATAAACTTTTCATTCTGAAGTACATACATTTACGCCAAATATGTATGGGTGTGCGTACTAATCGTTTTTTAGTGTTTGCCCATCTACTTATGCATATGTACACGAACAGTTAATATTTTTTTGCCTCTTGCCCGAATAATGCAAAATTGAGTCACGGAAAAACATGCATATCGAACAGGTCAGAGGATCCGTTCGTGCCATTTATCTTTTTCCATATTCATACATATTTCTGACAGAGCGATCTATTTATGATTGACCGACCAGCGATTGGGCCTAGTCTCACAAAGCGATAACAAGGCCTAAGATGTTGCTCACGGTTCAGTAATAGTCTATTCACTCTTGCCTTGAAGAGCCCCAGATTGTATGTATCAGGAAATAGGTAGACGACGGCAGCAAATTCCACTCCTTTGCTGAACCAAGTCGCTCTGTATGACTAAATGGTAGCTTAACTACTAAACCTTGAGAAACTTACCATGACACAATGAAGATATTCCAGTTATCCAAATTTCGTCCCCCGCCTGGACTTACAAGAGATTACAACGTCCTTAACGTGAAATCAGACGATTCATTTGTTGTTTGTTCATTGCAAAATACATCTTTCACTCAAGGTTCACACCTTCATTCGAGGTAACCGTTTGATATCACCTTCTTTGAGCGGGGATATATCAGTACTCACCAATGACACAAATGGAGATATTCCGAATCTCGCCCCCCGCCCGGCAGACCCACACCCCGCTATCGGGGACCCTGGCCTCCGTTATATTCAGTAGCAGCGCCGGAGCTCGTGATTGCACAAAGTACTGAGACGAGTACACGCGCTCAGATTGCAGCCGAGAGATGGCAACACCCATCGGGTTATACCATTTTATCTGCGGGCACAACATTTTATGACACCAAAGCATTTACAATACAGCTGGATAGACGATGACGGTTAAAACTTGTTCAGGTATTTTTATGGAATGGATTGACAACGGCAAACTACCAGACAAACGCAATGGCCTTAAATTCAAAGAACAATGATTGCGAGCGCATACTTCAGTTTGTTTCGAGAGTGAATGAGCGCCTGTCCCTCTCTTCTGGTGCCTAAATGTCTACGCCCTTAAAAATAACTGTCAAATTATCGTAACCTTGGGCTCTCTACATCGTTATTTCGGATCGTTTCGAGTAATTAACGGCCACGTTACACTTACACACACGTTCTAAATAGACTTAAAGTCATAATTAACTCTATTTTAAACCCTGACACAAAAAGAGAGGGATGTTATAAGTTTTACGTGTCTGTCTGTGTATCTGTCTGTGGTATCGTGGCTCCCAAACGGATGAAGCGATTTTCATTTAGTTTTTTTGTATCATAAATCATTTTCGTAGCCATGTTTCATGAAAATCTGTTCAGCCATTTTTGAGATATTGAGCTTTGAAATGAAAATGTCGGGTGGTTTTCAACTTTTCTAAGTTGAAGTTATCTTAGTACAACGTAAACTAATACAAAATTATCACATCCTTAAAAATATATGGATTGAAGGAATTGTGAGATTGTTCTAATCCCAAGACATGGTAGAACAACGTACCTCTTGGTTTTTGCTATTTGCTTTACAACTTATTATTTGCCGTTCGCCTGCCTCCACAAATATTCCGTTCTCAAAGTCAGAAATGTCATCCAGTGGCATTAAGTGGCTATTGACATGTCCACTATTATGTAGTCCATAAACTGAAAAATATCCGTTTCGTTAATATTTGTATGAAAATGATTTAGACATATTCTGACAATCTTGAATGGAGGGAAAGAAACATTAGCAGAATGACAGTTAAGTAAGAGTTATCACATTGGCGATTTGCGGCGGAAAACCAATAAGATGGCTGCGCAAGCGTGGCGAGCACGCTGAAAGCACACTTACTTACAATACAGTACAGGGGTGCTACCGCGAACTTCGAAAATCGAACTTCGTGTCGTACCCGTCCCTTTCCGTCATATAGTGTATAACACTAGAGTGAAAGGGACGACACGACACGAAGTTCGATTTTCGAAGTTCGCGGTACGCCCTCAGAGTATTTAAATAGGGGTGCGCCATGACTATGATGTATCCAATATTTTTCTGACTATACTCATGTAAACATTATACAAGGTGGTCTCTGTAATAGGGGCAAATATTTAAAAGGACGCTTCCTTAGAGCATCTACAGTCCAAAAACAATCCGTGTGTCCAAAAACAAAAAAAAACGTTTCGGAGAAATTTTTATTTAAAGTTATGAACTCCGAGTAATGGATCTTGATACCACAACATTATAGCGCATCAATCAATGCAGTGTTTGAGGTAGTATCACGTTATGACTGTTATGAGTCATAATTGATTTTGAATTTTTTGTGTCCAATTATATTTTTTTTTTTGTGTTATAAATTAAATTGACATTAATATCACTTCAGAAGAGAAATAAAAATACGCGTAAGCTATCTTTGAAGAAAAAAAACAGAAAAAACTTTTTTTATCAACTGAGATCTCTTGGAAATAATAGCTGGCCTGCTAAATAGTCGTCCGTTCATTGTTTTGCTCCTGTTACAAGGTGGGCTCTGAATATACAGGGAGAGCAATCTAAATAGGTCCCTATAGGAATTAGGTATAGGGAGGTATCCCAAGGAAGGTGTTCTTGGTAGCGAGTAAGGTCGCCAGAGCTTCTGAAGATGTGACCTCACGCAACGCATCCTGAAATAAAAAAAGTGTCGGCGTAGGCTACGGTGTCTACTTACCTCCAGGCAGCCCGTATGCACGATTGCCGCGTTGTAATAAATTAAAAAAAATACAGTAAACAGAGCTACGAATATGGTTGAAAGGAACCATATCGCAAAAAAATATAAGTACTTAAGAGGTATTTTTACACAACTCACCTGCTCTATAAAACATATACACAAACACGAGAATATAGAATACCCACTTCATTCTTTCTGTCAAAATAAGATACTTTTTTTGCAATAACTATGATTATCCTAACATCACTCGATTTTTGCGACACAATTTCGTGGTGACAGTCAAATCGCGAATGGCCCAACGGTGTGTTGTACAGCCTAATTAAAATTGTTAATTAGAACAATGTCGGATGAATTAACACGTAACATTAAAAAGGTCACAATATTGCACTAAATAGGGGAAATTACTCGTAGATCAGGGGGAAGCTACTAATTACGTGAATTATAGAGATGGTCATACCCACTATATTTGTCTACGTATGAATATACAGTATGCACAGATAACCTCCACTAGATAGCCCCTATGGACGAATTAATTCGAATCAACAGTCACCAAAATAAGCGGTAGGTATGTGCGGGTCGCGGAGAGGTCGGCCTATGTCCAGCAGTGGACGACTGTGGGCTGATGATGATGATGATGATGATGATGAGACATCTCCTTCGAGAAAGGAGTGTATAATTTTTAAAGGGTTGGCAAAGTTGCAGGCGTCCATAGGCTGCGGTAACGGCTTACCATCGGGCGGGCCGTACACTAAACTTGGCTACCGACGTGATATAAAAAAGTTACATAGCAACAAATAACTAACTAAGTATGTCAAGGGTCGGCAATGCGCATGTGACACCCCCGAAGTTACAGGCGTCCATAGGCTGCGGTGACCGCTTACGGCCGGACGCTTGTTTCCTATGTTTGCCACCGACATGGTTTAAAAAAGTTACATGGCAACTATGTCCAGGGTCGGCACTGCGCATGTGATACCCCGAAGTTGCAGGTAATGGTGACCGCTTACCATCAGGCGGGCTGTACGCTTGTTTGCCACCGACGTAGTATAAAAAAAGTTACAAAGCAATAAACAACTACGCCCCTATGGACTGCGGCTACCACTTACCATCAGGCGGACAGTACACTTATTTGCCACCGACGTGATATAAAAAAATACATAGCAACGAATAACTAACACATCAAGGGTCGGCAATGCGCATGTGACACCCTCGAAGTTGCAGGCATCCATATACCGTCATGGTATAAAAAAAATTGTTGTGTCCCACTGCTGGGAAAAGACCTCCCTCCTTTTATTCCACGTATTCCTGTCCTGCGCAGTCTCCCACGAGTCTTGATCAAAGACGTCGATTTCACGGCCGCTACGCCGTGCTCGTTTTTGTAGGACCCACTCGGTGGTGATTTTTGTTTTTGATTGGTATAAGTATAATTATAGATGCCTACAAATTGAAATATAATCGTTTTGTTTATGACCTAAAGACCGATACAAAGTTCAAACAGTTTGTATCGGTCCTTCGGAGATCAACATAAGCTGGACGAGTGCATTAGAAAGCCGCGTGTTTTGAACTCTATTAATAATAATAATATTCTTTATTGCACTACAAATACAAGAGTAAAATGTGTAAAGATTTGGCAGTATTAACAACGGTGACAACAGGCGGTCTTATCGCTTTAAACGATCTCTACCAGACAACCTTTGGGTAGCAGGAAATATTTGAACAAGATTAATAACAGGCAGTGCAGAAATACAGCAAGAAGAGCGTAATAATAACACATACATAATCATAGTATACAATAAATACACAGATAAATAAATAATAATAATAATAAATATTAGGGGATAATCTGACAACAACTAATAATAAACATTAGGGGAATAACAGCCCGAAAAGTGAAGTGAGTGAAGTGAAGTATTATAGAATTTTGTGGTGGAGCGAGAAGATGGTTTTGCGAAGATCGAATGGACGTTCAAAACGCTCTTTGAGATATGGAGGAGTTGTGGGGACAATAATTTTTAAGAAAAAAAAAACCGACTTCAATGGGGGAGTCCGGTGAAAGATTATTAATCTTAGATGGTGCACTCTTAGATTCCATACAATAAAATACAAAAATGGCTATAAGTATGTTTATAATGGTAGAAGACTAAGTACCCTCAATTCCTCATGAAATTATGGAAAAACCTTGCTTGCTTGACAAACAAAACGAAGAGAACAAATCGCCAAACGTGAACTACGCGTCGTTGAAGATTTCCGTCCAGATCATCATCAGCAGTTCCACTTCATCAAATGTCACTTTTATGAATGAAAATGCTTGATTAGTTCATGAAAATACTAAAATCACTATTTGTGTGCCTTTCACATTTGAGGAGTTTCCTCGATTCCTAATGGATCCCATCATCAGAACTCGAGCATGACAAAAATCAATCGTGAAAATAGAACTTGCTTAACAAACACAGCTAGAAGGACAAATCGCCAAACGTGAACTTTTCGTCGTTGAAGAGTTCTGTCCTGATCATCATCAGCAGTTCCACTTCATCAAATGTCACATTTTTGTATGATATTGCTTGATTTGTTGATAAAAACACAAAAATCACTACATGTTTGCCTTTAAGATTTGAGGAGTTCCCTCAATTCCTCATGGATCCCATCATCAGAACTCGAGTATGACAAAAATTAATCGTGGAAATAGAACTTGCTTAACAAACACAGCTAGGAGGACAAATCGCCAAACGTGAACTTTTCGTCGTTGAAGAGTTCTGTTCTGATCATCATCAGGAGTTCCACTTCATCCAATGTCACATTTTTGGATGCAAATACTTGACTTGTTGATAAAAACACAATAATCACTATATGTTTGCCTTAAAGATTTGAGGAGTTCCTTCAATTACTCATGGATCCCATCATCAGAACTGCCTTTTGACAAAAACGGGATCAACTTGGATATATATACATACAATCAAAAAAAGAATTTTTCAAATCGGTTAAGAAGTGACGGAGTTATGGAGTAACAAACATTAAAAAAAAAAAAAAACATACAACCGAATTGATAACCTCTTTTGAAATCTTGAAGTCGGTTAAAAAGTATGCTATAGAGTAAGGCAAGAATATGAGAATCACGACGATATTCACAATGTTTTGTTGCAGAGTGTGTTACAAAATACTAAGTGATTCAATGCAACATGGAAATAGTTAATACCTGATATCCATACAACGTTTCTATTACAATACCTAGGAACAGAAACTAATTTCCTACCTAGATATGGTGGATCCCATTGCGTATACAATGTTCCATGTCGTTTTAAAATGAGAACAAAACTAGGTTTGTATGGAGAAATGAGTTCAGTCGAGCGTGCGGGGGCTCTTAAGAGGTTTTATCATATGGTCGTCCACCTACCTGGTCTAGCTGCCTGCAAAATTATTGAGTTTTTTTTAAGAGAGCTGTTTGTTTTATTTGGTTTCGCTTAGGATTTCTAAAAATATTCGATCCTAGAAACAACTTTTAGAAGGTGTCTACTTAGAAGGAGGAAAGTAGCTCTGAGTAACATCACAAGCGTCACAGGCTTTCGGCTCACAAAAAATATTTTCCGACCGTAATACGATAATGTGGGCGATTTGAAAAAGTACTCCGTCAGTGGAAATTAACTTACGAGAAACGGAACACGTTGAGAAGGTAAACATGAATAGTTCTCAATAAACTACAAGTATATTCGGTGTTTTCTTATAGCCTGTATCTGCTAGCTAAACTTCTAGCTCGGAGAGTACTTGAGTGGTGAGTAAGTATAGGCAGAGAGTCTTCCTCAACATTTTCTCGGGAAGTCGAGCGTGTATATTGTACGAGTGGATCATTGAAATTTTGAGTTATATAATGTACAACTTTTACCATATTGAAATTCGAACAGGATCAAAGTGTTAGCACGATTCAAGATAACTTGTCACATAGTGTAGATGGAACATTAAGAATGTTTGTTGGAAACGAACAAGCATACTTCACTAATTCTTAATAGCTAGTCTAAAATTAACTCCACCGGGGTAATTAAAATATTTCCCACACAACACAACAAAAAACCATTTCTACTAGACGAAATAGATTTTTAATACTCGTTTATATCACGTATGTATAGATCGCAAACCTGGACGTGTCTGACTGAGCCGCGCGAGGCAGGATCATAGATAGGAGGCGAGGGGCAGGATGTAAGTACTTTTAGTATGTACTAAAAGATTGAGCTTATAGGGTGACGTGCGGTCACCAAACTCACATAAGTTTGGTGACCGCTAAGCTCAATCTAGTGGAGGTGATCTATGGCAGTATGTAAAGCAACGAGAATCCAACCTTAAAATCCCTTAATCATAATTCATAATTAATGAAATGGTGTGTCATGGTTGTATCTTGTCAACATCAGACAAGTTTTTCCCGCGCTCCTTGACTAAAAAATCCGGTTCATAGGACGCTAATGCATGTACAGTCAGCGAAAAAAGTGGTCCAGGTACCACTTTCCCACCCTATTATTAGTGTGTTAAGGGTCAATAGTAGCAGATTACTTGCATGGCTGACTGCACTTCTATAAATTCCCTCATACTACTGAGGGGTGATGACGTTATGTCTTCCTGTGTGCGTAAGTTTCATCTTAATGTCATACTAAAAAAATACATACAGACGAACATAGAACCTCTTCCTTTTTTGAAGTCGGTAAAAATGACATAGCTAGCTGGTCAAAATATTTTTGCGCGTTGCTGCGGGAGCATGGCATTGTTGGGAGCTGCACAGATAATAGTGACAGGTAGTATTGTTTGTCAGACGTAACATATTACCTACCGACAAAAATATTTTTCGCGACAATCTCTTCCACTCACTCACTCGTATTAGCTCAAAATGCTGTGCTAGTAGCCCGCGCACGGAAACTTCGTAAATTGGCATGAAAATAAGTTTTGGTTATCACGAGTCCGTATATAGCCGTTTGCTGAATTCGCTAAAGTTTTTGAGGTCATATCTCATTCAATATTCGTTTTCCTAAAGATTCTATTGTATAATATGAAAGATCATTTCAATTCAAGTTGAATAAGTGGAAAAGTTGTTTAGATTTAGCTCTCAATTTACTATATTTTGGCTCAGTCCAACAGCTGTTTTCTCAATTTTCGCTCGGAGACGTGTAAAACGAGTTAGATTTGAAGAACTATTTGATTTCAAACCGACATAAAACAATTAAATCTATATTGGATTGATAGTCTTCTTAGGAATAAGTGGAACACATTTTATAAGTTACATATTAAATTGTTGAGTAAAACCGTATTTCCATGAAACAACTTTTTGTAAAAACACACGAAGAATCGCCAGTATTTTTGGCCATTTAGCACATTATTTCAAAAATATAAAACCATAATAAGAAACTTCAGTTCAAGCGCTATTCGTTCATATAAAAAAATATGTATATGTAGAAGTAAATTTCGGCATAAAAAATATTTCAAATCGCCCTAAAATTCGTAATAAAACACCGTGCACGGCGCTCGATTCGGCAGTCGCCGCCAAGCGGTTCGAGGGAACGGTCACGTCGCTCGTCGATTTCAAGGTCATATAGCTACGGGCGCATGGGTTAGCGGAAATTATAGCGCGATGAGGCAGTCTTGATCACTGGGTAAGTAATGCTTTTTGTTACATTTGACTTTTTATATGAAATTGCATTATGCATTTGTACTAATTGATGGAAATATTTTCATTGTACTATTAACATTTTTGACCTCTGATCCATAGAAGGAGGTTCTTAATTAGTCTTCAGGTTTTATCTACAAGGGCGTATACTTTTTAACCGACTTCAATATTTCAAAAGAGGAGGTTATCAATTCGGTTGTATGTTTTTTTATTTAATGTTTGTTACTCCATAACTCCGTCATTTCTTAACCGATTTGGAAAATTCTTTTTTTGATTGTAAGTATATATATTCAAGTTGGTCCCTTTTTTTGTCAAAACGCAGTTCTGATGATAGGATCTATGAGAAATTGAGGGAACTCCTCAAATCTTCAACGACGAAAAGTTCACGTTTGGCGATTTGTCCTTCTAGCTATGTTTGTTAAGCAAGTTCTATTTTCACTTTTGAGTTTTGTCATGTTTGAGTTCTGATGATGGGATCCATTAGGAATCGAGGGAACTCCTCAAATGTGAAAGGCACACAAATAGTAATTTTAGTATTTTCATGAACTAATCAAGCATTTTCATTCATTAAAGTGACATTTGATGAAATGGAACTGCTGATGATGATCAGAACGGAACTCTTCAACGACATGTAGTTCAAGTTTGTCGATTTGTTCTCTTCGTTTTGTTTGTCAAGCAAGCAAGGTTTTTCCATGATTCCATGAGGAATTGAGGGTACTTAGTCTTCTACCATTATAAACATACTTATAGCCATTTTTATTTTATTGTACGGAATCTAAGAGTGCACCATCTAAGTATAATAATCTTTCACCGGCCTGCCAATTGAAGTCGGTTTTTTTCTTAAAAAATATTTCAACTATAGTATCAATAATTGATACGATTCATATAGAATAATAATTTTGTTAAATAGTGTTATTAATTAGGTGTAACGATTTTTTTTAATCTGACCGAGCAGCAATTTACGCATACCAACTTATTTTGACTTATCAAGTTTGTTTACTTTGTCTATTATAACTTTTAGAAACTGTCTTTTTCCCATGATGTTTTTGTTCGATAGGAACAATCAGGACTTAGCAACTTGACTTAATTAATTAAGCAAACTTATTTAAATACTGACAAGACGCATCGGTACGTTAATTATTGTGGGTGCAATATATTGCGTGCTTAATTATTATGTATGAAAAAGAAAGAACTTAATTTCCTAAAGAAATTAATCTAAATAGGTTCCCTAGGTCCAATCTTAATCTCCATTACAATATACGCCCGTATTCAATTTACACACTGTATAAGTATATACACTAAGCAATATTTCTAAAAGTACGTCATCGAATTTTCATCATCATCAGTATATACTTATATACGTCCCACTGCTAGGCAGATCTCATGAATTAGTTGGACTGTTCAGGTTGTTATTTTGCTGTTTCTTAATTTTGGCAGCCGTTTGTAATATTTCTGATTTACAGAATCTTATTCCCATTGCCTTTATCTGTGTGATATAAATTGCTTCCTGCTGTCCTGATGCTACTTTTCTGGCCTTTTTAGTCATTTCCGGTTTTAACCATATTTATGCAATTTTACCGAACATCTGCTTCGATGACAGGTCCCAACACATATCCGTCAGCAACACTTGGCCATATTTGAAAAATTCCTCCAACGGGAGTCTGATTTTATGGGTATCAGCTTTCTTTTTAAAGGTTAAAGCTAAAATCGGCTGCCAGGATAACATCGGTTTTCCTCACAAAAACATGACGGTATTTCTGGTTCTTCTTCTGCACCTTTGATAATAATTTCTGCTGTGTTATTTCACCACTTGTATAGAACTCACGCTTTTAAAGATTGTTTTGCGTCTTGTTAGTCATTTATAACCTAATAGTGATAATATTTGCTGAAGTTGTTTCATCTTTCACTTTAGTTGTGGACGGACGGTGCAACATGTTTTATCTCTATACCTTTTTATCGCCCATCTTTTTCTTGCTCAGATTATTACTATTCATGTCGCGAAAGAATTTATTATTTTAGATTCATGTATGGCGCCTAGGAAGGCAAACCGTTCATTTGGTAAAGTAAAGAAAAAAAAAATATTTTGTGGTCCTAAAAGATTAAACCCAGACTATATAGAAATCAGCGCAACGCCGGAATCTGGAAAGTTTAAGGAATTATTCTTATTTATCTGTTGATGAAGCTTATTATACTTTAGGCAAATTAAAATAATTATTTTTCTAGGATGTGCAGTATAATGAAAATGTCGAACCCGATAAAGACCAAGGCACCACAGACCAGTACACATATCGGGTATGGTGTTGAAGTTTGGCTGGTCAAAAGATGGGGCTATTGCTGAGAGGTCCGGACATCTGCCATAACAGTGCTTCTACACGTTATCGAGGCAGGCGATGACCATCCAATAGCTATTAACCTTATTCAAGTAAAAATAAAATGTACCTACATTTCTAAATTACCTTGTATTTTATTTCAACACTTACACTAAAACCAAGAAACGAATAAGTCAGGTAAAAACTATTCACCTAGAACTTGATAACCTGGAAACTGAAAACTCTAACTGTAATTCATTATCGACTTTTTTTTCTCGAACAAGTTTAAAAAAAAATATCAAAATGGCGGAGATATGCAAAACAACAGACTCGCGAGGTCTGCAGCTCACAGAGCCAAATAAAAAATAATGTAAATGACCGAAGTTTTAAGATGAATAAAGATAAATAATAGTCAATATTGAGGAAAATCTTAACAAATCGACCTAGTGCCAAACTAAGCAAAGCTAGTAAATGACTACTAAATACTAATGGGTACTAAACGACGATATACATACTTATACTTATATAGATAAATATATACTTAAATACATAGAAAACGAATATCCATGACTCAGGAAGAAATAAATGCCCATACCGGGATTCAAACCTCAAGCTTCGTAGGCAGGGTCACTACCAACTAGGCTAAAGCGGTCGTCAAACAAGTAAGTACTTAAGGCGAAGGGGTAAGCAAGCTCTTTCCATACACACTTTGTGCAAGTTTATCTCCGTTTATGTTTGCGCTATAGTTATTATTTTTGGTCAATATGTTTATTTTTCTGTTAGCTACGATTTGATGTTTATTAGTTTTATTTAATTATTTTTTTATTTTTTTAAATAAAGCAAAATTTCAACATCAGGTTCTGCGTATATCCAATATGTACAAGCAAAAAATAAAATAAAATGATGTAGTGCCGAAACTAACGAATAAATCTTGCACAACGTTTGTATGGGCCTTGCCCTACCCTTCGCCTTAAATGAATTCTGAATTTGTAGTAATTACATAAATACATTATAATGAACGATACAGTTCTAAGTTACCTGACATTTTATTTAAATACATAAGCATACAAATATTAAGAACCGAAAAAAACTGATAAAACGGTTAAAGTATCAACACTACTCTACGCCGACCTAGCCACCTCGCTCGACCCCCAATAAAACACTTGGGCTGGCGCGCTTGGAGACGGGTAATAATACCTAGAATCGAACTTTTTCCTGGCCGATACGGACTCTTAAGTGTTATCTCTAGATATTTTTCCGAAAGAGCGATTGAAAATCACTTATAATCTAAATAGAAGCAGTAGCAAATATTAAGTAGAAAACAACCTCATTGAATACAGTTGTGACTATGTAAGTATTAATGGTAAAAAGAAAAACAATGAACTTGTGATGGAGATTTCATAACTTTAGGTGGCTCTATTTCAGAGCCTTGAGCCATAGGCCATAGGCCTTCAAAGATAACCTTTCTATCAAGCCGTGCAGAGAATACGCCAGCACAGTCGATGCTTCATACAAAAATAATACGGCTCTCATTTTAATACGCCATGCTAAAATAACATGAACCATTTTGCTTTTTCCATTTCTAGCAACAGAAACTAATTTGCAACCTAGATATAGCAAATCCTATTCTGTATACAATGGTTTATGTTATTTTAGCATGGCGTTTTAAAATGAGAACCAAACTACGTTTGTATAGAGAAACAAGTTCATCCAAGCGTGCGGACTCTTAACGGACTTTAGTGTTAGATTTGCGTACTATGGGATTTTTATACCATATACTCGTACCTAATGACTGCCTTGTGAGAAGTGAGAGCGAATTAAATGCTAAAATTAACCGTCCAAAACAGGTATCATGCGGCGTCATTATGTCGCGTTTTTCCTTGCAAAGTGACAGTTGACTGCGTAAGAAATAACAACTACTCATACTATGAGCATAATTCATTATTTTATTATGGTTTCTCGGTAATCGTCACAAAGTATATTTCTAGTCAAAAAAAGGTGCCACAAAGTTGACAAAGTACTATCGTATACTACCCACTCACGTGCTCTCCGCAACTAGGGTTGCGACTTGGGAAAACGTACAGTGCTCTCGCAACACTAGTTGCGAGTTGGAGTTCCAACGGTTTTTAAATTGTTGCTATGCGGAACATGCAAAGAACGCTTTTTAATTGAGTTATATAGGTAGAGTATGAATGTGGCAACATTAAAAAAAATTAAAACCGCAGTCTACGGAACAATTTTTATAAAATATAAAAGTTGTTTTCATGACCATCGAAGTTCGGTACGTCAGCGAGAGAGCTCGCGATTAAAAAATGCTGTGAGCAATCAATTGTGCATTTTTTAATTGGTATTATATACCAAATTAATCCTGGTTTACTGCTTCATAAGACGAAGCATATATTTCGATACTAATTAAAATGGAATGTAATAAATTCTTCCAACAAAGTACGTGGAGTGATGAAAATTTTGCGAGGTTAATTTTAAATCGTACATAATTATGTGATTATGCCATATTTCTGTACTAGGCTATTAAAATCAATAAATGCGTCTATTAAAATCAACATAAATCCACTTTTAATGAACAATTAGGTATGTTCTATGCAGGATTAGGTGAATGAACTTGTGACGTCTATAAATACTATTGTACGCAACTGTGGTTGCACAAGGCACTTCCACCGATTCGCGTCGGATCCACGTATTATGTCATAAGGCGTGGTGCACACTGGGCTATTGTCGCAGAATGGTTTAATTTAGTTTATTCATTTTTGATAGGTTCTTTTACGCATACTAAGTGGCGGCCCATTACCAATGTAACTGCTTACCTTTTATTTATAAATGTATGAAGTAGAGGTAGGGTTCACTTTTACTTGTTCAACTGATCATATAAATTTATAAAAATCACATATTCCATGTAAGGGTTCAAATAAGAATGTATGGTTTTCTTTTTTCAAAAAACCAGTTCTGAGGGCCTACTCCGAACTTCGAAAATCGAACTTCGTATCGTGCCGTCCCTTTCCGTCATATAGTGTATAACACAAGAGTGAAAGGGACGGCACGACACGAAGTTCGATTTTCGAAGTTCGGAGTAGGCCATCTGATTTTGACTCGTATTGACCGTTATCTCAGTTATTTGTAGCTCGCATATAAACTATTGTATAGTCGTTTTAACTTAACACCCAAAAATTTGCAGTGAAAACCACGTACCAATAAAAAATACTTACCTCACAAAATAAGTGTATGAATTTTGTTGTTACTTGTGATGTATTTTTTTCAAATATTAATTTAATTTAATTTCTAAAATTTTCATTGTAATTTTACTCGTTAGTGGTTATGGGATGTGTCAGGCAAGGATTCAATAATTATTTGTGCAATAAGAGAGCAGTCGTTTTTTTACGACGAGTAATAATTTCGAATCCCGAGGTAGCGAAGTATGCCTTAGTCGAATCACTATTAGGGAGCGGGGCAAGTGATTTTATGATAGATTTTATAGCGTATCAAGGGATTCGAATACACGATATGCATATAGGTAACTTTGCTCTCGTGTACCACACACATACCACATCACATAAAACTTACCACCTCAGCAATGAGAACCTGTTAGAGTTAAAAAAAACTTGTTGGGGTGCCAAATAAATATATGTCCTATGTCCAGCAGTGGACGTCCTTCGGCTGACATGATGAAATTACAATATAGTCAGTTCTGGTACCGTACCTACTACTACTATACTACGCAACGCAAAAGAGGGGGTTATAAGTTTAATGTGTATATCTGTCTGTGGCATCGTAGCTTTTATTTAAACTGGTGAACCTATTTGGTTGTCTTTTTTTCAGAGTAGGATTTCCAAGAGAAATTTAGTAGTATCTTATAGCCGTGGATCAATATGACTGAAGCAACTATAAATGCCTAGACACGTAAACACGAGGTCATTGAGATCTGATATGTCGAGCCAAAAAGTTGCAACTATTATGGTGTGTATGTAAAAAATACTGCATTTTTAACTCCTCGAATTTATAATAAGTTAATAACATAACTTTTCTCTCGGGAAACGATAATATTAGTAAAACATGTTTTATCAAAATCGGTTCAGCCATTGTTGAGATATATAACTTTGAAATGAAAATATCGGTGGTTTTCCAACTTTTCTACGTTGTCAGTTATTCTATATCACGACAGCCAATGATATTTAAAATAAAATGCCAAACGTTATTATTACTTCAAGAATATATAATTAAAGTCACCATGAGTGTACCGCTGTTAATTTCGTATTAGCATTGTATAAGAAATGTAAATTTCGTAATTTCAATATTGACGATCACTGCGTGAACTGTGGTTTCGTTGCGCACCAGTGTATCCCGTCCTATATCGCCGCCATGATTAAATTTTGACAGCGCAGGTCCGCCGGAGTATGTCCGTTAGTTTGAGTCGGGACCTTTGCGTGGGTTTTTGTATACTTTTGAAATGAGAACAAAAATATAAATCGATTTGTAATCGGTCGAATATCTATCAAGTTGTGAAGTGTAACATGTGTAGTATATGTGTTAAGAGTTTTATGTGGTTTGAAGTGTATGGAATTATTTTTAATCGGGCGTCAAAAGCGGCACTCATTACGTTAGGTATGTAAGGCTATTTTTTGTTATTGATAATTTGTGACAGAAATTGTTGCGATTTTGACAAAATTGGCACTTGTTATTTGAAGATTAATAGTGTCTCTATCCACGTCTGACAATATTTTTGTACTCGTTTGCCTAAATTATTCATACAAAAATCATAAACAAACTACACTGTTTTGCGGCGAATTGAAAAACTGACAATGTAAACATTGCAAATGAAAAAGGTTTTATGCAAAATATTTCCCCGGGATCATATACTTTATTTGGTATCAATCGAAGCGTAAACTATTACAGTTTTAAATAAACATAAGATTTACATATGTTATTGATTTAGATTATAAAATAAAAATATATTTATTGCAAAAGATCTCATTCGAAACGGTATGTAAAGTTTGTGACTTTTTTAAAAAATATTTTACTATGGTGACCTATGTAATTAATTATATAAACAAATTGCCTGTTCCTTTAGCTTTATAACATAAAAAGAATCATAGCATAAAGTTAAGACGAAGCCAGGCAACCGATTTATTAACAACACAAGACAATGCGCTGCTAATGCTCGGTGAATCTTGAGCACTTTAGACCACCTTTTTTTTTAACGCGAGCACTTGAGTGGTTATACAACATTCAACGAAAGTTGCCATAATGTAAGTAATATAATTGCGCTGTAATTATTAAACTCTCATACCTAGGCAGGTCTAAATATACCCCAGAATAGTCCTAGCCTAAAGGGTGTTATCACAGACCATTTAGACGCCGCAAACACGTTCAAAAGTATGGAAACCGAGCGTGTGAATTTTTACGTGCCTACTATGACGTCACGTAAGCAATTTAGTGATGTCCAATACTACTGCCGCGTTAAACCGATTCAAAGGCGCCGCCGTCGGTTTAGTACTCAGTAGGCCTTTGCGGTGAGACTGGTGAAAGGACGTACGCAGCCCGCCCACTTTAGTTTATTTCAAAATTCAAGTAATTAACCAATGAATTTACGTTAATACGTCTGTTTTAAGCATACAAAATGTTCCGTAATAATAAATCGATATTTTTATGATTGATTTTCTATCGATTATTTCATAGATCATACTTCGAGTTTATAGACGGACAATGAGAATGTGAATCAAAGATTACTAGTGGCTCTGTGAGTTGTAGACATAGCAATACTTTTTTTTATTTAAAAATTCCTAAAACTGACACGACGAAGAAATTCTATGTACTTATAATTATCGAACCTGCTCACAAAATATCGCGAGAATCGGTTGAGAAATGCGAACTGTAGAGGAGAACATCCGGACAGACAGACAGATATACGACAGATTTTTTGTCAAAACCTGAAACGGAGACTCTTCGCTCGCTCGGTCAACAAGTTAGAGATGTTTTTTATTGCCCAAAAGAAGGATTGCAATGTTTTTATAACAACAACCTTTCATAGATGCAAAACTATAGTTCATTTCAGAGAGGAATAGACATAATGAAAATAGATATTTTATATTGCATTTTTTTGGATAGCATTCAATACGTGAAATAGTGTAATAAATAAATGCTTGGTGATTATTAAATAAATGCAATTAAATTATTGCATGTTCTTCTTCGCTTAACGCCCTGATACCTACGTATAGTCAACAATCAAATAAATATTCTACTAAGTACTTTATGAAAGAAGATTCCTGCTTCTGTGACGCTTAACCTCCTAAGGCCCCGCACAGGTACAATTTTTTGTAAAAATTCCAAAATTTATTTGAACTTAAAATGAATAACAAAAGAATTCCTAATTCAAAAACACAATATTTTTTCTGGGCTGAGGAGGAATCTATTGCTATAAAATATTATTTAATTAAAATTATTAAATATTTTTAAACGTCCCAATGGCTCTATGCTTTATAGACTACGCGAAGGCGTTTGACTGCATTTCATGGAGGAAAATGTTCGACGTGATGCGAGGCATGGGAATCTCAGAACACCTGATTTTCTTGGTGCAAAACCTGTATCTTGACGGCAGAGCAGTTATTAGGTAGGAAGGCGCTGTGTCTCGATGTTTCCAGAGCAAACGCGGAGTTAGGCAAGGGTGCATACTCTCGCCACAGCTGTTCAACCTCATTAGCGAACATATCATGCGTCGGGTTTTGGAAGACTGGAATGGGAGCATACGAATTGGCGGACATCTTTTCAACAATCTACGCTTTGCAGATGACACCACCATTATTGGCGCAACGGAAAGTGAACTTGCCGAGCTTCTGCAAAGAGTACACTGCATGAGTGCCGAGTATGGCCTTCAAATAAACCTATCCAAGACCAAGTTGATGTTTGTCGACCGGCCAGGCACCCTAGATAGGACAGGTGAAATAGCTGACCTAGATACAGTGAAAGAGTTTGTTTACCTAGTCAGAAGAGGTCAGATTGCTAAGTCGGCTATGAAGCGTTTAGAGAAAATTTGGAGGAACAGAGGCATCGGAAGGAAAACAAAAGTTAAACTCATGAGGACCCTTATTTTCTCTATTTTCCTGTATGCTTCGGAGACTTGGACGCTAAAAGCACGCACTCGAAACAGGATTGACGCTTTTGAGATGTGGTGTTGGCGTAAAATGTTGGGCATCTCCTGGACGGGGCATAGGACCAACGCTTCCATCTTAAAGGCACTCAACATCAAGACCCGTCTGTCAACTATCTGCATGCAGCGGCTCCTCCAGTACTTCGGACACGTGGCCTGACGTGAGCCAGATAATCTGGAGAAACTTATTGTTGTCGGACGTGTGAAAGGAAAAAGGAGCCGTGGAAGATCACCCACCCGATGGACCGACGCGGTGAAGGAAGCCTGCCAAACAAACCTTCAGGCATCCATCCGAAAAGCTGAGGATAGGACTACATGGAGAGCTTTGGTGAAGAAAGCTACTGGCGATTGCTGTCGCGACCCTCAGTCATGAGGAAACGACGAAGAAGAAGAAATATTTTTAATGTAAAAGAATAATATTATTGTATCTAGTAACTAGCCTTAATTATTATTGTCCGTCACAAAAATCGATTATAAATCGAATTGCACAGCGACATTGGCAGTGTACAGCACTACTCACTTTAAACCGACAGACAATGAGAAAATCCCTACTACCATACAACGTGAAGATTTACGTCATAATCGTTTGCTTCACTGTCCATTGCGGCCTACAAATAAGAGTCCTTAAATATAGTTTAAAGTAGAAGCCGCAATGGATGGCGTACTTCAAAAATATACTATGTGTGTAAATATTTTGGTAGAAACGACATGACATCACTCCAAGTTGAAAATAATGAAATTTAAATTAAATAAGGCGAAATTTATTAGAAAAAATACTTCAGGCGACAAAAGTCTTGGGCTTTTAAATGAATTGTTTTTAAGCTTTTAGCAAATATTGTCATATTATCGGATCACTTGTATGTTACTAGTTAACAATTAAAATAATATCTTACAATCTTAGTTAATGAACATCTAATAACTTTCATACGTTTATAGTCGCGTGCATTTTGGTATTTATTTTATTAAATACTTGCTATCAATTAGCATAATATGTTAGGATAATAGGGGAGCATTATTGGGATCACTAGGTTTAATATTTAGTAGATGTATGTGGTATATTGTCTACGATGATAACAAATCTGGATAGCATAACCTAAAAATCAGTAAATGCTCTTAAATATTATTTAACTTATATTTATGATATTTCTTACCATTTGAGAAGAATAAGAGACTAATTTAGTATGTTATGATATATGAAAGTAATTATTGGAATGCACAATAAGTAGAAAATAGACATTGATAGTAAGCTAGATTCATGGAAAGAAATAGCGTGGTTTAATCAATAATTCCGGCTTGTGAGCTGAACCAGATATTTTCAGTTATTTTGGTTGAATAAGAAAGTTAGCCTTTTGTTTTAACACAGTTTGCTTGATTTATCATTAATTACTTGTGTTTCAGTTCATACTGAACCACATGGCCACTTGATCAATTTTACGTATATTTTGCTTGTAATGCTTGCCCAAATCATTCATTTATGGGACGGCGATCACATTATCTAAGTGTCAGGATGGATAACTTGTATGTGTTTTCTTTGTCTAAAATAGGAATGTAGTAGGTAGTCGCAAAATCCAAGCCGAGTGCGGGTTTTAGAACTACCTGCTTTCATAAATCTACCGAAGCGCAACGTCAGGGCAGAGTGGGTGCTACAAACTAAAGTAAACGCTATTACTATCATGGTAAGGCCTCTTAACGTATAAGGGGTCAGTTTAACGTTAATCCGTGCAGCGACGAGGGTATATAAAGGGCTGCGCGCGTAGGTTCGCTCTTGGGCTGTACGGGAATCACAGACCTAGATGCCACCAATGTATGTACTTCGCGTGTATCTAAATGGTGCGGTGCACCACTTGCCGCTCAGTCGCGCTCCTGTCGTTCTAACTGTCCGATGTTTGTTGCTACACTAGAAAATGCCACACTGCGCCGTAATTTCGTTCAAATTTAACAAGAGTGGTTAGTCGAGTAAACGGTGACGTTTCCTTTCATAACTATTTTTTCTAATAAATTTCGCCTTATTTAATTTAAATTTCATTATTTTCAACTTGCAGTGATGTCGTCTCGCTTCTACCAAAATATTTACACACATCGTATATTTTCGAAGTACGCCATCCATTGTGGCTTCTACTTTAACCTATACTTTAAGACTGTTATTTGTAGGCCGCAATGGACAGTGAAGCAAACGATTATTTCGTAAATATTCACGTTGTATGGTAGTGGGGATTTTCTCATTGTCTATCGATTTAAAGTGAGTAGTGTTGTACACTGCGATGTTTCATGAAATGTCACCGTGCAATTCGATTTATAATCGATTTTTGTGACGGACAATGATAATTAAGGCTAGTTACTATACAATATATGCTCAATGACACAATACACTACAATATATGTTACTATGCTCAATGACCTTAGTAAAGCCTCCGAGCGAGTCGGTCTAAGGATGAACATGGACAAGACGAAGATCATGTCAAATGCCCATGTCGCACCAACTCCCAAAATCGGACACTTTACGCTCGAAGTTGTAGACGATTACATATACCTAGGACAGACTGTCCAGTTAGGTAGGTCCAACTTCGAGAAAGAGGTTAATCGTCGAATCCGACTCGGCTGGGCAGCGTTCGGGAAGCTACAGCACATCTTTTCGTCCAATATTCCGCTGTGTCTCAAGACGAAAGTCTTTGACCAGTGTGTGTTGCCAGTGATGATATATGGTACTGAAACGTGGTCGCTTACTATGGGCCTCATAAGAAGGCTCAAAGTCACCCAAAGAGCAATGGAGAGAGCTATGTTAGGAGTTTCTCTATGATCGCATCAGGAATGAGGCCATCCGCAGCAGAACCAAAGTGACCGATATAGCCCTCCGAATCGCTAAACTTAAGTGGCAGTGGGCGGGGCACATAGCACGTAGAACTGATGGCTGTTGGGGCGGAAAGGTTCTCGAGTGGCGACCACGTACCGGAAGGCGTAGCGTGGGCAGGCCCCCCAGGGACCGGTCATTGTGGAAGTCTTTGGGGGAGGCCTATGTCCAGCAGTGGACGTCTTTCCGCTGACATGATGATGATGATGACTATACAATAATGTTATTCTTGTATATTAAAATATTTAATAATTTTAATTTAAGTAATAATATTTTTTAGCAATAGATTCTTAACCGTCACAGAAGCAGGGATCTTGTTTCATAAAGTATTTATTAGAATATTTATTCGATTGTTATTGCATTTATTTAATAACCACCAAGCCACCAAGTACTAGTTTATAACACTATTTCACGTATTGTATGCTATCCAAAAAATGCACTATAAAATATCTATTTACATTATGTCTATTCCTCTCTGAAATGAACTATAGTTTTGCATCGATGAAAGGTTGTTGTTATAAAAACAGTGCAATATTCATCATCGTGATATTTTGTGAGCAGGTTCGATAACTATATAGAATTTCTTTTTCATGTTAGTTTATGGAAATAATGAAATTAAAAAAAGAAATTGCGATGTCTACAACTCACAGAGCCACTAGTAATCTTTTAATCACTTTCTCATTGTCCGTCTATAAACTCGAAGTATGATCGATAAAATAATCGATAGAAAATCAATCACAAAAATATCGATTTATTATTACGGCACATTTTGTATGCTTAAAACAGACATATTAACGTAAATTCATAGGTTAATTATTTGAATTTTGAAGTAAAATGTAGAACGTAAACTAAAGCGGACGTGCTGCGTACGTCCTCTCACCGCAAAGGCATACTGAGTACTAAACCAACGGCGGCGCCTTTGAATCGGTTTAACGCGGCGGTAGTAGGTATTGGACATCACTAAATTGCTTACGTGACGTCATGGTAGGCACGTAAAAATTGACACGCTCGGTTTTCATACTATTGAGTGCGCTTGCGGCGTCTATATGGTCTGTGACGGGAATCATCGAAATAACCTCAAAAACTTCATCAGCGGGCAGTGGGGCCTGCAGCTACAAGTAGGACGTATTTATGCGGGTTGGTGGTAAGCGTATTTAAGCACTTTGTCTGAGAATTGGGTAAGCCTTTCAATATTTAAATTTAGGGTGTCTAATCATATTTTATTCCAACAGCATAATGATTTATTGTGAGTTTTAATATGTCTAATGCTACTGTATTTAATTTTTTAAGATTAATGCGTGTGTGTAGTTTCATTAGTGAAGTGCTATCTACCTTCCTGTAAAAACGAATGTGGGTTGTCATCGTTTTACTGCTGTGTCCGTAATTTTGAGTTATATTTTACAAATTCTTTTTATAAACTTCCTAATAGGATTATCAGGGCGGTTTTGTTTAGGCTGTGTTGCCTTAATGTGTTAGCAATACGAATTGGTTCACATAATATCATACTCATACTTGCGGTGGGATTTTTGTTATGAAATTATCAATAAAAGCGGTGTGTTGGAATGGCGCTTAATTGTTACTAGTCAGTCTCACTGTGCATTGTCGACTATCATTCAGTTATCAACCGATTATTAAGTGCATCGAGTTCTGCAAAGTGAGGATATTCGCTAGACCTATCACATTGCAATCTTTGAATAATATCTGTAGGAGGAACCACGTTGTAATTGTACTCGCTTGTAGTACTCATTCATGTATTCTTATTATTTTTACTACTCATTCTTATTATTTTCTAGCATATCTCATTCTATATTACAACCATTTGTACTCCGGACAGTACGCTTCAGACTAAACTGTATTAGCATTATTTTTATTTCCAAAAGATTATCATTAGTTTAAGAAATCCTGGTTTCGACATGATATTTACTTAATCTAAGTAGAAATAAGACCTTTTAAATTACTATAGATTAATTAATTTACTAATATAAATCTTTCTCTTTTATAGTTGCGTCAACTCTCAACCTTCTCGAAAAGAATTCGGGGTTCTACATCCGCAGCGCAGGAGTCCTGCCGCTATTCGATCACGTTTTGGCCATATTTTATTCTAGAGCAAGCTACGATTTTATACTATTTGTCGAGTTAGTTATGATATATTATATTGCGGTTTTAATAAAGTTATGATTTTGTCAAAAGTAGGAACGGAGCTGCTCTTTTTCGTTTCCATACGTTTTGCTTTTGGGGCAGCAATTCCTAGGAGACAAAGCGTATACCTAATGAATTCTAGCCTTGAAATCATTAGGGTAAATAGTCAAATATTTCTCTAGCATTCAAGTAAATAAAACAAACAAAATCCTAGCATTCAAATAAATAAAACAAACATAATCCAAGTAGTCAAATAAATAAAACAAACCAAATCCAAAAACCAATAAATCGATTTTCTTTTAAACTCCCATGATTTAATTTCCTCATCCTTTAGCTTTACCTTTTAGGCAAGGAAATATTTACAGGTACATCTAGCTTTCAGGAGATTTAGGCTGCTATAATTAAGTTTATTTATTTAATTGGTAGGGTTTTGTCACACTATCACTGTTGTAGTGTTTCCAAAATCAGTCGTTTCCGCAGAATACGGACGTTTGGGTTGCGGAAGGACATGGGGGGGGGGGGGGAAGACAGTATTATCCCAATCGAATACCTAACGCGGCCACGCGGCTGACAGGGAGACTTCTCTTAAATAGAAAATGTTATTCAGATAATTTATAAGTAACAAATCATTTAAAATGCACCAAAATATAATTATACAGCATAATTGTGTTTAAATAATAGCATCATCTTTTATGGCATTACAGCGGTAGCGGTAAAAAGTATAGTATTGTATGTAACAATCCATCTTAATTGCGCCACTACTATTGGCAGGCGTCATGAGACACGCCGTAGTCCTCGCGAAGTATATAGGTAAATACTTATCTACTTGTCACCCTTGAGACTCTCTAAGATATTTGCTCAACAAGTAAGTGTTGTTCTGTTCCTGGTTTTGAGTAAGGTCGACAGAGCTCCCGAGTAGAAGTGTTTAGAGTGAGGGAGCTGCATTTGTTTCTAGCTGTCGACACAAGGAATAGAAATCGTCCATAGGCTACGGTTTCTGCTTATTGAAAGGCATACTCCATGCGCGTATGTTTGCGTCGCGATGTATAAAATTTTCAGTCAAACTTAGTTTAGGTACATAGGATTTAATGATTTTTTTAAATAACCTACCTATGTAGATACGGCTTTGAAATGCCATTCAGACGAAGTAATGAAAAAGTGGCCAAAGTGGCATGTCGGGCTACGCGCAATCAGCTGTCCACCCGTGACATTATGTGGATTTAAAATGTCACAAACTTGTACTTACTATATACTTGACATATGAAGAACAATATATCTAAATAATCCATGGAAATTGTACGAAATTTTTGCTTTCCAAGTACATTTCTTAAGTTCGGCTAGCCGAAGGAAAATTATCACAGATAGGTAGCCATAATTTTACTTTAAAATTTTCACATACTCATTAGTAATGAGTATGTGAAAATTCATTACCAACCGCTTAGCTGGCAGAGAGAGAGGGGGGACACTTGACTCCATCAAAAATGAGCACCTTAAAAAATAATATGACGCAAACAGAAAGCTGAGTCACAAAAAGGTTTAAAAAACACGCATTCTTTTTAAACGAGCTACCATCCCAGACAATGACATATGTAGTAAAAAAAGTTTGTGTCCCCACTTTACGTCTATGGTAATGAAGTACCCCAAAAACTTTTTTTTCGTGATTTTACTATAGCGTTTTGTCAGCGTGATTAGATACGATTAGTAGTAATGATTACAAAGCTAAGCGGCGCAGAGACGAACGAACGGACGGAAATGGCAAAACTATAACCTAGGGTTCCTTGTTTACTACAGAATCCTAAAAATGGAGGAGCTTGAAAAATTTACAATCAATGACCTACTCGTACCTGCTTAAATTTATGCGGACATAAAAAAAACCTAATTGACAACATTTCATTTTTAAGCAGGCTTTTTTTCGATGAAATAAATATCAAATAGACGATAAAAATTAAGTAAAACCACATTATTAAAGTCTCAAAAAAACTCACTTTTATATCATCATCATCCTAATTCGATGAAATAAATATCAAATAGACGATAAAAATTAAGTAAAACCACATTATTAAAGTCTCAAAAATATCTCACTTTTATATAAATAAATAAATTTCAAGAGTTCCTTATTATAAAAGAGAGTAAGTGACAAGTAAGGCGTCACAGCATAACAAATCATACAGAAGCACTGTTACTAAGACAGATTTGCTAAAAAAGTGAACAGCCAGGAACAGCTAGCTGTTCTTTTTGTGTGGTGTGACTGTCACAATTCATACTAGTGACGTCATTACGACGATGGTAGGCTTTCTTCACATTTTCGTGAATATTTAGAAAAAAAAATAGCTATAAAAATATATATAAATAAAAATATAAAAAAATATAAAATTTGTTGGGGTTTATTAACGAGATGAATTAAGATTTCATACTACTTAAAACAATTAAATGTTGTCAATAGACGAATTATTTGTACAATATAGTACCTACTCAATTTTTAGGTAGGATATTAACAAAATTTTACCACGATGGTAAAACCGTCGGACTTTTGCCAGGGCACTGCTCTGGGTGAACATTGGGTTCCCTGAGGAAACGACGGAACTCCTCAAATATCATCGGCCCATTTAAAGTGACTTCGTTGAGATCTGAAGTAACCACCTCTTTTGCTATCAGAAGCAGTACAGGTGGTGAAGTGGGAAGGATATGAAAAAAAGTCATGTGTGTGGTATAGCGAAGCAAAAAAAAAGTCGTTTTTAAGGTTCCGTAGTCAACTAGGAACCCTTATAGTTTCGCCATGTCCGTCTGTCTGTCCGAAGCTTAGCTCTGTGATTGTTAGTGCCAGTAATCTGAAATTTTGTATCTATTTATAAATCAATAAAACTGACAAAGTCGTTAAATAAAATCTAAAAAAAAGTATTTTTAAGGGTAGGTAAGTACCTCCCCTACACGTAAAGTGTAGATGAATTTTTTTTTACGTCACTATGATGTGGGGTGGTTGGATAGGTCTTTCAAAATGAATAGAGATCTTTATCAAGTGAATATTTTCGGAAATCTTCACTAGAAAAGAATATAAATTGTGCCCCCCCCCCCTCCTCTAACTTTTGAACTATGGGTCCAAAAACATGAAAAAAATCATGAAAGTAAAGCTTAATAAAGACTTTCAAAGAAAACTACAGCGGACATGATCGGTTGCCGTTTGTGAGTTATCGTAAAAAGTCTTCCCTTCTTAGTAAACGACGTATGAATGCTGCAAAAGTATTCCCTTTTGCTTGTTATTGAAATTTTTAAGTAAGTTTATTGGGCAACTACGGAACCCTACACTGAGCGTAGCCCGACAAGCTCTTGGCCGATTTTTATTCCAAAATTTCTATTATTTTAATTCTCCAATAAAATTCCAAAACACATTACTGAACTTTGCAATTATAAATTCAAATCTGTAGTAAAACAATCATTTATTTCAAAAGCATATTATAAGGTTAACGATTACATCATGGATAGGGATGTTTGGCAGTGATAGCATCCTGCACAGATAATCTATCGCGAAAATAGGTTTTCTACTGTAGCATTGTAGTTTTGTGGTAGCTGACACAGTAATTTTATATTTAACTATACAATGTATATTGTTTAGAAAAATGACACCTCGCCGAGTTTCTTACGCCGGTTCTTCTCGTGGCAGAGGTTTATTTTTCCGAACCGGTGGTAGTTTATTGACATTCATAGGTGCATGTAATAATGCCTAATTTGAAGAATAAATTACTTTTACTTTTTGGGTATTCATTATTTAGTGTCTTTTCATTGATTCACAGTATCGTTTGATAAAGTGGAGAGTTGTGAGCTCGTGACTCATCATGAGATTTTTCTGGTTAACTCAATAAGTCTTTTCATTTTTTATATACTGATTACTTGGAAAATCTTAAACATTCCCAATATTCCCCAGCAGGTATAACTCCTATAACTACACCACGTTTGCACAAGTAATTTGCGTTGTCCGATATTGGTTCGCTTTATCTTAAAAAAGACTTCACAGTGGACAAAAATACATGCACATTTGGTAGATATATGTCTTAGCCTCAGATCATAGAAAGAAGGAGTTATGGCACGGGGGCGTGGCGCGTGTCGCCTCGATAAGGTCAGTAAACCATATTCGCGCGCACCGCTCTTAGCGCTGACTCATTTGAGCGGCGATCGTTGTTCACGCTATGGCTCCAGATTTTTTTCGAAATAACGGTCTGTAGCGTGTTTATTTGTAAAAATCGGTAAACTAAACAAAAATACAAAAAACGTGGAATAACATACCACTGCTAAGTGCTATTTTAGATTAGTATTTCTATTATTAATATATTTTTAAAGTTTCTTAATTCACTTTGTAAAATTCACCCTAAAAGCTTCGACCTGCCAGCACAAACACCTTACGCAGCTTCGAGTGCGCGGAATAAGGTAGTGGCAGTATCTGTATGCATGCAATATTATCGATAATTGGTCGACGTTGTTACGAATGGTTTTCATTACATTTTCTTTTTAAATATAGTTATTTGCATAACTGAATATCACATTAAAATATAAAAAAAGTCTACAGATCGACTATAAATGATTTTGCCATGAAATATTTATAATAAATTGATTAACGGTCACTGAACTATTATTTAGGATGTTTCTTTGTTACACATAGGTAGGTACATTACACACCATAGGTTTGTATAATATCAAAATAGACGAACCCCCAATACAATAAATTTTACTAAAATTAACAATTTGTATTTCTGTAATAAACAGTATTTTGATTCACCCTTAAACGAAGTTTATCGTTTTAAAGGTAAAATTCTCATCTCATGATTTTATCGATAAATGCAAAAATGGATGCATGTGCCCATCCCTAACGAGTTCACCGACGCTGTTGTTTACGTGTACGAGTGTATTCCTACTGTTGCTTTTCGTACTGAGAGTACCAATTACAGGATTAGAATCATAAATAAGAGTGTAATATACTGAAATGATTAGAATGCTAGTAGACAACTGGATGGAAGTGTGCGGGAACCCAATATTTACAATATTGTGCAAGCAGTGGAAACGCACACATCTTTAAAAGTGGCGACAGCAGTACCGGACTAATTTCGCGGTTAGGGCATATCTCTTTCTTTCTATGATCTGAGGTCTTAGCTATATAACCTTCAACTACTCATTAAGTAGTTATTTGTGAATTCGAAATCTAACGTTATGTTAAGCATGTAAAATCCCTCTTATATACATGAACAGTTATTAAAGTACCGGTCTGCCACATTTATTAGTTCCGCTCAATGGAATATAGGTATGTACCTACATAAGTACTAAATACCTATGGCGAGAGAGTTCATTCCAGAAGTTTCCATAAGAAAATGCGAGTTAGAAATTGTTGTATAACTTTCCGGTTTCCTCTGGTAGGTCGCCCTGTTGCGTACTTTGTGTTATACGTAACCCAAATCGATAACTAAAAACAGATATTGCACTTAAGGGTTTGTCCATATTCATGCGTCTAGGCAATGTGAAAGTGCAGTCAAATCATTAATTATCAATAGAATTATAGTGTGTTATATACAGGGCCCTGAAACACGAGCAAAAATTAAACGGTGGCGGACGGGCCAGCAATTATTTCCAAGTGGTATCAATTAAAAAAAAGTTTTTTTTTCTTCAAAGATAGCGAACGTGTATTTTTATTAGTCTTCTGAAGTGATATTAATAACGATTTATTTTAAAATCTCTATAAATTTTTAAAAAATATTTAAAAATACCATACCTAAATATCCTTGAAAACAAGAAATGCAAAAATAATTATGACTCATCTCATAACTTGATACTACATACCTCAAACACTGCATTGACTGATGCGCTATAATCTTGTGGTGACAAGATTCATTACTCACATCAAATAACTTTAGATCAAAATTTCTCCGAATTGAAAAAAAAAATCATTTTTAGAAACAGGGAGTTACTGCTGATGCTCTAAGGAATCGTCCTTTTAAATATTTGCTCCTGTTACAGGGCTCTTGTATAAATATTTGTTCCGGCTCTGAAAGGGTGCTGAAACTTATTTTACATAAAAAAAGGTAAAAGTACCAATCAGTGACATCTAAATTAATAATAGACACCCCGCTTGTCACTTTTATCGCTATTAATGAAATTTGAAAGTGCGCATTTAGGCAGTGTCGAGCACTAAGACACTTTCCTTATCTGTATTAATATTATAAAGCTGAAGAGTTTGTTTGTTTGTTTTTTTGTTTGAACGCGCTAATCTCAGGAAGTACTGGTTCGAATTTAAAAAATATTTTTGTTTTGGATAGCCCATTTATCGAGGAAGGCTTTAGGCCATATAACATCACGCTGCGACCAATAGAAGCGAAGGCCGAAGACGCGGACGAAGTCGCGGGCAACAGCTAGTTGTAGGATATAGGTAAAATATATGCACAATACCCTTAAACATAAGTATGTACGTATGTACATATATCTTCGCCCAGTATCCAAAATACAAGCTTTGCTTAGTTCGGAACTAGATCGATTTGTGTAAGATTGTCCATATATTTTATTAGGCTGGGTTGCACTGACTTACTCGTACGACCACAGAGTGATCAACGGTAAAAATAGAACCTTGTCAAACTTTCCATACATTTAAATTTTAACGCACACCGCTTACGATTACAGACGGTTTGGGGCAACCCAGTCTTATTAATTATATATAATAAAAACGAAACAATCACCACAGGAGAGACGACTTTGGTATTTTCATTATTTTCAATTGATATGCCTCATTTATTTCTAAGCGATCATATAAAGCGATGAAAAAACATAGGTGCGAGCACATGGAGAATAAAAAGTATACAAACTTATCGTTTATTTTATTTTTATGATTTTGAAATCAGCAAACACTCGTAAAAAGGAAATACTGAGTGAAGTGAAGTGACGACAGAGTTACGTTCTGCATATTATTCACATTACAAGTAGACGAAGAGTTTAAATATCAGATAAGTAAAGGAATAACATAAAATAAATGCACAAGACTTTTTCAGAGGAAAATTGTATATTACAGTAGAAAAGACTAACTTTGAACTCACGTTGTAATAAACTAAAGCGCGGAGGATTGAGAAAGCTGCGTAGCTGCTCTATGTTAACTAGAAAACAAGTCCTAGGGTCTCGCATTCTTGCCCTATAAACTCCTTCCCAGTCGGCGACTAGGTATTACGCGCGCTATGCAAGTACTTTCTGTATGAGTAAAGTTTAATTTGTATAGAAACTTGTTTTGTCCCGGGGATTATTATAACCCAGGACACCCCAAAACAGTACCCAAATGCGAGAGAGTCGAATCCTATGAATTCTACATTAATGCGATCATGGGCATATATATCAGTATTCTATTCATCTAGAAGTAGTTATATCAGTATTCTTACGGGTGCTCAAAAATCGGCACATGCACTCTAACGCCTAGATAATAGAGTCGTGTTCAAATATTGGTGAACAACTTATTCGCTGCGGTATATACGGTATATATATCTGATATCAACTGGAATTTATTCTAATTCAGCAAGAAACGAAGAAGTTTTTAATTGAACAGATCCAAAACCCACCAACCATACCTACCTATAGATGACAGGTTGCGGTTGGGGAAAAACAATGACGGCCCATTTCATGTTCAATAAATACTAACTTTTTACTTTGTAACAAGGTCAGTTATAATTTCGTATTTTCCCTCAGTCAGTTCTATATATGTCATGAACTCGGGTAGCTTAGTATAATATGTCATGAACTAGGTTCCGTAGCAGTCCAACCGTGACGTTATGCGCACTTAAATTATCACAAACTTATATTTACTACAATTATGATACCTATTTATGATCAACTAATAATTTTATAAAGAAGACTCCAGTGAGTTTGAGAGATGTTAAAATATAATGAAACGGGTCACTCACGTATTTAAGGTCGAATATCGCTCGACATGTTTCAGACCGGTTCGCGGTGCTTTTAGCACTGCGTGCCCGTGCCCTGCCCGCTCGGCTGCTCGGTGCGGGCAGTGGAGGCGGAGGCGAGAATCTACCCTCGTTTTCTTCACAATAGTTCAACGATCACATGTCGAGCGATCTTCGACCTTAAAGACGTGAGTGACCCGTTTCATTATATTTCAACTAATAATTAATGGAAATTGTATGAAAGATTGTTTTTCCAAGTAGGATTTCATAGAGCCGTACCTACTTAGCCGTGATATATTTTATATTTTATGACGTTAGCCGCTGATCGCATTGGCTGAGTATGACGGGAATAGGTGACAGAGGTTGTCAATGTTATGTTATATTATTCTTGTATTTTTATTATTGTGTAATGAATTTTATAATATTAAATATCATCATTTTTTTAAGTGAAGGATTGTTTTCCTCTAATTTATCGTCGTTCAAAGAAGTGTACCTACACCATTAATTAATACTAGTCAGTTACACAATTTTCCTAAGGGGGGCCTGCCCACGCTACTGTACTATTCCTTATTCTGTGACGCTACGCCTTCCGGTACGCGGTCGCCACTCGAGAACCTTTCCGCCCCAACGGCCATCGGTTCTACGTGTTATGTGCCCCGCCCATTGCCACTTAAGTTTAGCGATTCGGAGGACTATATCGGTCACTTTAGTTCTGCTACGGATGGCCTCATTTCTGATGCGATCACGCAGAGAAACTCCCAACATAGCTCTCTCCATTGCTCTTTAGGTGACTTTGAGCCTTCTTATGAGGCCCATAGTAACTCACCACGTTTCAGTGCCATATGTCATCACTGGCAACACACACTGGTCAAAGACTTTCGTCTTGAGACACTGCGGAATATTGGACGAAAATATGTGCCGTAGCTTCCCGAACGCGGCCCAGCCGAGTCGGATTCGCCGATTTAGTTACTAGCAGCTAACATTTTGACTACTGTTAGCAAATCTTTTTATTTTTTCAGTGCAATCGTTTAGCTTTCACTTGAGTCCAACAAAAGTTACTGAGCACTAATTTCTTTATCAAACAATCGTTAAGAAAACCCACATAATGCTACACAATTGGCTTTACGAGTTGCATCTCCACTTTACGTGCAGTGCATATCTGCACTGGACATAAAATGCTAAAAATATTATTTTTAAATTTGTAATACTTTGCGTTTTGTCGGCGTGATTAATATATATGTATAATATATTAATACTTATGCCAAATTACACCTTTCTAGCAGTAAAGGTTAGTGAGCTAAGCCTTGGACAGACGGACATGGCGAAACTGTAACGGTTACTTTACTACAGAACCCTAAAAACTAAACTAAAAGTAAAAGTTAAGGGAAAAAACGAGCCAAGTGCGATTCGGACTCGCGCACGAAGGGTTCCGTACCATTATCTATAAAAACGGCAAAGAGTCCGACTCGCACTTTTTAATATTTGTTGTTATAGCGGCAACAGAAATACATCATCTGTGAAAATTTCGACTGTCTAACTATCGCGGTTTTTGAGATACAGCCTGGTGACAGACAGACGGACGGACAGACAGCGAAGTCTTAGTAATAGGGTCCCGTTTTTACCCTTTGGGTACGGAACCCTAAAAATATTTTGAGAAAATGATTCCTGCGTTAGACGGACGTTTTCAAACGAAGTATGGCTATACCAATAGGTACCTTGTATAAATATAAGGTATATTTATTTCTCTTAATTTGGAAATTTTAGTGTTTTCTTAGAATCATGACTGTTATTTATTTAGACAAAGAAAAACCAAGCCAATATTTAGATATAGGTTGTTTTCAACTTTAAGCGTCCATCCTTTGTCTTTTGTCCTACAAGGATTTAAATAACGGTGCAGAATCTTGATTGTTCACTAGCATATCAATTGTAATACTGATATGAACTCAATTAGCAAAATAAAATCGCGCACGACACTTTACTGCAATCAATGTACTCACGTGGGCTCGAGGCTCATATGCCAGGCTACGAGGTATTTGTTCATGTCTATGATTTTGATTTCGCAGTGTTTATATAAATGTATTAATATGGTATCTGTACTATATTCATAAATCTTTATTGCAAATCAAATTGTATTTAGACCTATATACTTAATATATAGACAGCCAGACACATCAATATTATCATTAATGATGAAGGAATCGAGATTTCTGGTTTCATACTTTTATTTAATTCATTTAGTTATATTGTCAAAGATTTTTCTAATAGAAACTCTTTGATTTGTTTTGTAAATTCGATATCGGTTAAACTTGGTCCCCTGACAATAAATATGTTGCGTTAAACATGCAATATTATTTTATTCTTTTAACCACTTAACGGTATCCAACTTATTTTATGAATTTCAAATGTTTTGTTTTAATTCTGTTTGAAATCTACGTTAAAAGACAATTGCGACAGGAAAAGGCTCTCACTCCAGCCTATTGTTGCCTTTCTCTCGTTAATGACTAGATTTTAGTAATCCTAAACCAAATTTATAAGATGATAGATATATTATCATGGTTTCAAATTTTACGAGTAATGTAATTTGATTGCTATAGTCAGGATTTGACGATAAAAACAACATTCCTGTTAACGGCACTCGATAAAAAATTTCGATTTTGGATCTTTTTTTTATAAATGTCATCATTTGATTTAAATACTGTTAGCCATAGACATTCCTTCCTCAGAACAAAGTGAAATAAATAATAAATAAAATATAAGAGGACATTCTTTTATTACACAAATCGAACCAGTCCTGTAGAAAGCTCTGCGAGGCTTGTATTATGGGTACTGAAATAGAAATAGAAATAGAAATACATTTATTCGTAGCACATAAAATCATAGATGATAAAAAAATAAAACAATAAAAATAACCAATAAAATAATACTGGACGACGATATACCAAAAGATATATACTTAAATACATAGAAAACATCCAAGTCTCTGACATAAATGTTATTGATCACCACACAAACAAATGCCCCTACCGGGGCTCGAACCTGAGCTTCGTAGGCAGTGTCACAGCCAACTAGGCTAAACAGGCCGACAGTCAAATAAAAATAAAATAATGAAAATAAATTGTCAACACGCCTGTCCTCGTTGATTGGTGTATGACTAGCCCTCATGATCATGTCGCCGGCCGGCTCGCATATGTATGCAACTGCTGGCGCGGCGCTTGTTAGTTGTTAGTGCCGTTAGTGGCACATCGTGCTTCGTTCAGAGCAGATGTTTCGCTCGCTGCTCTCAGAAACAGCTGCGTCTATAACATCGCGATCTTCAACTTTCTTCTAACTGAGGTCAGCTTGGATGTGTGTGTTGTGTATGTCGAAATTATTTACGTAAGTGCATTTATTTTCACTTATGTCGTGTTTCTACTACTTTACCTATGGCCTACTTTGCGGATTGTTAGTGTCTTCCGATACTTTTTTCTTATTTCTTACTTTTTAATTTCTCGAAATTTTTGTATAGATAACGTGTCGATCCTTACCGACAATAATTAAACGATGAAGAAAAAAGATATGCACATTACCTATATTCATATCCTTATATGATTTCGAATGTTCGATTTAATTACAGGTTTTTCTTGTTGCATTTGTGCATGTGACCTTTATAATATAGACATTTCGGTTAAGACCTACCATGGATCTCACGACTTAGCGTATAAAATCAGGAAGCCTAACTTTCGAAAGTCTGACGGTTTCGAAAGCTAGGCATGAACTTGAATTGAGGTCTGCTGCATAGCAGAGTTTAGAAACATCAAAACTGCTGAACTAGACATTCGAAAATTTATAGAAAAATTATGTACCTATACGGGCGAGGTACTCGAGGTAGGCGTGATTATTAGCACGACGTCTTGTCAGAATTATTATGATTATTAGATTGGTCATCATTCGTCAACCTGATACTTTCGTATTCTGATGATATAAATTGTACACAGATGACAGATAAGAATAATTAAGCATTGCTTTTTCAAAGTGACCCTGTTTCCAACATTTATTGAAACTATACTAAGTACTAATGAATCTCAACTCGACATAATATTCTGCGTGCAGAAAAATATACAATAAAGTAAAGAACCGGCCAAGTGCAAGTCGGACTCGCGCACGAAGGGTTCCGTACCAGAAAAAAGACGCCAACAACTACTCTATTGTATGGGAGCCCCCTTAATTATTATTATTATTTTGATTTCAGTATTTGTTGTTGTAACCACAATAAAAATACTATTACGGTTCTTGAGATCAAGCTCAGCGAGTGGTAGCCATAAAAAAGGGCTAAAATATCACGTTTTTTGTATGGGAGCCCACCTTAATTATTATTATTATTTTAGTATTTGATATAGCGGCAACAGAAATACACAATCTGTGAAAATTTCAACTAGCTATTACGGTTCTTGAGATACAGCCTGGTGACAAACGGACGGACGGGCGGACAGCGAAGTCTTAGTAATAGGGTCCCGTTTTTACCCTTTGGGTACGGAACCCTAAAAAAGTAAATTGTAAAGTATTTAGACCAGTAAATTGTAAAGTATTCCGGGAGCGAAGAGAAAAAAGGGATGTCACGTTTTTATTCAAATTGGTAAATAATTTGGTCGATTCCCAATATCTTATAGATAAATTTGTTTTGTTCTCCTAGCTTCCGGACTCTGCCTACTGATTTATTTTCCATTCCATTTAGTCTTGAAAGATACGTTACGAATAAATATTTAGCAAGAGCATGCAATATTTATTATAAATTTGTTTCTGAAATGAAAGCAATTGTTAAATCATAAGTTGTCTACTCATAATGAATGCTTGTAAAACATTTAAACTGGAAAATTTCGCAATTAACTTATGTTAGTATTTTTCGTTTTTCCACATTTTTTAAAATTCTTTTTATATCTTAACTTCTTAACAAAAGGTCTAAGGCTTTGTTATTTGTGTTTGCTGCATCGTTTGTACTGAGAGCAAAAAATGTAATAACCCTTGGTGGAAACTGTTTTGGCCTATGTATAAACTATGTTATTTTCTATTCATTTGTGTAATATATACTGTTTGTTTCCCATTACAATAAAAAAAATCGGCCAAGAGCATGTCAGGCCATGCTTAGTGTAGGGTTCCGTAGCTGCACACAATTATAACATTTTTTTTTAGATTTTATTTTACGACTTTGTCAAATGTATTGATTTATAAATTCATACCAAATTTCAGTTTTCTAGTACTAACGATCACAGAGCAAAACCGACAGAAGGACACTGAATTATTTTGACAGACAGACGGATATGGCGAAACTATAAGGGTTCCTAGTTGACTACGGAACCCTAAAAATGTACTAATATTGTTGGTTTTTTACGTATGGGCCATTTTGTCAACCTAGTTTTTGTCGTAGGTATTTGGCTGGTGGTTAAATAGACATTTAGGTACTGGTATGGTATTACTCTTTATCAACAGCATCGTGTCAAAATAATATATAAAAAAATATCTTTCACGGTAATGACGAAATTGTAACCGATGTCGTATATGCATCGGTTACCACAGTTTGTCCCATCTTTATCCATAGGATGTCTGATATTCGACTAATTAAATTAAATGTTAATTCACAAGAACATACAGTATACAACAGGTGTTATATGATAATATACTAACATTGCAGTTCCAGTCCAGTACCTTCAGCCATTTCTGGCATGTGAAAATTAAAATAAGTAGTTAACCAAAACCCTAACGAGTCGCCTTAATAGTCAGAAAATGTATTAGAGTACCTATGTAAGTACGTTAAATTAGGAGTCTTGCATTTCTTAACGCTGGTATCTAAATATAAATATTGGGGGATGTCTACGGTCATTTAACCACAGAACAAAACATTATTCATAAATTGTATTCCTTTATTATTGACATAGCTATTCTAGATACCACACCGTTTTTTTTAACATAAATTTTATTTCGTGTCTCGAAGTAAAACATAATTATCAATAGTCAAGTTGCTGAAAATCGCGAGAGCAACAAAGATCATCAGAACCGTTATGGTCATAATTTCTATTTACTTTGTACAGGTCTGTATTATCAGTTTTTACGATATTAGTAGAATATGTACGTATTTTATCCACGCAAGAATTATTAAAACTTAGAGTTTAAAATATCGACAGCGCTACAGGTCTAAACGTAAGTTCTCTTGGGACCAGGTCCAGGGGGTCTACTCCGAAGTTTGAAATCCAAAATTCGTATGGTGCCGTCCCTTTCACTCATATAGTCTATGACAGGAGAGTGAAAGTGACGGCACCATACGAAGTTCGGAGTAGACCCCCAGCAATGGCCCCCCGAAGATATTAAATATTCACTTTCATTTTTTTTTTCAGAGAAACTATATATTCATATAGATCTACAGACCTATCCATAAAGTAATTATAGGAATGTTATACAGTAACAAATTAAACATAAATAAGGAATAAGTATTGTATGCACAAAAAGTTGTGACTTTGACATTTGTCTCAATTGGTCATCGAGTGCCGCCGTGAGAGGAGAGGTCAATGCCAATCCCATCAAAAACTTTCCTTGTAGAAATTATGCAGTGCCTCGCTAACTTTCTGCCTTAAAAGTATGTGCCAACCTAGTAAATAAGATCTCATATAATTCCAAGACTGGTAAATAAGTATTCTTACAAAACTTGCCCTTTAGGAAATCAAATCCCATGACTTATAGTTATTCTTACATTACTTGCTCTTTCGCCCTATCTAGTACGTAAATAAATCGATTACGTACGTAAGTAAATTACTTATTAAAAAAGTCTTAAAGGTTTATTTAGTACTTAGGTGGGTTATTTAATTTTCCATCATCAAGCATAACTTAGCAGCAATTCAAGAGTTTTGGCGGCTTTGAAAAAGAAGATGTTTCAAGTCCTATCGTGTATCCAAAAAAGAAGTACTTACTACATAGTATCTCCCTTTCTGACGCTCTAATTATGCAAGGGCGACTTAACAGAGAGGGCGAGATACTTCGTTAATCGTTTATGGTTCCTAAATGCTCTTAGGTATACCGAATTTATCAGTGATGTCTCGAAACTTATTTCTAAAAATACTTAGTTAATAAATATTTAAGTAAGCTAGTGCCATAGTTCGAATAATTATTTATACACTTATACCAGGCTCGGTTAGATTCAGATTTAACAAGAATAAATAAATAAATAAATAAATAAATAAATAAACATTAGGGGACATTTTTACACAAATCTAACTAGTCCCACAGTAAGCTCAACAAGGCTTGTGTTATGGGTACTAGACGACGATATATTTAATAGATATATACTTAAATACATAGAAAACATCCAAGTCTCAGGAACAAATGTCTCTGCTCACCACAGAAACAAATGCCCTTACCGGGAATCGAACCCGGGACCTCTAGCTTCGGAGGCAATGGCACTACCAACTAAGCTAAACAGGCCGACAAACAAAGAAAAAACAAACAAACAAAGAATAAAGTAGGTAATGAATTTATAATATGTAAGACCAGTGTAATAGACGCAAGTATGCCTTGTTTACAAGCGATATATTATGTTGATAATGATAAGTATGTAATTGGCTAAATTTTAACTTAACTAACCGCTGTGCCCTTTCTCAAATACATGGATAAAGAGTTACATGGACATACAGCCTTAGTTCAGAAATGTTTTTTAACCATTTTACAGGCCGCGCCAATCTAGAAGGCTTTACAAAAAGCAAAACATATACTCAAAATAGTTACGTTATTGTGATTCAAGAGAAGTCGCTTTTTACGAAATTGCAATGTAATTTGAGCCTTAAATCAGAGCACTAAGATTGAAATTCTATTGACACATACATAATGTGGTATACTACTATGGACACATACAAACGTACTACACCTGGAAAAGGGTTAAGATAAATATGAAAAATATGTAATCTGTAATGTATTAATAATAATTTCTTTTTTATCTTGGTAAACTTCGGAGATAAGGGGCAACGGTATTTTTATTTACATTATTTTTCATAAAGCGAAACACATCCACCGTAAAAGAATTTTTTTTAGAATGTACAATCTAAGCCCTTTCATATGACACCCCACTTGACATATTGAACTTTTGCTCCCTTGTATCAGTAATTTTTCACAGAAATTAAAAATATATATTTAAAAACCATGTTATATGCATTTGGGTTAGGGTGGTATTCCAGTCGTCCAATATCTGTGTCAAATTTCTTTGTCGAATCTTTGATGAAATTTCTTTGACAGAGGCCCATTCCACTCATCCAGTATCTTTGTCCAAGTTTTTTTTTTCATGAATAGCCATATTGATTTAACTGTCATCGAAATCTTTGATCAAATGTCGGGGTCCCATCCAAGTTTGATGAAATCATCCAATTTCTTTGATCAAAGATATTGGACAAAGACATTGGATGAGTTTAATACGTGACGGTATTGTACTCATCCAATATATTTGTCCAATTTCTTTGTCAAATCTTTGATCAAAGTTTTTTGACGGAGGCCCATTCCACTCATCCAATATGTTTGTCCAAGTTTTACTTTTTTTTATTCGTAGCCATATTGATTTAAATTTCATTATACAGAACTTCCTTAGAATCTTTGATCAAATGTCGGGGTCCCATCCAAGTTGGATGAAATCATCCAATTTCTTTGATCAAATGTATATTGGACAAAGATATTGGATGAGTGGAATACCTCCCTAAGTCTTCTTTATATCTACTCCAAATTTTAAATCGATAGCATAAATAGTTGTAGCATAAATCACCAGGAAGACATCAACAGCCCACTATGGAGACACTGGAAGTCCATTCATATGGAGTCCAGACAATATTTTCCGGCTTATGAATTAAATATAAGTTAAATTAAGTAAATTCTAGTGACGTAATGATTTAATATTGTTAATTATAATGATTATTTTGTCTTTTTAATTTTTATGTGCTGTTTTGTGTGATATGAAATGGGCTAAGCCTGAAATAAAGTATTATATTATTATTATAAATATTTACCAATGCCAATGTAACAGACAGACAGAGAACCCTTACTTAGGTCACTAAGTATTAAATGAAGCCTAAATACCTGTCAACCTAATCATATGTGTAAACATAGCAATGTATGAGCAGGTATGTTTTTTTTAGCATTACAAAACAGAACAATGCTAAAAGCAAATGGTTCAATAGCTATGTACTTGTAATCCAATTCAGTCGGCACTGGCACGGCACGTGTTTGCGAACACGTGTACCGTAGCATTACCATGAGTTTGCAGTGACCGTACTCGCTAGCGACTGCGTAAACAATAAGTATGGAGAATAAGTACAGCGCCTCTGATGGTCACTTATAGAATTACAGATCAGTACTCGTACCATGAGTCAATTACACGATTACTATACTCGCTAACGTTAACTCGATTCATCGAGTAGTTTACGTTACGATACGGAGTGACGTGCCTAACTTCACAGCATACAAAGCTCTCTTTCTAACTATACTGAAAAGACAGAGTAAGGACGATATTGGACAGAAGGCTAAGTACTCAAGGCTTCCTTTCAAAAGTATAGAATTAAACCTGCTAATTTAAAGTGTCATAGAACAGTAGCACAAGGTCAAATGTTAGTGAATCTTGTATTTGCTTTGGTTATTTTTGGATATTATTGCCATACCTATAAACTGAGTGATGCAGTCTTTCCAGTTTTTATGGTGAAAATTTTTTTTTCTTGTGATTACATGTACATAGATTATATATAATTAATAAACCTAATCTCATTTTATAATATGTTGAAGTGGATTTTTTTCATTTATTTCTCATATCAGCTTGAATTTATCCCTGTTATTTGTCGTTCATCTTCTTACGCAGCCGTCGCTAGCATATTTCACACTAAATAACGCCTTGCCGACATTATTTAGATAAAAAATATTACAATAATTTATGAAACGATATCTCTGATACGCTTTCACGCTCCAATTTGCTAGTGAAATAGTTTACTACAGTCGATACGGTATTTTTCGATAGCGACTGTCAAATTGGTGACTCATGGTACCCATCTACGGCAACCGCTACAAAACGTTAGTCGCTAGCGAATATTAAGTTAGCGTCTGGCGGGCGCAGTGAACGCGCGGTTGACTCATGGTACGAGCACAATCTAAATCTACTCGTAACGCGTTTATTCGATATCGACTGTAGTAACGTAATGTATGTTTTCGATAGCATCTCATGGTAGCGGTACTGACCAAGCTGTTTACCGAGTCGAAGGTTTCGTTTGAAAATCAATAGTGGTATATCACTATAGCAACTCCAATATACTCGACCACCACTACCAATAGTATCTAGTATAATTTGACTCGGAGATTCTTAATATCGATTCGGAATCAAGGGTCTGACTTATGGTAGTTCGCTTGAGGCGATTCATTAACCGTTGTGGATACCAGCCCTGTACGATTCACAACTAGGAGCTCTAAGCTCCTATTATGATTTTTTTTATTATCCCTGCCTGGTTATACTGGGAAATGAGAACGAGATATAAGATGAATCGAGATAATTATGTACGTAATCAATTTTTAAAGTGCACAGATAGGTGTGAAATATTCAAAATTGAGCGTTATATATATTGCAATTAATGGTACAAACGGGATATTTACCATGCATATTATGATTTTTGAGTTTCCTATATTTCGGCGCTGTTGCAAGCACCATTTTCAAGGATTAACTGACGTGCTGCGAGTTTTATTTGTGGTCTACCCACACTCCATAGCGATGTAATAGCGATATACCCTCTTTTTAGTTCGCTTTTTTCCATAGTTTTCAGTTTATTCTAACATTAATTCTAATGTCAATGACCATGTCAGCATGAAATCATATATTGAGCCTTATGTTATGTTGTTAACTACGGAGGATTTTTTAGATGTCATCGAGTATTAAAAAAAATATGACTATAGACTTTGGTTAAATAATTAGGCCCTTTGTAATGTACGATATTGGTACATTATCTCCCATATGAATTGCAAATTGTTAGGTATATCCTGTATACGTAAGCTCGGGGTATTCTTATTTATCAGAAAAAATTGATTAAAATCTATCGACTCACAATACTTGGCAATATTTTTGGTACTCTACTTTTAGAAACAGAAAATACTATCTATGTGGGCTGTTACTCATTGCGCTTATTCGTATGGTATCTCGCATTAGGAGAACCAGTGTAAACACAGAATATAATAGTTCTTCGAAGTGTAAGTCTGGCCTCTGAATGGTATGGTGTAACGTCGTTGGCACACACACTACTTAGCTTTTGTTTATAGCAGTGCATGAGTTAGTTTAAGTTTAGGGAATAAATAGGTATACCTGGTTTCAAATGTGTGAGAGAGCGCAATACTCGCCAACAAACTGTATATACAGTTTGGTGAACAAAAGGTGTATGCTTACTGTAATTTTATATTTTGGGTTTAATAATAACTAACATAGTGTGAACTAGGCATACGGCCTCCTCCACACGCCTTGCGTCTCTATTAACCAAGGCCTTAAACTATTCCATTAACTCACTTTACCTCTCAATATCGTCAACTTTAGTAAATAATATTATCGACATGACAGTATAATTACTTATCTCATGCTCTTGGATGTAACTGAAGAACTTTTTGTGTAGGAAAATAACTATTCTTTAATCAATCGTACTTGACTCATACTGATTCATGTCGGTTAACGAACGATTAAGTGCAGTCTGTTCTTTGTTAAAAACAGCCTTCATCTGTCTGATAAATAGACCGCTGGTACCCATATCATAACCTAATGTAAGATCGAACAGAAGAGTTCAATTTTGGAATGAGAAAGAAAGATAACAAGATATCAATAATTACGTATCAGACAAGAATGAAGTATATCTGATTTCATTTGCTTTGGTTCACTTGTAATTACAAATGTGAATGTTTTCAGCTTGTTTTATGCTACAGGCACTGGAATATTTTGAGTATAGCTGTTTAACATACGAGTAAACATCTAGCTAATTAAATAATTAGACAAATAGAAGAAAGACTTGTTATGTTTAAAATTTTTGGGCATATCATTATTATATACTATTACTTATAGATTACTCATTACCAATAAGTTAATTATGGGCTAGCAATCAAATCGAAAACATCCTATAGCGTGACGAACCACGCACAATGAAGGGTTCCGTAACAAAAGTTTGTCTGAGTCGGATTGTTTAGGAACAGCAGTTTACTAGCGATAATTAAACACGAAATTAAAAGTCAATCGATAGGTCATTAAAAACGAATGTGAGGTTTGTCGGAGAGTTTGATCAAGCGAATATATTCGGAGATCATCGCTCGGAAAGTCACAATAAGTGTTCGTCACAAATGTTAATGTAAGTCTTAGGTAATTAGTAACGTTTACAAACATTCACGTGTTATTAAACTTTTGGGAACTGTCGCAATGAAATACAATCATAATTCAATGAAGTCAACGTATTGTCCACTTACATACATACTAAATATGAGGCTGAAAATACTATACAAAAAAGCAAATGACAGATAGGCGTTATAGTTATTTGTTATACAAGGGTGCAAAGTTGTATTTTACCCGCGAGTGTGGAATTGAAACACGAGCCAACGAAAGGATTCTATAGAATAAAATAGAATCCTGAGCGTAGCGAGTGTTTCAACACACGAGAAGTAAAATACAACTTTGCACCCGTATGTAACACAAAACTTTTCTCCTCACTATAGCGAGGAAAGTGCAGCCTGCAAAAAAACACAGTTCCACAGGCATGATTTTCATCACTGGAATCACCGATTTTTTTACGATATTATAACAGAAAACTCTGGAAGTTGTGTATAATATTTACGTGAGTCGGAGTCCGTGACAAGTTGTGTATATTTTAGTTGACATTGACGACATTTCTGACGATGCGTTTTGAAATTGCATCGACTCAACTTATGCGTTTACAATTATACTCAATATCATTATAAAACAAATGTTATTTATAGAATTTGAAGGTTTACGACTTAAATCATTAAATAAAGCTAAATTTGGTATTTTGTATTAAATTCTCAAACCATTTATTTAATGATAATTGATAACCATTATTATGAGCGTTTTACGTTTTGTTATCTGTCAAAAGCTGCTCAAACACGCTCCAAGGTCAAATTACTTTCCCCACTTGTGGATAAAATGCGTTTTTACCCGCTTGTTTCAAAGGATAAAAGACGGCTTTCCGAGCTAGTGAGGGGAAAAAACTATTTTTGTCAATATACTCGGAAATGGTTTTATTTTGTTTGAAAAACGAAGTGACCAAATCTCAATATCTCTATAACGGCTGAACAGATTTTCATGAAATATGGCTAAGAACACTCGAAATTATATTGTCTTAAAAAAGCTAAACGAAAATCGATTCATGCATTTGGGAGCTACGATACCACGGACAGATACACAGAGAGACACGGTAAAGTTATAACAAATTTCTAGAAATCCCAGTTCCATATACAAAAATCAATTACAAAAGTTCCTCATTCCTAAACAGAGTTAATGGCAAGTAGAGCGTCACAGCGTACAAAATCATACAGAAGCACTAATAATAATAAAACAGGAGGTTCCTCTCTCTGTCGCCCTAACCACCGGTAGCTTAGGTCCTGCCTCGCTGCCGGTGGCACCCTAGGTAAGGTTTTTATAATGATTTTATGTTTTGTAAATATTGTTTTATATTTTACTTTTTATTATTGTAAAAACCTAATCTAAGACAAAAGATGAATACAGAGATAATAATAATAAGCAATTATTTCGAGTAAATTACACTCAAATATGTTTTAGTATGACTTACGTTTAGGTGTTAGTATAATCTTATAATCTATAGTTCTATATTCTTGTAAGTAGGGAATTATTGTGATTCTGCTCAAACGGAAAATTGACAGATAGAAATTATATATTCTAATCTGATAATACTCTACATGGAAAAATGTCCAGTCCAGATTACATGCACCACCGCTCATAAGTATTTAGGCAGTTAGGCACCCATACCTTTTTCCATATTGTTTTCATACAAAAATTACTTTCAGAAATACACTGCCAAGTCAGAGTCCCTTGAGTTGACAGTTTTGCGTGCATTTAGCATTTTTTATTTAACTGACTTATTGAGCCTTAAATCGGTGCCAGAGGCCCCCCATTTAATATGGTAGTTTTCTTTTTGCAATGACTACTAATTGCTGGTTCATAAAAACACACTACACTTTTCTATGAACCAGCAATTACCTAGTGGTTATTTAAGTCATTGCAAAAAGAAAACTAGCATTTTAAGAAAGTGTACTGCTGTTTTTTTATGTTTTGTGACTGTCGTAATTAATCCTTGTGACGTCATATAGACGATGGTAGGTTTTCTTCACATTTTCATGAATATCTTGAAAACTAATAGCTATGAAAATAAAATAAAAATATTTTTGGGTTTCTTTTTAACAAATTAATTGAGTGAAGATTCCATACTACTTGAAAATTAAAATTGATATGTTGTCAATTAAAATTAATATCCGTCTCCTAGAACATTACCCAGATTTTTTCTGATAATGATAAATAATTATAATTATTGTAACTGACACCTTATCCAACAGATTTAAAGTTAATATTAAATTGACGTTAGTTAGTTAGTTTTTAATTTCACAGTGCATTGGTATTACTGTAATGCTCTGAAATCCAACTGTTATATAAATAAATAAATAGGAATATAGTTTTCGTAAATGTTAAAACTATTTTCCTCTATTGCAACCCGTATTTTTATCAAAATGTAGCATGGTGCTTAAATATCGGTTCAGGCAGACGTTTCTACTTTCGAGGTTTTTCTTAAAGAATGCATAACTGTATAAAAATAACTGTTACCTGACCGATGTCCGTAATTTACTTACAAAAAGCGATCTAGATGTTTGCTTGGATTATTTGAACAACGCTCTATGTACTCTGATCTAGCCTCGCTTACGAATGCGTAAGGTATTTATTATAGTTAAAAAAACTTAAGTAAAGGACCTGTTGTATGTAGTTGTGACGTGTTCGAATAGACATTACATATTTAAAATATATAACACCAACAAAACAAGTGTCTACTACATACAGCAGGTCCGTTTTAGCTAGATAATTCTCTCAGATCTTCTAATAATTTGCTTTTAACAGTGCCAACTTCCTGTTCCAAATTTCACAACTGTTCATTCACTTTTAAAACTGTTCGACTGTGGAACTCTCTCCCTCTTGACATAAGATGAGCAAAAACGATTGATAGTTTCAAATCCCAACTTAAAAAATATTATATGTCTCTACCTTAATATCGACTACAAATAGATTTTTTTTTTTGGCTGACCATATATTTGTTTTACTATTTCTTATTTGTTTTGTGATATTGGTATATATGTATGGTTTTGTATGTATGTTTATACATAAAAGTATATAAGTAGGTATATTATAAATATTTTTATTATAAATTATGTTTAACTTGTTTCATATTATCTCTGCACCACCTACTGCATATATTTTTTTTCCGCTACCCAAAGATTGTCTGGAAGGAATCGCTCTTTAGCGATAAGACCGCCTGTTGTCTACCTCTACCTACATATTACTGTTTTTTTTCTGTTTGCAACGTTTCATTTGTGTGAGGTGTGTAGTGTTTCCTGTGTAGGCGCGAATTTGGCATTTGGACACCTTTGTATAATGATGGTTGCGTAAGGCATCATCAACTAATATAATTCATCATCATGGTAAAGAGTTGCAAACTGGCCTAACCATTCCAACACTACCACCATATCAGCCCAAGGACGTCCACTGCTGGACATATGCCTCCCCCAAATTCATGGGGGGCAAACCGCGCTTGGCATGCGGGTTGGCGATCGCAGTATCTCCACCGCACTCCAGGGATGCTGCTGCACTCAGTGGTTATTATTCCCTTGTAATAAGGGATGCCTGGCAACCGTCGGGTTGCCATAAGCATCCATAAGCAACTGAGTGGCTAATACCTTCAGTGGACGTAATGTCCAGCATTGGACGTGTTTCAGCTGATATGGTGGTGGTGGTGGCTAATACCTTGACACAATCAGTGTTAAATAAAAACAATAGAGGCGAATAATAACAAGGTGGTGCCAAACAGGACCCAGGTATGCCCTAAAATTACAACCAAGACCACCGGGGGATGGGCAGCAGCATCCTTAGAGTGCGGTGGAGATACTGCGATCGCCAACCCGCATGCCAAACGTGGCGGTTATGGCACTTACCACCCATGAAATTGGGAGAGGCCTATGTCCAGCAGTAGACGTTTACCTTAGTTCGATACTTCCCTCGTCATCATCATCAGCTTATACACGTCCCACTGTTGGGCACAGGACTCCTCTCATAGGTGAGAGGGACGATGACTAATAAAGTAGTAATACTTAATTACTTATTGTTCATTTCAATACACCTACCGGTAAAAAATCTGTCGCTCTTTACTTCCCTAAGACTATAATCGTGTTTTTTTGGTCGCTTTTACAGAATAAGTTTAGATTACACCTAATATAGTTGCAATTATTTAAAATGGCAGTCTTTTTAAGAAAACTGCTATTAGAATTTGAACTTCTTGCCCTGGATAATAAGATCGCTTTTTGAACAGACTCATCATCATCCAAGCGTTATTCCCAGTACAGTTGCATAGTAAAGGATGCCCGAGGTCCGCTACCTAATCCCAAGAATTGGCGTAGGCACTTGTTTTTACGAAAACGACTGCCATCTGGCTTTCCAACACAAGGGGGAAACTATAGACCTTATTGGGATTAGGTTTTTCAAGTGAGTGGGCAACTTGACTGTTAGATTTTCAAACCGCCCGATGGCCTCTAACTTGGCTTAACGACTGCTATCATAGACAGCAGCCGGGATCAACAGCTTAACGTGCCTTCCAAAGCACGGGAGCGCTCAGTTCGTAACCATTCAAAGCGGTCATCCATCCAAGGACTGATCCCGCCCGACATTACTTAAGCTCCGGGCGCCATTAGGCCACGAACGCTTTTTACACGACTGCCAAAAGATGGAATGTAATGTTTTTGAACACACTACCTAATTTGATTCAATTCGGTCATATTAAACGATTTCAACTATACATGCTGTGCAGACAAACAAACACGCCACGATAACCATTAGTAGACTTTATCAAGTTTTAATAAGATCCACAAACGGTTAGTTTTAAGCGTCGTCGATAGCGCCCAGTTTGTACCAAGTTACAAAGATAGTAGAGTTATTTCAGAATACATTCCTTATTTTGTATTATTTAGCTCCCTCTTATCATCCGCAAGATACGGCGACTCTCATGATACACCTCCGTGACCCAGTCTCAGTAAGATCTACAGCTACGTAGTTTTTATAAATTCCACTGTCTATACATGACTAACTAGTGCCTACGCCAATTTTTGGGATTAGGTAAGAGACCCCGGGCGTCCTTCAGGATGCAACTGTAGGTATCGAGATAACGCTAGGACAGATTCTTAAAATATTCGTATACGGGTCTAACACGTAATTTATTTATTTACCTTAATTATCGACGTTTCGACACGGGTTGCACCGGTCATGGTCGCGGCAGACTGACGTCCCAGCAAGTTGTTAACGGAGATATGGATACACAACATTTAACTACCTCACAATTGTTTATAAAAATGTGAAGGAAAATGTGAAGGAATCTGAAAAAAAAAATCTACCCGCTCATCATGCTGCTAATTGTCTAGGGCACGACACATAACACTCTTAAGTATCCGTGCACAAATCCGAAGATCTATTATATTATGCGTATCTCATGAACCGTGTTAGTTAGACGGTTGAAATTTTCACAGATGATATCTGTTGCCGCTATAACAACAATAACTAAAAACAAAATAAAATAAATATTTAAGAGAGCTCCCATACAAAAAACTTTAAAAAATTGCTCGTCATCAGCTAACTAAACTAAAATCCAACTCGCACTTGACCAAAATCATACTTGATATTATTTAACGTTCTTATTACTGATAAAAAAATTAAAAGAAATAATATTATTTACATTAAATGAAAAAGGTTATAATAAAGTGTCTAATGTTGTATAGATAATAGTACGGAACCCTTCGTGCGCGAGTCCGACTCGCACCTGGCCGGTTTTTAACCTTGATTAAAATGTTCTAGACGGCTTAGAACCTTCCCGACAGACAAGACTTCAGATTTAAAAAAACAACCTAAAATCTGTTAAATCTGTTTGGGAGCTACGGTACCAAAGGCTGACATAAATATACCGATACATATGACTTATTAGTCTTATAACATCCTTCGTTTGCGTCGGAAATTAAAATAAATGTTGCCAAGTGCGTTTCGACTGTCTTACCACGCACCATGAAGAGTTCCGTATCTACTACTTGTACACTACTTTACAACTACTGTCTAATACAAGCACTATTATTATCTATCAGTGATCTTATTGAAAAAGGTTTTTATTCTAATGACTAATTGTATACGCACGGCACTTACCTTCCTTTTGTTTGGGTGAGGCAAATTTTACAGCTATAGCTTACTAAAAAACTGCTGGAACAAAACATTTTTCGCTGAAAGTATATAATAAATAAACTTTTTTTATATATATTTTGGAATGTCAATGAATGGTATAATATTTTTTGATTCCACGGTTCGAAAGTTATGAGGGGGAACAATTATTGTAACTTAATGCCAGTGAAATACGGACAGACAGACAGACCGACGTACATAGTGAAACTATAAGGGATCCGTTTTTGCCATTTTGGCTACGGAACGCTAAAAAGAAACTCGTGAAAGTGCATACAATTATCACGTAACTAAACAAACACTTTAAAGGCTCATATGAGTAAGTAACATGACTCATACTGATGAGGATGACAAAGTCACATAAATAAATATGTACCACTCAAAAAGAAGCCATTTGTAAACAAAAATATATTTTATATTAAGCCTGATGGGAGTGATGGGTAATAATGTGGGCTATGGCAAAGCGCTCACTTTGCCATTATCGCGGACATCCGTTATCAACTACAATGTTATTTGCGTGATTACTAATTACTTAACGGTATATTCCCTTTGTTTACAGATCAGTACAGAATGGATTACTACCGCGTTGAACTTGGGGCGTCATCGTAACCTAGAAGATTCCCTCGGGTCAACACCGACCGATACGGGGCGGCGACGGCACCACGCGCTGCCATCGAATCCCCAGTCCACGCTGCGTGCCCGGTGGACGCGGACCTGTTGAAAGTGTAGCAAGTGCGTACTGTCACAAGTACTTAGTGAAAGTGACGGTTCCGTTACCGCAATGACGCCCGCGTTGGAGTCGACCTTGACTGAACTGGGGAACAACAATGTCGTCCCCCTGCTACCCCGGACTTCAGTATTACTAGAATTTAAAAACATCAGCTGTACCATCAACACGTTTTCCCTGAACAAGTTTCGAATCGGTGAGTGTTTGTTTTGCTCTTACTGAGATTATTAGTGACATAAGAGTGTTACGAAAATTTGACCGGTTCTTTACTATGTGGGTCGCCAAGATTAAACCGGCTTATATTTAGTGTGCAATGTGTAATATTTTAAATTTAAAACTTGTAACCGATTAATTAAACTATTTTATTTTAACACGAAATTAAATTATTTAACAAAATATTTAGGGCCGCTTTAACAGAAGTTGATGACCTAAATATATTGATATTAAAATAAATAATTGTTGTGACTAATTTTATAGAATGTTATTGCCTTCGATTAATAATACGGTCATCATCCTCACTCGTGATCTAATTTGCTAGAAGTACCTAAATGTTAGATTACTCATTGAAAGTTTTTTGTTGTGCTGCTTACGCCGAGATACAGTATTGGAGAGGACATATTATTTTACTCATTTTCAAAGTATCATATTTACAAATCGACTCGTCCTCACCTCTCACCCCACACCTCACCCATTTTTATATGGAAATTGACAAATGTCATTTGTAAAGTTTTGACAGTTTCCATATAAAAACGACTGAGGTGAGAGGTGAGGACAAATCGGTTTGCGAATAACACCTCTGGGGTGGTTGTCGCCATAAAGAGGTATGTCCTGGCTGTACTGAGTGAGATTTTACAAATCACATTTGACACATCACAGAATGAAATACAGATAATCACACAAAAAAGTTAACGTGCCACATTTAAAAATAAATTTATATTAAAGTTTGAATAGCACTCCGTTTTACGGTACCTAAACAGTATGATACGCTTTTTTGGGTTGTATAGAAATAAATAGTAATATTTAATATTATTATCAAAATTCTGGAGTATAAAATACTTTTTTTTACTATTGTAACTTTCGTTTTGTATCCGATAATATTTCCGTAAGTTGATATAAAAAGTTATTTGTTATACATGGGTGCAAAGTTGTGTTTAACCACGAGTTTGGAATTGAAACACGAGCTAGCGAATGGATTCTATGGTATGAAAATAGAATCCTAAGCGAAGCGAGTCGTTTATCCTTACCGTAGTGAGTGTTGCAACACACGAGACGTGAAATAATAACCTTGCAGTCATACATTTTTCGTTGAATTCAATACAATATACTTAAAATATTTTTGCGTTCACGCCACCTGATTTGATCACACAATTAAATCAGATGGGCAGAAATAGTCCTATCTGGACTAGCCTTTACATGTTTATGTTTAAAAAAGTAACTAATAGCATGTTCGGATTCCAAATATTCTTTGCACTCTTGTCGATAAAACGCAGTTTTTCTATATGTTGTTAAATAATAGAAAAGTGCTTTCCGAGCTAGTCAGATGAAAAATAATTTATCATACAATAGATCATAAACAGATAAATTATGAAGTTACCTTTACCGACTGGGCAACCATTAATTATGACATATTGGGCAATTGCTAAATATGACAAGCGACCTACGTAAACCATTGCTAAAGTCGTAAACATGAGGTGCTCGAACGTGATTTGTTTACATGAACTGTAAATGACAAAATTATAAAAATCACCATTATGAAAAATTATGGGATAATATTGAGAACTAGTCAAAAATCGTCAAGTTTAATTATTATTTTCAAGTACATGTACAATTAATAATCAAATATTAAGTTTATAGTAAGTTGTATTTGATGGCATTTATTTTACATTTTCCTTCATAAATCGAAAGCTATCCACCGTCAAAAAAAAAGAAAAACTGTTTTACAATGTGCAACTCAAGCGTTTCAAATGACATCTAACTTTTCATATTCAATAGACGTTGACCTTTTGCCCCCCTTGTTGTATGGGTGAATTTTCACAGTAAATAGAAAATATGCTAAAAAGCACGTTGTATGCATCCAGATTCGGATCTTTATAGCTATTCGAAATTTCAAATCGATAGCATCAAGTTGTTCTTGAGATATTTAGTAATGTGACAGACAGACAGACAGACAAACCGACAGACAGAGCGGGACCATAAGGGTTCCTTTTTACCATTTTGGTACGGAAACGCACGGTACGGGCTAAATGCACGCTGCACTCGGAGCGGGCGACGGAGCGTATACAAGGTGGAAAGTTAAAGCAGAGCAGTAAGGGCTATTTTTCATTCTCTCCTGCCGTGGTCCTTTGGTCGGCAAGTGTGTGGTGTCGCCCTGCACGCTTGCCGTCGGGTGGGGCGCAAGCCTCTTCCGAGCCGGAACAGCTTCGGCTGTCGCAGCAAGCGGTGTTCGCGGTTGTGTGCCTTGGCGATCCCGTGTCAGCGCCACTAATGCTGCGTGATGGGCATACCCTGGTGGTTTTAAACGGTAGTCCGGGCGGTTCCCGGGAGTCCATCATACCTGTCCTAGTTCCCAGGGCAGTAAGGGCAGCTACTAGATCCCTCGCCGCCACGCAAAAATGGCATTAGAATTTGATTCTTGACTTTTTAAGTGATGACAATCTACATTCACAGAATTTTGAAAAAAAGTACAGTCAGCGAGAAAATCATCAATCAGCGACAAAATCATGTATGGAAAAAGTTTTCTTTGATTTCTGGGCGTTCTAGTAGTCAAACCTTAGTCGGTCCCAAAGAGTATTTTGATCCTTAATAGGAATGGGATCGAATGGCTGACTGTACTTTTTTCAAAAATCTATGAGTGGAGATTGGCATCACCCACTTAAAAAGTTAGGAATGAAATCCTAATGCCATTTTTGCGTGACGGCATCTAGTAGCTGCCCTTACTACCCCGTTTTAACTTTCCACCCTGTATATAAAACGATCGAAAAATACATTAAAACAAATGAAGTAATTTTACTGTCTTGATTTGATTGTCATAAATGAATTTATTTTTTTGTTACTGTAACACCCATTCTAAGCACGAATACATAGTATTAAACCCCAAATAAATTTCTAGTTTCTGCGACCGACAACGGGCTCGGTCAACCAGCGCTGCCCTCTTATTCGCAAACCGACTCATCCTCACCTATTACCTCACACCTCACCCGTTTGTATATGGAACCTGTCAAATGTCATTTGTCAAATTTTGACAGTTTCCATTTTTTTTTTTATTTACAATAGAAAATTGATACATTGGTATAACGGAAAAGTGTCGTTAAACCCTATCGGGTTTGTATCGACACCGAAATCGTGAACAATATTGTTAATAAGCTTACTTACGAGCTAATTGTATGACACATTGGAAAGAAAAAAAAAACATATATATGTATAAACGGGTGAGGTGTGAAGTGAGAGGTGAGGAGGATAAGGTTTGAGAATAACACCCCTGGTCCTTTTGCCTAGCACACGCTATGATGACATTGATGACTTAGGCCTGAATCACACTGGCGCGGCCTGCGGTGGCGGTCAATAGTAAATCTCACAGCTAATGACAAGTTTACTATTGACCGCCGCGGCCCGCTTTTGTTTCCTTAGTTTTGTGGTATTTTGCCATACTTTGATGGTTTTACTTTAAGCTTTATTTTGTAAATACACTGTCTTTATTTTATGTAAATTGTGGCAATAAACATTTTAATTCCGAATTCTGAGTCCGAAGAATTCTGTTTTATATGCACGCTCTGCCGCCCGTTCCGCTCCGAGGATGCACTAAGGCCGTACACTCGCCATTGGCAGTCAAATATTAATCGAACAATTATCTCGTCACATCCGTCGTCGTTGTCGTGACGTCATCGAGACCGTTGTTTGGGTTGTCATCTAAAATAATGATATACAAGCTTATCATAAAAGTTATCGGTTCCGGATGAATTGTTCTCTATTCTAAAAAAATACACGACCGTGAGATTGATTGCGTTTGGTTTCCATTACCGGCCAGCGTGTTTAATGAAATGAATATAAAATATACATATAGGGTATTCAACTGATAGTCAAATCAGCAACTTTTTACGAAACGTCAAAAACTCTCGGATAGTATGATATGAAGCATAAATAAAAGTGTAACATGAAGTTTCTAGAGAAATGTACCTAATAAAAGTAACGGGATAAATATAATGTACATAGTAAATACCCCGTTCTGAACAGTAATTACTAATTACATTTACTTATGGTCAAAATGCGTCCTCTTTTCATGTTTATGTATTTAATAATCTTTAAAAATTGCGTAAATAAGCTGTAATAGTTTTTTTTTCGAGTATTGTCGTATGATTTGTTTATTGGTAACGTAAAAAAATATTTTTTTGTGTTGTAATATACCCTATTATTGAGTCAGAGTCTAGCACTGGGGCATAATATTATATAAGTCTAGATAGAAAGAGTTAACATTCACAAGCCATAATATATTTAAATATGTATGGCAATATATTTAGTGGACGCTAAAAGTTTTGACACCACTCTACTCGTATTTGCAAGGCCGTTAGCGCGTGTGCGATATTTTAGAACGACTTAGAAGATTAAAAACAGTCAAAATACCAACTGTTATGTAACATGCAATCCAAGTAACTGTGAAGTAACTTGTACATGTATAAAATAACTCAGAGTGAAACGTGTTAATAACATTCGCAGCCATAAACCCGAATTAAGTTCAATCATTAATTTTTACTATATAAGTTGGCTATAATTTTACTCGATTTGCATTCTCTGTGCGAAATATACTTCATTTAATTCTTGTATAAATTGCACTTTAATAATATGTGTAAACAATTATAATACGTTCGTAGAAATATCTGTTTTTTATCCCGGCTTTAACATTGCGCGGTGTAATGTAAAGTGTATTTTTTTCTCCTGAATACACACAACAACATATGTTATGCTATCTCGATATGCATTTAGCTCATTGGGGTTTTCACATACATATACAATTCAATGATGTTTATTACCAATGATCATGTACCTTATATCAATAATCAACTAATCAAAATTCAAATATCAAAATATAATTAGTCAAAAATCTAATCTCATATTATTAAGAAGCATAGTTTGTGGAATGTAAGCTTGTAGGTATGTAGGCGGGTAGGGGATAACTCATCCGATTTCAAAGATTCTTTCACCAGTAAATAAATATAATAGAACTTCGGGATGGACATAAGCTACATTGTATCGCGCGGCTCCTTGTGTGACAGTAATTGAAATGTTAAATAGTATTGATTGGACCTTAAATCATAAGGAAGGTAATGAATAAAAAGGTCAATGAGGGATTTCGAGTTCGACCTTTTAAATGTAGTCACACGGTCAAGGCAACACTTCAGAGGTAACAATGCAGATCTGGGACTGCGCACGTGCTTTAGTTTTATTATATACTTTTGTTAATTAGTTACTAACGCATGTACACACATAATAATATTGACAGGGACAAATAAATCATACTTCTAAAATATAATAGTATATTACGATACAAGTGCAGAGAACAGGAAACTCGCAACGACCGAAGGGTGTGTTTCATATCGACACGAGTTGCGAATTACCTGTTCGCACGTGTATCGTACAACGTTTTACAGTACATATGGCTCTTTAAAGTTTCGACATATGCACGTAATCTGCTGATTACCGCACTCGTGCGATAATGTAGCACCATATGTACTGTAAATGAATATTACAGATTTTATAATACTAATCTATACAAAGCCACTTTTTCAAAATAATATAGGTTACTGTAACTTGCAAACACTACGGAGAAGAGAGTTCTGTATTGTATTCATTCCGTGTGATACCTAGGTATTAGACTGGGATGCTATAAATATAGCTTGTCTATATATGTATAGACTTATTATGGCAAAGTATCCCTCAAAATGATGACCCACTTTAATTTGTTTTTTGGTCAAAACGAATCAATTCATCGTTACAGTGAATCCTTGTGCGAGTGTTATATGTTATATTGTTTTTATTTTTAGTGTATAATGATTCCATATCGCTAAGCCGCTTAACGTTCGTTATTTCATTTGTCACCTACTGTTTGCTATAAATTAATACAATAATATATGTACCCTGTTATGGAATTATTCCTTTTTATATACGCGATGGTCAGGCAATTGACCTCTTGCAAAAATCCTTCACCGTTAGCATATTCGTACTGTAAACACATGTCGACCTGATAAAGATAATGCGCAGACATAAAGTATAATTAATTCATTAATTGTGTCGCAGATGTTATAATAACTTTAAACGAGTGTTTAGTTAAACCAGCAAAAGCAAAATAGTAAATAGTGATACATGCAAGCTATGTTAATCATAACATTCGTAACACTCTAGGCGGAATTATTAGGGAGCCGAGGCTGTAATGACGAAAACTCACGCGTTTCATACAACGTTTTTCAACACATTTCTGTTTTTTTTTTCATCTAAAAACATTCTAATCAAATAGCGATTTAAATCATAAGATATCAGGTGCATCCTACGTGACTGAGAATGTGAGAATATATAAAGTTCATTGAATATATGGACAGGAGGAGGATATGCACGTGCTTCCGCATCGTGCCTTAATACATAAGTTTCCCATAAATGCCGTTATGACTGGACAATGCGCATAATGCATATTTTGAACGTATTTGCAATTAATAAGTTCCTATGCTTGTAATGCTCTTATATTATTATCACCCATTGTAAAAATAATAATATTGTAGAGTGGAGACAAATCAGGTATTATTTCCATCGCAAGGAACACAAGAAGCGACATTTGAGCATTCCTCTGATTGGGCTATACCTAGATCTAGTGGTTGACCAACCGGAGAATTCGCAACTCATCTCTTCGGATCGATCCCCTACCGATATAAGCAAGACCTTGGGTTATGCGTATTTGTTACGAATCGTGGACTCAAGTTATTCTAGGGTCTATTGATAACTCACTCAGTCAAAACCAAGACAGGTTATGAATCGCATAGCTTCATGTACCTACATGGTTCTGTTGGGAAATAAGTGGTAACCGTTTGATTGAACTTATTTGAGATGATAAATTCTGCTGGGCCTAAAACATTTGCATCAACGAGCCGTTTATATTCGCGTAACATTTAATGAACTTGTAGTTAAAAAACGGGGGGCGGATAAAAATGGACCTATTTATTTCAGAAAAAATGTATATTAATTACTACACATATGCTTTAATTAAGTAATTAGTAATTAGTAAAACAGTTAGTTGTTTCATTATTACACTAACTAGCTTTTTCCCGCGACTTCATCCGCGTTGAACTCGTTATCGCCTTACAGAAATAATTGCAATATATATATATTGTATACGCTAACATATAAAGAGCAATATATAGTTGGCGCCTAAGCGCCAACTATATATTGCTCTCCCATACAACCTTCAAGCCCCTTTCTCATCATATATAATAGAAATTAAATTAAGAGAAGTCTCCCTGACAGCCGCGCGGCCGTGTTAGGTATTCGATTGGGGTATTGCTGTCTTTATCGCTCGTGACGTAAGCGCTCGCAGCCGTCTCCGTGGTCTTGTAAAGTATAAAATATATAAAAATGTGTAATAAGCGATTTCCAAATGAACAAATGAAGGCTCCATGATGTCGGGGCCGAAATGAAAGGGACGAATCTATCGCATGACATTACTGATCTCTTCTCGATGAACATCAAATTTCAAAAGTCAAATTACCGGTCGCGTAATGTCAGAGAGAAGACTCCCGCTTCTCCGCTCCCCGCTAATGTGTATCGAGATAGCTGTAGGCTTTTCAAGATTTGGGCGGTTGAATTTTGCGTTTCGTTGTCCACATATTATACGAAAAGTATAGTACAGAAATCAATTATATTTTACAATCAAGATATTAATTATATTTTCTATGCCTGTGGTTTTTTAGATTTTTGTAAAAATGCTTTATTAATCTGTAATTTTGGTGCAAAGTTGACCCCTGTTTTTGTCGACTTTTGAGCTCCTGTAATTCTGATATTACACATTTATATGAAAATTTGAAAAACTACAGGCATAGATAATTACGTCTAGTCCATACTTACAACATTTCATCTACTACTGTTGCCTAGTTTTTAAATGAGACCGGGACTACGTTTGTATGGAGAATGGACCGAAGAGACTCCTCTTAATATTGTCAGATAAATGATGTCATTTATCTAAAATCTGCACGAATTTTTACTGCCAGTATTCAAATGATATTCAGAAGCGAATTGATACAGGGTGTCCCAAGAAGTAGTGATATACTGAAGCTGGGAGGTAAAGGACCTAGAGGGCTATCTGAATCACCCCCATGTATGTTCCGCGATTTTTAGTATTTTCGGGGTTATGATTTTTTTTTTAATTTTTCACCTATCGCCGCGTACGATGAGATTTTTATTTATGGTGACGTGAATTATTGCGGTAGATGCTTGATTTTTTTTTGTGTGCTAAGCTGATAGATAGGCCAATTCAGTATGGTAACATTTACTATCGTTAGATCTTTGAATGGCATAAAAAAAAATTAAATGCCAAGAATGATAAAATTACCCAGTATGTTCACAACTTCAAGGGCCCTTAAAAAAATAAAATCACATAAAAAATAATTACCGATTGGCTTTCAAAAACTTGCTCTATCTATTAGGTAGCTACCCTGAAAATTACATTTTATTATTAATAAGGCTTCAATCAAAAAATTGAAATCTAAATGTGGTAAGTGCACAATTTTAATTTACATAATGATTAATGCAAGCAAAGCAAAACCTTTCTAAATAAATTTCGTTCTAAATCACGCACTGGCCATCAATAGAAAAAGAACAAAAAACAAGAGACGGTTGACGCATGAGAAAATTTTCACGTTGTTTGGTCATCGTTGTTATTTTTCAATAATTTAAAAATTGTGTTTTCATACTGCTAATTGTTTGTTTCCCTAATCATTTTGGCTATTCATATGGACTTTGACTTGCATTACGATTTGGATTAGTGTTATTACCTGGAATCGACGAGTTGGCATCATTTAACTGGACTTGAGTTTGCGTGTAAGTGATCATGTTTACTTCAGGTGATTACGCAGAAATGCATTACTATTACGGTTATGCTAGGGGGAATGCGGCGGAAGCTTCAAGGCTGTACCGGGAACATGTGGAACGAAGAGGCGGGCCTCAACCTGAAACGTTTCCTGACTATCGCATGATCTTAAGAGTACATAATGCGTATTTGGAAGGTCACATACCGGGTACGAAATCATGCCGTATGGCCACTATGCCGGATCCTGATGTAGTAGATGCAGTTGTTGAAGAAGTAGAAAGAGACCCGTCGACCAGTGTGAGAGTTACGGAACGTCGTACCGGAATTTCTAAATCTCAGGTACACCGTAGGATATCATCCGTTTCACATTAGAAAAGTGCAACAGTTGAAACCGGAAGATTACAATCGGCGAATTGAATTCTGTCAGGAAATGCTGAGGAGACAAGCTGAAAACGAATTTTTTTTTAACCAAATTTTGTGGACGGGTGAATCCCACTTTAGACGCAATGGGATTTTTAATATGCACAATTCTCACTCATGGGTAATTGAAAATCCGAATTTAAAAAGGGAATCGACATTCCAAGAACACTTTAGTGTTAATCTTTGGTCTGGCATACTTAACGGTAAGTTAATCGGGCCCTTTCAGCTGCCAGACCGTTTAGGCGGCAATCACTTTTTAAATTTTCTACGCGTCGATCTGCCCCTGCTGTTAGAAGATGTGGATTTGGAGACACGCAGAAACATAGTACTGCAGTGTGATGGTGCACCATGCCATTTTGCCTTGAACGTGAGAAACTATTTAAATCAAAGATAACCTGAAAGATGGATTGGTCGTTGCGGCCGGGGTGACGCCTGCCTTATAGCCTGGCCTCCACGTTCCCCCGACCTAAACACCATAGATTTTTTTCTATGGGGATATTACAAAGACCTTGTCTACTCGAGAGAATGCCGCAATTTGGACGAGTTAACCCGGAAATTGAAAGTAGCAGAAGAAACCATTAAAAATAATAGAAGTGCATTCAGACGTTTAAAAGACAACTTTTTCCGGCGATGTCGCACTTGCATTGAGCAACAGGGGGGCCATTTTGAAAATTTATTGTAATTAAACACCTTGTAATTGGTTTTACTTTGCTCGCATTAATCATTATGTAAATAAAAATTTTGCACTTACCACAGTTAGATTTCAATTTTTTGATTGAAGCCTTATTAATAATAAAATGAAATTTTCAGGGTAGCTACCTGATAGATAGAGCAAGTTTTAAAAGCCAATCAGTAATTATTTATATGTGATTTCATTTTTTTAAGGGCCCTTGAAGTTGTGAACATACTGGGTAATTTTATCTTTCTTGGCATTTTTTTAATGCCATTCAAAGATCTAACGATAGTAAATGTTACCATACTGAATTAGCCTATCTATCAGCTTAGCACACAAAAAAAATCAAGCATCTACCGCAATAATTCACGTCACCATAAATAAAAATCTCATCGTACGCGGCGATAGGTGAAAAATTAAATAAAAATTCATAATTCCGAAATAAATGAATAAATAAATAAATATAATTACCAGTAATTTACGAAGTTCTTCTAGTTCGAAGTAAAAACCTAATCACTTAAGATAATTTTGGAGTGATTAGGATTTTTTTATTTCATTTATAATTTATAGAAACTATAAAAATGAAAAAATTGCATCTGAATACCATGTGAATACAAGCAGTAAAAAGTCGTTAGTCCCGATCCCAATTCAATTGATTTCAAAAACTTCCTTATTTCCTTCAGCTACTGAAAAATTACGATAACCCAAAAAAAAGGGAATATTAAAAAATCTAAACATTTTCCGAATGTATAGTTGTATGGAAGACATACAATTTTCAAAATAAAATGGTGCATATCTTGGAAACTAATAGATTTTGTAGTAACGCAGATTGTGTATAAAATATTTTAAATTACCTCCTCTATCATCCCTTCTTTACACCTAGCTACGAAACACCCGGTATATTTCCGTATTTAGGCCGTATCAATTAATATGTTAGTGTAAAATCCCGAACTATGGTAAATCTTAGCATGTCCCGGTAAAATCTAAGATGTGTACCTTGTGAACCCGAGTGTACGAGTACGAGTATTAAACCGTTAACACTTAGGGCCGCACAGAATAAATAAAACGTAAAAAGCATAACTGTATAATCAAAATCGTTATAATGTGTCCATTAATTATTCACTCCACGTCCTCTGACGAAAGCGAGACTATTTTAATTGTAAAATATGCACTGAATCCATTTTTTCATTATTGCTCATTGAAGCAAGCGACCTGACATTTTTAGCTAATAACTCTGTTGGCCAACCGATAAACGAAGTTTGATGCAATGACTGGTAAGTAATGTTTCGCTAAACACTATGTCAAACTAATACATGCTAGATATGGCGTTACTAGTAGGTCCATGTGCGTGCAAACGGCGGTTTTCAACTTATTTATTTAAGGAACATGCTTAGGATTTGAATAAAAAAGTGACAATATTCAATAACTTAAGAAGGTACAGCAGAAGAGAGGGAAATATATATTTAAAATATAACGGAGTATATTTAGTAAAAAAAATAGGCGAACACGACTTTGCTACTTTGGGAACATATCAACGTAAATACGAGTATATATGTTTATAACGTACAATATTTTACAAGCGGTCAGACCCTTCATTTACCTCTGAGATCGAAACCACGCGTAAAATATTGGACCTTCAGAAAAACAAAGAGAATTGGTGTATTTTAAGTTTAACTGTCTGCATTACGGATGTCAATACGCCTTTGTTAAATAAGTACGAGTCATCGATACCCAACCTGGTGGCTGCTAAATATTCATCATCGACTGGTTATGGCAGTTTAAATGCAACGATGGATGCGCAGGTAATCAAACATGCCCAAATAGGTATGTAGTGATTTCAAAATTTAATATTTTACGAAATATATAAATCCTCCTCTCCTGTAATATTCCATTAACAAAATTCCAAAGACGATATCTAGTTTCCCCTCACATATCGACGGACTAACTGACGACAGTGACATAGCAGAGAACTTTAGCAGGTTATTTACACAACCTAAGCCTGTTATAACCCACCGGGTTCGGAAGCGACTTGAGGCCGGCCCTCCAGTATTATTTACGAATTTTACAGTTACGCCAACCGATGTAAATAATAATACAAATGACGCGCGGGAAGTCCCCTGGCTTAGACGGACTGACCGTGGAACATATTAAATACGGTGGACCTGCAGTGCTGCATGTGCTGGCTTTCTCAGCGATTATTAAGACCGGTTATTTACCGCAGGACATGACGGACACCGTGATTGTACCTATTTGTAAGAACAGAAGGAAAAATGTAGCTAGTGCATGCAATTACCGCCCTATTGCTCTTGCAAATATTCCGACAGCCAGTTTGGCTTGAAAAGAAATGTCTCAACCACCTATGCTATCTATACATTTAAGCAAATTGTGGGTTACTATAAGTCTAGAAAAACGTGCGTTTATGCCTGCTTCCTGGACTTGAAGGATAGAGTAGATTACCAACTGCTTTGGGAAAAACTATACGCACGAGGAACACCTACTCCAATTATTGAGGTACTGGAGAAATGGTATTCCCAACAGAGAAACGTGGTGAGATGGAAAGATATATTATCCGGGGCTGCTCTGTTGAATTGTGGTGTCAGGCAAGGAGGCAGCATGTCACCAGCGCTGTTTAATGTTTATATGGACGGGCTATCACAGACTCTGACACAGACAGGAGTTGGCTGTTCCATCAACGGCACGATGACTAACCACTTGTCATATGCGGACAATATGGTTCTACTTGCTCCATCGGTGGCGGCTATGCGGGAGCTACTAGCAGAATTTGAAAGATACGCGAGCCAGCATAATATGAACTACAATCCTGATAAGTCGGAGTTCATGCTCATGGAGGCAGCGAACATGCCGACGCATATACCCCCGTTGCTGCTGAACGGTGTGCAGCTGCGTAGAGTGCACGAGGTCAAATATCTTGGCCACATTCTACTGTCGAACATGAAAGACCACGGAGATATCCAGAGGCAAAGACGAGCTATTGCGGTGCGAGCGAATATGCTAGCCAAGAGATTCGCTAAATGCAGCAAGGGTGTCAAGAGGTAGCTATTTTTGAGTTTCTGTACCAGTGTTTACACAGTAGAATTGTGGTCAGATTTTACATGTGCTACCGCTCAAGACATGCGCGTGCAATACAATGACGCGTGGCGCGCCTTGTTTCGTCTGCCGCGCTGGTGCAGTGCGAGCGCGATGTTCGCGGAGGGGCGCGCGCCGGCCTGGCCCACGCTGCTGCGCGCGAGGACGGCCACCGCTAGGAAGGCAATTTACGCTTCCTTCAACATGATGCTCACGGCGGTGAGAGAGTGGGACGCCAGCCCGCTACATGAGCGTTGGAGGGAGTATCATAGGCCGATCATCGTGGGATCGGGGTAACCTGCGATGTGGACTGATTTTTGTAATTTGTATTATATAATGTAATTTCATTTTTAATTTTAATATGTATTTATTTCATTATTTCTATTTTATAATAATATTAGTAATTGCAAATATGGACTTGTTCTGGAATAAATTATTTTCATTTATTTCATTTCATTTCATTATTAGAGTTAGGTCCGTGGTACAACCATTTTAACATAGTGGTTGGGCCTCGGGTCGGGAGTGCCATATATATGTATATATATATATACATAATATACTAATGTATATTTATTATATTAGAATTAGTGCAGTATATTATTTATTTTTTAAATGTTCTACATGTATATTATAAAATAAACTAAATTAAACTCTTATAAATCTAAAAACCTAAGTCTAAAATTGGCCCCAGTGGCATGGTGCCGAGGATCCTGGCAGCATTTCCTCGCTCGATCGCAATACTTAGGCGTAAAAATTTGTCCCCTAATATTTATCATTTATAATATTTATTACCTCCTAAGGGGATGAAATGGGGTAGTGGTAGTTTGTATATAGGTAGTTACGATATAAACAAGTTCCAGGCGGGCGAATCAAATAAAGGATATTTATATTAATTAGACAAAACGACATTTTTAACATCTCGTAAAATCCCCATTTCATATTAAAAAATCATAAAAAAATCAATATCAAAACACAGCGTAAAAATCGTACAGAAATTTACTAAAGAAAGTGTCCTGCTGTTCTCTTTGTGCGTTGTGACTGTCACAATTCAGCTTTGTGACGTCATATAGACGATGGTAGGCTTTCTTCACATTTTCGTGAATATCTTGAAAACGAATAGTTATTATAAACATTCAAAAAATATTTCTGCGTTTCTTGTTGACAAGTTAACGAAATAAGTAACTATTTAGGACTGTTAAAGAGATGAGTATTCAAGAACTGGAACATTTAACTTAACTATTGACCATAACCGGGATTTTTAAAAATAAACAATAATCTGAGCGACTACAAAATTTAGCTTGGTAAATCTACAATGGTCAGTTACAACGTGCATCGTAAAGATATCGGCTCAAGTTTGACATGACCTGTGAATTAAAAATACGAATTCATCGTGATATTCGTGATTAAATAGAGCAGGGTCATGCGTCAATCGAATATAATCAACACTTTGACTGGGATGTTGACTCATATATTTACATCGAATGAGTTATTTTGCTAGTTGTATGCCGCAAGACTTGTGGGTTAAACCAGGTACCAATTGGATCCCATAAAACCGACGCCGTTGTCGCTGTACACGCCTATGATAATGGCGGGATGAACTCGATGTCTTTGATAATGCGTGCTCATTTGCGTTGCGACTTATAATTTCAAGTATTTTAATGCTTTCATGTTGTTATCGTACATAGATGACAATACTTAAAATATGTCTCAAGGATGAACCCTGTTAAGGGCATCGCAATATTTATAATGTAAATAAATAAATAGGTAAAGTAACCACCACTGTATCAGCCAAAGGACGTCCACTGCTGGACATGGGCCTCCCCCAAATTCACGAGGGTTATATGCCATAATCGCCACTCTTGGCATGCGGGTTGGCGATCGCAGTATCTCCACCGCACTCCAGGGATGCTGCTGCCCATCCCCCGGTGGTCTTGGTCGTAGTTTTAGGACATACCCGGGTCCCAGTAAAGTAAAAGTCAGTAAAATTATTTGTCAAATTGTCACTTCTCATGGTCGTAATGTGTATTATATTAGGCTTATCAAACGAGGCTAAAATAGGTACGTTCCCCAATATGAATGAATATATTTATGTTTACAAAATATTTTAATTTTACCAATAAATATACTTTATCATATTAAATCCACCAATCGACAGCCTATCAGATCGTTGGGTTATTTTTGGTATTACTCGTACGTTAATTGTTTAACTAATTTATCTCTAAAAAAACTTTGTGCTCGTATTTGATAATTAATAACCAACCAGACTTGATTGTCGAACAATTTGACTACCAGTTTAGCCTAATTGGTAGTAACACTGCCTCCGAAGCTAGAGGTCTCGGGTTCGAATCCCAGCCAGGGCATTTATTTGTGCATTTAGCACGTATTGGTCTTGGGCCACGGATATTTTCTATGTATTTAAGTATGCATTTTTCTATATACCTATAGTACATAAGAATGTATATCGTCATCTAGTACCCATAGTAGTTTGGGACTAGGTCAATTTGTGTAAGATTGTCCCCCCAATATTTATTTATATTTAATCAACCTGGCTTCGCTCGGGAAAATAACCATCTGGTGGTATTATGACTTGTATTGTAATATACATTCGGTCTGATAGTCAGATTGTATATTGGATTAGTTCGATCATCGCATGAACAATTGGTATTTTAAAATTAATGACATAAATCTGTGTTGATAGCATCTTTTTTTTATTTGGCGCTCTTTCTTTTTATGGTTATAGTCTTTCTGTCTGTTTGTCTATCTGTCTGTCTGTCCATCTGTCTCCCTGTCCGAGGCTTTTCTCTGTGATTGTTAGTGCTAGATTTGATATGGATATACAAATCAATAAATCTGACAGAGTGGTAAAAAAAAACTAAGGGTACCTCCCCTACACATAAAGTGGGGATGCATTTTTTTTTGTTTCAACCCTATGGTGTGGGGTGTTGTTGGACAGGTCTTCCATAGTGAATAGAGGTCTTCATGACACACTTTTTGATAAAGTGAATACTTTCGAAAATATTCACTCTTAAAGAAAAAAATGTGCCCCCCCCCCCTAACTTTTGAACTATGGAACCAAAAAATAAGAAAAAAAACTATAGCGGACATGATCAGTCGAGCTATTTTTGAGTTATCGTAATAAGTCTTTCCCTTAGTAAAAGCCGTATGAAACGTGAATTGATTTTTTTAAAGTACATTTGACAACTATTAAGGAACACTACACTGAGCATGGCCCGACATGCTCTTGGCCGATTTATTTAATTTTCTTTATAGTTTTTGTTAGTTTTAATCCCTAGATTACCAAACCTTACGATTTCATGAGGTTATCCATATTCTGATGAAATGACGAAACGTAATCGATATTTACGCCTAATGCATTATGTATCCCGAAATAATTACTTCAAAATTGGCTAACCAAGGATATAAAACAGTGTTGAAAACTATACTGCCTACAATTGCATCCGTGCCGAGTGTTTTATTACATCGTTTAAACATGTATTTCCTGATAAAAGCCTCTGCCGAGTGGATGAGTAATTTCAAAGTTCCTCACAATTACGGAAAAGGTAGCACAGCAAAAACGTGCAATACTCGCCATTGAATACACTACTAACGAATAAACATAAGTATATGTTTATTCGTACATACCTTGTACCTAGTGATCAATAATCTGTATCCTAGGATTTAATAGTCATTGTGATTTGTGGTCTCTCGACGATTAAGTTTTGTGAAACATTGTTTTCAAATGTCATTTTATGCTACATTATAGTTGGTTTAAATTTTGTAATTTTTCGTATTGTATTTTGCTGCTATTGGTGCTCCAAATAAATAAAAATTACTCACCCGATAGTATCAAAATTTTAGTTAATGCTTATTTGTAGAAAGATACGAGTAGGATTCACTTAACATCATAAGATTTCACTGAATATCGTTCTGTTCTTTAAGCCCTTTAACTATTTGAATATTTTTATGGTGTGTACATGGGATCAAAAATAATTAGAGATATACCTAACTCGATGCTAGCGGTCCCCGAAACGGCTCCTGCAAATTAACACTTGGTTATAATGTCACACGCAAGTTATCAAACCAACCGTTGCGTGAGAAAATAAATATTTTGCTGTTTTAGTCGTGAAACTGATTGCATTGACCTTTCATTTGACTTATGGGCAATAAAAAAACTATTTTGAGAATTTTTGAAGTTACACATATCTTTTTATAATTTTGGTAGAATTTTGTAGTTATTTTACATTTTATTGTGATGTTTTTAAGGTTTAAATACTATCCATAGAGTAACACCCTGTTACAAATTTTAAAAAGAGACAAACACCCAGTTGTTACATATTAATTAGGTATCATAGATTACATTTCGTTTACAATACAATGACTATTAATTCCAAATTAACTTATCAAATATACTAATTACGTGTATGTTTTACGTGTTGTCTAGATTTCATATTAATTATATATGTATTTTATATTTAGCTCCAAAACTAATTTGTCGGTCTGTTTAGCCTAATTGGTAGTGGCACTGCCTCCAAAGCTAGAGGTCCGTTCGAATCCTGGTAAGGGTATTTGTTTCTGTGGTGAGCAGAAACATTTGTTCCTGAGATTTGGATATTTTGTATGTATTTAAGTATACCTCAGGGTGTATTATTGAATTCCGTAAAGCGCGAGGGCATATTCCTGAGATGAGATAAAGTAATCTTCTCTAAGACACTAGCATTCCAATTCAATTTCGAAGATATTCAAGAATTATATTAACACCCCTGTGTTAATTAACGAATTAACTAGGGAGTATAGTATAAAAGATCCTTAACAATTACACATGTTGATGTGCGTGTCATTCGAATTCCGAATATTGTCATACTTGACATTAACTTTTGCTTAATTCCACGTTAACTTTTAAGGCCGTTTTTAGGGTTCCATACCCAAAGGTTAAAAACGGGACCCTATTACTAAGACTACGCTGTCCGTCCGTCCGTCTATCACCAGGCTGTATCTCAAGAACCGTAATAGCTAGACAATTGAAATTTTCACAGATTGTGTATTTCTGTTGCCGCTATAACAACAAATACTAAAAACAAAATAATAATAACAATTAAGGGGGGCTCCCATACAACAGAGTATTTGTTGGCGTTTTTTGCTGTATCTCAAGGAGGTTATTTCTGGTACGGAACCCTTCGTGCGCGAGTCGGACTCGCACTTGGCCAGTTTTTTTTTCATTCATCATTAGTGATATGTATAATTAATTATTTTGTATGAAAATTAAAAAAATATTTCTTCCTTTAATTTTGAAAAACAAAATATGCCACGTCGTTTCTATGACTATACATTACGAGTATATTCTTGAAGGAAGGGAAATCAGTAAAAACACCCTTTAAATATATTGTCGTATAGTACCCATAACACAACCTTTATTGAGCTTACTATGGGACTAGTTCGATTTGTGTAAAAAAAGTGTCCCGTAATATTGATTTATTTATTTAATTATTTTTGAATTGTATTAAGTATTTGTATTGTAATTGTAACTACATATCAATAGATTCAAATCTGAAGAAAATATTTTTGTATTCAATTTTCTCATAGTTATTTTATGCTAGGTAGATCCTTAAATTGAATCGTTCAAGCATTAATATTATACCTACCTATCATTGTAATTTTCACCCTGGTCTGACTATGCATGTACACATTTAGTTCAAATAAATGTCACTTCAGCCTTAATGAGTGACAACATTGATAAAAGGCTAATACATAGTTACAAAATTGTCACCGAACAATAAAATTAATATTGATATATTGCTAATAGCATGTAACTGTCTATTTTTTTTAACTTGGGAACAATGTATGCCAGGTTTAATTAAACGGAATCAATCAAAAACTAGTTTTTGGTCAAAAAAATATTTTTGGTACAAGCTTTTATTGCCGACTGTACTTTTTTCCACAATCATAAACTACTTGTTGAGTCAAAACATGATGGGTTTACCATGTGTAGTTTAGGAATTGCTATGACCACCTTCTGTCTGCATCATCAGATCAGCTCTATGTCATAATAATATTCCATTGGATGCAAAATTTCAGCTCAGTCGGAAACCGGGAAGTAGATCAAATTTAACTTGCAAGATTAGGATTTCAGACCGACAGACAGACAACGGGACAGGTGAAACTAAATAAAAGCTTGTAATAACTAGTCAAGCAATGATTGGCAGATAATATATGTCATTAACATCTCATTTTCATGCGGTGCAGACAACGCGTGGCGCGGAATACGTTAGTGGATGAAATCTGCTATAATATGTATTGACAACTTGTCTCAACTCATAACTCAAACACAAGATCTTGACGCTCAGATTTGTAATAACTGCGCATAATCGGAGGCTAGACTTACTCTGGTCGTTCGGTAAGCGTTGTGAATTATTTCCGTTGTCTCGCTATCGATCATATCGGCGACCTTGTGGTTCATAACCCTGATGCTCACGGAACAGTCCGTACGTATTTCCGTTGATGCGCAATGATTTTGTAATACTCTAAAATATAAAAATCATTTCGCAATGTACCTAGGTCTATTATTACTATAACTTGAAGGAGTCAACAGTGATACTTATCAAAAATATCTATCGATCTTACTGCCACGATATGTTATAACCAGCTTATTTAAGACGGCGCAGTACGATCGGTGTGGATCGGTTCTCCATACAAACGTATTTAGGCTCTCATTTTAAAACGCCATGCTAGAATAACATGAAACTTTGTATACACAATGGGATTCGGCATACCTAGGTCGAAAATTAGTTTCTGTTGCTAGAAATTGAAAAAGAAAAAAAATACAGCGGTTTTTTGAGTTTTTTACGGCTTATATGAAAACCTTAATAATCGCTGTATTTTTTCGCCATTATAATTTCAAGCAACAGAAACTAATTTCCGCCCTAGACAAGCTGGATCCCATTGTGTACACAAAGTTTCATGTTATTCTAGCATGGCGTTTTAAAATGAGAGCATAAATACGTTTGTATGAAGAACTAAACGTACTGCGCCCTCTTAAGTATTTATTTTATTTACTTAAATTTTTGCACAATATAAAATACTCCGAATCTCGGAAAGAACCCCACTCCACCCTCAAAACTATTAGATCATCAACATTATAAATTCACCAGAGTTACAGGCACAAATGACTAATTTTCACGTCGATTTTTTACGTAAATTATAAATTCGGTTGTCAATACTTAATTCGTGATTTTAATTCGTACTACGAGTTTCGACAATTGACGTCAATTGATGAATGAATTGACAATAGCGAACTATTGATGGGTGGATTGTGATAAGAATATCGTGCGCAACATTTGAATCTCATGTATATTAAGTACTCATCGGTTTGACGTCATGGGAATGAACGGGTGCGACTTGGGTTCGTTATATAGGTATATTATGCTTTCTTCTTAGTACATGACAGATTATTTTAATTATACCAATCTAAATATTTTATACTACTTATATTAAATCCACCAATCACAATACACACCGACAACCAATCGGATCATTTGGTTATTTTTGGTACATATACTGTTTTCCTAATCGCGGGTTCAAACCTTAAAAATATTAGTAGTCTTGTCCCTATTTTCACACTCATCAAGTCGCTTTTCTACTCCAGCATTATAATCTGTCAATTAAGTTACTGACAGCAGTATTAAAAAAATAAACTTTTTATACAAATGCAAGTCTATACCATAGGCAAGTCATTATATGCATTATCATGCCTCTGTGTTTTTAATGAGACACTCGTCAATGCCCGTATTGCCACCATAACGTTTTTTAATGGGGGAATCATTTATTTATGTACAAAGAAAAGAACATACAACCGAATAGAGAACCGCCTCCTTTTTTGTGTAGTCGGTTAAAAATATATACAATAATACTTAACCAAAATAATATAAATAAAATTAAAACTAAATTAAATCTAAAACAGGCCCTTGAGGCATTGTACCGAGGATGCTGGCGGTATTTCTTCGCTATATCGCAATGCTGATAAAATTCAATCAAATTATTTGGCTTTCGTGGGAAACTTATTATATGCAACGTTACGTAATTATGTCTTCAAATGCTCAAGTCTTTTTGTTACAGCGAGTCTCACATTTTAAGAACTCTTCTTATGTAACTGTAATGTTGCATAAAATACTATGTAATTATGTATGTATGTTACATCGGAATAAAGGCGAACTTATCACTTTAAGAGATACTATTGTATGCCTCGGTAAATGCCTGCTTATGAACATAATATGTAGTCAAAACCGGGAATCTCGCTAGGTACAGATCATAAGGTAAAAGAGCGCATGAAATTTAATTTAAATTATCACTTATATTATAACAATACATATGAATGGAGAAAGCTTTACACTTTTGATTTTAATAAATTACCGATTGACAATTTAATATTTTAATATGAATTCATAAATCTTGTTTCCCTAGTCTCTTAAGGAACCCATTGAATAACAGCGGTGTGATGGCATTCAACCATCAAACCAAATGAAATTATGTCATCCGCTATCACTGCTAACCATCACAAGTCTTTTTTATGTGTTTTTAACGGTAAAGAACTATAAAAATGCATCGATGTTGTTCTTATGACTACGTGACAGCTCGCATGTCCTGCCGCAACATTTCACTACAGAGTGGTTATGTTGATAGGTTTTTGTATAAACACCGGTGGTGAGCCATGATTCAAGCTGTGTCGATGTCTCATCCAAATTGAGATGGGCTATTGGTATGATTTTTTTTCCTTAAAACCTTCACACGTATCCTCAGTGCTGTCTAGTTAAAATATATGTTTTTAGGGTTCCGTTATGAAAGTAAAGCTTAATAAAAACTTTCAACTAAAACTATAGCGGACATGATCAGTTAAGCCGTTTTTGAGTTAACGTAAAAAGTCTTTCCTTCTTAGTAAAAGACGTATAAAACGCTGCGAAAGTATTCCCTTTTGCTTGTTATTGATTTTTTTAGACGACTTGTTTGGCCTAGTTGGTAGTAACTCTGCCTCCGAAGCTAGAGGTCCCGGGTTCGAATCCCGGCCAGGGCATTTATTTGTGCATTTTTCACGGATATTTGTTCTTGGGTCTTGGATGTTTTCTACGTATTTAAGTATGTATTTATCTATATAAGTATGTATATCGTCGTCTAGTACCCATAGTATAAGCTTTGCTTAGTTTGGGACTAGGTAGATTTGTGTAAGATTGTCCCCCAATATAATTATCATTATTATTGTATCTCCGTTTTTTAAACTCTCAGGTCTTTACAGCCATTTGTAACAGGTCATTTGGAAGGCGTGCGTGGGGATATAGATCCAACACGTAGAGGCCTTTGGGAGACGAAGTTTGATGTAATATAGTACACCTATTAGAACTCATTCACGGGTACAACGGTAGATACCCGTGAACCGGTCCCAATAGGCGTCGGTGCTATTGTATGTGAAGTGGAAAGAGAATGAACTTGGCTATGCTGATGAAGTTTGGATGGATAATAAGATTGGGCTATTGCAAAGAATTCCGGACACGTCGGTGCTATTGTATGTGAAGTGGAAAGAGAATTAACTTGGCTATGCTGATGAAGTTTGGATGGATAATAAGATTGGGCTATTGCAAAGAATTCCGGACACCTGTCATAACATTGTAATTACAACGTTATCGAGGCAGGCGGTGACTAGCCGCTCCTAAGATGGGCCCCTGAAAACGCCGTCGTAAAGACGGCCAGGAGCAACACCGGTGTGAGCGGCTCAGGAGTGTCGAGAGGTGTGCTGCGCTATCTCCGAAGTTACTCGCGGCGTTATGCCCTTTAACACTTCCACCCCTGGAGCATATAACTCTAACGACTCCTCTCTGGACGGCCAATGAAGGCAAGCCAGAGCTGAGAGTCCTGCGGGCCCCCTTGGGGTTCCACTCCGACCGACGAAGACACGCCGGAGACGGAGGCCCTGACCGACTCTAGGGAGCACTCGGGTCCGTGGGGTCGTTACTCCCCAACAGCTCGCCACAAGCTGCCTTATTATTACTATTATTCACCTTATTTATTTCTTTTGCTTAAGTTAGATTTTTTTACAATAAATTTATACAAGTAAAATATAAAAATATACATACAAATTATAAAAGCATTATAAAAAACTTAACCTAGGGTGCCGCCGGCAGCGAGGCGAGCCTAAGCTACCGGTGGTTAGGGCGACAGAGAGAGGAACCTCCGGACTATCCGCGCCGTGTCCAGGAGTACCACCTTCTGTATTTGACCCTTGACCCAGGCATCTAACGAGAGTCTCTTGAGATGTTGGTCGAGACTCTTCGCTATTAGACCGTTCACAGAGATGACTATCGGGACAATAATCGTTGAATCAATATCCCACATGGCGGTTACCTCATGTGCCAAGTCTAGGTACTTGCTGACTTTGTCCTTCTCAGCTTTCACGAGGTTCTCGTCATGGGGGATGATGATGTCAACGAGTACTGCCTGGCGCTTATTATTATTATTATTAGAGTAAGTTCATTGGGCAACTACGGAACCCTACACTGAGCATGGCCCGACATGCTCTTGGTCGATTATTTTATGTGAAGTAAGACATTTTTGTGGTTTTAAACCAAATGATTCCCATTTGTTCCATAGAACAATGACGTCATAGGACAAAATGATATTTTAACTTTCTAATTATTCCATAGAACATTTAGGATTCCGGATTATCATTTGTTCTATAGAACTGTTATGCCATGGAACAAAATGATATGGCAGTGTATCAAGTTGTTCACATACACAAAAAAATAATAAATGAATAAATAATAAATAATTAATGTGTTGTTGTTGTTGTTGTATACATGGGAATATTCATTTACATTTGTTACTAAAAAAATCATCATTAAAAAAAAATCATTCATCACAATGAAAAAAAATGTTAATTAACATTCCCTCGCAAAATTTTCAATTGTTTTGGTGCGAGGTTTTAAATACAATAGAAAAATATAATTAAAAATAAATAACTAAACTCAAAACATAATGCATATTTGTTTCGACTTGACAACCATCCCAATAATTTGAATCCGTGAAGTCGATGCCCAATCCTCGGAAAGTGTTAAACTATTCCTTGTTATATTACGTCACTCCACGGAATTAAAATCGACTACAGTTACGTCAGGTAAAATACTAAAAAAAGGTTTTTTTTTAAATATAGAACAACTAGGAAATATAATTACTATTTTGTTCTATGATGGAACAATGTGGGAAAAGAGAAGTCTTATTTTGTTCTATTGCGTCACTGGTAAGTAAGCTGGGGTAAAAAGCTAGTATGTAGTTCTACAGGACTATTTGGGAAAATATATTCTATTTTGTCCTATGACGTCATTGTTCCATAGAACAAATGGGAATCACTCTTTGTTTTTGGTCCCCTTATCTTATATACTCGCAGGAGCACATATTTCTTTCAATTGGAACTTTGTAGGTACTTATGACATAACTTATCCCGCGGGATCTCCGTCTATATGCCGCATGGAAGAAATGTTTTTATTTTAAATCTCAATCTGCCATAAATATAATAAAATTAGTTAATTTAGTTTAATTCAGTAGATTTTTATGAGATTCCGTGCGCGCCTAACTTGCTCAATAGAACTAGCATGGAATGCGAAACGTAGATGTCATATTACGTACGCCCCTGCTTGGACTCTTCAGTTATTCAATTGTTTTACGTATGTTTAAAATTTAATTTAAACTACCAATCGAAACTTTTACAGTCGCATATAATTTGATTCTGTATAATTATACATGATTCGTCAATCAATATATTTATTCAGGGCCTTGAAATAAATTAAAAACAGTAGTTTGATAAATTTACAATGCTCATTCTTAAGTCAGTTAGGTAACTTTACATTGAATGTGTTTTTTTTTGTTACAGAACCTAGAAATATTCTAAATGGCGTGGATGGTTGCTTCAAGCCGGGAGAACTCACGGCCATCATGGGGCCTTCGGGAGCTGGCAAAACGACCCTCCTCAATATACTGGCTGGTTACACGTAAGTAACTTTAGCGCTTTTCTAACATAGCTATGGCACAATGACACTTGTTATTTAGCTGTCATACCATATGTATGACAAAAACAACCTTAAAGCTATAATTTGTATTGTGATGACAGCTGTCACCTTACCTTTAGATGTAGATATTAGCCATATTATAAAGAGACATATTATTAGCCATATTATAAAGAGACATATTATTAGCCATATTATAAAGAGACACATAGACAGACTGAGTCTCTTTTGGGCTCGTGTTTTCGGACACAGTAGGATCTCTACTTATGTATAGGTAACTGGTACGTAGTACCTCTATGTTCTGGAACAATATTGACGGTTTTTAGGAAGGACCTACCGCGAAAGGTCGAAGATTGTCGTATAACACGAATAAGTAAGTGCGAGAGAGTTCGAAATATTGAAACCCAGTTATATTTTAAGCCAAGATAGACTCCACAACTATCAAGTGTTAATTTCGATATTATTGTCAATGTGACACTCATAGCTAATTAAATTGGTTTGTATAGGTAAAAAACTTAAGAAAATGACCTGTTGTATGTAGTTGTGACGTGTTTGAATAGACATTTATTTTGTTTGTGTTACACATTATAAATATGTAATGTCTATTCGAACACGTCACAACTTCATACAATAGGTCATATTTTATAGTTAGTTGTATGTATTTTTTACTTTTTTGCTTAGTAATTAATTATTTTTACCTGGCCACTGTCCAAATTCCTGTGTTGTTTGTTGGGTATAATGCACCACGGCGGAATGACGTCAAATAATTGTCACCGCCAAAACGGCAAACAAAACTGTTATCGACAAAGGCCCCCGAGGCTGCCCACTTCTCCATTTTGACAACTAACTAGCCACTCGTAGCTACCTATTTTATAATAAGATGCATCCATATGCTACGTTACGGAATATTCTAGATTATTCAGCTTTTAGATTGCTTGTTACAAGTAACTTTTATCAGTTGCTCAAAGATCTAACAAATAAAAAAAATGTCTAAAAAAATTTGCTGCTACAGTAAAAAAGCGAGATATTACACACACAAATTACACTCTCTCGCCTTTGTGTGCTTTTAGATGGTATAAGTACCTAATGATAGTAGTGTTTGTTACCTACATCTTTGGATAGGCCTTTAAAATGACATAGATGTTTATATAAAACTTTTCCATTGAAGTTAACCGTTTGTGAGATATTAGCTGTTAAAGTCATAAAAAGTGTCCCCCCCGTCTAATTTCCAAAATATGAAGCTTAAAATTCTGAAAAAAAAATCAAGATGATGTATACAGGATGATTTCGGGGTCGTGGATCAAGAATAAGTTTTACGACTTGGTATCGGTTAGCCATTTCAAAAAAATTGTAGTGACACGAAACAAACGTATTTCTTTTTTAATTTATTTTGATGAAAAAATACAAAATCTCAAAAAACATGGTTACCCTTCTCTCTTTGACGGATAGTATGGAGAGATGACAGTGGGGTAGGGTGACCAAGTTGTATGAAAAAGTATTATTTCCCATTAGAATTTGAAGAAAAAGAGAATTATTTGAGTTATAAACCGTCATACCAACTGTAATGTTGTCTTCTTTGAATTCTTGACCATGTACAATCATTCCGGATCACGACCCCAAAATCACCCTGTATAAATAAGTACTTTCAATGATTTTTGGTTTGAACAAGATAGATTTATTTTTTGAGTTATTGCTGAAAAACTGCCTTGCCCAAACAAAAGAGATTAAGTGCCGTGAGTTGCCTATGAAGATACGACCTTCTTTTGATTCGATGTATAGTAGTTTTAAATGTAGATTAGGAGGTATCGGTACGGAACCCTTCTTTGTGCGTGATACAACACGCACTTGGCCGTTTTTTTTTTAGTTTTCTGTGTCGAAGTTGGTCCAACGGAACACTTATGCGTTCGCTCTTTATCCGTCCGTCTGTTTTGGTAGGTGTATTTTTCTTTTTCATTTCATGTCTTGGTTTATTTTTAATTATCTCTATTGCTCTATAGATTGGTACCTACATATCTTTACCCATAAGTACATTAGTTTTCCAATGAAGTAATTGTTCTTTAAACAACAGGATAATTGACTCACTGATGGGTGTATCAGTGAGTCAATTATCCTGTTGTTTTAAGAAAAATTGTATTTCAATGACAGCATACAATTTTGCGGCGTGTATAAGAACGCTTTTAATGAACAGTTAACGAATGCATTGGAAACCCCAATTTGTTTGGTAAACTACATTAAATTGTCAAATATTCGGCGTTAGTTCAGCTGACGTAACTAAAAGTCAACAAAAACTATTTCCTAGACGGCATTTGACAAGAGCCAACCTTTAGATATTGGCGTTATACATATAAACATAAAAACGTACTATAAATAATGCCATGCTAATTAAAGCTTTGTTTGGCAAGACCAGAGTAGGCATATTCATATTCAAAGCCGTAATTGCAATCTTTAGTAAGAAAATCTTTCACAGTTTTGTGTGTAACGACATTGACAAACTAGCTTGCATCCTGTCCGTTGGTAAACAGACACCGTAAACTATGGACGCTTGCGACCGCAGACGAAACGAATAGTTAGTGGCGTTATTGAAGGTGGTGTCTTCTGTAAGGCCAAGGTTCTTTCCCTGCTTGGCTGCTCCAAATATGAGCGAGATGAGGTTCCTCTGATGTGTCCTCTTCTCTTAGATTTGACTGTGCATCAGCGCCGTTGAAAGCGCATCGTACAATTCCAATCAGAGGGCCTACCGCCAACCACAAACGAAATTTTCCATCTCTATCGCATTTGCGAATTCGTACGTAAGAGCGACAAGGAGGGAAAAAATCGTTTGTATTTCGCGGTAGGCCCTCTGGCGTATCGAATCTCAATACGCCAGTAGAAGGTCTTGTCAGGAAAATGTAAGTTTTTACAGCGTTTGGAAGCGTGCTTAAAACGTGATGGTATAAATATGTAACCTATCGTGCTAGCTGGGCTATTTTAAAGACAATCAGCCACGAGTCAGTAACTACGCCGTAACATTGAAGTTAAGTGTGCTGTCCAGTGCACAAGTGGAATCAATTTTGCCATTTCAGAACATTATGTCCTCGGAAGTTACCTTTTTTTTAATCATATGAACTGCCACAATAATATAGAAACACGTGCGGGCAGTGATTATAACGCCGGCTTTAAGAATTCTGTGTAATGACAAATAAAGTTAACTTTCCATCATATTCAATAGTACCCGAGGCGCCAAAGGCGAGATCAGCGTGAACGGCGTGTGCGCGTGCGCGTCTCAGTCAGGCGGGCGCGGCGGCGCCAAGTACATCCGACAACAGGACGACCTGCGCGCCTACCTCACCATCTACGAGGCCATGGCACTAGCTGCAGCGCTCAAACTGGCCGACTTCACGCCCATGGAGAGGAAGGAGAAAGTGAGTCAACCTTAAAAATTCTATAGAACTTACTAACATACAGGTGCGTCCAGCAGCAGGACCTGCCCGCCTATCTCTCCGACTTCGAGGTCATGGCGCTGGCCGTTGCGCTCAAACTAGCTGACTTCTCGCCCGTCGAGATGAAGGAGAAAGTGAGTCTAGTTCGAAAACTATAAAACCTAATAAAATGGGTGCATACGGTAGCAGGGCCACCTGCGTGCCTACCGCTTTGTCTACGAGGCCATTGCAATGGCCGTTACGCTCAAACTGCCCGACTTCTCGCCCGTCGAGAGGAAGGAAAAAGTGAGTCCAGTTCGAAAACTCTGAACAACCCACTATTATAGGTATATTCGGTAGCAAGGCCACCTGCGTGCCTACCTTTCCGTCTACGAGGCCATGGCGCTGGCCGTTGCGCTCAAACTAGCTGACTTCTCGCCCGTCGAGATGAAGGAGAAAGTGAGTCTAGTTTGAAAACTATAAAACCTAATAAAATGGGTGCATCCGGTAGCAAGGCCACCTGCGCGCCTACCGCTTCGTCTACGAGGCCATGGCAATGGCCGTTACGCTCAAACTGGCCGACTTCTCGCCCATCGGGATGAAGGAGAAAGTGAGTCTAGTTCGAAAACTCTATAGAACCTAACTAATACAGGTACAGCCGGCAGTAGGGTGGCCTGTGAGCCTACCTCTCTGTCTACGAGACCTTGTTGGCAGTAGCCACCGTGCTCAAGCGGGCCGGCTCGGCTTCCCGCCCATCGAGAGGAAGGAGAAAGTGAGGTTTAAAAGATGCTGTATAAAATCGATCATATTGGTAAATCTGGCAGTAGGACGACCTAGGCGCCTAACCTCCCGGTCTACTTGGCGCTGGCCGCCGTGCTCAATGGTTCTAGTTATGTATATGCTTCTTGAGACAAAGGATAAGGTGAGTTTCTTTTGTATATAAAACTGCATAAGTATATTGGATGACAACAGTACAATCAAAGCGAGTGCCAAACAAAGCACAAGCACCAGTCGGCACTCGGTTGGCAAGATTCTTCATCTGTGACGATTGCGCTTGGGGTGCCGTAAATTAACATTTTCCAACTTTAAGCATATTATATTCGCGATAAAATTTTAATCATTCAAGTGCTTATTTATTACCGAGTAGATACTATTATTTCCCAGCATTGTCTACGCTTAGGTTCAAGGATCACAGAATAAAAACTTGCGTCAACGACTCAAGCTTGACATTGACAATAGGACAGCCACGGAAGAATAGGAATACAATATACATAATTAGTGTGTCAAAAGCTTAGTTAATTATTATTTTGTTTTGTCCATAATGGACCTAGAATAGTATTAATGTAAACTGCTACTGGATGCGGGTGGCGCAGGACCGGCCATTGTGGAAGTCTTTAGGGGAGGCCTATGTCCAGCAGTGGAGTTCGGCTGACGTGATGTGATGATGAAACTGCATAACATACACTTATAATTAGTTATGCTACATCTGTGTAAAACTCAGCCATACAAGTATCCAAAAATAATTTTATCTAATAATATTGATGATAAATATTGATGATAAATAGCCTTAAATTTTCACAAAAATATCTGAATAATTACGAAAATTTTATCTATCGTCCCATATAGGCACAAAGGCGAGTCAGAGGTTGTTGACGCAGGCTTCATAGTATTTGCAATTCATGGAATGCGTATAAACCGCACTGCATAAATAATGAACACTACTTGATCACAAATTGTGGAATCATGTAATAAACTACTACTAAATTAGCTCAGCTGTGATATTATAATATACTAAGATAGATAAATGAATAAATATTAGATTAGGGGGACAATTTTACCCAAATCGAACTACCCCCATAGTAAGCTCTATAAGGCTTATGTATGGGTACTAGACGACAACTGGCAACCGTACTGTCTTCTCTAAGATGTCACGGTTCGAAATGATTATTTAACGATAAATAAATAATACTAGACGACGATATATTTAATAGATAAGTACACCATAATACCTAAAATACATAGAAAACATCCAAGACCCAGAAACAATAGTATATACACTACTATACAGGCCGGAAAATGAAAGGTTGCAGGCCATGTAGATATAGACTGTCGAGCGTACCGAGGCTGGATAGGAATACGCGACTTGCAGCCCAACGTTTCTCGCCAAGATTTGTATAGTGCTTTTCTCATACATATGCAATGAAATAAAAAACACACCACTCAAAAAACCAATTTAACAGACGCCATGTTTGACATTAAAATTAAAAAAAAATACTTCCCGGCCTAGCGGATCTAGGTTCTTCAATTTTGTATGAAATTCCTTTACAGTTCTCCCGAGTTGTTCCGCCTGCAACTTGATACGTTGAAGCTTGTTATAACGCACGTAATGACGAAATTTCATTGCATGTTTGAGAAAAATACTTATTCATGTTCATCACACACATAACTAGTTATTTGACTAACTCTTAACACTAGTACAACTATATTGTCAAATTACCATATTATGAACATATGGTTTAAACAAAATGTTAAATACCTACACATGAAGGATGTTTTGCAGCCGCTCCGTAATTATTTAATTCAGTTCTAGCACTCTGTAATTATTGTGATGGCCGGCTTGTACCTACTTAATTCAGTGAACTTACATAAACATATTTAATTATTCACTATGAATAATCTGATGATGCTGACAGTGTATGTTTCGAACAACTCGTGACCCGCAATGGACGTGTTTGTAGAAAAGTAGGCAATTGGAAAACAGAAACACGCAACTACATATAACATTCGTCTTTTAACTTCTTTAAAACTGGACATCGCTTGAGTAAAGTCACGAACAATGTATGGCCGTTAGACGTTTTAACGATTTGTGTCACACTCGAGCAAAAGGGTACGCTGTGGCAGTGTCGATAAGACTCTATTTCCTTCATGGCGCGAATAAAAAAAGGCCTAATTGACATCGGTAAAAAAGGCGTATTGTTAGTTACACGTTTGTTTTAATAAATTTACCTATTATTTCCCACAGGTATCATTATGTGAATATAATCATCTTTCCTTGAAAGGTAAAATGATATTTTGTCATCACCAGGGAGCGAAACTTTGGTGCCGATGACAGACGTATGACGTCAAGTTACATACAGAGTGTTTTTATCTAGATTATTGAAGAAATAGATTTTGATGATGAAAGGTACGACAATATTTTGTTCAAGTTGTGGTATAGGCATTATGATCAGTACAACGACAATTTTTATAACTGGCGGGAGATGCGAGAATAACATCAATTGTTTAAAATGTACAGTGTATGTATGTAGGTTTAAATAACAAGGTGCGATGTTATTTTTGAATTTTAAGCGTTGTGCAATTTTTCGACAACTCACGAAACTTAAATTGTTGTTTTTCATTTATCCGTGGTAATATTATACTTTTACAAGTAATTGTAAAAAGTATATTAGTAAAATATTTTTTTCTTATCGTCTTTATAATTATTTTCATATTAACATTATTTTAAATTTAAATTAATAGAAATATTTTTTTATTGAGAATCTAATTTATATTACCATTATTGCATTATTAATAATCATTGGGGTATTGCAATGTTGTTTATAATAAAATCACCTATATATGAATTTGCGTCATAATGATGTCACCGGCACCAAAGCTTCGCTCCCTGGTCATCACTATCATCATGTCAGATGAAGGACATCCACTGCTGGAAATAGGCCTCCCCAAAGACCACCACAATGACCGGTCCTGCGCCACCCGCATCCAGCGGACACCTGCGACCCTTACCAGGTCATATATTTTTTAAGTCTATAAAAACATTAGTCCGTCATCCCCTAAATGGTGTAGTTTGGGGGTGTAAGTTTATATGCAAATCGCCAACTATGTCTCTAGAATAAAAGTATCTACAACTATGTCTCTACTCGTAGTAGCAAAAATAACATAAAACAGGGATATAAAAAATTTTCAGCCTGAAGGTAATCGCCCAGTGCTGAGCATAGGCCTCTCTTCGAGTACCCCATTCGCCGCGATCCTGAGCTTGAAATCTTCCTAATGTCATCTTCTATAAATTAAAACTTAAGTAATATTGGGCCCCATTGACATAGTGCTGGCAGCATTTCCGCGCTGAATCACTATCTATGCAAGCTACCAGAATTACATTTTAAAATTACAGCTTGAAACGCACAAAGCGCGGCGTCGCGTAGTTGTGGGGCGGAGGCGGTTTTGCGGTGAAGCGATCACGGTCCGGGGGACGTCGCACCAAAAAACCGCGCGGTATAGCGAAGCGGCGGCGGCGTGTGTGACTTATGAAGAAGTAGGCGCCTTTCTGATTTATCGACGCGAAGGCGGTACGATATGAGAAAACTGTCAGCTGTCAATGTCAACTGATACGAAAGCAGTACTGCCTCGCTTCTGCGCATGGTATTACTACTGCGCAAACGTAATACTGACAGTATATCGTCAAGTGAGGAAACCTCACATCGGTAAACTCACGTCAAAGAGCAAAATACCTATGACATATCGCTCCCGCCCTGCCAAGTCAGAAAACCGCCGTAATCGACACTATCGACAGTCGATAGTTTTGGAAAGATGATAAATGCAAAACCGCCTCGCCCTCTCTGTGCATTTTGAGCTTAAACGTCGAATTAATACAACTTTCGAAAGGTTTAAAACACGTGTACTCGTAGCCAGATTGAATAGTAATCATATAATCTCTTATTTCCAGGTATACGAGATCCTATCTCTGTTAGGACTCAGTGGGGCGGCTCAGACTCTCTGCAGGGATCTGTCGGGAGGCCAGAGGAGACGCCTCGCCGTAGCTCTAGAACTTCTCTCGGATCCGTCTCTACTGTTTCTAGATGAGCCTACCACGTAAGTTTTTAGTGTTTCTAAACACCGTGTGATATGTTTGTACTTAATATAAGTTTTGTAGCTCAAAAGGAAAAAATCTGAACCCATTTATTATAGAATCACTCGCGTGTTTGTCTGTCATAGACAATTTGCCCCAATTTAATTAGTTTGAAAAAATACATAAAATAGTACTTTACCTATAGATTACGTTTGTTTCTCGTATGGCAATTATTTCAAACCGTGAGACCTTCGAGAAGACAGTACGAATGCCAGTTTTGTTGCACTTTTAGCACCACCCAGGGGTCACGTGTAGGAAAACGGTGTGTACTCTCTACGGATGTGGTGCGACTTCGACCCCCGACCTATAGTTAGTAATAAAGTCTATGGTAGTTATACCTATAGTAACATAGGTACGAAACAATATCCACGCGAATTTATTTCGCAATTGTCCATTTTTCTTGTTACGAGCGAACAATAAAAATGGGTCATGAAGAATATTTTAATTTATTGTTGTTTGTGTCGGTGTGTGTTCTTCGTAATTTTTTATGTGTTGTGGGTATGAGACATTTTTTGAGATTTAACTACGTATATGTTCAAACCTTGTCATAACGAAGCTTTCATATTGACTGACTACCTTACGGTGTGCCCTCCGTGCAGTCTCGTTAAAACGTGATTTTTGAGGGCCTATGTCTTAAATAATTATAGTACTTACATATTTTTCCTCAATCATCCCGTAGTAATGAACTTTAAATGTCCTACATGCTCACTTGTCCTAATCGCCTGTGTAACATTCATGACGATTGTTCCTGATCTCTCATGTGTGTATTCTCGGTCGATTCACTTGTGTAATGTTATGAGAGAATTGCTGGCCCATTCATCAAACCTTGAAGCCATGAAGAGCCGCAAGGCCTCTAACACAGCGAAGTCCATGGCCGTATACAGTTTGTTTCTTACAATTGGTCTTGACATACAATTGTGACATAGACATAATATAATATCTACATAATAATATTAATTATGTCTATGAGTTGAATATAAATAAGCAGTATAAATAAACTCCTGATATCTATAATATTGCATGATGCAATTATTGTAGCAAGCGCAAAAATGACACTATTTTAGTGCCTAGTTTGTATGTCTGTATGTTACTACCACGTTTACTAAAAACCATGATATGTGTGCAATGTATGAATGCAGGAATATAGGTGTATTTTGTAAGCCGCCACTTAATCTTGTAGTCAATTTACTTAAATGTATACAGGCTGGAAAAAAATATGGGCTCTGAAGGGGAACTACCTTGTAACGTTGAGATAGCTCAATTTGCTGAAGTGAAACATTATTCTATTACTCCTAAGCAATAAAACTGCATTCGCATTTTTTATTTTTTATTTGTGTCGTCTCCTATATTCTAGACTACAGGTCGGTTTCTAATAAGTTTTTGTTCCTTGATAGAAATAGTTAATCGATATTGGCATCAATTGGCATACATTTTTTTAACAAAAGTGACAATGGCTTTGTTTTGCTATCTGTACTTTTTTTTTTAAAGCTGTGAATGCAGTTTTAAGGCTTAGAAGAGATAAAATAATGTTTCATTTCAGCAAATTGAGCTATCCCGACGTTTTAAGGTAGTTTCCCTCCAAGAAACAAATAAATCTATACATATAATAAAGCTGAAGAGGTTCGAAAGTCTGTACATGGAAGATATTCGAAAAATAGTTGGCTGGGGATGGTTAGAATTGATAACAGAACACGTTCCAACAGTTTTTAGAATTTTTGTCTGTTTGTCTGTTTATATGAACGTGCATCACGTGAAAACGGCTGAACGGATTTTGATGAAAACTTTACTTATCTGTCGAGTAAATACCCGGTCAGGTTTTAGGCTATAAAAATTGTGCAAAGGCTGTAGCAGGATAGCCTAGGAAAAACTGCCCCCAGCGATTTTGGGCCGAAACTGTAATCAAACGATGCCTTTTGGGGAGGTTATATTCTGCACAAAGTTTCATCCCTCAGTTACGCCCTGGGGGTGAAAAACATCCGATTAACCCCAAAACTGTTTTAATTATTTTTTCCTAAACTATGAAAGTGACGAATTTCAAATTTTGTACAAATATTAATAATTCTAAAAGCTATTTAAAAAAAATAAGCCCCGTAACCATTTAAATTCTTGTAAAAAAAAAAACAAAAATGAAAAAGAATCACTCTGTATATGAAGTTTGGCTCATGGTACCCACACCATTTTTTTTTCCAAAAATGGATTAATTTATATTCTACATTATACAAAAGTTTCATGGACCTACTCCAGAAGGAACATTGCGAAATTAAAATAAACTTACTATTTCGTAGCCACTAAGATTCGATCGATTCCGATCGCAAGCCATTGTTTATTACTAATGCAAGGCTCTTAGTAGAAGTTCAATAAATAGTACGCACCTGAGAGCCAATACATATTAATTTCGCAATGTTCCTTCTGGAGTAGATCCATGAAACTTTTGTATAATGTAGAATATAAATTGGTTCATTTTTGGAAAAAAAATGGTGTGGGTACCATGAGCCAAACTTCATATACAGGGTGATTCTTTTTCATTTTTGTTTTTTTTTTACAAGAACTTAAATGGTTACGGGGTTCATATATTTTTTTAAATAGCTTTTAGTATTATTAATATTTGCACAAAATTTGAAATTCGTCACGTTCATAGTTTAGAAAAAAATAATTATAACAGTTTTGGGGTTAATCGGGTGTTTTTCACCCCCAGGGCGTAACTGAGGGATAAAACTTTGTGCAGAATATAACCTCCCCAAAAGGCATCGTTTGATTACAGTTTCGGCCCAAAATCGCTGGGGGCAGTTTTTCCTAGGCTATCCTGCTACAGCCTTTGGGTTAAAAGGGGGTAAAAAGAGGGGTTGGATTTTGTATGGTAACTCCTATAATCCATGAGTTACAGATATGAAAATTGGTAAGCATATACTTGACGACAAAGGAAAAACATCCTCATTCAAAATTTGTGAAATCTTAAGATAGAAACTGAAAAAAAGTAAACGCAAGCGCTGCGCCGCGGCGCTGCCCAGTGTGCCCGCCAGCCACCACGGTCTCTTCAAATTTTGAACACTATTATAATTTATTCCATTAATTAACTGTGACTCCAAACCCAAATATCAGTCCCGTTTTCTAGATTTAAAAACTACATATATAACTTTGTAATCCCACTAACATTATAAATGCGAAAGTTTAGATGTTTGGATGTTTGTTATTCAATCACGCAAAACGGCTGAACAGATCAAGGTGATTTTTTGTATACTAAACAGTATATAATCTGGATTCACTTATAGTATACATTTTGTCCCGATAATCACCCTCAAAGGGATGAAATCGGGAGTGCAAATATGGTCTATGAAACTGGTGATTTAAATCCTCATACGCCATTCTAAGCTTTAAGTTTCAGCCAATTGGGAGTATAACGGCGTGTCAATATATTTAACTTAAGCCATAGCAGAATTTGACGTATTGTAAACAAGCTGACGTTTCGATATGTCAAAGCCGAAATATCATAATTCCATCTGATTGATGGCTATATTTTTGAACATAACCTTTTAGCAATTAGGTCTATTATTGCGTGTAAATCAAAATAAATTTGCGATACCTTGGAATTGTTTGTCTTCATATGCTTAAATACAAAAACAGCTGCTTCAGTGCAGTCTTTGTATCGTCGGTGTACAATTTAATTTTGTCGTGTATTATTTTTTACGTAATTGGTGACCCTTCACACTATAATAACTGTTTGATATAAGAGATCACTTGGGCTGGGCAGCCCAATCGTCAACATTGACGGTTGAAGCACCTTAAACTCTAATATGTAATTAGATTCCATCAAATCTACCAAGAAATGTCATTGTCACAATGACATCTGTCAACTTCAATATGTGGGACCAGATGTCGCCAACCCTTTCTTAATAATAAAAAATACAATTATCTAACTAGGTGAATAATATATTGAAATCCCTGTCTATGTATGGAATACGGAAGTTACTTGCTGCATCAAAATACGTAATTTATTATACATACCTTTAATGAAATGCTGCAATTGCCTACATAATGCGATACCTACTCCTACTACCTACACATTATGAAACAAATATGTTTTTAGTAGCGGCCCAAACAAACTTTCTGGACTTCTCTATACTATGTGTAGAAGATACAAAGAAAAATATTTTATGTCACACCTGGCCATAAAGTAGCTTTTTACGCTCGCTACGCGTACGAAAACGTGTAGGCATGAAATGATGTACACAACACGGGAGATAAAGAAAAAGCCCTTGATCGCATATTTGAGGCCCTCGCTTGCAGCTGGGGCCGCAAACATCTGCGATCTCGGGCTTTCTGTTTTATCTCCCTAGTGGTGTAGTATACTTACTATTAAAGATATCGTCACTAGGCACTACGTACATAACTTGCTCAGCTTGGCATTAAGTGAGGTTGATCTGTCTATTAAAGACTGTCAAATCATATAATTTATGTAATTTTTATGTGTCTATGAAAGTCCAAATCTGTAATAAAATTAAAGACTTGCCATGGTAGAAAATTATCCCTATTTTTTAACAGCTGGCCTAAAAAGGGTGGCCTAACAGTGTATTGTGTCAAATGAAAACAACAATATTTTTAATAAGTTTACTTATTCTTCAAGTTCCGATCCACTCAATTCATCTTCACCTGTGTTTATAATAAACGGCTCTACAACATCATCAATTAAATGATCTAATTGACACATTTCATCCTCTACTTTAATAACATGATCTATGCACGATCTCCAGCGTTCTGGTGTAACAAGCTCCAAACCTTCCTGGAATTAAGTTTTGACCTCGGCCATTTTAAAACTTTTATTATTTTTGGCGACATGTCCTTTTACCTGTGCCCACACTAATTCAATAGGGTTTAGTTCACAATGGTATGGGGGGAGTCTTAAAATGGTTACATTGTGAGCAGCCGCTAATTCATCAACTGCCATTTTGCTGATCTTGGGTTGGCTTTCTACCAGAGCCCATAACTCCGTTTTTATCATGGACATGTCACAGGGTATATTCCTTTCATGCAGCCATTGAATAATTTGGCCCTTGTTCCACCTCTTTACAGGGCCACTTTCCATTTTTCTAGAATGGTATGGAGCATTGTCTATGACTAGTACAGAATTGGGCTTAAGCCTTGGCAATATACCAGTCAGCCACTCTTCGAAATGCTGAGCATTCATTTCTTTATGGTAGTCATCAGTATTTTTCTTCGATTCAAATAATAGTAGTCCATTTTCTAAAAATCCTTCATCGCTGCCAATGTGGCTTATAATGAGCCGCCTTCCTTTTCCTGATGGAGCCTTCAGTCCGGTTGTAAGACCCTCTAAAAATGCTTGTCGAGATGACAAAACTTTTGGGTCTTGCCACACTTTGTTTACCGTGTGCCCTTTAACAAGAAAGAATCAGATTAAAATAAAAATTACTACAATTACTCGTAAATCTCGTAACATAGTGATGAATAAATGTTTACAATCACTTAATGAATACTTTTGGTACAGGCAACATCAAAGATATTTAGTTGTTACACTTTTACAAATTTTTACAGGAGTAAGGATCAAAAGTGTAAACATATTTTTAATGTCAATTGTACAATGTTTTATTGCAACTATTTTTCCAGAATTTTTTTCAATTACTTATTAAGACAATTCTAATGAGCCCAAACAAATTATGTAAATTATAATATATATACCTTCATTAATCCAAGTCTCATCTTGGTAATATATTGGTCTTCCCTCTCTGCGATATTGTTTTATTTTTACCAAATATAGTTTTCTCCACAATATTATATCAGCCCGGTCAATGAGGCAGCTATGGCGTTTCCGACTTGCATATTTGAAATTTAGGTGCTTAAGTACCAGTCGCAAGGTAAATGCAGACAAATTTGGTAGGTCCGGGTCATCATTAACAACCTGCAACACCTAAGAACATAATACAAATTTTAGTACATTGTCAAGTAAGTATTCATGCTTTGTGTTTTTTTTTTAAATACATGCTTGTATACATAGAAAACATCCAAGACTGAGAAACAAATATTCGTGATAAACACAAATAAATCCCTATGCAAACCCGGGGCCTCTGGCTTCGTAGGCAGGGTCACTACCAACTAGGCTACGGAGGTTGTTATCATTAATTAGAACATTTTCTACTTTTTAAAAGATGGTAATATTGCCATCATACAGCATTACATTATAACAGTAATAAATGGTCATGATTACAATTAAAAAAATACCTTTTGAATAGTAGGCGGCTCATTGCGATGGAAAAATTGATGCACTATCCGTCTAATGGCTGCAAACGTAAACTCGTCCAACTTGTCAATTACTGCCAATTTCGGGCCAGGTTTCTTGGGCGAAGCGAATTCGTTGGTCGTATTATGTTCTTTTAGTATATTTCTGACGGTTCTTTCGGATATTCCCAATATTTCCGCCACTTTTTTAGCACATTCAACTTGTGTCCAATACTTGTCCTGGGGCCACGTATTGTACGTATATTTGTAGCAGTTCATCACCATACATTTTTCGGAAACACTCATATGAGATGCCGGTCTTTTCCTTGGTGGGGAAAGAAAAATATTCTCTTTCATGTCCTGGGAGGGACCTGCCACGGGTTCCATTTTACTTACGTAAAACGAAAACTCACGTTCACGGTACAAACTTAATAAAGAGTCAACGTAAATACACAAAACAAACTTAACAGTAAACAAAAACTCAACAATGAAAAATACCACAACGAGGAAAGAAAACATTCGAGCGCTCAAGACAGACGTCAGATGCCGAATGAAGTGACAAGTGTCATGGCCGCCATACGTTCCCCATAAAGGGCGTACTACACAACACATAAACAACCCCATATATGAATTTCCTTTTTGAGGTGAAAAGATATGCACTCAATGTTAAGACAATAATGGTAATTATATTAAAATTGATTACCAAAGGTGGTTTACACCTGAGTTTTACCATTCCTAAACAAACATTTGTACCACAAAATAGTTTTTATTAAATATTAATTTGTGCGACAGCTTTTTTATGAAGTCTGGTTATTTAAACTGAGTATTTAAACACAATAATTAAAATGACCAATAAATGTTGTATATACGTCCATTATTTCGCTAAAATTTTTTTTTCTATTTATTGAACGTTTTATTCTAATGGCAACACAGTGGTAGCTTTGATGGAATCTATTTACATATTTTAGTTTAGATCTATGCGCAAAGTACAATTTATATACTGAGATAGAGATACCAGTGAAATACTCCACATAGACCGTAGCGCCGTTGTGTATTTAGTAAGAACTAACCGCACGACCGCTGCATCCCTGTCACTTCAATATGCGATAGAGATAGCACCAAGTGACCTCTGGTACAAACAAGTTAAAATAAAATTTCCATAGAAAAATTCGTACTTCGAGCTGAAAGGCCCCTGGATCTATGCTTATCCGTATACTTTACATATAATACAGCTGTAGAGGGTCGAAAATCTGTTGAAGATATTGGATAAATCAATGGAGCGATTTGAGGGCCCTTGGCATCGAAACAGAACACATTTCAACAGTCTTAAGAATTCGTGTCTGTTTGTCTATCGGTTTATATGTCTAGGCATTGTGACTCTCGGCTTTCAGCCTCACGTGCATTACCGCTCTGCTTCGGGCCTTCGGCCCTCAGCCTTGCATGAGGGGCCCGCTCTGTTGGCTACCTTGCCACTCTGTGTGAATGATCGGCATGAGGAGCCCACTCTGTGTGAATGATCTGCCTTTAGACTTGCATGCCATGCCCCTCTACATCAGGCCTTCGGCCCTACATAAAGAGCCCGCTCTGTTGGGACTCTCGGCCTTCGGCCTCGCGTGCATTGCCACTCTGCTTCAGGCCTTCGGCCCTACATAAGGAGTCCGCTCTGTTGGGACACTCGGCCTTCGGCCTCGCGTGCGTGTCACACGGCTCCGGGCCTTCAGCCCTCAGCCTTATATAAGGATCCCGCTCTATTTTAATGCTCGGCCTTCGGCCTCGCATGCCTTGCCACTACGTTTTGGACCCATAGTCATCAACTTTACATGAAGAATCTACTCTGTTGGGAAGCTCAGCCTTCGGCCTCACGTGTCTCGCCTCCCTGTTTCAAGTCTGCCCTCAACCTTACATAAGAAGCCCGCTCTGTGTGAATACTCGGCCTTCCGCCTTGCATGTTTTTCCACTCTGCTTCCGCCTTTCGGCCATCATACTTACATGAAGAACCCCCTCTGTTGGGACGTTTTACGGAAGAACTGCGTAGCGAGACTTTTATCCGTGTACATGTAATATTTTACGGGCTTTATTCGTCTAGAATCGGTACATTTGGTATTCTAAAATAAGCTTAATCATTCGTTTTGAAAGCACGAGCACGTAGCACCAACTCCCGTTACAATCGGACACTTTTACTTGAAGTTGTAGATGATTATATATTATACCTAGGACAGACTGTCCAGTTAGATAGGTCCAACTTCGAGAAAGGGGTTAATCGTCGAATCCAACTCGGCTGGGCAGCATTCGGGAAACTACGGCACATCTTTTCGTCCAATATTCCGCGGTGTCTCAAGACGAGGGTCTTTGACCAGTGTGTGTTGCCAGTGATGACATATGGCACTGAAACGTGGTCACTTACTATGGGCCTCATAAGAAGGCTCAAAGTCACCCAAAGAGCAATGGAGATGGCTATGCTGGGAGTATCTTTGCGTGATCGTATCAGTAATGAGGCCATCCGCAGTAGAACCAAAGTAACCGACATAGCCCTCCGAACCGCTAAACTTAAGTGGCAGTGGGCGGGGCATATTGCACGTAGAACCGTTGGCCGTTGGGGAGGAAAGGTTCTCAAGTGGCGACTACGTACCAGAAGGCGCAGCGTGGGTAGGCCCCCCACAAGGTGGACTAAAGACCTGGTAAAGGTCGCAGGTGTCCGCTGGATGCGGATGGCAAAGGAACGATCATTGTGTCACTCTTTGGCGGAGGCTTATGTCTAGCAGTGGACGTCTTTCGGCTGATATGATGATGATGATGATTCGTTTTGAAAAAAGGATTCCTATTAAAATTTGCCGTGCGCGGTAAAGAGCATGTCATATTGGATGTAATCATTTATTAAGGGGTGTAAAGAAGTGTTAAAGATGTATGGGAAAACAAATAATTCTAAAGTGAGGATGACTTCTACGCAGACGAAGTCGCGGGCAAAAGCTAGTCTTTCATTAATGTCAACATCAAACGACAGCTCTTTAAAAAATAAATGTACGAGTATTCAAGGTTTTTCAGCAATTTTTTTGAGCGTAGAAATTAATTCGTCGTTATTATTGTGGTGTTGGAATTCCATGCGCAAATGAACTTACTGCCATCAAAAAGTCCTACAGCATGATTATGACGTAACTTTCAAATTCCAGGGGCTTGGACTCGTCAGCATCGGCGTCACTCATCGCCCTGCTGAACAGTCTAGCCAGGGGCGGCAGGACACTAATAGCTACCATTCACCAGCCTTCAGCGCTGCTCTTCGAGAAGATAGACTCGGTGTACTGCCTAGCGGAGGGCCGCACGTTGTACAGAGGCCCGCGCGTGTCGCTGCTGCCTGCACTGGCGAGTGCGGGGCTGCGGTGCCCACCGTACCACAATCCTGCTGACTTCTGTAAGTATTCCAAGCATTCAGTTAGGATGAGTTTTATGAATTATTATTGGTAAGTGGGACTTAATTGTGTACAGTCAAGTGCAAAAATATGGGTGCATACAACTTGCTCAAAGATATGTCCCATAGCTCTTATGTCGGCGGATTAAGGTTGCGGTACGTATTTATGAGAGGATTCAATTGATGCGTATTTTTGCACTTGACCGTACAACTGCCATTTAATCATCCTGTTTTGAGGTTTGCCCATCGTTTCGAATGTATCACAACATCTGTGGTCACGAGCTTGGGCATGAGTTTAATGAATGCCTTAGTGTTGAAAAATTATTTAAGCCATTAGGCAATGGCCTAATGAGGCATTTGGAAGGTCGCGATCAAATGAGAAGTCCCCAACCTGCACTCGGTCAGCGTGAGGCCTTATTTCCGTTCCCTCACATCCATAAGAGGAGGCTTGTGCCCAGCACATGGTATTATTCAAATGACTAGCTTCCTTCAGGATGCAACTGGTATAACGCTATTATGAGGTGATATTTTTCTATACTAAGAAGACGACTTGCATAATGATTGGCTGCTTGTAACAGACACCGCAGCCACTATAAACATGTATCTCTAGATGGCAGTCTTCTGGACTTGCAAACTTATAGATCTTTTGCTAGTCCAGTTGACTGCCTTCTAGAGGTAAATGAAAGAGACTTCGTTCAATTTTGCATGGAATGTTTTTATTAATTATACCGAATAGGTTCTTATGTAACTTTTGCTGCAAGTGGTCAAAATTATAGTCCCATATCGTCACTACTTTAAAAAAATCTCGTATCTGATTTTTTCCTTTTTTTCGTTTATTTTCGCATTAAAGTAATAAAAATACACCGCGTATGATGCACAAACTCCAACGACGATAAAGGATGATTCACAGTAGCCCGTTCCGTGTCCGGGCCGGCCCGTTTTCTACGACAGCAAACGCAACGGCCGGCGTATTTCTCTAGAAGAAAACGGGCCGGCCCGGACACGGAACGGCCTACTGTGAATCATCCTTAAATCGTCATTATAGTAAGTATTCGTCAGTTTAAAAAAATCGTATCTAAACAAATTATAGTCACTACTTTGAAAAAAAACTCGTATCTGATTTATTTTTCCTTTTTCCTTTCTTTCCTTTTTTATTTGGGTACCTACTTACTTATTTGGTACTGGTTAAATAATTTTCAAGTATTTAATAAAAATGGTGACTTGTCAATTTGTCATATAAAATAATAATAATAATCATCATTTATTTAAAAACACATTTCCTTACAAGGCACAAATAGGCAGCAATCATTGAAAAAAATGTCTCCAAGTAAGATGTCTAAAAAAGATAAAGATAAAAAAAGATATATCTAATTTAAAAAAAAAAACAGAGAACTTCATGTGCCTGCCGATTTTGTAAAAGTAATAACAGAGGCATCTTTGACTAAAAAGCGCAATGTAAAATATTAACACTGGAGTTTTTTCAAAAACTATGCCGCACTTAAGCACTACACATCTATAAGACCTGGAAAGAGAGCAGGTGACCCATGTGTGGTAAATTTGAGGGCTTTAAAATATATTATACCTCACAGTCCTATTGAGTTTAAACTTCGCTTTGATGACATTTGGACTGTTCTACCTCAAAGATTCCATGATATTTCCGAAGATCAAGCGATTCCTCAGCTATATTCTGGACCCGTCCCCATTAAAAAACGAAAGTATGATGATTTGCAATCTCTAAAGCCGATTTTGCCAAAAGACTTTCATGCATTTTACGATAGTTTATTGCATGTATAGTAGAGAAAAAATAATTCGACCCGATCTTTTTTTACGTAGGCACGTTGTTATTTGAGTTCGTCTATTGTTACTCGAAGAGAGTTTACTTAGTTCATTTAATAAACATAAAAATATACAGTTCGTTTCATTTTGTAGCATAAAATTCAAAGCAAAATTATCGTAACTTAACAACTTTCAGTCAATACTAAAACAAAAATCTTGTATCTTACGAATAACTGTAAATTTTATAAAAAATGTTTGAGTGAGTTATTCGAATATTTGTGAAATTAATGACTGGCTATCAAAGTATCTCATGAAACTAACACGAACTTTTTTGATCAATCGCAATAATTTACAGAATGTTTATTGTTCCTCCTAGAAACTTGATGATTTTCAGATACGAGTTTTTTTAAAGTAGTGACGATATTATTATTTACTAGATAAAAGCCCGGCTTCGCTCGGGTGAAATAAATAAAGTAAACATTTATTCGTGACTGTTATGCAAACGACGAAAGAAATAGTGTACAAAAATGTATAAATTAAAAACATTACAACAACGGATTATGATGAAACTTCGTATACAAATGTAGTCTGTAGTCTGGATTAACATATGGAATAGGGAGTAAAAGATTACGCTGGTTTCGCGATAGCAGCTCTCTATTCTCCGCCAAATTCTATTCAGTGGGGCCCTTTACACTCAATATTATCGCGATTTTTAAAATTGTATGGGGTCTGTTAAACGCTTAATACTATCACAATACTGGTGTGTCAATATTATCGTGGTTTTCAAAATCGTATGGATTTTTCTTCAATATTCATTGCACGTGATACGGATCGTGATATGAGTATATCGCGTGATAATAATAACCATGTAACAGGCCCCTATGGATGTTGCTTCAATATTCAATGTTTCACGTGATAATAATAACAGTTGGTAAGATTTTCTCCAATTAATGGAAGCTATTTAACAACTTGTTCCGTTTTGCCAAAGGTATTTCACATTCCGATACACGCACCATCCAGGAATAGGAGCCGTCAGACCAGAGGGCCTAGCACGATCTGAAAACGAAGTATTTCCCTCTCCGCGCTCGAATATGCAAGTGCGACAGAGAGGCATAAATATTTAGTTTTCGGTTGGTAGCACCTTAGTCTGAGCGTAGCGGACGGTCGAAGAAAGTCAAAGAACATTCCGTGTGTTGTCTGTCACACATATATTTTTTTAGCTTCCCATCGACCTATGAACTTGAAATTAAGTGATAATGTTTATTATGAAGTATATTTTACCAAAAATATCAATATATTGATAAATCACATTTGTTTTTTAGTTGTACGGAACCCTCAGTGTGCGACTCCGACGCACTTGGCTGGTTTTTATTACATTTTGAATTTTATTTCTCTTATAGTAAAATACCCTATTCGTTTTAAAGTTGACGCCTGAGGGCCTACCGCGAACCAAAAACGAACTATCTGTCGCCACGCCCTCTACATATGGTAATGAATGTTAGACATTCTAAGATATATAATTGTTACTCATGTATAAACACATTTAGACTGCGACAAATTGTGGGCGTAACGACAAATCTAGTAGGATTATTTGAATCCTACCTTCAATTATCCCGCGCAGTCTCCGAACTATTCTATCTGCTTCGCACCCATCCCAGGACTCTCGTATTCACCACCTGTGGGTTTAAATACCCTATGACTTCAACTGTCACCAGTGCATAGCTCTTAGCACCTAAAGGTTCTATCAGGCTAATATATATCTGAGCTACTTTACAGGGCTATGTGTAAGTCCTAGCCAACATGAACGTCCATTAAGTCCACACAAGGGAGTACACTTAGATCAGTATGTCAATGCCTCAAGTATGTCAATGCTTCGTCTGGGAATATGTTTGTCATGTCTTACTACCACAGTCAGGTACGCTAGATAGCCTTAAGTTCAATTGGGTAATCTTACGTCGGCACAATCTAGATATGACAATAAATAAAGGTAATTATTAGACACAATATACAAGTTGTCTTGGAACACTAAAGATAATCTATAGAACGATTACGCTGCTAAGATCTAAATACACTTAGCTCTCAATGCGGCGTAGCTCCAACTCGTCGGGCAGCAAGACGTTACTAGTTGTATCCTTGCCAGCAGTCGACCATCGAATGAGGCCTTTCCAACGGAATTAATCGCTTAAATACGCGAGACTACAGTTCTCCCTCTACCCTCAAGTAATAAACTTGCCAGAGTAAATAATCTCTTAAGGTGCCAGTACACGCCCCGATCATGGGTTGCAAACTTCGCGATACAGTTCGCGACACTATCTTCCTCTCTGTCGTTCGAATATACATGTGCGAGAGAGGCAGATACTTCGTTTTCGGTTCGCAGTAGCGCCTCTAACGTCCGAGCGCGGCGAACGGCATGAGCTGAGGGTCTACTCCGAAATTCAAAATCCTAACTTCGTATGGTGCCGCCCCTTTCACTCTCCTGTCATAGACTATATGAGTGAAAGGGACGGCACCATACGAAGTTCGGATTTCGAATTTCGGAGTAGTCCCCCAGTACCACTAAGTTATAAGATAGAGCGAGATAGGGATAGAATTTTGCTAGACGTTTAAAAGCCATAAGTCACCTAGTAGTTTGTCACAAACCAAATAGAGACGCAGCTTTAAGATGGCGGACAGACTCAGCAAACATTCAAGTGGTGTCCTTTACACGATTAATATTATCACAATACTGGAGTGTCAATAATAATATTACTGCGATAACGCAGTTTTCAAATTTGTATGGATTCTGCTTTAATATTCACGTGATACTTATCGTGATATTAATCCATGTAACAGGCCCCATACATTCGCTTTGAAGGCGGTTGTTGTGAGAATCAGTCTAGCTAGCACGATAGATTATACCGTTACGTTTTATGTGACGTTTTAATACATTTCGCCCATATACCGTGACGGTATAAGTTATCGTGCTAGCTAGGCTGATAGGTGTATACAACGCTTGAAAACTACAAAAACAAAACGCTGCAGACGCGGCTAGCCGAATCCACACAATGGGCGATGATGGCCCATCACCCAGAACGCAGCCCAGCAACCTGGCCAACATACCGGACGCAAAAATAGTTCACGATTTTCGAACGTAGCCGACACTGTCAACCAACAAATTTAATATAGCAATATAGTCTGTGGGCAATATGGCCGACGTTTTGTCATCAAATTAACACTTTTAAATGCAAAATACGCGACAATCCGAATTTTGCGGCTACATATGTTCAACTCAAAAATCGTTATTTTTATACGTTCTTCAATTTGAGACAGGTCTCGTTCGGGTCTACCGTACCCCTGCACGAAATTATTAATATAGATTATGTACTAGTGTGTACTGTATAAGTATTGAATTATATGTATATTTATTGTTAGTGGACACAATAACGTTAAAAAATACAATGTATAAAACAAATGACACTGTTTTAAATGGGCATGACTTAGATAAAACCTGCCAATGACAAACCTTAACAATATAATCTCAATAATTTCTCTATATATGCATGTATATTAAACAAAGTCAACGTAGTTACACCATTGACTTGAGAACGGCATGATATTCGATTTTTTGGATTTGTCTTGGCTCCGAATAGCAGAATAGCTTTTAAAATATAGGTACAATATTAAAAAAAAAAAAAAACATTTTCTCATACATTTTGTACGGCTGGGTGGGGGGCGGAAAGAACTTCGCTGGGACAGCTAGTTACAGTTCCATAGCCAAAATGGCGAAAACGGAACCCTTATAGTTTCGTCATGTCTGTCCTTCCGTATGTCACAGTCGATTTACTCAGAGACTATGAGCGCTAGAATTATAAAATTTGGTAGAAATGTGTATTCTATGAACCGCTACAAAAAATGATGTGAATTATGAAATAATATTGATAAAAGGGGCCACCCGATACATGTAACTGGAGGATGATAAAAAAAATCAATGCACATAGGCGTGCCGGGTATCTATGGATAGATAGACCTTTAAAAATGACATGGAGGTTTCTAAAAAACTTTTCAATTTAAGTCAACCGTTTGCGACATATTATCTGTCAAAGTCGTTTGTCCGCCCTTTAATTTCCAAACTATGAAGTGTAAAATTGTGATGATGAACATTATTAAACACATTCAAGGATTTTTGGTTTGAATAAAATAGGTGTCACGGTTTTTGAGAAATCGCTCATAAACTGTCTTCCCAAACAAAAGCACCTAAGTGCCGTGAGTTTTCTATGCAGATACGACTTTTTTGGATTAAATGTATTGTATAGTGGTTTTAAATGTGGACTGGCAGGTGTAGGTACGGAACCCTTCTTTGTGCGTGATCCGACACGCACTTGGCCGGTTTTTTATCATAATATTGATACTTTTACATTATCTATCTTATAAATGTATTATTATATATTTAATTTTATTACTGGAGTGTACTTACAAAAACTTTGCAGCAAACTTGATAATAAACTAATTAAAAACTCATTCAAATAATTTTAATTCATAATAATTCCATGCAGCTCCTACGTATTTATAAGGTACTAGCATTTGCCCGCGGCTTCGCCCGCGTACTAAGCGTAATTGTTAACCGTCTACAAAAAAGAGGTTTACTGTTTGACCAGTATATATGTATGTAGGTATGTATGTATGTTTGTCCACGATTATCTCGCGTTTGGCTGAACCGATTTAGATGAGGTTTCCATAATAGTAGTCGTTACATTCTGGGGGTTTCGGTATACGAAGTTTGGTGATTGTGATTCATTAAAAGGAGCTCTATGTCGTTTTTAAAAGCCAATCCACAGATACCCCACATGCCTATATAGTAACATTAAACTTTTTTTTACAATCCCTGGCATGCATGGAGTGCCAAATTTTACCTCAGATTCGTATTAAGAGACCTCTCGGACGCTCAGATCCCGATTTTGAACGAAATCGGGACGAAAAAAAAAACAATATGGCCACCACTTATACAAATTTTACTTGGGATTCGTATTAAGAGACCTCTCGGACAATCAGATATCGATTTTTAACGAAATCAGGACGGAAATAAAGAAAATCAATATGGCCGCCACTTTTTCCAAATTTTACCTCTAATTCGTATTACGAGACCTGTCGGACGCCCAGATATAGATTTTGAAGGAAATCGTTTTGGAAATGAAGAAAATCAATATGGTTGCCACTTTTTCTAAATTTTACCTCGGATTTGTATTAGGGGACCTGTCGGACGCTCGGATATTGATTTTCAACGAAATCGGGTTGGAAATAAAGAAATTCAATATGGCTGCCACTTTTTCCAAATTTTACCTCGGATTCGTATTAAAAATTCTCTCGGACGCTCCGATATCGATTTTGAACGAAATCGTGACGGAAATGATAAAAATGAATATAGCTGCCACTTTTTCTAAATTTTACCTCGGATTCGTATTACGAGACCTCTCAGACGCTCAGATATCGATTATGAACGAAATTGGGAAGGAAACGAAAAAAATCAATATGGCTGCGACTTTTTCAAAATTTTACCTCAGAGTCGTATTAAGAAACCTCTCGGATGCTCAGATATCGATTTTTAACGAAATCGTTAAAGAAAAGAAAAAAATCAATATGGCCACCACTTTTTCCAAATTTTACCTCGGAGTCGTATTAGGGGACCTCTCGGACGCTCAGATATCGATTTTGAACTAAATCGGGACGGATATGAAGAAAAGCAATATGGCCGCCACTTTTCCCAAATTTAACCTCGGAGTCGTATTAGGGGACCCCTCGGACGCTCAGATATCGATTTTGAACGAAATCGGGACGGAAATGAAGAAAAGTAATATGGCCGCCACTTTTTCCTAAATTTTACCTCGGAGTCGTATTAGGGGACCTCTCGGACGCTCAGATATCGATTGTGAACGAAATCGGGACGGAAATGAAGAAAATCAATATGGCCGCCACTTTTTCCAAATTTCACCTCGGATTCGTATTACGAGGCCTCTCAGACGCTCAGATATCGATTTTGAACGAAATCGGTTTGGAAATGAAGAAAATCAATATGGCTGCCACTTTTTCCAAATTTTACCTCTGATTCGTATTAAGAGACCTTGTGGACGCTAAGATATCGATTTTTAATGAAATCGGGACGGAAATGAAGAAAATTAATATGGCCGCCACTATTTCCAAATTTTACCTCGCATTCGTATTACGAGACCTGTCGGACGACGTTCAGATATCGATTTTGTACGAAATCGGAAAGGAAATGAAGAAAATCAATATGGCTGCGACTATTTTCAAATTTTACCTTGGATTCGTAATAAGAGACATCTCGGACGCTCAGATATCTATTTTGAACGAAATTGGGACGGAATTAAGAAAATCAATATGGCTGCCACTTATCCCAATTGTACCTCGGAGTCGTATTAGGGAACCTCTCGGACGCTCAGATATCAATTTTGAACGAAATCGCAACGGAAATGAAGAAAATTAATATGGCCGTTAATTTATTCAAAGTTTACCTCGGATTCCTATTAAGAGTCCTCGCGGACGCTCAAATATCGATTTTTATCGAAATCGTATCGGACGGCACTGATTAATAAAACCACTTACTTATAATACATTGAATCAAAAAAGGTCGTCTCTTCATAGGGCATTCACGGCATTTCATGCACCTTAAGATCTTATAAGGAACCTACATGCCAAATTTGGTATCTCTCGAGCCAGTAGTGTGGGCTGTGCGTTGATTTGTCACTCACTCAGTCAGTCAGTTTCTTCTTGCACTTTGGCAAAAACTTTTAAAAGTTCTCATGTCCGTAATATAAAATTTTGAAATCAATGCGATTTTCAAAATTAACGACCCAAAAAACCATAAAAAACGACACCCATATTAATATTTAGACATTCCAACCCCCTTGGAACGCAACAGAGGGAATGGTATTTCACGTCCTCCTCGTGGGATTTTAAAATCATTGTTGTTTTCGTTATCAGCGACCCGATAAACTATAAAAACAATACCCATGTCGATTTTCAGAATTTGTCACCACATTTACCCCTTTTAGGGGTTGATTTCTCAAAAAACCTGCAACACGTGTTTACTCATTTATCGTTCGAAATACTCCTGTGAAGTTTCGAATAAAATAGTCCAACTAATCTTGATTCCCAACAAACACTTCGGACCCCCATTTAACCCCCTTAGGGGTTGAATTTTGAAAAGTAATTTCTTAATGCACCTCTAGACCTTATATGGAACTTACATAATAAATTTGGAATCTCTAGAACCAGCAGTTTGGGCTGTGCGATGATATGCCACTTGCTCAGTCAGTCAGTTATTTCTTGCAATTTGGCACAAACTTTCAAAAGTTTTCATGTCCACTACATTAAATTTCAAAATCGATGCCATTTTCGTAATGAACGTTCCAAAAAACCATAAAAACGACACCCATATTAATATTTAGACATTTCATCCCCCTCGCACCCCAACAGGGGGGATGGTATTTCACGTCCTCCACGTGGGATTTTAAAATCATTGTTGTTTTCGTTATCAGCGACCCGATAAACTATAAAAACAATACACATGTAGATTTTCAGAATTTGTCACCACATTTACCCCTTTTAGGGGTTGATTTCTCAAAAAACCTGCAACACGTGTTTACTCATTTATCGTTCGAAATACTCCTGTGAAGTTTCGAATAAAATAGTCCAACTAATCTTGATTCCCAACAAACACTTCGGACCCCCATTTAACCCCCTTAGGGGTTGAATTTTGAAAAGTAATTTCTTAATGCACCTCTAGACCTTATATGGAACTTACATAATAAATTTGGAATCTCTAGAACCAGCAGTTTGGGCTGTGCGATGATATGCCACTTGCTCAGTCAGTCAGTTATTTCTTGCAATTTGGCACAAACTTTCAAAAGTTTTCATGTCCACTACATTAAATTTCAAAATCGATGCCATTTTCGTAATGAACGTTCCAAAAAACCATAAAAACGACACCCATATTAATATTTAGACATTTCATCCCCCTCGCACCCCAACAGGGGGGATGGTATTTCACGTCCTCCACGTGGGATTTCAAAATCATTGTTGTTTTCGTTATCAGCGACCCGATAAACCCAAAAAACAATACCCATGTCGATTTTCAGAATTTTTCACCACATTTCCCCCTTTTAGGGGTTGATTTTTCAGAAAACCTGAAACACGTGTTTACTCATTTATCGTTAGAAATACTTCTGTGAAGTTTCGAATAAAATAGTCCAGCCAATCTTGTTTCCCCATACAAACTTCGGACCCCCATTTCACCCCCTTAGGGGTTGAATTTTAAAAAATCCTTTCTTAGTGCACCCCTAGACCTTATAAGGAACCTACGTGCCAAATTTGGAATCTCTAGGACCAGCGGTTTGGGCTGTGCGTTGATATGTCAGTCAGTCAGTCAGTCAGTTTCTTCTTTTATATATATATATAAGGTATGTAAATGCAAGATAAATCTCAAGAATAAACATGAATATATATCGCTTTATAGTACATTACGATACAAGTGCAGAGAACAGGAAATTCGCAACGAGTGGTGATAAATTGAAACACGACCGAAGGGAGTGTTTTAAATCGACACGAGTTGCGAATTACCTGTTCGCACGTGTATCGTACAACGTTTTACAGTACATATGGCTCTTTAAAGTTTCGACATATGCACGTAATCTGCTGATTACCGCACTCGTTCGGTAAAGTAGCACCATATGTACTGTAAAATAAATAACGGTATTTCAATGGAACGGAGATAACTACCTAGTCGATAAAAGGCATCAAGTTTACCTATAATTTACTAACCCCCTTATTCATAAACGTCCATCAAGCCTTTGGTTAACAAGCCGCTAAAGTTGGTATGTCCTTATCTGTCACTTTGGCATTTACGTTTATGAGAAAGGGACAAAACAAATTTGAGTTAACAGAGGTGTTATATCTTGTGTCATATTAACTCTGCACCACCTACTGCATATATTATTTTCTTTTTTTTCCGCTACCCAAAGGTTGTCTCTCTTTAGCGATAAGACCGCCCGTTGTCTACCTCTACCTACATATTAAGTACTGTTTTTATTTTCTGCTTGTAACGTTTTATTTGTGTGAGGTGTGCAATAAAGAGTATTCGTATCGTATCGTATCGTTTGTTAAGTTTTATGAATAAGGGGGTAAATATTTAAGTAGTCATCTAAGTATGAACTACCATTTTTTTTTTGCTTGACATTTATAAAGTTTTACATAATTGTTATTTGTGTTTTTTCATATTTCGATTACTTTATTAGTTTTTAAATTGACGAACTTTTGAGATATCTCTATTTTTTGTAAAATAATTTTAAATGACATAATTAATTGTGAGTTTATATTATTACATAATTATACCTAATGATTAGTTTTGACATTTTGATTAAATTTAATAATATAATATTCTATTAAGTAATCGAATTTTGACGGTCATAATATATGATTACAATATAAATTAACGCTAGCTTAATCTAGGTATACGAATATATATTATGACCGTCAAAATTTGACTTTATGGGGATTAGAAGTACCTATCGAGCAAGCCTGCTTGCTACTTCGCCATTCGGTTACGCTTTAAGATAAACTGTGGAACGGATCGTACAGTAATTTATGTTCGCATCTTTCCTGTGGAGATTACGAAAGTCGCTGTACTTCTAATCCCCATAAAGTCCATAAACACTGTCTCCTATTCGATGTTTTTATGCATTAAAATATTGCACGTACAAATAATTATGTACGCCCTTATAACTTTTGACCAAGTCTTTTGTTATTTAGTTTGTGGGTCACCCGCACGTTTATATGTATTACTTGCGCTAAAAACCCCTTATTTTTAACCGACTTCAAGATTTCAAAGGAGAAGGTTATCAATTCGGTTGTATGTGTTTTTTTTTTGTTTTTTTTTTTTTTTTTTAATGTTTGTTACTCCATAACTCCGTCATTTCTTCACCGATTTAGAAAATTATTTTTTTGATTGTAAGTATATTATATCCAAGTTGGTTTCGTTTTTGTCAAAACACAGTTTTGACGATGGGATTCATGAGGAATTGAGGGAACTCCTCAAATCTTAAAGGAAAACATATAGTGATTTTTATGTTTTTATCAACAAGTTGAGCATTTTCATCCAAAAATGTGACATTTGATGAAGTGGAACTGCTGATGATGATCAGAACAACACTCTTCAACGACGAAAAGTTCACGTATGGCGATATGTCCTTCTAGCTGTGTTTGTTAAGCAAGTTTTATTTTCACGATTAATTTTTGTCATGCTCGAGTTCTGATGATGGGATCCATTAGGAATCGAGGGAACTCCTCCAATGTGAAAGGCACACAAATAGTGAGTTTAGTATTTTCATGAACTAATCAAGCATTTTCATTCAAAAAGTGACATTTGATGAAGTGGAACTGCTGATGATGATCAGAACGGAACTGTTCAACGACGCGTAGTTCATGTTTGGTGATTTGTTTTCTTCGTTTTGTTTGTCAAGCAAGCTAGGTTTTCAGGACACACTTTCGTCAAGCTTGAGTTCTGATGGAGGTTCCATGAGGAATTGAGGGTACTTAGTCTTCTACCATTATAAACATACTTATAGCCATTTTTATTTTATTGTATGGAATCTAAGAGTACACCATCTAAGTATAATAAATAATCTTTCACCGGCCTCCCCCAATGAAGTCGGTTTTTTTTTCTTAAAAATTATTTACTATACAGTCACACAGAAAACCAAGAATGTCGTAAGTGTATTTATTATGTTTATTTTCATTACTCTGCGTCATCCATCCGTCAACTCATGCTCCCACTTCATGCCAAAACAATTCAAACCACAATCGACTACTGCTAATTCGTCATTAAGACCATACTCGTAGGTACATAAATAATTAATACATGTCATAACTGACGATTCGAAAGTGCGTGTTGTAAGGCCTATTTGAATAAAGAATATTTTGACTTTGACTTGACTTTACACTTATAGTAGCGAACTCGTATAAACATTGTATTTACGAGCAGAGGGTTACTAATTATTGCAAAATTATTTTGTTGGGTAGTTCACCTGCGTGTGTAATCAAATCTTACAAAATTATGATTATCTTATATTCCATTTGTTCGATGTAACTTATCTTGTTTATTCCTATTACATATAGACTGCTGTCCTTCCTGCTGTTGTCGTAGGAGTAAATTACCTACATAAAATAAGTTAACCTCATCGACATTAGTAAGTGAGTGAGTGGAGTTATGAAGAGTTGGGATGTATTTAATATATACTAGTCTATCACGTCTTTAAGGTCGAATATCGCTCGACATGTTTCAGACCGGTTCGCGGTCCTTAATCATGGTTACCTATCGCGGCGCCGGTTTTTTTAGCACTGCGTGCCCGTGCCCTGGCCGCTCAGCTACTCGGCGCAGGTATGTCGAGCGATATTCGACAATAAAAACATGAGTGACTCGTTTTATTATATTATATTTGATATGCCTCACGGGAGTTTGCCATACTCGTTATAGATATAGGTACGCGATTAGATCCGTTTAACTCTGTGAATAATGCGCTATGTACATAACATGTACATATAATTATGATTATGAAATATTTTTTTTGTAAGTGGTCTCTGTTGACAAAGAGCCAATATACATACATGTGTTTGTTTGTAAGAGTGAACAAACCTTTAGAAGTGTAAAGAGCTGTAGCTCCAAGCATCACAGTTGGATGATAATTGATTACTATTTATAGTTTGCCGTAATATTCACTAAATAATTACTCATGCCCTTTTCAGTAATGGAGGTAGCATCCGGAGAATACGACGTTGACCTCGTGGGAGCAGCGAAAACGATGCTGCAATACAAACCTGAGGCGAACCCTGATGCCACCGGCAGCTGGGATGTCCCCACAATACCAGCGTTACCCAGTCCTTTAGGTGAGCATACTAGGCTTTGAGGCTATCTCATGACTTTATAACTAATATAGAATAAGAATTCATTTTTAAGCTTCATCATTATTCTTTAGTCCGTATTCCATTTACTTGGGGAAAGGCGCAGCATTTTTGTTCTTCCATATTGACGGGTCTATCATTCGTCATTTTATCACTCACATCCTCCCACTATCGACTCTCACGTAGTCCATCCACCATTTCCTTGGCCTACCTGTTCTCTTACGGTTCCTCCACATTACCTATAATACCTAACGCCCTTCTTGTCACATGCCTTTGAGCCTTTATTATGTCCATACTACCATAGGCGACTTATCCCTGATATCTCACATTCTTTTTACGTAACTACATAATACGCCGTTGTAACAGTCGCAAGTGTCGCATAGGCTACGGTGTCTGCTTACCATCAGGCAGGCCGTAAGCTTGTTTGCCACAGTCGTAGTATAAAAAAAACTTCACCCTAATATTTCATTAGTCAATCACAATGACAATTGTCAATAAACATGTTTCCGTATACGAGTAAGTCACTGGAGGTATATTTTCCTGCTGTGGTTTTTCTTGGAACGTTTATAGAAACAAAGCGTGTCTTAAATACAAATACACTATATAATAAAGTAACTATCCAGTTCCTTACATCACTATCGAATCTAGCAACATTTGACGGCCTGTTTAGCCTAGTTGGTAGTGACACTGCCTCCGAAGCTAGAGGTCCCGGGTTCGATTCCCGGTTAGGGCAATTATTTGTGCATTTAGCACGGATATTTGTTCTTGGGTCTTGGATGTTTCCAATGTATTTATCGATATAAGTATGTATATCGTCGTCTAGTACCCATTGTACAAGCTTCGCTTAGTTTGGGACTAGGTCGATTTGTGTAAGATTGTCCTCCAATATTTATTTATTTTTATTTATGTATATATAGGTAGTGACGAGAAGCACATGCTAAATTAACTGTAATACCATCTCTATTTTATTATCTACCGTAGTCTACACCAATGGCTAATAATAAAGTTAAAAAAAAACTATTCATACATTTCATTTTGAGTGAATGATAGGATCGCTCTTGTGACCGATCCGACTTGCTATATCTACAACCAATAACTTCTTGTACTATTACTTATTCTGTTCAATAACTATAACTACCTACTTTTCTTCTCTGTATGAAAATATTAAAACCACTCTATTGTGAGTGAATTCATATGGAATTTATATTTACTTTGATTATTTATTGTTTTATTTTTTGAGTTCTCTTAAATAATCTAAGACGGAACTCAACGCGGCTTTATTATAGAAAATAGTTAACATCAAGTTCCTGTGATTGTCAACCAAACGTCAACTCCATTAAGTGAGATTGCTATTCGAAAAAGTAAATTAGCTCCCCTTGTAAAATTTATGTTGTTTAATTTCAGATATAAGTTCGGAGCTCAGATTCAAATCCGTTCTGGGCGACACCAAACACCAGCAGAGTCACAAGAAGACAATGTATAGACAATCTGGTCTTTTAAGACAGACATGGATCTTATTATACAGAAACTATTTAATTACAACCCGGAATTATGTAAGTAATAATTAGTCCTTGCTAATCTTATGTCATGACAATACTTTAAATAGTATAGAGTGTAGACCACCAGGGAATGGGCAGCAGCATCCCTGGAGTGCGATGGAGATACTGCGATCGCCAACCCGCATGCCAAGCGTGGCGATTATGGCATATACCCCTCGTGAATTTGGGGGAGGCCTATGTCCAGCAGTGGACGTCCTTTGGCTGATATGGTGGTGGTGGTAGACATTCTGCATTTACTCATATATGAAATGTATTCGTGCCTCGATTTACGCTCATACTCTTTCTATTCCTAATATTGTTAAATTTTACATGTCATGATAGTGTAGGTAATTTTTGCATATAAAAGGTTACGTACATTCATTTATAACTCAATCCATAATTATAAATATAATCTTATACATAGTTCAAAACAGTATTGTTGTTAATTACTAGAATAATATAATGCCTTATTGTTTATTGCGTGTTTTCGTCAAAGTCGAATATACAGGGTGTTTTTATCGATTTCCGTTCCTACAAGCATGCTGATAGATACGACGTAGCATATTTGGTTTTTCAAAAATCAAGAAACGATATTTTTTTTCCTTTTCATATAAATTATATAATTATATCACCAAGGGTGAATGAAAAACGGCCTTTATAGAGTTAACGTGAAGTTAAGGAAAAAGTGAATGTCAAGTATGACCATTCGGAATTCGAATAACACGCACGTCAACATTGTTTAATTGTTAAGGATCTTTTATACTATACTAGGGGTGTAAATTAACTAAAATGAATTTTTGAATATCTTCGTAGCTGTTCAAAATAGTCTCATACTTTCTGGCGGTGATATGGTATCGTAAGGAATTTGAACTCACGTCAAATAAATGTAAGAGAAATATTCAAATTAGTACGCTACTTAAAAAAAAGTACTACACGTACTTACAAGAAAACAATGATCAATCTGTCACCGCTAGGAAGCATACTTTCTGGCGGGCGCTAACTATTTGATTGTGTAGCAGTCTAGATGACCAATCTGTCACCGCTAGGAAGCATACTTTACTTCGGAAGTACGTGTAGTACTTTTTTTTTTTATTTGCGTACAATTACGTACATATTTCTATTTCACAAGAAAGTTGAAAACTAGATTGCTACATAATAAAAGAGAAAGAGAAGTACGTGTAGTACATTTTTAGGGTTCTGTACCTGGAAAGGAAAAACCGGAACCCTTATAGGATCACTTTCTTGTCCGTCCGTCTATCTGTCTGTCAAGACCCTTTTTCTCAGGAACTCGTGGAGGTATCAAGCTGGAATTTTTATAAAATACTCAAGTCTAGGTACTGTCCCTTGGAGCTGTGAAAAAAATCAAACTTCTAAATCAACGCAATCAAAAGATACAGCCGTTTATGCTGCAAATTTTCGCAAATTTTCGACACTCGCGAGGGAATCAAAACCTACAGGGTACTTCCCTTGAACTCAGAATTTTGAAATTTGGTACGAAGCAAAGCCGTAAATTTTTAGTTACATCATATAATAAAAATATTTTTACGGAACCCTCGGTGCGCGAGTCCGACTCGCACTTGGCCGGTTATTTTTTAAATTGCCTTATTTTGTACATTTATTCGTAAAGTAAGACACACGAATTGAGGTACTAGTGTTTTAGAGAAGATTACTTTATTTCATCTCAGGATTGTACCCTCGCAATTAACGGAATTTTATAAAAACTTCCTGTATATTTCATTAAGTCCTATAATGGCATAAAGTTTTTATTTCCTAAGTGGCCAGCTACATGGAAAAATATTCAGCATCCGTTTTAAGATCTCATTATTTATACACCTTCTACCTTCTTACACGAAACTTTTCTACCACACTCTCTTCTATCACATTTTCTTTTTTATCACATTTGCTTGTCAATTATCATTTAAACCCTAAGTACGTACAGTTGACAAATCTGTGTACCTCTCATAGCCGCTTATGTTTGTGTGTGGTTTTATTGATGTGCGTGTCATTCGAATTTCGAATATCGTCATACTTGACATGAACTTTTGCTTAACTCCACGTTAACTCTTAATGTCCTTTTGCGTTCACCCTTGGTGATATTGATATGTATAGTATAACTAATTATTTTGTATGAAAATGAAAAAACAATGTTTTGTTGAATTTTGAAAGTTAAATACGCTACGTTGTTTCTATGAGTATACACGGTCATACGCCTGAAGGAATGAAAATAAAAACATATATTTTTATTTCCATTCCTTCATGGTATACATATACTGCAAAAAAGTGTGCAGCGATACTGCACCCGATTATTAGCTAAACGAAAACGAAATGAGTTTAACCAACGCCTGCCTCGAGGTATTTGTCTCACCACTTCTCCCGTGTAATCAAGACAATAGTGACAGTATATCTATGTTCCTCAGTCCCTCTTCATGCTCCGTGTGGCGTGCCACGTGATAATCGCACTAATCTTCGGCTATCTGTACCTGGGAGTGGGCAGCGAGGCGAGCAGCGTGCTCGGAAACTACGTGTACCTTTACGGGTCCATGCTGCTCGTCGTATACACCGGCAAGATGTCCGTGGCGTTGTCACGTGAGTCTCTCATCATTGCGGCTATTGTAGCTAAGTTTGGGGACTGTAGGCCCCCACAAGGTGGACTGATGACCTCGTAAAGATCGCGGGAGTTCTCTGGATGCGGGTGGCGCAGTACCGGTCATTGTGGCACTCTTTAGGGGAGGCCTATGTCCAGCAGTGGACGTCCGTCGGCCGATACGATGATGATGATGACCAATGCAAGTCTATTCTATACCATAGATAATTCATGATATGACTGATGGGAGAACCATAATGAATTTCCTTGCATTATTACACTACACAACAGTTTCTTATTTTAAATTTATAAAAGAGGCTTGCATCAATGTCCTTATTCTGCCACCATTTCGATGTTTAATTTAAATCAAATTATGTTATTGTCGTAGAAATATTATTGTAAGAACGTTCTCAAATCATAGAAGGATGGTAACATAATTAGGCCTTAAAATTCTCGAGTCATTTAGAACAAAACGTGCCTGGCGAGTACATCTACTTTCGAATTTTAAGAACCCTTGTTATGAAACTGTAGCACAATAAGGGTTCTTAAAACTCGAGATTTGCTGTATCAAAACGAGCGTAGCGAGTTTTGTTATTAGAGACTCGAAAATTTTCAGACGTATTTATGTAGCGCTGCATAATTTTTTTTTTCTACGACAGAAAAATAATTTGATTTAAATTATAAATCGATTTGGTGGCAGAATACGGGTGTTGAGCTGTGCCTCTTTTAAAAATAAAAATAAAATGCAGTTTTGAATAATAATGTCTTGAAATCCATTTTATTTCACCCACGACTCATATAATGACTGCCTAGACTTGTATTTGTATAAATAGTACATTACTGCAGAGGCCGTGAAGTAAGGGATTGCTGGACGAGTTTGGGATAAACCAAGTCCTGCAATCCCTGTTCCGGCCGAGGATTGTATAGTACTTTTCTCAAACATGTTAGAAAAAAACATTAAAAAACTACAATGTAAAAAAAACTAAAAAATACAAAACGTCCAAAAATAGCAAAGCATCACGAAAATCAACGGAATATAATAAAAACACGTAAAATGCTACAAAAAAATCCTAAAAACATGATATAAAACAAAAAATATCAAAATAATTAAACATTAAAAGCATAAGAACACGAATAATGCTACAAAAAAACCAAAAACACATGAAAAAAACAAAAAAAACTGATAAAAAGTACATAAAAACACGAAAAAACTTTGAAAAATCCAGAAACAATAAAAAAATGCTACAAAATTACAAGTAAAAACAAAAAGAAATACATCAAAAAATGCTACAAAATTACAAGTAAAAACAAAATTCACAAAAAAATTCGAAAAAAAGCAACTAAAAACACGAAAAATGCTACAAAATTCAATCATGATTTAAAAAAAAAGCACAAAAGAACTAAAAAATACCAAAAAACACGTAAAAACTAAAATAAATACCAAAAAACATGAAAAAACTTGACGAAAAGTACAAAAATAATACGAAAAAACTTATAAAAAAGCCAAAAACATAAAAAAAACGCTTAAAAATACAAGTAAAAGCTAAAAAAAAAATCACAAAAAATTCGGGAATAAAATACAACTAAAACACGAAGAATGCTACAAAATACAAGCACCATTATAAAAAAAACACGAAAACTAAAAAAACACGTAAAAACTAAAAAAAAAACAAAAAACATGGGAAAAAATCTAAAACACAAAAAACGCAAAAAAATAAAAAAAAATACATAAATACTCGAAATATCGAAAAAAAAACAAAAATGCTAAAAAAATACAAGATCGATAAAAAAAGCCGGAAAAACCTAAAAAATACCAATTTACATAACAAATTTAATAATAATAATAATAAGAGAGATACATCTTAAGAGACTCTCGCTAGATGGCTGGGTCAAGGGTCAGATGCAGAAGGCGGTACTCTTGGACACGGCGCGGATAGTCAGGAGGTTCCTCTCTCTGTCGCCCTAACCACCGGTAGCTTAATCAAAATCAAAATCAAAAATCAAAAATCAAACACCGGTAGCTTAGGCCCCGCCTCGCTGCCGGCGGCACTCTAGGTTAGGTTTTTTATAATGCTTTTATATTTTGTATGTATATTTTTATATTTTACATTTGATAAATTTATCGTAAAAAACCTAACATGTGAAAAAGAATAAATAATAATAATAATAATTCTTTATTTCAGACAATGTCCATATACAATAATTATTACATTTAAAAATTCAATTTCATTACATATTAAGTGTTATATATAATTTTTATTGTTTAATTTACACTTTTTTTTAGTTCGTTAATATTAAGTTTATTTTTAAGTATTATTTTAAGCTTATTTGTACTGTTTATTTATTAGTTCGTTGTATTTCCATAACAAATTAAAAAAATATATAAAAATTCGTGGCGGTTGGCTCTATATAATATTTCCTTTATCAGTTGATTTTAGTAATCAAATTTAAAAAGTTCGAGCAGGGGCCATTAATGTTAGTTTTATACATTCTCCATACATTACTTCTTGGCTCCCGGCCAAGAAGTAATGTAGGGAGCCATAAACAGGTAACTTAATTTTTGAGAAAAAGTTAATTGTTTTAATACTGCTGTAGGTCGTTTCATTGGTAGATTGTAATGCTGCAGTAGAAAAATACTACAGTATAATTTGCACCAAACCGTCTGTAATCGTAAGCGGTGTTCGTTAAAATCTTATTGTATGGAAAGTATGACAAGCTTGTACTCGTATGGGATGACAGCTCTGCTACCAGCGCCATTTTTAACGTTGATCGGCCTGTAAGTGCACGCTAATCGTAATTTCATACAAGAGGGCTCGCCTCGCATAATAATCGTATCCGGTCATTAGACTACAATCCTAGTCAACTTTGTAAAAACTGTTTTGGTTGTTTTCATATTAGATAAATCTTTATCTGGTCAAATATGCAATTTTAATGTTTTAAATATAATAGGTACATGTATAGTTCTCATGCCAAATGCTAAATGTTATATAAAGTTAAGTGAACTGATTGAGCATAAAACTCTCCGGTTGGATTGGATGTACGGCCATATTTAGACCGACAGTAAGTTTAAAAAAATGGGAAAGTATAAAGCATTAGTGCGAGAACTCCAACTTTCCGCACCATACCCAGCTACAACAAGTACCACTTATTGAGCATTATTTATTTTGTACTAGTTTTTCCCATGACTTCGCGTACAAATATTTGTCGCCTTAAATAAATAATTTAAACTAGTGGCTATGTGAGGTAGAACTCGCAAAAAAAATTTTTTTTTTCAAATTCCTAAATTTTTCCAAAACTTACTCGACAAAAAAAAATATATTATCGAACCTGCTCACAAAATTTCACGAGAATCGGTTGAGAAATGCGACCTGCAGAGGAGAACACCCGGACAGACAGACATACGAGGCGAAAATTGAAACGGAGACGCTTCGCTCGCTCGGTCAATAATACACAATTGCATCCTCCTTTTCACCCCTTAAGGAATATTTTTTGAGATGAAAAATATTCTATGTCCTTTCCGGAATCTCTAACTATATACTTACGCATAGGTACTATACATGCCAAATTTCAGCTAAATCCGTTCAGCGGTTTTATTGAGAAGTTATAACCATATATATGGATGATTCGTGTACTTAGATGAAAAATTTAGTCAAAAAACTTTGATAACATTCACAGTTGAACCTATTTAATTAAAATGCACTCTTCGGTCGCCCTTAGTAACAACTATAAATCATGATAAATTATCATTATGTACCTGTCTTCCTAAGGTCATCCACCTATGATTTTAATTAAATCGATGGCTAATATCGATACTCTGCGCAGACACTGGTCTTATCGAAATTTTAAAAGATATTGATAACCTTTATCAGAACATATGACAGGTGCAACTACATTTTAGTAAATGATATCAAAATATGGTAGATTAATTTTAGTCGTAATAATAAAAATATGTTACCATGATATAAAGTTGGTTGCACCTTTAACGCGAACCGATGGCCGTTGGGGCGGAAAAGTTCTCGAGTGGCGACCTCGTACTGAAATTGAAATAGAAATATTTATTTGTGAAGGCGCAGTGTCGGTATGCCCCCAACAAGGTGGACTGATGACCTGGTAAAGGTCGCGGGAGTCCGCTAGATGCGAGTGACGCAGGAGCAGGACGCATTGTGGCACTCTTTAGGGGAGGGCTATGTCCAGCAGTGGACGTCCATCGGCTGATACGATGATGATGATGATGATGACCAATCCAAGTTTCTTATGTACGTCGTCTATCGGTTAATATGATGAAAGCCAGGTGCATTTTATTTATCCCAAAAGAAAATTTACCGTTTTTTCGCATAAATCAATTCCCTACGCACCAATAGCAAATAGCAACAGCTTGCCGTGGACTACAAAACCAACGGGGGTCTATGTTTCTACATGATTAAATATAAAATATAAATATTGGGGGACAATCTTACACAAATCGACCTAGTCCCAAACTAAGCAAAGCTTGTACTATGGGAACTAGACGACGATTATTCATCAATGCTCATTATTTCTTCCTTACTGTAATATTATACATACATTATGAAATTTATGAAGATGTACGAGTAGATACTACGAGCAAGATAAATCATTAAAAAACGTACAAATATTAGCAGATGCTGGATATAAGGAATTGGATCAGTTTTATGGAATCAACTTTATTTTATTTCAGTTAACCTGGAGATGGAAATACTAAAAGGGGAACATTACAATAGGTGGTACAACTTAGGACCGTACGTCGTCTCAATTTTAGCAGTCGAGCTGCCATTTCAGGTGAGTACCCCGCTATACGAGGTGTGGTGGTAGTTTTTGTTACTGCGTGGTTGTAAGTTTGTCAGAGACTGAGCTTCAAATGTGCTCGTTTCCGACTTTCTCAGAGTTAGGTATTTTATCAAACCTGCATGCGCAAGGTTTTTTCATTTTATGAATTTAAAAACTAATTAAAATACTTAAGCAAAACACGGCTGAGATATGTGATAAGGATTGGTTGTCGTTTTCATCGACAAAATAATTGAGATCTAAATGGGTGCCAAGTTCCGTAGATTATCTGAAAAAGTGCCAAATCTGGCACTAGATTTTTTACAGTAAAACTAATTTATTGCGGCTCGATGCATTTTGAGCCTTAACTTGGTAGTTTTCTATGCAGTACTCGTATGCCATAATACCATGAAAGCTGTTGGATATTTAAGAAAACTACTAAGTTAAAGCTCAAACTATGTACATTAAGCCGCAATAAATTAGTCACCACGCATCGCACTGTTTTCTGTGTACACACACAATTAACAAGCTAAATGCCAAACTTCACCCTTCTAGGTGACCTAGAAGTGGGTTAGGTGGTTGATTACTAGTCAGTCAGTCAGTCAGTGGTAAAAATGACAGTTTTGAATATGTCTAAAGTATTTCACCTATATTTATGAAATGTGGGGTTCTAGTTGTTCTAAAGGATCTTAATACATATACCAATTTTTTATGTTAAATAGATTTGGGGTGAACTGTGGCTCCAAACGGTTCGTGTAAAATAACACACGGCTGCTGCTTGCCAGTTCCTGGGGTGAACTTGGCTGGACACGCTGCCGCGTGTCTAGATATCTCAGCCGTGCCTTAAAGATGATAATACAACCGTCTATCTTGGTTTATCGCGGTACCGCCCATTTTTCGTTCCAAGAAATTCCAGTTCCAATTCCAAGAAATCACGTAAAGAGTGGTTACAAATACATTTTTGAAGCATTTTTGAGTCATGGTTCGACAAGAAAATCATCTGAGTTTTAGCACGTTTTAGTGTGACAAAAGGTAAAAGTCCCAATACGCAAAAACTTAATGGCCAATAAATGACACCTATTGATCACCTCAAATAATAATAATAATCGTATGGCATTTATTTTCGAACAAATGAGATTTTCGAGAAGACATGTAAGGTTGCCAGTTTTGTTGCACTTTCTTCGATCCCCCTTGTCAAGTGAGTGGGCAACTTGACTGTCAGAACATCGGGATTCGAACCTGGGACCTCCAGCTTCGTAGACTAACTAAGCTAAACAGGCCGAAAAATACGTACTTCTTCTATGCAGATGATCTCCTGCGTGTCGTACGTGGTTCTGTCGTACTGGCTGACGGACAATCCCCTGGAGCCGACGCGAGCGACACTGTTCCTGGCCACTATAGTCGCCACGTCGCTCTGCGCTCAAGCTTGGGGGTACTTCATAGGCTCGACGACTCCTACTAAGGTAAAACTCTCAATATTTTTGTAACATGTTCAAGGATTATTCAATACGAGTACATCCTTATTCCTTCCTGGTATAGTTGTAACTGCTTAGCTACGGCCCCATTGCTCGCCGAACTCGTTCTCAAGTTGGGTTAGACACCAAGAATTGTATTTTTTTCTGTCCGAAAAAATACGCCTCATGGCGTAATAAAGAAAAAAGTAAAGTGCCAGTTGAACAACAGAAATTGTATTTACCATGCCACCCGCTATATTTTACTGATTTTTTTTTTCAGATCGCCGTGTTCATTGGGCCCATTTTGGCATGCCTGTTCTCAGTGTTCGGTTTCTGCCTGTCCCTGGCGGACACGCCGTTCGGTTTCCGCTGGCTGCACTACATCTCCTACTTCAGAGCTGGCTTCCATGTTGCGGTGCACTCTGTGTACGGATTTAACAGAACCAATATCCATTGTGCCAAAGGTGAGATTATTTTTTTCCTGCACCCAATAGAAATATTAACACGACAACATGGCCTCCTGAACTATGTCTTAAAATTTAATCGTTACACAAAAGAGTAAAGGCAGGTTGTTAAACATATAGAAAGAAATGGAAAATTATAAAGTACAATACTTACACGTGTATTTCCGACTTCCAAACACTATTTGTAATTTTGTACTTAACTGTGTACTTCCCAGTTTGAGTTACATATTTTAACTACAAAGTAAGCACGTTAATAAGTTGTTGTTCGTAAACTATGGTTAGATCCTATAATTGCTGCTAGGACCATAAAATAAACATCACACATCTTAGCGCTAAATACAATGCAATTATGTATACATACTCCTTTACTTTTACTAACATGATAAATATCATCCATAATAGTTAGTGCGGCACCTAACTACTAGATGTATATATTTTGTAACAAGTGTACGTGTGTATTAAATGGACCAAAATGGAATAGAACTCGTAGGTACATATAATGGCAAATCGTTCTGATGATAAAAGTAGCCTATACGTAAAATGATTGGTTTGGCACGCCGTGTTAAACACTCGCTGTTACACATCACACCATCTTCTTCACTAAAATAAAAGAAAGACAATAATTATTTCGTTTGTTTCAGAATATTGTCACTATCGCACTCCGTCTAAGTTCCTCACAGAAATGGACATGAGCTACATCGACGTCAGTGGGAACATGACCCTTATACTGGGCACCACGGTCCTCATGCACACGTTGACTTGCATAGCTCTGTGGTACCGGCTCAACAAGAGGTGAAAAACTTGAACCGGAATAACAGAGGCGGTACTACTGAGTCCAGACCTTATTGTTCCACCGCGATAGATTTGGGAATGGAGTAGTTGGCCATTCATATACACTTCAATATGGCAAACTGTTTCCTCCATTCTCATTCCAATAGCGGCTACGATAATACGAATTATTTAATTTATTAGCTTTAATTATATTTTAATATTTTAGATGGCATCCTTTAATTCAGCCTGAACTTTATATCCAGTGCGTCTACCTAAATGTATAAGGTTATATTTCTGTAATTCAGAGTTCCTAAATTATCAACACAAAATTGTTTTTCTGCAATTACTCAGTAACTTTAGATTTGCCTACTTGGATCTGAATTTAACCACGAAAGTGTTCAATTTTAATCGACCTGATGTGTTTTTACTTTTATAGGTACTTTCTATTATTATATCATCAATACGGTGAAAGGTGTTTGTATGCCTTAGTTTTAAGTTATTTAATGTTTATTTACGGTAATTATGTTAGTTAATGACAAGTATTAATCAAATCATCGGCAAACGTCATTAGTGTTGACTATTGTGTGCCTTCCTATTTAATTTTATTTTATTAATTTTTATACATAATACATTAGATTTGTCAACGTTCAGAGCAACAATACCTTATAGACTTCCGTGTACGTTTTCGAGCGTGCGTAAAGTTGATCTAAATGACATTTGTCATTCTAAAAATTACAGTTAAGTAAATCTACCTAACAAAAATTTGATACGTTACGAAATCAATATGCTGGATTCACTAGGCCCCGGTGTCGTCAGCGAGAGTGTGTTCAGAGTTCAGAAGGAATCGGGTGTTGCCCGATTATGCCAGACTATGCTAATCCAAGTCGCACGTTTTAAATTTTACTCTGGCGTCGCTGGCCCTGGCTGGACACGGATCGCGGGACCTTCGTTGACGAGCGTGCGTGCGATATCTAAATGTAATTTTCCATGGTAAACATTAGAGTTAGATTTACCTATCGCGGCGTTCGAAAAGTTTCGTGCTTGCCCCGTTCTGTTGTAAATTACAAATTGTACGAGCACGAACAATGAACATTTTACATATCTTCACTGTGATAATGCGGTGCGTTGTAGAGGTGTAGGTACAATAAAAAGTGACATTGTATAATATGTTCTACCACAAAACTAATTACTTAGTAAACATGACTTAAGTAATATTTTACTTACTGCCCTAATGTAATAATACCCTTGACTAATTACAAACAAAAACAAAGAATGTTTCTTGAGTTGATCTTTGCTGTAGTCTTAGGTATAATACGTATAAACAATTACATAATAGTTATTTACAGTACATATGATGCTACTTTACCGCACGAGTGCGGTAATCAGCAGATTACGTGCATATGTCGAAACTTTAAACAGCCATTTGTACTGTAAAACGTTGTACGATACATGTGCGAACAGATAATTCGCAACTCGTGTCGATTTAAAACACTCCCTTCGGTCGTGTTTCAATTTATCACCACTCGTTGCGAATTTCCTGTTCTCTGCACTTGTATCGTAATGTACCACGCATTATGCCGCACCTGGCCAAAAAGTGGCTTTTACCGCACGCTACGCGTACGGAAAAAGCCACTTTCTGGCCAAGTGTAGTAGTAAAATGATGTACACAACACGGGAGGAAACAAATAAAGCCCTCGATCGTGTATATATATATATATACGTCCCTCGCCTACAGCTCGGGCAGCAAAATCTGCGATCTCGATCTTTCTTTGCTTTACCACCCTAGTTGTGTAATGTACTATTACGCTAGAAGGTCGAAAAGTAAGTAATTCCCAACGAGTGGATGGAGGTATACGAAAAATACTAGGGCTAGTGAAACAAAATTTTACATAAATTAATAATAATTATACTGCAAGCTACAAAAATAAAATTTGATTACACCTAAATTCGTCAGTCCATTTCGGACCGCGAGATTAATTTTTGTGCCCGGTATGCAGCAAGCGGCGAGCAGCAGTACATTGTACGGACCTCATTTTACTTACTTTCCAAAATTGTAGTAAAGGACTATTTATTACCTATATGACTATGGTATGGACCATTTTGATCAAGTATTTTACGTATGTATAATGTCTCTATTTGTAATTAGGAATGCTAAGTACTTAAAAATAAATGTTGGAGTGTTTAATAGTGTTTTTATTTCTGATTAAATGCAATTTTCATTTTTTTAATACGTAATTATATTCTGACATGTGGTCAAGCAATCCTGTTTCTTTGTTATAATTAATTCTTTGCTATTAATTAACTGAAAAATAAACTCATCCAATTAAGAGGAAATAACAAAAAAATTGTTATACTTATATTACTAACTAGATTTTATTATATTTTACCACGTATACAGCATGTAGCAAAAAAGTCCTAGTACCTTTTAAGGCGTTAAATAGTATCGCATTCTGACTAGAAATAAGTATATTAGTTTTTTAGTTTAGGGACCTCCGTCAAAATAGCCAATCGCCATACAAAGCCAAATAAAAGCAAAAAGTTTTTTTTACTTACATACTTATTTCTAGTCAGAATGCGATACCAATTAACGCCTTAAACGGATCCACTGCATTTTTGTTACAACCTGTATATACTTTTCATCATCATCATCAACCTAGATACGTTCCATAGCTGGGCCTGTGTCTCCTCTCATAGATGAGAGGGTACAGGCCCAGGGCAGTAGTCCCCACGCCGGCCCAGTGTGGGTTGGGGACTTCACATACACCTTTGAATTACTTCGCAGATGCATAAGTATATAAAAGTCGCCGTCTATTGAACTTCTGAACTATGTAAACAAACCGTCATATTGAAATTGTCTCTTAATGATGAATTTATAGTGATGGGCAAGACCTTTACTTATGTCAACCCATATCGAAATTTAAAAAACCGAAACTAAAAAAATTTTTTTTTCATTTTCCGTCATTTAAACAGGAGTATGTTTCGGTCTCTTTCGTGGCTGCAAGTCCGAAGTTTGAGATGTTCCTGGCTAATCACTCATTTTTTCGTTGCCGGTAATAATAAGCAATATCAGAATCCATGTTAGGTAGCAATAAGTCGTCGTTCCAAAGTCAAATAATGTCCCGATCATAATGCATACGTTTGAAAGTCCAAGTCACTGTGACATTGTAGAATACTGCAAATGTTATAGAATTCTTGACTCCTCTGATGACACAATGAAATTGCGTTGTTCCCAACGATTGAAGAAGAGTGTCTACATCGCATTTCATTTCAGCATCGCCATTGATCCTGCTTGATAATGAAACTTCTTTGTTACGTGGTCGGTACATTGACCCGTGTGGCACCCAGCGTAAATTCTTACTACATTATTTCTGTGGCACTGCTCTAATTCTTTATAAGGCGCTTAGATATACATAAACATAATAGACTCCTCATATAAATTACTTTTCAGGAAAGTATTCGGCAAAAATAAATATAGAGTTCCTGAATTTTACTCTCTGCTTTTTTAACTATCTTCATTTTATCAAAAAAGTAGGTATATCTTGTCATTAGTAAGTAGGTAGGTGGCTAGGCATCCATACAATTTGATTTCCACCGACATGCCTGCTTCAATACAAATTTGAGTAGGTACATGCATATTCCTACAGTAGATCTCGAAGAACAGGTAAGTCATATTGGCTTCGAGCTACAGCTTGGCTATCGATGTTTCGTTGACACCACACTACTTACTTGCATGTATGTACAGCAAATGTAGATGATCATTTTCTTACTTTGTCGCTCTGACATAAACATAACAATATGTACTGCGACAGTTGCGATGCGTCAAAGTAGTGAAAGTGACAAGGCACTAAAATGATCATTTACTTTTGGTATTGACTGTACTGTTCGAGTATTTACTAGCTATAGTTACGGAGCATGAGAGTCCTTTTTGAACGTCTATATTTCATAGGAGAGATTAAAAACGACACACTTGATGTCCGCTGATTGTCGCCATTCTTAAAATGTGATCCGCATTCTCTACCGGTCGACCGTCGACCACTGATCGTGAAATAAATTGTTTCTTATCGTATAAAATGGAGATAGAACAATCAGGACGGTGCGGTAACATTGGGCTACTTACTTATTTCTTTCACTGCTCGTGCGTAATACACATTTCTTTAAAACTGGTCTCGCTAAGTACTTCGGCAGTAGGCACCGAGCAGCAATGGGTTCTGTCGGTCTGTAGCAATGTTGGCTATCAGCTGACGACCACATGCAAGTCGGTAGTGGGGGAACGACCGATATCGCTGGCTCGGGCAGCGCGCGCGCCGCCACTCGCCAGTCTGCCGACCCTTATAGCACCGCCTGGGCGTCATCTGCGCAACTGGCGCGGCGTCGCGTCCTTTGTTTATATCGAACACGACTCTTTGTGCTTAAACTATGGAAACGCATGTGTAGTTCTGTGATAACTGAGTGAACAGCCCTCAAACATGGCTAGTGATGACCAGTCCATGTCCCTGGAGACTACTTCCACGTCTCTCACGGAAGACTCTATGCTTAACATTTCTTTCGAGGACCTAAATTACACGGTCCGAAATGGCATTTTTAATAATGGTAAGGTGCTTGGCAACCACGATAGAGTGGATATTAACAGTGTTAATTAATTCCGTTAGTTAGCTCGTAAACAAATACGCAGCGCTACTACAAAGAGCTGCTTTACTAGTTTATCTACAGTTGAACTCGTATCGTGATCGTGTGCTGTAGATAAAATCAAATTTAATACACATTAAGTACGTTTTAAGAGCATTAAGTTTAATCAAAATTATAACTATTTTTTTAAAATTTGTTCTACAGTCATATGCAGAGAAAAACAGGGTAATGGTACCGCAGACCGCTTGTGTAAAATGACTTAAGTACCTACTTATATAGGTATATAAGTACTTACGGAATACTATTTTGTGATACGGAAGGCAGGGTATTTACCCCCATGAAATAGAGGGAGGCCCATGTCCATCAGTGGACGTGCTTTGGCTGATATGGTGGTGGATACGGGTGGGTCCCTATAACATGAGAAAGCATAACGCTGGGGAACACCAAACTATCTGTAATCGTAAACGGTGTTCGTTAAAATGTGTTAGTATGGAATTGTTTCTATGGGATGACAGCTGTCGGTGCCATATTTAACGTTGATCGGTCTGTAATCGTAAATTAAAATAAATAAATAAAGGAGACTTTTACATATCAAACTAGTTCCACAGTAAGCTCAATAAGGTATGTGTTATGGGTACTAGACGACGATATTTTAATAAATATATGCTTAAATATGTACCTGTATAGAAAACATCCAAGTCTCCGGTACAAATGTTTTTTTGGTCAATCAACTTTACCTTGTTGGTCGTTGCCATGGTTACGTGTGGTTACGTCTCCTGAGGGATTAACGAGATATTATAGGGTTTCCTACCAAACATTCTGACGTGGGTCATCTCTGGAGCATGCTACAAGTCCATTATAACATTTTTTCTTAGAAACTCGATTACTGTTGTCTCCTTACTGACGGAACAACTCGGGAGAACTGTAAAGGAATTTCATACAAAATTGAAGGCCTAGGGATACCTGTTACCACGAGACCTAAGGCAACAGGTGGATTCCTACGGGGAGGAAATTGGGTAGCGGAGGGTGATTATCTCACAGCCGATCAAACAGGCTCTTTTGATCGATTGAGGGCTTAAAGGTGTCTTCGCCACTGTGAGAGGATTACACGTAGAAGGAAGGAAGACCCTACACTCCCAGAGAGAGCGTAGGGTTTAGGTAATACAACACCAACGGACAATTGGTAACTGAACTTTAATACATATTTCTTATTCTATTTATACAATGTTTACCTACAGCACACTGCTACGCAAATTTCTTTGTATGCTGTAGGTGTAAAGTGCAAGATGTGATATTAGGTAAAATGAAGAGTTGACTATATATTGCTCTTTAGACTTGTTTATGCTAATTATGCGGAATCTTAAGATTTACTTAATACTAGGTCGATGTCGCCATCGACGGCGCTTTGGGAGGCGCGTGTTTCTGTTCTCTGAACACCTATCATTACTTATATTTAGTAAAAGAAATAGTTATTTGTTATACAAGGGTGCACAGTTGTATTTTACCAGCGAGTGTAGAATTGAAACACGAGCCAGCGAAAGGGTTCTATAGTTGAATCACGAGCGAAGCGAGTGGTTCTAAAATAGAATCCTGAGCGTAGCGAGTGTTTCAACACACGAGAAGTAAAATATAGGTACAACTTTGCACCCGTGTGTAACACAAAACTTTTCTCCTCACTATAGCGAGGAAAGTGCAACATGCAAAAAAACACAGTTCCACAGGCATGATTTTCACTGGAATCACAGATTTTTTACGATATTATAACAGAAAACTCTGAAAGTTGTGTATAATATTTACGTGAGTCGGAGTCGGTGACAAGTTGTGTATATTTTAGTTGCCATTGACAATGATGACATTTCTGACGATGCGTTTTGAAATTGCATCGACTCAACTTGTGCGTTTACAATTATACTCAATATAATTATAAAAAAAAATGTTACTTATAGAATTTTAAGGTTTACGACTTAAATCATTAAATAAAGCTAAATTTGGTATTTTTTATTAAATTCTCAAACCATTTATTTAATGATAATTGATATCAAACGAACCATTATTACGAGCGTTTTACGTTTTGTTATCTGTCAAAAGCTACTCAAACACGCTCCAAGGTCAAATTACTTTCCCCACTTGTGGATAAAATGCGTTTTTACCCGCTTGTTTCAAAGGATAAAAGACGGCTTTCCGAGCTAGTGAGGGGAAAACTAATTTCTGCGTAGTAGAAAATTCACCCTCGAAGGGGTGAAAAAGAGGTTAAAAGTTTGTATGGGGATCAGATATTTTTTTAAACGTGAAGTTGAAACAAATATCTGGGTATGGAAGATTGTACCTATAGGAGAGCAATAACTAAACCCGCGCCTTTAGTAGGTATATAATGACTAAAGTTATTATTGTTTCAAATTAGTATATGTACACAAATGACGTGTTTGTTATCACTGGGTAGTGATGTGCCGTTACGATAATATTCCCGATGTTTATGGGGAATATTGCCGATTTGGCGGGAACGGTAACAGAACAGTATTTAGGTGTACTCAAAATCTTTTGAATTGGCTGACTTATATAAATTACCCAGTCTGTATAAAAAGCGACTGTACGTTCTAAGCAAGAATATGCAAAATAAATTACACGTCGGCAATTTTAAATAATTTCAATTGTATCAATATTAATAACGGAGGGACGTGGGGTTTATTGCCCTTCACGTTATGCTTCAATTGTCTACTGTTATTAGGTATCATTATCGATCCACCTATCGCTAAGGTAGTAAATATTTGAGTCACTTGAAGAACTTCAACACAAACATTATCCGCCCTTCTTAGTCAGTCGGTAAAAAGCATTTCCATATTAAAAACAACGCGGACTTGCAAACCAGTTTCCGCTAGCCCTTCCGTTTCCGTATTTAACAATTATTTTCAAGCGAATGAAGATTTATATTGTAACTAGGTATCTTCATACTTATTTATGTGCCTAGTTTAGATTATCTTCTTGGTTCCTAAAACTACCTGAGGGATTATATTTTTTATGTTCTCCCTTAGTATAACTGTCTGTAAGACCTCGCGCTATAACGATAAGACAACTTGATGTTTGCAAAAAGATAACAAAAGAGTCCGAGTCCAAGTTAGGTTCTGCTCTGTAAGTTCTAATGATAGTTTTGATGGCAAGAACAAAAATTGACCACACATATCGAAATTCTAAATACTGTCAAATTCATGAAGTAGTTCATGTGTATTCGCGAAATTGATTGTAAGCTCTGACATATAGAATCAATATTTGATTTTGATTTGAACCACCTGATTATGACGACCTGTTTAGCCCAGTGGTTCGTGACTCTGCCTCCGAAGCTAGAGGTCGCGGGTTCGAATCCCGGCCAGGGCATTTATTTGTGCATTTTTAACGGATATTTGTTCTTGGGTCTTGGATGTTTTCTAAGTTTTTAAGTATGTATTTTTCTATATAAGTATGTATATCGTTGTCTAGTACCCTTAGTACAAGCTTTGCTTAGTTTGGGACTAGGTCGATTTGTGAAATAAAAAATAGCCGGTAGTTTATTTGTAACGCAAAATTGTGACACATTGATTAATGCACTTCAGACAAAAAGAGAGAACAAAACTTCATCTTCTTACAGTTATACAGTTTCGTAATAGTTACCTTAAAATATTTTGATTATACCTATGTTTTCAGTAAAGTTCAGTCAACCTTTCGACAGTAAATAAGTTTTTTTAATGAAATATCGGACATTTCTTGGTTTATTGGGTTTTCAGTTTCATCTAATGCCAATTAACCTTTTCCTTCAAGGGTATAAATTTTGATTAATTAATCACGTACGTACTCATATGAGTCACTAACAGTGAACTATGCCTTGCAAGTCTTGCAACGTGCCGAACAGTCTAAGGTGTAAATACTTACACAAACATTACCAGACGAGCAACGACCGGTAGTGGTAGGTAAATAGGTTAACAATGAATTTGCTTTCGACTCTCCTTGCCTCAAATACATAAACTATTATCTAAACAGTATTCTTTGATCTGTGTCTAAACGTAGGTATTATAAGTAGGTATCTGTGGTTTGATTATGGGTTTATGTTTATGGAAGAATACCTTGTATCCAGCTCATCAACATGAGATGATTACCACCAGAGCATATACTTGTATAGCTTTAGTATACGAAACTCCTAATACGTGCCGATACAATTTAAGGGTAAATTTGGTGATAATGCGATTAACGGGAGTGTACGCTTTCAAATAAAAAAAAACGAAAATCGTTTAACAATTGACGGAGAAATCGGTGAACGTCAAAACATACAGTGAAACATAGAACCTCCTCCTCTTTTAACCGACTTCAATAATGAAAGAGGATATATGTTTCATTGCATGTATTTTTTTATGTCGGTTAGTATTGTAATATCTCACATTATCATATTTTGGTGTCGGTTAGTGTCGGTCTGTCGGCCTGTTTAGCCTAGTTAGTAGTGACCCTGCCTCCAAAGCTAGAAGTCCCGGTTTCGAATCCTGGTAAGAGCATTTGTTTCTATGTGATTTCAGTGTGATAGATACTGTATGTCATATTTAAATGTATGTAAAATTAATATTGTGTGGTAGGTTTGCTTATTTTGCATGTCAAATTATTTGTGTGCATAGCTCTAAGTAGGTAACGCGGAGTGCGTATATCATAGCGATTTTTAGACGTGCAGTTCTGTAGTGCACCACATGTGGATCCACATAATACCAGCGTCGTTTCACCTTCTGTGGATCGACATTATGCTGAGTGGACTCCGTTTTCGCATTAATCTCTCCTTATATATTAGTCTGTATCATATAAAGTGTAAAATTGCGAAATAAAGTTATTCTATTCTATTCTATGGTGACCAGAAAGATTTGTTCCTGAAACTTGCATGTTTTCTATGTAATTAAGTATATATCTATGAAATATATCCTCGTCTAGTACCCATAACACAAGCCTTATTGAGCTTACTATGGGACTAGTTCGATTTGTGTAAAAAAATGTCCACATAATATTTATTTATTATTATTATACTCGTAATAAGAGTAGACCTCCATGTTCTTTAGTATTCTAAAGATGGTAAAGTAACGCAAAGTAACGTCTTGTTCCAATAACAAAGAACAACACACATTGTATGTTTTTAGGGCGCAAGTCAATCCTGAGGGATCTGAGCGGCACCTTCAACTCCGGCGAGCTGACAGTCATCATGGGGCAGTCAGGCGCCGGCAAGAGCACCCTCATGGATATCCTAGCTGGATACAGGTACCTCTATGTTACCACCTCATAATAGTCATAATTAAAAGAATACTCGTAGAGCAGACTCTTGTGGACAGATAATATATGCCGTATACCAAGAAGGAACTAGGCCGAATATAACAGTGGGTACGTGCTGAATTAGATAGAGGTCTCCGGGGAGGGAATCATATATTTATGATTTGCTAGTTCAAACTCTACGTACCTAACGTGTCAAATTTCGCTATGTAGATCTCTCTCTGTCAGATTTAGTATGCAAAATGAAATTTAAATCTATCTTAAGCACGCTCGAAAACGTTACGTCGGCGCCCCTCTGGCCCGGCTCATCTTTATTGCTACCCGAGATGCTAATGTAACTATATATTGTTAATGTTGAAGTAGGTAGCAAATTATCATTTACAGTTATGATGAAAAAAATTAAAGACTAGCTTCAAGTTCGATTCAGCGATCATAACTCAGTCAGAGCGAACTCTGTGTACCTACTTATACGTATAGGTGTAGACGATAGATAGGACTAAACTATTTTGTATACTGCTATTTAAACGGTTTTTACTAAATGAATAACTCGTATTGTCTCGTAACAGCAATTATAAAGTACAGTCTTCTAATGGTAGTAACTTATCTAAAATATGAACGACCTTTCCCTATAGGTACACACGGTCGCCACGCTCATAACCAAACCACAGAATAAGTACATAATAGTAAACCAACAGAAACATGTCTTTTATTTTTAAATTGTCTGCATTATTTGCGATGCAACAATAATATTACTGATGTAGTGTGAGCACATGTTGAATGAACTTGGTTAAATCTAATCTGTAGATAAGCATATATCCATTAGATAACTTGCACACCGTCGCTTCCGACCCGTGGCATTACTACTATGTTCAACTAGTTGTACTTACTATGGGTAAGTAACTCTACAATTCTAAACATGTATATCCATGATTCAAACAATTAGATCACGCGTAAACTTACTTTTCCGTGGTACAACCAGTTGCACATACGGTCCAGCAGTTGTACACAAAAAATACTATGGTTTAATATAGGTAAGCTAAATACTCTACCTACGTGAAAAGGGTAATTTGGGTGCTACAAAAAGGTTACAATGTTGTACTGAATGATTATTACAACATCATTAGATACGTGCAGTAATAGTTACTGTACTAGATAGGCAGATTAATATTGGCCACGCAACTGACATAGGTAAGGTTAAAGAAGAAGAAAATGCAATTTAATTTACCATATATTTTAGTATTTACTTTATTCTAATATAAACTACTTTGTCCTAATCACATCCAGGTTTTACTGTAACTAGAATAAAATAGATCTAGGTAATATCTTTCTTTCTTACAAAAAAAATACATTTAGTTACATTTGATAACTTCGCCAAACTATAGCACAGTTTGTTGGCGAAAGCAACACTCTTTACCTGAGCTATCTATATGTTAGAAGCATTATAAAACCTATTAAATATCTCACTCAAAAACATTAAGTATTTAAAATGGTAGAAATATTTTAACATTTTAACTTGCGGGTATTCTACTTGCAAATATAATAGGGTAAATATCCGGGAGGGCACGCTATAGCTTGAAATGCACAGAGGGCGGCGCGGTGCCTGAGGGAGGCGTTTTTGTGGCAATGCAAATGCGGTCCGGGGGACGTTGCGCCAAAAAACCCGCTTGGGATGGTCGGAAAGATCAAAAATATAACCGCACCCCACCGCCTGTGCATTTCGAGCTTAAATGTTATTGAGGCACGCAAGCAAAATAAGCTCGTTTTATGAAACGCCGTTCTGAGGCAACAATAAGGATTGAATTTCAGATATTACTGATAATAATTCTTGACCGCATATGTATATCATTGTTTCTTTGACAAGAGCCGAAACATGATTGCTTGAAATTTTCTCGACTGAAAAAAACACAAAGTAAAATCTTACTTTCCTGTTTTTTGCTTCTACTAAAACAATACATTATACGACACAATCAAGTTAAAACGATGGTATTTTACTTGACCTAAACTGTCACAAGACTTAAAATTCGAATAAAACTTAAGTCCCCCAATATTTATTTATTAATGTATTATCGACCTTTGACCAAATAACTACACCCGAAGTGTTATACTTGTTTTCTCGTGCGCGGTTTTCATACAAGACCTAAAAAGCTCAAAAACTCGCTGTATTTTTTTTTCATTTGCAATTTCTAGCTACAGATACTAATTTGGCGGATCACATTGCTTATACAAAATTTCATGTTATGTTCAGCCTGGCATTTTAAAATGAGAACGAAACTACGTTTGTATAGAGAATCGAGTTCAGTCGAGCGTGAGCGAGACCCCGGATATGCCCTAACCTATAGACTTTGAAACGCTAAGGCTCTGAAACTGTCCAGTGAAAAAATCTAGAAAAAATATATATCATGTTTTGATCCTGTGTTAACAATCTGAACGTTTGAATTTTTTGTATGACTTTAAATACTATGTCAAAATCAATCTTTAAAAAAGGCTGTTTTCAAAATAAAATTCACTACTCCTTCTATTGGTAATTGATTTATCTACAATGTGAACGTTTGAAATTGCGATACGATCATTCGTTTTGATAATATGATTTTTTATTCAAAATGTCGCGAAAAGGTACATGCGCTCAGTCTAGCACCGACCTTCGAGCGGGGAGGCTGTGTCGCTGGCTGTCAGGATCTGTTTATTTACAATAAAATGAAATAGTGTAAGATACGACTGGAGTTCTAACTATCTTTGCCGCCACCATCTTCTTCATAGCGCGAAGTAACAATACTGCCTCGATCTAATTAATTTACTAGAACAAATCTTCGGAATGGACATATTGGACACATGCTATATATTATTCCGCGGTGTTAAGTTGCGTTTTAGTACCGGCTAAGTGCGTGTGTGGCCACGCGTAATGTAGGGTTCCGTAGTTGGCCATCCGTTACATTATGCGGACTTAAAGGTTCACAAAGTTATTTTTAGGTATATAGTATATTAGTTACAACTAACCTCATACTTCAGCAGGCAATCAATGGAAATAGTACGAAAAATTGTTTTTCAAGATTTTTTTTAAATTCGATACGAAGTGAATCCGTTTCATTTGAGTATAGTTTCAATTAAATAACACTAATATAAGAACTTCGTGCTCGGCGTAAGGACCTCACGCTATATCGAACAAAGCGAAATCGTGTAGCGAGTCACCGCGATGTTTAGATCAGGGGAAACTAAGCCGGCGGTGAAGCGGCGTTCAATTCTCAAGGTCGGCTGGGCCATGGAGTTCTCTTCTAGCTATTCACCGTATGGTGACTTAGGTTGCTACCCGTATTTAAGTTATCTGTAATAAGGGCAGTTATTACACCACTAAAAACATCCCGCAAAAACTTGCAAGAAATTGATCTTCAATTCAAGTTGTTATTTTTAATATCTTCCGCTGTCCGACCGTCTGTCTACAGTCTGTCACCAGGCTGTATCTCAAGAACTGTATATAGAAAGACAGTTAGAATTTTCATAGATGTATGTATTTATGTTGCCGCTAAAACAACAAATAGTAAAAAACCGAATAAACTAAATATTGCCGACCCCCTCCGATCCGCCGACCTCGGCCGATTGCGGGCCGAGGGGACGACCTGTTTAGCCTAGTTGGTAGTGACACTGCCTCCGAAGCTAGAGGTCCCGGGTTCGAATCCCGGCCAGGGCATTATTTGTGCATTTAGCACGGATTTTGTTTTTGGGTCTTCTATATATGTATGTGTATCGTCGTCTAATACCCATAGTACAAGCTTTGCCTAGTTTGGGACTAGGTCGATTTGTGTGAGATTGTCCCCTAATATTATATTATTAATATTATTTAAGGGGCTCCCACTCAACAATTTTGTTTTACAAAATGATTCGTTAAGAATCGCTTTAGGGCAGCTCCAACAAAATGAACCAAACACACAAAAGCAAAAGGCATTCAACAGGATCCTAGTTTTACCACCGAAATTATCTGCCCTGCCCGATTCCTTCCATCAATGAGGGATTTTTACATTTTTTAGTTTGGGCGACGTCGGTCGGTTTCTTATTTTTTCAGATTCGTGATAGGTCAGATTCTTACATTGTCAGATTCAAACTAGGTCAAATTCTTAATTCGCATTCGTATAAATAAACGGGTACTGACTAAATTTGACTACTTCGTTTCAGACAGACCAGAACAACATCACACATTCATCTTAACGAATCTGAATATGAAATCTTACTTTATTACTATTATAGCAGCGTTCACAGTATTTTTTTACTGTACCTCGGTAATCTTCGTTTTTGACGCCAAATAATTCTCAAAAGCAAGCGGAATAACGATAGACAGCCTATTGATGTATTGAGCATTTGAGCGTAATTATCGCCCGAGAGAAAATGACCATCGTTTGTTGTGTCAATATATTGGCTATGTGCACGTCTGAAACGTCAAACGTCAAAGGTCCCGAGACAATGTCAAAATTTAGAGATGTATATTTACAAATAATGACACATGAATATTTTATTTACTTTAGTAAACGAAAAAGACCCCGTATTGGAAATTTTACTGAAATAAATAAGAGAATAAATAGATACATACAAACGAAACGAATCGTAGGAAATCGTTAAGAAACCGTTTTCTATTAAACGTGAAAGTAAATTTGACAGTGGTCCCCGGTAAGTACACATTTCTGCCATGGTGTGCGCTACGATCGCCTAGCTTACCCCCACCGCCTACTTCGCACATAGCCAATAGGTAACTTCTTTAAATCATAAAAACCCTTTGTAAACCTAGATTGTACAGATCCCTCGGTGCGCGATTGAAACTCGCGCTTGACCGGTTTTTCTATAAGTGTAGATAGAGTGGAGCACGTCCCTACTTGACACGTACTATGTGATAGATGCAACATTGTGTCCGTATGACGCCTCTTATGAATTAAATTACCAACACATGACATGATTAAGATAATGGAAGACATTGGCCTATTAACATACGTCACCTAATCTCTGATAAGTTCACAAAAGTAATACTCATTTATATAATTAAGTCGCATTTGAAATGTCCGGAATAGGGTTTCCAGATGTTTGGCTTTATACGGTCCGGTGGCCAAATTATTACATACAATCAATAAATATCGCGTTAGATCCGTGTTATCATGTACAGTCCACTGCAGAGAAACGTGACCCCTCCTACATAGAAGTTTGTATGCAAGAGGAGCGGTCAGGTTTCTCGTCAGCTGACTGTTCATACTTAAACTAGTGACTCTGTGAGCTGTCGAGCTGAGACCTCGCGAATTATATTATTCAAATTACAAATTTTCCAAAAAATTAATTAAACTTAACATCTATATAATTATCAAACGCACACTGTCACGAGAAGCGCTTAAAAAGCCAGCCGAAAAGCCGGAAATCCACAGGCCGGACATACGAAAGCATTTTTGCCGAAGCTGAAACGGAGACCGCCATTTCATTCGGTGAATAAAATGCAAATGACTAACCGTAGATAATCGATGATAACTAGATTATCTGTATTTTTGTTTACAATATTCACTGACAGAGCTCACGTTACTACTTAGCTGACTAAGGACACGCGCGCTTAATTAATCGTTTACCATTTGTTACTATCGCCGAAATATTACCCTTGAAACTACATAAATCAATGCGTTACTACGTATTCATTCAAAAAAAAAACAAAAGATTCAAAAATTTATTTGCATTGAATACATGAGTTGATGAGATGTTGGTAATAATACATGTCCAGTGCATTCAGCCTGCATGCAGGCGTGCAAACATTGTTGAGGAACGTTACAATTCTTTCATTCAATATTAAAATATAATAATTAAATGGTACAATGTCAATAAACAAATAAAAACAAACAAAACTGTAATAAATAATAATACAAATGTGAACAGGAATAATTCAGTTACTTAAATAACAATGTCAAACATGATCTAGATATTTTTTTACACAATAAAGGCATTTGTCCAGGAGCCAGCTAGTAGTTTTGTTTTCAAAACTATTGCCTTGCAGTAATTGTATTTCCTCCGGTAGTTTACTATATAACACTATGCACATGTTAAATATGTTTTTAGCATAAATCATTTTGTGAGCTCGTGGCTTGTAAAGCAAATTCATTATTTTTTGTCGGGTCAGTCTGTGTATTATTTCTCCTCGTTTTTTAAATAAAGGTCGGTGGGTATTCACAAAGACACATATATCTCTTATGTAAAGGCAGGGTAAAGGAAGAATATGTAATTTTTTAAATAAGGGGACGCAAGAATCGTCGGACCAAGCATTACAAATAACACGAATACATTTATTTTGGATTTAATAGATTTCCTTGAATTATAATTATACATGTAATGTTTAATTTTGGTATTAGTACCGTAACGTATTAGTATTAGGTAGTTCATACCCCTTTAAGGAATTAGTTACCTATTTAATTATTTACGAAAGTATACAGAATTAGCACCCGTGAATATTACATTTTCCCATTGTATTAGCTAAACAATGTCATTAAGAGCTGAAAGCTATCTGCAATAAATACTTACAATTGACAACACGTGTGTATACAACCCAAGAGATAATATATATACATATATAGCATAATAAAATTATAGGTATATACGTCTATATACGAACACATATTTTAGTGAAATAGGTATTGGTTAAATGCTGGGTTTTATATGTATATGGCAGGTGCACGACGTCCAACTATACTACTCATATTTATTTTTGTTTGTTTCAACAAAATGAAACATGCCTTTATCTACTAGAATAATTTTTGCCACTTTCTAGCTATTCGATCAAAACAGCTTATAATATGAAAGGTATTGGGCGATTGCGCCTTCCTGATTTGTTGATGCGGAGGAGGTAGGATATGAGAAAACTGTCTGCTGTCAGTGTCAACCGATACGAAAGTAGTATTGCCCCGCTTTTGCGCATTATAATACTGACAGTATTTCGTCAAGTGAGGAAATCTCATATCAGTAAACTCACATCAAAGAACAAAATACCGATCACTATCACGTATCGCTCCCGCCCCGCCCAGTCAGGAAGTCGCCTTAACTTAGCAAAAAAGCAAAAGTCCATGCCTAGTTCATGTCTCGGTTACACTGAATAATTCGAACGACTATACATATACACATAAGTAAAAATGCTAATAGACGGTCAAATATTATTGTTCTGTTAGAATTTCTGTCCTGGATGATAAAAAATATAGTCAAATTGAGATTTTTCTAATTTTGATTTGTTGTTGTTGTTTACGTTAATCGTTCAATAACTTACTACGCAAATAATGCACTGAATATGACGCAGATGCTAACTTTTCAATACTAAATGCATTAGTTATCTTATCTCTCACTGACGTTTGTTATGTGTACATAATATTTACAAGAATAATAGACGTTATTTGTAACCGGCATCTAGACACGCGGCAGCGTGTCCAGCCAAGTTCGCCCCAGGAACTGGCGGACAGCAGCCGTGTGTTATATACACGAACCGTTTGGAGCCACTTTTGCCCAATAACTCCAAATCTATCTAACATAAAAACATGAAATTTGGAACATATATTAAGATCCTTTAGAACACCAAGAAACCCAAATTTCATAAATATAGGTTGAATAGTTATTGAGATATTAAATTCCAAAAAACGGCATTTTTACCAATCACTGACTGACTGACTGACAGACTGACTAGTAATCAAAAACCTAACCCACTTCCAGATGATCTAGAAAGCTGAAATTTGGCATGAAGCCAGGTAATTATGTGTATACACCAGAAAAAATCAGAAAATAGTGATTTTATTATTAGTTTTATTATTATTATTTATACTAGTTACCTCAGAACTCCGTCATTTATTAACCGATTTGGATTTTTTTTTGTTTGAAACGGTATACTTCCGGGGTGGTACCATTGTCATCGGGTCAGAATCTGATCTCTGATATCTGATCATAGGGTCCTGGAGAAATCGAGGGAACTCTTCAAATATTTTAGGTGCACCTATAGCGGTTTGGGTATTTTGTATAGTAACTCTTGCATTCTCTCTGGAAAAGCACCATTGGATGAAGTTTGACAAAAAGTAATGATATCCCATCAAAAACATAAATGTGAACTTTAAAAAGGCTTAAAACTTGGCAACTTTTCAGATAATCTACGGAACTTGGCGCCCATTTAGATCTCAATTCTTTTGTCGGTGAACTTGGCTGCCATGTTCACATTTATGTTTTTGATGGGATCTATTTTACTAACAATAACAATATTTTACAGTTCTCATGTCAAAACTGTAAAATATTCGGGATATAAAAGGCTATATTATTATTATTTATATCGAGCGTATCAGTGAGCAACATCTTAGGCCTTGTCATCGCTTTCTATGAGGTGAGACTAAGGCCAATCGCTCGTCAGTCTATCATAAAATAAAAATCGGCCAAGAGCATGTCGGACCATGCTCAGTGTAGAGTTCCGTAGTTGCCTAATGAACTTACTCTAAAAATCAATAACAAGCAAAAGGGAATACTTTCGCACCGTTTCTTTTCTTTCGCTCTTTTTACGGTAAGTCAAAAACGGCTTAACTGATCATGTCCGCTATAGTTTTCGTTGAAAGTCTTTATTAAGCTTTACTTTCATGATTTATGTTCATATTTCTTGGACCCATAGTTCAAAAGTTACACCTTTTTTTCTGTTCGCGTGTGGTGGGCATCAAGAAAATACAAGCCCCAAGCAAGTTTGCTTTCAAGTGAATGCTGCGTAAGCATATGTTTAAACAAGAATTCGACTAGAATCCATCCCTATAATTATAGTATGTATTTAATATGAAGTAGTATAATTATTCTTGTATGTTTGTAACTTAGGTATATAAATATCTTGTATTTATGTATGTTTATTTACAATGTTTATATTGATTTTGTTTTCGTATTTTCTTAGTTCATATTATTATCAAACTTTTTTCTTTGCACCTTTCATAAATCTCTGTTTAGCCCAATGGTTGGCTGGTAAGTATGCCATTTGGCATGAGCCCGCCATTTGTACAATTTCATTTTGTGCAATAAAGTTTAAATAAATAAATAATACCCGTGCAGGATTGGTAGTGGTGGTGGATGGAAGTGTTCTGTGGAGCTGTGCCACGTGTACTTGCCGTAACGGTAGGGCTCTTCCAGAAATAATTTATTAGTTGAATAAGAGGCATATAGAACAAGAAATGTAATTTAATGAAAATACTACCTACGGTGGTTAGTATGTCTGCACTTTATAATGTACAGTCGCACTTATATGTAGTTATGTTTAAACCGTCGTACTAAATTCCCTATGGGTGAGATCGACAAAGTCCTAAAGTGTGGACAGGGAATTTAGTATGACGGTTTAAACATAACGTCAACGTGATGTGTGGTCCTTGTGAGTTCGTCTGTACGTGCCACAAGCAAAATTTTAGGCTTGCGGAAGCGAACAGTCGCTTAGATACGCCACTTCAAAATTCTGGTTACCAACCGCAACTAGACCTAGAGTCGAAGACACTATTTTTTCCGTACGCTAGTACAGTTCGGTAATATACCAAGCTGTTATTCTAGTTGCTCTAGCTTGATAGCCATATCATTCGCCGGAGAGCATAATTTCAATCAGCTAGCCATTGATGAGGTAACTATGCGCGGTTTTTGTGATCTTCAAGCGTGTCCCAGGTATCTAGAGCATGAGGAAGCTGCCATTCAATGGCCTTACTCACTTCCTTCTCAGGCGCGTTATGCAGCCGTCTATGGCACGAACGATAAAAATGTATACGATAACATAAGAATTTGTAGGAAAAAACTTCTAGATGTTGCTCGTAAAATACCTGAATATCCTTCGATATCAATCTTATGTATTTTTTTGCACTAGCATGGAAATTACTGCTGTTCGTTAACTATAGACAAAAACAGCGTCGCAACACCACGCCAAATCTAAAGGTATTAAATAAATTAGTCATTGTATGTAAATTCATCCGAGGTTAAAATTCTCGGGCCTGGCAATTATAAAAATGACATCAAAACCGGCTTCGATTATCTACTCGTACTTATCCAATCAATCGTTTTGTTTAATCATGATAAGCGGTTCTATATACAAAGAATGTTAAGTAAATTCGGATTAGGTTAAATATGTATGGGTTGTCATAGCAGTTTGCGCCAAACGTAAAGGAGCGAAGTTATTGTCTTCAGTCTAGATTGCCACGGTATGCAATGTATGTATCGCTAAAGCGGCTTAATAAAAATTTTTTTTAACTAATTTTACTTTTTGTTTAATTTATTTTTTATTTTAAAACCTTAGCAGCGTCAGTGTCTATCACGGTGCTAAATATGTTTTTTCTATGTTCTATGGTTCAGGCTGTGTGAAAGTGGAACTTCAACGAAACACGCTTATCGGGGATTGTGGAGCTTCGTTCCCATGATAAGTAGTTCGATTAAATCCCCTAAGAGATTCCTTGCGGCGGTTTCCGCCAGCACTTGGAAAATAGAACTCAATTATATCAAAGAAAATATTTCATACTAATAATTTAACCAACAACGTGGGGGAACTCGGTTTATCCATTGGTTTCACAATGATATAATATTATTTAAATGTGAATTCAATGTGCGTCTTTCATCTTCTTGTTTGCTTAGCAATAAAATATGTATGTATTTTTAATTTCAATTCATGTGCAAAGAAATACGCAAATAATGATTTTTAATTCTTGTTTTTTTATAGAAACCAATCACAAGGCAGAATTTACGTGAACGGTAGAGTCCGAAACAACAAGTGGTTTCGGAGACGATCGTGCTACATCCTACAAGACGATAAAGTACAGGATATGCTGACCATAGAAGAATCCCTCACCGTTGCAGCCGAGCTCAAACTAGGAAATCATATTAGTAAAGAACAAAAAAATAGACGAGTAAGTATTTACGATATTCCATCAGATTTGATCCGCCCAATGAGAATATCGAGAAGTCAGTGTTATGTATATCGGCAGTGATCGTCACTTTTGTAGCATTTTCGGTGCAGCGTAGTGGTGTTAACGGCATTGGGATAAATGATTTAAATTCTTATGATTCATTAGTGTTAATAACGTTAATATTGACCTTAATTAACCGGCTAAATTGTATTTGTCCATACCAACTCCGTTAACACCACTACGCTGCACCGAAAATGCTACAAAATGAACGATCACTGTATATCAGTTACTAGCTTTTGCCCGCGGCTTCGCACGCGCAGAACAATAAACGGTAGCCTACTCGTATGTTGTTGTTGTTTAAAAAAACATACCAAGTTAACAATAACTAAACACAACTCACATACACACACGCATCCATTCTGGTAATGCGAAAGAAATCGTAGTTATTATGTAGACAATTACAACTACAGGTTGAGTTAATTTTTATTGTAGCACTTCCTTATACTCTTTAGTAGCGGTTCCACCTTCGGGTGACAAAAATCACACGACCTATATACAAAATTTCAACACCTATTTAACCACCTTAGAGGAAAATTTCCAAAAATTCGTGTTCTAGCTTCTTTATGAGCAATGTGTATGCTGAATATTAGACTTCTTATTCAAAGAATTACATGTTCTTCATACAAACTTTCAACCCCACTTTCACGCATTTAGAGGGTGAATTTTGAAATACCGTTAAAGTACTTTTCATATTAGATGAAGCGTCTTTGTACAAAATCTTACACTTTTACTTTAAAAATTCAACCCCAATTTTACCCCGTTTGGAGTCGAATTTCTAAAAATCCCTTCTTAGTCATATAAACAGCTAACGGTGAAAAATTCAAAGTTCTAGGTCAAACGGTTAGAGCTGGGCGTTGATTTAAGTCACTCAGTTAGGACTTTGCACCCCTATTTAATCCACTCAGGGGTGGGTTTCTCCAAAATCCTAAAATTACTTTTCTTATATTGTAATAAGGAGTATGGTCACAAAGTTTCAAGTCTCTCACTTAAAATTTTACTCCATCCCCATACAAACTTCGCACCCCTATTTAATCCGCTTAAGGGTGGGTTTTACCCAAACCCTGAAATGACTTTTCTTGTATTGTCATAAGGAGTCCGTACACAACGTCTCTCACCTACAATTTTACTCCATCCCCATACAAACCTTTAACCCCCTTTTTACCCCAGTGGAATTTTCAAAAACCCCTACTTAGTGGGTATTTTCGTTATATAATCTACCAATCGTGAAAAAAATAGCTTTATACGTTCAACGGTTTGGGCTGGGCGTTGATTTAAGTGAGTCAGTCAGGACTTTGACGTTTATATATATATAAATGCAAAGTCTAATTCCTGTACCTACTAGTTAGTCAAACGTAACGTTACACTTCTAGCCAGTATTCCGCTGACAGAATTAACATATCTATTATATTTGGCAGGTACTGATTTTAGTCGGCAGGGGCATAAAAGAAAGGCCTACTTATATCCTATCTAAATGTCGCGGATATAATACCAACCCTGATCACTTGGTTCTATCCTCCTAAGTCCTCCGGTACCAAAATTTGGACATAATAAAAGTGACCCTTCAGTCCCAGTTATAAGTAAGGTAGTATACTAATAAACGCCGACAGTACATATTTTGGTACAAAATATTCCGATGCCCCGATTTCAATTTGAATGTTCGCGGGTTTATTCTGACAGTGCATAGAGTTTATGATTACTCTTTTCAATAATTTGGCAGCTGTCACTTGTCAAATTAGACGTTAGTTGTCAAAACCACGTGAGAGAAAGTTTGACGATGGCGGCTGCACGACGTAAAGGTAAGTTTAATCTTGTTAAACCTTGTAAATCTTTATTATTTTCATAGTAATTTTGTGGCTAATGTGTTGATTAAAGATGGACTCTTAAAATAAATTGTCAATTTCAAGAATGTCAACTAGTTACCCGTTTTACGTGGCAGTAAAAAGTTTTTGTTCCATTTTTTGCACTTTCGGTCTCAATGACAAGTGTTACTTTTTTGTATATTTTAATATTTTTTTACTTTTGCAGTCCTGAAAGAGCAAGATATACTGGAATGTCTTGACAATTCCGATTATGAAGACGACGTAGGTGATTTTATCGATGATGGTACAGACGACGAGTTTGTGCCAGTTAATCGAATGGATTCTGAAACTTCGAGTAGTTCTGCATCGGAATCATCATCCGAAGACGATTCGCCACCTCAGGTCAGTCAGAGTGGAGGTCGGAATCTTAGCCGTGGTCGATCGAGAAGCAGTCGAGGACGAAGCAGTCGAGGAACAAGCAGCCGTGGACGAGGTAATCGTAGTAAAAGTAGCCGCGGCCGTGGTACAAATTATTAAGACAAAACTTATAATTGTGTAAGATTTTGTTTGTTTATATTGAAGTTTATGGTGAAATTTTATGAAAACGTTTCTAAACTTTATTTTGGTTATAATATTTCGATTAAAACATGTATATTTCTGAATATCTGCTTATTATTTTTCCTTACCCTGTTTACGATTTGAGCTACAACTCAAGCCGCATGTACATTTTTTTGAACAAAATCCGCAGTAGTTAAGTTTATATTCAGACCTAAAGTGCATATTTTTGAACAAAAGATAGGACAATTGAATTTATGTCATCGTGGTCTTTATAAAACGTACATACATATATAAAAGGTCCCATGTCTATATCGCTTCTAATTTTGATACTACGAGGCAAAGTATGTCCAGGACTGACAGCAAATTTTTATTATGTCCAAAAAAATGTACAAGCGGCGCCTAGAACATCGATGTTTAAAAAAAAGCTGGGTCTTAGGAGGCTATACAAACTATATTGACGCAATTTAGTAAATGAATGACAATGAACATATACTTTTACTTTGTTGCGTATAAAGGCATTTTTCATATTAAAGGCGAGATTGTTACTAGGGCTTTATCACCTTGTATCAACTCATTACATTTGTAGATAACGTCACATGGTCCAAAATATTAGCGTGATAAGCCATTTCTTTACCTTGTGATAAAAATACGCTTAGGGCCAGCCCAATGGACTTTTTGTAGGGATTTGATTTATAGTACATTGTTTAACGAGGAGCGTATGTGGAAAATTGCGAACGAGAGTCTATCAGAAGCCCGACGTCGAAGGAAAACTATGAAAATCCATAATTCCCGTGGGAGGTAAATCGGCTATAACTGCTCTATACGCCTGCGCGCAATAAGACCCTTTACGAGCAAGTGTGATGAAAAGTATTGAATGGCTAGAGAGGTCCGCCACCTGTTTAAAAAGCTAGGTCGACGGTTGCGGGAGAGGGCCAACGATCCCCGCTGTGAGTGCACAGTGCAGTATTTGGTGCAACAGGTCTCAATAGCGTACTTGGAGTACCTATAACTATGGGATTAATGCCTATCTCATTCTTATGCTACCACTATCGCCGCAAAAAGAGCTATGTATATATTTACAGCATCTCTGTCCTTCAGACAAAACGTGGCATAATTATATTAACCGTGTTCTTGTTCGTATTAAGGTAAAAGAAATTACAATTTCCCTGGGACTATGGAACGTGCGGAACACGCGGGCCGGCCACCTGTCGGGCGGGCAGAGGAAGAGGCTGGCTATAGGGCTGGAGCTCATCAATGACCCGCCAGTCATGTTCCTGGACGAACCCACTAGGTAAGTAATCTATAATTTCAATAAAAGGTATATTTCCAATATTTGTAAAATCTAGAGGGTTTTATTAATAATAATAATAATAAATATAGGGGACATTTTTTACACAAATCAAACTAGTCCCGTAGCACCTAAGCTCAATGAGGGTTGTGTTATGGGTACTAGACGACGATATATGTTAATAGATAAAATGTGAAATTTACACTAAAACATTCATAGATATATACTTAAATACATAGAAAACATCCAAGTCTCAGGAACAAATGTTACTGCTCACCACAGAAACAAATGTCCTTACCGGGATTCTAACCTGGGACCTCTAACTTCGGAGGCAGTGGCACTAGGCTAGGCTAGAGGCCGACAAAATGATAAAAGGCGTGAGATCTAGGGTAATGCCACGAACAAATACGGTATTTAAACTTCGTGCCCATATAAAATACTCGTACGGCCGTATATGCCCTTTCATTAATGATGGTAAATAAAGTAAGGTAAGGTTACGTAAGGTAAGGTGATAGAACTGGAAATAACCTGAAAGTTCAAACACGGTCGTTCGGTCCTTGCACCTATAAATGAAAAAAAACTTATACTTAAGTACAAACATTAAAATCAATGGTTTTAATGTTTGTACTTAAGTATAAGTTTTTTTTACTTTTGACTTCGAGTTTAAGTGTTTTATAAAATCAAATAAATTTATTAAGGATTAAAACAAATATAACAACTAGATAATGCAACTAAATTAAAACTAAAAAATATAACTAAATAAAATTAAAATAAATCTAAGAAATTTGGCCCCTTCGGCATGGTGCCAAGGATGCTGGCAGCATTTCCCCTCTGTATTGCGATGCTAATAAGTTGTTTTTTTTTATAAGTTGTGTCTTTTTATATTACTACATAATAATTTATTAATTTTGACATGTCTACAACAATGCAATATATATTTTAAAGAATAATAATAGCATCAATAAATTGCTCCAAATAATTAATTAATATAATAACATATTATAACTGACGATTCGAAAGTGCTTGTTGCTAAGCTGCTTGTTGTTGAATAAAGAATATTTTGACTTTGACTTTATGTACTGCTTTTGTGTTCCGTAATGTTGTAGCATAAACGATAGGATCTTCCGTAAACTTTCGGAAGTAAATTGTCATGATATAATATCGCAACTAGTCAGATATCACGTGTATTTATTTTATGTGAAACGCGAGAGTTCTATAAGGCGATACGTTACTGAAATAAATCGGCCAAGAGCATGTCGAGCGTTGTTGGATTCCGTCCGTAGGTAAGCAATGAACTTAATTAAAAATATCGAATAATAACAAGCAAAAGGCCAACCTTCGCAGAATTTCATACGTATTTTACTAAGAAGGGATGACTTTTTACGATAACTCAAAAACTGCTTAACTGATCATGTCCGGTATAGTTTTCGTTGAAAGTTTTTACTAAGCTTTACTTTCATGTTTATTTTTTTCATATTTTTTGGACCCATGGTTCAAAAGTTAGAGGTGGACTCATTTTTAGTGTTCCGTCGCCAAAATGGCGAAAGCGGAACCCTTGTAGATTCGTCATGTCTGTCCGTCCGTCTGTCTGTATGTCACAGTCAATTTACTCGGAGACTATAAGCCCTACAATTATGAAATTTGGTAGAAAGATGTATTCTATAAAATGCTAAAAAATGATGTGAAATTACGAAAACAATATTAAATAAGGGAGGCACCCCATACATGTAACTAGGGATGTTAAAAAAAATTCAATGCACATAGGCGTGTGGGTATCGGTATCTGGCTAGGCCTTTAAAATGATATGCAGATTTTAAAAAGTTTTTCATTTAATTCAACCGTTGGCGAGGTATTAGCTGTCAAAGTCGTAAAAATCGTGTCGTCGTCGTTGTCGTCGTCGTCGTCCCCTCCCTCTAATTTCCAAACTATGAGATTTAAAATTCTGAAAAAAAATGAGGTGGTGAACATTAAGCCGATAACCGATTTAAGAAAAATAATAATATAGTGCTTTTCTTAAAAAGGGGGGAAAAAAGAGTAAATTTATAGGCCGTAAATGCCATCCTAAACGAGTATGAGCTAGCCGGCCGCACCGAGCCGAGTATTTTACTAAGTATTGTTTTTGATACCTGTCTAAGCCGGCTGCGATCCGGCAAAACCGGACAAGCGTCTTGTAGCCGTATTAACATAAAATTTATACATCCGCTACTTACCTCGTGAAACTATCATGCCGGTTAGATTCATGTCTGCAATGTTCTTGAAAAACAATGCGTATTTTGATTTTGCTATGTTTAATACTAATGACCCCAAAAATGTTTTTTTTTCATTTGTTAGGCTTGCCGTTGAAAATCGGCTAATCTTTATAAAAACACAAAACGATTTGCCACCAAGGTATGATGAAGTTTAGCAATTAATTTAGAATAACGTATATAAATACCTTAATACATTACATTTAATTCCATAGAAACTGAAAGTACGGCGCGAAATAAACAACAGAAATGCTGCCCTTGTGTTATGTAATGTGATCAGGCATATCCGTCGACATATCTACACCTAGAATCTACCTATGTCACATAAGTACTTATATCTACATCTTACGTTGCCCTTCTACCTACCACGTAACCCCTTGATGAATCATTGTGTATGCCTACATTAGCTACTCGAACTAAAGTACCGCCACTTGATTTATTTCATAAAAGTTATCGGCGGTGCCAGATTGGAGTGTAGTAGTGAGGATAAACGGTGGAGGTTAGGTACCCATACCATACCACCCATACGTATAGGCGTGTTTAGTGACATGACTTTCAGCGTCCCATTCCCATTAAGCCTTTTATCGAGCGATATTTTTTATATAAAAACCTTTTGATTTTTTAGGGTTCCGTCCGTAGTCAACTAGGAAAGCTTATAGTTTCGCCATGTCCACGGACAGATAGACAAACACACAGACGTCTGTCTGTCTATCTGTCCGTCTGTCTGTCCGAGGCTTTGCTCTGTGATTGTTAGTGCTATAAAGCTGCAATTTGGTATTGTATATACTTAAACCAATTAATCTGAAAATGTCGTAAAATAAAATCTAAAGAAAAAAAATTACGGGTACACGTAAAGTGGGGATGATATTTTTTTTGCCTCAACCCTATGGTGTGGAGTGTTATTGGATGGAAATATTCACTCGCAAAGAAAAAAAAATTGTGTCCCCTCAGGTCCCCCCCCCCCCCCCCCCAACCCTCTAACTTTTTAACTACGGATGCAAGAAATATGACATAACCATGAAAGTAAAGCTTAATAATTACTCTCAACGAAAACTATAGCGGATATGATTAGTTAGGCTGTTTTTGACTTATCGTAAAAAGTCTTCCTTTTTAGGGTTCCGTAGTCAACTAGGAACCCTTATAGTTTCGCCATGTCTGTCCGTCCGTCTGTCCGTCCGTCCGTCCGCGGATAATCTCAGTGACCGTTAGCAGTAGAAAGCTGAAATTTGGTACTAATATGTATATCAATTACGCCGACAAAGTGGTAAAATAAAAAGTGGATAAAAATATTTTATTAGGGTACCTCCCCTATACGTAAAGTGGGGAGTGATTTTTTTTTCATTTAAACCCTAACGTGAGATATATTGTTAGATAGGTATTTAAAAATAAATAGGGGTTTACTAAAATCATTTTTTGATAATGTTAATATTTTCGGAAATAATCGCTCCAGAAGTAAAAAAAAATGTGTAACCCCTCTAACTTTTGAACCATAAGTTTTAAAAATATGAAAAAAAACTCAAAAGTAGAACTTTATAAAAACTTTGTAGGAAAATTATTTTGAACTTGATAGGTTGAATAGTTTTTGAAAAAATTACAAAAATAATTTCTGAACTAAGTTTGTAATTTAACCGTATAAACAGGTGTTTATTGTACCTGTCATTTTTACAAAATCACAATGAAATGACGTGCTTTTTAGGGTTTTGTGTTTCTGTAGTTAATATGTCAACTTAATGTGACGGACGGAAAACTACGGAACCCTACACTGAGCGTGGCCCGACACGCTCTTGGCGGGTTTTTAGTAAAAGACGTATGCAACGCTGCGAAGGCAGGTATTCCCTATTGCTTATTCTTATTATAATTTATTGAGTGCATTGAGCAACTCGGATCCCTATACTGAGCATGGCCCGCTTTTGACAAATTTCCTGCCTATTCCTGCTAATAGGTACCTAGTTGATTACGTAATTTTAGTATGGAATATGTCATTTAAATCAACCTTACGAGCGCTCGTGAACTTTACGTACCTAATTAACCCTCTGAAAAGGATCCTGTTTCCAACGATTTGAAATTATTCTTCTGAACGCAAAATGTCATTTTTAGGAATTTAGTAATTAGCTATTTTAAACATTAGTCATTTTAAAGTTAGGTGAGTAAAATAAAACAAACGCTTTTAAGAATTCCATATTAGTGAACTCGATATTCGAAATACTACTTCATATGGGTAATAGTTAAGTTATACTCAAATTTCCTGTTTCTCTATCATCTCAGCTAGATTGTCGACCCAAATGTATGATGGTATACATAAAGCAGTAGCAGAATTAGATAAAACATTATTTCCGTGCTCCCTAATTGATTTGATTACACACCTACCAAGTCGAATTGTTAATAATTTGTAGGAGTCAAGACAACGCAGGTGCACCAGTTTTAATATATGTACAATTCACCACCAATCTCTACTCTCCTCGCCACTCATCCATAATAAAACCTAATCCCAAGCTCCGTGGCAATTATGGGTAATCGGAGGTCAGATTTATACTGGCTCGTGCATACATGACAAAACCTAGCTAATATACTCGGTGTAACACAGTGCGTAAAAAAATACAGCGGCTTTTGACGACCTGTTTAGCCTAGTTGGTAGTGACTCTGCCTCCGAAGCTAGAGGTCCCGGGTTCGAATCCCGGCCAGGGCATATATTTGTGCATTTTTCACGGATTTGTTCTTGGGTCTTGGATGTTTTCTATGTATTTAAGTATGTATTTATCTATATAAGTATGTATATCGTCGTCTAGTACCCATAGTACAAGCTTTGCTTAGTTTGGGACTAGGTCGATTTGTGTAAGATTGTCCCCCAATATTATTTATTATTATTTTTGAGTTTTTTACGGCTTGTATGAAAACCTTAATAATCGCTGTACTTTTTCTCCATTATAATTTCAAGCAACAAAAACTATGGTCCGACCTAGATATGCCGCCGGATCCCATTGTGTATACAAAGTTTCATGTTATTCTAGCCTGGCGTTTTAAAATGAGAGCATAAATACGTTTGTATGGAGAACCGAACGTACTGCGCAGTCTTAACAAAGCGTAGAAATGTGAGATAAGTTGTAGATAATGATTTATGAATATATTACACGAGTAAAGCGGCTAAGTGCGTGTCGGGCCACGCGCAATGTAGGGTGCCGTGGATATCCGTGAATTTAATGCGGATTTAAAATGTCGGAAACTTATTATGATTCTCACAGGCCTTAAATGATTCTCCATTATAATTTCAAGCAACGGAAGCTAAGTTATCATTAGGGGAAATTTTTAACACAAATAGAAACTAGTCCCCTAGTAAGCTCAATAAGGCTTTGGGTACTAGACGGCGATATATTTAATAGATATATATGCATATATACGTAAATACATAGAAAACATCCAAGTCTCAGGAACAAATATTTCTACTCACCACAGAAACAAATGCCCTTACCGGGATGCGAATCCGGGACCTTAGCTTCAGAGGCAGTGTCACTACCAACTAGGCTACGACAGCCACACTAACCGGCCGACTAAAAATTTGGGATCCGACCTAGATATGTCGGATCCCATTGTGTATACAATGTTTTATGTTATTTCAGCATGGCGTTTCAAAATGAGAACCAAAATACGTTTGTATGAAGCATCGCCCGTGCTGGCGACTTTTAAGTTCGGCTATTACTCGTTAACTCGTAATGTCTACTTAGTTGTGATAATTATATCCCATCAAAAACATAAATGTGAAAATGGGACCCAAGTTCAATATTAAGAAAATGCGATGCTTGGTTGTCTTATTCACCGACAATAGATTTGAGATCTAAATGGGTGCCAAGTTCCGTAGATTCTCTGAAATGGTGGCAAGTCCGGCACTACATTGTTTACAGTAAAATTAATTTACTGCGGCTTAGTACATTTTGAGTTTTCTTAAATATCCAACAGCTTTTATGGTATTATAACATACTGCATAGAAAACTGCCAAGTTAAGAAAGTCTCCGTTTCAGCTTTCGACAAAAATTCTTTCGTATGTCGTCAGTCCGGATGTTCTTCTCTACAGGTCGCATTTGTCAACCGATTCTCGTAAAATTTTGTGAGCCGGATCGATAATTATGTAGAATTTTTTCGTCGAGTCAGTTTTTGGAAATTTTGAACTTTGAAAAAGATTTTTTTTGCGAGGTCTACAGCTCACAGAGCCCCTAGTTTCATTTTATATAGCGTTTTGTCGGCGTGGTTGATATGTATTCCGAATTACAGCTTTCTACTTGTAGTAGTAACGGTTACTGAGCAAAGTTGGACAGGCGGACGGACATAGCTTAGCTATAAGGGTTCCTTTTTTACTACGGATATACATACAAGTCACCAAATACAGGCACACTAAATTAACTGGTTGCTATTGTGGCTAACCGATGTCATGATCTTATGTAATTTATAAACATATACATCAACAGGTTATGGCCTCACAAAATTTGTAATAGGTATTTTAGAAAAGTAAAATACACGTTTAGGATCATGATATCATTATCGATGTAATAATGAATCTGGTATGATATGTTCGCTTAATCAAATGCGATAAGATAAACTAAATTTCTGAGGGTTGGACTTACAACAATCAATATCATTCCTGGAGCTAATCAAAACTTGTGAATTGTATTCTCGTAAAGAGGTCCAAAACACCCTGTATGATTGAATAATGATGAATTTATGTTGTCTTGTGAGGCCTTTACTAAGAGCATAATCGTATTTATAGCGTTCATTTATAGTAAAGTAGTCGTCCCTTTTGGTCTTACATATTACATACTTGCTAGCAAATAATATATTCAGTGTGTCACGCCGATGTGTTTCAACGAGCAATTAGACCTAAGGACTATTAGGACCCGTTGATCTAACGACCTCATCTTAAACTAAAACCTCAGGAGGGTATTATTATTGAATTCCTTTTTTTTCAGCGGCCTGGACAGTTCCATATCGAAGCAGATGGTGTACCTGCTGCATCTGCTAGCGCGGCAGGGCCGCACGGTGGTGGTCACCATGCACCAGCCGTCTGCCCCACTCCTGCGCATGGTTGATCGCTTATACGCCGTCGTCGCCGGCCAGTGCGCATACATGGGCTCAGTCCCTAACCTGCTACCCTTCTTTGAAAATCTGAACCTTAACTGTCCACAATTCCATAATCCTGTAGACTTTCGTAAGTAACGTCATTGCTTATCCTTATCGATGTATAAATATCATTGTCTATTAATTCTATATTATCACTTAGCAGATTTGTGATTGGTTCGTCTAACCTTGATTTATTTTTCAGTTATTGAAATATGTGTAGAGGAGGCCGATAAGCTAGTACATTGTACAGAAAATGGACGAGACCTGCAGTGGCTTAGTAATATATCTCATGAGACTGATGATAAATTAATAGGTAAACATAAATAAATTAAATCAATTAGTAAACAGCAGGCGTTTATCAATTTGGGTAATTTAAAGGTCATTATGTCACTATTAAAATATAACTGCTGATTGTTAATTATTATAGGATAATACTTTCAATTGAAGTAAAATAGTAACACATTTATATTTCAGAAATATATAATGCAGAATTATATGAAGAAGTATGTCTAACGACGCTACCCCCGCCAAAGGAGGACCCGACGAGTAGAATTCTGTTGGCTCTCAAGAGTACGTACAGTACGTCGGCGTGGAAACAGTTCACTACCTTAACAAGAAGATCTTTACTAGTAAGTATAAGAACATATGAATGACATTCTGATGTTTTCAAATTAGATTCATATGAATGAAGTACATTTTTATGAATGAAATTATACAAATTCAAATCTTTGTTATCTTTTACATTTTTTGTAGTATTTTTAGTAGAATTGTATGTGTGCCCTTTTCTCTGAATAGCTTAACAATTCTAACAACCTTCGATTGAAGATTGCTAAGCTTTTATTACGTAAGTTTCTCATGTTAATAGTATAATTAAATATCAATTAGATACAGTTACCTATCGCTATCGTCTAATATTTATGGGCTGTGCAGAAAGGGAAACGACAAGTTCTTATTTCTTATTATAATAGTCACAAAAGCGATAAAGTTATGTGTCTCAATGTGTTTGACTGTTAACTCAGTATTCCTTTAATATTATGTGTGCTTCTACATTCCCAAACTGTCCTGTACCACACACTACTTTCTGACTTTAAAGGATGATTCACAGTAGGCCGTTCCGTGTCCGGGCCGGCCCGTTTTCTTCTAGAGAAATACGCCGGCCATTGCGTTTGCTGTCATAGAAAACGGGCTGGCCCGGATACGGAACGGTCTACTGTGAATCATCCTTAATCCGTAATTTCCAATAGTTAATTATTATTCACAATATGAGTTGTTGTGTGAGTCTACCGCTTGACAAATTATCAAGGTTGTATTTTTTGTATCAATTAGAAAATGGAAAACTCTCGTGAGTTTGATACATATTAAAATATAATGAAACGGGTCAATCACGACTTTCGATATTCGGTCTGAAACAGGTCGAATATCGCTCGACATGTTTCAGACCGGTCTGCGGGCCTTAATCATGAGTGCGAAAAGAAAATGTATTCAACATACACTAAGTTATCGCTCAAAGTTCCCTTTCGTTATTTTCCAGTGTCGGTGGCGAGATCCACAGTTCACGCTGATGATGACAGGCATCCACTGCGCCATGGCTCTCTTCGTTGGCATTCTGTTCTTCAACATCGGTGAAGACGCCAAACACGCGTTCGACAACTACAATTTCCTCTACTTCAGCCTCATGTTCCTCATGTTCACAGCCTTCAGTGCAGTCTCCATCACATGTGAGTATCACGCTTGTTGGCAAAAATTCCAACTCACCTCTCGTTGCTGACATTCTGTTCGTCAACTTCGGCGAAGATGCCAAACACACGTTCGGCAACTATAACTTCATCTACTTCTGCTTCATATTTCTCATGTTCACTGTCTTCAGTACAGTCTCTATCGCGTGTAAATTTCCAGTTGGTGCTCCAGATGACACGAACAATATTTTCCTATTGTCATCATTTAGCAAAGACGTTAAGGATGTGTCTGGAACCAAGAAATTCCTCTTCGTCAGCCGTTCACTCTGTAGACACAGCGTTTCGTGCCATCCATTCAATGTAAATAGCAGGTTTAGTGGTCAGATTATCAATTCACGCTCGTAACGACGAGCGTCACCTGTGTCATGGCCCTTTAGGCTGGCCTTCTGTTATTAAATAAAGGTAGTCTGGCACGCATTTGGCAACTACAACTGCCTGTCCTCCCGCCCTCTGTTGCTTAATGTTCACCGCCTCGAATGCCATCTACAGCACGTACTAATATCAGAAGTTATTAATTATTATTCATTTATATTTCGGGAATTAATATTAACATTCTTCATGAATTATTCATAATAGACTATTCAGAATACTTCCAGTATTATACATATAAATAATTAATATTTCGTATTCGCGCGAACAAAGGCTATAGGCTCAAATTACAATGGTGAAATTATGTTCAAATTTATTGTATTGAAGCGTAGGGATTATACCACCTTAAAACTTAGTCCTCAATATGTCTGATTACAACTATGTATATAATCGGAGGCAAGGCTTCTACTGGTTCGATTCCCGCCTCGAGATCTTTGCACCCTGTTTTACATGACCATTCTTTCAAAGATGTAATTGTGGTTCTATACATTATGCTATTTCTATGACCATCAAACAAGTACTATCTAGGGTACTTATTTTAACATGAAAATTATGATTTCATTCAAATACTTACAAAAAAATAATAGAAAATTTATTTATTCACCATTTAATTTTTAACAGCAAAGTTAAGAATCAGCTGCATTCATCCCCATCATGATAATTATTTGATGATTTATTTCTGATTCCAGTCCCAGAACAATTTCCCGTGGTGCGGCGGGAGCACTTCAACCGCTGGTACACGCCTGGCGCCTACTACGCGTCCACACTAGTGTCAGCCTTGCCCGCGCAGACCGTGTGCACGCTATGCTACTCCTGCATCGCGTACTGGCTCACTGCGCAGCCGCCTGAGATCATCCGCTTCCTCAGTTTCTGCATCATTCTGCTGATGACCTCCTATGTGGCACTGTGTATTGGGCTGCTCAACGGGTCTTTGTTTGATGTAAAGGTACGAGTAAATTACATTCATGCTTATCATGTGCCAATTGTTGGGTCAGGTTGCAGTCGCTTCACTAACTATAGCGTGGGCCTCAAGCTCTTTAAGGATACTTACAATATGCTAGGAGGATGATGACTTATGATGTGTAAGCAACATTTGCAATATTGTGCGAGTGCCGAGTTGTGAATATTACTCATACACATAGTTAATGTTACCATACTTATTCTGTGATAATACCAGGGGTGGTTTACTACCGTGACGTCATCGCGCCGCGCAAAGTACATGCGGCCGCCGGCTCACACATTGTGTGACTATTCAATGGTTGCGGCGCAACGTTACGGATCGCACGCGCACGCGCTGCTGTACCGCTCTGTACGATCATAAAATAATCCGTTTCGTGTTAAATAATAATGTCAAAACCACAGCATTATTGTATAAAATAGTACATTACGATACAAGTGCAGAGAACAGTAAATTCGCAACGAGTGGTGACAAATTAAAACACGACCGAAGGCAGTGTTTTAAATCGACACGAGTTGCAAATTACCTATTCGCACGTGTATCGTACAACGTTTTACAGTACATATGGCTCTTTAAAGTTTCGACATATGCACGTAATCTGCTGATTACCGCACTCGTGCGGTATGGTAGCACCTGTGAGTAGCACCATATCTACTGTAAAATATCTTTATATAGTTACCCAAATTCTGTGTCTTTATCTTAAAATGTTGAAACAACTGACCGTTATCACTCAAAAAACTGGCAGTCCTCGAGTTTGGTATTCACCAACGATTTACATAAAAGAAAACGAAAATGAAAACGTTGGTTCTAAGAATCCTCTTTTTATTTTTTAAAGTTATGCCTTTATAAATTATTTAAAACTTTGTATCCCCTGGTTACATGTATGGAGTGTCCCCCTCCCCCTACTTTAATATTTTTTCGTCATTTCACATCACTTTTACGTAGCGGGTCATACGAGTAGAATACACCTTCCTTTATTTGTAGTGCTTATACTCGTAGTCTCCGAGTAGGTACATCGGCTGTCACATACAGACGAAAAGACGGACGGACGGGTTCCGTTTTCACCATTTTGGCTACGGAATCTTAAAAGTACTATTCGTAATTGTATTGTAAACAACACTACTAATAATAAAGTACATATATTAAAAAAGGTTCTCGCTGGTGGTAACCCTAGTGCTGAGGGCGGGGCCTCGAAAGAGCGCGTTGCGTGCGATAGAAAGAGATGGCCACGTTTAGGCACGTTCGGCATACCTAAACGGGGGATTTGTTAACAGAGAAACTTCTGTACTTGTACTATTACTTATTCCGTGAAAATACTAAATGATTTTAGACAAATTCTTCTTTTGCCTGGCTCTTTCCCATTTACTTGTGGTCGGCCCTTCCAATCATGCGTCGCCAGGCCGGTCGGTCCTGGGTCATCTCTGGTCTTTAATTCTCTTTTCACAACTGCCATCCAAGGTAACCGTGGTCTACCTCGCCCTTGGGGTTCAACCGCCACGTCAAGGGCTTTTCTGGGCATGTGCTCTAGTGGTCGTCGCATCACATGACCATACCACCTCAATCGGCTTTCTGCGAGTTTATCCTGGATAGGCTTTACTCTAAAACTGCCTCTTATATGGTTGTTACTCACATGGCCAAGCCTCGTAACGCCACCGGCCCATTTTAGCATTTTCATTTCAGCGCAGTGTACCTTGTCTTCTTGTTGCTTTTTAAGTGGCCAGCATTCAGCTCCATACGTCATTGCTGGGCGTACCGCTGTTTTGTATACTTTGCCCTTAATAAGAGCACACCCGTAAGTTCTCTCCATTTCATCCACCCTGTGTTTATATACGATGGGTATCGTCCATATCTATTGACCCATCGTTACAGTTTTGTAAGTGAATGCTGGAGTTTTCGTTGCCGTTACTAAAATTACAATGCATATACTCCGTCTTTTCTCTGCTCACTCGTAGTCCGGCTCTCTCTAGTGCTTCTCTCTACTGCTCCACTATGCGCTGTAGGGTGCTAGGGTCTTCACTGGTGAGCATTATGTCATCAGCGTAGAGCGCGTTTTAGACAAATAATTAATTATAGAAAAGGTTAAAGATAGAGATTATTTATTTTTAAAATCACGAGTAACAGTAGGTACATAAAGCAGTCATACGTAAAGTTGTTACACAAACTGAAATTAGGCATGAAGTTATTAGGCCAGTCAAGGGAATACCGAATTCAGGAATAAATAATTTTATTAAAGAGTATTAAATTCCTATTGTATTTATATACCTACAATTACAATTCAGCATTCATTTAAAAATAAGAAAAATAAGAAAACACAATTCACTCGAATTGCGGGACTTTGCATTACATGTGCACGAGGTTTTATTCTTGTGTCGTTTCGTATGAAAACTTACGTAGCAATGTTGTGTAGTCAAGTATAAATATAAAAAGTCAAATATTCTAAGACTTGTTTTGTGTAGTTTTAAATGTACATAATTTTCAACTCTTATAACATTGTAGGCAATTATAAGATGAAATCTAGCATGCGAGCTAGATATTCAAAGATTATTGGAGATTATACCGTAATTTATTTGTCTTTTACATCTTTGTACGGACATAAATCCTGGCGGTAGTGAATAATAAAGAGTCAATTCTGTGTATATCAAAAACGACCAAAATGGAAAAAAAAATCTTCTTAAAATGCGAGTAATTGTAATTAATTACACATCTTTCCAGAATATTCGTCAAATATTTCCAAGAAATGGCTCAGTAGTTATCTGAATGCAATAGATGGCAATTTATTAATTTCATCCACGTTTAAGTATATCATAACTTTCCTACCTACCTATATTAATAAACCTGTCTGTGTCTAAATGTTAACATAAAAATATCGATAAGCGACAATTTAATTTGAATATCTTATTCATAAAAAAAAAAATTTGGAAGCGTTTCGCGGTTGTGTTCGAAAGGAGCCTGGGTTCTTCTGAGATACTTAATCCCAATCGATATTTTAATGACATTGAAATTTCGAACATCTTCTTAAACATAAGAATTATATTTGGATCCATTCACTTTTGTAATCCCATGGCTACAAATAAGTTAATAGTACCATTAACTTGAAAATACAGGCCATATCTATACTTGTTTTGTACTATTATTCTGTTCTTATTGTATATACGTAATTAGACATTAAAACACTCATGTGATCCTATTATGAAATCGTATCATATTTTAATGCTTTTCTTTTGATATCCATCACAAAAACTACTATTTCATAAAACTTGCACGTAAAGGGTCTTATTGCATGCAGGCGTATAAAGCAGTTAGAGCCGATTTATTTCCCACGGGAGTTATGAGTATGCGTGTGATCTGATCGGTTTAAAAACTCTACTTGGCTGTGCTCCACAAGAATACTGCTCTGTGATTGGTTAGCAGGTGAAGCCTTCAATATTGAAGCTGAAAATCTAGTTGGTTGCGCACCGCAAGAATACTGCTCTGTGATTGGTTAAAATATTGAAGCTGAAAATCAAATAGGCCGCGCACCGCAAGAATACTGCTTTGTGATTGGTTAAAATATTGAAACTCCTCTCGCAAGGACGCCTCAGCGATCATGGACTGGTCTTGGAGGTGAAGCTTTCGATTTTTTACATTAGGTTTGGGACTTAAGAAAATTACAAACTTGAGTCATCAAGAGCCCTCCGCTTTCGGCGTCGGGCTTCTGATATAGACTCTCGTTTGCAATTTTCGTACCAGCCGAGTAAAATTGGAAAATAGAGGACCAGAACTGCCCATCCAAAGAGGAGTAAGACAAGGGGACCATATGTCACCAAAGCTATTCATAGCCGTGCTCGAAAGTATATTTAATAAATTGAACTGCCAAAAGAAAGTAATTATAGTGTCTGGCAAATACTTAAGCCATCTAAGGTTTGCCGACGACATAGTCCTCTTTGCTGACTCCAGCAGAGCTTTAGAACAGATGACAGAAGAACTAAATATAGAGAGTGAACTTTTAGGGTTAAAAATGAATGAAAGCAAAACAAAAGTGATGACAAACAGCAAACCTAGCACAATTCATCTAAAAGGCAAACCGTTGGAATATGTTGACACATACATTTACCTCGGTAAACCAGTCTCTTTCCAAGATACAAATAAAGATGACGAAATCGATCGTCGTATTGCAATGGGCTGGAAAAAATACTGGTCTCTGAAAGAAGTTCTGAAGGGAGACTTCTCTCTACATTCAAAGAAAGTAGTTATGGACACCTGCATTCTTTCCACTCTTACTTACGGATGCCAAACATGGAACTACACTGCAAAAACAAAAACAAATGTCAAAAGGCGATGGAAAGGAGCATCCTTAAATTAAAGAAAATAGATAAAATTAAAGCAAAACAATAAGGAAACAAACAAAATTAACAGATGCTCTACATCAAGCCTTAAAACTAAAATAGACGTGGGCAGGTCATCTAGCACGTTACAAAGATAAGAGGTGAACTTTAGTAGTGACTCAATGGATGGGGCCTTGTGGAAAAAGACTGAAAGGACGACAAAGGAAACGGTGGGTCGAGGACATTGTAGCCACTACTGGGAAGAAATGGAAGGATATAGCCAAAAACAGAGATGAATGGCAAAGGCTGGAGGAGGCCTATACCCAAGAAGGGGTTCCAACTCAAGATGAGAAGAATAGAAACTCCCAAACATTTATTTATTTATGTACAAAAATAATTAAATAAGAAAATAATTTTGTAAAAAAAATGTAAAGTTGGAAATAATATGATTTTATTGTTTATTATTTTTGCAATTTTCCGCTTACGCCCCTCATTAAACAATGTTCAACTCCACTCGAATCTTCTGCCATTTAGGCTAGATTGCACCAAACCATCTGTGTAAATTTCAATGTATGGAAAGTTTGACAAGTTTCTATGAGATGACAGCTGCCGGCGCCATATTTAACGTTGATCAGTCTGTGATTATAAGTCGGTGCAACCCAGCCTTTGTGCCGCGCCACAGACTATGCAAAGAGGGGAGGATGAGATATGCGCGAACTTAAAGGTCGAGGATGTCTGCTCTATACAACTTAAAAATATCGGCCAGTGTGGCATATAGGGCCATCCTCAGTGTGGGATTTCATAATTGCCCAATGTAGAGAAGGTACTCTAAAAAATCAATAAAAAGCAAAAGGGAATACTTTAGCAGCGTTTCATACATCTTTTACTAATAAGGAAACACTTTTAACACAATTTTCTTTTGGAATGAATATTTCCGAAAATATTCACTTTGGTCAAAAAATGTTTGATGAAGACTCCTATACATTTTGAAAGACCTATCTAACAACACCCCACGCCATAGGTACTTGTACTATTACTTATTCTGTGATGTTAGTGACAATGCCACAATATTATTCAGACTAACATTCAAAGAATCTCCGAAATAGATCCTTAAAAGTTACTTGCATGAAGAGTGAATGCCTATACGCGCTAACAGATGCGCATGCGCATATGGTTAGTAAGACGTCGAGCGTACGACTACAATATAGGTAATAATTAGTGTACTTTATTACGTTTAGGTTTTTGACATTGGATGAAGCGTTCCGTTTTTTAGATGTATACATTAGAGACTACATGTAGGAACCAAAAATTTGGCAAGGAGCAAGTACTTAAAGGAATACAACAACAGACGGTCTTTAGCGATAAGACCGCCTGTTGTTTGCCTCTACTAATTGTTAGTATGTACTGTACTGTCCTTTAATTGATTTGTGCAATAAATAGAATTGTAAAGGTAAAAAAGTACGTGCGAATTTAACTAGGTTCGTATAAAAAACACCAACCCGCATGCCAAGCGTGGCGATTATGGCATTTACCCTCTATGAAATGGAGGGAGGCCTATGTCTAGCAGTGGACGTCCTTTGTATAAAAAACAATATTTGATTGAAACCAGTGTAAAGGGTCATCAGCACTTCGTGACATATCATGCAATATAGTACAGAACCCTCGAGTGCAATCGGGACACGTACTAAGCCGGTTTTTTTTCTACTACTACACTATCACTGGATAATTCGATTCACCAAGAATTTACCGATAGCTCACAGAAAAACATAACATCGCGCGTAGGCGTAGGTATAAAATAATCACCCACCCAGAGTTCAACAAACCGGTTGGTTATTACAACACAGTGTTACATAAATAGCGTGCCACGTAACATTAGCTATAATATAAGTGCTATAACATAGGGCCATTCATGAGAGATGTATTTTGTTATCATTATAATTAAACAGAGAAAGAACCGCGAATATGATACTAATCCAAATATAATTATTACATATCAGTATTCATATTCATTTAATCGTATTAATCATACATCGTCAAATTACAGGTTTTAAAGCACATAATGTGACCGTAAATGTAATACGTAACCGATTTGTGACAATACGGTTGGTTGACTCTCGGATGCTTTATTTTTTGGTTAGAATAAATGAAAAGGTTATAACTTCGTTTATAGTTTTAGCATTGAAGTTAAGGACAACTAAAATCAGTTTAGTTTTTTGCTTCTGAAGGGATGAAGAGGAAGTTAAAGATTTGTATGCGGTGCATTTTTTTAACGATTAATTAGAAACTGCGTTGATAGACCTAGCAATAAAGTTTAAGAAAAATAATTTCAGACTTTTAAAAACATTCCCTCTGAAGGGGTGAGAAGGGGGTACAAAGTATGATTGAGGAGCACGTATTTTTAAACGAGAAACTTGAAACTTTGTTTGTTTACAGAAATTTAGTAGACAATATTAAAAAACAAGTAGGATAGTTTTATTCCGGGCATCATCTCTTAAAGGGGTGAATAGCAATTATTTCCATATGGGAATAACGAGCTCTGCGAGGACGAATTCGCAAACAAAAGCTATAAAATGTTTTTCTTTTCGATAATAACTAAGTTCTTCATACTGCTTTAATCAAATCAAATTTGTTGATTACAGAACGCCATGATCTTCGGGCCGTTCTTCATAATGCCGTTCACGATATTCTCCGGGTTTTTCCTGCACCTACCGGATTCGCCGGCTATCTTCCGCTGGATGTTTCACGCGTCCTTCTTGAAGCACGGGCTCGCGGGCCTGTGCCTCACAATCTTCGGCATGGGCCGCCCTCGCCTCCCCTGCTCCGAACTTTACTGTCATTACACCTACCCCAGCTACCTACTCAAAGAAGTTGGCATGTCCAAAGAACAATATTCCGTTGTGATTCTAGCTTTAATCGCTATAGTGAGCGTAGTCATTCTGTGTACATATATTTCATTGAAAATTAGACTTAAGTGTAAATGGTGAGGTATATTAGGTTTAACTGAGATTTTGTTGGTTACATTATTTGCCATATTGTTTAAAGTTTTATTTAAATATGTACAGCAATGACTTATGTGGGTTCTTTGTAAGAAGGAAACATGGAAATTCAATGCATGCATCCAAATGCATGGAATGCATGCTGGTTACAAACATGGAAATAAAAAGTAAAATATGCAAAATTATTGCCAGTATACTGTGATGTTATTATCTTATTTAAAATTATTCAAGGCAGTTTGTAGTACTAGACAAGCCTTAGAATAACTGTTAAAAACCCATTTACCACGTACATTCCTTTTTGTATGCTAGAGAAGCCTGACGAAGTATTATATACAGTAAGCCAATTCCATTCATTCACTTTTAATAGATCTTTGATTTTGCACCAGTTGATGATGTTGCGGCCCGTTTCTCGGAATATTTTTAGTTTTTGTATTTCTTGAGCTACATTTGTCCAGCTGTAGGCTTTGAGGATATCCTGTCAGTATTCAGTTTGCAAATTATAAAGCACTGGGAATACAGTGCTATTCCCACTACTGGATCATTCGATGGAATTGGAAAGGTATCAGAATGAGCCGCGTAATATCTGCCATGATCAAGCCATAATAGGCGAATTTTAAATACCACCGATGGCGGTCCGTTTTATTTGCATTGGGCACTTCCATTCCAAAGTCACTAAAAAGAACTGACGGCGATCGAAATCGCTTCACAATTACGTTATTAGCTTGCAAAACAAATGACAACATAGAGTTTTATGAAACCGTTTTATAGTATTTTCAATAATTGGTACGAGTGTATTTAAAATACTCAAAATTGTGCTGTAGCTTTGATTCTTACACTTAGACACGTTAGATAGGTACCATTATTTTCTTTCAAAATGACCGGTAGTGGTACTCGTATTTGGGGTGTATTGAAAAATGTATTTAATAATTCATTCCAAGAAACCACTTTGTGGTTTATTTGGTGTAAGTGATTTTCGATTAAATTGCGAGAAAGTAATTTATTTGGCCTGTGAATAAGATTGTACCGTGGAAGTAATTATAGCACATGCCTATGCGTTATGGAAATTATGATAATCTATGTTAATTTTGCTATGCATAGGTGCTCATTTAGCGTAGCTGCACGAGTACTTTGTACAAGAATATCTGTGATTTAGTGCAATTCTAGTTAAAATACCTAAGAACTGTTTGCTTTTGTTTATAGCCATTGAGTCCGTGCCATCGATATGAATTGGTTATTATGAAAAAGTTTATAATGATAAAAACCAAATGTGAGGTGAACTGCCGCAGCCACCGAGCGTTAACAGCGCTATTTTGTACCCGTATTAAAACTATTTTAAAAGGCCGAGCCCTGGGGTTCACTCATATTTATAAAATCAAGAGGTTGACATTCCAGTCACATCGTAGGTCCGTAAAAAAATCAGCACTATTTAATTAAAGTTACGAAGTGTTTTTGATCATTGCTATTTACACAATTCAAGTAGGGGCCTTTAACACAATGATAATTATCATGCGCTACACGCAATATTGAATTAAAATTATGTGAATTATGATAAATATGGAAGCGAAATCCGCGATAATCCCAATATTGAAATAATAATCACTGTGTAAAAATTCTCGTATAGAGTTTTTACATGACAGGATCACCTGGATACTAGCGCACATTAACAGATTTTTTTATCTTTAGGCTGTCCTGCCATCAGTCTAGTAAGTATATTACTTAATTACTTTAAATAAACATTCAAGGATGATTCACAGTAGACCGTTCCGTATCCGGGCCGGCCCGTTTTCTATGACAGCAAACGCAACGGACGCCGTATTTCTCTAGAAGAAAACGGGCCGGCCCGAACACGGAACGGTCCACTGTGAATCATCCTTTATGCGCAAAAAAGGAGGAATGGACTCACATTAATAAGAAAAAAACTAACAACTTTGCCAAAGTTATGCTTTCAGTTGCCGTCTCTAATAGTTTTGGGGGACATTAACCTGGTGAAATATAGGTATTTTAATATTTAATTAATTATTTTGGTTCGTGCTCCTAGGTACAATACGTATCATCCAATAATATATGTATCTAATAGCAACTATACATGTAAAAAGTACACTGTTTATTTGGACATACATTAGAGGACCAATATCTTCAAATTTGTATAAAAACTTCAGTATATTTACGTTGTTTATTATTGTTGAAATTAAAATAAGAGAGATTTACTTGACGTTTGTGTGGTTAAGATAGTTTAAGATGCCAAATGATACAGCAGTATAAACATTTAAAAATTAAACTTTTAAATATGCAATGTTTATTTATTACAAAACCAAAAATCTGTTCATGAATTCGCTACCAACTGGGCCAAAGTGGTCATTACAAGTACTGTATACAAAGTACAAGGGTATGAGAGCTTTTGGCCTCTTCATATGCGTAGCAACTTTTGATTTGGACGCCTCAAATATCAAACATGGAATAAAACAAATAAGGTGTGTTCATGCGTAAGAGGAGAGGGTGTGTTCATGCGGGAGAAGGATGATTGCTGATAATAAGTAAGTAACATTATCGAGCGTGCGTATAGTAAAAATTACTTATTCTGGCCTCTTAAGAAGGCTCAGAATCACCTAAAGAGCACTGGAGAGGGCTATGCTGTGAGTTTCTCTGCGTGATTGCATTAGCAATGAGGCTATCCGCAGCAGAACCATAGTAACCGATATAGCACTCCGAATCGCTAAACTTAAGTGGCAGTGGGCGGGGCACAGCACGTAGAACTGATGGCGTTTGGGCCGAAAAGGTTCTCGTGTGGCGACCACATACCGGAATTCGTAGCGAGGGTAGGCCCCCCACAAGGTGGACTGATGAACTGGTAAGGGACGCGGGAGTCCGTTGGGTGCGGGTGGCGCAGGACCGGTCATTGTGGAACTCTTTGGGGGAGGCATATGTCCAGCAGTGGACGTCCTTCGACTGGTGATGATGATGATGATGCTAAAAATAACTGATTTACCTAGCGCAAGTGTTAAGAAATTAACTCGGGGTTATTACGCTCCGGTTTTGAGCGTGCGTAAAGGTTTTTCCATTGTAAAATGTTGGTTAGATCTAACTATCGGCCCTTCAAGAAGTTACGTGATTATTACCCAGGTTGCTGGAGTTCGCATGCCGCGGTAACGTTTTATGTCCATGTCTGAGATTACATCTTCCTAATGCCACCACCACCATATCAGCCGAAGGACATCCAGTGCTAGACATAGGCCTCCCCCAATTTTATGAGCGGTAAATGCCATAATCGCCACGCTTTGTATGCGGGTTGGCGATCGCAGTATCTCCACCGCACTTGGGATATACCCGGGTTCGGGGCTTCCTAATGCATTCAATCAGTAATAAATATGTTTGATACTTTGGAGACATTGGACTAAAAAGAAGGATTAAATGATGTGGCCTGATAACCTCTAGCTGGTTTTAGGTACATCATTTTGACCTGATAAATACTCTTATCATACTATACACACTATAAAGTAGTAAGTGCGTATGTAATTATGTATATAGTACACATATACAAAAACAGTCCATAATGTATTGGGTTGGTGCATAAGTTCTTGGACACTTGGATTTCATTAAAAAAATTCTAGGTTTTAATTCGGTTACACGCTAGAATAACCAAGCGGTATAAAAGGACGCGCGCGTTCCGAGTTGTTCAGTTCAGTTCAAAATGGAACCGCGTCAACTACGAGCGATCATGTTTTACGAGACAAGACAAACGGCCGAGAAAATTAACACCGCGTTTGGACAAGGCACTTCTGCTCATTCCACAGTGAGTTATTGGTTTAAGTCTTTCGATAAGGGGGATACGAGTTGTGAAGACAAATCTCGCTCCGGTCGGCCAGTTGTCTTCGACGAAGACCTTCTACGCTCACATTTGGAAAGACATCCGGATACGACTACCAGGGACTTGGAGAAAGAACTTGGATACGACCATTCCACTATAATTCGGCACCTGCATGCAATGGACTACCACAGAATAATGAGTCGGTGGACACCCCACGCTCTAACAGACGGCGAGCGTGCAGCACGTGTGACCATATGCGAAAGTCTCCCCCTGCAACCAGATAGACAAGACTTTCTCAGGTCCATTGTCACTGTCGACGAATCCTGGGTTCACTATAACAACAAAACGCGGCAGGTCTATTGGGTCCCACGCGGAGAAAAGGCGCCAACAGAACCAAAACCAGATCGTCATGGACGAAAGATAATGCTATCAGTTTTCTGGGATTGGCAGGGCATTCTCTATTGGGAACTGTTGGACGAGAAGCAGACTATTAACGCTACTATTTATAGAGAGCAGCTGCAAAAGTTAGCCTCAGAAATAGCGACTAAGCGTCCAAAATGGCTGTCTGTATCACTTCTTCAGGACAACGCTCGACCACATATCGCGAAGTCTGTCCGCTACATTTTGGAAAAGCTGAACTGGACAGTGGTACCTCACCCGCCATACAGCCCTGATATTGCGCCGTCGGACTAATGTCTGTTTCGGCCTCTAAAGTTACATCTAAGAAAAAAGAAGTTTGAAAATTATGAACAAATCCGAGACGACATCGCCGAGTTTTTTGACCACCAGCCTCCTGCGTTTTGGGAACACGGTATAATGTCTTTGCTAGAGAGATGGTTACATGTCGTTGAACATGACGGTCATTATATTGTGGATTAATATTTCTTGAATAATAAATAAAATTATTTTTAATAAATATGTTTGAGTGTCCAAGAACTTATGCACCAACTCAATACTATATGTAGCCATCCATTCATGTACATATTTTACAGATTTAATTCAAAATTTCGTATATTGGTAGTAGACCCGTTAAATTAATTTTAGATTAAAGTTGAAAAAAGTGCTCCTTTTATTTCTCAAAAGTTTAACAACACATTAAATACTATATTTTTTTCATTCCGGATAGACGTCAATTTAAATGATTTAGTTAGAAACCTTTTTCAACCTCTAAGTACAAATTGGCAACACCGTCGTTGGATTGAGGTTGCGATAAATTCAAAATAGAATTCTAAACTTTAAAACTAGCACACGTACTCCCTAAAACTTGAAAATATATATATATATATATATATATATCGTTGTATTGGATACGGTTTCGCTGTGAGAATTCGTATACTCGACACTTAAAGATGAAACATAAATCCAATAGGACTTAACGGACACAGAGAATATTTTTGCAAATTTAGCATTAATTTAGTTTCCTCGTCTACACCGCGGCGCCTAATAACTAGAAAGATTTTAAACACGTATTTTTGACGACACTACGAATAAGTAATGCTATAACAACATGGGACTACAGTACTACTTCCGTAAAAAATAAATCAAATTAATTGAACGATATTTTATGAACAAATCTTTACGTGACTTGCAAAAGAAGTGTCAAGTTATAAAAGTCACGCCTTTAGGGTGTGTTAGACTTGAAAATTTTCAACTAGTGATTTTTTTTAAATATAGCCTGACCAGTGCCTATTTGGACCTGAGATAATGTCGCTGCACGGAAAAAAAAACTTAGCTGTAGTAACTACAAATTAGTTGTGATAGCTAAATTCCTTACAAACTATACGGACAGCTAAGTTATTAGCTACTATAGCAAAGTGTTTTTTGCTACTAAAACTTAGCTGTGATAGCAAATATTTTTAGCTGTAATCACTTCGAATCATAGAAAAGTTAGCTGTGGCAGCTAACTATATTGGCTAAATTTAGCTGTGGCTGCTAACTGTATTAGCTGTATTTAGCTGGGACAGCTAAGTATTTTATCGAAATTTAGCTGTGGCTGCTAACTATTTTAGCAGTGGCAGCTAATTTTATTAGCTATATTTAGCTGTAGCTGCAAAAGAAATTAGCCGCAGCTGCTACTTACTTTGACTGCGACAGCTAAAATTATTCGTTGCCATGAAAGATAATATTAGCTTTAGCAACTATGTCAGTTTGATAATCTATCGAATTGTCTTAGCGGCATTTGACAATGATCTTAGCTGTAGCTGTGAATTGCATTTGTTACTATAACTATGAGTTTTAGTTGTGAGTTGTAATCGGTTTAGCTGTGACAGCTAAAATGATTTGTAGCCATGGAAAATAGTGTTAGCTATAGCAACTAAGTCAGTTTGATACTTTGACGAATTACCTTATCGGCATTTGACAATGACCTTAGCTGTAGCTGCGAGTTAGATTTGTTACTGTAACTAAGAGTTTTAGTTACGAGTTGTAATCGGATTAGCTGCGACAGCTATAATAATTTGTAGCCATGGAAAATAGTGTTAGCGATAGCAACTAAGTCAGTTTGATACTTTGACGAATTACCTTATCGGCATTTGACATTGATTTTAGCTGTAGATGCGAGTTAGATTTGTTACTGTAACTAAGAGTTTTAGTTACGAGTTGTAATTGGATTAGCTGCGACTGCTAAAATTATTTGTAACCATGGAAAATAGTGTTAGCTATAGCAACTAAGTGAGTTTGATACTCTATCAAATTACCTTGGCGGTTATCGATAAAAATTTAGCTGTGGCTGCTAATTGGGTTTGTTACTTTAACTAAGGGGTTTAGTTGCGTGGTGTAATTAATTTGTTGACACGACTAAAATGATTCGTCGCATGGAAGATAGTTTTAGCTGTAGCAGCTAAGTAAATTTGTCACTCTATCGAATTAATTATAGCTGTGGCTGTGAATTGGGTTTGTTACTTTAACTAATCCACTTAGTTAAAGTAACAAACTCAATTCGCAGCCATAGGGAATTAGGTTTAGCTGTGATTGTGAATTGAGTTTGTTACTTTAACTAATTCAGTTAGTTGAAATAACAAACCTTATTCACAGTCACAATTAAAACTCACTCGATAAAGTCTTAAAACGCAGTTGCTGCAGCTCAAATTATCTTTCATGCGACTCATCGAAATATAATTATCGCCTTAACAGTAGGGTAAGCTGCATGAAAGATGATTCAGCTGCTGCAACTAAGTCAATTTGATACTCTATCGAGTCATAATGATACGATAAAGTCAAAATAAACTTACTGCTACCGCTGTTGCTAAAAATAACATAGTTACAAATAATTTTGGTGTCCTTAATTAAGTCATCACGCAAGTAAGTTTCATGTTATGAAAAAAAAAAACAAATGCAGAAATCATTGTAATAACATTATATTTATTATGAAAGAGGTGTTATATTGTATCTTAGGACACTCATTCACTGCGAGAATACTCTTGTAATATCATATAACAGTGTTACATTATTAATAACATTATTTGTATTTTGTACCGTATTGTATTATTTGTATATTGACTAATATACCGCTGTAAAGTCTAGTATCTAAGCTGTTCAATAACAAAAAGCGAGTGATGCTTGCGGTGCGTATAGCTGGTTAAAACATTACTTTAAAATACCTTTAACTGGTACCGCAGTCGGTATTTTAAAGTAGTGTTACCAGTCTTAAAAATACTTTCGGTTTCGGGGCGACCAATATCGGATTTTACCTCTATTTTAATTATACACGTTAGTTTTTAGGTTCATTAATACAGAACACTAGTTCAGACTACTATTGGCTATGTGCACGTCTGAAACGTCAAACGTCAAAGGTCCCGAGGCAATGTCAAAACTCAGAGATGTCAAATAATGACATATGAATATTTTATTTACTTTAGTAAACTAGAAAGACCCCGTATTGGAAATTTTACTGAAATAAATAAGAGAATAAATAAATACATACAATCGAAACAAATCGTAGGAAACCGTTAAGAAACCAATAGAAAACGTGAAAGTAAATTTGACAGTGGTCCCCGGTAAGTACACATTTCTGCCATGGTGTGCGCTACGATCGCCTAGCTTACCCCCACCACCTACTTCGCACATAGCCAATAGAAAAAGCTGGCTGATAAAATTGTAAAACAAGACAAAAATTGCAGTTTTAGACATGATACTCAGAAAAACAAGAAACAAAGCATTTTGTTTTATAAAATAGATACTATAACTCTTGGAAGTGGGAGAGGTATAAAAAAAGTCTTTCAATAGTTAAAGAGGGATCGAAAAACTCATCGATGACGAGCACATATCATCACCAATTTTATGACAATTTCTAGTTATCTATCATTGATTTTACTTATGAAATTACGATACAACCCCCATACGTACGGGTGGTTTCTACTTAGATTAACTTTGTTGAAAGAATCAATGGAAATCCACTAATACACGGTCAATTTTCCAGCTCTAGAATGTTCTGATGGAATCTATAGAGATTGGTACTTCATTAACAACTATTTACTACAGTTTATTTATACCTAATTACCTACCTACTCAGGGACAACTTAAGAGGAAAGTTCATAATACATGATGAACGAGTTTTTCAATTAATACAATTACAGGAAGCTTATTGAAAAACTCTCTGTGGACGACGCCCTCCCACAGCACCGTACCCTTGGATAGCTCGAGGAGCGTAAGGTTCCTGCCCACCCGTCTCAGCGGGTCGCGGTGCGTCACAGGTTCTGCGAGCGCGTGAGGAATAGCGGGCAACGCTCCTTGTGCGGCGATTACGCGGTTCACTATTTCGCCTAACGTTCGAAATGAAAACAACTCGGATCACGACACTTATTTATTTACACCACTAAGCACTAAACTAAGCGTTACAACTAAGCCTACACGTACACTGAGCACTACTGGTCACCACTGCACTGTTCACTTCTCTTCTCTTCCCTTTTCCGGATTTAGGACTCGGATACTGAACTCAATACACACACACACACTGCTCTCGCCTACTCGGGTCGTCTCTCAGACCTGTTTGGGTCCGGGGAGGCTTTACGTGGCTTAGCCACTTTCAGCGGGTTCCGTCGCCGTCCGCAACAACGGACGGGTGGCTAGGGTGAGCAGAGCTCGTAGAGTCCGGTGGTGGGGTCATCTGCTTCTTCCGTCGGCGAGGTCAAGCCCTGCCGGGTGAGTCCCCGTTAGGGGAGGCCCAGCGAGCGACACTCGAGCCGACGGAGCAGGAACGTCCAGGTCTTCATCAGGATGGGGCGGGTGGGTCCGTTTGGACCAGGTCCCGCGGTAGGGCCCTCTTGTCGGGCGGCCTCCTATGGTAGGGGGCTATATTTTGCAGGTGGGGCTGGCGTGAGCCGTCCGCACGCTGGAACATAGTCCTGGCTAGTCCGGTGATAAAGTCATCCAGGTGGTCAATTTTCAGGTCCCTATGCAGCACCGCGTTGCTCACGTAGAAGTGGGCTCCGGTGGCCGCGCGCAGTGAGAGTGCTTGTTGGGCGCGCAGCCTTCGCCTTCCGCACTCTCCCACCAGCGCGTACCACGCGGGCGCTGCATAGGTTAGGCGCGGCCTAATGTATGCCTTGTAGATGCCGATCTTGGCGCGAAGTGGCAGGTTTGACTTTATCACCGGGTTGAGTAGGGCTCGTGCCGCACGTGTCTGGGACACTACGTTCTTCACGTGGGCGGCCATAGTGAGCAGTCGGTCGATGGTGACCCCCAAGTACTTCACCGTCCGCTGCCATGGAATCCGTTGTGCCATTAGTGTCAGTTCTGGACACTGCTCTCCGTTCGGGTCATCACTCAGACCTGTGAGGGTCCGGGGAAGCCTTTCGTGGCTGGGCCACTTTTGGCGGTGTCAGGCGCCGTCCGCAAATACGGACGGGTGTCTGGGGTGAGCTATGCTCGTCAGGATCTGTGGTGGGGTCGTCTACTTCGTCCGTCGGCGAGGTCAAGCCCTGCCGGGTGAGACCCCCTAAGGGGAGGCCCAGCGAGCGACCTCGAGCCGACGGCACTGCAGGAACTTCCTAGTCTTCATGAATGTTTCCGCGGAGCAGGTCGCGCGGTAGGGCCCGTTTGTCGGGCGGCCGAGAGTGATAAGGGGCGATGTTTTTGAGGTGGGCCTGGCTCGATCCATCCGCTCTCTCAAACATCGCTTTGGCTAGCCTAGTGATGAAGTCGTCAAGATTTTCTATGCCCAGGTCTCTGTGCAGCACCGCGTTGCTCACATAGTAAGCGGCGCCGGTGGCGGCGCGCAGGGAGAGCGACTGTTGCGCGCGTAGTCGCTTCCTTTTGCACTCTCCCACCAGCGCGTACCACGCGGGGGCTGCATAGGTGAGCCTGGGTCTTATGTAGGCTTTAAAGATACCAATCTTGGTTTTCAGTGGTATTTGCGACTTCATCACTGGGTAGAGAAGCGCTCGGGCTGTGCGCGTCTGCGCGATGACATTTTTGATGTGGGTCGTCATGTTGAGTAGCCGATCGATGGTGACGCCCAGGTACTTCACCGTCGGTTGCCAGGCGATGCGTTGACCCATGAGTGTAAGTTCAGGTGGGAGGTTCAGTTTTGGGCTCAGGGTAATGGCCTGAGTCTTCGCCACGTTTACCCTGAGCCTCCAGTTGTCCAGCCATTGGGGAAGTGCGTCCAGTGTGCGTTGGATTTTTATTGCCGCGTGCGGTAGTTTGATGGACGTCGCTATGTAGGCGGCGTCGTCGGCGTATAGTGCGAGTGAGGATCCTTCGCACACTGGAATGTCATCCGTGTAGCGCGCGTACAGCACGGGTGACAGGCAGCTCCCTTGTGGTACCCCGGCGGTTATGGGCCTTCTTGTGGATGTGACATCTTCTACTGCCACTTCGAAGATTCGTCCTTCTAGGAAGTCTGCCACCGTGTGGATGACGCGGCGTGGAGCTGGGGTAGTGAGCAGCTTGTGGACCAGGCCTGGATGCCAGACCCGGTCAAAGGCTTTTTCAATATCCAGGAACACTGCCACTGCGTGTTCCTTTTTATTGCGCGCTGCCGCTGCAGTGTGCAGAACCTTCGCTATCTGCAGCGTTGTGGAGTGTTCGGCTCTGAAGCCGAACTGCTCTTCGCGGGGCTCAATGTGTGGCGCTAGATGTCGGAGGAGGAGCCGTTCGAACACCTTGGAGGTCGTGGGCAGCAGGGTGATTGGACGGTAACTTCCTGGTTGCAGGGTGTTTTTTCCCGGCTTGGGCAGCATTATGACTCTCCCCAGCTTCCAGGGGTTGGGAAAGTGGCATGTTCTCATGATCCCGTTGAAGAGCCGCGTCAACGTCGCGATGGCTCGCGGGGGGAGGTGACGCAGCGCCTCATTTGGGATCATGTCTGGTCCTGGGGCCTTCCGAAGCTGGGTTCGTCGTATTGCCCGTTGGATCTGGCCTGGGGTAAAAATAATCCGGTCCTCGTCTGGTAGCGGCGGTTGTCGGAGGTGTTCCTGTATTTCCTCTTCCACCTGCTCATTGTGGGCTGCATTTGTGGAAGGGTTCGGCCTGAACTGCTCCTCCAGGTAGTTTGCGAAGATCTCCGCGCGGTCTTTCGCTCGGTACCTGGGTGTGCCGTCTGGGGCCATGAGTGGGCGTACGGGGGCTGGTTTCCCGCTTACGCGGCGGCACAGGCGGTGTATGCCGCTCCAACCTTCATCGATGGCTGAGTCAACGCCCTCGAGCCAAGTATGGTGGGAATATGCTGCGAGGCTTTTTCCAATCTTCTCGGCGAGGGCGTTGAGACGGGACTTTAGAGTTGGGCACTGTGTTCTGTTATACAGTCGTCGCATTCTCTTCTTTTCGTCAATGAGGGTTAGGATGTGGTGGGGGACTCCTCTTCTGGTGTCTCCTCGGCTGGGTCCACTGGTCGTGATTGTGGCTGTCTTTATGGCGGCTTGGGCGTCTTGGGCGAACAATTCGGCGAGTCGGTCAACCTCCTCAGCAGTGTTCGCTGGGAAGGATGATGAGCGTTCGGCCATGTATTCTGCAAATTTCGCCCAGTCGGTCTTTTTCCTTTTTGCGTGGGTTCCAGTCTTGGTGGCGCCAGTTTCGAGTTTTAGGACCACAGGTTGGTGGTCCGAAATTGTGTGGTCGTCTAGTACCTGCAGTTCCGGCCAGACTGACAGATTCTTGACGGCTGCTAGGTCGATTTCGTCTGGCATGTACATCGTGCTGTATGGGTAGTGGGTGGGAACCTCCGGGCCCACAACCGTGTACCCCTTTCGCTCGGCGTGGTTCAAGAGTCTTCGGCCCGTCGGACAGATCCTGGTCGAGTTCCAGGCCGTGTGTTTGGCGTTGAAGTCGCCGGCAATGATGGTGGGAGCACTCGACTCCAGGATCTGCTCGATGTCATTCTCGGAGAAACTGTTGCCAGGCGGTCGGTAGTAGGCGTAGACCCGCATATGCTGGCCTCCGGCGTGAACCTCCACTCCCAGCGCGTAACTCTTTCTGAGGTCTGTCAGGGTGGGGAGGGGCTGGTGTACCACACGTCTGTTTACGAGTACTGCCAGCCCTCTGTAGGCATTTCCCTGGGGTGATACTTCGTCCTGGCGGTAGACGATACAGTTGGCTATTTTTAGAGGGTCTTCCTGCCTGAGGTGGGTTTCGGAGATTAGTGCCACATCAATCTGCTCTCTCTTCATGATATTTGACAGGAGCTCCTTCTTAGTGCGGCTTAGGCCTCCGGCGTTCCAGTATAATATCCTTAGGTGGCTAGCCATCTTGGTATAAGTCGGCCAGTCCCCTAAGGATAATAGGGACCGGGTTCGCTCCAGTTTGTACTGCCGCCAAGACGTTTTGCAGTATTGTGATGCATTCCGCTATCACTCTGCTCCTGACGTCTTCCAGGTTTGCTGGCGGGTTGGTTTGTGGGCGTGGGGCCTGCCTGCTCCCTTTCGGCACAGTTTCGGCCTGTTGGGCTGGCTGGGCCGGTAGCGGCGGCTGTGGCGGCGGTGGTAGTAGTGGCTGTGGTTGGGCGGCGGACGTTTCTTCTTTCTTCCTTCCACCCCTCCCCCTTGGGCGGCGGCGTCCGGGTGCTCCGTCGTTAGCTTTTGCCATTAATGAGTTGGCAGCATTCTCGTCTTCCTTCACTACGTTCGGTTGGGCGATAGTCTGCCCCTGCCGTGACGTAGTGAGTGGGGCGGTTCCGGCTTTTTTGTGCCTTGCTTCTCGGCGGTAAACGGGACAGCTAATGTTGTTCGCTGTGTGCGCGCCGCCGCAGTTTGCGCAGGTTCCGGGTTCGGTTCTTGAGCGTTCGCACTGGCTGGCGAAGTGAGGGCCCGCACAGCGGACACATTTTAATGGGCGGTGGCAGCCCGTGGAGGCGTGGCGGAAGCCCTGGCACCGGTGGCACTGTGCCGGTCCCCTCCTTCCGCGCCAGGCCTCCACTACTACGCCCGGCATTCCTAATAATTCCCGGACCTGGTAAATGGCCGGGATAGTGTCGTCGGTTTTCCGGATTTGCGTATAAAATACGCATCCCGGTCTCCCTTCCCTGGCCTTTACGTGCCGGGTATAAATGGCTTCGTATCCCAGGTCTCTCAGTCCTTCCGTGATTAGTTCCGGGTCAGTATTGGCAGGGAGGCCCCTAACGCATACCTTGAGGGGGATTTCCGCCTCTGGGGAGTAAACCTGCCATGACAGTATCACTCCTTGGGTCGCTAAATCCTCCTGGAGGGCCTCGAGGTATCTCTGCACGGTTCGGTACTCCGTTTCGTCGGCGGGTATAAATCGGATACCGTTTCCGTAGGGTTTCGCGTTCGGGTAGCGCCCTAGTTTCCCTTTTATTTCGCGGAAGTGGCGGGGCCATTCCGGGAAATTGTCGACGGTGATGGGCCGGGGGCGTTTTTCCCGTCGTTGTGGCTGGACCGGTGGTGGGGCTGCGGTTTGTGCCTCTTCTTTGTCGACGACTTCTTCGGTCTCTGAGTCGTCGTCGTTCTCCGGCTCGTCTGCGTCTTGTGCCATGTCCATGGGGGACAGGTCTAGGCGCGGGAGGTGTTGCGCTTGCTCACTTTCCGGGGGCGATGAGAGTGTACGTTTGCCCCCGAATGGCGGTGGCGCTATGTTTTTCGGCGCTGTTGATGTAGGGGTCTGCACCAGTGGCGGCGATGTGGGAGTTTGTTGGTGTGTCTGGCTAGTGGTGGGGGCTGGTATTTGCCAGCCGATTTGTGGGGGTTTGTTCCCCTTAGGTCTGATTGTGGGAGGCTGCGGTTGTGGTGCAGTCTCTTTTTTCTCTGGCGTTCGCGGCGCGGGTGTCGGCAGCGACGCCACGCGGGGCGTCGCGCTGGGCGGCGGCGCCGTGCGGGGTGCGGATGGGGCCTTGCCCGCTCCGAGGGCGGGCGGCGGTCGCGATGACACTGCTCTCGCTGCAAACCAGGCCTGTTTTTATGCCACAATCTGGGCCCGCAATTAGTGGGGATGTCTTCACGAGAATAGGCGTGGTTTAGAACGAGACAGACTGAAAATATCCCTTTCACACCCTTCTAGAAAGTTCTTGAAAAATCCCTCTTTCCTGATTGGTGGATTTACTTGGGCGACAAACTTTGCCAACTTCCCTGCTTCTACATTACTCGCTGTCCGCGACTCTCGCGGGCTCCGGTTTTAATTTATTTCTCTAAAACTTGCGTTCGAGTTTGAGTTACTAGTTTTCCCTTTTCGACAGACCTTATCGTGGTCCGATTTACGCCGGGGTTCCTCGGCTTAGCTGTCGACAAAGATTTTGCGCGTACGCAAAATAAAAGTTGGTCGCCCATTACAACTAAACCCTACGGTCTGGATATTCATTTTCTTTACAAAAGTTAGATATTACCAAGTCTCAATTTTCAATATACTTTTTAACATTCCAGGTGTGTCCGTTTCGAGCGCAGAGCTGAAAATGCGCCGTTTCCGGCACCCTCGATACGTCTTCTGTCTCTTTCTAACAGAGCTTGTAAATATGACTGGCGCGCTGTAGCGTCAGCTCATTATGTTCTCGGCGCTCGTTCCGGACACTCTTCTCCGACTTATGCTGCTTATCCGATGTACAAAACGATCACTTTACATTATCATACGTTCCTTATAGCTAATTAGCACATTAAGATTAACACTACAGCGTCTCTGTCGCAACTTCTAACGCGTCCATTCTCGCACACAATTTATTCACTTAGCACCATTTGGAAGATTTCCGTGGCTGTCCGTAACACTCTCAATGATGTTGTCTTCGTCCGGTACTGCAAACAACTGACGACCAAGCGTAAGGCCCCGTTGTAAACAGTTTTCCTTATTATGCAGGTTGGTTGGCAGGACTCCAGCAATAAACTGAAAAATTAAAACATTTGTAAGACACGTAGATGAGGACCTCACAATTCACATAGAATACGTGTGAAGTTATAAATAATAATAAAAAAATATATATTATAGGTCATTTTTTTTACACAAATTGAACTAGTCCCATAGTAAGCTCAATAAGGCTCGTGTGACTAGACGACGATATATTTAATAGATATATACTCAAATACATAAAAAAAACATGCAAGTCTCAGGAACAAATGTTTTTGCTCACCACAGAGACAAAAGCCCTTACCAGGATTAGAACCCGGGACCTCTAGCTTCGGAGGCAGTGTTACTACCAACTAGGCTAAACAGGTCCACGTCAGTTAGCCTGAAGTTATTATGATAAACTACTTACTTTTATATATTTAATACAGCCATATTTAGTTTCCAATCTTGATAGCCTCTCTTGCCTTCATAGCCTCCATTCATAGCAATATTAATTGGAAGTAACATTGGAACGGCTCTCAGATGGTTAAATTTGTTTTCCTTCTGCAAACAAAAAGGACAAAATTACCCGATTTATTTATAATATAATAAAATATTATTGATATATTAGGATGATAGCGTCGGCTAATCGTTATAAAGGTGCATTGCAGCGTCAAATCACTTAAATCCATTTCTGCGGAAATAAAATTGAAATATAATGGACATTTAAGCATTTAGTAAAACTATACTACTTTGGTAATAACCAAAGGAACAAAATAAAAGTAACACTTATAAAAGTTACAAAACAAAATGCTTTACTAACTTTCTGTAGCTGTGTTAATTGAAACTATGTAACTTTCATCGTTCATCTTGTATTATGAATATTCCTTCAATTTTGTCCCTGAGTATATTATATAAACTGTAAGTAAATAGTTGTTAATTAAGAACCAGTCTATAGCCGTCAGAACATTTTGAGAGCTGGAAAATTGTTCATGTGTTGTGGATACCCATTGACCCTTTCAACATATATAGTCTATTTCGTTTAAAACCTTACATACAAATAATATCTTATTTAGCAGTTGTAGCAAATAATATAAACTAAAGTTTGAGAGTTGTAGCAAATAATATAAACTAAAGTTTCACATAAGTCTGATTTGCTACTACCACTAATATATTATTGCTGTTCATTGCAAAGGAAATTCGGTGGTGTGACTAAAATATTTAGCTACAACACGACACACATGTTGTAGTCGGGTTGCTTACACGATTGCATTCTTACTTGCATACTTGGAAGTATGCAAGTAAGAAAGTTTGATTGCTTACTCGCATGCTTCTTTGAAAATGCCTATGGTTCACGTGAGCGAAGCCGGAAATAAAAGCTAGTTTTCTATAAAAATAGACTTTAAAATTAAGTAAATAGCTTAAAGAACAAACAAAACTACAAACCTTTTCTGAATGTCAAGTCTCTACTCTTGTTTTACAATTTCGGCGTAGCTTTTGTGTATACTTATGTAAGTATAGTACCTAGTCAGTTAATTTATTTTCCATATTATTTCATCTTGTTTTGCAGTTTTAATTTTCGCATGAATGTTATCCTCTCGCCAATCTGTGGAAAGAGTTATTCGGTCATCACACAGACAAACAGAAAGATTCAATCCTTTCATCTTAAAACACAAGATAAATAGTTTCTAATAATAATGATAATAAATATAATAACTAAGTGACGAAAAATTCATTGGCAGATGCTCAAGTCAGCCTATGTAAATCCCACTGCTAGGCACGGCAGGCTCTTCTCATTGATGAGGGAACGAGCATTAGTCCCCACGCTCGCCTAGTGTGGATTGGGGACTTCACATGTCACTTCTTTGAATGTCATCAATGGGAGAGGCTTGTGCCCAACAGTGGGACGTATGCTAATTGATAATGATTCCGTACTTACGCTATGCATGATGTGAATGAATTATATATTCAGCGGTAAAAATGGCCCAAAACAAAGTAATCACGCTAACACAAACTTAAGAACCTCACTATTGCAGAATCAGACAAGCACTCGACCAAAAATTGACATTGGCTGGAGCCAATGCCAACTTAATGGCCCAAGCCTGTGTTCGCCATATGAACAATAGAATATATAGAAAAAACTACATTATACTATTCACTTACCTTTAAATTTCTCAATATTTTTTTGCTTCTAGTACCAGCGATGTAGGAGTTAGGAAAAATCCAGGGTTTCGTTCTGGTCCTCCATTTCTGTTTTGACTTTTCACTAGATTCTTATTACATTTAACTTTTTAGTAGATTCACCTTTAAATTTTGAGGTTTACACACTGAACTGCTTTTCTTCTATATTCAATTAAATATAAATACATCTTTGAAGCATCTGAGCGGCAGCGGCTCGAGTAGAGTGCCGAAACGCGTCACTTGAAAGCTAGCAGCGGCAGCGCCAGTGTTGCCAGCGCAGACGTTTAAATTGCCGTGTGCGCTAAGTGAAATTGCCGTTTTCGTATGGAAAATGGCCTATTGCCTGCCGTAGCAACGACATCCAATAAATCCTCAGTGGTACTAGTTACTTCTAAACTTTCTAAAGTGACTAAAATAAAATAACTGACTTGGCTTTACATGAGATTTCACATATTTTTACGGCGGATGGTTTTCGTAGCGTAATACTTGTTTTTTTTAGCTTTTATTTAACTTGCATTGTTCGTATGTCAGTATGTAAATATAGTATGTAAGTTGTCATCGAAATGTGCAATTCTTTATTCAGCCTGTCTATTTCCAATATTGATGGAAAACAAAGTCACGAGAGACCGTCAAAGTACCTAAACTTTATTGGCATGCAAGTTTTTATAAAGTTCTCAGTGACTTAAAAACTAAAAAATATGCGAAAATGGTACTTATAAGGTATGTTTATTTTACCAGCAAATAATATTATTTTAGAGAACTGGAAAACAGTCGAAAATTTTCATTTTCTATTACCCACCAACTTAGTATTGCATACGGACAAACAAATATTTTTTACACGAGTACGGTGGTACGGAACCCTCGGTTTGGATGTCCGACTGGCTGTTTTTAGGGTTCCGTAAAACTTTTGAAAAATTGCTCGTTGTGTTCATCAGGCGCTGTTCTTAAAATGTATGGGAATACTGATATCCGACTCGCACTTGACCAAAATTCTACTTGATATTATTTAACGTTCTTATTATTATTACTGACTAGCGGCCCGCCCCGGCTTCCCACGGGTATTTAACGAAAACTTCAAAACTAAAAATTATAATATACACACTTTTTAGTGTGTATATTATAATTTTTAGTTTTGAAGTTAAGCATTCCTAATTTTTTTGTAAATATAACATAGTCGATGTGACCCGAGGATAGTGTTGCTTTCCAACAGTGAATGTTATTTTTTTAAATCGGTCCAGTAATTTCGGAGCCTATTCAATGCAAGCAAATTTTTTTACACTTTGGGTTACATTATTGAAATTTTAGTCATGAGCTTATTCAATGCAAACAAACAAACAATAAAATCTTTCCTCTTTATTATTAGTGTAAATTTATTGGAAATATAGAATATGTCACCCGGGGATAGTGTAGCTTTCCAACAGTGACATAATTTTTCAAATCGTTTCAGTAGTTTCGAAGCATATTCAATGCTAACAATTTATTTTTACACATTGGGTTAGATTATTGGAATTTTAGTAAAGATCCCTAACTTTTTTGTAAATTTAATATAACCTATGTCACCCGGGGCTAGTGTTAGCTTTCCAACACTGAAATATTTTTTCAAATCGGTTCTGTAGTTTCGGAGCCTAATCATTGCATATTTTTTTACATCTTGGGTTACTTTATTGAAATTTTAGTGAGGATCCCTATTTTTTTGGAAATATAATATAACCTATGTCACCCCGGGGATAGTGTTAGCTTTCCAACAGTGAAAGAATTTTTCAAATTTGTTCAGTAGTTTCGGAGCCTTTTAAATGCAAACATTTTTTTTTACACCTTTGGTTACATTATTGGAATTTAAGTAAGGGTCCCTAATTTTCTTGGAAAAATATTATAGCCTATGTCACTCGGGGATAGTGTAGCTTTTCAACAGTGAAAGAATTTTTCAAATTGGTTCAGTACTTTCGGAGCCTTTTCAATGCAAACAATTTTTGTATACTTTGGGTTACATTATTGGAATTTAAAAAGGGTCTCTAATTTTCTTGAAAAAATATTATAGCCTAAGCCTAGGAAGCCTGGATAAGAATAGCGGCAGACATACAACAGTGGAAGGAGTTGGAGGAGGTCTTTGCCGGAAGGCACACCGAAATAAGAGACATTTTGTGATTTTTCTAGCTTATATGTTTATTATTACTATTTTTTATGTCAAAACTAACATTATTCGGGAAATAAAGGCTATATTATTATTATTATTCCCTCTTTATTCATTTTTTCTCTTACATAAGGTTTTTACAATATTTCTATAAAAAGTAAAATATAAAACAATATTTACAAAACATAAAATCATTATAAAAACCTAACCTAGGGTGCCGCCGGCAGCGAGGCAGGGCCGAAGCTACCGGTGGTTAGGGCGACAGAGAGAGGAACCTCCTGACTATTCGCGCCGTGTCCAGGAGTGCCGCCTTCTGTATCTGACCCTTGACCCAGCCATCTAGCGAGAGTCTCTTGAGATGTTGGTCGAGACTCTTCGCTATTAGACCGTTCGCGGAGACGACTATCGGGACAATGATCGTTGAATCAACATCCCACATGGCGGTTACCTCGTGTGCCAGGTCTAGGTACTTGCTAGATTTGTCCTTCTCAGCCTTCACGAGGTTCTCGACATGGGGGATGGTGATGTCAACGAGTATTGCCTGGCGCCTCAATCGATCTGTCAGCACGATATCAGGCTTGTTAGCTACAATAGTCCTGTCCGTGATGACAGATCGATCCCAATAGAGCGTTATTATTATTATTAAGTAACCAATACCAAGTTAACGTAAAGCTCGTATCTCACCATCGCTTCAGTAGTGAGATACAACGTTTTTAAGAGTACTTACTGATAGATCAATTACTCTATGACTTGGTTGTCGTTATCACCCGGCGATATGTGACGTTTGTACATACTTAGGTTAAAAGATCTTTATTTCTCATAAGAATAATACATATTCACTTACATGAGAGCGCTCGTGGCCCAGCGGCACCCGCCTACCGCGTGCGGTATGCGAGGTTAAGCAATGTGGGCGCAGGTTAGTTCTTGGATGGGTGACCGCTTTGAGTGGTTACTAACTGAGCGCTCTCGTGCTTTGGAAGGCACGTTAAGCCGTTGATCCCGGCTGCTGTCTACAACAGCAGTCGTTAAGCCAAGTTAGAGGCCTTCGGGCGGCTTGAGAACTTCCAACAGTCAAGTTGCCCACTCGACAAAGGGGGGTCTAAGTTGCACCACGTCCGTAGGGAATACCCACCGTTACCCTACACGTGACCCCTGGGTGGTGCTAAAAGTGCAACAAAAACTGGCAACCGTACTTGTCTTCTCGAAGATCTCACGGTTCGTAAATAAATGCCATACAATTAAATTAAAAAATAGTGTAGCTTTCCAACAGTGAAAAAACATTTCAAAGCGGTTCAGTAGTTTTGCAGTCTATTCAATGCAAACAAACAAACTAACAAATCTTTCCTCTTTATAATATACGTATAGATAAAAAAAAATGAAAAAATATTATTTAAATTAAATTAAAAAGGTTATAATAAAGCGTCTAATGTTGTATAGATAATAGTTTCAAACCCTTCGTTCGCGAGTCCGACTCGCACTTGGCCAGTTTTTATAAACTCTCTTTTCTTTGATTCAAATATTTGTAGGCTATGTCACTTCCACAACAAGACTTAAAATTCGTCAAGCCGTTATATGCCCAGCTACATACATCCATCATCATCATCATCCTAGCGTTATTCCCAGTGCAGTTGTATCTTGAAGGATGATTGGGGTTAGCTACCTAATCCCAAGAATTGGCGTAGGCACTAGTTTTTACGGAAGCGACTGCCATCTGACCTTTCAACCCAAAGGGGAAACTAGACCTTATTGGGATTAGGCTTGTCAAGTGAGTGGGCAACTCTACTGTTAGAAGTTCTCAAGCCGCCCAAAGGTCTCTAACTAGGCTTAACTACTGCTATCATAGACAGCAGCCGGGATCAACAATATAACGTGCCTTCCAAAACACGGGAGCGCTTAATTAGTAACCACTCAAAGCGGTTACATATCCAAGGACTGACCCCGCCCGACATTGCTTAATCTCGCATACCGCTCGCGGTACGCGGGCGCCACTGGGCCACGAACGCTCCAATATCAAGCCCTGAATATTCGTTGTACGATTTTGGGAATTTAAGTTAGCTGCTGTGTTTTTGCTATTTAAGCTACAGTTATTAATAATTGGATAATAGTATCAGGATTAGCCAAATTTGATTCTATCCTGTGGATACCCATGACTTCGCGAAATTTAACCCCCTGTGCTTGGCAGCCCTGGAGGTCTCCGACCACAGACCGGCCTATTTTTTGTGCTGCTCGCGGCGCCCGCTTCTCCGTTACCGCGCGTACCTTGCGACCCCCACAATAACTCGAAATATAAAACCCTTCTTACGACGCAGTTGGGTAAAAATGATAATAGGTAAAAGTGATAATGATAGTAGGTAGGTACTTTGCTTTCAGTAGTAGTGCTGTTAAACCTGGCATGAATTCGGATAGAAATAAACACATAAAGAGCTTATTTCGTTTAACTTCTTTTAAAGTCGAATATTTCTTTTAATTTTTTTATAAATCAAGATTTTTTATACATAGAGAGTTAAATAAAATGTAATTCCCGTCTTTTACTAGAAAATACTGGCGTTTCTTAATGGCAACACTTGCTACGTTACTTTTCCCGCGTGAAACTCGAAAACATTCGTCGTAGTAGCAAAATGCATCTTAGCTACTGCAAGTAATATGACATTCGTTGGCATAACTAAAACATTCGAGCTTATAAACATTTTTTGTGCCGGTGGGCACGGCACGTGTCGCTATAATGCTATGCGCTGAGCAGTTACAATGATTTTATTACGAGTTTTAGGATTCCGTGGTGAAAAAGGAACATTGTTTCGCCATGTTCGTCCGTCCCTTCGCGGCTTAGCTTAGTAATCGTAACTACTAGAAAGCTGTAATTCGGCATGAGTATACATATTAATCACGCCGACAAAATGGTAAAATTAAGTCTTGAAAAACATTTTTTTTTCGTTTGCAAAATCCATCGTCTCAGGAATCTGATTGCGTGATATTAAACTTAAAATATTAATATCAGGCAATCACGAAGCGCTTTAAAAAGCTATTTTTGTTAGAGTTATGCATTTTCAATACGCTACAAAATGACACTCGGCCACGCCTACAAATCCCTACACAAGTCCAGTGCGTATAACTACCTACCGCGCGATACTTTCGATTATATGGCAACAGAATCTATGTTATATAGATAGGCACATGGTAATCTGTATATTGAGGACTGTAGAAGCGGTTAGAAAATTTCAAATGTGCATTTCGAGCATGATATAGGTAGGTACATAATTATGTTCTGTTGCATCCTGAAGGATGCCTGGGGCTTGCTACCTTATCCCAAGAATTGGCGTAGACACTAGTTTTTACAGAAGCGACTGCCATCTGACCTAGGTAGGTACATACTAAACCTACATATTAAAATTATTATATGTATACACTGCTGGATTGGGAACGGAAGGACGTGTTAAGAAATAGGTAGTTACATACTTAGGCACTTAGTTTTAAATCTAATAAGTACGTAAACATTTCATTCTTCATCTTTCATTCTAGTTGATAATTCATTAAGTTTTAATAATTTAATCATTATGATAAAAACCATTTAAAAATACTTTCAATATAGGTAAATATGTGTACATCTTTAATAAGGTGTTACTACTGACACGTCAATTATTAACTAAAAAGAGAAAAACAAGCTCCTTATTCTTGATAATTATGGAATTGTGTTAGAGCAATGTAGGTAGTAATTAATAGGTTGCATGTGTTTATAAACTCTAAATTGCTTTAACCAACTTGTTTTTAATGTTCTTATAGCTTAAGATCTGTAACGTTTTGGCGACTAGCTGTTAGTTGCAGACATGTACTCGGAAAAGTGAAATACCTAAATACTCATAAGTTATTTTCAATAAAGTTTTTTTAATTTCATATCCAACTATGTATATTCTTATAAATGAAATAAAACTTGAATTCATAATAAAAAAAAAAAGATTTGGGTAAATTGATATTTTACTGATGTTTCGTCGCTAGGTTACTCTCGGATATCATCTATTTATCAGACTGTGCGGAGGATTCTCTTTAAGCTGGTCCATCATTACACGGGTTTTTCTTTCATGGAAAATGCACTTGAATTGGCAGAAATGTATCCTGATGATTTGATAGTTTTAAAATGCATACATTTTAATGCCACATTTTTTCTGTTCTGAAGGGGTTTCTGTTATATTCCTTCTGCCTAAACCAGACTTGGATTGATTGTACAACGATCGACTTTGTACTAGGGTATCGGGTAGTACTCGTAGTAATCAATTGGGAGCAGTTGCAGCAAACAATATTAGCTAAAATTGTGAAAAATTTAGTCTCTGGTACAAAATATCCTTAACAGCCTCACATAAGTTGGGTATTCTAATACTGCTACTATATTATTGCTGTTCATGGCGTAGAAAAGTAGGTGGTGTGACTAAGATTTTTAACGACATTAGCGAAGGATTGCCTCGCAGTTGTAACAATATTCGGCTAATATTCGCCAATTTTTTTTTGCTGTTCATTGCATAAAAATCGTTGTTGTGGATTTTGAGCAAAATCGTATGTTTATTTAGCAGTTGCAGCAAATAATATTTGTTAAAATTTGTGAAAAGTTAGTCACAGCTAGAAAATGTTCTTAGCAGCCTCACCTAAGTCTGATTTGCTACTACAGCTAATATATTATTGCTGTTGTTTGCATAGGAAATTCAGTGGTGTGACAAAGATTTTTAGCAACAGCGACGAATTTTTATTTAGCAGTTGCAGCAAATAATATTAGTTAACGTTTGTGAAAAATTTAGTCACAGCTACAAAATGTTCTTAGCAGCCTCACCTAAGTCTGATTTGCTACTACGGCTAATATATTATTGCTGTTATTTGCATAGGAAATTCGATGGTATGACAAATATTTTTAGCAACAACGACGAAGTTTTACTTAGCTGTTGCAGCAAATAATATTAGTTAAAGTTTGTGAAAAAGTTAGTCACAGCTACAAAATGTTCTTAGCAACCTCACCTAAGTCTGATTTGCTACTACAGCTAATACATTATTGCTGTTAATTGCATAGGGAATTCGGTAGTTTGACAAAGATATTTAGCAACATCGGCGAGTTTTTATTTAGCAACTGCAGCAATTAATATTTGGTAAAATTTGTAAAAAAGTTAGTTATAGCTACAAAATGTTCTTGGCAGACTCACATAAACCTGATTTGCTACTACTGCTAATATATTATTGCTCTCCATTGCCTAGGTAATTTATTGATGTGACTACGATTATTAGCAAAACTGGCGAAGGATTTATTAGTAAAGGAGTACGAAAATAAAATTAGCAGCTGTTGCAAAACTGTTGTTAGTGATTGCAAAATATTTTTATGAAATGCAACAAACATAAGCTTTTGCTGCCTTATACATGTATAATTAGCAATAGTAACAAAGTTCTTATCTACTACAACAAAACATTATTAGCAGTCCCAGCTAACAACAATGACGAATCAAATTTTGTTGATACGGATAAATAAATTAGATACAGTTGTGAATCAATTAGCAGCGGTAGCAAATTATTTAAAATCCTTTTAGCTAAATATCGTTAGCAAGGGTAGCAAACTGGTTTTAGTTGCTATAGACAAGGCTTTGTTACAGTAGATAAGAAAATGTATACAGCAGCAAAGAAAATTTCAGCAAAGCGTGCTTAGCTACCACAGCTAAATCATTTCTTTCCGTGTGCAAACAGCATGTTATATGGCAATAATATACATACGTCATGTATAGACGGGACAGTGTGTATTGGCTTTTTTAGTCATCTACCTTTTTTTAAATGTTGTATTGGGTCTTTTTTGGGGTTCCATAGTCAACTAGGAACCCTTATAGTTTTGCCATGTCCGTCTTTGTCTATCTGTTGGTCTGTCCGAGGCTTTGCTCTGTGTACGTAATATTAGGCACAGTCCCCCCCAGTGCCGCCTTGCCGTGTGGTTGCCGGTTAAAAAGAATAGCGCCAACCTGTGTCCTCCTTGGGTGTCGTAAAAGCCGACTAAAGGATTATACCGTGGCAGATCTACATAAAATCCCTTGATCAGTGATCTTGATCTTGGCAGAGAATGCAGTGTCTCTGCCCCCATCAGTCGTATCGAACACTCGATTCACTGATACTATGGGACAGGGAACGAGAGAGTGGATTTGCAGCAGTGCATCTGTTAACCCACTATAATCCATTCACGCGCCGGTGACCACTGCAAGGTTACTGGACTCTGAGTAATAAGCCCTGCGGCGATGGAGTGTTGGCGGTGGGGTTCTGGATTTGATGTGTCTGGGCCTTAGTTGGCACTCTGCACGTAGGCGGTCAGACGAGAGTGGTCGCTCCTTGGACTCGATAGAGACGGGAGGTCAGGTTCGGCAGCACGTCTGACGACAAAGCAGCATTTAGGATCGCTCTGCTTTCCCCTATCCAAGGAGGGGCCTAGAAAAGGTGGCCTTAACATAATCCGTCTCACCTTTACGCCAAGTGGCAAACCGCGGTCATTTGGACATCACTGCATGCGGTCGAAAAAGAGTACATAAACAGACTTATAGTAACCTAACGATAGCTACATGGAACGTCTGCACTTTGAAAGATAACGAGCGTAACCAGTGTCCAGAAAGGAAAACTGCCATCATAGCCAGAGAACTGTCCCGGTATAACATAGATGTTGCAGCAGTGAGTGAGACCCATCTGAGTGACAGCGGAGAACTCTGTGAAGAACTCGGTGGCTATACTTTTTATTGGAGCGGGAAGCCTGAATATGAAAAAGCGGCAAATGGAGTAGGTTTTGCCATTAAAAACAGCATTGCACGATCAATGGAAGAGTAACCAAAGGGAATTAATGATAGGATAATAACTCTGCGGTTTCCTCTAGCTTCTGGAAAACACATTTACTTCATAAGTGTGTATGCGCCCACTTTTCCGTCGCCAGACGAAGACAAAAGCCGCTTTTATCAAGAGCTACGTCACGTCCTTGAAGGTATCCCTTCAAAGGATAAGTTGGTTTTACTGGGTGATTTTAACGCGCGTGTTGGTACGGATTTTAATGCTTGGAGAGATGTTCTTGGACGACATGGAGTTGGTAATTGTAACTCCACTGGTCTAGACCTTCTGACATTATGTGCAGAATTTAACCTTTGCCTCACCAACACCTATTTCCGGTTACCAGAAAAATACAAAACCTCGTGGATGCATCCCAGATCTCAACACTGGCACCTCTTAGACTATGTGATTGTTCGCAAAGAAGATCTCGGCGACGTTTTAATCACGAGGGCCATGAGGGGAGCACAGGGCTGGACTGATCACAGACTTATAAGATCTAAGCTGCGTATTAAACTGAAAGCATCACATCACGAAGAGCAAAGCATAAAACCCCGAAACTAGCTTACCCAAAACTGATTCAATCAAAAGAGTTACAGATGATATTCGATGTCGATTTCGGCGCTTGTTTTGTGGATCCAAATGATGTCACTGTGGATGAAGCATGGAAATTATATTTTACCAAGCTGAAAGAGAGCGCCGAGCGAGTTATAGGGAAACCACCGAAGAAAAACCAAGACTGGTTCGACTCTTCTGAACGGGACATCCAAAAACTCGTTGACAAACATAGACATGCTCTGCGACATCCAGGTGCTGATCGAAAGTCTATAGACCAGCTATTTAAGGCGAAAGTGCATGAGATCAAGGATCGATGGTGGCGTAACAAAGCGGAAGAATTGCGACCTTGCGGGATCGAATCAAACTGGGAAGTTCTATAAGGGCATACGTGCGGTTTTCGGTCCGCGTGTTAGGAAAATCGCACCTATCTATTCACGTATTCGCGATTGCCGCCTCACGAACCAAAGTGAAGTGCTAGCTCGCTGGGCAGAACACTTTAACGAGGTCCTTAATCCCGCAACACAAAGGGTGGATCTCGATTACATCAACTTCCTAATTAACTTGCCAGTGGAAGTCAATCTCGCTGACCCACCAGATTTTCCAGAGTTCATATCAGCCGTAAAGAAATTTAAAAATGCAAAAGCACCTAGCTCAGATGATTTACCATCGGAGGTTTACAAATACAGCGGACCTAATGTCCTGAATAGGCTTTTCGCCTTGATACTTAGGATCTGGGAGTTAGAAACAGTGCCGCAGGAATGGGGAGATGCCTCTATATGTCAACTTTATAAAGCCAAAGGAATATCTCTTCTCTCCACTGCTGGCAAGGTACTATCACATATAATCAACTCTCGCTTGAGCAACCTCGCAGAGAAAGTTCTTCCGGAGAGCCAATGTGGTTTCAGGCCACACAGAGGTACGGTGGATGCAATATGTGTTGTCAAACAAATACAAGAAAGGTGCGTCGAGCAAAACCGTCCTCTGTTTATGTGCTTCGTGGACCTCGAAAAGGCTTTCGATAGAGTCCCTCGTTTGGCTCTCTGGTTGATACTGGAAAAAATTGGCTGTCCATCGAAGCTTGTAAACCTGATTAGGCAATTTCACGTCAATGACAATGACAGCCAAGGTTCAGCATAACAGCGAATTTTCGGACTCTTTCGAGGTAACAAGCGGTGTTAAGCAGGGCTGCGTGATGGCTCCAACTTTGTTCGCCCTGTATTTCTCCACCGTTATGAGGAATGCGCTTAGCCGATGCGCCGAACCAATTCAGCTCCATGTACGATCAGACAAGGGAGTGTTTGATCTTTCGCGTTTCAGGGCAAAAGGGAAAGTTCGTCAGTTACCTGTGCTCGAAGTCCTATATGCCGATGACGTATGCTTGATGGCTAACAGCTTAAATGCACTTCAAGATTCCATCGTGTCTTTGAGGGACTCGTGCGATAGATTGGGCCTGGTTATAAGTGTAACCAAAACTCAGGTACTTAAGCAACCAGCCAGAGGCAGTAGTGCTGATACCGCTGAAATTATTTTGGGCAGCTTAGTGCTAAAGGAAGTATCCTTCAAGTATCTGGGCAGCCAAATCCGGAGTGATAATCGCCTTGCCTCAGAGATCTCATCACGTTTAGCCAAAGCTGCTGCCACTTTTGGGAAATTAAACCGACGTGTTTGGAAGTCACACTATCTGAAACTCCATACCAAGCTTTCTGTGTACAGGGCTAAGGTGCTTCCAATACTCACATATGCTGCAGAGTCCTGGTGCCTTTACAAAGGAGATATCAGAAAACTTGACACCTTCCACATGCGTTGTTTGCGATGCATACTCCGCATTCGACGGCAGGATCGTGTGACCAACACGGACGTTTTACGTCGATCGAACATGCCCGGTATGGAGGCTATTCTAATAAAAAGCCAGCAGCATCAGAGGAAGCTGTAAGGGTCACCGTCGTCGGATACGACGAGGAGGACTATATATATATACATATAGTCCTCCTCGTATATATAAGAAAGTAACGAGGATGACTATATATATATATATATAGTACTATATATATATATAGTATAGGATGACTATATATATATATATATATATATATATATATATATATATATATATATATATATATAGTCATCCTATACTATATATATATATAGTCATCCTCGTCGTCGTATATTTAGGCCAGAGAAAATTCGTGAGCAGACCTACCCGCGTAGTCGGTGGATTGAGAACTGAGCCACTCAATATGGTGGGCGTTAAAGTCTCCTAAGATCACCAGCTCCGCGGAGGGGTACTGCTCGAGAACTTTGTCAGTCATAAATTGCAGGTGCTCAAAGAGCCGAGTTGTGTCCATGTCATGTACTTTATACACAAACTAAACTTATAACCTTAAACAACTTTACACATACGCAACATGCATGCTCATCAGAAAGGTACTGAAATACACTCTTAATTAACATTCACAAAAAGAAAATTTAGACATAATTTAAGAAACTCAAATAAAATAAAATTATTTAGACGTAGAACAGGATATGGAAAGAAAAATATTTTTTCTAAGGGTGCACACATGTATAATAAATTACCGAAAGAAGTAAAGGAGTGTAAATCAGGAATACTATTTAAAACTAACTTAAAATCTTATGTAGAGGTATATGATAATTAAACCTTAAGTTAAACTTGTTTGTAAACTCATTTAAGTGAACTATTGTGTTCTTATGAGTAATAATAATGTCTTTAAACTGAATTCAGAAATTCTAAAATTACATTGTTAAATGTAATTTGATTACTGATCATTTATGTATAAACCTTTCTGTAGGTGGCACTACGTAGTAGTAGTTTGTAGTGAAAACTGAATAGGTGCAAACAAAGAATCCGCCTCGCTGCGCTGCTCTTGTATTCTATATCTTTTATTGGTTAATTTTACTATATATTTGCCATGTACATAAAACGTCGCGCTTTTATCACATTTGGTATCGTTGTTTTGATTTTATAGTATAAACACTTATTTTAGGTAACGATAACTTGTACATATTTAATTAAACAAGTAACTATTTTAACAGACATTGACCATGAACATTACCTTAACAGTGATATCGTAGTAGGTAGATAAAATGCAAGCAGCTTAATTGATTTTTCATTATCACCTAAAATTCGTTGTACACAGATAACCTGTAAATGTCTCCTAATGCGATAGTGGAAACAGGTACAAGTGAAAGTCTCACAGTACGTTAAAGTGGGTCTGCGCGCGCGCGTCGGGGTCTTGCAGTCGCGCTGCGCATGCGACGCGCCATTCGCGCACTTCCAGACGTTTATCTAATCCCACAAGGGCAGTAACCAGCTCATCCGGTCTCGAGCTACTTAAACGTGAATATTCTGTGCAAATGGACGTCGAGACCGGCAAAGACGACATTAGTGTCGAGGACTCGAATCTCGTTGTGTTCGTAGATACAAATTACACTAAGCTACATTGTAATGCAGGTATGTTTATCCTCCTGAAACCCAGAGTATAATATAATGTTTTTTTTTATTTGAAAGTGTTCGTTATTCAAGAAATGTTGTAGGTACTTTAATATTCATTAATTACAAAATTTTGTACACGGTGTGCGAAGAGACTAAAACGTGTGTAAATCAAATACTAGCAAATATTGAACTGGTGGTTACCATAGGACCTAAGATGTACCTATATTTATTGGATATTTTTATTTGTTGATAAAAACACAAAAATCAATATATGTTTGCCTAAAAGATTTGAGGAGTTCCCTCAATTTCTCATGAATCCTATCATCAGAACTGCGTTTTGACAAAAACGGGACCAACTTGGATGTATATACCTACTTTTAATCAAAAAAATAATTTTCCAAATCGGTTAAGAAATGACGGAGTTATGGAGTAACAAACATAAAAAAAAAAACATACAACCGAATTGATAACCTCCTCTTCTGAAATCTTGATGTCGGTTAAAAATAATAAAGCAGTAACGCAGAGCATTCAGGTTAATGCTCGTTGACAACTGTAATGTCATTATACTTGGAAAAAGCTCGTATCTCGTTATGTTATTGAGTATGAAGTTTGAGAATAATGAAGAATTGCTCATCTTTAATGAAAAAATATAGGGTCTAAATTAAGAGTAACTTAAATTTCGAATAAAAGGGAATAACTGAAAATAGGCCGTGTACGCCAGATGTCGCAGATTCGATCTTTTTTTTTACCTGGGGAAATGCATTTACGCATCCCGCCTAGCCGGGGAACTAGGACAGGTATGACGGACTCCCGGGAACCGCCCGGTCTACCGTCTAAAACCACCAGGATATGCCCATCACGCAGCATTAGTGGCGGTGACACGGGATCGCCGAGGCACACAACCGCAAACACCGCCTGCTGCAACAGCCGAAGCTGCTCACTGCTGAGGCAAGCGCCTCCCACCCGGACCTCCACGCCGGGAGAGAGTGAAAAACCCCGGATTCACCCCCTCAGGTCCCCTTGTGACTTTTTATACAGGTTTTCTCCCTCGCAGCTACCACCCGGCCCCGGCCTGACGGTGTCAGCCCCCACTCCCGACCATAGCGGCCCTCTGCCGAAGCCAGGGTTACGGGTCCGTAGTTAATACGGCATGGCCTGTCCCTCTCGCCGTACCTGGGGAGTCTTGCAACTCCCTGATGCGGAACCCCCCATCCCTCCGAAGATGAATCCCTTACCGTTGCCTCCAGGACGCACCGGCCAGAACCCTTCCCCTTCCCCAAGACCCGCGAAGGTCCACACGAACTGGAAGAGCCCAGACACTCGTGGAGGTTATCCGACTAGCGCCCCAATGGAGGTTACCCGACTAGCGCCCCAAAAAGTTCGATCCTGCTCGTGACACTAAATTTTTCAATGTTTTCCTTTACATCTTGACAACACAATACAAAGACTCTTTATTGCACACCTCACACAAATGAAACGTTACAAACAGAAATAAAACAGTAATATGTATATGTAGGTAGAGGTAAACAACAGGCGGTCTTATCGCTAAAGAGCAATCTCTACCAGACAATCTTTAATTTCTAATTTAGATTTTTCGTTAGCAGCGTTACTTACTGCTACATACAAAATTAATGTATCATAATGTATAGTCGGGCTACGAAAACTTTCAGCAGTTATTAAATTAATTCCTTAGTACTTTATGAAACCAAAGTACTAAGTAGATAAGTGCATGTGACCTCTGGCCTATATCTAGATTCATATCGACATCAAACCAAACAAACAACTTTGTATGAGTGTCAACGGTTTCAATATGTTCTATTTAATTGTCAATAACTGCGTCGTTTTTATTTTGATACTGTCAAGTAATTTAAAATTTAAGAATGAGAGCTGAAATTATTGCAGATGAAGTTAGCTATAACATTGCCTAAATATATTTTATTAGTTGACCTGTCACTCTCAGTCGATTAGCCTGTTATTGCAAATTTTAATGCGATATTTCGTTTGAAATGAAGCTTTGGCAGAACTGACAATTGCCTTGATACATACAATTGTCGAATTTAAAGTGAAGAACATTTTCTTACCCCGACTATACTCACTTACTACTAGACCATACCTCGTGTGTTTTGAGACGGCTAAATACTCGATTTTTTTCATCATTATTTAGTTTTTTTTTTATATATATACCTATAAATATATTGTTAATTTTACTTGACAATAGTTTCATTAATAAACATACATAGGTATTATTTAAACTGCGTTGCAATATTTTATGTTAGATGCCATTTATTGCGTCGGCTACACCTAGATAATGACCCCGCGAGACACGAAAGTTTTTTTGAGTAGTATTTACGGCAGGTTTTTAGCTCTAAATTGTGCGTTCATAAAAGATAATTTTGTCCAAAAAGACTAATCAGGAGTATTTAGAGCCAGGCTCGAAGAAAGTTACTTCTATTGACTGATAAAAGACATACATTTCTCTTTTATCAGTTTTCGTATGAAAATTTGATTTTAGAATAGAATAGAAAGATATTTATTCGGATAACACACTATGAGATTACAAGTAATACAGCATAACTTAAGAGCTAAAAATAACAGAGATGTTCTCCCGAAAAGGCCTTCACTATATATATTAGATATTTACTTAAGGACATGAACTAATTATGCTTAACTTGCTTTTTCGAACCTAACACAAGAAACTTAGATTTTGTAGGGTTGAGGACCAGGCTGTTCAGTTCGGACCAGTTGTAAATACGGCGCAAGTCATCGGTTTAACTTATTAACGGCTATGTGATGTCACCTGGCTTAAATGATATAAACATTTGCAAATCATCTGCATATATGTGAAACTTGCAGTGTTTTATATTATTTATGATATCCGCACTATATAGATAGTACAGCACGGGTCCAAGGATGGAGCCTTGAGGTACTCCTCTTGGGACTGGAAGGGTCTGTGATACTGACGCTGTACCATCTGCAAGCCGTACTTCAACAAATTGAGATCGATCTGCTGATTTTGTTACGGTGTTCTCTAAAACTTTGTCAAAAAACCGATTATTATGATGAATAAACGTGTCAAATAAACTTTAACAAGTGATTATTCCATGGTAGCGGACCCCAGACATCCTTCAGGATGCAACTGTACTGGGAATAACGCTAGGAGGATGATGAAGTGATTAGTCCATCTGGTAAATGGATAATTTGAAGGCATAGTTTGAGCATCTAATATACAAAATTGAAAGAAAAGGCTGCTACCTCATGCGTAATAATCGACCGCATCGTGAACATCGTAGGGTGATAAGGTTGCAGTACTGTTTGTGCCGTAGTTGGAATATCTATCGACATTTTGGTGTACAATTTGTCGTTACGTTGCCTTAAATTTCTTTCTACCATAGACATTAACTTATCAGTGAAAAAGGCGTTTTTCGTTCCATGCCGGCACCTAAGAGAGACCACCGCATTTAAAGGCTTAAATCAAAAATATTCAAAGCCAATTTAAATAAACTCTATTTACTTTTATTAGCTACAGTACAGTTTTTCAATGAAATTTTAATTGATTTATTCAAAAGAATATTCGTCTCAAAACTTATGAACACACGAGGTATATTCGGTTTAATGTTTTACTCGTATTGAATTTACACGTTGTATTTTTCCAATAAATAATGATACTCTTTTTTAGATGTTCAGTAATTTTCCATTGTTCTTCTGATTAATATTATTTATTACTATTTCTTTATAGACCAGCACTATCCGCTGTTGCGTGTATTATATAACTGCACTTGCTATTATAAAATCATTTTAACTACATTATTTAATTAAGTACTAACCACTAGTCATGTGCGTTAAATACGTATCTAATTAATCCCATATCAACCAAAGGACTGCTGGACGTAGGCCTCCCCAATATTCAAATTCAATAGGCGGGGTATATGCCATAATCGCCACGCTTGACATGCGGGTTGGCGATCGCTGTATCTCCACTTAACTCCAGGGATACTGCTGCCCATCCCCCGGTGGTCTCGATCGATGATAGTTCTCATCTTAGACACGCTTGAAAACATTGCGAAATTAACCCGCTGTAATTAGTAAATATTTACAGTTTTATTTTGATTATTTGTACGTATTTACTTGGTTGATTTTTAATTTAGATATATTTTTAGGATTGATACATAATAAAAAATTACCGGGCAAGAGGGAGTCTAATTCGCACACCGACTATTACGTAACCTTGATAAACCCCCTATACAATATCTTTCATAAATCAAAATCAAACCCCTCCCCCTCCACTAAAATCCTTCATTTTAATAGTAAAAAGAAAATACAAGTGTATTTTTCACGAAGACGTGAGTTGAAACTCTGTCATCTAATTATCTCTCACAACTTAGATATTGTTTACGTGTTTGTTACGAGTATTGCAACTTATAGGTAAATTCGCCTTCGTACTTTTACCATAAGATCATACGAATATAATTTCAAGATTTGGTCAGTAAATATAAGTTTCTTTACTTAACGAGATAGACCCCTTATTGGAAATTTTACTGAAATATATAAGAAAATAAAGGTATGTAATGATAAGGTAGAGTTAATAATATTAATTATAGATTTTACAAGGTAAACTAAAAAACAAATTAACTAACTTAAAAATAAATAAAATATTAAGATAAAATTAAATTAAGTTATAAAAAGAATACCGCGTCTAGCTCTCCCTCTTGGGGCATGGATCCCAGGACGTTAGAGACATTAGTTTCTTTACTTAAAAAGATACTAGGTACCTATTTGTTAAGTACCTAACTGCAGTCAGAATTATTCTAGATATTTTTTCTCAGGCGCGCCTAAGCCTATGAACACAAAATGAATATTTGAGAACAATATTACCCAAATCGGTAAGTTCCAAACCAAGCAAGACTTCTGCTATAGTAATATTTGTAATTAGGCGACGATATGACATACTTATACCTCCACGAGTGTCTGGGCTCTTCCAGTTCCTCTGGATCCTCTCGAGTCTGGGGGAAGTGGAAGGGTTCTGGCCGGTGCACCCTGGAGGCAACGGTAAATGATTCATCTTCGGAGGGATCGCTTACCGGTGCTACCAATAACCTGGACACGGGGTCGTTGCTCTGGGTGTTCTTCTGTTTAGCGGGGGACACTCCAGATGCGACCAACGGGGGGATGGGGGGTTCCGCATCAGGGAGTCGCCAGACACCCCAGGTGCGGCGAGAGGGACAGGCCATTTCGTATATCTGTATAAAGAATTACGGACAGTCCGGGGCCGGGTGGTGACTGCGAGGGAGAAAACCTCTATAAAAAGTTACAAGAGGACCTGAGGGACTGAATCCGGGGTTTTTCACTCTCTCCTGGCGTGGAGGTCCTTTGGTCAGCAAGTGTGTGGTGTCGCCCTGCTCGCCTTTTCAACTTGTGTTTTAACACCGGCAAAGTCCCGAAAGATTGGTGCAAGGCTTTCGTCGTGGTGTGTCGACACAAGGTGGTGTGTACAAGGGAAAAGGCCCGCAACTAGACTGCAAGAACTACAGGGGGCATTAGCAAATTATATATTACGAAAGTATTGATTGAAAGGGTAATGAAAGATACGGATGAGAAAATATTGGATGTACAAGCGGGATTTTGGAAAGGTGTGGGATGTACAGATCAAGTCTTCTCTTTACATGCATAGCCGAAATATATTTGGCAAAAGTCAAAAGGGACTCGTTCAAAACTCTTTTTTTCTCCGTAGACAAACTTTCAATCCTCTTTTCACCCTTTCAGAAGAACGGAACTCTTATAGTTTCGTTATGTCTGTCCGTCCATCCGTATGTCAGTGCCGGTTTACTCGGAGACTATAAGCAATTATGAAATTTGGTAGAAAGGTGTTGAGCCGCTCTCTCTCGGCATTCTATACATGTAACCGGGGGCTAAAAATCTTTTTTGAATGATACAGAGATTTCTAAAAAACTTTTCCATTTAAGTCAACCGTTGGTGAGATATTAGCTGACAGTCGTAAAAAGTGTGTCCCTCAGACTCCCTCCCTCTAATTACCAAACTAATACAATCCTCAAAGGAATTGGAGTGGTACTTTCATAGATTTATGGTTTGAACAAGATAAGTCGAATAGTTTTCAAGTTATAGCAGCGAAACTGCCTCGCCCCAGCCAAAATACGTAAGAGCCGTAAGTTTTGGAAAAATGGAAATACGACCTTTAGTGATTCACAGTCCAGGATGGCGGTTTTATTTAAGGACTAGTAGTACTCGTAGTAGGTACGGTACAGAACCCTTAATTATGCGTGCTCAGATACGCACTTGGTCGCTTTTTTAACCGACTTCAAAATTGGAGGAGGTTCCCAATTCGTCTGTATTTTTTTAGGGTTCTGTGCCAAAATGGTAAAAAAGAAACGATTTTTACTACTAAAGATTTATTACATTAACATGGTACGTACAAAAGTGTTATACTCGTACAAAGTTCTTATGTTCTACCATACAGGCATGCAACAATGTCATCGGTATTTAATTCACAACTTAAAATTTAATTTAAATAAGATATAAAATTAGTTATCCATGAAATACACCATCATTAATATTTATTAGCAATTTTTTTCTGATTATTAGTTTTGTAACAGAAAAAAAACATTTGCCATTATTTATTGAGGTCATTTTGAATAAACTTGGGTCACATTCCTTCTATGTTGTGGTAAACTATTGTACATATTTAGTAAACTATTGCACACAAACTGGTCACTTGCCTACAATCCTCTGTGCGGAAAAATTGTGAAAGATTAGAAAATATGAAGTGTCACGGGTGTCTACAAGTAACTAATCAGAATGACTTTCTGAACTGTAGGTCGTGCAAGGCAACTTACTGCCTCCAATGCCTGGGTTTAAATTCAAGTGAGTTACCCAAAATTAGTCAGAAGGACCTAGCTTCTTTAGGTTGCCCCTCCTGCAATAATGTCACTCAACGCAGGAAAAATACCGATGAGACTCCGACCCGCCGGGGACCCTCACTCATACTACGAGATGAATCGCAAAGTGCAAGTAAGTCCTCTCCTGCTTCTCTTGCCAATGTAAATATATCCTCGCAACCACTGACTCTCGAGACAATCAGTGCACTATTCGACCAAAAATTGTCGCCTTCATCTACCTTCATGATAAATCTGAGAAAAGTACTAAAAGAAGATATTAAACAGATGGTGGCTGATGAGATGATAGTTGTCACTCGCACATTAAAAGAGGATTTTTCAGCTACCACTGATTTTATTTGTGCAGAACAAGTTGACTTAAAAACGAGTATTATGGAAAAGGACAAGAAAATTAAGCATCTAGAGCAAGAGCAAGCTAATCTGGTATCTCAGATGAGTGTCCTAAGTAGCCGTCTCGTATCAGTCGAGAATATTTCACGCAGCCGCAACCTGGAAATTCAGGCTGTTCCTGAAAGTCGAAGCGAAAATGTCATTTCGCTGTTAAAGTCCTTGTGTCAGGTTATCAATAGCCCAATTTTAGAAACGGACATCCATGCCTGTCGCAGAGTTGCGAAATTCAATACATCGTCGGAGCGGCCCCGTAACATCTTGGTGACTCTCTCCTCGCCGCGCATGCGCGACAACCTGATCTCTGCCGTGCACCGCTACAACAAATCACACCCGAACGACCTGCTAAAATCGAACCACTTAGGTTTGACGGGTGAGGCGCGGAGGATATTCGTGTCGGAGCACCTCTCCCCTGAACTCAAGCAGCTGCACGCGGCCGCTAGGAAGGCGGCAATTGAATTGGGTTTTAAATACGTATGGGTGAGATACGGCCGTGTTTATATGCGAAAAGACGACGGTGCTAGCGCGTTACACGTGAAAACCATGGACTCGCTTGCTAAATTGAGATAATTTAAATTAGTTTAGTTTATGCTACATTTTGTTTCTATACTCGGTTATTTCTCATTTCCCTTATAGGGTGTTATGGTTGTGATTTATTATCAAAATGTTAATAGGTTTCGTACGAAACTAAATGAATTTAGCTTGAATGTTCTGAAATTCGAATACGATATTATATGTTTAACGGAAACCAATTTAAATAGCAGTGTTTTCGACAGTGAAATTTTTGATCAACGCTACAATGTGTTTCGTAGAGATCGTTGTAATTTGTCATCTCAAAAAAAAGACGGCGGCGGGGTACTTGTTGCAGTATAAAAACATATCAATGTTATTCGCCAATATTCTTGGGATAGTAAATCGGAGGATGTTTGGATTAGTGTGAAATCTAACAATCAAAATGATCCTATACTTAACCTATGTGTCTGCTATCTACCACCTTATTTGCCACTTTCGGAACTCGAATCGTTTTACTTGAATTGCCAGAATATTATTTTAAACCAAAATGGTCAAGGCGAATTTATCATTATAGGTGATTTTAACACCCCTAACACTACCTGGTCCAAGTCTTCCGGTTCCAACATACTTGTACCCAATGATCCACAAGATCGGAAATCTGACATGTTATTGGAAACATTATCATTGTGCAATTTAAATCAATATAACAATTTACCTAACCAAAACAATAGATATTTGGACCTTGTTTTGTGTACTTTGCCCTCAGCGCAAGTAAATGGTGTGCAACCTCTAAGTAAAATAGACGATCATCATCCCCTTATTACTATCGACATAGAAATTTGTTGCACTATCAAGTCTCTAAAAATAAATGGTCTTAAAAAGCTTAATTTCAATAAGTCTGATATAGACAAAGTTAGATCTGAACTAAACGATATTGATTGGGGGCTTGCTCTTTCTCTGGATGATGTGGATGATTGTGTCGATAAATTTTATGATATTTTAAATGATATTGTTAAGAAACATACTCCAGTTACTAGCAAAAATTCCGAAATTTACCCCTATTGGTTCAATAATGCTCTTAAACAATGTTTGAGGGAGAAGCGTAAATACCATAAATTATATAAAATGTATGGCAATCCCAGAGATTATGATGTTTTTTCGCGTTTGCGTGCTAGAAGTAAGATACTTATAGACGAATGCTATAGTAGAATGTTAAAGTCTACGGAGGATTCCTTACGAGGAAATGTTAAAGCATTCTGGCGATTTGTTGGCTCTAAAAGGGGTAACGCAGTCCTTCCCGAGACAATGTCTTATAATGGTTCTGAAAGTTCTGATGGCTCGGGGATATGTGACCGTTTTGCTGAATACTTTGGTTCGGTATTTGAAAAGCATTCGCCTTTGGGTACCCGTTGTTATGCTGACTCTCCATGGGATTCTGTTCTATGTTCTGTGAGGATTGCCGAAAAGGATGTTGCTAATACTATCAGACAATTGGATGGCTCAAAGGGTGCAGGTCCGGATGGCTTTCCTGCTTCGTTTATAAAAGTCTGTTGGAAGGAACTCAGTACTCCACTTTGCATTATCTATAATAAGTCATTAACTTGTGGAGTATTCCCGCTGAAATGGAAAACAGCGCATGTTGTGCCCGTATTTAAATCAGGGGATAAATCTCGATGTGAAAATTATAGGCCAATTAGTATTCTATCCTGTTTTGCAAAAATGTTTGAATCATTAGTGTATGATTACATATACCACCATGTCAAGCCATTAATATCAGAAAACCAACATGGGTTTGTTAAAAATAGATCTGTGATAAGTAATCTGCTTACGTATAAGAATTATCTATGCAATGCATTCGCTGCTGGAGGGCAAGTTGACGCCGTTTACACGGACTTTTCCAAGGCTTTCGACAAAGTAGATCACTCGCTTTTATGTCAGAAAATCTCACTATATGGAATACACGGGTCACTTTTTCGCTGGGTTTGCTCATACCTGCATAATCGTAGTCAACTTATTACTCTTAAAGGTTTTAAATCATCCCCCAAGCCCATTACATCGGGTGTACCACAGGGCTCTCACCTTGGGCCACTATTTTTCATAATATTTATAAATGACCTTGTGAGCCGTCTGTCCTGTCCCTGCTTATTATATGCCGACGATTTGAAAGTATTTTCGACTGTGGGGGACTTACAGGATTGTCTTAAATTACAAATAGATATAGATATAATTCATAAGTGGTGCCTTGATAACCGAATGTTTCTTAATGTTGGAAAATGTTTCGTAATATCATTTAGTCGTAAACGCAACTCTGTAAATTACCCTTATAAGTTATCATCGCAAGTATTGGATAGGAAATCTGTAGCTAAGGACTTGGGAGTTCTTTTTGATAACCAACTCTCTTTTCGTGCGCACTATGAACATATAGTCAGTAAAAGTAACAGGCTTCTGGGATTTCTGATACGTATCACTAAAAACTTTAGAAACCCTCAAAGTATGCTGTTATTATATTATGGTATGGTACGCAGTGTTTTAGAATATGGATCTATTATATGGTCACCATTTTATACTGTACACTCTAATAAAATCGAGAGTGTGCAAAGAAAATTTCTTAGGATCCTATGTTTTCGTTGCCATTATGGACGGTCTATCTCCGGCTATAGTCAGCGTATGGCAAAGTTTAATGTCACATCATTAGAAGTCAGACGTAAGCAATCTGACCTTATTTATTTATATAAAATTATCCATTCCCATATTGATTCTCCTTATCTATTGTCACTTCTGAATATTAACATAGTTTACAGGATTCGTTGTCCGAAAACTTTTACTCTAGCTGTATACCGAAATAATACTTCTTATTATAATCCAATTGTTCGCATGTGTCGGGAGTTTGATGATTTGGTTCGCGTCTGTAAGGATCTTGATGTTTATGTTTCCAAAATATCTGAATTCAAAAAATCTGTATATTTAGCAACAAGCAATTAATTTGGATTATTTCAATAACTGTTAACTGTTGAGTGTGCTGATATTTGTTTGCCTTCTTTTATCACTCTCTTTGTAATTCCAATTGATTTGAAATTTAATACCTATGTAAAAAAAAACCTTCTTTTTCTCATAAATACATACATATATCTTTATCTCTAAATTGTAACTCAAAGCCATGATGTGTACATATGTTTTGGACTGTAATCTAGTTATAAGTGTCTTCGTATATGTATTTCTTTGTTAATTTTGATTACTGTCTGTTTTATGTACCTTTTGAAATAAAATAAAAAAAATAAAAAACATGTAATTTTTTAAGGTTCCGTATCCAAAATGATGAAAACGGAACCCTTATAGATTCGTCATGTCTGTCCGTCCGTCCGTCCGTATGTCACAGCCGATTTACTCGGAAACTAGGAACACTACAATTATGAAATTTGGTTGGAAGGTGTATGCTATAAAACCGCTATAGAAATATAGTGTGAAATTACGAAAAAAATACTAAACTGAGCCCCCCCCAGTTTAGTCAACATTTTTTTTTCAGTGCACATACATAGGCGTGTTGGGCATCTATGGATAGGCCTTTAAAAATAACATCGTTTGTACAAAACTTTGCCATTTAAGTCAACCGGTGATGAGATATTAGCTGTCAAAGTCGTAAGAAGTGTGCCGCCCACCCCCCTTTAATTTAATAAAACTATAAAGTTTAAAATTATGAAAAAAATTGGTCTAACGGTTTTTAAGTTATTGCTGAAAAACTGTCTTGCCCAAACAAAAGGGCGTAAGTACCGTAACTTTCATATGAATATATTTTTATTTATTTATTTATATAGCCTTTTTGTCAGAAATGCAGTGCATAGAAACGTTAGTTAGTGTCTATTATGTCACGATTTTTTTTATTTTTGTAAATCTGTTTGGCAGGCCTCCTCCAGCCTTCTCCACTCCTTTCTATCCTGTGCCACCCTGCTCCATGTTGGTCCAGCAACTTGGCAGATGTCATAATTCTCACCTTTTCAGCGGTCTGCCTCTTTTCCTCTTGTTTTCTCTAGGGTGCCACAGAGTTACTCTTTTGCTCCATTTTCCGTCGCCTCTAATCATGTGCCCCGACCACTTTCATTTCAACCTCCTTATCTTAGTGGTGATATCCTGTGCTTTGGTTTTCCGTCTTATAATGGAGTTTCTGGAGGTCAGCTCTTCGGATTCCTAGCATGCTCCTTTCCATCACATGTTGGCGGCTTTCTAATTTCGAAGTTGTGTGTTTTGCTAGAGCCCATGTTTGACTTCCATACAATAGGACGGGTAGGATGCAGGTGTTAAATACTTTTCCCTTGGTTTTTATGTAGAGTTTCTTATCTTTAAAAACTTCTTTCAGATTCCAGTATCTGTTCCATCCATTAGCCACCCTTCTATCTAGTTCCTTTGAAAGAGTGTCCTTGGGTGATATAATTTGTCTTAGATAGATGTATTCGTCTACGTATTCAATGGTCTGCTCTCCCACCCTAATGATGGTTTTCTCGCTATTTGTCATCAATTTTGTCTTCCCTGAGTGCAAGCTTAATTCTACAATCTGGCTTTTCTCCGATAGCTCATTCATCATGGTCTCTAGTTCCCCAGGTGATTTTGCAAACAGTACGATGTCGTCAGCGAATCTTAGATGCATTCATTAGCGTGCCATCTATGTTTATACCATAATTAACCCAGTTCAAGTCTCTAAAAACCATTTCTAATACCGCTGCGAAGAGTTTTGGAGATAAGGGGTCTCCTTGTCTTGCACCTTTTTGTACGTGGAATGGCTTTCCTTTCTAGTTGGACACAAGCAGTACTGTGTTTATAGACATTTCTGATTATCCGTATGTAATTCTGTTCTATGAAAAAAAAACTCAAACATTAAATTAAAACATAACGTAATATACTATATGTACATGTTTAGACAATTATTAAAGACAGACTAAGCAAAACGATAACAAACATTGTACTTGTATGTCCTTAATTGCATTATGATAGTTATTACGGAGCATGATGTTTATTACATCATTAAACCACATTACAAACTTAAATAATATACATACTTAAATAATTGGAATTACTTATTGAGTCACCATCAAGATTAACTGACATGACATGTGTATAGTATATCAGTTTAATGTAGGTATATGGTCACGTTTCTCTAATGTATTCTTTGGTCCTTAGTCCTTGCGTGTACCTACATATTTATTATTTTTATAGCGCAGTGCATGAGCGTTGGGTACGTAACCTTGGGTAACCAGTTTGCAATGCTTAGTTAGTCAGAATACGTCCATCTATTGCTTTTATCAATTGTGTATAAATATATTTTAACTATTGCTATTATTAGGTACTTAAGTATTTTTTGCTACACTCGCAAGTAAATAAAAAATATGTTTTTTTTTATCGAAATCCATATTTTTGATCTACAGTATATTTTAAAATGCATTCTTTTACACGTACAAATGTCATTTCAACAACATATAGAATGTAACAAAAGTGCCGTGGATCCGTTTAAGACGTTAATTGGTATCGCATTCTGACATTGGTACTCGGTTGGTACTTCGGTACCTCGGTACTTCGGCTCAACGCACGCCTTCCAAAGGTCCGGGACACCATTGTCCCGTGAGCGATAAAAACATATAATAATAATAAATAAACAGGGTGATTTCGGGGTCGTGGATCAAGAATAAGTTTTACGACTTGGTATCTGTTAGCCATTTCAAAAAAATTGTAGTGACACGAAACAAACGTATTTCTTTTTTAATTTATTTTGATGACAAAAATACAAAATCTCAAAAAATCATGGTTACCCTTCTCTCTTTGACGGATAGTATGGAGAGTTGACAGTGGGATAGGGTGACCAAGTTGTATGAAAAAGTATTATTTTCCATTAGAATTTGAAGACAAAGAGTATTATTTGAATTATAAACCGTCATACCAACTGTGATGTTGTCTACTTTGAATTCTTGACCATGTACAATCATTCCGGATCACGACCCCAAAATCACCCTGAATATTGGGGGACAATCTTACACAAATCGCTCTAGTCTCAAACAAAGCAAAGCTTGTAGTATGGGTACTAGACGACGATATACATCCAAAACCTAGAAACAAATATCCGTGATAAATGCACAAATAATGCCCTGGCCGGGATTTGAACCCGGAACCTCTAGCTTCAAAAAAACTATAAAAGATGATTCACAGTAGGCCGTTCCGTGTCCGGGCCGGCCCGTTTTCTTCTAGAGAAATACGCCGGCCGTTGAGTTTGCTGTCACAGAAAACGGGCCGGCCCGGACACGGAACGGTCTACTGTGAATCATCCTTAAGTCATTTTTTTTTGTTTCGTTTGAGGATCTTCGTAAAAAATTACAATGTCCCAGCAAAACCAAAAGAAAAATTGAGTCAAGACTATTTATGTCCTACATTTACATATTTACTAGTTGGTATATTAGGTATGTACAAAAATTAATACCGTAAACTTGAGAACGATTAGTTACTTTGTATACACATAACATGACAACTTGACCTATTGATGCCATGAAAGGTTAGCTTACGAGTATACCTATGCATGTTAACTTAAGTTATGCTATTTAGCTGGGAATAAAACACGTATAAATGAAATTAAACAATAGATGGACTGAAAACCCTGTTACAAAAAGATTACCCCATCTCGAGGATTTAGCATTAGCACTAGTTTTTGTGGACGATTCACACCAAACGGCCGGAGTCGGCGCGCACGCCACCAGAGTCAAAGGAATTCGAACCCTCCATAGTCCATACAGAAGGTAGACTTCGTATCCTAACGGCAGCGGCAGAGCCGGCGGCATTCAACCGGAGCCGACCGGCTGCCCGCAACCCATTCCAATATGAAATCTAACTTCTGTATGGAGGGTTCGAATTCCTTTGACTCTAGTGGGGTGCGCGCCGACTCCGGCCGTTCGGTGAGCTGAGAATCGTCCATTACACCACTGCCACTAGACTTTTTTCCCAGAGGGAAACTCGACTATATCTTGACTATCACATAGTGCTGTTTGTGACGACTGTAGCCACAAACAACAGTGACCAACAGCTTAGCTTGCTTTCGAATACTTGGAAGAGTTCCGTTCGTTAGTAACTTAGTAACCACTCAAAGTTGACACATATTCATGGTCAGGTCATGTACGGTAGGTACGCGAGCGTCACTGAGCCTTAAACGATACAGGTTTACCCTGATACAGGTTCGTCCCCACTTTATTGCCTTGAGCTTTGGGCTTATTAATAAATTATGGGATCGTTGCCTACAAATATTTCGGCACGTTTATTAATGATCATGGGTATATACTATAGTGGCTACACACACATTACAAACATGTCAAAGAGCCATGAAACTAAGTATTTTAAATATAAAAAGCAAAGATTGGAAACGAAACACAGATATAAGAAGAACAGCAAACGTAATAGACACCTTACAACACAGTAAAACACTTAAATGTAAATGGGCAGGACACGTGGCACGTATGAGCAGAGATAAATGGGCATTTAAGTCACTACATGGGCAGGGTACCACTTGATAAACGAAAGAAAGGAAGACCAAAAGAAAGGTGGACGGATGAGTTAGATAGATCGGCTTGGAAGAAATGGTTTACAAAGGCAAAAGATAGAGACCTGGAAGGATGTGGAGGTAGCCTTTACTCGTAGAGAGGTCCTTAATAATGTTTTAAATCAGTAAAATACATTAATGAAAATACAATAATTAAGTATGTGCATGCTTACTTATGAATACCATATATTACAATAATGTGAGGCATGCAAGTACTGAACTTTATAGTGAACAATGGTATTGGAAAGTTTTTTTTTATAAAGGAACAAATAGGTTATATTATTATATATTCATGTGATCATGTCATACATTCTGTCTACTTGTAGGTAGGCATTTCAAACTTTTCGTTGACGTATCTGGCTCACTGGACCAAACATTGAAACAAATACCTACAACCGTTGAACGCGTTCCAGAGTTGAAACTATAACAGATAAATTAAAGTAGAATACTGATAACGTAATATGCGTTTAACTGTATCCACTTATGTATGTGTCATATGAAACATTATTTATGTAGTTAACGGCGCTTCTACGATAATTTCGCTCTGGGTATATATTCATATAACATTTCGTATTCGGCTGCAAGCTCATCCCTATTATAATTTATTGTGTAAATCTGTAACGACAATAAGTAATCGGAGGTGATACCTACTGGCTAGACTGCGGCGATGCTCGTTAAGGTGTTGTGAATTACTCAACTTCGTAATTTGCTGGCCAGTCCCAGTCAGTCCGCGCAAATGCTCGCTGCGCGAGTGCCGTATCCACCGCGTCGCGACATCTTTCTACTCGATCGCAGCCCAATTATGGAAGTCGTTGAAATAAATGATTTGTACACAAGTGAAAACAGGGATGCAACAGTTTTTTTGGATGTTACTGTGACACGAACGAGGAACTTTGGTAATTTCGCAACTTACGTCGTTATTATTACTTATACTTTGTGTACAGTAAACATGGGAGATGCTAATGTTATTTATAAATTGGTTAACATTTGTAAACAAAACACATCCTGTATGTCCTTCCTTATGCCAAATTTTATTTTAATCCAGGGTTCAGTGGTTTAAGCGCCCAAAGGTAACAGACAGATCTACAAGCAAAGTTCTGTTTGCATGAATAAATACAGGATGTAGCCTGTAATAGGAGCAAAAAATTAAACGGTACACTATTGAGCTCCCTAGCGATTATTTCCAAATGGTTTTATGTGAAAAAAAAAAAGTTTTGTTTTGAATTTTTTTTCGCAAAAGTAGCCTATATGTACTTTTTTTACTCTACTGGAGCTATATTAATAACTATTTATTTAAAAAAAACACTAAAAATGATATTTAAAAAAAAAAAACAAAAATATCCTTTTAAACCAAAAATGCAACAACGATTATGAGATGCTAGATGCTACCTCAATATATTCAGTGACTGCCGCGCTATAATCTCGTGGTGCCAAGATCCATTACTTGGAGGTCATAACTTTAGATCAACATTTCTCCCAAAAGAAAAAAAATTTTTTTTTGGACACAAGAGGTTACTGCAGATGCTCTAAGGAAGCAGCCTTTAAATTTTTTGCTCCTATTACAGGCCACAACCTGTATAATATAAGCAAGATAGGGTGCTTGTGTGTGTAGGACACCACCTGCGTCGACACATTATGCCCATAACGGAAAATCCATGAGAGCTGGTGCGGTAGCGGATGCGGCCGAAAAGTCGAAAAGTTTGTTCCGTTCGGCGTCGAGACCCTCGATCTGGGGGGCCCTAGCGCACACGACCTTTACAAAGAATTGTCTAAAAGATACCACTACTGGAGACCGTAGCTGGCAGATTCGTCGCTCAACGCATCAGTACTTATTGCAAAACAGCAAGGAAATGCTTGCAGCATCATCGGGACCATGCCTCGGGGCAACCCCATATTTTAACGTAATTTTGTTTATTTAGGCCATCTAAACCTAAATAAACAAACCAACCACAACAACTTACATATTTTTATATCTAGTCCTAAGTTATGTTCTTGTTTTAGTAGTTAATCTCTAATCTTATTTTTTTCTCTTTCCGTTTATTTATTTTTTATAATGTTAGATTTGGATAGGATAATATATAGACATGCATGTGTGCGTGTATGTTAATATAAGTAAGTGTGGTGAGTTTTACTGATTTCTAACAGTAAAAACGAAGCAAAAAAAAAAACTATTTTTTCTTTCGTCCGGAATAGACCTAAAAAGATTTTTTTTTTAAATAACTAAGGCCCCCTTTTAGCATCTTTTACAGTACGAAGGTCATCTTTATTAAATCATTGCAAAACTGTATAATTATAATTGGGCTACGGTTGGCAGTGTTGGCCCGCATTGTTTATCTACGTAATGATAGCCCCCAATTGTTTTTATAAGATAGAACATTTTGACAATTTACCGAGCTGTGATTGGCTACTGTCGTGATTGCCACTGCCACATATGCTTTTTTGGCAAGCAGTGAGTTTTTCTGTCAATTCTGTGATTTGTCAAAATAAACTGACTAATCGAAATGGCGTCTCCTCGGGGTCTTTTCTAGTAAGTCGTCTCTGTCTCTCTGAACATTTTTATTTTCTTTTGCAAATGTTGTTATTACCGAATACAAAAAAGGATTCTATGTATGTATGTATTTATATTTAATTGGTAGTATTGGTAGTTTATAATGCAGTAAAGAAACGAAAAAGTTTGCAGCTAATAGAGAATTCATCTGGGCACACGCAATTACCATTGTTTGGACAACAAATAGAATAGAGCGAAGTGCGTAGTTTGTAGTTTGCGGCCGATACTCTCGAGCTTGATTCTCCATAAAAAAGTAGTTTCGTTCTCATTTTAAAACGCCGTCCTCAAATAACATGAAACTACGTATAAAAATGGGCACCGCCATATCTAGGTCGAAAATTAGTTTCTGTTGCTAGAAAGTGTAATAGAACGTTTTTTTACGTTTTGTAGGTACATATGTAAAACTTAATAATCGCTGTATTTTTCTCCATTATAATTTCAAGCAATATAAACTAATTTTTGACCTAGATATGCGTGATCCCATTGTACATACAAAGTTTAATGATATTCCAGCATAGCGTTTTACAATGAGAGTGAAACTAGGCTACGCTTTTGTATGGCGAACTGAGCGTCCTGCGGACTCTCTAAATATTCCAATTGAACACCAGATTCATTTTACATCGGTAGTCGGTGTTCATTTAAAAATGCCGAGAGCCATCACAAAATTAAAATCAAATGAGCTGGATATATAGGATGATTGGGGTGGTGGAGCAAGAATCAGTTTTCCGACTTGGTATCTGTTAGCCGTTTCAAAAAAAATGTTGTGACACGAAACAAACGCATTTCTTTTTTAACTTATTTTGATGCAAAATCTAAAAAAGACATGGTTACTCGACTCTTTTTGATGGATAGTATGGAGAGTTGACAGTGGGGTAGGGTGACCAAGTTGTATCAGAAAGTATTATTTCCCATTTAAACTAGGAAAAAAGAGAATTATTTCATTTTAACCCTTCATTCCAACCGTGATGTTGTCTACTTTGAACTCTTGTACATGAACAATCATTCCGGATCACCACCCCAAAATCACCCTGTATAGTGTTATCGTTGGATGTATGATGTACTTACACAATACGTTCCTTTGCCACGGTACCATCAGATCAGAGATCTTTAAAAAAAACGTCAAAAATCTACCACCTGAGTACACATTAAATATACTGACTACTGTGACAGTTGATCTAGGCTGAGATCCGGTGTCACCCAAAGTGATTAAGGATCGGATGAAATAAATCCGATCTTTAGATCTCAGGAATTTTCAAACTTGGCCCTTACATGTCACCCGGAGTCAGACATATAATCTTCCTGTTAACAGAATACTTTCAAATAGTCAAGTTAGCATATTATTTTACATATTGTAATATTTCAATTGTAATATTCACAACAAACCCATAATGATACAAAGTTGTTGTTGCATGTACTGTAGGTACATACTTGTGGGTTTAATGAACTTGGGTTCGATGACCCGTTGACATCAGCCAAAAGTTCTGTGATCCACTGTGGTCCACTATTTCTTCAATTTTGCGTACATTGCGTTAGCGTAATACTGGACAGAAAAACTAACGAAAACAAATCGGCCAAGAGCATGTCGGGCCATGCTTAGTGTAGGGTTCCGTAGTTGCCCCCTGAACTCCCCTGAAATCAATAACAGGCAAAAGGGAATACCTTCGCAGCGTTTCATACGTCTTTTACTAAGAAGGAAAGACTTTTTACGATAACTCAAAAACGGCTTAACTGATCATGTCCGCTATAGTTTTCGTTGGAAGTCTTTATTTTCATATTTTTTGTAGTAGGTACCTAAGTTCAAAAGTTAAAGGACACATCTTTTGTCTTTTGGAGTGAATATTTCCGAAAATATTCACTTTAACAAAAAATGTTTAATGAAGACCTCTATTCATTTGGAAAGACCTATCCAACAAAACCCCGCACCATAAGTTTGAAGCAAAAATAATAATTTCATCCCCTCTTTACGTGTAGGGGAATATTTTTTTTTATTCTACGACTTTGTCAGTTTTATTGATTTATCCACACCAAATTGCAGCTTTCTAGCACTAACAATCACAGAGCAACGTTGACTACGGAACGCTAAAAATGGTGTCTAAAATTCTGGGTTGTGAATGGTCTGGCCAGTTATTTTAAAGAATTATTAGTCAGGGGATGAAACCGGATATTTCCCTGTAATAACTCTTTGCGGGGCGAAGGGCTAAAGGCTCGTTAGTTCTGACACCAACAAGTAGAAATTTACTGATGTCGGTTTTTTTTTGTTTCCCTACTTTAAAGACCACTTTAATATAAATTAGCATGATATTGATTTAAACTTGCATCGTTTTTACACATTATAATGGTAAACGGGGCTTAATCGCATACAACTGATGCGGTTACCAATAAATTAGCATTGATAAAAATTTTGGCAAAGTCGGAATGCTAAATCCATTTCGAGGCATAAGGTTACAAAAATGTATATGAGATTAGTTTGATCTTTTGTGATGAATGACATTTCCATTGTAGAAATATTCAAATAAACATTCTAGCATTGTTCAAAAACAATGAAAACACTGTTAAATTTACCGTTATGAAACAATACGTTTTGTGCCCGCTATTTCTTCAAACTTATCATCACATCACCATTTCAGCCGAATGACGTCAACTGCTGGACATAGGCCTCCACCAAAGACTTCCACAATGTCCTGCGCCACCCGCATCCAGCGGACACCCGCGACCCTTACCAGGTCATCAGTCCACCGTGTGGGGGGCCTGCCCACGCTACGCCTTCCGGTACGTGGTCGCCACTCGAGAACCTTTCCGCCCAACGGCCATCGGTTCTGCGTGCTATGTGCCCCGCCCACTGCCACTTAAGTTTAGCGATCCAAAGGGCTATATCGGTCACTTTGGTTCTGCTGCGGATGGCCTCATTTCTGATGCGATCACGCAGAGAAACTCCCAGCATAGCCCTCTCCATTCGTCAAACTAATTAACTTTAATATTAACAAATTGGTGGGTTGCACAAAGTACACTTCCTGAATATGCATAAGCATTAGGTACGTTCGGGTTTGAACCTATGTGCTCTATCATACTTCATCAAGCCGGCTTCGGCACGTTCTTGGAATCTGCTAATGAAGCGGTCGCTTATATGTATTTTGCAGCTTGATTTAGCGTCAAAAGCATCAAAAGCGCTTTTCTTCCCCTACTGGACAAAAAGGAAATTGTATCAAACCCAGAAATATAAACTGGTTTAACGGAATGTGTCCGGATTTCCGGAACAGTCTGAAAAGTGAAACTACCTCTTTCCTATTACGTTGTTTTTCAAACCATGGGATCCGAGGGGGCTGGCCTTGAATAGTTCGATACCATACTCCTTTCGTAAGAGACCGTCCATCGAAGTATTCTCTCCAAATGTGTCGGCATTTTGTTTTCACATTGCACATTACCTCGCTATACATGTAGAGCCAAACAAATGATACTGAATACCGTCGGTTATGTCCTGCTTTGCCGCTCGATCAGCCTCCTCGTTACCCATGATCCGGACATGAGACGGTATACATTTGATGATCAATTGATCACCTCCTTGTTTAGTGTCTGAAGCTTACAGATCGATTTAAGTGTACTATAGGCTATCGGATGCCCTTGACCACTCGAGGGCAACAACCGAGAAGCAGCTAATTAGTATCATTATTAAACAATAAAACGCAGAATTCGATAATTTCTCGCCAGTACGCAGATCCACCGCGAAATAGTATTTGTTACACACTTTAAAGTGAAATCTGTTATTTTTCGGATTTCGGTTTTTCCAGACGCGCCGCGCTTTTTGACAAGGTGTGGTGTAAATTATAATAATTTAATCACGCTATAGAATCCCAACATAATAAAATTAGGTTCTTGCAATGGGCTATATTTTCAGACAATAAAAAAAAATGCATTGGTTAAAAAAATTAACAATAGAAATAATTACGTGCGTAAACTACCTATTCACAAGCTGAGAAAAAATTAAAATCCAACATCGTCGCAGCCCATCTTCTAGTCTAAATATATAAAAGAAGAAACTGACTGACTGACTGACTGACATATCAACGCACAGCCCAAACCGCTGGTCCTAGAGATTCTAAATTTGGCACGTAGGTTCCTTATAAGGTCTAGGGGTGCACTAAGAAAGGATTTTTCAAAATTCAACCCCTAACGGGGTGAAATGGGGGCCGAAGTTTGTATGGGGAAACATGATTAGTTGGACTATTTTATTCGAAACTTCACAGAAGTATTTCTAACGATAAATGAGTAAACACGTGTTTCAGGTTTTTTGAGAAATCAATCCCAAAAATGGGGAAATGTAAATCGACATGGGTATTGTTTTTATGGTTTATCGTGTCGCTGATAACGAAAACAACAATGATTTTAAAATCCCACGTGGAGGACGTGAAATACCATCCCCTCTGTTGGGGTGCGAGGGGGTTGCAATGTCTAAATATTAATATGGGTGTCGATTATATGGTTTTTTGGGTCGATAATTTCGAAAATGGCATCGATTTTTATTTATAATATTGCTGACATGAAAACTTTTAAAAGTTTGTGCCAAATTGCAAGAAGAAACTGTCTGACTGAGTGAGTGACATATCAACGCACAGCCTAAACTGCTGGTTCGAGAGATACCAAATTTGGCATGTAGGTTCCTTATAAGGTCTAAAGGTGCCGTGAATTCCCTATGAAGATACAACCATTTTTGATTCAATGTATTCTAAGTGGTTTTATTAATCAGTGCCGTCCGATACGATTTCGACAAAAAACGATATTTGAGCGTCCGAGAGGACTCTTAATAGGAATCCGAGGTAAACTATGAATAAAGTAACGGCCATATTGATTTTCTTCATTTCCGTCCCGATTTCATTCTAAATCGATTTCTGAGCGTCCGAGAGGTCCACTAATACGACTCCGAGGTAAAATTTGGAAAAAGAGGCGGCCATATTGTTTTTCTTTATTTCCATCCCGATTTCGTTCAAAATCGATATCGGAGCGTCCGAGAGGCTGCGTAATACGAATCCGAGGTAAAATTTGTGAAAGTGGCGGCCATATTTATTTTCTTTTTTTCCGTCCCGATTTCGTTCAATATCGATATCTGAGCGTCCGAGCGGTCTCTTAATACGAATCCGAGGTAAAATTTGGCACTCCATACATGCCAGGGATTGTAAAAAAAAGTTTAATGTTACTATATAGGCGTATGGGGTATCTATGGATTGGCTTTTAAAAAGGACATAGAGGTTTCTATTTCTGGGTATGGTGTGATAGCTTTAGAGGGGTTAGTCAGGCATAACTATGATTCATCATCAAATGAACATAAGTCCATATACGAGCAAATAGTAAGAAGTGCGAATGGAAGTGAGGCCAAATTTTCTTTTTGGATGCTCCAATGGGAACTAGCAAAACCTACCTATTAAATTTAATTTTAGGAAAAATAAGGGTTACACGTGATATTGAATTAGCCGTATTTCTGTACTTCAAAGGACAAGAGTTTATGACCGCTGCTTGGTCGTTATCAGACCTTCTATTGGTGTTACTGTAGTTATATCATATACTTTTACTAAGGGCCATTGAAGACATGCATTTATTTCATAGGCCCTTTCCCCTTCGGCCTCTCGGAAATGTATGATAACAGTTTTCGATCCTTATTTTTACCAAAATCAAATAAAATTCAACAGTTTGCCGGTTTTCAGAATGTATACCGACTTTTCATTTGTTCATCTGTTAATGAATCACAATCACCAAACATCGTTTACCGAAAGCCCCTGAATGTTACAACTACTTTTCTGGAAACTGCATCTAAATCGGTCCAGCCAAACGCGAGATAATCGTGGACAAACGTACATGCATACCTACATACGTGCATACAAACATACGGGTTAAACAGAGAACCTCTTTTTTGTAGATGGGTAAAAATTACGCTTAGTACGCGGGCGAAGCCGCGGGCAAACCCTAGTCTATATATATAAACGTCAAAGTCCTGACTGACTCACTTAAATCAACGCCCAGCCCACACCGTTGAACTTAGAAGGCTGATTTTTTTCACGATTGGTAGATTATATAACGAAAATACCCAATAAGAAAGGATTTTTGAAAATTCCACCCTCAAGGGGGTAAAAAGGGGGTTGAAGGTTTGTATGGGGATGGAGTAAAATTGTAGATGAGGGACTTTGTGTACGGACTCCTTATTACAATGTAAGAAAAGTAATTTTAAGGTTTTAAAAAAAATCCACCCCTAAACCGTATAAATAGGGGTGCAAAGTTTGTAAGGGGATGGAGGATAAAATTAAGTGAGAGACTTGAAACTTTGTGTGTAGATTCCTTATTATACTACAAGAAAAGAAATTTTGGAATTTTGAAGAAACTTACCCCTAAGTGGGTTAAATAGGGGTGCGAAGTTTGTATGAGAATGGAGTAAAATTTTAGGTGAGAGACTTGACATTTTGTTTATGAACTCCTTATTACAATACGAAAAAACAAATTTAAGGGCTTTGGAGAAACCCACTCCCAAGCGGGTTAAATAGGGGTTCAAATTTTGTATGGGGATGGAGTAAAATTTTAAGAGAGAGACTTAAAGCTTCGTGAATTTACTCCATTATTACAATAAAAGAAAAGTAATTATAGGGTTTTAGAAAAAAACAAAGGCTAAAGTTTATTGTTCTGCGCGTGCGAAGCCGCGGGCAAAAGCTAGTTCAATATACGAACGATACTTTGCCGAACTCATTTCATATATGTACCGACTAGTTTATTAATTTTGTTTTCTATTTAGTTGCCTGGTTGAGAATGTTGAGTTTGGAGCCGTCAATGAAATAGTTAACTTCGTTAATCGCTAATCTGTTAAATAAAAAGTTAACTTCGTTAAACGTTAAAGGTTTATGGTAAAAGGTTTGTTAACAGTTTACGTTGCAGCCACACAGATCTGAGGGCCTACTCCGAACTTCGAAAGTCGAACTTCGTGTCGTGCCGTCCCTTACACGGGGCTTTCGGTAAACGATGTTTGGTGATTGTGATTCATTAACAGATGAACAAATGAAAAGTCGGTATACATTCTGAAAACCGGCAAACTGTTGAATTTTATTTGATTTTGGTAAAAATAAGGATCGAAAACTGTTATCATACATTTCCGAGACGCTGAAGGGGAAAGGGCCTATGAAATAAATGCATGTCTTCAATGGCCCTTAGTAAAAGTATATGATATAACTAAAGTAACACCAATAGAAGGTCTGATAACGACCAAGCAGCGGTCATAAACTCTTGTCCTTTGAAGTACAGAAATACGGCTAATTCAATATCACGTTTAACCCTTATTTTTCCTAAAATTAAATTTAATAGGTAGGTTTTGCTAGTTCCCATTGGAGCATCCAAAAAGAAAATTTGGCTTCACTTCCATTCGCACTTCTTACTATTTGCTCGTATATGGACTTATGTTCATTTGATGATGAATCATAGTTATGCCTGACTAACCCCTCTAAAGCTATCACACCATACCCAGAAATAGAAACCTCTATGTCCTTTTTAAAAGCCAATCCATAGATACCCCATACGCCTATATAGTAACATTAAACTTTTTTTTACAATCCCTGGCATGTATGGAGTGCCAAATTTTACCTCGGATTCGTATTAAGAGACCGCTCGGACGCTCAGATATCGATATTGAACGAAATCGGGACGGAAAAAAAGAAAATCAATATGGCCGCCACTTTCACAAATTTTACCTCGGATTCGTATTACGCAGCCTCTCGGACGCTCCGATATCGATTTTGAACGAAATCGGGATGGAAATAAAGAAAACCAATATGGCCGCCTCTTTTTCCAAATTTTACCTCGGAGTCGTATTAGGGGACCTCTCGGACGCTCAGAAATCGATTTAGAACGAAATCGGGACGGAAATGAAGAAAATCAATATGACCGTTACTTTATTCATAGTTTACCTCAGATTCCTATTAAGAGTCCTCTCGGACGCTCAAATATCGTTTTTTGTCGAAATCGTATCGGACGGCACTGATTAATAAAACCACTTAGAATACATTGAATCAAAAATGGTTAAAAAAGTAGAAGTAAAAGTAGTTTATTCTTCAAATTAGGCATATTACATGCACCTATGAACGTCAATAAACTACCACCGGTTCGGAAAAATATACCTCTGCCACGAGAAGAACCAGCGTAAGAAACTCGGCGAGGTGTCATTTTTTCAAAACAATATACATTATATAGTTAAATATAAAATTACATTACTACAAAATAACTTAAATAACAATGCTACAGTAGAAAATATATTTTCGCGATAGATTACCCGTGCAGGACGCTATCACTGCCAAACATCCCTATCCATGATGTAATTGTTTATCTTATAATATGCTCTTGATATAAGTGTTTGTTTTACTGCAGATTTGAATTTAGAATTGCTAAGTTCAGTAATGTGTTTAGGAATTTTATTGTAGAATTTGATACAATTTCCCTAGAACGACTTTTTCGCCTTTACTAGTCTATAGAAGGTTATTTTGAGTTTCCCAGTATTTCTCGTGGCTATTGGTTTATCAGCGTTCGTTGGAAAATTGCCCAAATTCTTCCTTACATACATTATTATTTCAAATATGTATAGGGACGGCAGGGTTAGAATATCTATTTCTTTGAAAAATTTGGTTGTATCTTCATAGAGAACTCACGGCACCTTTAGACCTTATAAGGAACCTACATGCCAAATTTGGTATCTCTCGAACCAGCAGTTTAGGCTGTGCGTTGATATGTCACTCACTCAGTCAGTCAGTTTCTTCTTGCAATTTGGCACAAACTTTTAACAGTTTCATGTCCGCAATATTATAAATAAAAATCAATGCCATTTTCGAAATTATCGACCCAAAAAACCATATAATCGACACCCATATTAATATTTAGACATTGCAACCCCCTCGCACCCCAACAGAGGGGATGGTATTTCACGTCCTCCACGTGGGATTTTAAAATCATTGTTGTTTTCGTTATCAGCGACACGATAAACCATAAAAACAATACCCATGTCGATTTACATTTCCCCATTTTTGGGATTGATTTCTCAAAAAACCTGTAACACGTGTTTACTCATTTATCGTTAGAAATACTTCTGTGAAGTTTCGAATAAAATAGTCCAACTAATCATGTTTCCCCATACAAACTTCGGCCCCCATTTAACCCTCTTAGGGGTTGAATTTTGAAAAATCCTTTCTTAGTGCTCCCCTAGACCTTATGAGGAACCTACGTGCCAAATATGGAATCTCTAGGACCAGCGATTTGGGCTGTGCGTTGATATGTCAGTCAGTCAGTCAGTCAGTTTCTTCTTTTATATATTTAGACTAGAAGATGGGCTGCGACGATGTTGGATTTTAATTTTTTCTCAGCTTGTGAATAGGTAGTTTACGCACGTAATTATTTGCATTGTTAATTTTTTTAACCATTGCATTTTTTTTTATTGTCTGAAAATATAGCCCATTGCAAGAACCTAATTTTATTATGTTGGGATTCTATAGCGTGATAAAATTATTATAATTTACACCACACCTTGTCAAAAAGCGCGGCGCGTCTGGAAAAACCGAAATCCGAAAAATAACAGATTTCACTTTAAAGTGTGTAACAAATACTATTTCGCCGCGAACACGAGAGTGACAGGGACGGCACGACACGAAGTTCGACTTTCGAAGTTCGCGGTAGCACAGCTGAAAAATGGAATGTTTGATACCTAACCATACTGTCATGTTCGTCAGAAGTCAGTTAAAAAAAGTAAGTTTCCGAGATAGATTTAAGTTTTTTTCCAATATTATAAATTATTTACAAGTCTTGTTTGGAGTGAGTTCTACGATTTCGCCTAAGTACGGTACTCACTAGTTTTAACAAACATGTCATTATCTTAGTAACCTAGTTTCTTTGTTTGTTTTTAGCCTCATTAAAAAGCTTTAATCATTATTCTTATGGAGTGACTATTATTTTTGGCCTTTTTTATGCGACTTTTGCTAATCAGCGTTAAATGTTGCATTGCGTGTTTGGTGATTTAGCATGAAATACAATTGTTATCATTGAATGCATCAGAAAATCTATATTAATATTATAAAGCTGAAGAGTTTGTTTGTTTGTGTGAACGCGCTAATCTTGGGAACTACTGGTTCGAATTGAGAAATTATTTTTGTGTTGGATAGTCCATTTATCGAGTAAGACTTTATTCTATATAACATCACGCAGCGACTAATAAGAGCGAAGACGCGGACGAAGTCGCGGTCAATAGCTAGTAAATAATATAATATAAAAAAATGGGTTTTTTTACAACTCGGGTCGATGATTCCAGGAAAGATCTTAAATCTTCAATATCTCGGATTCTAATAATTTCCGAAAAGGGTATTAACATGTCCGTTTCTGCTGAAAATGTGTTGTAATGTACTTCTTTAAAAAGGATGTATTCAATAACCAGTCACCCTGTATGTTCATAGTAGCCTACCCAAAAATTTCACTTGACAAGATACCACAGATCTCACGTGTCGACATATTCTCAATGTCGTATTCATAGTTAATTTTTTAAAGGATATATACCTAAGTCAAGTCAGCGAATTTTCTTATACAACTATTAAATGGCTTCTAAAATTTTTTTCGAGAACCATAGTATAAAAAGTCCTATATCTTATGTGTGATCACATAAGTAGCAAGCCCGAATGTCGAATTGGGTTTTTTGCTTTAAGCCCCTATTATAAAATGAAATTTTGTTAGTAGAGTGTTTCCACGATATTCTAGGTTCTATATCTATTATAGCGGCGGGCTACTCAAATTCCTAGCCGCAGTCACGTTATATCTCTGATACACTAGGTCATACGTGTTCCTTAACATGTCATCCACTGAAATGCGTATGTTTAAAATCACGTTATAGGTACTTATCGGTCCAACAAAATGCAATGGTATCGTAACTTAACATGTAATCGACATTAGATGAAGTGGAAAATTGATCATAGTTAAGAATCTACATCTAATTTAAAACGTAGACGTTTTACAACACATTTGTTTACTATCTTCGACTGATAATACCTACATAAAAATGCATAATACTATAGAGCTCTTCTCTAGGCCAAGGAACGGGTGGATGGACTGCGTGAGAGACGATATCGTCTCGTCGTCGTATTCCTATGAACAGGAAGGGCGTGACTGTGAGTGATTAGAAGACGGGCGATAGAGAGGTATGAAAGGAATAGGAGGACCCGCGAAATCCTTGATTATAAAATAAAAATATAGACAATTATTTATTCAGCACGTCATATAAAAACAATTGACAACCATAAAAAAAACTAATTACAATAACATTAAAGCGATTACAAATTTGAAATAAAACTAAATTTAAATCTAAAAATGGACCCGCGATATTATGCCGAAGATACCGGCAGCATTTCCTCTCTGAATAGCCAAGCTAATTCGTTGGCCGAGATAGCTGCCAGCTCTTCGGTCACCTGTGGCATCAATAAGCCTCATCGATAATTATATGAAGAGGCTTGGAGCCCCAGGACCCCTCGGACTGAGCTTCTCGACGCTGAAAGGGGTGAACAAGTATTCAGCGCCGAGATCGCTGTATTTACCAATATTAGCGCGTTCGGCCGCCTCCGCTGCAGCCGCCGCCCTCGTAGCGGTTAAAAGGTTTTGAAAATAATATTTACACAGCACTTTTCATCATCAAGCAAATATTTTGAAAATTACTTTCCCGAAAATTGGGACAACGGTTTCGACCGCAGAATAACAACAATCAATAATCGTTGAAGTGTGCCGTGACTCTATCATTAAGCTCCAATACGACAAATAGGTACAACCTGCTTGAATTTATGTCGTGCGATCAGCACTGCATCATCGAAGGCTCCATCGCTGCACCATTTGCAACATCATAATACATGTGTAAAAAATACTCTTCAGCGGTTGCAGTAATAAAGAAGAAATCGAAAATAAATGTAGAGAAAGAGATGAGAGTGGCAATATCCAAAAGTGAGCCATGTTTTGACAAGCTATGCTCAGAAAAGCAAGTACATCCTTCCCATTAGTAGCCGGCCAACATAAAATTAATATGTCATTTCATTTGTTTTTGGCCTAATTGTCTAAAAAATTTTTAATAGTTTTTGGTGTTTTTCTCTAATGTTCTCTAATAACTCATTGCTAGGCGAGAACTACGGCTGGTATTACTAGTGGGTACTTTTTGGCTAGAGCGGACGGATGTGCGTCGCAAAAAATGGCCAACTCCCAGGCATTTACATTTAAAATGATTGCGAAGCCCTGAACATCTGACACTATGCGATGGTAGAGAACCCTCGCGTGCGAGTTGGACCCGCACTTGACCGGAATACCTATACAATAAACCTACCTAAAAAAATATCTATACGTCAAAAATAACTAACAAGCATGTCTTCGTGTGTTTACAGATCGAATTAGCCGAAGAATAAAGGGACACACAGGCGGGGGGCAGGCCATCCTGAAAGGCGCATGTGGAGCGCTTCGGCCGGGCCGTTTAACCTTCATTCTCGGGCCTTCAGGCGCAGGAAAGACCACTTTATTAAAAATACTAGCGAAACGAAAGTAAGTCAAGTCCTAGTTATCCTTAACTTATTATACTAACCACTTTTGTCTGATATACGTAGACGGATTGTCCCTAATAAAACATAGTTTTAACATGGGCCAAAGTGGCACACATCCCATCTGAGATCTGATACCTATACAATAAAATTCGGCCAAGAGCATGCTCAGTGTAGGGTTCCGTAGTTGCCAAATGAACTTACTATAAAAAAATCAATAACAAGCAAAAGGGAATACTTTCGCAGCGTTTCATACGACTTTTACTAAGAAAAGAAGACTTACTACGATTAATCAAACAGCTTAATTGATCATGTCCGCTATAGTTTTTGTTGAAAGTCTTTATTAAGCTTTACTTTCATGTTTTTTTTTTATATTTTTTGGACCCCATAGTTCACAACTTAGAGGGGGCGGGGACACATTTCTTTTTTCTATTGGAGTGTATATTTCCGAAAATATTCACTTTATCAAAAAACTAGCTGTTGCCCGCGACTTCGACCGCGTCTTTACTCATATCGGTCGCAGCGTAATGTTATATAGCCTAAAGCCCTCCTCGATAAATGGACTATCCAACACAAAAAGAATTATTCAATTCGAACCAGTAGTTCCTGAGATTAGCGCGTTCAAGCAAACAAACAAACTCTTCAGCTTTATATATTAGTATAGATGTTTGATAAAGAATTCTATTCATTTTGAAAAACCTATCCAACAACACCCCACACCATAGGGTTGAAGCAAAAATAATAATTTATCCCCACTTTACGTGTAGGGGAGGTACCCTAAAAAAATGATTACATTTTGTACTTGGTCAGTTCAATTAATTTATAATACATCCATCAAAATTGCAGCTTTTTAGCACTAACAATTGCAGCTTTCTAGCACTAGACACACGGACAGACAGACAGGTTCCTAGTTGACTATGGAACCCACAGACCATTTCTGTGACGGAACCCTAAAAAACAATAACAAGCCAAAGGGAATAAGCTTCGCAGCATATCAAATGCCTTTTACTAAGAAGGGAAGACTTTTTACGATAACTCAAAAACAGCTTAACTGATCATGTCCGTTATAGTATTAATTGAAAGTCTTTATTAAGCAATACTTTCATGATTTTTAGGGTTCCGTAGCCAAAATGGCTAAAACGGAACCCTTATAGATTCGTCGTGTCTGTCCGTATGTCACAGCCGATTTACTTGGAGACTATGAGCACTAAAATTAATGTTCATCACTCATAGTTTGGAAATTAGAGACACACTTAGTACGACTTCGGCTAATATCTCGCCAGCGGTTGAATTTTATCGAAAAGTTTTTATAAACCTTAAAATGATTTTAAAGGCCTATCCATAGTTAGCCCACACGCCTGTGTGCATTGAAAATTTTCATCTCCCGGTTACATGTATGGAGGGGGGTGGCCCCCCCCCACCCTAATTTAATTATTTTTCATAATTTCACATCAATTTTTTGTAGCGGTTCATAGAATACACCTTTCTTTCTACCAAAAATTCATAATTGTAGTCTCCGAGTAAATCGACTGTGAGATACGGACGGACGGACTGACAGATATGACGAATCTGTAAGGGTTCCGCTTTTGTCATTTAGGCAATGGAACCCTTAGTTGGGGAGATAATTGTTATTTCTTTTAGAGTAATTATTTCCGAAAATATTCACTTTAAAAAAGTTTGATGAAGACTTCTCTATTCATTTTGAAAGACCTATTTAACAACACCCCACACCATAGGCTGAAGCAAAAAAAAATACATCCCCTCTTTACGTGAGGGGAGGTGGTACGCTTATTATTATTATTTTTAGGTTTTATTTTACCACTTTGTCCGATTTATTGATTTATATATTCATAGCAAATAGCACTAACCATCCCAGAGCCAAACCTCGGACAGGCCGACGGACCGACAGACAGAAAGATCACTGACGTTACCTTAAAAGCCTTGAAACTCTTAACAAGTAATTTTGTATTCGTTGATCAGGACCAGAAAAATGAATAAGTAATTTAAAGCTGCCTTAGCGCTCGGTCTATGCTCGGTCAAGGCAAGCTGCCTACAACTACGAGTACAAGACAGTTACTTTACTTACTCAGTTCAGTAGCTAAAGCCGCGTTATTGAAGTTATTCGTTATATTAGTGCATTCATTAAATAATGAATGCTTTATAATTATAAAGAATCACAATAGGTGGGTGTTATTTTGTATGCCCTTCACTGCGAGGGCACATTCCTAAGATAAAATAATCTTCCCTAAGGTTTGTATGAGACTTCCGCAAATGTAGATAGAAGAGGTCTGAAAATAAATGTAAGGACTCCTTCTTATAAATAATAAAACACATGTTTCAAAAATTTGAGTATATCACCCCCACCAAAGGGTGAAATTAGAAGATGAAGTTTTTATGGGTTATGAAACAAAATAAAAGAATGTTGTCATTATCATCGTTACTAACATAATTTTTAAGAAAAAAAAACCGACTTCAATTGGGGAGGCCGGTGAAAGATTATTGTACTTAGATGGTGCACTCTTAGATTCCATACAATAAAATAAAACCGGCCAAGAGCGTGTCGGGCCACGCTCAGTGTAGGGGTCCGTAGTTTTCCGTCCGTCACATTAAGTTGACATATTAAGTACAGAAACACAAAACCTTTGAAAGCACGTCATTTCATTGTGATTTTGTAGAAATGACAGGTACAATAAACACCTGTTTATACGGTTAAATTACAAACTTAGATCAGAAATTATTTTTGTATTTTTTTCAAAAACTATTCAACCTATCAAGTTCAAAATAATTTTCCTACAAAGTTTTTATAAAGTTCTACTTTTGAGATTTTTTTCATATTTTTAAAACCTATGGTTCAAAAGTTAGAGGGGGGGTGACACATTTTTTTTTACTTCTGGAGCGATTATTTCCGAAAATATTAACATTATCAAAAAATGATTTTAGTAAACCCCTATTTATTTTTAAATACCTATCTAACAATATATCACACGTTAGGGTTAAAATGAAAAAAAAATCACTCCCCACTTTACGTATAGGGGAGGTACCCTAATAAAATATTTTTTTCCACTTTTTATTTTACCACTTTGTCGGCGTAATTGATATACATATTAGTACCAAATTTCAGCTTTCTAGTGCTAACGGTCACTGAGATTATCCGCGGACGGACGGACGGACAGACGGACGGACAGACATGGCGAAACTATAAGGGTTCCTAGTTGACTACGGAACCCTAAAAATGGCTAAAAGTACCCTCAATTCCTCATGGAATCATGGAAAAACCTTGCTTGCTTGACAAACAAAACGAAGAGAACAAATCGCCAAACGTGAACTACGCGTAGTTGAAGAGTTCCGTTCTGATCATCATCAGCAGTTCCACTTCATCAAATGACACTTTTTTGAATGAAAATGCTTGATTAGTTCATGGAAACACTAAAATCACTATTTGTGTGCCTTTCACATTTGAGGAGTTCCCTCGATTCCTAATGGATCCCATCATCAGAACTCGAGCATGACAAAAATCAATCGTGAAAATAGAACTTGCTTAACAAACATAGCTAGGAGGACAAATCACCAAACGTGAACTTTTCGTCGTTGAAGAGTTCTGTTCTGATCATCATCAGCAGTTCCACTTCATCCAATGTCACATTTTTGGATGCAAATGCTTGACTTGTTGATAAAAACACAAAAATCACTATATGTTTGCCTTAAAGATTTGAGGAGTTCCCTCAATTCCTCATGGATCCCATCATCAAAACTGCGTTTTGACAAAAACGGGACCAACTTGGATATATATACTTACAATCAAAAAAAGAATTTTTCAAATCGGTTAAGAAATGACGGAGTTATGAAGTAACAAACATAAAAAAAAAACATACAACCGAATTGATAACCTCCTCTTTTGAAATCTTGAAGTCGGTTAAAAAAGAAGTGAAATCCCATCATAAACATTTTTATGTAAAATGTTGCCAAGATAAGACCATAACTCTACACGCCTTAACTCTATAACACACTCACTCAAACTCAGCACCTTAGTCAAAATATGTGGCTTGACTAAAAAACATTTTCCATTAACTTGGCCTCGTTTTTAGTATTTCCAGACACATATTTGTACTTTTCTGACTGTTCGCACAAAGGAAAAAAAAACAGAAAATTACAAATATGTATTTGGAAATACTATAATAACGTACGCATATACTCGTACCTGGCATCTGGACTCCAAATTTCAATTTTCTAGGTCTTCTGGAAGTGGGTAAATTTTTTAATCTAAAAGTCTGTGATAGAAATTCAGGTTTTAAACGTTATTATACATGTAAACAACTGTATCAGCTATATTTACGAAATTTTGGATTCTAGATAAGCTAAGGAGTTTTAATAAATGTGCCAAATTTCATGTATGTGGGTTTGCTACGCTCAGGATTCTATTGTAGAACCTTTTGCTTCACTCAGGATTCAATATACCGCCCTCGCCGTCCATTTTACTCCCTTTAATCCACTATTTGCTCGCCAGTAATTCCGGTATGTTAAAAAAGGTCATATGAAACGTGTAAGTTTTGTCCTTTACGCTTCAAATAATTCCGACGGGAGTGTAATAAATAATCAACATTGCTAATTTGTGTTATATTGAATGTTTGTTACTTTTGGACTTAAGAGTCCAAAAGTGACAAGAATTTAAATTTCTCGACTATACCTGCTATCATTGTTTCAGGAAAACTGGCGTAGAAGGATCGTTGTACGGTGCGGATGGAAACTCGGTGTTAGTGGCGCAACACGCGTCCTTAATAGACACTCTCACAGGAAAGGAAACCCTAATATTTGCGGCTAGCCTCAAGCTTCCAAAAGCAACAACTAGGGAAAGAGACCACGCGGTAATTTGTCGTCCTTACATTTAAAACTCAAACTCAAAAAAAACGGACCGATTTAGACAAAACGACATTTGGCACGAAAACAAGGGGAAGCATAGCAAGCAGAATGTGCAAGTTGCAAAATGTGCACTAATGCAAATCGTTAAATGTGCAGGTCGCAATATGTGCAAATCGTTAAATGTGCTCTTATTTTTTGTGTTTGCGCGGCAGCGTGTCCAGCCAAGTTCACCTTAGGAACTGGCGGACAGCAGCCGTGTGTTATTTTTCACGAACCGTTTGGAGCCACTTTTGACCCCCCAATAACCCAAAATCTATCTAACATAAAATATGAAATTTGGTACGTGTATTAAGATCCTTTAGAACAACTAGAACCCCAAATTTCATAAATATAGGTTGAATAGTTATGGAGTTATTTAATTCCAAAAAACGGCATTTTTACCACTGACTGACTGACTGACTGACTAGTAATCAAAATCCTAACCCACTTCCAGGTGACCTAGAAAGCTGAAATTTGGCATGTAGCTTGGTAATTGTCTGTGTACACCAGAAAAAATCAGGAAAGAGTTTTTATTGGTTTTATTATTATTATTATTTATGCTAGTTACCTCAGAACTCCGTCATTTATTAACCGATTTGAAAAATTCTTTTTTTGTTTGAAACGGTATACTTCAGGGGTGGTCCCATAGTTATCAGGTAAGAATCTGATCATAGGGTCCTGGAGAAATAGAGGGAACTCTTCAAATATTTGAGGTGCACCTATAGCGATTTGGATATTTTGTATAGTAACTCGTGCATTCGCTCTTAAAAAGCACCATTTGGCGAAAATTTACAAAAAGTAATGATGTCCCATCAAAAACATAAATGTGAAAATGGAAGCCAAGTTCAATATTAAGAATATGCCATGCTTGGTTGTCGTCTTTACCGACAAAAGAATTGAGATCTAAATGGGTGCCAAGTTCCGTAGATTCTCTGAAATGGTTCCAAGTCCGGCACTACATTGTTTACAGTAAAACTAATTTACTGCGGCTCAATGCATTCTGAGCTTTAACTTGGCAGTTTTCTTAAATATCCAACAGCTTTTATGGCATACTGCATAGAAAAATTGAACATTGAGCCGCAGTAAATTAGTTTTACTGTAAACAATGTAGTGCCGGACTTGGAACCATTTCAGAGAATCTACGGAACTTGGCACCCATTTAGATCTCAATTCTTTTGTCGGTAAAGACGACAAACAAGCATGGCATATTCTTAATATTGAACTTGGCTCCCATTTTCACATTTATTTTTTTGATGGGTTATTATTATTTATGCTGGTTACCTCAGAACTCCATCTTTTATTAACCGATTTGGAAAATTCTTTTTTGTTTGAAACGGTATACTTCCGGGATGGTCCCATTGTCATCGGGTCAGAATCCGATCATAGGGTCCTGGAGAAATCAAGGAAACTCTTCAAATATTTTAGGTGCACCTATAGCGGTTTGGATATTTTGTATAGTAACTCGTGCATTCGCTCTGCGAAAGCACCATTGGATGAAGTTTGACAAAAAGTAATGATATCCCACCAAAAACGTAAATGTGAAAATGGCAGCCAAGTTCACCGACAAAAGAATTGAGATCTAAATGGGCGCCAGGTTCCGTAGATTATCTGAAAAGTTGCCAAGTTTGGCACTAGATTGTTTACAGTAAAACTAATTTACTGCGGGTTAATGCACTTTGAGCAATACAAAACAATCATAATTATTAAAAATATGTTCATGATTATACCGACAATGACACATGACGAATCGAAGAAAATGACCAATTAGGGAAATTGACGAATTGAAGATTTTGATGGCATTGACGAATTAGGGAAACTGACGAATAAACAAAAATGGCGAATCAGGAAAAATGACGAGTAGGCTGGAGTCTAACTCAGATAATATAATGGTATTTACAGTGGGCTGAATTTGCTCTATTTAAAAATCTACACATTTTGCGACCTGCTCAATATAAGATCTGCTGGCACATTTTGCGTTATGCTCAATATGAGATGTGCACATTTTACGATCTGCTCAATATGAGATCCGCACATTTTGCGATCTGCTCAATATGAGATCTGCACATTTTGCGATCTGCTCATTATGAGATCTACACATTTTGCGATCTGCACATTTTGCAACTTGCACATTCTGCTATGCTTCCAAACAAGGACACTGATTGGATGTTGGAATGTTCGCACGATAAGATCGGACAACCACCTGTCCAAACAGGGTCTACGTTGGCAATCTACCGGTAGAAGACGGTCGGGACATCCTCGGACCATATGGAGGCGATCAGTAGAGAAGGAGACTTGCTCAACTGATCTCGGATCATCTCATCATCACATTAAAAATACCTCTCATTTATGAGAAGAGGCGTGTGACCATGCTATGGGATGTATATAGGCTGAAGATAATGATGACATTCAAAATCTATCTACAGAAGAAGAGGCGCAAACCTAACCTATGCTTTATTATTACCCAGCACATTTATTGACATGTATAGCTACTGACTAATTGACTAAGAGTATATTTGCGATAAACGCGGAATTAAACCTTGAAACGAAATCAACATTTAAAGCTTGCTACTGTGGATATAATCCCATCAAAACCTAAAAATAAACCATTCGCTAAGAAATGCGGGCGGCAATGGCGGCTGTTGGTGAAATTGCTTATAAATATCAAAAATTTGTATGCACTGTAGTACTTTTAAGGCAACGCATGACCAAATTACCACAAAGACCCGGATACGTTATTTAGAGCACAAGTGCATTGTGAACACGTATGCATTATGTACTTGCGCCTTACATTACCGTACATTTCAGATTGAATCAGTGTCATCGCAACTCGGCATCCAGGATGTACTTAGCACAAAAGCGGGTCAGATGTCAGGAGGAGAGAGGAAGCGGCTGACGATCGCTTGTGAACTGCTTACTAATCCTCTCATTATGCTTTTGGATGAACCTACAAGGTATGAAGATTCACGTTTCTGTAATACTTAGGTACGAGTAAGTACTGAGAATCAGAGTTAATAACCATTAAATATCATTTTTGAAATTACAATATATTTACTGATAACACTAGACACTATAACTTAGACTTATAGTTTCCAAGGTGTCCTCTTCGAGGTTATTATTTTAATCCAGCTTCGCCTTTGGGGAGAATGATTCTGAACCGATACAGTGTCAGATTTTATTACAATTTCAATCGAGATATTATAAATTTTGTCATACTCACAGAAGTATTGTTGACCAACATTGATAATTTATTTTCTTTATACATACGTATAACAACGGCAGCAAAGATTACAGGCACACGGCCTGCCTGATGGAAAGTGGACAGCGTACCCTATGGATGCTTGCGACTTCTGAGAAATCATAAGAGCTTTACCAAACCTTTATTGATTCGAGGATTTGCTATGTCGACAGTAAAAACATGTACCGCCGTCAATCTCACAAACAGTTCTCCACCTGCAAGGCAAGTTTGCAACGTTTTCGAGCGTGTGTAAGGTTGTTCTGTAAAAAAAATAAAAATGACCACCAAACAAATATGACCTTAAAGACGTGAGTGGCCCGTTTCATTATATTTTAATACCGTATCGTGTTCGCCCTATTGCCAGTGGTCTTGACTCCGTATCGTCGATGTCGGTGGCCCGCGCGCTGCGCACCGTCGCCCGAAATGGCCGCACCGTAGCATGCGTCATCCACCAGCCGTCCTCCAAACTGTTCTCGTCCGCTGATGACGTCATACTCATGGCCGAAGGACGGACGCTGTACGCGGGATCCATCGACGACGTCCCTGATACACTAGCTAGAGCGGGATATAGATGTCCACAATACTACAATATGGCTGATTATTGTAAGTATTTGGCAAAATACGATATACAATTATACACATGCATACCTAATTGACAATATTTCTAATTTCCAAGTAGTATGAAATCTTGACTGATTTCGTTCATTTGTTAACAAGAAACCCGATTTTTTTAAATCTATTTTATAGCTATTAGTTTTCAAGTGAAGACGAAAATGTGAAGATAGCCTACCATCATACCATGGTATATATATGTCACAAGGCTGAAATGTGACAGTCACAACGCACAAAAAGAACAGCATCTTTAGTAAATCCGTCTTTGTACTTCTGTGTGACTTTGTACGCTGTGACGCCTTACTTGTCATTGTCACTTACTCTCTTCTAGAATGAGGAACTTTAGAAATTGATTTTTTTTATATGAAAGTGAGATGTTTTCGAAAATTTACAAATGTGGTTATATTAAATTTTTCATCCTCTACTAGATATCATCAGAAAAAACCTGCTTAGAAAAAAATTGACAATTGAATCTGTTTCATTTTGCAAATGCATTGCTATTTCAAATCATGTTTAGGGTTCCGTAGCCAACATGGCAAAACGGAACCCTTATAGATTCATCATGTCCGTCCGTATGTCACAGCCGATTTACTCGGGGACTACAATTATCAAGTTTGGTAGGAATGTGTATGCTATGAACCGCTATAGAAATATTATGTGGTAGGGGGGGTCAATTTTATTTTTTCAATGTACATAGGCGTGTGGGGTATCAATGGATAGGACTTCAAAAATGACATAGAGGTTTCCAAAAAAAAATCCATTTAAGTCAACCGTTGGTGAGATATTAGCTGTCAAAGTCGTAAAAAGTGGGTCCCTTTAATTTCCAACCTATGAAGTTTAAAATTCTGAAAAAAATTGAAGTTGGTGTACAATAATAAATCCTTTCAACGATTTTTAGTTTGAACAAGAAAGGTCTAACGATTTATGAGTTATTGCTGAAAGACTGTCTTGCCAAAACAAAAAGGCTTAAATGCCGTGAGTTTCCTATCAATATACGACCTTTTTAACCGACTTCAAAAAAAGGAGGAGGTTCTCAATTCGTCAGAATATTTTTTTTATATATTTTTTATGTATGTTCACCGATTACTCCGAGACTAGTGGACCTATTTCAAAAATTCTTTTTTTGTTTGAAAGGGTGTGTCTTCTAGTTGGTCCCATTGTCACCAAGTCTTCCAAGAGGAGGGGGTAAGGCAAAAAATAAGGAACTCCTCAAATTATATACCAAGAGCATGGGGTCTGGCAAAGTTTCAAGTCAGTGTTTTTTTGTTAAAAATTTACTTGTTTGATATAATATATTTTATAGTGGTTTTAAATGTAGGTTAGGAGGTGTCGGTACGGAACCCTTCTTTGTGCGTGGTCCTACACGCACTTGGCCGGTTTTTGATAATGATAACATTAGTCAATTAGTGGTCATTTGTTTTATTATTTTAAAATAGCAACGAAAACGTTTCCAAATAATTTTAAGTTCGTCACAATGGAGTTCTTAGTAATCTGTTATATTTTTACAGTATTAGAAGTCGCCAGTGGAGAGCATGTTGGCAATTTAGCTTGCATAGAGCAAGAAGCTAAGAGCTACACGGTGGAAATGAAGAAAATTGCTAAAAATGACGTCTTCAACGGAAATGGAAGAGGTTAGTGATTTTATTTTAGTGCCTTACACAAGGAAGTATAATATTAGGAGGTATGTATATATTTGTACGACAACAGATTTGGAAGAAATTAGACCTTTTGCGTTTAAATAATGAGATGAACCAAAGACTGTGCCACGTAATAACACCCTGTTAATTAGAAAACAGTATTAAATGATTAAGACGTCTTTGATTATCGTATGAAACGTCTTTAGGTACTCTCACTTACAGTACGATTTTTCTATATATTTTTTTATATATGATAGGTAAGCATTTGACCACTATCTCACCTGATGGTAAGTGATGATGAGGTCGAGGGTGTTACATGCGACACGGCACGGTGGGGGGTGGTGGTGGGTGATTACTCGTCCTTTGAGTTTCACACTGAAATATGCTCTTATCCCATTGGATAATCTACTTAAAAGCTTATGTAATAGAGTTTCTATTACAAACACATAATTTTAAGACAGTGTCTATGTAATAGAAAGTCTATTACATTCGTCTTAAAGTAGAATATCTAATGGAATAAGAGCATATGTCAGTGTCGAACTCAAAGTAATTTACCTGTAACTGCCCACTTCTACTAGAGTCTGGCTACTCAAATACTACCTATATTTTTGGCGGGAAATTCATATAATCTTGGGCTGGTCACACTTTGTGTAGTAGGAACTATAGTTTTAATACTAGAAAATATTTTTGATTTTACCTAACCTAAGGAAATAAGTTAAATATACGTCGACGTGCACTCAAAGTCAGCCCACATAATTTCTACCACTGTGTACAGTATAGTCAACGAAAAACACATAAGTACATATGTTTACACTTTCTCACCATATGCCATTGTAACAAGGCGAAAAATGAAATGTAGTGTAAATAAAACCTAGATCGATCGAAAAATATATAAGTACAGTCAACAGCAAATATAAATGATCATTCTAGTACTTTGTCCTGTACTATGCCAAATTTCAACTAAACCGGAAGCCGCGATACTTCCATACAATACAATTTAAAAATAATAATGGTTGTTGTTGTGGCCATTTGCACGGTAATTATCATGACTAATCATGAGATACACTCATATCACGATCCGAGTCACATGAATATTGATTAATATTGAAGCACAGTTCATACAAATCATACAATTTTGAATACCGTGATAATATTGACGTCCTAGTATTGTGATTATTACATTTGTAAAGGGGCCCTTTTATTAGTATACTACACGGTATTTATTTTATTTCAATTTTTTGTAGTAGAGATTACTATTCTGCATGCAGTGTTTACTCAATTTATTATACACTAATGTCTAGTTTATAGTGATTTCTATATTATGCATACTCTCAGTGTAACAATAAGTGATAAACCGAATAAATAAATCATGGTAGTATTTGACATTCTGTGAGTTTCAAACGTCTGTTTATGTGACCATTGAGTTGCGTTACCTACTTTAGGTTAGGACTGTGGTTAGGTTAAGTAGGTATAAACATGGGTTAGGTTAGAGTAATGTTGCACCGGCACGATGGGACAAGTAGACAGTATTTTATATCTTTATATCATATTACTACAGACCAATCTCTCCACAGATTTCCTCTAAATATTGGTTTTCAGTAAGTAACTCCTTTACCCTCGAATGTTTTGATTTTATTGATATTTTCCAGAACTTCTAGTTTATCCTTTTCTTTACATATTTGTCCTGTTGATGAGATTCAGCTATTAATAAATTCACGTAACTAATCAAAGTTATAGGCATATGTTAGAACTAGTACATAACGTTTCAAAATATTTATAGAGCACGAAATGGTTTACAACTTGTAAACATTGCAGTTTTTCATTATTTATACAAAGGTTCACGTCGGGTTTGCACATTGTCGTAATTATTTACGAGATTAAATAATATTTTGCGGAGCTCACTCGGTATAGTCATTGTTAATATTATTTCAAATAAATGCCGCATAAACCGCGAACCATTTTAATAAATGTCATAATTGGATGACAGACGTTTAGCCTTTTTTTTAAATCGTAGACAATTGGTGAAAAATGTCAGCCAATAGACTTTTCGAAAATTCATAGCGAGCTTGTGGAAGATAATATGGCTTTCAAAAATTATGCAGAATAATCTTGAGACCTTTCTCTAGGGATTTTTGTGATTCAAAACATGATTCAGCAATTTTCGTTCAATAGAAATAAATCGCAAACTTGGGTCCATTGGGTCCAATCCGCACCTAAAAAAAATCGTAACAATTTGTTTACATCGGCTATTAATAAGAAAGGTATATTATGTAATTATGTACAATTGTATATTTAAGGGATTTATGTAATTACTTTCTTTTTAAATGAGAACCACAAAAAAATATAATTAAATAATACTGATTTCTCCGACCGCGCTCGTGCGCGACCGCCAGTCAGTGCTCAGCGAGCTGCGATCGAGGTAGGACCTGTGTCGCTCCAACTCCGCGCCGCTAAGAATAATATTAACACCATATTTATTGATTATCTCGGTAATTATAGATAAAAAAAAATGAAACGTAATTGGCTGAAACATTTGTTGGCACTCAGAGCGAATGGTAGAAGAACAAATGCAACACGGTACTAACTGTTCGTACCTAAAGTAGATTGTATAAAAACAGTATTACATCCTTTTACAAGTCATATTAGTACAATTATAGTAAGATTAATAAAAATAGATATGATGGTAAGCGGTCACCGCAGCCTATGGGCACCTGCAATTTCGGGGTTTCACATGCGCGTTGCCGACCCCCCGATATATTTAGTTAGTTATTTATACCACGTCGGTTGCAATCAAGCCTACGGCCCGCCTGATGGTAAGCGGTCACCGCAGCCTATGGACACCTGCAATTTCGGGTGTCACATGCGCGTTGCTGACTCTCAATATATTTAGGTTTAGGTTTAAAGAATGTTTATTAACTCATAAGAATTTTACAATTCACTTAAATGAGTAATATATAACTTAGCAATTTTAAGTAATATTAGCGAGCATCAGGCTAAACATGCTTTTCTATTGATTAAATATTTTTACACAATAATTGTTCTTAAATATGCATACAATATATTTTACTAAGAAGTATATTTTGAACTAAGTGGGTAGGCATATATTCATTACTAACGCACCCAGCAAAATTCACAAACAAGCACTCACGCGCAGCTCCTACGCGGAGATAACAATATGGTTGATAAAGTTACATAGCTTACATTCCAAACAGCGGTAGGTTTTAAATACATATAGCCGAATTTTACATTAGTAACCAGTACTTGTACTACCTATGAATCAAATAGTGTTTTATTTACTTGTACGCATTAAAATATAATTCCATAAATTTCTTGACTAATTTTGTTTTAATGAGTTTAACCGATAATAACAGACAAATAGGAATTTTTCTGCGAACCATCCCCAGTGAGGGATATCGGAAACTCATCACTCATCAAGCCAATAAAAAGACAAGATTAGAAATAATACGTAGTAACATTTTAACACTGGTGGCCACTTGGATCATGTCGACGAGTTTCTTGGGGATGTTGAATTTTTTTAATATGGAGTACAGGGCGCCCCGGTCAATGCTGTCGTAAGCTTTTGTAAAGTCTACAAATAACGAATGGATGCTCTGGGCGTACTCCCATCTTTTTTCCATCAGCTGTTTGAGCAGGAAGATCTGGTCAATGGTACTACGATTTTTGCGGAAGCCACACTGATAATCACTAAGGATTTTTTCCGTGTACGGCTCCAGCCTGTTTAGTAGTACGTACGACAAAACCTTGTACGCCGTAGGAAGCAGGGCGATCCCTCGGTAATTGGAGCATCTTTTTTACAGCCTTTTTTATGCACAGGGCAGATGATGCCTATATTCCACTCCTGAGGCTGTCGTTCCAGTTCCCAGATTTTAAGTATAAGTTCGTACAACTTGGACTGAGCGGCTCCGCCACCATACTTCCAAACCTCGGATGGCAACTCGTCAATGCCTGGTGCTTTGTTGTTTTTGAGCCTCAGAATAGCGATGCGAACCTCATCGAAAGAGGGAGGTTCGATTTCAATAGCATTGTCGTGTACTACCATCATGGGTTGTTCCTCAGCGGGCTGGCAATTGAGCAGACGTTCAAAGTAGTCACGCCACATAGCTTTAATCTCCTCAGGAGATGTTACCAAATTACCACTTGCATCAACGAGCATTTGCAGGAAGGGTCGGTAGCCTTTCTTGAACGAGCTCACCTCTTGAAAGAACCTTCTAGAGTCTTGGGCTTTCATGAATCCTTCAATGCCCTTCACAAAATGATCCAGATGCTTTCTTTTCTCTCTTCTGATGATTCGTTTTGCCTCTCTCTGTAGCTGTTTATGTCTACCTTCCCACCGGCTATCTTGCTCGGCCAGTGTTTTGAAATTCCGTCTGCATTCTACCACCCTCTTACAATTGTCATTCCACCAGCTTTTACGCTTGCCTCTCGCCTTTCGTCCCAGTATTTGAAGTCCTACCTGTTTAACTATGTTTTTCATGTCTTGCCAGCTGCTATCTATATCATCATTAAGCGCTAGACCTTCAAATCTATTGCTTATCTCTAACTGAAACTTCTCTTTAATTTGTGGGTCTTTGAGTTTTTCAATATCAATTAAATTATCGTTTTGGCTTGAGTGTTGTCTTTGTATACTAATTCTAGCCTTTAGTTTAATACCCACTAAGTAGTGGTCGCTCTCACAATCTGCACCTCTAAACGTTCTCACATCTTGTATAGTGCCCCTGTGTCTGGCGTCAATTATGACATGGTCAATTTGGTTAATAGTGTGACCATCGGGAGACTTCCACGTGCCCTTGTAAATATCTTTGTGAGGAAACATTGTGCTTAAGCTGCATGCGGGTCAAAGTGGGCAATGAGCTGACATCGGACTTCACGGTGAGCACCGGACTAAAGCAGGGCGATGCTCTGTCTCCTATGCTCTTCAATTTGGTGTTGGAATTCGTCGTTCAGAAACTACTTTCACAGGAGTCCGGAATTGAACTAAACGGAAGGCATAGGCTGATAGGGTACGCAGACGACTTAGCTTTGCTAAGCGAAAACCGAGAAGGGGTGGAAATGTCGGCGAGAACATTGGAACGAGAAGCCGCAAAAGTGGGGCTCAGGATTAATTATGAAAAGACGGACTACCTCCATATGAAACGTTTCAGAAACAGCCGTGAGAAACGAGAAGACCTACTTGTAGGAGAAACCTCTTACAAGGGAGTGTCCAAATTTAAATACCTCGGATGCACTGTCACTGATACGCATGCTAGAGAGGAGGAAATTAACACCCGTATCCAGAACACCTTGCGTTGCAGTGCTGCCCTGCACAAAGTGTTGGCGTCCAAGCTCCTCAGTAAACGTTCTAAACTTCGGATATATAAGACCGTAATCCGCCCTATCTTAATGTATGGGTGTGAGGCCTGGACGCTAACACTTAAGGAGGAGCGCGGCCTGTTAGTAGCAGAACGTAAGGTGCTTCGAAAAATCCTGGGACCAGTGAAAAGAGGCGATGGGAGTTGGAGGAGCCGTAAAAATGCAGAAATAGAAGAGCTGGTGGCCGAACCAAATATTATTGGTGAAACCAAAGCGCATCGTCTTCGCTGGCTTGGCCACCTCGAGAGGATGGGAGAAGATCGACAGATGAAGAGAGCATACTTGGGCCGACCGACCGGACGGCGTCCTGTGGGTCGCCCCAAGTATCGCTGGAAGGATATGGTGGACGCGGACCTGCGTGAGCTCGGAGCCGGTGCAAGCTGGCGAGAAATAGCGCAGGACCGAGAAAAGTGGCGTGCTCTTGTCTCGGAGGCCAGGACTCATTTTGGGTCGTCGTGCCAGCCTAGTTAGTTAGTTAACATTTTAAAATTTGTTGATTCTTATTTCACTACTCTAATTTAAGACTTTTTTTTTTAATTATTACCTTATAATATATATATATACTATAAGCTAATAATTTTCTGCGTAATAACTTATCTTCGGACTCGTGACTCCTTGCTGTACTTTAGTGATTTATAACTATTTTCAACTTCATGTGACACTTAAAATCCGTCTTCAGATATACTGCCGCAGGGTATGTTACTTAAGTGGTGTTTGTCTCGGAATCATTTTATTTTTGATGGGTCTTTAATGATTCTAGGTACCCCTTTTATATATTTAATAACAAGGTTAGCTTCACCTTTAGCCATCCTTTCCGAAATTTATTTTTTTAAGGTTTTGAAATATGTCTGCTGCTGAGAAGTTTTATCAGAGTATATTATAATACGGTTATCATTAGTATTTCGTCTATTTCGCAAGATAGATAAAGCATGATCTTTTGTCAAAAAGCTTACTTTTAGTGGACGTGTTTTGGCTACTGTATATTTACCCAATCTGCTTATTGATACTGGTTGCAAGTTGTCCAACGAAATATTGTTTATAATCTTAAGCACTTCCTCCAGATCTTTAGAGGACCGTTCAATGGGTGTGCTAGCAGATGGTTCTGGTATACCTTCAATTATAATATTTTTCTCTCGAATGGATCGTTCTTGAACTTCTGCTATCACCTCTTCATTTGAACTGGTATTGTATGGCAAAGAGCCAACGGGCTGGGCTTGCTGGAGTTGAGTTACACTTTTCTCCAAAGTATCCATTTTTTCTATTGTTATGATATTTTGTGATTTTAGGTTAGATATTTCGACTTGCATCTTGTTTTGCTCCATTGTCAGATTCTCTATTAATTCTTTATAATTTTTCATTTTATCTTTAATTGAGGCAATGTCCTTGGAAACTTGTCCGATAATTTTAGTTTGTGTATCACTTGTGAGTTTAAAATTTCGCATGAGGTCTATCAGTTCTTTCATTTCTTTTCGTAACTCTGATAGCTCAGTCTTAATTTCATCATTGTCATTAGCATACTTGCGCTTGAAATTTCGATGAGAGGCATTTGTTTGTTCAGTAGAATCCGATTTTAAATGTAATGTGGCTAAGTTTGGCTGAGATCCGCCCAGCGTCGAGCTCTTAGTCGTCATAATCACCGGGACTGTGTGGACTTTCTGAAGTATTCTGTGGTTTTTACGAATCGTTCACTCGGTAGACTTACGAACTGTAGTTGCATCTCTTTTACCTGAGCCGAACACCGCGGTCACTCGAAAGATGTACGTCGTAACTCAAACACAGACTGTATGGTAAATTAACAAGTAGGCACCCACTTATAAGTATCAAATCGTTTGGCACGTTTTTTAATTTTTTGTAATAAATTTGCACTACACGTCCGGCACTGTTGCTCGCCCGCACACTCAAATTTAGTTATTTAAACCATGTTGGTGGCAAACAAGCGTACGGTCCGCCTGACGGTAAGTTGTCACCGCAGCCTATGGGCACCTGCAACTTCGGGGTGTCACATGCGCGTTGCTGATCCTCGACATATTTAGTTATTTAAACCATGTCGGTGGCAAACAAGCGTACGGCCCACCTGATGGTAAGCGGTCACCGCAGCCTATGGATACCTGCAATTTCGGGTGTCACATGCGCGTTGCTGACCCTCGACATATTTAGTTATTTAAACCATGTCGGTGGCAAACAAGCGTACGGCCCGCCTGATGGTAAGCGGTCACCGCAGCCTTTTCTCAAACTAGTTAGGAAATATTAAAACAAAAATATCTACTAGGGAATCAAATAAATCAGTTAATTATATAAAAAAAAACCTACAATGTAAAAAAAACAATAAAGGAAATTACATAAAAACACGAGAAAAGTTACAAAAAATACGAGAAGTACTAAAAACAGGAAACAAAAAAAAACAATAATGCTACCAAAATACGATAAGGATTAAAGAATCAGGAGAACTAAAAAATACCAGCAAAACACGAAAAAATAAAGTACAGAGATAAGTGAAAACTGAAAAAAGTACCAAAAAATGGCATAACGTATAAAAAAAGCTACAAGAAAGAAGACAAGAAGGATTTAAAAAAAACACCAAAAAACTAAAGAAAATACCAAAATACACAATGTAGACGACGCAAGACCACAGCCTATCGTCTGCGATAGCTCGGTGGAAACAGAGGTTCTTGCCGCACCCGTCTCGGTGAACACGGTAGCGTCACACGAAGGATCTGTGAACGACCGAGGAATGGCGCAGCACTGTTTCGAAACTAACTCCTACTTACGCGGCTCTGTTCTTGTAAGGTTCACTATGATCATGGGAACACTCCGTAATAAAAACACTGAGTCTGTTACAAGTTATAATGGAATTAAAACACAAAGGAAAGATAAGGTACAATATTACGCACTAAGCTTATTAGGCACTAAATTTACTGTTCAGAGTCAGAAGGTTCAAAATTTAAATACTAAACAACGGCGGGATTACACTTAATAACAAGTTACTGCACTGAAAAAATTACGTTCACTATGCCACGTTCCTGGCCAAAAGTTCACTCGTCACTCTCCTGGCTAAAGACTCACTGCCCACTATTAATTACAAGTTACTGTTCTGAAGCTCACGTTCACTATGCCTCGTTCCTGGCCTGCGTTCACTGTGCCACGCTCCTGGCTACAGACTGCCTGCCCACTATTAATTACTAGTTACTGTTCCGAAGCTCACGTTCACTATGCCAGGTTCCTGGCTTGCGTTCACTGTGCCACGCTCCTGGCTACAGACTGACTGCCCACTATTAATTACAAACTCCTGTTCTGAGGCTCACGTTCACTATGCCAGGTTCCTGGCTAAAAGTTCACTCGTCACTCTATGCCACGCTCCTGGCTAAAGACTGACTGCCGACTATTAATTACAAGTTACTGTTCCGAAGCTCACGTTCACTATGCCACGTTCCTGGCTTGCGTTCACTGTGCCACGCTCCTGGCTACAGATTGACTGCCGACTATTAATTACAAGTTACTGTTCTGAAGCTCACGTTCACTATGCCTCGTTCCTGGCCTGCGTTCACTGTGCCACGTTCCTGGCTACAGACTGACTGCCCACTATTAATTACAAGTTACTGTTCTGAGGCTCATGTTCACTATGCCAAGTTCCTGGCCTGCGTTCACTGTGCCACGCTCCTGGCTACAGACTGCCTGCCCACTATTATAATTAATAACAAGTTCACTAAGCCACGCTCCTGGCTTGCGTTCACTGTGCCACGCTCCTGGCTACAGACTGACTGGTCACCGGCCCACTCATCTCGTTCGTCCGGCGGGTTTTATTTCGTTTCGAAAACATCCCTACTACCGTAATTTCGTTTCCCACGCCGCCTGCGCAACCTTGTGCAATATAATAGCTTTCTGTCCTAACGGTTCAGGATAACCGATTCTCACGAGAGACATTAACAACGGTTATACAATGCTTATACAAATGAATAGACAATTGTTAACAACAAAACATTAGTTCAGATATGCCGACACCCGACAAAGGTAACGGTACAGTAAGGATAACAAATGAACAATATCTAACGGTCTCTGCGCAACTCAGGATCTAAAACATTAAGTGATAAATTTTATGATTCTAACTGTATTTTAAACGCTAACGTTACATAATTTCTAGGAGGTCGTAAACGGGAAGTAAAGGCAAATTTCGATTCCCGGTATTGCGACCGCTTGCCTCTAGCGGTAAAATGTTAGGTAGACTGGGAAAGTCCCTGGTCCTCGGGGCTGTCCGTAACACACAAAAAACGAAAAGAAACACCAAAAACACGAAAAATGCTTCAAAGATACAAAATATAAAAAAAACATAATGCATAACAAATGAAAAAAATATACAATAAAAACACCAAAATACGTAAAAACATTTAAAAAATACCAAAAATATTGAAAAACAAGGAAAAGACGATAAGTACAAAAAAACTCAAAAAAAAACAAATGTAATAAAACACGAAAAGCTTGTAAAAATCCTAAAAAAACTTAAAACTATATGAAAAGGACAAGAAATAAGTACTCAAAACACCGCCTTTAAAAGTATGAAAAGTACAAAAACTTTAAAAATAATATGAAGAAACAAAAAATAAAATAAAAAGAAAATTAAAAAACAATGAAAACTAAAAAAAAAAAACAAAAAAGAAAAAAAAATGCGACAGATAAAACTAAAATAACCAAAAAAGAACAAGTCAAAATTACAACAAAAAATACACAAAAAAAATAAAAGCAAATACACTAATTCATGTTGAAAGTAATATTGATGCATATAAAACGTCGATCGATGAATCCGAAACATGGAGCCGGACTGACTGACAAATGAAATATTACATACAGCCAACGGCCACTAGATTCTGTAACAATTCTTGCGACATTATTCCGGCTCATCGCGACATGTTTCGGTTTCATCGAGCGGCAGGTTTCGGATTCATCGCGCCCCATGTTTCGGATTCATCGAGCAATATGTTCCGGATTCATCGAGCGACATGTTTCGGATTCATCGAGCGACATGTTTCGGACTCATCGAGCGATATGTTTCGCACTCACAGAGCGACAGGTTTCGGACTCATCGAGCGACATGTTTCGGACTCACAGAGCGACATGTTTCGGACTCATCGAGCGACATATTTCGGACTCGGATATTTTCAAACGAGTTATCCAACGATACTCCAATATTACATGCGGCCAACGGCCAGTAAACTGTAAACTACTCAAATCGGTCACCTAACCAAGAACCGACCCGGGCCAAAGTCGCTTTAGCCTCGCATACCGCACGCGGTACGCAGGCGCCGCCGCTAAGCCACGAGCTCCATAATCATAAAAATTTATTTAAAAAAAAACCGACTTCAATGAAAATGAAATGAAATGAAATGTTTATTTGCAAAAACAAAAAAAAAAAAAAAAAATTTGCAAAATTTTGTGGCATACACAATTTGTGGTTTCCGTGAGCCAATGCTTGATTACCTACAGAAAATACCGAAATCGGCATATGCGTGCGTATCAAATTCGAGGAGTTCCATCGATTCCTTCTAGATCCCATCATCAGACCCTCACCAAATTTATATATTAATTATATAGTAATCAATGTCGGGGTACCTGCTTTAAAACAAAAAAAGAGTTATCAAAATCGGTCAACGTGGTCAAGAGTTATCGGGGAACATACATACATAAAAAAAAAGTACAAGCAAACTTGCAGACGAACTGAGTACATCCTTTCTTATATTGAAGGCGGTGATATAATTGCAAGAAACAATATTTCGCAAGGAATAATAACTTCATGTTTGCTTTCATGTAGACGTATAAACATACATGTAAATAAATTTAATTCAACAATTGAATAATATAGGTAAGGATAAGAGAAACTAAGTACTTTACTTCAATACACTATTTCCATTCACTTTTATTACAAAGTACTTTTATACAGTTTTATTGACTAGTGTTGTACATTCCTCCCCCTCTGGTGCTCGTGTCGTCCCGATATAGAGTACCAGCATATGGAACCGGGACAGGTACCTTCTTAAGTCTTCCTCTGCTGGGATAACATCGTCCCTTGTTTCATACTTTGTAATTGCAGATGTGTGGAACTTCCCGATTGCTTGCTACTTCGTAGATAGTTGATCCATGTTTTCCTATGATCTGGTTTTGTCTATCTCGTCTAGGTGCAAATTTTGCAGTAAAATATTTTTCTTGATTACTTAATGGATGTGTTGTGGTCAGGATCATACCGCCTTCTTTGTAACCAGGGTCAGGAGACAAGATGTTTTTTGTCACCCTCCCCCTGCACCAGGGCTGCGCCAATCGCATATTGGTTTGCATCTGTTTTGGTTTTGAAGTCATCGTTACCTTCTGCTTGTTTTAATACTGGTGCTGTTGTCAGTGCAGTAGACAACGTTTTCATTAGCTCGGCGAACTGTTTTGACTGAACGTTACTGCCATTTTCGCGGTAGTCTTCAATTTGTTGAAAGTTGAGGGCAGCACATATCTTTTGTTTATGAAGACAGTTTTAAGTGGATTTGACACTTGGCAGTACTTTTGTATTTCCGTTGGGCGCTCAGATGTAGGGTTGCCAGGTGAGAAAAAGCCCAATTGTTGGTTGTTTATTTATTCTTTACGAAACTTACAAGTTATCATACAACTGGGGTTACATTCAAATAGTATATATATCCCTATTGAAGGATCGTGGGGTGGACTGCGTGGCTATCGCACCCTTTATCCGTCCTAGCTTACTTGACACCTGATGACTGCGGGGCTATCGGTCAGGGCAAGTACTTACTACGACTTCGAGTGGACTGCGGGGCTATCGCACTCGTCGCCGTCTAGCGAGTGAATAATGCTGCGGCAGCAGTGGTGTCTTCTCACACGCCTCTTGCGGGGCGTGGGGGAGGCCATTTCAGGATTTTATCATTTTTGGCGGCTGTTTGTCGCGGTCCATAACGATGGACCGGTCATTGTGTGCCATCTCGGCTTTTAGTCTTCACTTCCTTGTGGACGTGGGCCATCTTGGCTTTGCGGTCAAGTTGGCCTGTCAGCTGCATTTTGGCGTCCTAGGGTTCTGGACTGGGGTTCAACAGTAGGCGGCAAGAGCTCGCGTGGCTGGGCTCGCCGCCGTGGGTTGTCCGGGGGTCGCGTGTGGAGCGGTGCGATGCCCTGAAGCAGCGGGTGGCAGATACGCTGCGGCTGTGCATGTGTGCGTCGATGCATATGTAGGTCGTCACTTGCGCGGTGCAACCATTGGTGGTCTGTGGCGTTACTATGATCGTGTTACAAGATTATTTTGTTCGTCTCATTTGCTTCCTTTATGTGATCGTCTAGTAAAATATCAAGATGTGGCATTTACGCTATATGACATTTCAAGATCGAACATTATTTACCTAATCTCAAATTATTTACAATAGCGAAATTACATCCAAATAATGATTTTTAAGTTAATAGCTGTACATCTTTGCCTCGATTCATAAATATGAAATAAAAATTTTAGTAGTCGTACCCGTCATATTAGCAGTTCGTTTGTAAACTTCTTCTAAATCTAGCAATATCTTTCCAGTTTGAAATTCGGAAAATCACGTAAAAAGCACCTGATATTTTACTTCCCGTACTTCACTATTACTATTATTATTTTTTTATTATTTTTTATTATTATTTTATTCATTTTCACTTTATTTTGATATTTTCGTCGAACAAAAACTGGGTAAACAACAAAAATACTTACCAGCAGCAATTCAATGTTTATTTACGGACCAATATTTGACAACTTTGACATGACACCTGGTGCTGCCATGTAACGTTCTATGTTAGTTCCATTTTATTTAATTTCTACTCTTTATTTTCAGACTATACCTACTGAAAATACCGAAATCCGCATATGCGTGCCCATCAATTACGAGGAGTTCTCTCGATTCCTCCTAGATCCCATCATCAGACCTTCACCAAATTTATATGGGACCAATGTTGGGGGACCGGCTTAGAAACAAAATAATTTTTAAGAAAAAAAAACCGACTTCAATGGGGGAGGCCGTTGAAAGATTAATACTTAGATGGTGCACTCTTAGATTCCATACAATAAAATAAAAATGGCTATAAGTATGTTTATAATGGTAGAAGACTAAGTACCCTCAATTCCTCATGGAATCATGGAAAATCCTTGCTTGCTTGACAAACAAAACGAAGAGAACAAATCGCCAAACTTGAACTACGCGTCGTTGAAAAGTTCCGTTCTGATCATCATCAGCAGTTCCACTTCATCAAATGTCACTTTTATGAATGAAAATGCTTGATTAGTTCATGAAAATACTAAAATCACTGTATGTTTGCCTTTAAGATTTGAGGAGTTCCCTCAATTCCTCATGGATCCCATCACCATAAATCGAGCATGACAAAAATTAATCGTGAAGATAGAACTTGCTTAACAAACACAGCTCGGAGGACAAATCGCCAAACGTGAACTTTTCGTCGTTGAAGAGTTCTGTTCTGATCATCATCAGCAGTTCCACTTCATCAAATGTCACGTTTTTGGATGAAAATGCTCGATTTGTTGATAAAAACACAAAAATCACTATAAGTATGTTTGCCTTAAAGATTTGAGGAGTTCCCTCAATTTCTCATGCATCCCATCATCAGAACTGCGTTTTGACAAAAACGGGACCAACTTGGATATATATACTTACAATCAAAAAAAGAATTTTCCAAATCGATTAAGAAATGACGGAGTTATGGAGTAACAAACATAAAAAAAAAAAAACGTACAACCGAATTGATAACCTCCTCTTTTGAAATCTTGAGGTCGGTTAAAAAAGATTTATCAAAATCGGCCAATGTGGTCAAGACAAGCAAACATGCAGACGAACTGAGTACGTCCTTCCTTCTATTGAAGATGGTAAAAAAATGAACAGTATAAAATTTCCAGTGTACGCGACGGAGGCCGAGGCGCTGCTGAGCGCGGCGCCGGCGCACCCCGCGCCCGCCGCCGGCCTGTGGAGGCAGGCGTGCGCGCTGCTGTGGCGGTGCGGCATCGGCGCGCTCCGAGACGTGCACTTGACTCAGGTATACTTACTTTATTGAGTTCTTTGTGTAATCCTTACTACTTACTTATATTATCATATATACTTATGGTTAACTTTCGACAAGCCGATCTCACTTGCCTCTTGGCGTAATAGGGTCAGAAAACAATGCTGGGCGATGCGTTTGATGCACAAATTGATAACCCCACTACCCGGTCACAATAACTATGTGCACATCTACCTATATAGTGACATTATTACGCGGCGTCGCATTCCGGGGCGGTCGAAATTCAGCAACCATTTCACTCCACTCCCAGCATTGTAATCTGTGAATTAAATAACTGACAGCAGTATTAAAAACAATAAACTTTATATTCCAATGCAAAATGCAAGCCTATTCCAATACTATTTATTATGCACAGTTATACAGAGTGTTTTTATTGCGAGGGCACAATCCTGAGATGAAATAAAGTAATATTCTCTTCTCTAGTATCCTAATTCGTACCATTTCGAAGATATTCAAGAATTCATTTTCGTTAATTAACACCCCTAGTATAGTATAAAATATCCTTAATAATTAAACAATGTTGACGTGCGTGTCATTAGAATTTCAAATTGTCATACTAGACATTAACTTCACGTTAGGTAACTCTTAAGGCTAATTTTCATTCACCCTTGGTGATATAATTATTTTGTATAAAAATAAAAAAATACTTGAATTTTGAAAAACTAAATATGCTACGTCGTTTCTATGGCTGTACACGGCTATATGCTAGAAGGAACGGGAATCAATAAAAACATCCTGTAAACTAAAATACTACTATGCAACAGTTGAACAGGATGTTTTTATTGATTTCCGTTCCTTCAAGCATATAGCGATGTAACCGTGTATAGCCATAGATACGACGAAGCATATAAATTTTTCAAGATTCAAGAAAAGATTTTTTTTTTCAGTTTCATACAAAACATTTAATTATACCAAGGGTGAATGAAAAACGGCCTTAAGAGTGAGGTGGAGTTAGCAAAAGCTAATGTCAAGTATGACAATATTTAGAATTCGAATTACACGCACGTCAACATGGTTTAATTGTTAAGGATATTTTATACTATATTGGGATGTTAATTAACGAAAATAAATTCTTGAATATCTTCGAAATGGTACGAATCGGGCAACTAGTGTCTTAGAGAAGATTACTTCACATCATCTCAGGATTGTACCCTCGCAATTAACGGAATTTAATTAAAACATCCTGTATAATAAGGGATCTTAAAACTCTCACTGTTATTAAAGACTGGAGAATGTTAAGACCTAATTATGTAACGTTGCATAGCTACAATATTTTTTTTTCGACAGCAAAATAGTTTTATTTAAATTATAAATGGATATGGTGGATGAATTTGTACGGGCATTGACGCGTGCCTCTTTAAAAAAAACATTCGTATAATAATAATAATGTATGGAAATCTATTATAATTCTCTCACCAGTCATATAATGAATTTTTAACCGACTTCAAGATTTCATAATTTTTAAGAAAAAAAAACCGACTTCCGAATCTTAGATTCCATACAATAAAATACAAAAATGGCTATAAGTATGTTTATAATGGTAAAAGACTAAGTACCCTCAATTCCTCATGAAATCATGGAAAAACCTTGCTTGCTTGACAAACAAAACGAAGAGAACAAATCGCCAAACGTGAACTACGCGTCGTTGAAGAGTTCCGTTCTGATCATCATCAGCAGTTCCACTTCATCAAATGTCACTTTTATGAATGAAAATGCTTGATTAGTTCATGAAAATACTAAAACCACTATTTGTGTGCCTTTCACATTTGAGGAGTTCCCTCAATTCCTCATGGATCCCATCATCAGAACTCGAGCATGACAAAAATTAATCGTGAAAATAGAACTTGCTTAACAAACACAGCTAGGAGGACAAATCGCCAAACGTGAACTTTTCGTCGTTGAAGAGTTCTGTTCTGATCATCATCAGCAGTTCCACTTCATCCAATGTCACATTTTTGGATGCAAATGCTTGACTTGTTGATAAAAACACAAAAATCACTATATGTTTGCCTTAAAGATTTGAGGAGTTTCTTCAATTCCTCATGGATCCCATCATCAGAACTGCCTTTTGACAAAAACGGGACCAACTTGGATATATATACATACAATGAAAAAAAGAATTTTTCAAATCGGTTAAGAAATGACGGCGTTATGGAGAAACAAACATTAAAAAAAAAAAAAAAAAAAAAACACAACCGAGTTGATAACCTCCTCTTTTGAAATCTTGAAGTCGGTTAAAAAGAGGAGGTTTTCAATTCGGTTGTATGTTTTTTTTAATGTTTGTTACTCCAGAACTCCCGTCATTTCTAAACCGATTTTGAAAATTCTTTTTTTGATTTTAAGTATAAATATCCAAGTTGGTCCCGTTTTTGTCAAAACACCGTTCTGATGATGGGATCCATGAGGAAACGAGAGAACTTCTCAAATCTTAAAGGCAAACATACAGTAACTTTTGTTTTTATCAACAAATCAAGTTTCAAGTCATCAAGACATTTGATGAAGTGGAACTGCTGATAAGGATCAGAACAGAACGCTTCAACGACGAAAAGTTCACGTTTGGCGATTTGTCCTCCTAGCTGTGTTTGTTAAGCAAGTTCTATTTTAACGATTAATTTTTGTCATGCTCGAGTTCTGATGATGGGATCCATGAGGAATCGCGGGAACTCCTCAAATGTGAAAGTCACATATAGTGATTTTAGTATTTTCATGAACTAATCAAGCATTTTCATTCAAAAAAGTGACATTTGATGAACTGGAACTACTGATGATGATCAGAATGGAACTCTTCAACGACGCAAATTTCACGTTTGGCGATTTGTTCTCTTGGTTATGTTTGTGAAGCAAGCTAGCTTTTTAAGACACATTTTTGTCAAACTTGAGTTCTGATGGAGGATTCCATGAGGAATTGAGGGTACTTAGTCTTCGACCATTATAAACATACTTATAGCCATTTTTATTTCATTGTATGGAATCTATGAGAGCACCATGTAAGTATAATAATTAATAATATTTCACCGGCGTCCGCATTGAAGTCGGTTTTTTAACCGACTTCAAAATTTCAAAAGAGGAGGTTATCAATTAGGTTGTATGTTTTTTTTTTTTAATGTTTGTTAGTCCATAACTCCGTCATTTCTTAACCGATTTGGAAAATTCTTTTTTTGATTGTAAGTATATATATCCAAGTTGGTCCCGTTTTTGTCAAAACGCAGTTCCGATGATGGAATCCATGAGGAATTGAGGGAACTCCTCAAATCTTAAAGGCAAACATATAATAATTTTTGTGTTTTTATCAACAAGTCAAGCATTTTCATGCAAAAATGTGACATTGGATGAAGTGGAACTGCTGATGATGATCAGAACAGAACTCTTCAACGACAAAAAGTTCACGTTTGGCGATTTGTCCTCCTAGCTGTGTTTGTTAAGCAAGTTCTATTTTCACGATTAATTTTTGTCATGCTCGATTTTTGATGATGGGATCCATGAGGAATTGAGGGAACTCCTCAAATCTTAAAGGCAAACATATAGTGATTTTTGTGTTTTTATCAACAAATCGAGCATTATCATACAAAAATGTGACATTTGATGAAGTGGAACTGCTGATGATGATCAGAACAGAACTCTTCAACGACGAAAAGTTCACGTTTGGCGATTTGTCCTTCTAGCTGTGTTTGTTAAGCAAGTTCTATTTTCAAGATTGATTTTTGTCATGCTCGAGTTCTGATGAGGATCCATTAGGAATCGAGGGAACTCCTCAAATGTGAAAGGCACACAAATAGTGATTTTAGTAAACTAATCAAGCATTTTCATTCATAAAAGTGATCTAAGTATAATAATCTTTTACCGGCCTCCCCCATGGAAGTCGGTTTTTTTTTCTTAAAAATTATATTCTTAAAAATTATCTATGGTATAGTCTTGCGTGGGTATACAAAGTTTATTGTGTTATTACTGCTGTCGGTCATTGAAGTAACAAAATGAATTAGAAATTACAATGCTGGAGTAGAAAAATCATGCTCATTTATTTTATTACACTTAAGAATGATAAAATTACGCAAAACATAAAGAAACGGCTCCTAAGTCACGAGTAGGTGAGCCACATAAGCCCACAAAAACGTGAGACATTAAAATATAAGAACCTATAAGTAACGTGTTTCGGCCAACCTACTAAATACTTACTCCAGCTCACAAAAAAAAATTGAAACAAATACGTATCTAGGAATATATTGTTCTTTGCGCCGAGGCTATTAACATATCTACAATACATTACCTTACCACAACTACGCCACAACCTTGCCTACTTTCCTATACCAAAACCTATGTACACCAAACAACTTAGTCAGATGTTTCTACATTGTATCTATTTGTTTTATAAAAATTAAAAAAAAAACATATGTTGTAATAAAGGTGAACTTTACAATCTTTTATTAACAAATGTTAGAATAATAATAGATTTACGCGGTTCGCACTATGTACAACATCTAGCTATGTCTACGTAAATACCTACTCGTATGTGGCAGTCTGCTGTAAAGCGATGATAAGGGTAGATTATCTCGTCTGGCGTTAGGGTTTGCAGTCCCTGTCCCAATTTATATGAAAATACCCGGGAACTCCCGGGAATTTGGCATGCAAATTCCTATCTGGATTGCTATCTGGCGTCTTGTTACGGTGTCCATCAGTTGCGCTTGCGTCAGAGTCATAGCTGCCAAGATAGTCACGATTCTGCACAGTAGTCGCTCTTCACGTGTAATCTGAAGTTAATAATAGTTTAACAGGGCAGCTAGGGTTCGTGACTCGCTGGAGCATGGGCTACGGGCGAGTTGCACTGCATCAACTTACAATAAAGTTACAGATCGATCAACGTTATACCCCTGCCATACTATACTCCTCGCGCTACCGTCTCTGGCCACACACACACTACTCTACTCGCGCAATTAATCGCGACGCCCTGACCCTGACCCTTATAAGACAAAACTTTACAAATCTACAATTCGACAAAATTGTAGGTAAAATTTTCATAGAAAAAGTTAACAATTTTGTCAAATTGTACCTACGCTTGTAAAGTTTTGTGGCATAGGCCCTTGCACTATACTATACCCCGGCCACACACTTGCCGAGTGACTTGGGAAGTAGCGAGGAAAGGAGACGTAGTGTGGCAACCATGTGGCAACAATACTCGTCATGCCGCACGTCATGCTCCTCTCCTCGTCATGCCCCCAGCTCCCTGTTTTGTCGATTATTGAAAAGCATAGTGTGGGTGGCAGAGGTATTATAGTGCGCGGACAGCTGTATCCCTTAAAGCATTCCATACAATGAGATTTTAACGAACACCTCTTATGATTACAGGTTTGTTATAGAGGTAAAAAGGTTCGCCAATTCTCGTTTATTATAATAAAGTGACGAATATTTCATTTCGCGACTGTAAAACTCACCCTAACTGCGCATGCGTACTAGTTAGTACTAGTGAAGCTGCTCAACTGCTGCCATCTTGGTTCTTCTTTTGTGCCGGGGATTTTACATAGTTGTCAATATGGGTGAGAAGTGTATAATTTATTAGTTTTATAAGTATATTTGGTCCCTAGATCCGACTAGTTTGCCACCTGGCTGTGGCGCTTCTCCTGGGCGCGCTGTATAGCGGCGCGGGCGCCGCCGCGGACCGCATGGTCACCAACACCGCCTGCCTCTTCTTCTTTCTGCTGTTCCTCTTCTTCTCCAACGCAATGCCAACGATAAACTCGTGTAATTATTTTTTATTGTTTTTTTCTTGCTATTACAGAAACACATGGATACTCGACTCGTAACCTTTATAACGTAGTCGCGTAATTCAGTAAGCTGACAAGAGAGATTTCTGTTTAGTCACAATCAACAACTTTATTAGTCGCGTAAATAATTCAGTAAGCTGACAAGAGAGATTTCTGTTTAGTCACAATCAACAACTTTATTAGTCGCGTAAATAATTCAGTAAGCTGACAAGAGAGATTTCTGTTTAGTCACAATCAACAACTTTATTAGTCGCGTAAATAATTCAGTAAGCTGACAAGAGAGATTTCTGTTTAGTCACAATCAACAACTTTATTAGTCGCGTAAATAATTCAGTAAGCTGACAAGAGAGATTTCGGTTTAGTTACAATCGACAACTTTATACAAGTCAAAAATATCTGACGAGCCCTTTATGCCCTTGTGAATAAAGTTTAATATTCATATATTTCATGTACAGTCAACATCATAAGTAGTTGATTGTTTTAGTACCTTGTCACTTTCACTATTTTGACGCATCCCAACTGTCGCAGTATTGTTACGTTAGTGCGACAAAGTACTAAAATGATCATCTACATTAGCTGTTGACTCCAAGGCCTACCTACCTAGGTACCTACTTACGGTACCTATCTAATAATTCTGCATTTTCATCATAGTATGTATCAGATCAATTTTGGTAAATACGTATTTACTATCGTGACGGATATATGACCTAAGAAAAGTACTTAGGTAAATAGGTAACTCCTTTATTGTAATTTTTTCATGTTTCAGTTCCGGCAGAAGCAACGGTGGTCCTTCAAGAACACTTAAACAAATGGTACACTTTAACAGCGTACTGTATGGCTAAAGTTGTAATAGATCTGCCAGTGCAGGTAAGGAAAATTTATGAAATTGATTTTTAAAAAACCGGCTAAGTGCGTGTCGGACCACGAACAAAGAAATGTTCCGTTAGAACACCTCCTAATCGATATTTAAAACCACTATACAATACATTGAATCAAAAAAGGTCGTATCTTCATAGGAAACTTACGGCACTTACGCCCTTTTATTTTGCGAGGCAGTTTTTCAGCAGTAACTTAAAAACCGTTCAACCTATCTTGCTCAAACCAAAAATCGTTGAAAGGATTTATTAATGTACATCATCTTCATTTTTTCTGAATTTTAAACTTCATAGTTTGAAAATTAGGGGGGGGGGGGGCACATTTTACGACTTTGACATCTAATATCACACCAAAGGTTGACTTAACTGAAAAAGTTTTTTCGAAACCTCTATATTATTTTTGGTGACCTATCTTCCAGTTTGATATCTTTTTTTTATAATTTCACATCATATTTCTATAGCAGTTCATAACATACACCTTTCTACCAAATTTCATAATTGTAGTGGTCATAGTCTCCGAGTAAATCGACTGTGACATACGGACGGACGGACGGACAGACATGACGAATCTACATATAAGGTTTTTGCCATTTTGGCTACGGATCTCTAAAAATACCAAGTCTAACTAACATAATTTTTAAGAAAAAAAACCGACGTCATTGGGGGAGGCCGGTGAAAGATTATTATACTTAGATGGTGCACTCTTAGATTCCATACAATAAAATAAAAATGGCTATAAGTATGTTTATAATGGTAGAAGACTAAGTACCCTCAATTCCTCATGGAATCATGGAAAAACCTTGTTTGCTTGACAAACAAAACGAAGAGAACCAATCGCCAAACGTGAACTACGCGTCGTTGAAGAATTCCGTTCTGATCATCATCAGCAGTTCCACTTCATCAAATGTCACATTTTTGTATGATAATGCTCGATTTGTTGATAAAAACACAAAAATCACTATATGTTTGCCTTTAAGATTTGAGGAGTTCCCTCAATTCCTCATGGATCCCATCATCAGAAATCAAGCAAGACAAAAATTAATCGTGAAAATAGAAATTGCTTGACAAACACAGCTAGGAGGACAAATCGCCAAACGTGAACTTTTCGTCGTTGAAGAGTTCTGTTCTGATCATCATCAGTAGTTCCACTTCATCCAATGTCACATTTTTGGATGAAAATGCTTGACTTGTTGATAAAAACACAAAAATCACTATATGTTTGCCTTAAAGATTTGAGGAGTTCCCTCAATTCCTCATGAATCCCATCATCAGAACTGCGTTTTGACAAAAACGGGTCCAACTTGGATATATATACTTACAATCAAAAAAAGAATTTTCCAAATCGGTTAAGAAATGACGGAGTTATGGAGTAACAAACATTTAAAAAAAAAACAACCGAATTGATAACCTCTTCTTTTGAAATCTTGAAGTCGGTTAAAAATATAGGGCAATCATTTACAAGACGAGCGTAGCTTAAGACTGATCTTAATGCGCTAGAGTTTGTACCCCCAAAACGAAAGTGTGCATGTTTAGAGTTTTTTTTTAAATATTTAATGTAGCGCCGATTCTTAAATTTTCCCGCCATCTACACAAAATCTCTGTGTGGCATGTTGCGATGGACCATTTAGGTACCTACGTAACACTAAAAAGTGGTGGTTCGGTGGTTTCGGTGTTTTAACAGACAAACAAATCGAACTATACAATTTCATGAAATGATGCGCATATAAAGTTTTAAACTATGGAAACCTACGGAGATGACTATACTTACATGAATATGTAATTTTCCAGCTCATGTGTGCTACGGTGTTCCTGTTCCCGGCGTGGTATTTAACGTCGCAGCCTATGGACTACCACCGCATGGGCCTGGCCTGGACTGTGTGTGTTCTCGTCACAATCCTGGCGCAAACCTTCGGCTTGGTTATTGGGACAGCGTGTGATGTAAAGGTATTATGTCGAACATTTATTTATTCCCAATTTATAAAGCACTAAGCCAGCAAAATTTCCACACAAAACCATTTATTATGCCGGGAAAATAAATTTATGCCACACCTGGCCAAAAAGTGGCTTTTACCGCACGCTACGCGTACTGAAAAAGCCGCTTTCTGGCCAAGTGTAGTAATAAAATGAGGTACACAATACGGGAGATAATAAATAAAGTATATCCGATCGAGGGGATCATATAGAGAATGTTTGGTAACTAAGTAGGTGGCACCTAGTTGATAGAGAGTTCAGGGATGATAGAGGAGGTAATTTGAAATATTTTAGACACAACATGCGTTAGTACAAAGTCATTTATATAGTTTCCAAGATATGCACCATTATATTTAGAAAATTGTATGTTTTCCATACTACTATACATTTGGAAAATGTTTAGTTTCTTTTTAATGTTCGCTTTTTTCTGGCTTATCATAATTTTTCAGTAACTGTAGGAACTAAGGAAGTTTTTGAAATGAATTGAATCGGGACTAACGACTTTTTACTGCCTGTATTCACATGGTATTCAGATGCGAATTTCTCTCCATAAATTTTATAGTAAGAACGAAAAAAACCTACCAAACATCCTGTATGTACGTCCCTCGCCTGCAGCTTTAGGTAAAGATTGTATCTATTGGTGGGGATCTTGTCACTTGATAGAATTAATAACTTTAGTTCTAATATTTCATAACACCTAATGTTTCACCTCATAGACCTAATGCATTTTTCTTCAGTACAGTGAACATTTCGGGTTTCCTTTGAATATCATCAAATAGAAGTCATTAGGTTTGGTTTGCTTTGCAATAATAGTATATAAGTAGTATACAATTTAAGAAGAAAATGCATTGGGATTGGGTCTAATGAAACATTAGGTCAAATCAAACATTTAGGGCGAACAAGGAAGAACACTATTGGTGAAAGTTTTTTTGAAATCGGATGTGTAGCTTCGGCGATTGTCTCTAGGTCTAAACATACAAACTTTTCATTCTCGTCATAATTAGTGACACCTATCTTCCATGGCTGAAATTGTAGAGTTTGAGAGGCGACTAGGCGCATACTGATTGTGTAGCAGTGGCTAAGCTGGCTAGGCTATGGCTGCTACTGCAGTCATTTACCATAAATATGCAGTTTAAAAACACGTACCTACTAAATTTGACCTTGGAATCTCAGAGCTCTGAAACTATTATCGATGCTAAAGCAAAACTATTTTCGCAGCTCGGTATGTTCGTGGTACCAGCATCCAACATCCCGATGCTGATGTTCTCCGAATTCTTCATCCCGTACCACGAGATGCCGTACTATCTACGGCCCTTCGCTACCATATCATACTTCCGATATGCCTTCGACGCCTTCGTGCAAGCAGCCTACGGCTTCGGACGAGAAAAACTGCCATGCAACAAAGCTTTCTGTATGTTCCGAACACCGGAGTCCTATTTGACATATCTGGGTCTAAATAGACCTTATTTATATGATATCTATGCTTTATTAATATGGATAGTTATATTACAGATTTCTTTTGTCTGTGTATTAAAATACAGGGTCTATAGAGCATGTAGATAGTTAAAGCAACGGAGCCGCTGTACCTGATTTTAAAATATATAAAGTGTGTTTGGGTAGGTATGTGTAGCTAGTTTTTTTTGTGAATTTATACTTAGTGTATTTTTTGGGTCGAGGGGCTTCGGTATTCGCGCTAATGCATATTATATCATCTTACACAAAAATATGAGAAAGTAGGTAAATAAATATAAACTTAGTATGCGATAACGACGATGCCTAAACTTTTAAATCTACAATAGCCCCGCGTCACCTCAACCTCTGACTAAACGATTATTAACAACAACAGAGTAGCCGAATTGAGTACAGTCAGCATCAAAAGGAACTATGCATATGAAGAGGTCAAAGCTCTTGTTCCCTTACAATAGATCTTTGACGTCTTTGTCAAATAAGCGAGTAACGTTTTGTTATTGTGATTGAGGACGGGCTACTTAGCCCTCAAGTAATTTGCCTTATTGTATTATCTAAAGTATCAATATTAGTTTATTTGTAAAGAGATGCAAGGTAAGAAATTGGTACAGTAGCGGAAGAAAAATGCTCGTCCGCTTTCATGAAATCGTCATGACTGAAAATAATAATTTAAATCGGGTTTTACTAGATAAGCGCGCTCCGTGCTACTTACACCGCAATATCGCTAACAATATAGATATACTTATGGTCAAGCACAAACCTTTCGGGAATAAAAAAAGAATCGAAAAGTCAATAAAGTTTGCACCTCATAAGGCTGAACAGGTTAAGGTATTTGTAAGCACGATATACCTAGATTTTTACTTCATGCCCATGGTTTACCTGTAGTCCTGTGTGTGTCCCTCTCAGGACTTTTTAATAATTGAAACATGCACTCGTAGATTGTGACTGGAAACAAGGCTGTAGAATTTTAATGGTCAATATAGGGCAGTTATACCCATAGATAGGTACGGTACGAGCTAGTACAAGATGTTTATAGATCCTAATATGTTATGTGGTTAGGACCCTACCTAGTACCTAACTTAAATGACATTCCATGACAAAATAATTGTTTAAGTAGGGGGTTTCTCTTGGACATTATGTCGCAGGCAAAATATAAGTCGCCGTATATTACAATACGGCTAGCCGTTTTGTATTACGGCGGGTCAACGAATAGCTGGATTGAATATGGCTGAATGAAAGTCCGCCGGAATGAGTTCGGCGTTCTACGTTCTTCAATTCGGCAAGCGTAATGTAAAACAGCGGTTCAGTTGCCGCCTCTTTTTCGCCGTATAACATTACGGCTAGTCTTTTTACATACAGGGCCGTGTTTTGCGAACGTGTCTTGACGACTTGTTTTTTAACTGTGTATGACCCAGTTAAAACTAAAACATTCCATTGTTTTTTTTTTTGTTGTAATGATACTGCCATAATAAGAATGTAATAGAGGAGCTCATTAATCATGTAATATTACGATAAACCTTCCTGTTAATAAATATTTTTATGCATGTTATTATTTTTAAATTAAGATTTGATAACTGTATAAGTACATAGTACATCGTATTTAAGTAATAATACGTACATATTCTGTGATAAAAATATAATGACGGTGCAAGAAATAATTTTCGTTTAATAAAAATATTTTGATACAGTGGTTTTTATAAGCGTGTTTTATTCGATTTAAAATACACAGAAAAATACAGGTCATCTGGTCAAACGATCTACCTTAGACTCGCCACATACAGGCGGAATTCGGCCACCGAGTTCTGCCGCCGAATTTCACCGGGCTGAATTTTGCTACCGAATCCATTCCGCCTGTCTGTGACAGGGCCTTAATCAAATTTCACTGATTCTAAACAATTTATATGATAATAGATCAGCTAGGTATACATTTTAAATATAATCTGAAGAAATAAAAATGTACATGTAAAATCTGCAAAAGCTCAAACTAATAGGTACTTGCACAATACTTATTTCTATGGACTCTAAAAAGGCATGTGAAAAGAGACCACAGTTATGAATGCCGTAAATATACCAGCCCGGCTAGTATGATAGCTTATACCGGCACGTTATATGGCCAAAATGTACTGAAACGTCACATATAAGCTATCATACTAGCCGGGCAGCAAGTATTATACACAGGGTGACTTTGGGGTCGTGATCCGGAATGATTGTAAGTACATGGTCAAGAATTCAAAGTAGACAACATCACAGCCTGTATGAAGGTTTATAACTCAAATAATTATTTTTCCCCTCACTAGCTCGGAAAGCCGTCTTTTATCCTTTGAAACAAGCGGGTAAAAACGCATTTTATCCACAAGTGGGGAAAGTAATTTGACCTTGGAGCGTGTTTGAGTAGCTTTCGACAGATAACAAAACGTAAAACGCTCCTAATAATGGTTCGTTTGATATCAATTATCATTAAATAAATGATTTGAGAATTTAATAAAAAAATACCAAATTTAGCTTTATTTAATGATTTAAGTCGTAAACCTTAAAATTCTATAACTAACATTTTTTTAATAATGATATTGAGTATAATTGTAAGCGCACAAGTTGAGTCGATGCAATTTCAAAACGCAGAACGTCAGAAATGTCATCATTGTCAATGTCAACTAAAATACACAACTTGTCAATTGTCACCGACTCCGACTCACGTAAATATTATACACAACTTCCAGTTTTTTGTTATAATAACGTAAAAATATCAGTGATTCCAGTAATGAAAATCATGCCTGTGGACCTGTTTTTTTGCATGTTGCACTTTCCTCGCTATAGTGAGGAGAAAAGTTTTGTGTTACACACGGGTGCAAAGTTGTATTTTACTTCTCGTGTGTTGAAACACGAGCCAGCGAAAGGATTCTATAGTTGAACCACGAGCGAAGCGAGTGGTTCTAAAATAGAATCCTGAGCGTAGCGATTTTTTTATTATTACTCGCGGGTAAAATACAACTTTGCACCCTTGTATAACAAATGACTATTTCTTTTTCAAATTTTAATGGGAAGCAATACTTTTTTCATACAACTTGGTCACCCTACCCCACTGTCAAGTGTCAACTCTTCATACTATCCGTCAAAGAGAGTAGGATACCCATGTTTTTTTAGCGATTTTGTATTTTTCTCATCAAAATAAATTAAAATGAAATGCGTTTATTTTGTGTCACTATTTTTTTTTCAATTGGCTTAGAGATACCAATTCGGAAACCAGGTCGGAAAACTGATTCTCGATCCACGACCCCGAATCTCCCTTTATATAAAAATTCATAATCTATGTAACATAATAATTGGACTACGGTGTTATATACATATTTCATACAGCTACTAGCATTGATTTGTAATCAATATTAAAATAAAATACAAAAATACTTCGGCACAGACTACCTATAATTTACACACCACTATTTTTTATGTTACCAATGAACAAATCACACGAACATATTTGGAAAAAATCTAACTACAGTTTTTCATTCAAATTTGTGACGTCATTAAGCACATATCCCTACAAACTTCATACTAACCGAGCGTTTTTGAAGTTTTGTAAAAAGTTGCTGATTTGACTGTCAATGAAATACCGTATTGATACATTTTTAGGATTCCACACACATCATCAAAAACCAGATATCTATTGCGTCAAGTCTGGTCCGTCTGTTAGCTGAAAATGTGCCCATCGTTTTATCACAATATGATTGCGCCGAGTAAATGTTGGGCTGAAATACTTGTAAAGTCACTGGCAATAAAAATAAAAAACTCACAAGTATACAACTCGACGTGTGTAGGTAACTTTACTATTCCAAAAATAAGTACTCACTTACGGTTAAAATGCTGCCATTGAACAATGGACAGACTACGGAGCTACCAAAACATGACTTCCATCACAATGCCAACACGATTGGCTGATCAACTGTACTTACATCTGTCTTTACTACATTAAAAGGTCACATATAATTATAATTAGGTAGGTAAAATATATAATTATAAATAGTAAGTAGCAAGTAATATTCCAAATAAAATATGTACGAATTGTAAAGCGCGTGAATCGACTTTTCTAAGCATAATAGAGCCAGACCAATTTGTCATATTTCTTGAATTTAAAATTCATACGCATAATGTAATCTTGACAGTATTTCGATTTCGCTAGTTAAAGATCCAAATTTCAAAAATAAACGAATAAAGTACGCAAGATAGAAAATGGAACCGAAAATTCCACTACGGTCTGGACCTATTTCGCCTTAAATGCCTTAGGTGTCTAAAACCTATAAATTGTTTGTTTTAGACACCTAATCCTTCCTTTTCATTACACATGGTAATGATAAGGAACAAGTTATTTTAAATAAAGTACCTACTTGTGTTTTATCCCAAATCTACTAAGCACTGGAATCAATACAGTACTCATATCTAGGTATATTTAATCTATCTAAATCTACATAATAAGGAACATCCAATACGAAAATACAACACTTCGACTACGTATATTTAACGCCTACGAGTGGCGTTCAATAAATTATCGATATTGACATATTTTAAACCTCTTTAATAAACTTTAATACAGGCCGGTAAAAGACATTCATTAATATTAAAAAAAGTGAAATTCAAACGGCGATGTCCTTTTGTTTTTCTGCAACTGCCGAACAAACGTGATCTCAATGAGCGATTTTTCAATGTTAATTAAATTAATGCACCGACCGGTAGTAAAATTCTTCACCAAACATGTAAACAATCAAATAGCTATAAAAAAGAAATGGATTGTTTACCGTGAGTCTGCTCATTCTCTTTATCAACAATTCCGAAGTGGTCAAGTCAATTTAAGCATGGGGGAGAGAGTATCGAAGATGACCATAGAACTGGTCGGCCCGTCGAAACTTCTTCATCAGAAAAGTTAAAAAAAGTGGAGAAAATTATATTTGAAGATGGTTGAGTGAAGGTGAAAGCAATAGCTCAAAGAACCAACCTTTCTATTGGTACTAGACACGATATAATTCATGGCCATCTTCATATGTCAAAAGTCAGTGCGAGATGGGTACCTGTGCGGGGAAATTCCTGATAAAATACTGCAAAATTTTGTTAGTAGAGATGAAACATGGGATCATCATTCTGACCCTGAGAGTAAACAAGAGTCCATGCAGTGGCACATTAAAGGAACTACTCATCCCAAGAAGTTCAAGGTTATGCCTTCAGCTGGGAAGGTCATGGTCACAATGTTTTGGGATTGTGATGGAATATTGCTGATCGATTATAAAGAAAGGGTGTAAGTAAGTACCTATATTAAAGGAGAGTACTATGCAAATATTCCACGCCAAATAAGGGAAGCAATCAAACATGACAGAAGGGGAAAATTAGCCAAAGGTGTTCTGCTTCTGCACGACAACGCCCCTGTGCATACTGCTCATATTGCCAAGGCTGCTGCTCTTGAATCTAGGTTCGAATCTATTACATACCCACCGTATAGTCCAGACTTGACCCCTAGTGACTTCTTTTTGTTTCCCAATCTCAAAAGGATCTACGTGGAAATTGATTTTCTAACGATGAAGCATTGAAGACAGCAGTCTAGGAGCATTTTGATTTTGACACCAAAGACTAAAAATATTTTTATGAGAGGTTAAAAAAAACAATTGACCCGTCCTATAAGTTCATAAACATAGGGGAGGAGTATATTGAAAAATAAAAATAAAACACCTATCGTATTCTTTTGTTTTCATTCTAATAGCGAGTATTTATTGAACACCCCTCTCACTTCGATAATTTACACGTACTTATTTTACACTTGTCAACACATTTTTATTTACGAAATGTTATATGGCATTTTTTATAGTGAATGGGTTTACGTTTAACCTTAGTTTATCTTAGAGTAAGCAAACAAATATACCTACGGCCTAAGATATAAAAGGATTTGACAGCCTCGGATACGGGGGTGCCAGCCAAGGATTGTATTTGTTGCTGGGGGCTAAAATATAAACCTATGGATTTTTATATATCATTGCATTTTCTTACATTGTTGCTGCAAACAAGTACGTTACAATTCAAACGAGTAGCCGTCTCACATAATGTCAAAGCCTAAAAACTAAATAACTTAATTCAGAAAAAACAGCCATAGGAATTTGGTCCATGAATATTAGTAGGAAAGCCCACAAAGCTAAATATGTATTTACTCGAGCGTCGTTGGGACTTGAGACCTATGGGATTTTGAAGAATGGATGGTAGAAAGAAAAAAAAGGTTATATTATATGAACCCCGCCGCCGATGGGGGATAGAAAAAAACCGACCAAGTGCGAGTCGGACTCGCGCACCGATGGTTCCAAAAATTTACAGTTTCCGCAATTTTCCATTCATCTGTGCTATAAGAAGTTGCTTCGTACCAAATTTCAAGATTCTGAGTTCACGGGAAGTACCCTGTAGTTTTTTAATTTCCTAGCGAGTGTCGAAAATTTGCGGGAATTTGCGGCATAAACGGCTGTATCTTTTGATTGCGTTGGCTTAGAAGTTTGATTTTTTCACAGCTGCTCCAAGGGACAGGATACCTGAGTATTTGATATAATTTCCAGCTTGATACCTCCACGCGTTCCTAAGAAAACGGGTCTTGACAGACAGACGGACGGACGGACCACAAAGTGATCCTATAAGGGTTCCGTTTTTTCCTTTCGAGGTACGTAACCCTAAAAATGGATATTGTATACGCCCCACGTGTCTCTGATAATGTAGGAGTGTAATCTGCCGGTTTGGACGGTGTAGGTGGTCGTACAAGGGCACAAACTAAGGATTCGAATGCGCCAGATATTCACAGGGGACTTCAAGTAGACCCAAAAGAAGCTCCCGTTCAATAATTTGACGATTTGGGCGTGACGCGCGCTTATGGAGATTTTATTTAAATATAGTTGATCTATATCAATGGAATCTTCCATATCTCCATATGTCTTAATTTTGTCGGCCTATTAAATCTAATTGGTAGTGATACTGCCTACGAAGGTGAGTTCCCGGGTTCGAATCCCGGTACCCCTACCGTTTTGTTTCTGTGGTGAACAAAAACATTTTTTCCTGAGACTTGACGTTTTCTATGTAGTCTAGTATAGTAGTAGTATTTTTAGTGTTTTTTTTTAAATAAATAGTTATTAATATCGCTCCAGTGGAGCAAAAAAATACACGTAAGCTATATTTGCGTAAAAAAATAAAACTTATTTTTATCAATTGAAACCAATTAGATCATTGCTAGAGGAGATCTCAATAGTGTACCGTTTAATTTTTTTTGCTCCTATTACATGCCACACCCTGATTATCTATTAAATGTATCGACGTCTAGTACCCATAACACAAGCCTTACTTATTTATTTATTTATTTAATCTTTATTGCACAATAAGAAATCTTAACGTACAAAAGGCGAACTTAATGCCATGAGGCATTCTCTACCAGTCAACCTTTAGGCAAAACAGAAAGACTGACTTATTGAGCTTACTATGAGACTAGTTCGATAAAATAGTCTACTAGTATTAATTTATTTATGTTAATGTGCCATGCGCAAGTAAATCCCCAAATCCCCTCTTAGGCTCCCCCTACTATATGAATAAATATTAACAAAACTATAATTTTTAGCTTCAAATGTTATTTTGGAACCATTCGTTAGCTAGATTTCGTTTGGTTTAGGCATATCACTTCTCAACGACCTCATCTGTCTTAAAAAGTCACTACGTAAAATCATTTGAATTTTGAATGGGCTCACACACGTTTGAACACGACCTCGAGGCGCAAGACCGGTACGCGCATAGTTACGGTACGTGATTTTTTACAAGGTTTTATTTGACATGCCCTGTTACGTCACCCAGGCAGTGCCGGATTAGCCCATAAGACCCGCCACAGCTCCCAAAGCGCCCAGCGCAGTTGGAGCCACCCACCAGCACCAAGGCAAGTGCTGAGAAGAAACTCAACAAACATGTGTAGAACAAATCTTGCTCTGAATTTGATACCATTTGTCCACATTTGCAACACCGATTGAGCCGAAATTTGGCATAACCGATTCAACCGTCAAACCTTCAAGAAAAGAGCGTACTCCCAAAGGCCGGCAACGCACTTATAACCCCACTGGTGCTGCGGGTGTCCATGGGCGGCGCTAATCACTTACCATCAGGCGATTCGTCTGCTCGTTTGCCTCATATTTCATAAAATTATAATAAGTAATACTTATGTAAGTTTGGTGACAATGCTATGTTATGATATCACCGATCTGATCTGATGATGTAGACAGATGGCCATGTCAACTCCTAAACTACACATGATAAAGCGGTCGTGTTTAGGCTCACTGGAACGATCGAACGATTAGTTACCACATCATCAGATGTGGTAAAATAATGTAGGCACTAAAACCTTAGTACAAGAGTTATAAAAACATTTTGGCAGAAACTTAGCAGATTGACTTTAAAATTAGGGTCGATAGCCGGCTAACGCTGCCTGCGCTATCCACGGCTGGTATGTATTAATAGTGGGTCAATGTATAAAATCATGGTTTGAGCCATAGCTATGTACCTACAGATTGGACAGTACCTAGGTAAGTACCAAGGAAAAATTGTGGGCCCCAACGTTCCTCGCATTCCCACGCAGTGCCTTCCGCAGTGGACTTTCGCCTTTATTGTCAAGGCGTTAGAAGATGTTTAGATATTATTAACTACTTTTAGTCTTTTATGACGTCCCGACAAGTCAAATCTTTTTCTTTATTTAGTTTAGTTTTGGTAAGTTGACTAGAAGACGACGTTTTCAAAAAATCATGATGCTATTAATAAGTTTTGGGTATCATAAGAGGTCTTTGGGGGAGGCCTATGTCCAGCAGTGGACGTCATTCGGCTGAATGATGATGATGATCATAAGAAAGTTTCGACAAAATGAAACATTACAGAAAACGTTGTTATCAAAATAGCAGGTTCCCTAAATCAGAGTCCGTCCGTCATGTCTTCAAACATGTAACATGTTATCCATCCATCTCGTGCAGTCATTCAGCGTGATATATTGTGAGATAAGATATCGGACTAAATGAGGTAAGCAGGGCTCGGAACCGGTTAATCTCAAAATCCTGAAATAGCCAAATATTTTTAATTAGTTTATGCTCTTTATGTAGGACACAATAATGTATTTGGGTTGTTACTTCATATTGTTAGATTGCCTGATTAAACATGAAATAGTAGACGAAAGAACGATAAGAACTAAAAAAATACCGGTATTTTTCTATGGACAGAATACCGGTTCCGAGCCCTGGAGGTAAGTACCTAAACACATAGTGCATTGCCTATACAAATAGGTATGTTGTCTAATATCGTACGTAGTACAGTCAGAGAAAAGTAATTAACTCCCTAAAAGCGGTTTAAAAGCGGTCTAAACGGTACGAAGCCTTTTCTGTATGTCAAAGTTGAAAAAATAGTACATGTTTTTTTTTCATTTTAGAGTTTATATTATTTACTCTTTTATTGTGTTACCTACAACTAAAATTTGCAGTCAGTATAAAACTACAGTCATTAATATAACTATATAATATTCTAAGAAAGTAAAATAATATATTTGGAATGTATTCAATTATTTTATTTAATCTTTGGCTATACAAATACTTAAAGTACCCTTGCGTTCTTAAAGTTTAACCCTTATATGCATGATTTTTTGTACTTAACTTTTTAATTAATTGAAATAGATGTGTCATGTTGTATAAAAGTAATAAATGTGATTTTGGATAGCTGCATTTTGAGCCACGGACCATCAAATATACGATGCATATATACATCATTATGCATTTAAGGGTTAAATTCCATATTAAGCTCAGCGTGGTTGTGCAAAATTATACCTAAATTGTGCAGTGGAAGCAACGAAATATAAAAAAAGCATATTTTTTTTACTTTCGTTATTAAAGCAAGTATAGTGGATTTAATTAAGAGCACTTTGATCAAGAAAACTTTTATACACGGGCTTGAATAAAAATACGGACCCTGGAGGGGAACTACCTTAAATCCTTAAGTTAGCTCATTTTACTTAAAGGAAACCATGTTCTTAAAAGAAAAATAACTGCATTCATAGATCCTAACAAAAAAGGTTTTCTCTAAAGAAAATGTCCACTTCTCTCTAACGTACACCACTACAACAACGAAGACGTACAAATGAAAATAAAACGTACGCCACGATTACAACACAAGAAGATTTTGCCCTAGAGATGAACCCTAAACATAATATAGTGATAGCCCTAAACGCGACATTATGCAGAACCGAATTACTTATGTAGAGCAATGTGGAGGCTTCCACGGCAGCCTTAACTTCGATTCAAAAATTCTAACAATCCTCAAAGGTACTTTCTGGACTTCCTTTGAAATTCATCAATAGACACCTAACATACAATTAAAACTACTAAACTGACTGGGATCTTAATGATTCATCATTGTAAATTACTAATTCTAGGTAATAAGAAAATGCCTAACTTTTAGGCATGTGCGTCAAAATATTTAAAAAAATTGTCAAATTGGTTACTGTGAGCACCAAAGTTCACAGAAGAACGCAATCTACGCAATAAAAAATACCTACACACAGCAGCTTCTTCTAGATGCTCTCGGTGCGTCTTCCAATGTCCCCGCTTGTAATACTATGACGGCGTGTGCTCATTTAAGTGTATGAGTTTTCTGCAAAGAAAATTGAAATGTGTAAGTAACAATTTGTCGCTATAGCTATATAATATATTTAAGTACATATTTGAAAAAAATACCTGCAATAATCAGGAGGTAGTGTTACGACTTTGTACCACAATATAATACTTAAGATAACACTCCACGTTCTGAGAGGCCCAAATATAAACGCCAAGCTTCCATATTCCAGCCAAAAGAAGTATGCCAGCAACAACTGGACTGATAGCAGCAGTATGTATGGTAGATTATTATATAGCCTCTTTATGCCACTAGCTGCAGGGTTATAAATTCGGTTGTGTAATGTTTGGGACAACACCAGCACTAACGGGATTTGTACAAACATAAGTTGCACACTCCCATACATGTAAGTAAAAGGTTCAGGCAAAAATGTTCCTTTTATTAATATTCCCCATGCGAAGACCACGCCCACGTGCCCGTCTATCAACTCCCCCACGGCCCACGGCCCGAGCGGCACATAAACTGCGTACAGCACGATGGGATAGTATATTTTATCAATTTTACTCAAAAGCCACAATCTTCTCAGCACATATCGAGCTAATCGTCGTCGATGTCTCGGTGGTTGTTTTTGCCATCGAAAATATACCATTGGTAAAACATTGACCAAAAGCAGAGTCCCGAATATTGCCTGGAACTGAAATACATTTATCTAAGAGTGGTATTCCACTCGTCCAATATCTTTGTCCAATCAATCTTTGATCAAATTTCTTTGACAGAGGCCCATTCCACTCATCCAATATCTTTGTCCAAGTTTTTTTTTCATGCATAGCCATATTGATTTAACTGTCATCGGAATCTTTGATCAAATGTCCATTTGGATATTTGATTTTATCCAAGTTGGATAAAATCATCCAATTTCTTTGATCAAATGTATATTGGACAAAGATATTGGATGAGTGAAATACCTGCCTTAAGCAGGGTTATAAACACATAAGTTAATGTGATCCATGCTAATAAGTGTCTACTAATTTAATTCCTATCTAAAATGTACATAACCCGAAAGTATTAAAGTAAATTATAAAACTAACCACTGTCCAAGCATCAAGCATAAGGAATATTCTTGGTGTTACTTCAAATTTCAATGAAGAACCATCTAAAGAAAATGGGTGCTCAACATAGGCCTGTTTTCCCAGCTCATCAGTGACTACTACATACAGATAATGAATATCTTTCGCAAACAAGCGTGGCAGCCATAGGCAGGCATAAAGAGGTCCTTCTGTGTGTTTGCAATCCATCCAACTAACTTTATCAAAGGAGATTTTTACAGTGCTAATGTCTACATCACTAAATGCAAGGATCCGTATGTGTGATGACTCAGGTATCAGTTCCAGAGGCTCCCGTCCAGGTAAAGTGTATTTCGCATGTTTTGGGTTTGTGACCAACACAAGTGGCCACATATTATGCTTCTGATCTACAAATGAAAATATGCCATGATCAATGGCTGCCAAGCGGTACATTCTATTGTCTTTCCAATCTCCCAATTCAATTTCCAAGTAGCCTTTTCTATGTTTTGTATACATTTTAGGAATAAGGCCACCCATGGCATGTAGGTGACCACACACATAAACTTGAGAACCTTTGCTTTCACCCATTAATGCTCTCAAATCCAACTTCCCATGGCCTGTGTCAAGTGGTAGAATGCATGATGTGGGGTAGTGCCCAAACCAAATAATATGATCTGCTTTTGTGTTAGCCTCTGCTTGCATTTTTTTTATTTGAATTTGTTCTTGGGCATCAAGAATGCCAATGAAGTTAAATGGTCTCCTCAAACCGGGCTCCGGGCAAGCATCTATGCCAATAAATGCAACTCTAACACCATTTCTATTTTCAATATGGACATATGATTTGGGGTGTGTTTTGCCCTGAACTGAAAAGTTCCTGAAGTAATTTTCTTGTGCATTTAGAGTTTTAATATTAAAATTATCTGTAAATAAATATCAAAAATATTACTTAAAATGAATTATTATTTTTGACTATTAGTATAGGAAAAGCATTATTAACAGTAACAAGTTGACAGCTAACAAAAGCAGATTTGAAACATGAAATTCACAGAATTTTTAAATTATTAAAACTATAGTATTACATTTAATTATTTTCTACATTCAAACAGTATGAATTGGTGTCTATTTTCATACTTGATAAATCTATTCATATATTCATACCATGATTTCCTCTTATGTCTAACCAGACTGTTTCTTCTGTGACTCTAGACTCTTGGATAATGTTGTGGTAGTAGACCCACTCCGTCTTCACTTGAGAGCTGCCCAGGTTATCCTTGGCTTTAGCATCAGTTAAGTCACCTGTTGCCAGAACAATTGGTGGCTTTATTTTCTTAACTGTACTATCACAAAATTGCTGAAACTGTGATATTCTCCCTGGATCTCTGAATATGCTTAAATGGATATCTGAAATCTAGAATACCATAAATAATCAATAAAGCTTACCTTTCAAGACCTGAGTCTCTCTAGGGAGCCTGTGGGTTTGACTTACTTCTGTCAAAATTTGGTATAAATTTCAGTAAGTATGTATGGCTGGACATTATAATTGTCTGAGAAACAGTACACACTGCCACAAAATATATCAGTCTTTGTTTTGAAAAGTCTAGTTTTGACCTCAATTTGTGACCATATATCAATCCCTTAGTTCATAATCACACTTGGTTCTTACAGGAAATATATGGTAACATTAGGATAATGCCCTATTATCCTGATACAAATGATTTAATTGCAATTTGACTGACAAATTAAATTAATATGATTGATGATGTACTCGCAAACCTATTGATATCTGGATTGACCATATTGGTATAAAGTTATTTAAAAATACCAAAAACAAACCGGGAAAACAGAGTATTCTGAAAATTTTCCGTTCCGTTTAATCCCAAGCAATAAACCAACGCTACTTTGTTCTTTATCTAGTCTTCTAGCGGCGTAGATAACAATCAATAACACTTACTTGTAAAAACCAAATCAAATTTTCCTTAGAGTCAGTCATGCGTCCATATTTTTCAGCTAAATACTTAGTGAAATTTTCACCTTTCTTCTGGTTTTCAAAGTAACTATGGTCAATTGCAATAATGTTTAAAAAATTCGCCACAAATATTGAGACTAACAATAACGCACACAGCAAAGACAGTGTGGTTTTCGATAAAATCATATTCAAGTATTTTCTAATAAAATCACCATTGAAAATACGTATAGAAATCACAATTTTATATAAATTCGCATCACCAAAATTTAAGAACAATTTGACTGTTTGTTTGATTAACCTTTTTTAAATGTCAATCTCATATGTCAGCCTTTTACGAAGTAAGCTATTCACATTCACAACCTTAGATTAAGAATACCAATACGTGTTAAGCAAGATGTTTTTCATTTAGTTGTCCCTTTTTAATCCTTATGACTAAGATGAATTAGAACGGGACTTGTATTGGCTATGTGCACGTCAGAAACGTCAAACGTCAAGCGTCCCGGGACAATGTCAAACTCAGAGGTGTCAAATAATGACACATGAAATTTTATCTATTTTAGTAAACGAGAAAGACCCCTTACTAGAAATTTTACTGAAATAAATAAGAACATAATCAAATAAATACAAACGAAACGAATCGTAGGAAACCGTTAAGAAACCAATAGGAAACGTGAAAGTAAATTTGACAGATGTCCCCGGTAAGTACACATGTCTGCCGTGGTGTGCGCTGCGTTCGCCTTGCTTACCCCCACTACCACAGAATAAGTAATATAGTACTAATAGTACATACCACCACCTACTTCGCACATAGCCACGAATTGTCTCCGTAGTTTTTTTATTAATTGAGATTTTAGAGGCACAGATCAAAGAATAAGAGGTGAACTCTATTAACCCTTTGACTGCCGACCGTCTATGAGGGTATGTCACGTGGGAGCCAAATTTTTTTTTTAGGTTTTTGTTTTCTATCACCTTTACATAATCAATAATGTTGGTTGACACCAGAATATATATATGAATATGGGAAATAATAGTAAAAAAAATGGCCCGCCTTGGAGCGGGGTAGGCACTGACTCGTAGAATTTGAGTAGTGCCAACCCCGCTCCGAGGCGGGGCCGGCCCCCCGCCGCCACCTCATCACCCCGCTCCGGAGCGGGGTCGGCACTCAATGGGTTAACTCGTCATGGACGCTGAAGTGTCCGGAGGGACACCGCAGGAGGGATGGTGCCTACGACCTTATGGGTCGGCAGCAGCAGGTCTTTACAGGTACCGAGGTGCCTGTATTAGTACGGTTTAAGTCTGTCTGTCAGTTTGTCTGTCTGTGTATGGTGGGAGAAGGCCGTCGGCCTGCCCGGCTAGTATGATAGCTTATACCGTCACGTTTTATGTGACGTTTCAGTACATTTTTGCCATATAACGTGACGGTATAAGCTATCATACTAGCCGGGCTGGTTAGTATTGTTAGGTCTATAGTAAATTGTCGTAGGTCGTCGTGGTAGAGATGGTTCCACCTGCTCTGGAGAGCTGCGAAATCACCTCCTCCACCTCTCTGCCATCTGTCAGGTCTGTAACTTCAATTCCCGGGCCTCCCGGCATCGTCTCCGGGGGGCGCGGGGCATGGTTTAGTAATATTTTCTTTATGTCTCCTTAGTGTCTCTTGCCTGGCTAGTATGATAGCTTATACCGTCACGTTTTGTGTGACGTTTCAGTACATTTTGGCCATATAACGTGACATTTCAGTACATTTTAGCCATATAACGTGACGGTATAAGCTATCATACTAGCCGGGCTGCCCGGCTAGTATGATAGTTTATACCGTCAAGTTATATGGCCAAAATGTACTGAAACGTCACATATAAAGTGACCGTATAAGCTATCATACTAGCCGGGCTGGTGTCCCCATAACATAAGACGCGCTACACTACGAATCTAAGAGTAGGATGACAAACAAACTGTCTAAACATTAAAGGATGACAGACCTCCTGCGGTGTCCCTCCGGACACCTCAGCGTCCATGACGAGTTAATAGAATTTACCTCTAAAACCTCGATAAAAAAAAAAGTATGACAGAATTGATTGACAGATGTAAATTGGCATCGTGAGAATTCACAATTGTCAATTGTCACACAATTGTTTAATGTTTTGACAGTTTTTTGAACAAATTTGCTTATTTTTGTGAGTTTTTTTTAATTATACGTATGAATGCACTTTTTCTAAAAAGGGTTTCTTTCAATACTTTTTTTTTTTTCACTAAAACCGACACCATGGTCCCAAAGAACAGATTTTCCTATCTCATGTTTAATTGCAAATAATACTTTGAAAACTAATAAGCCTTCTGCTACGCAATATCAAGCCATAACAAGTTATTTACTAAGGGATTAAATTTCTTCATTTTTACTGTGATTTTCAGATCTTGATGGTGCACTTTCTTCCTAATCCTGAAAAGGATGTGGATGCATTTTAAACTTAGCCTTACACTATAAGAGAAGGGAAGAACCAAACACTATAAAAAACAAGAGGAAGTCATCCGGGTAAGTCATTGGACTTGCAATTGTGCTATCCCTATTTTACTCCTGTCAAGTTATAATGTGTAATTGTCGATATTACCATACGATGTGACCATATGATGTTAGTGATGGTTTGTAACGGCAAGGGGCTTGCAATGGGCGGAGCGCGTCGCGTTTTATACCCACCATCGTTAGATAGACCATAGATCGCTAGTGAGAGAAACAAGGCTCATAGAATTCAAGCACAGTCTAACAAAATTCCAATGGGATATTATTGTTCTGTCAGAGGTTAAAAAAGAAGGCAAAGAAATAATAGAGAATGAAAAGTACATCATGTTATACCACGGAGAAAAAAGCGAATCAAATGGAGTCAGCTTTATTTTAAAAAAGCAATTAAAATCTCAGATAATACAAGTACATGCCATTTCAGACTGCGTCATCCGCTTAGACGTATATAAACAATAAAATAACCCATTTAATTCAATGCTACGCTCCGACAGAAAAATCAACTGCAGAAGACTTGGAATGAACACATACAAATCGCACTACAAAACACAAGTAACAATACCATAGTAAAGGATGATATTAACTCGAAAATTGGAATGCCTACATACGACGACAAAAAAGTAATGGGACCATGGGAATATGGCGTGAGAAATGAAAGAGGAAAAAGATTGCTTCAATTTTGTTTTGAAAATCAGTTCTATATTACGAACACACACTTCAAGAAAAACTCCAAGCGAAAATGGACCTGGGTCTCACCGGACGGTAATGTAAAGAATGAAATCGATTTTATTCTAGTTCGGAATATTAAAGATGTCACAAACCTTGATGTAATAAATACTACTTTCCCCAGCGACCACAGGATAGTTAAAGCAAATTTTACACTCCGTCTGAAGAAGACTAAATCCAGGAAATTGTTCAGAAATAAAATTATCAACTTACTCCAATAGAACAAGAATCATTACAAAATATAATTTCAAGCGAAATATCCAACATCGACTTTGAAGACCTTGAACTATCCTACCAAAGACTAACCTTTCACATAAAAGAAGCAGTCAAAAACTTACCGAAAGTAATTAGAAAAGGTGAAACAATAATAACACCTTATATAGAGAAACTTTGTAACGAGAGAAATAGACTAAAAAACTTAAAAAATAAAACGCGTTCCGAAAGAAACCAACTAAATGCACTTTACAAACTTATTAATAAACTTATCACCCAAAATTGGAAAACACACCGATACAGTATAATAGAAGAAGAGCTGGAAAAACACTCGTTGCTAAGAAGAGCACAACATAGACTTAACACCAATAGACCCTGGATTATGACACTGAACTACAAAAATAAAAATATTACAAATAGAAAAGAAGTCATAAACACAGCCACAGCATTTTACAAAGAAATGTACCAAAGCAATGAAGAAAGCTACATATACTCAGATCACGATAGTGTAAGCTGTACGCTTAAAAAAACTGCAAATCGATGTACAGTTTAGCCGTTTGGCACACGCATACTAGAGGTCAAAACAAAATTTTTGACCCGCTGTTCCTAAAAAAAATTCCCTTAGTAGTTAGGAGTAATGAGACATTTTACTTTTTGTATGGAAAAATATTTTTTTTTTCAGAATCCTATCGTGTTTAGTATCATATGAAAGGGACGGGCTTTTTAAGGCGATTCTAAAAATATACCTGATATCTTGAGGGACGGTCGGGGGGGGATGAGGGAGGCAAAGAATTTATCGTTTTTGATCGTTATTATCACTTAGATAACACTAATAATAAACAATACAGCACAGTTTAATACAATTCGAGTAGAACTGTGCCACTTTGTAATATTGAAAAATTATACACATAAAAATACGAAATGAAATTATTTTCAAAATTGCTTTCTTGGGGTTAGATATAAAGATATAACGTATCATTTGTGATACGTCATATCTTGATATGTAACCTAATTAGTTGGATATATCGTATCTGAAGGAGTCCAACCTTGATATTTTATGTCAAAAACTAAACAAACTATACCAACTGATGAAAAGGCCCAGTTAAAGGGTTAAAGAGGTATTTCCCGTTGGATATATGGATACTACGTATCATTTTACGATTAATATGTACCTTATCTGCACTACAGTTCCATAAGTCACAGAACTGTGTCACTTTGTAATATTGACAAATAAAATACTTAGTGACATTATTTTCAAAATTACTCTTTTGAGGTTAGATATGAGGATATCACGTATCATTTGTGGTATATTGTATTTAAAAAAATCTGCCATATCGTGTCTGGATGAGCCCAAACTTGGTATGTTTCGAAAATTATTTTTGTTTTAATTAAAAAAAAATGGCTGAAATGTCGTAGTGTGGTATATTTTTAGAATCGCCTTAAAAGCCCTTTCATATGATACTACACACGATAGGATTCTGAAACCCCCCCCCCCCCCCCCCCCCCCGCCCCCCATAAGGTAATTTTTTTTAGGAACTGCGGGTCAAAAATATTGTTTTGACCTCTAGTATGCGTGTGCCAAACGGCTAAACTGTACATCGATTTGCAGTATTTCTCTGAAATCGGGCTTGTACGGCTACCACTACGAGGAAACAGAGAATGTTTCACCATTTTTAGAAAACGAAATTAAAAGAGTGATTCAACACCTTAAATCCTCGAAAGCGCCAGGAGACGATGGAATAACTAACGACATTCTAAAAGCGATCATAGACCCCCTGACTCCGGTGCTTACTAAACTATTCAATGAAATACTAAAACTTAATTTTAAAACTAGAAAGTGCTAAAGAATTTAAAACTGCATTATATAATTATTTAGCATCTAAGGCCTACTATTCCATTCAAGAATATTTCAATGACATTAATTCTTAGGATTCTATAGTATAAGCTAATTATGCATGCGATACACATGACTAAATATTTGCATGTCCTTGTGACCAAACATGTAGTTCTATTATATTTTTAGAAAATCACCTATTTGTACCATGTTTTAGCAAATAAATGACTGATTACTGATTAAACAGTTACCTAAAGAGTTGGGCACGTCTATTATAACACTACTGTGCAAAAAAGGCGATCCCTTGAGCTTAGAAAATTACAGACCTATAAGCTTGCAACAAACGGTGTATAAAGTTTTTGCTACAGTTCTATTAAATAGAATTAAGTACATATAAGTTTAGTATTGAGTACATGTCGATGTACTGAATAGTTCCGGGCATGGTTTTGGTTTGTGTATGTGTGAGTGAACGTGTATTTACTTAGTGGACATGGTTTTGATAGCTTCACTAGGTTGTTCGTGACACTCCGTCTATATTTATTACTTTGTCTGAGACTATACATGACTTTTTGGAATTTGCAATACTGATACGTATTAGGTTGTATAAGTATAAAACTCTTTCCCTCAGCACTCCCCTCCCAAAGGATTTTATTTTAGAACTGCGGGTCAAAAATGTTGTTCTGACCTCTATCTAGTATGCGTACGTGCCAAACGGCTAAACAGTACCTACATCGATTTGCGGTTTTTCTTTGGAATTGGGCTCGTACACCGTTTACTAACTAACCTTATTTAAAAAACGCCCTGGGCGGTGCTAAAAGTGCAACAAAACTGGCAACCGACAATAGTCTTCTCGAAGATCTCACGGTTCGAAAAATAAATGCCATACGATTATTATTATTAATGTGAGCATTAAAGTCTCCGAGTATAGATACGTACTGCCTGTACGTTACTATTTTCGGATATGGTAGATGCCAACTATCAAAGACACTCCGTAAAGAAGGGTAAATTATCTTGAGTCCGTCGGCATGTACACGGAGCACATTAAAAATGTTTTGCCACTAGAGTTTATTTTTGTACTTAACCGCACCAAATCCTGTCAAATCGTGACCTTGACCATCCGAAATGCACTCGATCGCCACAGAATTCCCACACCTTCATAAGGTCTACCTCTTAGCAGACCCAGATGTAGGTGTGTTCTAACTTGATTTTTGAGTAGCCATGTAGGTGTGCATATCAAAATCATTATGTGATGCCTACTGCTACCATTCGGGTTTAAATTAATTTTAGGAAAACGCAATGGAAATTATACTTTACGCCTCGTCCTCGAGATTAGTAACTGAAGATTAATACACATGTAGTAACGCCAAGTGTCACCACTCTCTGCATTAAGTTTGGAGTTATTTTTGAATTTTTATTTTTTCATTAGAGGGTATGTCATGATTCTGCTGCCCTGCCGTCCATCGTTCCGCCCGTCCATACGCAATCAAGTGCTCGACCACTCCAGTCACTTTAAATAATCTATAAGTTCTTGTTCGTGTATTCTCGCAAAAATTTCTAAACGTAAACGTACGAAGAAATATGATGAAGATTTAGATCATTTAATGCATAAAGTTCGTATAGTACCGTAAATTACGCGGTCGTAATGAAATAAGAGTGATGATTCGTCACAAGGCGATGAGGAGGAATTTGTTCCACCGGAAACAGGTACCTAACACATCTTAGTTTTTTATAATAATTGCTATGATAATTATCTGTACCTTCAGTTTGCATCAGATTAGCCGTTGGGGCTAAATCATCGCAAGATCTATATTTTGGCGATCAATTCATTGGGAATTGTTACCTAAGTGAATTTATTTAAAACAAAATTCGTCGTTACGTGCATACGTTTTATACATATTGATTGCATTCCGTTTAGTCATTGGGGCTAAATCGACGCACGATTAAACGGTTGGCGTACAATTCATTGGGGATTGATACCTAAGTAAAATTATTTCAAACAAAACCTGTAGTTACATGCATATAAGTAGTTTTATACGTAGTCAATGCATTCCGATTAGTCATTGGGGCTAAATTGACGCACGATTTAACGGTTGGCGTACAATACATTGGGGATTGATACCTAACTAAGTAAAATTATTTAAAACTAAATCCGTTGTCACGTACATACGTTTTATACGTAGTCAATGCATTCCGATTAGTCATTGGGGCTAAATCAACGCACGATTTAACAGTTGGCGTACAATTCACTGGGGATTGTTACCTAACCTTTTAAAGAAGGTAACAGGGGTTACCTTAGTGGTTTAGGTTTGGTTAGCATTAATTAGTAATCACCAAATTTGCATTTACGAAATGGTAATTGTACCAATTAATTAACAATAAGTTTATTAAATGTTAAATTACAGATCAATTGTATTTAACACATTATTACAGTATCAGAAATACAGTAATACTTATTAACATATAACTTTCGCTAGACCCTTTTCGTATAAAATGCTATATTTATGTATGTGCTTAAGTTAATCGTAAAGTTCGATTACGCGTTTAAATTTGAACACACACAGGTCATAACAAAATATTGCTATTTCTTCTCAGCATCACCAAAGCAGGTTGCTACGACCAGATGATTTGGTTTTTTTTTTTCGTATGAGGAAATCCACTTGATCAAGATACTGATCAGCCTGATAATGCTGGGGAACATTACAGCCGTTTAGAAAACCATTACAATCCTCTCAAAGGTTTAAAAAACCCTATTTTGGTTCAGACAGAGCCTATCGAGGCTTAAGAAAGCGCTCAGCGTCCACTGACCAGCGCTCTGGCCGTAGCAAGCGCAAGCACCAGTGCCTTAGTGGGAGTGCAGATCGGCACTATACTTAGTTGTAGGACCAATATTAACTAATGATGACCGGCTTCAGAGATTTTTTACAGGCGTTCTTCCACCTTCAATACACAAATATAACGCAACTTGGGACACTAAAACTTAAGGTCTCCTTGGCCTCCTAATAACGAATTACCTTCCGTAAAACTCACTTATTAAAAGTGTTACATACTTGTGCTCACTACAGCCTGCCCACAGAGTTCAAACATTTTCTAAAATTAATGTTAACAACGTTAAAATTTCCACTATTTTTTTTAAATTTAATAATTAATATTAATGAATGATTATAGTTTTTTCGATATGCTGTCCAATTTTGAGATTGTCACTATCTTCATAAGTACCTATGTTATGTTAAGTCAAAGATTTTATACTCACATGAATCATAATGATTGTATTCTCACATAAATTATAACTGAATTATTTATTATAATCAATTATTGTACCTTCAGTTTGAAACATATTTCTATCCGCGATATTAATATTATTAGGAAAACTATAATTGTGTAATACCTAGGTATTACTACTACTTTACTAGGTATTATAGCTATAAATAAACACAACGCATAGAGATTGCTTTGTTTCAGAATCACATTCCTAATATCCGGTGCCATAGTCACCGAATCGAACCTTTTAATCTTTAACTTGCTGGAAATACACAGGCAATGGCTATTTAGTTTCTCACTATCATAAAGGAATACATTCCTATTATATATTATACTAATCACGACTTCATAGTTGTAAATACAACATCTACAAAATGTAATATTATACAATATGGTCACATTGTTCACTGATATCTCAATCTCTGTACATATATATATTTTACTTTGTGGAAATACGCTAAAATGAGTTTGTATTCAATAAAGATGATGTAGAGATGACAATTTAATATTGACATTTATTAAGCCAATTGGGGTCTTTTACACGGTGAATATTATCTCTCGATACACTCATATCACGATCCGTATCACGTGAATATTAATGAATATTGAACACAGATATCAGAGTAGGTAAAGCAGATCCGCTCATATTAAGTTAAACGATTTCTGTACATCTGATCTTTTCTCACTAAACCACAATCAGTAAGCTTGCGAGACACAGATAAGTGATATCTGACAGGTCTTCACATGTCGGTGTGTCCATTTTCATAACTGCAAATTATACTGAACTGACGTTTGTGACGTTTTGGTTTGTATGGGATTTGGCATTTGGTGTGCTTCTATTTTTTAATTTTTTTTAATTTATTGATTCGGGAAACATACAGCACACAATAATACAAAAAGTTAAACATATAGTAAAAACATAAGCCAAAACAGTTTCCACTTATAGCTAATACAAAATTCCTTTGCTCTGAAAATATTAAACATGAAATACAGTATCAAAGGCGAGTTAGAATTTAGCAGCTTAAATAGAATACATTTATTGATTACGAAATAAAATTAACATGCACAAACAATAATTTATTTAGGCGTTTAAACATGTGCAATAAAATAAAAATAAAAATGAAATTAAAACAATAATTTGGGTTCCTAATGAAAGGTAAAACAACAACAACAAAAAAGAATAAACACTAATTACTAGCAATTACTAATAATTTGTTTTGCATTAACATTAACTGATCGCGTTTCTTTGATGGCAGAAACAAACCTATTATAATTTAGCTGAAATAAGTCAATGTGCGAATATTTTTTGTTGTAGGTATTACAGACTCGTGCCAAAAACTTATTTTTTACGTTTTTTTGCGACTAATTGGAACAGATAGCAAATCAGTGGACCGTGTTCGAAAAGTGGGACATCTAAATAATATGTTGCTGACGAGATATTCGGAATCGATTAAATTATTTAATAATTTGTACAAAAACATTACATCTTTCTTTTCTCTTCTCACCTGCAGGGTCTCAATATTCTCAGGCTTAAAAGATTTTAATTTATACTTCATACGATTGAGAAACTTTTTTTGTATATTTTCTAATGAAGTAATATGTACCAAAAAGTAGGGACTCCAGACTATAGATGCATATTCTAAATATGATTTTACAAATGAATTATATAAAAGCAATAATGTTGTTGGGTTTTTGAAATCTTTACTTTGTCTAAAAATGAAACCGAGCATTTTATAGGCTTTAGATGTTATCTTGTCTATGTGAGATACCAATTGAATTTCACTATCCAAATGTACTTTCTTTAACTTTAACACCAAATCTTTAACTCTGTTAACTCTAGTGAGGGGTTGGTTTCCGATAGTATAGCTAAAGTTGATAGGATCGAGCTTGCACGTAAATGTAATAACCGAACATTTATCGATGTTTAAATAAAGCTTATTACACAAACAATAGTTATTTAATCTTATAAGGTCGTTCTGCAAATCTAGGCAATCAGCTTCGGACTTAACTATAGTATATATTTTTGTATCATCAGCATATAATAGTACTTTAGAATATAAAAAAACAATTAATGACATCATTAATATACATGTTAAATTGAAGTGGTCCTAAATGGGAGCCTTGGGGGACACCTGACGTGATAGGGACAAAACTAGAGGTGTATCCTTTAATACTAACTGCTTGAGTTCTATCCCGCAAGTAAGATGTAAGCCAACGCAACAAGTCCCCATGAATACCAACGTTTTTAAGATTGTCTAATAAAACAGAATGTGAAATTTTATCAAATGCCTTTGAATAATCGGTGTAGACTGCATCCACTTTAAAACCCCCGTCCATTGCGTTTAGGACATAGTCAAGCAGCTCGCACAAATTAGACTCTGTTGACCGCTTATTAATAAAACCGTGCTGCTGCGTTATTAACATCGGTCTTATAGTTGGGTATAGTGTGTCATAAATTATTTTCTCGAATAATTTTGGAAGTACTGATTATTTAGATATGCCACGATAATTTCTAACGTTATGTTTATCGCCGCATTCAAATATAGGCACAACGATAGATTTTTTCCAAACTTTAGGTAAGGATCCAGATCTTAGCGACATATTGTAGAGTAAAGATATATGTAGACAATTCGTCAACAGCCGGAAATGATCGTACTATCTGTCCCGTTCTAACTCATCTTAGTTAACCATAAGGATTCAAAGAGACAACTATAAGAAAAAATCATCTTGCTTAACACTACGGATCTGCTGGTATTATTAATTTAAGATACTGAAGTAAAGTACAAACAATTAGGAAAACCGCGATAATATTGACATCCCAGCTTAATTAAGATAAGATAATATGATTCGTGTAAAGGTACCCATTAAAAATAAATTAAAAAAATGACATACTACGTCTGTCATGTCATTCATGTAAACATTGTAAACAGACCGTTTATTTGGTGATTAGTTATTTTACTGGTGATGCGGATATATAAAAACTTACTACAGGTTTGAGCTCTATTATATTTCCTCAATTTATTCTAAATATGTCAATGAGGCTAAGGACCTGCGCATGTATTATTGCGTACCGTACGCGTACGTCAAATGCCAAAGAATTGATATCAACTCCATCTATACAGACACATCCATCTGTAAAGAATTGTTCAGCAGATCCGTTTTTTCATGAAAACGCGATAACGACGCCACCTACCGGGTCCAATTGTATTTTCAAACCATCCAGGAATCTACCCGAATATAAACACAAAATTTCATCCAAATCGGTCCAGCCGTTTAGGAGGAGTAGGGTGACAAACACACGTACAGAAGAATTTTTTTATATATATATATATATATATATATATATAGATAAGGGAAGCAATCAAACAACAGAAGGGGAAAATTACCGCCAAAGGTGTTCTGCTTCTTCACGACAACGCCTCTGTGCATAGTGCTTATATTGCCAAGGCTACTGCTCTTGAATCTGGACTGGAAACTATTACATACCCAACGTATATTCGAGACTTGACCCCAAGTGACTTATATTTGTTCCCCAATCTCAAAAAGAATCTACGTGGAAATTAATTTTCAAACGATGAAGCATTGTAGACAGTAGTGTAGGAGCATTTTGACACCAAAGACAAGAAATATTTTTATGAGGGGTTAAAATAACTATTTGACCGGTCTTATAAGTGCATAAACATAGGAGAGGAATATATAGAAAAATAAAAATAAAACACCTATAATATTCTTTTGTTTTCATTCTAATACCGAGAATTTATTGAACGCCCCTCGTATGTAGTACGTACTCCAGTTAAGATCAGAGACTCTACGCTCAAAGTTGTCCACAAATTTGTGTACTGTCCCTGTGCCTAGGACAAACAGTTCAGTTGGGCAGGAGCAATTTCGAGAAGGAGATCAATTTTCAAAAATGACTTGGCTGGGTGGCATTCGGGAGACGCAATATCTTTTCGTCATGTATCGATTATCCTCTCGTCAATACTTTAAGTCTTTGACCAGTGCAACTCAGTGCGTGTTGCCATTGATGACCTATGGCTCCGAAAAAGGAGGGTCAAAGTCACTCAAAGAGCGGTGGAGAGGGCTATGGCCTATGCTCGAACTTACTCTGCGAGATCTAAAAAATGACGAAACCCGCAGACGAATCAAAGTAACTGACATAGCCTGAAGGTTTGCCAAACTAAATTGGCAGGTGCGGGCCATATTGCCCGGAGAACCGATGGTCGGTGGGGGCAAGCGAGTTCTCGAGTGGCGACCACGTACCGGACGTAGCGTAGGAACAAGGAAAGTTGCTGAGCTGTCCCCACAAGGTTGCTGAGGCTTCATGTAGGCTGATGTCCTGATTAAGGTCGCGTGGGTCCGTTGGATGCGGGTTGCTCCTAATTCATTGTTTTGGTATTCTCTGGGGGAGGCCTATGTATGACATGATGCCCGCGGTTACCTATCATCATTCACAGCTCTCGCCATCGAGCTTATCTCCACACCTTAGAGCCATTGCGTTCTCATAACAGTACGTCTCAATAGGTACTTTATACCCAGAACACTTTAGTAGCTAATACCTGCCGAGGTATTACCAAAGGGCTATAGCATGGGATTCTTCAAAAAAGGTGTAAATAAGAGCCAGGATAATCTGGTCCAGTTCAACCCCACCAAGACACAAGTATAAGCGTGCACTACGAAAAAACACCGAGTGGGAATGGGCAACTGTTGCCCATTCCAAGACACAGCCCTCTCCAAATTGTGAGCGTCAGGATGACAGGACCATGATAGATTCTTATATCGAGAGTAATTCCAAGTTTTAGTACCTTTTTTGTACTATTTGGTACCTGACATCATAAAATTTATACCTCGCTAAAAATCCAGAAATATTGAAAATAAAGTGGTCAGCCATTCTGACGTCAGTTTGACAGGACCAAGTCTAGTTCCCCTAGTTGCAGGCGTTATACCGAATCCATCTTTTCGTAATTATTTAGTACCTAATTTATACCTTAATGCATGATATTTAGTATTTTATAAAGACTTACAAAAAAAAAGTTACACCAAGAATAAGCTTTGTATGGGCATATAGCGCTGCAGTCCGTCGATTTGAACCGGACATTAAAATTAGTTGAAACGTTATGATTTATTGCTATTAAAGTATATGCATAATAAGGGATCCCATTATTGTTTTAATATTGCTGTCCGTCATCTTATTCACAGGTTATAATGCTCGAATAAAAAAATTGCATTTTTATTTGTCGTAGAAAAAAATACAACTTTTCTTAATTAGTTCTTAAAATTCTCTAGTATTTAATAACAAAACTAGCTACGCTCGTTTCATTACGGCGACTCGGGTTTTGGGAACCCTTATTATGCATAAAATACTTTAATAGCAATAAATCATAACGTTTGAACTAATTTTAAGGTCCGGTTCAAATCGACAGACTGCAGCGCTATGCCCATACAAAGCTTATTCTTGGTGTAACTTTTTTTTTGTAAGTCTTTATAAAGTACTGAATATCATGCATTAAGGTACAAATTAGGTACTAAATAATTACGAAAAGATGGATTCGGTATAACGCCTGCAACTAGGGAAACTAGACTTGGTCCTGTCAACCTGACGTCAGAATGGCTGACCACTTTATTTTCATTATTTCTGGATTTTTAGAGAGGTACAAATTTTATGATGTCAGGTACCAAATAGTACAAAAAAGGTACTAAAACTTGGAATTACTCTCGATATAAAAATCTATCATGGTCCTGTCATCCTGACGCTCACTCCAAATTAAGAGAGTTTTGGGATCCTTGGTGTCGACATTTCCAGCGACGTCTAGTTTCGGAGCCACTTAGAAGACAAAGCCAGGCTGCCATCCAAAAAGCTGTGCTCAAAAGAGCGAAGCGATACATCACCCCTGGACAGAGACTTCTATAAGTCACAAGTCCGTCCCCACTGAGTTGGCTGTCACCTCTGGGCGGGAGCACCTGGATACTAGCTTGGGCCTTTTGAATTGCTTCAGAGACGTGCTGTACGAATCGTGGACGATACCAAACTGACGAGCGATATTGAACCGTTAAGTTTAAGGAGAAAATTTTCCTCCTTGTGCGTGTCCTATGGCTTGTTTAATGGGTTGTGCTCCTGAGAACTGTTCAATATGATGCCTACGGCCGCTTTCTACCATCGCACAGCTCGCCGTCCGCAGGGCATTCACCCTCACACCTAAATGGTCACGTTCGGTACGATTCCAAAGGAATTCCTCCCTCGGACGCTCCGGTTGTGGAATGAGCTCCCTGTCGAGGTTTTCCCGAGGGACTACAGTATGGGGTTCTTCAAGAAAGGAGTGTATAAAATTTTAAAGAGTCGGCAACGCGCATGTGTCACCCCTAAAGTTGCAGCCGTCCATAGGCTGCGGTGACCGTTTACCATCGCGCAAACACGCACGCAACGCAAACACCACCACAAGTTTGCCACCGATGTGATGATGATGATGATGTGTGGTATTTCAAAAAACTTGTTTTTAAACAATGCACCTACACGGATTATAGGTGTTTCATTGATCATATGATTCATATGTCTAAAAAGAATGGCCTACTGACATTTTATCAACGATTTTAACACGTCTGTAAAAGTTTCGGTTTCGGCCGAAACTAGAGCCAAAACCGAACCTTCGGTTTCGGTTTCGGCCAAAAAACATGTTTCGGTCGGACACTAATAGAGGTTTATATATTTTTTCCATTTAAATCAACCTTTATATTAGTATTACATCTAGCAGCCCAGCCCATACAAATAATTAACAAATAGTTATTTTATCACCAATAGTTTTCGCAGCGCACGCGATTTAAAGAATATTTTTGGTATTTATTTTTCCACCTTGGGTTACATTATTGGAATTTTAGTAAGAATCCTTAATTTTTTGAAAATATGATATAGCCCATGTCAATGTCACCCGAGAATAGTGTAGCTTCCCGACAACAGTGAAAGATTTTTTCAAATCGGTTCTGTAGTTTCGGAGCCTATTTAATGCAAACAAACAATCAAATCTTTCCTCTTTATGATATTAGTATAGATTAGCTGTTTAAGTCGTAAAAATTGAGTCCCCTCGCAGTAATTTACAAACTATGAAATTTAAGATTCTAAATAAATTTAGATGTTGCATATTACTAAATACTTTCATCGATTTTTGGTTTTAACAAGATAGGTTTACCATTTTTTGAGATATCGTTGGAAAACAGTCTTGCCCAAACAAAAGGACTTAACTGTCGTGAGTTTCCTATAGTTGTTTTAAATATGGACTAGTAGGTGTTCGTACGGAACCCTTTATTGTGCGTGATCCGACACTTGGCCAATTTTAATTTAATATTATAGACATGAAAATTCTTGATAGTTTGTGCCAAATCGCAATTCAATCGGTCCAGTAGTTTTAAAGCAAATCGGTTGTAATAGAAGGACTGACAGACAGCCACACGTGAATTAGGAATAAGGGTCTCTTTTGCTTTTGAGGTACGGAACGAGCCCCGCGTATCCTAACATATTTTTGGGTATGATATGATAGCTTTAGAGGGGTTAGTCAGGAATAACTATGATTCATTAACAGATGAGCAAAAGTCAGTATACGAGCAAATAGTAAAGAGTGCGAATGGAAGTGAGGCCAAATTTTCTTTTTAGATGCTTCAATGGGAACTGGCAAAACTTACCTATTCAATTTAATTTTAGGAAAAATAAGGGTTTCACGTGATACTGAATTAGCCGTATTTCTGTACTTCAAAGGACCAGGAGACCAATTCTCGGGCCGTTAGAGATGATGTCTATTAGACATATCTGGATAAAAAATGGCGGATGTCGATCGAAATCCCATTTGCGTATTCTCAAAATCTCACACTCAAGATATGTCTACTCCCAGCGTTCGACATGCAACGAGTGATCGGTAGCGATTGAGATGGTTTTTTCACAATCTTTTTGAGATTTGACCTGCCAGAGGTGGTAAATATTAGTTGATCGACTGTTTACAGCAGTACAAAATGACCATATTTGCGAAAGACATATCGATTCATTTAAATTATGAAATGGCTAAAGACTTTTAAATATTTTTGATACGTTCAGTGGTGGAATGGCAGTTGACGGAAAATATTGACAGCACTCAAATATTGCAAGTTGTCTTTGACTCAAAACTGTCAAGCACTGTCAAGTCAAAACAGTTTCTATGCGTTCCATTTCACGTAGGTACATAAACGACCATATAGTCGTAAATATGTTTGAGGTGTTAAATCACCATATTTATCTATTAGATTATTGTAAATTATTAACGCTTTTGTTTTTGATATAAGAGATATTTAATTAAGTGGAAAATATATAAATTGATTCATTGTCATACACTCGATTGTAAACTAACACAATCGAAAAAAACGGAACGCGTATTACAATAGACATTGAGATCGTCGTTCGACATAATCTCGATCGTGCCCAAGAATAAGAAATTTCGCTGTGTTCGACATTTTGGCAAGGGGCTTGCAATGGGTGGAGCGCGCCGCGTTAATAACCTAACGCTCGAAATCCCCGAAACTAGCTGTCAGTCGCGGGCCGACGCCGTCCGGTCCGCGCGTACGTGCCCGTCGTGATCCGCTGCCGCGCGCCGCCGACTTGATCGCGACAAACCGCGCTAACGTATTTTTTTGTGTTATTTAAAAAAAAAACACGATGAAACCTATAACCGGCACCACATGTTATGTATATGGTTGTATAAATACCCGAAGGAACGTTGGTGTGTCTTTTTTTCAATTACCTACAAATTGTGAACGGTAAGTTTTTCTTTTAGTTTGGTATATGTAATAATAAGTACTTATTTAGTATAACCTTGGTGTTTAAAATTATCAAGTTGTAAGTTACAATGTACAACAACAATACAAATAAATACGATACGAACCACCTGGTTACTTTATTAGGTACATTTCCGCCGATTTACTTATTAAGTACCTAACTGTAATTTTATTCAAAATGAAACACGCGTTATTCAATTTATTTTACTTGATTAGCTACATAATAGTTGTCCTATTTAGATAGTTGTCCATTATTGTGTTGTGGCCATAGCATTTGAAACACGGACAAAGTGTAGGTACCTATACCTGAGAAACTTAAGAAGATGACCTGTTGTATGTGCTGTGTTGATTTGTATGTCCGACAAAACCTGTTGGTTGATGATTTGAAATGTATTTTTTTTGAGAGATGAAAGGGGAATGGTAATTTTTTGGCTCTTTCTTAAATAATTTCTAAATAATTATATTAAAATGACAAAAAATATATATTTGAGATGCACACAATGAGCTCTTCCATATGTAACACGATATTATGTATTTTGATGATTGTCCCCCAATATTATGTAGTTTGAAGGTACTTCCCCTACACGTAAAATGGGGATGCATTTTTTTTCTTGCAAAACCCACCGTGTGTGGTAACGTTACATGGTTCGTTAAAAAAATATGAGATTTATTAAATGACTAGCTGTTGCCCGCGACTTCGTCCGCGTTCTCGCTCCTATATGTGGAAAAAAACATGGTAGTAGTATAGGTATACAATGAAAACTAAAAACTATCACTGGGCCATGAACGCTCTATTCATGTGAAGTAACATGTACTTCATTAATTTCGGTTCACTGTACTTAAGCGACATCTGGTGAGGTAGAACATGTTTTGCCTCATTGAAGTATTTTTGGCGTGACAACCCTAGGGCTACACGTGCCGCGCGTGAATGAATACAAGTTATGGGATAGACAGAGATGCAGAGAGTAGGCACGTTTCTTATGCCTAAACGCCGTTTTTGTTAGGAAGTGAAATTTCTGTACTTGTACTATTCCTTATTCTGTGATTTTGGTGAGATTTTTCAATAGACATTGCGTCAATCGAGATTATTTTGAATGGAAATCATCTCGAACGGTCCGAGAATTGGCCTCCAGAGCTTATGACCGCTGCTTGGTCGTTACTTCTATTGGTGTTACTGTAGTACACAGATACTATTACTAATAGCCATTTAAGACATGCTTTTATTTAATCGGCTCTTTCCCCTTCGGCCTCTTAAAAATGTATGATAATAGGTTTCTATCCATATTTTCGCCAAAATCAAATGAAATTCAACAGCTTGCCGGTTTTTAGAATGTATACTGACTTTTCATCTGTTCATCTGTTAATGAATCACAATCACCAAACTTCGTATAACGAAACCCCCAGAAAGTAACAACTACTTTTCTGGAAACCGCATCTAAATCGATTCAGCCAATCGCGAGATAATCGTGGACAAACATACATACATACATACATAGGGGTCAAACAGAGAACCTCTTTTTTGTAGACGGTTAAAAAATATGCTTAGAGTACGCGGGCGAAGCCGCGGGCAAACGCTAGTGAACAAAAAAAATTCAAAAATAACTCCATACTAAGTGCAGAGAGTGGTGACACCTGGCGTTACTACATGTGTATTAATCTTCAGTTACTAATCTCTTCGGACGAGGCGCTTCGTATAATTATGATAGAACTTCACTTACTGGTAAGTTCGTTTAATCATTAATTTAATTGGTTGAATTATTTGAAACTGAATTGGTTGAGTAATTGAAGTTTAATTTATTGAGTAAATTAAAGTTGAGTTGCTGGTACCATTCGGATCTGAATTAATTTTAGGAAATCTAAATGGAAATTGAATTGAACGGACCCGGGTATGTCCTTAAACTACGACCAAGACCACCGGGGAATGGGCAGCAGCATTCCTAGAGTGCGGTGGAGATACTGCGATTACCCCCCATGAAATTGGGGGAGGCCTATGTCCAGCAGTGGACGTCCTAGGGCTGATATGGTAAATGGAAATTGAATAGGTAGAGTTATTTAAAATTGAATTGATTGAGTGATAGAAGTTGATTTATTGTATAAATTAGATGGAGTTGGTCTTAATCGAATATTAACATACTAAATAAATTCAACTTATATTCACTTATGAATAGAAGTTGAATTTATTAAGTACTAGCGACCCGCCCCGGCTTCGTACGGGTGCAATACAGAATATCTTTATATACAACCCGGCCGGTACCGCCGCAACCGCTATGTCCCTGCATTTTAAATTTGTAATACCTTCAAAAATATTCATTTAAATTACATGCTTCAAAGGGCCGAATTGATCTATATTAAATGCACAATGTATTTAATGTACTTAATTGGATAAGGATTAATGCTGTATTGCTTAAAGTCGCTTCGTAAATAAGCCATTGTTTTTCGTAAAAAGTAAGGGATAAAAAATGGTTATCGTGTGTTATCCCCAAGAGATAGACATACCACCATCGCGGACTTTTTTGTTAACCTTTTTAAGGTGTACAATACTGTAGTACATTATTTTGATATATCTCGTAGGATCCAGCCAGCGTTTGCAATCTGAGCGCAAACAAATGTGTTTATTTACAATATCACATTAGAAACCTTTTAAATTATCAGTGTTTCTTTTCTATATCATGCATGTATTATACATATAAACCTTCCTCTTGAATCACTCTATCTATTAAAAAACCCAATCAAAATCCGTTGCGTAGTTTTAAAGATTTAAGCATACATAGGGACAGACAGACAGCGGGAAGCGACTTTGTTTTATACTATGTTGTGATATTTAAATTCGATTGGTTGAGTAAATTATAATTGAATTACTTTAGTGTATGCAATCGGTTGGATATATTGAATCAGTTGGCTGAAGTTAATGGATTGGGATGCATCTGTTGAACTTCATTGTTTGAATGGATTATATATTAAAAATTGGCCAAGAGCATTTCGGGCCATGCTCAGTGTAGGGTTCCGTAGTTGCCCAATGAACTTACTCTAAAAAATCACTAACAAGCAACGGGGAATACTTTCGCTTTCGGAAGTACCTATCAGTTTTTAATAAATTATATAAGTACCAATTTAAAGTAAATTTAATAAAAAACTAAAATTACTTAATACCTATCAGTTTTTAATAAATTATATAAGTACCAATTTAAAGTAAATTTAATAAAAAACTAAAATTACTTAAAATTATTTAACATGACCTCCCTTGTTTTTAATACAGGCCCTTAATCGGCGCGGCCAGTCGTTTATCGCAGCACGCACCATTTTCATGCCTATTTCAGCAACTGCTTTTCTGAAAGATGACTTCAGGTTCTCCAAATTTTTATGGGGTTTAGCACAGACCTTCTCCTCTAAGACCTGCCAAATTTTATGGACGAAGGCCAATCTTCGTGTCTTATAAAGTCGATTTTTTGACGGTCAAACCAGTCTTGAGTGGTCTTAGCTTTGTGTTCTGCTGGAACACAAAATGATGTCCTGAAAATAGCGTGTTGGGCAGATCTTTGACAAGCTTATCTTATTTTATGCAAATATGAACCTCAGTTGACCCGTAATAAGATACATTCAACCAGACCATCACTGATGATGATGGATGATGCCCATGTTTCACCCGCGGAACTCTTTTTCCTGCTTCTTCAGAGCTCCTAGCGTACACTCGTATCATTATGTTTATTGTACCTCTCTTCAATATCGAAAATCTTTTCGTCTGTAAAGAGGATATCACGGTGTCGATTTTTCGGGTACCGCTTACTTTAACAACTTCCGGGATCTTTTAAGCCTTATTGTTTTTAGGCGGGCATTAAGTAAGTGCCCATGCTTTTTTTTGTATGCTCGTAGACTAAGATCTTCGTTTAAAACCTTTTTAACGGTTTTTCTACTGACACCCATTTGCAAAGCCATCAACTTCTGTTTATGGACAGGATTTCTTGCTATGCGCTCCTTCATCACTTTGATCACGGTGTTGGTGTTCGTACGGAGCAATGCCGGCCAATTCTTTTCTTGGCCTCAACATTGGAGACTTCATTGTACCTATTAATAGTACGGTACACAAACCTAAGCATTACATCCAGCCATATGAAAATGGTACTTGGCCAGTGTCCACAGCGGTGCAATGCTAAAACAGGTGTTCAGTTTTCGTTCAATGTCCACTCCATCGTGAGAAATTGCAGCGAATGACTGTTTTTTGTTTTAAAATAATTGTCAAAGATTCAAAAATGGAATTCATTAATTTTTTCTTAAAATCATGTTCTAAATTGCCATGTGACATGTGCCAGTGACAGAATTTTGAGACCGACTACGTATTAAGCTTTACTTAGGTACATGATTTTTTTCATATGTTTTGGACCCATAGTTCAAAACTTAGATGGGCCCCCCAATTTTATTTCTTTTGGAGTGATTTATTACCATTTTTTTTTTATTTTTTTTTACCACTGTCAGCTTTATTGCTTTATATAACCATGCCAAATTGCAGCTTTCTAGCACTACCTAACAATCACAGAGCAAAGCCTCGGACAGACAGACGGACAGACGGACAGACAGACAGACAGACGGACATGTCGAAACTATAAGGGTTCCTAGGTGACTACGGAACTCTAAAAAGGAAATGTGGTCTAGGTGGATTGAATTGGTTGACTAAGACGAGGGTTTAAATTTCAAATACAGTAGCTGAATTAGATAGTCAATGAAGTTTTTAATGGAAAAATCAAATAAGTTTTGATTTTTCCATTACCACTCTTCCACACCGCCCTGCGGTCCTCGGTGCTCAGCACTTTAAGTCTGCGCCAGTTCTCGCCATGGAGAGTGGGGTGAGGAGTGTGTCTACAGCCACCACATCACGATGCATCCCACACTCGCTGTTTAGGAAATAATCTCTGAGACTGCACACCTCGCGGTTGTGGAGGTCTTTGGCATTTAAGAAGCCGCGGCCTCCAAGCTTCCGCGGGATGTACAGTCTCATAACAGACGAGCGCGGGTGTAGCATACGGTTTTCGTAGTGAGCAGTACACGCACCCTTCGATCCAGTAAATCGAGCTCGGTCTGAGTCCACCTTAATATGCCAAAGGAGTATGTGAGCAAGGGCATCACCCAGGCATTGAAGGCGCGCACCTTATTGCCGCCCGACAAAAAACTATTGAGTACTTTTGTCAGGCGACAGAAAAAGCGCTCCTTCACCACCCGCTTGATGCCCTCGCCCTCGATACCCAAAGACTGTGACATACCAAGATATTTATAGGTATCTGCTTCGGAGAGAGATCTGAGTAACGTTGTCTCAGAAAGCTGTAAATTTGTTGAATTTACAATTTGCCCCCGCTGTACATGCATGACCGCACACTTATCGACACCAAATTCCATTTTGATGGCACTACTGAAGACCTCTGTGGTTTTCAGTAGCTCCAACAGGTTATGTATATTTGGTGCAAATAGTTTAAGGTCGTCCATATAGAGCAGATGAGAAATGACCTCACCCTCTCTCCGCAGCTGGCAACCTAATCCTGAATCCTTCAGCAGAGTACTGAGCGGATTCAGCGCTAGGCAGAACCATAATGGACTCTAGACTGTCACCCTGGAATATACCTCGCTCAATCCTGATAGAGTCTTGCGGGACAGAGGGACCATCCCCCCCTCCTGGTTGACGAAGGACAGTGGTCCATTGCCTCATGCAAGCACGTAAGAAGGATCTAAGAGCTGCATCAACTTTATACAGCTCTAAGATCCTCCCCAACCATGAATGAGGCACCGAATCATAGGCCTTCCTATATAGTCAATCCAGGCGGCTGAGAGGGTCCCTCTGTTCCGCCGGACTTGTTGTCAGATGGTCATGTCTATGAGGAGGAGCGCTTTAGTACCACGTGACCCAACCCTACATCCATTTTGAGCAGGGGCCAAAATATTGTTCGCAACTACATATATGTGCGTTGATTTTTGCCCTCAAAATGGATGTAAGGAGCTTGTATAGCGTAGGTAAGCACGTGATGGGTCTGTAGTTCTTCGCTTCCGTGGTACTACCGGACTTATAGAGCATGGAGGTAACACCAGTTGTTAAGGGAGGTGGCAGGGAGCCGAGCTCGAGGGCTTGCTGGAACTGTGCTGCCAGACGTGCGTGCGAACACCGAAACCATTTTAGTCAGAAGTTGTGCAATCCATCCGGTCCGGGACTTTTCCAGTTTGGAGCCGTACGGATGGCACAACTTACGTCCTCGGGGCTGATGGTGACAGACCCCATGGGTTCGATGGTTAGAAATGGTGGTATTATTATTATTATTATAAGTATATGGTTTTGATTATTTTTATTACATTAAATATACAGCGCACATAAATACATTTCAGGTTGTAATGAGTTCCGAAGAAGAGTGGCCAAGGTCACCCAGACTGTCTTCAACCACAAGACAGATCCCGAGAAGATCAGGAAATGCGTCTGAGCGGCAAAGAAGGCGGGTGACTCCCACGGGCCTGCGGGAACATGACAGGGACGAAGTTGTCAACCGTCATTGCAGTCGACGGCGGCTTTGGTCTCCCTACGAAGAGAGACCACGGAAATCACGGCAGCTATCAACGGGACACAGATCTGAAGACGTCAAGATTTTAAATGTGCCTGAATTTAACCCAAGCAATAAGACTCAAACTGTTGAACGGTGGTTAAGTAAGGTAAATGAATGTGCAATCATTTGCGAGTGGGACCAAAAACAAATTGTCCATTATGCACTACAGAAGTTAGTAGGATTAGCCAAGGTCTGGTACGAATCCCTCCCTTCGGTTAACTTCACTTGGTCTGAATGGCAAAATAAATTGCTTAAAGCCTTTCCAAGTGAAGTTAACTATGGGAAGCTACTAGAGGATATGTTGAGACGAGTTTCACGTCCAGATGAAAATCTGAAAGATTATTTTTACGACAAGTTAAACTTGCTCAGTCGCTGCGAAATAGTAGGACGAAAAGCTGTCGATTGTATAATACATGGCATTACTAATGCTTCGATCAGGAATGGGGCGCATGCACTTAAATGCGAAGAGCCCAAAGATATGCTTACATATCTTGCTTCACAACAGTTGAATCGTGGTAACAATTATTCTAAAGCCAAATTCACCACGCAAACAAATAGTATAAACAGTAACTTTGTTTGTTTCAACTGTCAAGAAAAGGGACACTCGTACAGGAACTGCGGAGAACCAATAGTTACGTGTCAAAAATGTGGTAGGATCGGGCATGATTTGTCAGACTGCAATCGCAAACCACTGAAGTCGCACAATAATTCAAGCATTCAAAATAAACGACCTGCTAAGAAAAAGACTCAAAACATTTTAACGACTCAAGATTGTAGCAAAAAGTTAGTCAAGACTTTTGGCCTTGATGAAGAAGACTCATTTTTCGATTTTGGTAGCGATTTCAGTATCGATAGCTAGGGTATATTATTAAGGGGCTACCCGGCGAAATCAAGTTATTTTAGTGCACTTTGCATCGTAACTACTTCATCGGGTCTTAAGCTTTCGTACCTAGAAAAATATATGTTGTATGGATATATGGAATAGAAATTAGAAAAAAGGCCTGGTCACTTCACAAAATAAATCCCAGGGTAAGCATAATAAAACCACAAAGAACTTAACTATATGTTTTTAATACTTATCATCAAGATCACTACAACCTGTAATTTAGCAGCACTTTTCCGTAATTTTTGCATCAGAATTTTATTATTTTCTTAATAGTTTTTGAGAAAAGTTCAAAAAAACTGGTTTTTTGACGTAAAAATTGCAACAGTGGTTCAGTTTGAATTTATCTTCTGGAGGGATTTGTTTTGACGTGAACATTTTCCTGACAAAAAAAATCTGTTTATGGAGCATCACAGAGAACATTTGTATATTTGAGCATTGTGAAGAAAACGTAACTAACAGTAGTTTCCTGTGAATTTTCTGCAATTAATTGCATTTCTTTTGCGCATATTTATATTTTCTTAATTATCAACAAAGTTTGTGACCAGTGAACAGTACTATTTTTACGTTCGACTGAAATTTAAGTCGTGTTGACCATTATTGGATTTACGGTGCCGGGCTGGCATTCCCGTACATAGTTAAGCCGCAACCATCATTCTTAGCTGTTTTACCTACGGGTAAACCCATCGACCTTCCCTGTGCCTGCCCTGTGTACTGTGTACAGTCGAGTTCATAAATATTCATGAGCAAATCCAAGCCTTCAAAAAGAAATGTACATAGTAACGTACAAATACATCTGAACAGATTTATCAGTCGAAATTTTGCTTTTGTTTGGTCATGTTTGTGAACGTGCTATGATCTTTTTACGTTATTTTATTACCAACGCACGACCTTTAAATCGTTGAGTTATCGGTTTATTTTTAGTACTGATCTGAACTTTTATATTGTTGGGTTACTTTTGTGGTGCGGCGAATTTCTATTTATGTGTTATTCTCAAATATAAGGTGTTTGATTATTATTCTTATTTTAAAATTAAGCCTCTTATTTTGTGTAATTTAAATAAATTATCTTATGGCGTAGGTAATCCGTTTTTTATTTTTGCTATAATAGACGATTATATTGGCCGGTGAGGCACTTCACCGCCTGTTGTTTAAAAATGACAACCCCATTACATTACATACTTATACTTTACTCCTATAGGTATTGGGTCATCATCATCATCATGTCAGCCGAAAGACGTCCACTGCTGGACATAGGCCTCCCCCAAGACTTCCACAATGACCGGTCCTGCGCCACCCGCATCCAGCAGAAACCCGCGACTCTTACCAGGTCATTAGTCCACCGTGTGGGGGGCCTTATATTATATAAGCATATTTTGGTTTATTTATAATTTTATCCGCAGTTTTATTTCAAATCGTAAATCGAGCATCGATTACAAAATCGATTTAAAAACATTAGTGCTTAACTATTAGAGCTAGCTGTGAAAAGTCACTTTGACGTCACCGTATTTAAGGCGCGGATATGCCCTAAACTATATAATATAATAATAATAATTTTTATTTTCAGGCATATCACCCATATCAAAAAAAAACAAATAAACACATAATTTGCATAAAAAACACGAAAATATATACTAATAAGCAGTTCGTTTAAAATAGTAAAACTATTTACTATTTCTTGTTTTCGCTGTGGTGCACAGACAGCCAGTACCTAAAAACAGGGTTGTTCATATCGCGATACACGTTCTCTACGATAGTGTTCCGTGAGCGGCGCATGCCCTCCCAGAAGGAGGCAATGCGAGCGCGCACAACGGCGAAGAAGTCGGGGATTCTGGCTTCTGCGAACATGGCAGAAGCGCTACACGAGCGCGGTAGCCCCATCAGAGCCCGAAATATATTATTATACTGAACCCTGATGGAGCCGTACGCTTTCCTGCTGTGCCTCACCCAAAGTTGACAAGTGTAGAAGGAAAGGCAGTATGCGTTGAATAACGTGCACTTGACTAGCCTGCTACACCTAGCAAATCTTCGGGCAATCATGTTCCCTCGAACCGCCAGCGCCCTTCTCTCGCGCTCCATGTCTTGGTCGTCCCTTAGGTCTTCCGTCAATATATGGCCTAGATATTTGAACCGCTGCACAACACGCACTACTTCGCCATTCAGCCTTACCTCCGGCACATTATCCGGACCCCTTCCCGCCTTGAAAACCATAAGTTCGGTCTTTGCTACATTGTATATCAGCCCGTGTGAGTTTACATAACCTTCACAAACTGATACCAACTTCCGTAGACCCTTAAGGAGGGGCTCAGCTGCACCATATCGTCAGCGTAGCTGAGGCTGTTCACACAGACGTCACCCACGTGACAACCGACTCCGGTGCCCCTGAGCCTCCCCATCAAGTCGTTCACGTAAAGGTTAAAGAGGTCCGGAGAAGTAAGCCCACCCTGGCGTACCCCGCATTCTAATATATAATTATTAGAAGTCGTGTCGCCCCATTTCACACAGTTTGTTTGGTTTCCGTACCAATACTCGAAGATCCGTATCAGGCCTTGGAACTCCCGAGCCGCGCATTTTACCCCACAGAATTTCATAATTCACAAGGTCAAATGCTCGACTCAAGTCGAGATAACATGCGTAAACCGAAGTGCCGTTAGTCACATAGTGGTTAACACAATGCTTCAGACTAAGGATAGCCGAACCGGTCGAGAGACCAGGACGGAAAACAAACTGCGCGTCATCTATGCTGATGGCCTTAAGCAGCTCGGGCTGCAGCAGTCGCTCAAATATCTTGCCTATTACCGTACCTAATGAAATAGGTCGATAATTGGATGACGATGAAAGATCTCCTGTCCTATTTTTGACTATCGGGACGACAATGGTTCGGATCATGTCCGGAGGGAGATATGCGTATCGCGTACATAAATTAAATAGAGCACTATTATATATTGCGTCACCGGCGAAGAGTATATGCTCAAGGCTCAGGTCATCGTGACCGGGCGATTTGCCAGGTTTCATGCTTCTAACCACTTTCGCGACTTCTTTAGAAGAGAAACGAATAGGGTTCAGTGGTTGAGCTCTAACAGTGTGGTTATGACGCATATCCTCGAGCACATACTCCGATACATGCCGCGGAGTAATTTTAAACCTGTCACCAAAGGTACCAGCTATCTGTGCAGGCTGCTGCAAACCGTCTACGCTCACTGGTAACGTTTGTTTAAAATTTAGTTTCCTAATGTCATTCCAAAATTTAACAAAATGTTTACTTTCCCTAGATGATGCTAAAATATCTAATCAAATTTTTTCTTCATTATTTTGACACCATCGCAGTTTATTTTTGAATATACTTCGGCTAGCGCGCATGCTTTCTAGTAACGGACCTGAGGACGGTTTACCAGCAGCAAGCCAGCAATTAAAATGCATCCTAAAAGTACTATGGCATTCTTTCACGTGGAAATTCCACCCTAGTACATTATTACTTTTTTGGCCTTTGCCTAACCGACAACATTTCGTTTTCATGGCACCTTTTGTTAAAACGGATACAATATTCGTATATAAATTAATTATAAGAGTAAAATGGTCATTTAAGTATTTACAGGTACTTAAAGTATCACAGTCATTTACGTCATTACAAAAATCACAGCAAAAAATGTCATTAATGTTAGTCAATAACTTATATACTTTAAACCTTGTTAACTATAGACTTTAAGCCTTGAAAAAAGACTGTTTTCAACATAAAATTCACTACTCCTTCTAAACTACAAGTGCACAGTGTGTGATTTTGCCTCAGTTACGGACATCATTAATGTATTTAACATTATGACGTGTTTGGTTGGAAGTAAGCCTAGAAAGAAACTCCCGTTGCAATATTTTACTTAGTTTCGTAATTATAATTTTTTTTCTGAGAGGTCAACGACCTTCATAAAAAATGTTTCGGTCGAAATCTCCTTAAAAAATCCAATTACCGCTTAAAATGAAATACACAATGTTTGTCAGTTTAAAACACATTAGTTGTGAAAGTTTTAGGACTGCTGATGGCAAGGGATAACGGTATATTAATAAATTATAAATTTAAAAAAAGTGTTAATAAATAATTAACTACAAACGGGTCGCATTTTTTTTTACTCGTAAAATTAACTTTATAAATGTACCTTTCAACTTGGAAAATTCTGTTAAATTATCTTGTAGGAACTCGGAGATATTGCGTTTCTAAGTTTTTTTACGATTTCTATGGAAATAGGGTTATCACAAAATTTATGTAAAATTGATTCCATTAGTACTGTGTACTACGATTTGTACTGAGAGTTTAATTGTTTATCGGGATCTATGTTATGATTTCATCTGTTCTTGTTAAAGTTCTGTTATCCGTTTCACTGTTCAGTGCATTATAATGAATATTATCAGACGTTACTTTCAGGAGGCGAAGTACTTTGTTTGGTATAGGCAAACGCTTTTGTTGTTTATTTCGTAAACTGATGGAAGACAAGTAGGGGTCGGACGATTCTAAGGCTCTGTGGAACAAGTCTAAAATAGTCGTCATACGATTTAATTTTCTAGTATGGTGCTCCCGATCATAACGCCAGTATTTATTTCTTGACTCGCCAGCTTGCTCAGACAACATACCTATCAGCAGCGTTCTAGCCTCTATAATGCCTCGACCATGTATCAATATCTTATGTAACGAAACTGTCATGTAAAACCACTCATATTTTTTTACGTATTTATTTGCAAGTGAGGTACAAAATTCTTCAAATTTTTCTGTATCAATATGTAACCCACTCGATAGAGCTACCAATATTGTATGTAAGTCTTCTACCAACCACATCTCTAGACCTAAGATCTCAGCAAACGTTTTTCGGTGTTCGTCCGATAATGCTGTGCGTGCGGGTCAGTGCCTGCTGAGGCAAAGCAGTGCCATGGGTCTTTAACGGCCTCACCCCCGCTTCTCCAGATATTATGTTTAGGAATTGGGTTTCGACTATTGTCTAACGAGGGCGGACCCCTTCCCAATCCCACATAATATCTTTCATCGAAGATTGTTGATGAAAACTATTGATGATGTGATGATGAGAAAGGAGCACTGTCGCTCTACCATTTTTCCTGAAGAAAAAAAATATTTTGTTTTAGCAGACTAGAGATGTGACAACCCTAACCTAAAATTTGAAAAAATTATATCTCCTTATTTCTGCCCTGGTTATGTTTGATATTTTTTATGGTAATAGGTATAATCTTGCTTAACATTTATACAGTGAAAAAAAATGCGACCGTGAAGGGAATAGCCGAAAAAAAAATTTTTGCCATATCATAGAAATTAATTAATTGACGACTACATGAGAGTATATCTTTATGTTTATATGCGTATAATGGTGCTATTAATGCATGTCTAGCATACCAAGGAGCATTCATTGATTAATCTGCTTCGACAGAGCATAAAATGCGTTTCTATGTTATTTCACGACTTTTCTCGATTTTTTAAATATCTCAAAAACTATAGTACTTAAAGCCATTGGAGTTTTTATACAAGCTTTTTTTGGTTATTGTCTATCCAAAAAGCGCAAAAAATAGGGATGGCCGCAACTAAGGCAAAATCACACACTGTGAAGTGATATTTACACGCTTCTTTCGGAAAAAGATTGGTAATTGATTTATCTAAAATGTGAATGTTTGAAATTTCGATACAATCATTCGTTTTGATAATATGAATTTTTATTCAAAATGTCGCGAAAAGGTACGTGCGCTCAGTCTAGCGCCGACCTTCGAGCTTGAAGGTTGTGTCGCTTGTTGCCATGATAAATGAAATAGTGTGAGATGCGACTGGAGTTCTAAATATCTTTGCCGCTACCATCTTCTTCATAGCGCGAAGTAACAATACTGTCTCCGATCGATAAAATTAATTTACTAGAATAAATCTTCGGAATGGACATATTGGACACATGCTATATTTTATTCTGCGGTGTTAAGTTGCGTTTTATTACCGGCCAAGTGCGTGTCGGGCCACGTGCAATGTAGGATTCCGTAGTCGGCCACCCGTTGCATTATGTGGACTTAAAGGTTCACAAACGTATGTTAAGGTATATAGTATACTAGCATTTGCCCGCGGCTTCGCCCGCGTACTAAGCGAAATTTTTGACCGTCTACAACAGGGGTTCCCAAAGTGGTCCAGGTGGACCCCCAGGGGTCCACGAACGATGTGACAGGGGTCTACGCTGGAGTGGCAAAAAATAGGGGTTCACAGTTTGTACGTGGGGGTCCACGAAAATTTATCTGGTTTCGATGGTAAATAACGAAACAGATAATGATTTTTGTATTATTTTTATAGCCTGGACGACTGATAAATATATAATAAAAATATTGCGTTCCTCCGTGATAAATATTTCGGTGAATCAAACTACCTATACTATAATACTATATTATTAAAATTACAACTTTCGGCTCCAAAACTTGTCGACTGCAAGTCTGCAACATATCGCGAACGAGCTGTTGGACAAACGAACAAGTCTAGGCTTGCGAAGCACCGTCGCGTCGCTATCGCCGGCGCCGACCAAAACGCTTGTTCGGACGTGCAAAGGGACGAAATACCTATGACTTACGGTAATGTGCTGTGCTTGTATGCACTTGTTTGATTCTTCACCAATAAATACGAATGCTAAGAACAAACGTTACTCATTTGTTTCCGGATTTCGACTACAAAAGTAAAGTGAATTGCTGTTCCTGGTTGCCAGAATCGTGTCGGAAAAGTAAGTACATTATTTGTTTATTTGCTATACAACTTATAGGTATCTCTTTTTGTAGTTAATATATTTGTCTTCTTTGTGTATGATAGACATGTATGAAATATGAAATAATGAACATTACGATTATTACCTACCTACTTCCATAAAACAACAGACAGCCGAAAAAAGTTTATTAGTATTCTTTTTTTGATTCATAGCGAAAAATTATAAATTCTGTTCTATAAAATAGCCATATCCTGTTAAGTAAGACTAAGAAGAAGTTAAGTAAGAATGTTAAGATCACAAAAACTTTTTTATACTTACAGGTAGCTAATTTGAAACATGGCGGAGCCAAAGAAGAAAATTAAGTGTCGACAGTACAGTGTGGAATATTTAAAATTTGGCTTTCTTCCATCAAACGCGGACAAGCGATTGCCCATGTGCCTTTTATGCAATAAAGTTTTGAGCAATGACTCTATGAAACCATCGAAGCTCGAAGATCATCTAAAAAGGTGCCACCCTGATAAAACAGGTAAAAATTTGAAATTTTTTCAATCATTGAAAGAAAAATATGAAAAGAGACCCACCCTGCAAGGTATGTTCGCTTCAACATCTGTGTCTTGCGGGCATCTTACAACATCTCATTACTCATAGCGAAATCTGGAAAACCCCACACCATTGGTGAACAGTTAATTTTACCCGCTGTTGAAGAAGTTTTAAAAACTGTTCTGCACAAACCTCCATTTGTCATACTCAAAAAAATTCCTTTGAGTAACAACACTGTACAAAGACGTATTGACGAAATGAGCTCTGATATTGAAAGTTTCTTGTGTAATTATCTGCAAACAACTCATTTTTCTATTCAACTGGACGAGTCAACTTTACCTGATAATGAGGCATTATTATTAGCATTTGTGCGATTTGTTATGGACGAAGAAATTCATGAAGAGCTATTATTCGCCAAAACTTTGAAGACTGACACTAAAGGTGAATCGATATTTAACATCCTGAGCGATTTTTTAAAAGAAAAATCAATTCCGTTCACAAACGTTACATCGGCGGCAACAGATGGAGCTCCTGCAATGGTCGGGAAATATCGTGGGTTCATAAGCCATCTAAAAAAAATGATACCAGATTTAACTGCAATTCACTGTGTCATCCACCGACAACACTTAGTAGCAAAAAATTTGAGTGCTAGACTGCACCAATCGCTCCAATTTGTGATTAACGCGGTTAATAAAATAAAAAGCAATGCTTTGAATACGCGTTTATTTGCCCAATTGTGCGATGAAAATGATGAAGACTTCCGACGATTGCTCTTACACACTGAAGTACGCTGGTTGTCGAAAGATGCATGTTTAACAAGATTTTACTCACTTTTTGAGTCTGTCTTGGAGTTTCTGGATAGTAAAGCTCCAGATTTAAAAGAAAACCTGATCAAGTTCAAAGCAGATATCGCGTATTTGACAGATTTGTTCAAAAAGTTTAATGATATTAACTTACAACTGCAAGGGGACAACCTCAATTTAATTAAAACAAAGAGTGTGATTTCCGCTTTTCTTGGAAAATTGAAGTTAATGAAGCAAAACATTAGTCGACGCGAATTTTCCCAATTCTCAAGCTTGTCACAGGTAGAATGCGAGGATGATGATATTCAGACATATGTTCAACATTTGATTGCCCTGCATGATGATTTCCAAACCAGATTTGAAGACATTCTCACGATGGAAATACCACCATGGATTATAAATCCATTTGATGAAATGGAAGTGGAGAACGTGATATTGCAAGAGGAGCTACTTGAGCTTAGCACTAATGAGGAGCTGAAGGTGAAATATAAAAAAGGGTATCAAACTTTTTGGCTGCAAGCAGAAATACCCGAAAAATGTCCTGAACTGTGGAAAATTGCGAGAAAGCTTTTGATATCATTTCCCTCGTCATATCTTGTGGAAAAAAGTTTCAGCACCGTTACAAACCTTTTAACGAAAAATAGGAACAGACTGAATATCACAGAACGAGGAGATTTGCGATTATTCCTGACAAAACTGAACCCAAATATTGACAATTTGTTGTCAATTCATCAAGCTCATCCCTCTCATTAATTTTGAGTGTCATTGTACTTAGAAGTTACGTAACAATGTTTAATTTTAATTATTTTACGACTGTTATTATCATCATAAATATTATAAAGTACTCGAATAAACACAACACAAGCAAAATATACTATATTTAATTTTATTTCACCACTCCGAGATTTAGATTTGATTGATTTTATTTTATTTGATGCTGGAATAGATAGGTTGTGAGTAGATGTCAAAAAAGTAAAGTATTTATTATTGACAGCATATTAACCAATCATTTTTCACTTTTTTTTCTAAACCTGTAAAGAACATTTATGTCACACCTGGCTAAAAGTGGATTTTTTCGCCCGATACATGTGCGGAAATAGCCGCTTTTTCGCCAAATGTTGACATAAAATGATGTATACAACACGGGAGATAATAAAGAAAGCCTTGATCGCACATTTGCGTCCTTCGCTTGCAGCTCGGGCCGTAAATATCTGCGATCTCGGCCTTTCTTTATATTATCTCCCTAGGTGTACATATAATATACTATACTATTTCATAGTTATATCGTCACCAGAGTTAGGTAATAGTCACATTTTTGTAATTTTTTGGGAATATGGTGTAGGCTGTAGAGTAGGGGGTCCACCAGAACCAGCAAATTTTTTAAAGTGGTCTATGAGAAAAAAAAGTTTGTCCACGATTATCTCGCGTTTGGCTTAACCGATTTAGATGCGGTCTCCAAAAAAGTAGTTGTTACATTCAGGGGGTTTCGGTATACGAAGTTTGGTGATTGTGATTCATTAACAGATGAACAGATGAAAAGTCAGTACACATTCTGAGAACCGGCAAACTGTTGAATTTCATTTGATTTTGCCAAAAATAAGGATCGAAAACTATTATCATACATTTCCGAGAGGCCGAAGGGGAAAGGGCCGATGAAATAAAAGCCTGTCTTAAATGGCCCTTAGTAAAAGTATCTGTGTACTACAGTAACACCGATAGGTCTGTAAACGACCAAGCAGCGCGCAGCGGTCATGAACTCTGGTCCTTTGAAGTACAGAAATACGGCTAATTCAATATCACGTGTAACATTTATTTTTCCTAAAATTAAATTTATTACGTAGGTTTTGCCAGTTCCCATTGGAGCATGCAAAAAGAAAATTTGGCCTCACTTCCATTCGCACTCCTTACTTCAGTCCGTCTGTTACAACCAAGTTGCTTTTACTGGACCGATTGAATTGCAAATTGGCACAAACTATCAAGAATTTAGAGCGCTCGTGGCCCAGCGGCACCCGCCTACCGCGTGCGGTGTGCGAGGTTAAGCAATGTGGGCGCAGGTCAGTTCTTGGATGGGTGATCGCTTTGAGTGGTTACTAAATGACTCTCGTGCTTTGGAAGGCACGCTAAGCCGTTGATCCCGGCTGCAATCGTTAAGCCAAGTTAGAAGCCTTCGAGCGGCTTGCGAACTTCTAACAGTCAAGTTGCCCACTCACTTGACAAAGGGGGGTCGAAGTTGCACCACGTCCGTAGGGAGTACCCACCGTTACCCTACACGTGACCCCTGGGTGGTGCTAAAAGTGCAACAAAAACTGGCAACCGTACTTGTTGATTTAAATTGAAAAAAATATCGAAACCTCTATGTCGTTTTTAAAAGCAAGTCCATAGATACCCCACACGCCTATATAGTAACATTAAACTTTTTTGCATACAGGCATGTATGGAGTGCCAAATTTTACCTCAGATTCGTATTCAGAGACCTCTCAGACGCTCAGATATCGATTTTGAACGAAATTGGGACGAAAAAAAAGATAATCAATATGGCCGCCACTTTCACAAATTTTACCTCGGATTCGTATTAAGAGACCTCTCGGACACAGATATCGATTTTGAACGAAATAGGACGAAAATGAAGGAAATCAATATGGCCACCACTTTTTCCAAATTTTACCTCGGATTCGTATTAGGGGACCTCTCGGACACACAGATATTGATTTTGAACGAAATTGAGACGAAAATGAAGGAAATCAATATGGCCACCACTATTTTCCAAATTTTACCTCGGATTCGTATTAGGGAGGGACCTCTCGGACGCTCGGATATCGATTTTGAACGAAATCGGATTGAAATGAAGAAAATCAATATGGCTGCGACTTTTTCCAAATTTTACCTCGGATTCGTATTAAGAGACCTCTCGGACGCTCAGATATCGATTTTTAACGAAATCGGGGACCGAAGGGGTAAAAATCAATATGGCCGCCACTTTTTCCAAATTTTACCTCGCATTCGTATTACGAGACCTGTCGGACGCTCAGATATCGATTTTGAACGAAATCGGGAAGAAAATGAAGATAATCAATATGCCTGCGACTTTTTCCAAATTTTACCTCGGATTCTTATTAAGAGACATCTCGGACGCTCAGATTTCTATTTTGAATGAAATCGGGACGGAAATGAAGAAAATCAATATTGCCGCCACTTTTTTCAAATTTTACCTCGGTGTCGTATTTGGGGACCTCTCGGACGCTCAGATATCGATTTTGAACGAAATCGGGACGAAAATGAAGAAAAGCAATATGGCCACCACTTTTGCCAAAGTTTACCTAGGAGTCGTATTAAGAGTCCTCTCGGACGCTCAAATATCGATTTTTGTCGAAATCGTATCGGGCGGCACTAATTAATAAAACCACTTACAATACATTGACTCAAGAAAGGTCGTATCTTCATAGGGAATTCACGGCACATCATGCGCCTTTAGACCTTATAAGGAACCTACATGCCATATTTGGTATCTCTCGAGTCTCGAACCAGCAGTTTGGGCTGTGCGTTGATATGTCACTCACTCAGTCAGTCAGTTTCTTCTTGCAATTTGGCACCTACTTTAAGTTTTCATGCCCGCAATATTAAATTTTAAAATCAACGCCATTTTCGAATTTAACGACCCAATAAATCATAAAAATCACACCCATATTAATATTTAGACATTCCAACCCCCTCGGACCCCAACAAAGGGGATGGTATTTCACGTCCTCCACGTGGGATTTTAAAATTATTGTTGTTTTCGTAATCAGCGACCCGATAAACCATAGAAACCACACCCATATCGATTTTCAGAATTTGTCACCACCTTTCCCCCTTTTAGGAGTTGATTTCTCAAAAAACCTGAAACACATGTTTACTGATTTATCTTTAGAAATACTCCTGTGAAGTTTCGAATAAAATAATCTAACTAATCTTGATTTCCTACACAAACTTCGGACCCCCATTTCACCCCTTTAGGGGTTGAATTTTGAAAAATCCTTTCTTGATGCACCTCAAGACCTTATATGCAACGTACATACTAAATTTGGAATCTCTAGAACCAGGAGTTTGCGCTGTGCGTTGATATGTTGGTCACTCAGTCAGTCAGTTATTTCTTGCAATTTGGCACAAACTTTCAAAAGTTTTTATGTCCACAATATTTAATTTCAAAACCGATGCCATTTTCGTAATTAACGTCCCAAAAAACCATAAAAACGACACCCATATTAATATTTAGACATTTCATCCCCCTCGCACCCCAACAGGAGGGGATGGTATTTCACGTCCTCCACGTGGGATTTTAAAATCCTTGTTATTTTCGTTATCAGCGACCTAATAAACCATAAAAACAATACCCATGTCGATTATCAGAATTTGTCACCACATTTCCCCCTTTTAGGGGTAGATTTTTCAAAAATCCTGAAACACGTGTTTACTCATTTATCGTTAGAAATACTCCTGTGAAGTTTCGAATAAAATAGTCCAGCTAATCTTGTTTCCCCATACAAACTTCGGACCCCCGTTTCACCCCCTTAGGGGTTGAATTTTGAAAAATCCTTTCTTAGTGCACCCCTAGACCTTATAAGGAACCTACGTGCCAAATTTGGAATCTCTAGGACCAGCGGTTTGGGCTGTGCGTTGATATGTCAGTCAGTCAGTCAGTCAGTTTCTTCTTTTATATATTTAGATTAGTTACAACTAATCTCATTACACTTAAGCAGGTAATCAATGGAAATTGTATGAAAATTATTTTTTCAAGTACGTTTATTAATTTCGGCTAGGTATAAATGACTCGGTAACTAGTAATTAATCTCTACTTAACTGTTACTTTTAAAGCCATTATACTTATATATGCTACCATGAATTTTTGCACATAACTGGTAGCAACCGTTTACCCGTACGCCGTGTTAGACGACGTGGTTCCAAAAAAAAATAGCATTTTAAAGTTAAATATCACGCAAACTATTGAATCACAACAGAAAACCCATACATAAACGAGTTATCCAACGATACCACTCTCAAAGGGTTTTACAACCTAACATACTGCATAGAAAACTGCCAAGTTAAGGCTCATAATGCATTGAGCCCCAATAAATTAGTTTTACTGTAAGCTATCTATTGCCACACCACTTGGCCCCTTTTCAGATAATCTACGGAACTTATGAATAAATAAATATTGGGGGACAGTCTTACACAAAACGAACTAGTTCCAAACTAAGCAAAGCTGGTACCTACTATTGGTACTAGACGACGATATACATAATTATATAGATAAATACATACTTAAATACATAGAAAACATCCAAGACCCAAGAACAAATATCCGTGCCAAATGCACAAATAATGCCCTGGCCGGGATTCGTCTTTAAAACCTAAAAGTCAATTTGAGGTTATAAACTGTATGGAAATGACTGGTGTCAGGATTGACTTCTTAATCGCCTACCATTATAGGCTAATAAAGACTGAAAATAACAATAAAAGTCTTATTTTATGACATACGTGACAATATTTTAATACTGAGCTAGACGTAAAACCCAAGAGTTTAGTTTAAAGAACTGCATCTTCATTATATATAGAAGTCGCCTGTTTCAAAAATACTTTGAATAACTGAAGTCACCGAATAACATGACGGACAATGAAAACTAAATACACCTTTTCAAGATATGGAAACGTGTCCTTAACTTATAAGTTTTTCAAAACGTTACATAAATACCGGAACAGTTGTACTTATTAATTACTAGCTTTTGCCCGCGACTTCGTCCGCGTATAATTCGTTCTCGCCTTAGAATGACTTGTTTCCCCATACAATCTTTCTCAAGCTCAGGTGGACACCAGGAACTTAGGGGTGACATGTTGGAGAAGGAAAGTCACGAATAGATCGGACTGGAGATATTTGCTTGACCAGGCTAGCCTAGGGCCCACCCGTGGCTATAACGCCTCAGATGATGATGATGATACAATCTATCACCCTTCTTTACACCCCCTTAAGAAATGATTTCAGTCAATATGACATTCCCTAGAAATCCTATTGTCAAAACGAATCATTAAGTGCTTATTTCGGAATATCAAATGTACCGATTCTAGACGAATGAATCTCGTCAAAAACATTACATGTACATTGTACTTATACAATGATAAAAGTCTCGCTACGCAGTTCTGCCGTAAAACGTTATCCCAACAGAGCGAGTTCTTCATGTAAGTATGATGACCCAAGGCCGGAAGCAGAGCGGCAAGGCATGCAAGAATAATCACACAGAGCGGGCTTCTCAAGGATGAGGGCCGAAGGCATGAAGCGAAGAGGAGAGACGCGCGAGGCTGAAAGCCGAAGGAGAGTGGCAAGGCATGCGAGGCCGAAGGCCGAGCTATGTCGTCGCCGAAGATCCAGTTGCCATATTAATGAGGGTAAATTATATAGGTACTCCATTCGTTCGTTTTCACGTGATGCCTAGACATATAAACAGACAGACAAACAGACACAAATTCTTAAAACTGTTGAAACGATTTCTGTTACGGATTTTAAGTATCCCCAGCCAACTTTTTTTCGAATATCTTCCATGTACAGACTTGATCGCGACGAACCGCGCTAACGTATTTTTTTGCGTGATTTAAAAAAAAACACGATGAAACCTATAACCGGCACCACATGTTCTGTATATGGTTGTTTAAATACCCGAAGGAACGTTGGTGTGTCTTTTTTTCAATTACCTACAAATTGTGAACGGTAAGTTTTTCTTTTAGTTTGGCATATGTAATAATAATTACTTATTTAGTATAACCTTGGTGTTTAAAATTATCAAGTTGTAAGTTACAATGTACAATGTACAACAACAATACAAATGAATACGATACGAACAAGCGTTTCAAACAAAAAAAGAAATTTAAAAATTTGTTTAATAAATGACGGAGTTCTGAGGTAACTAGCATAAATAATAATAATAATAAAACTAATAAAAAAATCACCGTTTTCTGATTTTTTCTGGTGTATACACACAATTACCAAGCTGCATGCCAAATTTCAGCTTTCTAGGTTACCTGGAAGTGGGTTAGGTTTTTGATTACTAGTCAGTCAGTCAGTCAGTGGTAAAAATGCCGTTTTTGGAATTTAATATCTCAATAATTATTTAACCTATATTTTTTTTTTGGCACTGTGGGTGACACATGAAAGCATGGGGAGTGTATGTTTCATGTGTCAACCACATATTAAAATTAAAATTTAAAATATCAAAAGTGTAAAGTGTTATTGTCTAAATATGAGTCTTTAGTAACTTGAAATAAATAAATTATTATTATTATTATTATTATATTTATGAAACTTGGGGTTCTAGTTGTTCTAAAGGATCTTAATACATGTACCAAATTTCATTTTTTTATGTTAGATAGATTTGGAGTTATTGGGGGGTCAAAAGTGGCTGGGGTGAACTTGGCTGGACACGCTGCCGCGTGTCTAGATTTTAATAAAGACGTGTGCTGTGTGAGCTTAGTTATGAATTTAACTTTCAAGAAATAAATTGATTTTCCCTTTTCAAGATCAATTTTATTTATAGTGTTATTCATAATGACACTAGCCTTCATGTGAACTAACATCATCAATCATCATCATCATCATCCTAGCATTATTCCCAGTACAGGCGCGGATCCAGCCCTCAAAAAAGGTTGTGGTCACAGCCACCCGAAAATCGGCCAAGTGTGAGCCGGAGTACGAACTCGCTCATGAACAATCATGACTCATGACATGAACGACTTTTGAATTTGATTATATCCTTTTTCCTACGCATCAGGACTTTGGCCTTAGGAATGGAATTAATTATTGGGGGAAGTCAGACCCGATTTCGTCCAATTAAATAGTCAAACAGTTTCAATTAAATTCCAAACCAATTTCAATTAATTATTTTTTCTTCCTTTCTAGTAGCCAGCAAGCCAATAGGCTCTAGACTGGGTAAATAGGTAGGTATATTGACGCTGTATCATCAGAAGTCGTAAGTATGACGCAGAAGCAGCAAGTGAGATGCACCAGGATGCACTTAATTAGGCTACCAATACCAACCACAACTAGTGGCTCTGTGAACTGTAGATCTCCTAAAAAAATTCAAATATCAAAATTTCCAAAAACTGACTCCAAAAAAAAATTTTATATAATTATCGAACCTGCTCACAAAATTTCACGAGAATCGGTTGAAAAATGCGACCTCCAGAGGAGAACATCCGGACAGACATCACATCACACACGATTCATTGTGTTTTTACTTTTATTTTATTAAGCTTCATTAGATTACGTATATTAACTCTGCCGTGCTTATATATCTACGAAATTTCGTGTTATGTCAAATACAATATAAGACAGTTCCCCAGTTTTAATAGTTCTCTCCTACAGGGTAAAATTAACTCCATTCAATCGAAAACGGCGTTATTATCGAAAAGTGTATTCGGAATGGCATCAAAGATTTTTAATAAATTACCGGCAAATATATTGACAATTGTGGATTATAAATTATTCAAAAAACACTTATTTGATTTCCTTGCAAATAAGGCGTATTATTCTATTGATGAATTCAGAAGGGACCATTTCTAGGTTCACTCACATAGCTGCTTTTTACATTAGATCAAAGTTGTTTAAATATTATAATGTATGTAGTAGGGTAAGCATGCTGCATGTAAAATTTTGCTTGCCATTTGTATACCTTTTGGTACGGCATAGTGATACACATTTTACCAAACTGTAACACCTTTTTTTTTTTTTTTTTTTTAACCCAGGGGAAATCCGTAATGGATCCCACCCGGCCCGGGAGAGGCCGAGTGGGTATGTCCGACTCCCACGGACTAAAACCCCTGGGGTGTTCCACGGCTCGCATTGGACAGAGCCCCGGGAACGCTATTGCACACATCCGGAACTCTGTCAGCGTTGCCCTCTCGGGCCCGCATAGTGTGGTAGCTGGCAGCCTACCAACTTCGCTGTCGGCACCCCAGAACACGATGGGGGCCTTCTAGCACGGAGCTTCCCGTAGGCGGGCGATGGAACTCCCGACCCATCACCCGCAGTTCCCCGTTATGGCGGCTGCATGCGGTCTGCAAAGGCTCTCCGCCGCCTGCCTGGCCTCCTGCGGCGCTGAGGGAACGAGTTGACGTCATCCTCGCGCACACGCTCAGCCGCCTCCTTCTGGGTCAGGACTGACTTGCTGAAGGTGGCTACTGCTGCCCAAGCTTCCTCACTACGGACCATTTGTCTGATCAGAGTCGGCATCGACAAGTCAGCTCCAACAACCGTGAGCAGGGTTGCGCGGAGCTCCGCCCAAGCAGGGCACTCCTCGCGTGTGTGCTTGGCCGTATCCACGGCTCTCCCTCCACAATGGTGGCACGCCGTTGTCGGCTCCCTACCCACGACCTCACACAGGTACTTGCCAAAACAACCGTGCCGCGTCAGCAGCTGCGTGAGGTGGAAGGTGGGTGCGCCGTGCTTGCGTTCAACCCATTTTTGAAGAACAGGCCGAACAGCGTCCACTAGATCCCGACTAGCGCCCGGGAGATTAAGCCGTTCCGTCCACTTGCAGAACATGCTTTGTCGTGCTTCGTCCCGCCACTGCTGGACTTCGCGCGGGGCGGGCCAGTTGTTTTCCTCCCTCGCCTGCTTTACTCTCCAGAAGATTTTCGAAAGTTCCTCGGCTTCGAGGTCCCATGGAGGACTACCAGAGAGTAGGCAGGCTCCGACATACGACACAGTGCGGTACGCACGAGCCGCCCTGAGCGCAATGGCCCGCTGCGGACGACGCAGCATGGCCACATTGCGAACACTTAGGACGTCTGCCCATACTGGTGCCCCGTAAAGCGCCATTGAGCGCACCACATTTATGTAGAGGCGTCTGCATGCTCCTCCTGGCCCTCCCAGATTTGGGAGAATTCGCCCGAGTGCTCCGGCGGCAGCGATAAGCTTAGGGGCCAAGTACCGGAAGTGTTCTTCAAACCTCCACCTACTGTCGAGGACGAGTCCCAGGTACTTCATCGTCGACCCGACGGCGATGGAAGTTCCTCCCACTGTGATTGTGGCCCCAGGTGGTGGTGTATTTCGTGCTCTGTGGAATGCTATTACTTCGGACTTATTTAGGGCCACCTGCAATCCCAGTGCCCGGATCTTGAGCACAGTATCAGCCACTCCAGCTGTGGCCAGGTATGCTGCTTCCCGGTAATTTTTTCCACGGGCCAGCAAGAGGGTGTCGTCAGCGTAGCACGTCAAGCTGACTCCTCTCAGAGTGGCGCCGCGGAGCACCCAGTCATACCCAATATTCCACAGGAGCGGCCCGAGAACCGAACCTTGTGGAACACCGCACGACATTGGTCGTCTCCCCCACCCATCCCGTACAGGAAACACTACATTCACAGGAAACACTACATTACAAAGTAGGCAGCCACCACCTGTTGCAGGTAAGCAGGTATGTTGTGGTATTTCAGCGCTGCCAAGATTGTTTCCCAGGGCAGGGTATTAAAGGCATTACAGATGTCGAGTGACACTGCCATGACTACCCCGCCCTCAGCTACAGCTTCTTCACTTATTCGTCTCACACGTGCAATCGCATCCAGCGTTGAGCGGAGCGGACGGAAGCCATACTGGCAGTCACTCAGGCCTGGTTCCATATTCCTGACGAGGCGGGCAACAAGCACACGCTCAAAAAGTTTGCTCGTCTCGTCAAGCAACACGATAGGGCGATACGCCGACGGCTGATCAGGCGGGCGCCCATCTTTGCGGAAAACTGTAACACCTATTGTAACCTATGTCATACAAATAAATATTAAAAAAAAATCATAGAAAGAAGAAAGAAAGAAAGAGAGAAAGAAGACATTTATTCACATAACCAAACAAAGACACACAGATACAAAAAAAGGGAGGAAACGCGCATTAAACACATAACGTGTGTCTTCGCGGCAGTGAATCGGTTGCTGTCTCAGCATTATGCTGAGGTGTCAGACACCTGCAGCGCTGGTTTTCAGACAGCACCGTAAGTGATCCACGGAACGCAACACAACATACTATATAAAAGGTACACATAATAAATAAATCATATTAATATAATCATAATAAAATACTTAAAATATAATATTCTCAAAAGCATTTGAATTGGCAGAGTTAGGTATATAAAATAAACCAGTTCAAAAAAAACATTCTTACCGACCGAGAAAACAGATTCAGAATGCGATTAAAATAATAATAATAATAATAACAGCTTCTGAACAAAAACAATCATAGGAAGCTACAAGAGAAGAACATAAGGGAAAAAAGACAAAGTGGCGATATTTTAAGTACTGGATGGATTAAGAATGGGATCTTTGGAGCGTCAACAAATAGCCCTTAAGCTTGCGCTTAAAGGTATACTTGCTAGACGCTCCTTGGATAGGTGGAGGGAGATCATTCCAACACTTGGACGCCGCAAATCTAAAACTTCCTCGAAACGCCGCGGTTCGATGCTTAGCCACCAGAACCATCGCCTTACACCTGCGCGCACTTTTGGGAAATAAAAGTTTATTCAGCAAATATGCTGGGACCCCAGACCGCACTATGCCAAAAAGAAGAGTGGCGAGGTGTAGGCGTCTGCGTGCAGGCATGTTCAGCAGACCAGCGGCGTTCACGTAGGGAGTGATATGGGAGCGAGGAGGGACTCGAAAACAGAAACGAATGCATGCGTTTTGCACTCGTTGTATGAGCTTCTTTGTACGACCAGTAATGCAGCCAGCATAGACGATATCACAATAGTTTAATCTTGACAATATCATCGATTCACAAAGGTTAACACGCAAATCAACACTTAAGTAATCGCGAATATTGTAAAGAACTTTAAGGCGGTAGAAGCAGTTACTCACAACTTTAAGTATGTGGTTCTCGAAGCGCAGCTTGCCGTCCATTAGGAGGCCAAGGTTATTTGCTTCTACCACTCTCTCTATTGGGTCGCCCATGATGGCAATATTACTGGTAGTCAAAACCTCGAGGTTATTGACAGTACTACGGATTTGATGTTCCGACCCAAAGACCACATATTTCGACTTGTTCGGATTAAGAACAAGGCAGTTCTTTTCCGACCAAGTAGAAATACGATCAAGGTCTGCGTTAATAGTGTTGACAGCAGCAGATATGTCCGTGGGTGCACTAGAGAGGTAAAGTTGGAGGTCGTCCGCGTAAAGGTGGTATTTGCTGCCCTTTATATTATGTATGATGTCAGCACTATACAATATGAAAAGCAGGGGGCCTAGTATTGAACCTTGTGGAACACCTCTCAACACTGGACAAAGTGCGGACCGCATAATGACGCCATCCATCTTACGCAAAGCCAACGTCTGCGTACGGCCGGAGAGATAACTATCAAACCAATTCACGGCAGAAACATCAAATCCGTAATACGACATCTTCGATAAAAGTAAGGGCACGCTAATGCAGTCGAAAGCCCTGGAGAAATCTAAAAGAACGAGTATGGTACTCTCTCCTACATCCCGAGCCTGTAAAATATTGTCGACTACATCAAGTAACGCAGTAACTGTCGAACGACCCTTGCGAAAACCCGACTGTAGTTCAGGTAGGACATTATTTTTCTCCAGGTATTCCAAGAGCTGGTCGCAGATCACCCTCTCCATTACCTTTGATGCGCAGGGAAGGATGGATACTCTTGTTAATAATGTGAGTCAGTATGTCAGCAGTCCTCGGTAGCGTCATAAGTAACATGTCAATAGCAATCATGTCAAGTCCCTTTGCGGTAGTCTTAATTGATGTCAAGATTTTTATGACAGCAGTAACAGTCGTAGGTCTAAGAGTGAAAGTATTATTACAATGCCTGTCAAACTCAAAAAAGGTCATGTCTGATATTGTTACGTCCTGATTGCCTGGTATATTCAAAAAATGTCTGTTTATTAAGTCAGGGTCGTCAAAGTGTTGCGGAAGATCCGTTTGTGTCCGAGAATCTGGAGTAATTGTCCGCTTTAAGTTGGTCCAAAGGGTCTTTGAGTCGGTCACATTGTTAATCTCGTGTTGGAAGAAGGCACGCTTCTCGTTGTGGATGGCCTCGATGACAAGATGTTTCAGGTCCAAGTAGTATTGTTTATGTGCAGCGTTCCCTGTCTGCTTAAATTTAGCATGGGCTGCGTTTCTGAGCTGCATCATAAACTTAACATTACTCGTCAGCCACGGTTTTGGTGCCTCCTTCACAACAATTGTCCGCTCTGGTGCGTGTGTGTCAAACAGTCCTAATAAAAGCTCATTGAAACGCCTAACCATGTCATTCACGTCTTGCAATAAAAATATTTGGTCCCAATCTATGACGTCAAGGTCATTGTTGAAGTCGTTTAAGTTGATATCCTTAAGAGGTCGGTAGGTAATACGTTTTGCCGTCGGTTTCTTTTTTTTAATGTCAATCTCAGCTGTAATAAAAGCATGTCTGCCTAGGTCTGGAATATGCCTCACATCCACAGACAAAACGCGAGCGTCAGTACAAACCAGGTCTATTGTGGTCTCACTGTGGTCTGTGAAGTGCGTCGGGTCGCTTACGTGCTGTGTCAAGTCAAGTGTTGTCAAAAATTGCGTCAAGTGTTTAAATTTTGTATCATTTTTGTCAGAGTAATTTATATTAAAGTCACCAAGTAAGATCAAGCGGTCGTAATTAGTGAAAGAAGTAATTGAGTCAGTAATAGCGTCAAAAAAAAGTTTCAACGTTAAGCCACGGGGGACGATATGCAGTTCCGATAACTAAACGTTTCGAATTTACGTTAATCGTCAGCCACAATTGTTCCACAAGCGACGCGGGCGGGTGCGGCATGGTGCGCGCGGTAATGCCCCGGCGCAGAAAAAACGCGACTCCACCTCCCCTCCCCGCGCGGACGTCGGCCGGTCTAGGCACGTGGCGTAACCTGTAGCCAGGAACAGTCGGGGCGCGGCCTTCCTCGCCGGCGCGTAGCCACGTCTCGTTTATTGCAATAACGTCAGCTTCAGTCTGTAATATTATCATAGTCAACTCGTCGTGGCCAGTACCAAGGGATCCAGCATTAAATAAACCAACTTTAAAGTGTTTAAAACGAGGCATCACAAAAAGAAATAAAAAATAAGAATACAGTAACAATAACAACAGCAAACGAATATCTGTTTACCCATAAGTATTACGCAATCATTCCAGCTGAATAATGTTAAAATAGCGAGTTTTGTTGCACGTATAAATAATAAATAGTGTATGCTTGTATATATATATATATAGAATAAATAAATAAGACGTTAATTAGTATTGTTTTGTTCCAGACTGAATCACTATACGGGGCGGAAATAATGATGCAATATCGATTCACTCCCGCGACGACACACAAACACGTAAACAAAGAGAATATAACAACACGGTAAGGAAGACAGTATACATTTTGACGCCAAGACAACATAACAACAATAGAATACAATAACAACAGTTTATCATTTTTAGGCTTATACAACGGCAACATCTGGTTTGCGAAAAATGTCCAAATCGGACAGTCGGCGTATTCGCTGACTGGGGCGGCCGTCTACTCGCCGGGCGAAGATCTTGCCGTCCCGGGTCCAGACGTAGCGCCAGGCGGCGTCACGGGCAGCTTCACGCGCACGCTGAAATAGCAGCCGGTTGGCGCTCGTTAGCCGCTCGTTCACGTAGAACTTCTGCGGCGGCGAGACCAGCCCCAGGCCCTCGGTGGTGGCGCCGCGGCGCGAGCGCGCGGCCCGCAGCAAGTCGTCGCGCACGGCGCGGCGCGCCAGGCGCAGCACCAGCGGGCGCGAGCGGCCCGGCTCCCGCGCGCGACCCACGCGATGCACGAACACTATGTCGCGCACATCCAGCTCGACGCCCAGCTTAGCACAGACCAGCGTCGCCAGGCCGGCGGGAGTCTCGCCCGGCTCCTCTGGCAGGTTGGATATTTGCACGTCGTTGGACAAGAGCTCCTGGTCCCGCTCGTGTAGCTCCAGTTGGAGGACAGCAATGGTTTCCTCCAGCACCCTCGTAGCCGCCGTGACGGTGCTCTCGGCGACAGCTTTTTCTACGGCTTCAACGCGGCACTCCAATGAGTCAACTCTGTCACTGAATTCGACCAAGCGTGCCCTGTCGTCATGGAACTCCTGCCGAAAATCCTTGAGCTCCTGTCTCACCGCTTGGAGCTCAGCCCTAAATAGACGAATCTCGCAGCCCAACGACGATTCGATACTGTCATCAGCGGGGATCGGCGGCTGGGGCGATGCCATCGGTCGCGATGAGAGCTCCGCGGAGGGCCCCGCCGCGGACACAGTCAACTGAGCGCCAGCAGGTTGGGAAGCAAGAGCAACGAGAGGCTGTGAAGAAAACTCGGTCGGCTGACTGCCCAGACCCTTCACCGGTGTGTCGGCCCGGTTATCGCGCGGCTGGAACCTTTGGCACGACGGACAGATCCAGTCTCTCGGGGCCGTTGTTCCCACCGGGAGCCCCACACACGCGCAGTGGTAACTAGAGCTACATTTAGGGCACACTATAGGCCCAATGCGTCCCATGAACTTTGCACAAGCCGTACATTTATTGGACATAGTT